>JAZDUA010000020.1:4462500-5703750 GCA_038098605.1 Gryllus longicercus
TTAAAACATGGCTTTTTATTTTGCCACATTTTTCTACAAATAATTAAACATGACTTTTCATCTACTCCGTGAAGATGAATTAATTTCGAAACTTCAGGTCCATTTCTTTCTTCATCTTCCTACACTCTTCTATATCTAATAGATTACTGACGAAACTTTATTTTTTTCTCCTTATGTTTCTTGTATTAAACATAAAACCAGAATCCCATACATATTCATCACTCCTTCCAACATTCAGATTATTTGTGTATGCAATTTAGTACCTATACAAAGTTAAAAGTCTTTATCTCGTGGCGCGATTACTAATTATATTTCATCTAAAATAACGAAAAACATGCAACAGTATCCTCGTATTACTCAAACAAACCTCGAGAGACGCAAGCAAATAAATCGCATCCCCCTCGACCCAGCTTCATCAATATACAGCGACCTCCGGTGCTTCCGAGAAACCACGAACCCAACCCTAGTCTCGACATCTGCATCGCCCACACAGACCGCAATGCGTCCCCGCAAATCATCTCCTGCGTCCTCGCCTTAACAAGTAAACAAACTCTCCGTCTCGCGAATGTCGGATTCCTCCCACGGCGCGACGTCTGCCTCTCAAAGGCCTCGCCCGCGCCGCCGCCCTCACCGCCCGCGCCGCCCCTCGCCCCTCATTGCATCTCGTTCTGTTTCCCCTCGCCGACTCCGTCCCTGTCGCCCCAGCCAGAATCATCCGCATCCACCACCTCGTCGTCCCTGTTGCCTCTCGTCACTTATCACCACTCTACCGCTTACACCACTGCAATCCCCCTCGCTTCCACCATCGCCTTCGCCTCGTACCATCACTAACATCAGAAGCCTCCGACTCCACCGTCTCCACCGCCCTCCTGCCACGCCCCCCCCCCCATGCATGCCCGTCAGCCTCCCACCAATCGCGCCACTAACCACCATCGTCATCTTTACGTTTTCCCCACTGCTGCTATCGCTCCCGCTTCCACTGGTACCGTCAGGCTGCTGCCCCCGGCCTACTATATTCTCCACAGGCCATTTCCTCCGCCCCCAACGCTGACATTACCGTCATCACCACTACCACTGCCATCATCAGCCGTCCTTTCACTGCTGTCATTTGTTCCCCTACCATCTTTCCCGTTCTCTTCATTGCTCTCTTCATTCTCTCACCCCCTGCCATGTAGTCTACAGTTTTTTATCATTACAACATATACCATTTTCACACCACTGCTGATATCCATTGCTTCACCATTTCCAACTCCTCCACTACTACCTCCGCTGCCCCCGTACGCTCTCATAGAAATCTGTGGAAATCACAGAAATGTCTGTCTTCCCCACCATCTCCACCGCCCTCCTCCCTATGTGCCAATGCTTGGCCCCTCCAGCCTCCCACCAACTAACTACCATCGCCATCTTCACATTTTTTTCATTGCCGCCATAGCTCCCGCTTCTGCCGTATTTAACCTACGCCTCCACAGACCATTTCCTCCACCACCAACGCTGCCATTACCATCACCACCACTTACACTGCCGTCATCCACCACCCTACCGCATCCATGTCTTCCACCATCACCGATCCCGCTCTCATCACTGCCCTCATCATCCTGCCTCCGCTCTGCCGTTTCCTCCACGGTTACTTTTCACCACGACAGTCACCATCCCCTACAACACTGCTGACATCCACTGCTTCTCCACCTCCATTTCCATCGCCCCCGCTACTACCTCCATCGCCCATGCCCCCGCGCGGTCTCTCAGAAATCTTCTTCGCCTTTCCCCCTGCGCTCGCACGTCTTCTCCGCAGTGTGCTCGTCCCCTAGCATCTTCCCCGGGTTCCTTCGCGGCGCGCGCCCCTGTCTTCACCTCCGCCGCTGTCGTCTAATTAAACGTGAGCCGCAAATGAGGCGAGTTCCAGCGACCGCCAGACTTCTCCGGTATTCTTCAACCCCTCGCATCCTTGTGTACTACCACATATTACTTTGCGCTGCGACGCTGGAGGTGTGGTGGACGGAAATGCTGTTTGACCCGCGTCTATATGATTATCTAATGGGAATGATATTGCCAAGTTTTCTTTTGTTTACACCTCCAAACATGTAGCTTTACTATTTACAAGGTGTTTCGGAGCAAATGTAACAAACTTCTAGAGCATCTAGGGAGGACGAAGATGATCACGTTTTGTCAATGAACAGAAATTGGCGGAAATTTCATATAATGAAATTACATATGTGACATTTGCCCCTGACCATTAAGTGATTATTTCTCACTCGTATTTGACAGTTACACGAAATGTCTTTGCGACAAAATTTGAAAAATATTTTCTTTTACCAAATAGTGTTTCACTTATATTGTTTCTCTACATACATTAGAGGGCCTGTACGATGTAGTGGAACCCGATTTACACGTTGTTTGTTGACGAACATTTTAGAAATTTGGCTATGCTCAGTTTTGCTTCTGGGATTCCATTTCCGAAGGTCGAGGAACTTCCCGGCGCGGCCGTCGGTTGACGATAAAGGCGGGGCCCAGGCTGCCGGGTAATCCGTCGTTGGGCTTATCGCCCCGATTAATGTTTTCGAATCGAGAACATTGACTTGGAGCGAATTAGTATATTTCTCCAACTGTCTGAAGGGGCCACTATGATTGTATGACGATGAAATAAGGGCTTCTAGTAATACACCTCCCAGCACTGTGTATGCAGACGTGTGCAGTGATTTGCAGATCCACTTCACATCAATTATTATAATTTTGAAACAATGAAATTATTTCATATTCAAACATATTTATTGCAAACAAATACTCTCGGAGTAAATGCCAGATCAGTAAAAGTGGATTTTAATCAGCTTTGAAAGAAACGAGTCGACCACGATCTCATTTACAAACGAAACTCCCCCTGGAATAGTCAACTCGGACAGGCAAGTTTTTGACAACGAAAGCGGGTACTTCACTCACTCCTCGCATGCTCCGCGCAGCCGGTGTAAGGAGACGATCTGCTGCCAGACGCCTGCAGCACTGCCAACCTCACACCAGCTCGAGTTGCGGACTGTTTCACGGGGCGATAAGCCCAACGACGGATTACCCGGCAGCCTGGGCCCCGCCTCTATCGTCAACCGACGGCCGCGCCGGGAAGTTCCTCAGAGGGAAATGAGTAATGCAAAATAATGATGCATACCTCTTATCTCGCGCCGGTGCGGAGGAGGCACAGCTGGTGTAGCTTTGCAGGCGGAGGGGGGGAGGGGAGGTTGGGGGCGAGCTGGTGCGGATTTGCCTTGGCTTTTAAATTATTCCGAGGGGGTTCCCTGAGGCGCGTTTATGCTTCGTCTTCTCTTCTTGTGGAGGAGCGGGAAGTGCTGCCAACTGCTTACAACGAATGATACTACGGAGGTCTTGGAGATACTACACACTTGTGTTTTTTCGTTAAAATGCAACTTTTTGTAATGTAATTCTTTATATTTATAAATGTGGATATACAGTGTTAAATTGTGAAAGTTGCATTCCACATATGTACCTGTAAGAAAACACCATTTTTACTGGACAGCTACACACGTAGAAAACAAAGGGAAACACTATATGAGAATAAATTCTGCATATGTATCTGACAGAAGGCAAATATGATTTATTTATGGATATAGAGTATTACGATCGTCCTACTAATGACTAAAATATTGATAATTTGCTTTATTATATTATGATTAACAAAACGTCACTTATTTATATATATTATATATATATATTATATATTATATATATATTATATATATTATATACATTATATATATTATATACATTATATACATTATATATTATATACATTATATAAATATATATATTCCAAAATCTATACACACTGTATTGAAACTCTTTGCAAAAGAATGCACTCCAAAAAGAAAACATGAAAATATTTGCTCTCCGGGACCACTGTTGGGGGCTTGTAGTGACTGACGCGAGAAGAGAGATAACGAGGGTAAGTACCCGAGTAAGTACAGAAAATCGGCTAGTTTTTAGATTTTCTAGGGGATTTATGGATGGGAGGATCGAAGAGCACTTTTAGTGATTGAGTATTTGGTGGCAAATTTCTTTTAATAATGTTACATGTGACGTTGCGCCTACTTGTTAGGCAACCCGCCATTCATTATAGTTCGACTGGTACGCGAAATATATGACTGCTGAGAACATGACTTGCTAAATACCAGTTCGTAATAGGTTCCGTGCGAATCAAAGGCAAATGTCACATGCATAACATTGTTATATGAAATTTCCTACCATGTTTTCTACGAAAAAACGTGATATTTTCAAACCCCTATTGCCCTACAAGTTCGCATCATGTATTGCAGATGTAGAGAAAAAAAACATACGGATAAGATTTGTTGATAATAACTTGAAATTATAACAGGAAAGTTCCATTAATTTCACACAAAAATACTGTCCCAACAGTTAGTCGAACAAAGTTTCTTAAAAATTTTAAAATTTAAGCCAAAAACTGAGAATGTGCATACCAATTTTTCATAAATTAACAAAGTACAACTCCGCCCATCTTCTCTTTGCTGTGGGATGGTCGGGTTTTGAACCGCACCTCAAGCACACCCACATATCTCACAAAACTTTTAAATTATTCGAATGCGATAGTAGATCGGCGTGCCTCGGGCGGGAAGAGCAACGTTACAGCACGGCCAGAGTTTGATAAGTAAAAATCGCATCAGCATGGCGTATCTCCGTATATCTACTGTAACGTAATTAACTCGGCGAGTTTGGCGGGTGGGTAAACCGCGGTAGAGGCGGTTGGGCGCGCCGGTTGAGACCGGGGCGGGCGGACGGGCGGGCAGCGCGACCGCCTCGCAAGCGAGCGAAAGAGATGCTATTTAAAATTTAATTTAAAACTTTGTTAAGGTGGAACACGCCTTGCACTGAACGCCCCGCCGCCATCGCCGTGTTAATCTATGGGAGCTCTCTCTTTCTCTCTCTCTCTCTCTCTCTCTCTCTCTCTCTCACTCTCTCTTACTCTCTCTCTCTCGCTTTTCGCGCGCGCTCGCCCACTTGCGCTCCAGACGAACTACCTGCTTGTGTATTGAATCTTTACTAAGGCACTTTATTAATTTTCTGAAATTGGTTTATCATATTGCGAGGAAGAGCTTGGGGCCTCTTCAAGAATTGAGGAGAAATATTATCCTATCCGGTTTACAGTTGATGAGAAGGAACAACAGTGCATCGTGGGTCTGGAGCGACGAACTGCAAATATTGTTGAAATTGAAGATGAAATAACGGTTACTGAACAATGACTGTTTTCTCGACCACACACTGGGTATATTTGTGTTGTTTCATACAGATGTTTATATTTATTTTTATGCAGAAAATGGAATAATTCGAATTTTGGTTCAAACTATTCGAATTTTGGTGCAAACTATTCGAATTTTGGTTCGAATTATTCGAATTCTGGTTCGAGTTATTCGAATTCTGGTTCGAATTACATCAGTTCCTGATGAAATTTCAATGATTCGTTTGATTCGGCAACAGAGCATAATTCATGAACTAGTAAAGTTTTAATAAAATCTAAGAACTGTGAATTAATTACACGAACACAATTAGGATCAATTAAATATATTGCTAAAAATCTACTTTTCTTAACATCTGCTGATTAATTTTAAACTGCTCAATAAATTCATCTTATGTTGGAAATGCCAAATTTAGAAAAACAATTTTGTTTGTCTTACTACGCGAGGTACCGTCTGTATAACGTACATACATTCGTGTAAATGTGTAAAATGGCAATAGTGACACGTCAATAACATTTATTTATATTAAAATAAAATGTTGAATGCGATGCGAATTTTTCTTCTCATTTTTGCCCCCCCCCCTGCAAAACAAATAAAAACAAATCTTTCATGAATGGAAAAATAAATAAAAAATATGATTTGAACTTATGTTTGAAAGTAATTAAGACCAAATTATCAAAATATTTCAGGGGTTTCAGGGGTGATTATTACATTTTCGCCTAATATAAATTAACATCCTTCCAAATAGTTGTAATTGAGTTCTCTAACGGCATTCAGAAAATAAAGTCGTTATTTGGAATGTTAAGAAAACTTGTATGTTTCGCAATAATACTTTAATTCACGAAAATTCATCTGAAATACTTAAGAAATTGTATTTTATTAATTGATGCATTAATTAAATAACTGTAAGTAGTGTTTCTGAAATACTTGCTATTAACAGCTTCTAATTAGTATTATGGTAATATTAAGTATTTTTGCAGATATAAGATTCACCTCCAAAATAATTTGATTGCATAATCTTTGATTTTAAATATCAATATTTTTACGAATAAAAGAAAATGGTTTTATTTCTTCAGATTTGTAATGTAAATACCGTTCAATGATTGATGTTTACAGCCACTGCACTACTGCCACTGTTATTGTCATTAGTTCTGTTAAAAGTAATGAATGAGTTTATGCTTGACGTTGACCGAGTTCTTCCCTTCTTGCCCCAAGGGTGACCTACAGGTCGTTTGCGGATCTCTCCCCTTCAGGTATCTCGCCGAGTGGGCACAGCCCCTGCTTGGGCATGCTCTACACCTCTGAATGGTCACCCGTCATGTGTGGTACTGTAGCGCATATAAACGTAAATGTGTTAAGTAAGGGCAAATGGTAGGACAAAGCAGAGGAAGGAAAGATCGCGCGCCGTTCTGGCCCTTTTGTTAGGTTGCTGCTCTAGCATTTGTCTGATATTGACTGGAGAAAACATCAACTAAACTACCGACCGGAGCATCTGGCCCCTAAAAGTCCCTGCGCTTGAATTCAGTTAGATTCGAAAATTCGCAATCTTCCGGACTCAAACCCTAAGACTACTCGGTCACAGTCGCTGTGCCGTACCATTCGAAAAATATCCAATTATCATGAATCTCGATTTCACAATTATTAATACACAGTTGGTTGAGCCTCCTCGTGTAATACCGTGGGAGTGAGCGGTGATTACCTGCGAATTAATCGGCATTAATGCATGTTAAAAAAAAGAAATAATAATTTACTCATAATTTTTATTGTGTATTTTGTATGGTGCAATAATATAATTACGTATGTATTTGCTATATTTACTTTAAGTTATTAATTGGTACTTCTTTTACTTTCGAACATTGTCGCCAGAAAAATTTAAAAGAACAATTTTACAGGTTAAAAAGGAAATAAACTACATTTAAAGGCATAAAGAATTTAATATTCATCATCATCGTCATCATCATCGTAAGCAAAGATTAGACTTCTTGATCTGTTCCGTCTCGACAGTTTTCATAGACGTCCTACACATGTTTTTCCTTTAGCTGCGTATTGAAGAATAATTATTTATGTTCTGGCATTACCAGGACATAGCCTTTCCAGTTTTCTCGATATTCCTTTATGATTTCTATAACAGGCTCAATATTTAATTCTTCGTTGATACCTGCACTTTTTTATGGTCTAATAGTGAGCTTACTCTGGTACAAAATTCGTCGGATATAATCTGGTAACAGGTGAACATTAAATGTTTCTATTGCTGGTTTGTATTTTAAGATGGTTTTCTTCCATCTTTTTGGAAACATTATGTGACACCTTACTATGAAATGATAACATGCTACATCAAAACTTCTAAGTCCTCTCACATCCTTAATATTTATCCAAGTCTTATTGTTTGCAAAGACGCAAGTATAGAGACAGATCTATCTATGAATTTGCGAATATTTCGGTGTTTAAAGACTGTGTTAGTAATTCTAAGCTCATTGTATATGGCAAATTCTATTAATTTCTTTCCATTATTGTTAAGAGTGTATTCACCTTCAGGGCCTACAATTTTTATAGGTATTTTCCCTACCCTTACGCATTTAAATCACCTAATAAAAGAAGATAATCATTTCTATTAATCTATTTATTGCTGTAAGTAGTTGTTCGTAGAATTTTATCGCATCTTGGGTTTCTGTCGGTTAAAACCATACCGGTTAAAAAGGAAATGAACTACATTTCAAGGCATGAAGAATTTAATATTAACTAGGAATACTATAACAATTCCACTAGTGAACGGGAATCTTGCGCTGGGGACGTATCCAATATTTTCATATTTTCGGACTGAAGTTTTGAAAAAGTTATGACCATGCACTTGTAACTGTTTTTTTCACCAAGGGCATGCGAAAAATGTTGCCTACAAACAAACAACGCATCACAAAAATAGTATATTGTGAAATACTTACACTCTGATATTGGATATAAATATAACAAATAATACTAATATTCGATATATTACTAAACAATTATTCCCCCTACTTTAATCGATATTATTACTTTCCTGTTTGAACACGTTATGGGAATTCTAATAATATTGATCTAGAAATTTTTCATTATTTATTTGCTCTGCTACGCTCATAAATTTGCCCGGTACTAAAATGTTATTATCATGATTCTACTTCTATTTTTGCACGTGGGTTTCGTCATACAACATGCCACGTATTTACCTGTCGTATGTGGACGTACAAATCTATATAGATTTACGATTCCTGGAAGTTCTGTTGATTGTTATTTTAATCGATGGCAACTAGCTACAAATTATCAGCCTTGTTTAAAACTAATAACTTTACATTTAATACAAAATTATTTCACTTTATAAATCAGCTCATCAACGATCTGACCTTATTTTTCCTGTATACAATAATTGTAATTCAGTACAGTCAAGAATGAAAGTTCATGGGCTTATTGTGATCTTTGGGCGCAACGTCGATTGAACTCGGATAAACTCGAAATCTTCTGTCTTGATTTCGCCCATTAGATGACCGTGTTGATATCCCTCCTACCGTAATCTTATCTACTGTGAAAATTGTTTTGCAAAGAGTCGTCGTAATATTATAAGTTATTTGGTAGTCTCATAAAAAACTAAAACCGCAAATAAATTATTCCGTGATCACGACCTTCTTTGGCTGTGTGTAGGGTGGTCACCTACTCGCGACTGTCTATATTCAACACAAATTGTTAAATACCGTCTACGAATCTATCCTATCGTACGTTCCTTTCGAACACGAAGTTTATTTATATTTAATTTTCAATTTACAGCACAAATGAACAAGACTTAAATTATTGATCTGCACAACACTTAAGCATGCCAAAATTCATTACATATCACTCACTTCCCTAGAATTGGAACACTAAATCCACTCTTAACTGAAGTACTCATACTGTTTTCGTCAAATGCCGCTAGAGAGAATGAGCCGGTGTCTCTAGAGAGAATGAGAGATTGAGTATTGCATAACCCCTACAAAATCACAAACTCGCACCGCCTCCTACAAACATTCTTCATTTACAGTATGCGGTGCCCTGCCTCTATCTCTCCAAATGAATGATTTATGCTCGCGACCATAGAACATATTGTCTTGTTTACATGTCGCACTGATAATGTGTGTTCTTTGACTGTTCATATTCTTAATGTATTAATTTACAAGCAATTTACAATGTTTAATGCCGCTCTTTCTGTTCAAATAAAACCGGATTCTTCTGGCTTATCACACGATAAGCGGTTCAAAACAGTAAAAGGTCTTATAAACTGCAACGTAACAATCATCTCTTCACCAGTTCTATCAACTAAGGACCAACTTGCGCAACTAGGATAAATATCAGAATAAACGTTAAAGAGCACAATTCTAAAATACATGCTTTATAAATACTTTCGTTATATTATTTAGCAGCAAAGTAGTATTTTGCGTAACAAGGGCGCGAAACAGGTGATTCACGAACGAGTCGAGTTTATCGTCCGAACATAGCACGGGAGACGTGCGGGAATCACCACGCGCCAATGTTGCGTATACTATTTTTTAACACGTCACGAGCGAAACGCAATACGTCAAGTAAAGGAAAATAAATTAAAAATCGAATAATTGAAATAACTTACTTGTACAAAATTAAATGGATTCCAGTCAGTGTTGTAACACTATTGTTTGTAAGTAATAAACAATGACGTCGTCATGACGAAAGACAATTGCGAATCGTTACAGATGTATCGCGCACGCTTCGCGATGTTTCGCACACTGTGAAAAAATAGCTGTTTTGCACAAGGGAAACAGCATTACAAACCGCGTTTCGCGCACGGCGTGATAAACGAGTATTTGTACTAAGAATACTAGAACACGAGTAAATGGCTGACAAAATTTGAAAGGTAGAATTGCGCTCTTTCCTATACTGTAACCGAACCGATTACCTGTGGAATCGGTTGGCCGCCCTGCCACTAGCTCAGATCGGTGATGGAAGGAACTGTTATGCAGTACAATAGGAACACAAATTAAATAAACACTTGTTCACTGGTAAAATGATTCAATTTATTTCTGGGCATGAATGATAATAAAAAAAAATGCACCAGAGAAATTTAAATTATAAACTAACAATGGAAAAAAAATTGAAGAGATCGATTAAAAAAAAGAAAGGAAAGAACATTAGGCGTTAGTAATCAGTAAAGCTTATGACTAGGAAGAAAATCAACTTGTTATAACTAATATTTACATGAGTTACAGGATGACAATTTAACGCGCCTGAGCGCGACACTACATTACATAAGTCTTGGAGTTGAATGACCCTCGGGTTGTTCAACCCTGTAGAGTTCTTTGTGAGCCCGGGCGGACCCTCGGCGACTGGAGGAAGGGCGGCGGCCTTGGGGCAAGGACGCGTCCGCGGCGGTCCCACACACACCCTCTCGGCGCGTGAGTCAGCTGGGCGACCCTCTGGTGAGGCCGTTACCACTGGCAGCGATGGCTGGGCGATCTAGCAGCGATGTCTAGGCGACTAGAAGTTCTTGAAGATTCTGGCAGAACTGGTTGATACTGGTTGATACTGGTTGATACTGGTTGAAGTCGGGCGATCTCTATCTCCGGAACGTAGTAATCAGCCTAATGTCTCTTTAATTTTTATAACATAACTTCGGAAAGTCTAGCGACAAATAATTCCCACCCCAGAGAAATAATTTTTCTCTACCCCCTTTTTAAACGCCACAGAGGTCTACTTGCCTCTCCCCGACGAATAAATCCCACCCCAGAGAATTAATTTTCTCAATTGTTGTCAGCTAGTAGCTTTAGCTCCTTCCGAAATCTTTCTAAATCTTTCAGAGACAAACTGGCCTCTCCTCGACGAATAATTTCCTCCCAGAGAAGTAATTCTCTCACGACTCCCGTCAGCCCAAAACTCAAATCAAATCAGATAATTTCTGCGTCGAAAAAAAAATTGAAGTCCAGTAGAGGTGAACTTGCCTCTAACCGAATAATATTCCCCCCCCAAGAGAAACTTCTGCCCCGACTGTTCCGTCTAAAAATCAAATCCCTTCTGCCGTTCTCTCCGTCGAAATCGCACCAGGTTAACTCTTCTCCCCACCCCAATTTCTTATGTGTCCTAGTTCCCTTTGATAGCAGTGTCGCTATTGGTTGGAAGTTGTTGTGTAGTGAAATATTTTAACCCAATCGCAGCGTGAGAAGCGAAGGAAATTTTCACTCTTTGTGTGGGCTGCGAGCATGCAGGGATGTTCTCGAACCTTCTAGAACTCTGGCCCTTGCTTGCGTAGGGGGGCGCGTTCGATGACAGAAGTATCGCTCGGGGCTCCCCCGAAAGTGGGTGGTCTCGAAATCTGCAGCCGGCTGTGAACACTTGCACAGTGTCTGTCAACGGCAGTCCTCCAAACGGCCTGCTTAATGGGGAGGAGGCGGTAATGGCCTCCCGCGATAAGTGAGACTACGCGTGCATTGCAATCTGTTTAAACTCCCGGTAGAATTCTGGGTGGTCCGAGTTTGTTATATTTAATTTTTCCAGCATGAATTTCGTTTCAGAAAGTATGACGAAATCGGTTTCGCTACAATACATGTAGTTGTTTGACGTCAACATCATGTATGGACTACTAAACCTTTAAACTCAATCTTTCATGACCAAAATCAAAGGAATATCCGTCTTTGTACAAATCTTAGAATCTTCGACATTCAAGAACTTCATATCAAATACATTTTGCACATTTATCGGAGAAAATAACTCAAAAGGTGCAAGAAACCCTCTGTGAACTTTGCTTCGGGCGCCTGAAGATAATAATTACGTGGATTTCAGATGCATCAGCCTGGCAACACCGCCAGCAGCCGCCCCCCCCCCCCACCTTTAGCAGGCAACGCCCTCTGAAATGAGCAGCAGGAAGTCTCTCTAATGAAGCCTGCTTTCCTAAATACTTGTATCACTTTCGGCAGCGGAACCGACAAGAAACATAGCTCTGTCTTCAGAGCTCCCCCCTCCAGCCCGCTCCACCCTGCCGGTCTGGCTAAGGCTTCCTCTCAAAAGACTTCGCCAAACACTCCGCATTCTTTGTTCCAACTACGAAATAATCATTATTTCTTTGATACCGCTTTAATTAATGTTTTTAATTAAATAAAAACTCGCAATACTTCTTTAATATTTTCGTTATGACACCATCGCGCTTAATATGCTCATTAATAAGTAGAAAGAATACTACAACCCCTCGCTTCGAACTCCGCAATAAACTGGCAAGAGAAGCCTCAGTTATGCGTTCGGAGCTTTCCTTAATCGTGGGAGAGGAGGAACGGGGGGCGGGGCGGAGCAGGGCGAGCAGGGCCGGGGAGGGGGGCGCAGGGTGCTTTTATCAGAAGCACGTGTCGTGGTAGCGTATTGCTGGCGGGTGGGTAGGGGAGGGGAGGGGACGTGATAGCGTTTTGTGGTTATCTGGTTCGTTTTGCAAAAATGGAAAAGTGGAAGCAATGGAAGAGCGCGGAATTACAAGGAAGAAGTTGGCGAGAAGGAAGTCCGTGGCCCTCGCGAGGGAAGACAGATGCGATTGGAAAATTTATAAGTTGCGGGGAGAGGCTACGGGGCGCGTGGTAAAAAGGGAGATTTTCCCTCGAAATAAAGGGGAAGAATAATAAAATTAGTCGGTTTTTAAAAAGTGCCGTAATGAGTATTCTCTTATAAAGAAAGTGCAGCAATATTGTTATAAAAAAGTTAAAATCTGAGAAGATACACTAGAATTAAAACGATGCACTAATAACTGGGTGGTTTACGACAAGTTGAAACTCAAAAATTGTCACGAAACTTTTCCAAATATCAAAGTGATAAAAATGCTTAAGGCCAAATAATGATAAACAAATATCGAGAAAACATAATTTCGTTGAAACTGAAGAAATAAATGAGAACAGAAAGAATGAACGAAAGAAACAAAATTAGGCGTACATTAAGAGTATAAAGAGAGAGTAAACATTTAACTTTAAGACAGTACTCAAATATTATTTCACCATTACCGAATTTTATTATCTATGCGTTTGCGACAGTAGAAACACTCCTACCGCTACCGCATATAAATTCTTGCATTAACTTTTTTCATTAACAATTCGATCAAGTAGCAATCCTAGTTTCCTTACGGTAGCGAACGTTTTCGCGTTTCAATTTGAGACTGTTCAAGCACTGTAGTACGAGCTAACGCGTTGGCGAAGCCTTCAGAGTCTTGGAGTAGCTGGGGATTCGCAGAGCTTCCAGCGCTGGCGTCTCGCGTTTTCCAGCTACAGGACTCCTCGCGTTTCTCCACCCTCGCTGCTCGTTGCTCCCGCCTCTCGCCCTTAATCTTTACCCTCCGGCGTCTTCGTCCTCCGCTTCGCAATTTCCCTGCTTTGTGCCTTTCATCACGACTTGCGAGGCACGCCTTCCTGATTCCAAGACAGCTAAACCTGTTTCTAATTCCCCGAATTCCAATCCTTGGTCCCCGGCCTCAATTCTTTGCTGACCCAAGGATATCCATCTTCTTCCCTGATGCAAGATTTGAGAACCTAAATCCCAAAACTGCATTTTACGATTCTTTTCCTTTTGTACCAGTCTCTGATTACCAATTACCTATTTTTGATCTTCAGATCCCAGATCTTCGATCAATTTTTTTTTGTTTCTCGATCTCTAATTCTTGTTCTTACAGACGTTTTGCTGATTCTTTGTCTGGTTCCCGGTTCTCGGTCCACATTCCCCGTCCCCTCCTCATTCCACGCCCCCTTCACATTCCTCTTTCCCCATTCACAGTCTCGCCGTCTTCCCCGTCACGCCGTCTTCCCCGTCCGACGTCTTCCCCGTTCGCCGGCTTCCCCGTACGCCGGCTTCCCCGTTCACCGTCTTTCCCGTTCGCCGTCTTCCCCGTTCACCGTCTTCCCCGTTCACCGACTCCCGTTCCCCGTCTCCCATGCCTCGTCATCCGTTCCCAGTTCCCAGTTCCCAAAGACTTAAATTTTGGGATTCGATTCTCGAATATTTATTCTTGATCCGAGAATCCCGGTGCATATCTGCACTCGTTGGTCAGCAAAATGCGGCTGAAGCCATCCATCTCACTCTCTCAAACTCCAAGTCAAAAACCGAAGTAATAATTAATTTTCAGAAACGCGTACAAAAATCACATTAAAGTACATTGCTGTTTGTGAAAATTGCAACACTCAGAAGGAATGGTCGGAATAACTTAAAAATTGGCAAGGGGAGAATAGTGAGTCCGTAATAGTTGATTAAATTTCCGTTGCTATGGCGTGCACATTGGCCTAGCAACGCCCTTCGTGTAACCCATCAGGTTAATGTTACGCCACACTCAGTAGGTGTAGATTCGTCAAACGACGTAGAAAAGTGCAAGGATGTGCCGGTATGCCTCGTCGACGCCAAAAGGCGCAAAATCAGCATCTGAGTCTGTTCAAACGAGGCAGAATGTTCGGTCTCCGGGAAGCGAGTTTGACGTACCGTGCCATTGCGGCTTAAACGGGGCGCGCGCTAAGCGGTTAAGCAGCGCGCTGCTACGCCAATGATGCATATGTGGAACCAGTGAGTAGAGGAGGGTCGTACACAGAGGCGAGCGGGTACTGAACCACACAATGTGGTCACATCGCGTATTGAATGCTGTCTTGTCCGCATGGCCGTAACCGACCGAACGGCGTCGTCCACAGAATTGGCTCGACTTTAAAGCACTGCAACGGGTGTGGTAATGTCTGCGTTGACTGTTCGACGCCCTCCGCTGAGGGTTGGACTGGTGGCACGGATACCACTGCGTCGTATTCCGTTTGTCAGAAACCATCCACGGCACAGACAGCAATTTGTGGTTCAGCGATGGTCACGAACGTGTTCGACGCTACCGTGGTGATCGCAATCTTCCAGCATGCATTGTTCCACCCCATAGTGGACAAATTCCAAATGTGATGGTTTGGGGCTCCATTGGCTACAACATGCGATATTGCTTTTTACATATTGAGGGCAATCTTATCAGCATTTGCTACGTTAGTGAGGTTTCAGAGCCCGCGGTACTGCCCCTCCTAGAAGCGACTCCTCATGCCATATTTCAGCAGGACAATGCCCGACCTCATGTTGTGAGGAATGTGCAAGCTTTCTACGAAAAGCGAAGTGTACCACTGCTTCCCTGGACTGCACATTCACCTGGCATGTCGCCCATCGCCCTAAGATATGATCGGCAACTTGTTCGTTCTGGTCCTGCTGCAGTCACTGATGAGGCTTCGTGGTCCTGCATAGAAACCGCGTGGCAATGTCTTCCCCAGCAGCATATCCAGGCTCTTTTCGAATCCACGCCACGACGCCTAGAGGCTCTGATAGGAACGCTTGGCGGCTTCACACCGTACTAAGTAGTCGAAGTGAAAATGCAGGTATAGTTATGTAATTCTAATCGTTTGTGTATGGTAATAGTCCTAATCTGTGGAATAAATATCAATGTAATAGTATGTGTCCTCATTGGTGTTGCAATTTCCACAAACACTAGTGTGTGTATCTCACTTAATGAAGTATTTCGTATAATAATTCACCTTAAGTAATGATCTTTTAATAACATCCAATTAAATGGTTCCCTTATGGTTAATTAACACATTCTTGTTAATATGATATACTAATAAGGATTTAAAACGTGTTTTATTAAATATCAGTGTCAAAATATGTAAAGAAAGTACACCCTTGCCTTTAACAAGATGTTTCTTAGAAATAGGACCATTATAATGAAATGCAACTTCTGTGATAATAATCGTAGAAAATAATATTAGAAGTTCGTGCAATTTAAAATTATAATTTTAGTAGTTTGAGATTCTTAACCACGCGTATCATTGAAGATCACACGGGTAAAAGACGATTTTGCATTGATCCACGTAGAACCTCAGCCTTAAATGTATGCTTCTGCCACTTATTCACAGAAATTTACAGTTTTATTTGCACTAACATAACAGTTTCATTATTGAAGCCAGATATTCTTTTAATACAATCTATTTTTCAATATTGGCCTTTAAATTGTCATAGAGATATAGAAAACGGGGTATGGTGATGTAAGCACAAAAAATATTAGATCATTCTTCTTACAACAATCAAAAACAGAAAGTAATAAAGCCGTTAGAATAAAGTTAAATGAAATAAATATGAAATGTCTTTATGAGATGTAATATCAGAATTGAAATAATTACGGTTCAAAAAGGAAAGCGAGTGCATGATTTATTAAGAGGTCTATGAATTTAGGACTTCGAATACCGAAGTACTCGTACATATCACCGGACCGAAGTATGGTGAAGATGTTATATAATAAAGATGAAAAAGTTTGGTGTTATCACGTATGAAATGAAATTTTGTTCATCAAGCTAATGGCTTCGAGTCAGAATCTCAGTGTAAGCGCCGCGTTTCGAAGCAGATCATTTATTGCATCAAACAACCTCCACTGTAAACCTGGACATTTAGTATCAATTGATACGCTGTGATACGCCCCTCTTCGGAAATTACAACATAAATTTCTAATCTCCAGAAACCTATCATTTGAACACAGGGTCGGATGTAATCAACAGATTGATTGGGATTACTCAGTCTTGCAATCGAGAAACGTCATAACATGCAGTTTAGACTAAATAACAGAGGCGTACATATATAATTGAAATGGAAAATAAAGCACAGAAAATCTGTAGGAGTATACATTCATGTGTATACGTTTTTAGCTAGCTTTCACTTTAGCCCTTTTTTACTTACATTTTAATAAGCTTTTTATTGTTGTATATTGTGATTTTTATTGAATGTATAATATGTTTCTGGTCGTAACTACTCTTCGATCGTTGTTTAGGAAATATTCAATCATGTAAATAATTGTTTGCCCTTATAAATACGGTATTACCTTCTCGCAATAGAAGATAGAAAACGATGAAGATGAATTAAAGTATAAATGGATGCAATCATAACTATACGAGCCACTAGTAAATAGTTTTCTTATAAAGGTCGTTTCCTACTACATGTGTTTACTAACATTGAAACTTTGACACTCATACCTAGGGTATGTCTCATTGAATTTCTGATCTGAATTATTTTGGATCATGAATGATCACCAAACTTAACATCCTCGATAATCACATTTGATGTCGATGAAATTGCAGGAACATGGAGTATCCTTCCTGATTAGCGGAGATAGTGGCAATGTAATTGAATCGGATATACTGGAAATGTGTTAATCCAGCAGCCTGTGGTTGCCACACAGATTCATGCGACTGCTGATTCATGGACAAACAAGGTAAATATCCTCATCGATTTCCAACTTATGCGCCGTCCTTTCGACAATTCACAGTTATAGGATACAAAAAGCAGGAATCACAATATACAATATTTGGCATTCCCACGAGGTTATATTGAGTTTTGTTAAGTAATTTTTAAACATTTGGCTAGAATTCACATAATAAATAATATATTTTCTCTAGAACCATTTAATAATATACGTATTCTTGCTGTACATTTAATCGACGAATGACATCGATTACACAACCCGTGGATTCCAAATCGGAAACCACGACCTGTCAACCAATCACGTTTCAAGAATTTTTGGACTACACGGAAAGAATTGCATTCTTTTTCCAATTCGCTCTTCTTTTGAACCGCGGTAGACAAGTAAATAATTTTGCATTCTTATAGATGTAACCTAGACATTTCTGTACTCTTATTTCTCGTTACATTTCGAATTGATCAGTCAATAGAAAATGAATCTTGCAGCCAGCGACAGTGACAATGAAATTTGTACTCCACCTAAAATTCAAGAAATAGCGAATTCTGCAAATTTACAATAATTGCCAGAAAATTCAAGGAAGTATTATGAACACAAATTTATGAAGTAGAGAAAGGGTAATAGGATGAATTCTTTTAGCAAGGACGTTTTCTTGGCTACATTTACTAAATTCTAGATCATGAAATATTTACTCAATGTTAAGAATCACGTTGTACACACACCGTTTCATGTAGGCAACACTTATATTTGAGAAGGTATAGTCTTCTAATCGCGCATAATAGCTACCATTCATTAGAAGAAATTACGATACTCGCTCCTACGTCCTTGCCCGTGTCGTAAACATCAACCCGTGAATAAAGCGCTCGTTGAAGAATATACTAATATTTTATGAAATATGAATCGAAGGCACAGAAATAATTCCGTTTATTGTGGATAGTTTATATAAAAACTAACAACAGTTATAAAATACCTGAAACGTTTTATTGAACTGATTTTTCTAGTATTACCGCTCGATTTTCATTATTTCATTCAAAAGAGTTACCTTTTCTAATGTTAAAACTATTTACAATTGAATAAAAGTGACAAGAAAGAATTTCACCTCTCCTGTAAAAGGAACATCAAGAAATAGTAACTCTTCATGAAAATTGAACGAGACGTATCAGAAGTAACTTTATTAACACCGGCATTTTGCATTTTGTCTTACCTACAATGAACGTTATGTTTTATTTTGATACACGGTATTCATTTCCTAATAAGAATATAAAAACCTAATATTTGATGATTTTCTCACTAATTACATTGTAAAATGGACAAATGAATAAATGCACATACTACTAAAATATTTTAATATATAATATTCATAAAATTTCGAAGTTATAAATTACTAACCTGGAAAAAGTATTATAGAACTTGATGAAAAATAGAAAACGCAAGTATGTGACAATACCACTGTATGATCTGGAACTGTCGCACATAATACAGTGAAAATGACACATTACTGTCATTCAAGGAATATCTATTATTTTTTCAATTCTATGAAAATCACAGGATTGCGCATTAGAACACAACGTCCGTGAATAAAAGCATTTATAAAGAGAGAGTTTTTTGTTATAACTCAAACCCAATTTGTATTACAATGTATATTGCATTATGTGTCATTTTGATGTACTAGAGCTAACAGCCCTCTAGTGCTAAGAACATCTAAAATCGAAATTCTCTACATTAAAATATTAATTTATTTTTCACGGAATTTAAGCCTACCAATCATTGTCAAGTTTTTACAATTACTTGTTAGAACACAGCAATTGACGAACAACACTCAATGAACGAAAATTTGCCAATTATTCAAAGTCCATTACCATAGTTCACGTTCCTAACTTGGCTTGATTCTAAACTTTGTGTCTAGAACAGTTACAAAACTATGGAAAAAATTGAAGACTATTTTGAATTCCAAATTTGCAAAGTGTCACATGGAATTATTTTTAGTTATTTTTATCTCGTGCTGTCGTCCAGGTAGCCCTCACAGTCCGCAGCTAAGAGTAAATCCAGAACAAAGCGCTACTGTGGCTACACCCCTTACATTTTGCTTGTTACAGTCGTCGTTCCATCCCACAGTGGGTCCAAATGACATCAGAATTCGCAAACATTCGTCTCAAATTGCATCGAGCAGTCACTTAACCAAAACTTTAGATAAATAATGAAAATGTAGCAAAAATTAATTAACTTAAAATGATTATAACCTGTTTTTATGCGCAATGCTCTTGCCATCATTGTATGCACACTTTTTGAATAATTAACAAAATATACATTACCTGTTGGAAAAATAATAAAAATATATTTTTAAACTGAAAACAATAACCTACAAATATACGTAATCAAAATACAGAAGGATGAGCGCACTTAGCCCCCTCTCAGTCAACACGGAGAAAGGGAGAGGAGAGATGCAACTACTACTGTGCTCTGCTGGATTTCGACCACAGTGACTTGGTTTGCATCGAGGAAGACAACTATGTAAGCTATAATGATGTTATTCTCAAGTCTTCAAAATATCTGAAAGTATTCTTAACCTAATTGCAAGCTTGAAAAATATGCAAAAAAAATATAATTTCAAAATATTCAAAATACACAGCATACTGATCGGAAGAAGTGAAGTGAAGGAAAGCGTTGTAATATGTGATACTAGAAGAATGTCAAACAGCACATCCAC
This sequence comes from Gryllus longicercus, assembly GCA_038098605.1. Taxonomy (NCBI): domain Eukaryota; kingdom Metazoa; phylum Arthropoda; class Insecta; order Orthoptera; family Gryllidae; genus Gryllus; species Gryllus longicercus. The sequence continues at coordinate 4,482,698 of JAZDUA010000020.1, forward strand.
ACGCTGAAAATACTAATGCCTTACGCTGGACTCGAACCAGCAGTCATCTGCGCCGCGTACACGGAGGTTGCTTCGCCAAAAAAAACGAGGGTTCACTCTCACAATTCCTTACTTAAGACCCCGAAACACCTACCCCTGATGAAGCGATTGTAATTGTACTCTATTATATCCAATCGTGTAGCACCAACAGTTTTATAGTTTTAACCAAATTTAAATTACACAACCGTGAGGGTGGAAATAACGTCAATGCATATAATCTGATTTAGGTGACGTTGAATACACAATCCTCACGCAACGGCTATTGATAATCTAAATAACACATGACTTTGTTAAATGAAAGTTTAAAAACAACACTGCTCATTTTCAATCCCCAAGAAAATTTAGATGGTTGTGTAATTCCTTTCCTTACAAGTTCTCATGCAAATCAAAAACAATTGTTTTGAAGGTTTGGCTCTAAACGGTGGTGTGTCCCATTTTTGTCGAAGTTAAAATAATAATGGAGTCTCCTATCGATTATTATAATTAATGAATGAATTGTGAAGCTGAGGTAAGAAGTGACACTCGAATAGTATTTTTTCTTTTCTTTAAGAAGAACCTTCGATTGAAACCTGTATCTTACTCGTATTTCTCAGAATGAATCCGCTGAGGCAGGGAACACCCCAAACATTTTTTTAGCCTATCAACAACATTTGACAGGTTCCTATATTTAAAACATGAATATTTCATTAGTACATTTACCTTGCGCCGTTTATTTGGGAGCCGTGTGCAAGAGAACAATGAACAGACGACAGGTTCCTATCTTTAAAAACATGCATATTTCATTAGTATACAGAGTGTCCGAAGAGGAAACGTCGAAACTTTGCAAATAAGCTCTTAGGACAATTTTAAGCATACTTCGTCTAATAAACCATGTTGGTATTCGAAATGGTTGAGCCGCAATAAGCACTCAAACGTTGGTTAGAAAAATTTCTTTCTAGACAAAAATTGGCATTGCATAAGCATATAAACCCTATGCAGATATGTAAATTATTTAATATTTACAAAAGAAATGAATATATTTGTTCAGAAAGAAAAATTAAACGAGAAATAAAAAAGTAGTATAAACTGAATGCTTTTTTATTTGTGTTAATGTTCCTTTCTAAACAAAAATATCTTTATTTGTTTTAAAAATAATAAACAATTTATAAGTTTCTAGAGTGTTTCTATGTTTCTACAATGCAAGTTTTTGCCCAGGAAAGATTTTTTTCAACTCAACATGTAAGTGCTTGTTGCGGATCAACAATTCTGAATATCCTCGTCATTTATTATGACCAAATACGCTTAAAGTTGCCTTAAGAGCGCATTTGCTAAGTTTCGACGTTGCCTCCCGGGACACACTATATATATATATATATATATATATATATATATATATATATATATATATATATATATATATATATATATATTGTGACGTACCTGGTGATGCCGGTACTTTCACTGCAATAAATTACTAAAGGAGGGTATCTTTTTCGTGAATGGGTCCCTATGAGGAGTCGATATGGCATTGGGAAATTTAATTATCATACGTTGTGTAATCACAAACATGATTTATTCACAAACTAATTTGTCATATACATGATTTAATACACCGATACACTTTGCCTTGGTACCAAGATCAGATTTATCATGAGTGTTTATCATACCTTGGGGCCCCAACAAATACCTCCGTTGTTTGGATGGCGGCTCGCATCGGCGGGGGTCACCGACCTCCGCTGCAGCTTGGCGCAGTCGGCGGCTGGTGGTGTAGTGGTCGCCTCCGCTGGCGGCCTCTCGGATCCCTCGGTTTCGGCTCCTGGTACTTCGGCGTCGCACTTCCCTCCAATTATCCTTCACCGTTTTGATGTAACTACATAACACGTGGCCACTGCACGCGCCAGCGTCAGCTTCGCAACACACAGTTCTGGTATTGCTCTCACTGCGTCAAATGGCATAAATGTGATTTACTGTTCTCCCCACACTCATCTCTTCTATATATCACCTGTCCGGCCTCTGCCTAGTATATTGTGACGTACCTGGTTCTGCCTCAGCTGTGAAGTACTTATCAGTGCATACACTGATCGGACGCCAGCTGCGACGCACCTGTTGGTTGGTACTTTTCACTACAAATTTATAAGTTCTAAAGGTCGGGTATCTTGCTCGCGAATGGGTCATCTGAGGAATTTGGTACGATATTGGTGCGTCAAAATAATAATTTTGTATAAGCAAACAAGTACAATTTATTTATAATGGAATGTTCAATACACTTGATTAATTACAAAAAAAACTCTTTAACTTGGTACCAAGATTTAGTTAACCGTGTAATCTGTCATACCTTTGGGGCCCCATTAACAATTCGGTCGCGGTGATTCCTCACCCCGGCAACTGCAACGGTCGATCTCCGCCGCGGCTCGGCGTCCTTGGGCTGTTGATGACGTAGACACGTGCTGTGCTGGTCTGCAGAAGCGGCGCCAGAAGTCCCTTGGCCGCACCCTCGGATATTTTCGCCTTCGCTCACACACGCGTAATTACTGGGTCTTGAAACTGTCCGTTACGTTCACACCACGCGCGTGAATTGTTACTGCGCCCCTCCCTGGTTTCGTTCTACTTTTCTCTCACAACTACTACACTATAAATCATCGGCTTCTAATCAGTAATGATACACGTAATACTATTACATGCTTCTCATCATTAGCATGGGTTCACTCTGTCTATAACTATTCGTATGTCCTCTGCCACACGCTCTCCGTAATTACCCAACCTTCGCCACTCGGCGTCTGTTCGCCACCCCGCGTCTCTCGCAACTCGACCGTCCTTTTCGGTCCCTTTCCAGCAACTCCCACTGCTTTTTCAACCGCCACTTGGCGACCCCCTCAACCGTCGAGCATCCCCTCCCCTCGCTGGGCGGCGGCGGCGGTCGCGCTCGCAAATTCCCCACCGCTCGCTCGCACCTGCCACTGCACTGCACAGTCCAAATGAGCAACAATACACTCTTGCATTAATTATCTGTAATTACGGAGGGAAACACTTAGCGTGTTTCAATATCTATAACTCTTGCGTTGGCTAATATCCTATAATGCCCGCCGCGTGCTTTCTTTGTCCGTGCGAGGCGACGAGCCTCTCACAGCACGTCCGTAACCATCGACAACTTCTCTTCAACTGTCGTAACGGCTGAATTCTCTGCCGCTCCACGCTCGGTTTTCAACCGCCGATCAACGTTCCCACGAAACCCTCGCAGCGGCGACGGCGGCGGCGGCGGCGACCGTTGGTCCCTCCCCACCGCTGTTCGTCGCGCCTGTCGTGCGTACCACGCAGTCCAAAATGAACTCTAATTTCTTATGCTAATATTTCTAATTTGCATAGGGAAACATTCTATGTTTCAATATATACATATATATATATATATATATATATATATATATATATATATATACATACATACATACATATAATCTTGTGCATCTGGGCAGTGTGCGCGGCGGGGGCCGGCGCGTCGCCGCCGTGTCCACGCAATCTCGCTGGCCGCCTTTTTGCGTCTCCGCAGGCGCGCATCGCCCTGCCGGAACGGCTTAATTTGTACCTCCGCTCGGGCGGGCGGGCGGCGCGCGGCCTGGCCTTGCTGCGATCTTTTTGCGCGCCTTTTTTTTTATATTTTCGCGCGTCCTCGCCCTCGCCATCACGCCAGCGGCGAAATTGGAAGCGCGCCGAGGATCGTCGGGCCGCTGACGGCTCGAGCGCCTGGGAGGGGAAGGGGATGAGGAGAGATGGTAGGGGTGGCTAGAATGGGAGGAGATGGAGAGAGGGCTAGAGAGAAGGGGAGGGTGGAGAGGGGGTGGCGCGTGGGTGGCGATGTGGCGTGGGAGGCAGCGAGGGGCGGGGAAGGTGATGAATGAATGGCAAAGAGGGGGGCGAGGGGATGGAAACACATGGGTGACCACAGGCTGACAAGGGGGTGGCGAGAGGGCTGGTGGGGGTTGTGGCGAGAGGGAGATGACGGGGTGTCGAGGGGTGGAGAATGGGTGGCGATGGGGTGGCGGTGGGTTGATGAGAGAGGGCGAGGGAGAGGTGAGGGAATAGCGAGGGGGTGGCGAGAGCGCTGGTGGGGTATATGGTGAGAGGGTGATGAGGGGGTGGCGAGGGGTGAAGAGAATGTGTGGCAATGGGGTGCTAGAGGGGGCGAGAGAGAGGCGAGAGAATAGCGAGGGGGTGATGAGATGGGAAAAGGGATGTGGGTGGTGAGAGGAGATGGAAGGTAGAGAAGGCGATGAAGGTCTCTCGGAGATTGAGGACTCAGTGGAGGAAAGAGCTGGGATCAAGCTGCATCAAGGACGCGAATGGAATGGAGTCAAAGAAGGTGTAGGAAAGGGAAGCAAAACAAAAGGTGTAGGTGGGAAATGAGGGGTGTTAAAGTGGATCTTTATTTTTGTAAGGTTGGGGATTTTACAACCTTCATCACTATATTTATAATACAACAAAATTGAACTTAAACTTGTCAGGACAATTATTAGTAATTTACGCTACAAGAGAGTGAAAAAAGATTGTACTCACAAGTGTAAAGTTCCCTAATTCTAATAAAACGACTCGTTTAATTGTCCGACAGGTCACCTTCCAAACTCTTCGGTTGGTTCCGCGCGGTAGCACTGATTATATTAGCATTGTCCAAGATTTTTAATCTTAATATGAGAGAGAGTGGGAGAGATGGAGAGAGAGAGTGGGAGAGATGGAGAAAGAGAGAGTGGGAGAGAGAGAGAGAGAAATCGAAGAAATTCTAACCTTGCCCAAATGATAATGCCCGTATCCATAACAAGTTTTCATGAGTGCCGTGAGCGCAGGCGGGAGCGATGAAAGAAGGGTTGAAGAGGGACTGAAGATAATTATTAGATATGGGAAAGTATGACGGAAAACGATATAGGCAGGATACGACTGAGATGAAAGCAAAAAACACCGGTTGGAGGCGTGGGGACACGAATATTTAAAATAGAGAGGTACAGGAAAGTTATCGAAGTTTGAGAAGTGTGTGAAGGCAGGCAAAGTAAGGCAGGACCGAAGAAGGAGAGAGGAAGAGGAGAATATGGAATCACAGACTAAGTTGAAGTGGAAGATGGAAGGGAGGAATACAAATGATGACGAACTCAAAGGAGATTCTATTGATTGTTGCGTCAGATGTGCGGTTGAATAAGTGAAAGAAATGACAACTGTTTTATGCGGAGCATTGAGAATACGGAACCAGAGCCTAAGACAAAGGCAGCAAGTGAGGGATCGAGTCACATGTGGAGTAAAAAATTGTATGTAATTTGGGGGCGGGGAATTGAATAAGAAGGATCAATTTCTAGAGTGATTGTAAAGACGTGAGAAATTGTTTAATGTAGGACTAAAAGTATACGAGTGCAGATGATGCGTGTAGAGAAAACGAGAGCGGAGAAGGTAAAGTTACAAAACTCAGAGAAAAGAAGTAGGAGAAATGAGTGAAGCAGATAAGATGAAAGAGCAATACGAGTAGAAGACAAAAAGGTAGCCTTAGTAGAAGGTCGTAGTAGCAACCGAAAGTGAAAAAACTACGGTATATGAGAAGGTACGAAATATTCTGCACAAGAAGTAATGAATTTAGTCAGGAAATTTTGATTTCGATATATATCAGGTTTGGAAAAAGTTGTCTTTAAAAAATAAAGAACAATAATGAGAAAGAAGTAAGAATGGGGTGAAAAGAAACTACGGTAAAAACATTCTTTAAACAGAGAAAGACATTTACATTCATCTACATGGACAATATAACTTATAAAAGAATTACTCACAATAAGGGAATTTAGCAATATTGTCCTAAATCATTCCTAAAATTGATTCGTTTAAAATTAAATCTTGCATCAATTTAATTACTTCCCGTCAACTTCTCCACGAGCAATCTACAAATAAATATTGACATGAAGCCAAGTTATAAAAAAAATAATAAGCATTTATTCAAAAATAGCTGGCCATGTACGCAAAAACGTGCCATACATTTCATGAAAGGACAAACGTAAACCTGCACGTCCGGCAATGAAGCACAGAGGCCTCAACGTAACCACACATCAATAATATAAATCGCATAACGTTATCTTGAGTGTCGTCGCTGGATGAGATGCGCCTTTCGCAAAGCGCCTGCTCAGCGCCTGCGACGCCGCCTCCGGCTCTTGCTGCGTCGCCGCCGCCGCCGGCGCCGCCCGCGGACGCGAAACCCGGCTGTCCTCCGCGGGCGCCGCCCCATCGCCATCTCCCGGAGGACAGACACACTCATCAGGGACGAACGTCACTCCGATTGGTTGAATAATTGTTTGTTGGTGATTCAGGGCGCGGCAAATGCTAATGCCATTAGTCACGTAAGTGTAGTGCATGTTATTTCCGAGGGAGGTGGCGGTGTTCTTCCCCAGCTCAATAGCGAGGGCAGGCCTCGACCTATCGCCAGCTAGCGGGATTTTCCCAAGCCAGATATATCCCATCAGTAGGGCACCGCCCCGGCTGGGACAAGCTCTAAGCTTCCGACTGATCTCCCGACGTCTGTGATGTGGCAGTGTAGTGCGTGTCACTGCAAGTGTGTGTGTGTAGGGGGTGAGGACAGGACAAGGAAGAGGAAGAGGAAAGTGAGATCGCGCGCCTCACCTGTTTGCTAGGGTACTGCCCCCATTCGCGTGATGTTGATTGGAAAAACCACCGATCAGAGCAGCCGGCAGCTAGAAGTCTCCTCCAGATAACGACTTAATTCGACCTTGTTAGTGTCGAAAATCCTGCTATCTTCGGGACTGGAGCTTACAATCTTGCGTTCAGAGGGACTGCAGTGACATCAGTTGATGTCCTGAGCCACCTCTCCCGATACATCACTGCGATAACTATCGATACGATAGGTATTTCTAAGCCTAAAAGATATGTAAAGGGTGCTGACCTTTCAGAGACCTCTTAAGTGTAGGTATCTAAAAGGCATCTAAAAGATCAGCGTCTTTTAGATATCCTTTAGGCATAAAAATGCAAATCGTATCGATAGAATGTAACTCTGAGATTTCTTCCGAAAAATTTTCATATTTTTTTTACTCAAAGGTCATTCAAAATAATGAGAAGGTTAAGAATACGTGCCTTTGGGAACCGCCCATAGTCTGCGTAAAATATTGAAGAGACACCCACATACATGAGATATCCTTAGGAAGATATATTTCACCACCTGGTCACAGTTGCAAGTTTTGACAATTATTTGGAAATGTATTTCCCGTTTCACAAGTGTCAACAACCGTTACCACCGCACAACTTCAACTACCAGAAACAAATAATGTTTCACTGTTTAAAGAATTGCCCCAGTTAAGAATCGAGTCCCCGATCTTCCGAAATACGAACAGTTGTCTAACCACTTGAATTATGGGGAGAGGTAAGTATCTGAAACGTCTTTACGAGTTAGGAGTTAGATATGTCTCTGTAGCTGAAGGCGTTAGAGAAACAGTGTTTACCGAGAGATCGGGGTTTGATTCCAGGCTAGAGTGTCAGTTTTTAAGTTACTAGAAACGTCAATACAATTTGTAGAAATTACATCTCGCTTAGCAGCTACGAAATTGAAACGGTAGTTGACAATTTCGAAACCGGAAAACTATTCCCATTGTTAAACTTCCAACTGGGACCAAGTTGTAAAATGTATAATAAATAATAATAATAATTATAATTATTATTATTATTTATTTTATTATCATTATAACAAAATCTTTGCCGATTCGATGACCGAGATCCCTAAAGCAGTAGTGCAGCGGTCTAGAACCAAAGGATCGCTTCCCGCCGAGGCATGGTTCGAGTCCCGCCTATGGCATGGTTGTGTTGTGTGTGTATATGTTCATGTGTGTGTAATTCACCGGTCTTGATCACCACCATTTCATCTCATTTCCCGAGGCTAACAACCCTGGGGTATAAAATCTGAATCAATATTAAATCGGCGATTCCCACTATATAAAAAGTAACGTGCACCTACTCCATTCATTAAGTGTAAACCCCGATGGGAAGCACGTATCGCGTGCCCCCTTCATGGCCGATTATAACAACATTTTGTCAATGCGGGTCTGTTCCGCGCGGTACCTCCGTCTCGAGGAAGCGGTGCGGGCCGCGGCGGCGCACGCGCCCGGCCATCTCGAAGAACGGGCGGCGCTCCTCCTCGCTCATCTGCGTCCAGCGGTCCGTGGCGCGCTCCACCGCCTCGGCCGGCGACGCCTCCAGCAGCGCGGGCCGCAGCATCGCCAGGAAGTTGACGAAGGCGTTCTTCGACGGCAGCCGCCCCAGCCGCGTCGGCCCGCCGCGCCTCCGCCCGCCGCCCTGGCCCTGCGCCTGGCCGAGGCCCGCGCCGCGCTGCTCCGGCGCCGAGCCCCCGCCGCCCGCGCCCGCCCCCGCCCCCGCATCCGCCCCCGCGGGCAGCGACTGCTCAGGCCTGCGCAACGCCGTGGGCGGAGTTGGGCCATCACGAACTAGCAATAGTCGGCACACACGTTTAGTTACAAATATTGTACGTTCGCTAGCCCAGATGTCCGGGGCAGTTAGCAAACCGGGGCCCCAATTTGGAAACAAAAGATCCACCTCCTCAATTAATAAACGGCAATCTCATCTAAATGTAATAGAAATAACTTGTAAATATTTTTATTTATTTTGAATAAAAAAAAGTTGGGTTCCCAATTAAGCCGGGGTCCCAATTCAGTCGGGGTCTGAATTAAGTCAGGGTCACAATTAAGGGACGCCTTCTTGTGGACGTCCTGACTTACAGCCACGTCAGACTATGCCATGGCATGCCAGCCTCATGGCGTTCAGGGGAGCTATGGTAAGCGAGTCGCAACCCCTTATTTGGTATTCTCACCCTGCGAGAAGCTTTCACATTGTCAACAAGCTATATGAACTAGGCCATGACAGAGACGATTTTAATTTTTGTCTCAACAGAGAATCCCATCAGACATGGCTTAAATTTGTTTTTAGACGAGCCGGACGATGTCGAAATTTTACGGAAATGCTTGAACGTAAACGACGTTTCGGAAACGTAAAGTCACGAAATCATTCCAGAACCTTCAGAATATACATAAAGATACTGTGGAAAGGGTCAGTAAGAGTATTATTCATAACAAGTTATCTGAAACATCACGGTTATATTATATATTTTTATAAACATAAATACCACAATATTTATCTTAGGTCCATTAAAAAATGAAAAGTAGAAAGGTTATGTAATATTTCCTTTAAACCCCTAGGTAAAGCTTCTGGTAATCGGGAGCTTCAGGAATAATCCCATCGCGGAAGCAGTACTGTGTGTTGTGAGAGTGAAGGCGATGAACACTAGGGAATTTTTTTATACCTCCAGAATGAAAGTACGTTATTTTAAAAAAACTATCACTCTGATTTCAAAAATTATAAAAAGTTTCTATCACGCAAGGTTAAAAAAATATGAACATATTTAGTATTTGAAATAAACAAGATTCTATACTAATTTCCGCAACGTCACTCCAGTTATATTACTACAAAATTGCATGAGCATGCTTCATATGAGGTAACAAGTTCAAAATGGAATACGCATGTTTGTGCGATAATATGCCGTCATTAATATAGTTTGTTTGTTTTCTCTACAACATTGATACTGCACATGACAATGATTTGAGTTTTCCATACACCCGCAACCTATGGTTTGTTATACAGGTGACACAACACAGGTGAGCACCCCATGGTTTGTCTTGATCACAAAAACGTCAGCCAAAGTACATATAATACGCAAGGTTTGTGATTTTTTTCCATTGAGGTTTGAGTGCAAATCTTCCACAAACAAAACAGAAGTTGTCGGGTTGATTCGCACACATTCGATGTGAAATGATTAGTATTTTATTGAACCGATTGAACTCAACAGATCATGTGGCGACTTTCACTTTATAAAACCCACAGAACTGTAATGTATTAATGTATTTGAGGCACACGCAAACCAGACACGATCGTCAAGAGCACTGCGGGTACAGTTCCGCATGACACCGACTGACTCAGAATCTCCCACCCCAATAGTTGATACTTGTGTACTTTGCAATAAGGTAAGGGGCTAAAATAATTCCTTTGGTGACTGATGCACAATAGAAAATATACACTTGACGTGTTTTCAAAACATTAAGACCTACTAATACTATTAAGACCCACTAGTAATTGAGCGTCACTACCAGACGCGAGAATAAAGACGGCAAACTTCGAATATAGAAGGTAAAAAAAACGAGAGCCCAATTTTGTTGACAACTCACGCAAGTATCATAAATAAACTGAAAACATATTTTATTTTTAAATAAATTTTATGCGTATTGATTTTACATATCTTACGGGTGCATGTGAAATATATTTGCATTCATAGAAAAATACGGTATATTAAAATAACTGAGGTGATATTTCGTTTTTATTGTGATTTTCGTAATCTATGTATAGAATTGAGTACGACCATCCTGGAGGTAATCGTGTTCCCCAGTGGAATTAATAAACCTTTTGTTCCGCAATAACAGTCCGCGTGTGTCGGACGAGATGGAATTTTACGTATGATAACCGTGAATACTACGCATTGCTCTGGGTCTTCATGCAATATTATTCTATGCAATGTATGAATTCTTACTACGCAAATACACACCTTTTTCATTTCCTCGCAACCCTGATCAGATAATTAACTGAAAAACGTCCACAGCTGTTCTGAGCCATGGATATTAAACCAGGTCCCTCGGGTAGCTAATAATATCCCCACCTGGCGTAACCCTTGCATTTAGTTGCATTAATACACAAAATAAAAGCAGTCCTACCACGATTTCACTGTATGAAGAATCCTAAGGTCTAAACTTCAATGCGATTAAATTCGTGGGTAGTACGTACATCTATTGTTACCCAATTGAAGTTACCTACATGCCTGTCATGAATATTATCATAAAACATAACTGCGCAAACCTCAGAACACATACGAGGAAACTCAAATCTGTTCCTGCGGAACTATGACAACCCCTGCATCTCCTACAGTATCGTATGCGACGGAATCAGAGGCGTCTAGTCAATAACCAAACCTTCAACCCTTTTACATAAAAATAAATGTAATACCATAACAAATATTTACAAATATAAATGATGATATATTTCAAGTGGTCCAGTTGTCATTTTTGGCATTCGTTTTGTTTTAATGAAGACCAATGCATGATTTTTTAGAAAATCAGATTGGTGACAGTGCGTTGCTGTTATTCACCATACGATTTTTTAAACTCTGATTGACGCTGACATTTTACAAATGGTTAATTATTCAACGGTTTACATGCTATTAAAATGATTAAATGAACATTTCCTAGAAACTGGTCCATTTCTTCGCAAAAGTATTACGCTAAATAATTAGATAGTAAAATGGAAATATAATTAAATTCAAAGTTAAATTTAATACAATGAAAACACAAAACGGCAAAGATTGTCTTCCAACACATCATAATCTGTTTTCATCAAGAGTCCAGTGGGTATTCGAGCGAATTTCAGTGGGTATTCGAGTGATTGAAACACTAAATTTAAATACGTGCACAGGTAGAATATACGAAGAATAATTACATTGATGCATGGATTCCCTCTTTTTTTTTGGTAAGGTTTTTTTTAAGGTGTTCAACTACAATACTTGTCATCCACGTGACAACTGACGACGTAATAATATGTGTGAAAGACAATTGAAGGGTTAAGAGAAGACACTGCTAACCCACACGTGCGTATTTTTTTGTCAGCCAGATGAATAATTGTAAATATTCATCAATACAGACGTGGCCTAGTTTATGTCGTTATAGCTACTTACTGCGTTCAGACATGTTCATTGAACACTTATGTACAGACTTTCGATCGTAATATTTGTTTCAGGGTAAAATCCTATTTTCTATATTTTGAATTTGTGAGATGAGGGTTTGTACTGAATTCCCTTGGTCCCGTTAAATAGGAGTTACGATTTCTCACCCGCATCAGTACATATTTATTATTATTATTTCACTGCGTTTGTTCTCAAATGTATATAATGACATTAAATATAAATGTTTAATTTTATTATTATTATTGCAATATTTTGCAATTAGAATATTATTTAATTTCTCTATGATAAATAGGTCATTATTGTTATAATTATTATTAATTTAAATCCATAATACTACTATTAAAAACATTTAATTGTTATCACTGATGAATTTTTATAACAGGCTTGGGGTATTTATTGTGTGTTTTCATAATAATAATAATAATAATAATAATAATAATAATAATAATAATGCCATTCCATGTTTTAAGAATTCAATTCTTGTACGTTATGAAATTAGTGCTTTGCATTTCTATAACGCTCAACCTCAGTTCGTTTGCCATCTGAGTACTAAAGTCCTTGCACTCCCGAAGAATTAGTCGGTAGAGGCTCCACAAACACTCCCCTCCGAAAAAAGATTTCTAAAATTATGATAGGTGACGAACTTGGGTAAATAGTGTTCTAGCTCAGCTTGTCGTGCTTTTAACTAATCACAATCACGAACAAAATGGAAGTTAAATGTTGAGAAGAGAGAAAGGAAGTAGCTGAGAAGAGAGTACTGTTTCAAAACACATTATAATGTAATTTTCCAAGGAAAAATTGTATATATTGAGAATTTACAAGCACGAAATATTATTTTGCCCAAAATAATGTCACCAAGCTCTTTTACTCTGTATAAACCCACACATAAGTCACATTTTAGAAAAAAAACATATGAATTTAGGAAAGATAGTGCACATCACCTCAGTTTTCTTTCATCTTATCATTTCATTACTCAGAAATGTGTTTAGATCATTCCTTTTTAAAAATAAACGTTTTATATTTATATAAGAGGTATATAAGAAAATAATATCAAACCTGTCAGACTCCATGCTGTTTGTCTCTTTTGAGAGACTGCAGGAAGCTTCAACCTGCTAACAACCACCAATTTTAACTCGATGTTCTGATATTAAACATTATCAATTAAAACGTTTGATATAATTAAAAACACCTTTGTCGTTTCCATGGACAGATCGCATTTTCGCCAGGTTTTGGGGCGTAATTTACTCGAAAACTACAAATTTAGTTGACATGTCATTCGAGCTGCGTAATTAGAAATGGAGTTATATTGACTTCGTTGCCTAGTTACCAGCAATATTATCGCTAGACGACGTCAACTACTAGTCAATGCAAACAATAATTGTCATAACATGTAATTTTTCACAAATCAGATTACTCTTTATGATTCAGCTCTCGATTTCAAATGCTTCATTTGATACTGTCCGTACGTAATATGCGTTAATTACATTATTTTCAACTTTGAAGGGTGGTAAAAACTACGTGTTGCGAATAATTTTCAACTGACTATTTACATCCTTTAGATTGATTAATAGATTAGTGATTCCGGGCGCGTCCATTGCTAAATTCATTGGTTCCATAGGTGTAGTGCATGTTGTTCTCGTGATGTAGCTGAGATCTTCTCCCGCTGGATGGTGACATCCGACGCCTACCTACAGTCAGCTAGTGGGATTTTTCCAAGCCAGGTATTTCCCACCAGCAGGGCACCGCCCCAGCCGGGACAAGAACTACTTTCCCGACCGGTCTCCCAACATGTGTGGCAGTGCAGTGTATGTAAGCGTGTCTGTATGTAAGGGGGTCAGACTAGGACAAGGAAGGTCTCAACTCTTCACAACAGTAACCCTGAAATTTTGTGAATATTCCTAATTTTTATTTTATCCTGCACTTCGTGGAAATTTAATTTAACTAATTTTCTGACAGCTCTAATCATGATTGTGTGTTTCTTTTGTCTCATTTCAATTATGTCATGCACACGAAACGTGTCATGTTACCAAAGCAGACGTATAATAAGCGCCCACGTAGACTATAATTGGCAACAATCTAATTATCTGTTTAATTACAACTTTTCGGTCCTCACGCTATTTTTCCCCAATTTGCGAGATTTATGTATGTAACGTGCATAATGAAGTGTCATTAGGAAACAAGACTGCAATTTAATCACAATTTAATGCCGGATCATCATAATGTAAGCCGTGAAGGCCTACCAACCGAACTTGCCAAAATGCACAAAATACCATTGTAGATCAATATTCAACACTCGCATGACTCTAACAGCAATTTTCTAAATCAGATCGGTGTCAACGATTTAAGTAACGAGTTTCAATTTTATGTTCTCCAGGTGACAAGACAAAGAAGAAAATGGACACCTTAAAGAAGACGCAGGTACAGTATCAAGAGTTCTTCGAGGTTAATTTTGTATGACATATCTTATTTCGTATGATTACTATCAGAGGTACTGTTTGTATTTTAGTAACTATGATTTTTTTAATTTGTCAACGTTCCGTAATTATTGATATATTTTCCTACTTTCCTATTAATCTAACATAACAGAAAAGCTTTAACCTTGCTAATCCTCATCTAACAAATGTCAATTCTTCAGAGCAGCAGGCCAGAAGTGCGAAGATAGATCAAGGGGAATAGTTGAAACAAAAAAATAACGTAAAAGTACTGAAGAATGAAATGACAAAATCGTAAATACGAAGAGGCCATAACTAATCAGACTAACAAAAAAAATGAAGCTACTAAAAAACACGAGAAGAATTACAGAGAAGGGGCAGTCGAAAAACTCAAGAAGTTACAAGTTGGGGGGAGACTGACGGACGAGGCAAGGGAGGATCGAAGAGCGAAAGGGCAGTGCCGGCGCAAAAGGTGTGTGTGTGTGTGGGAGGGGAGGGACGGAGGGCGAGACCACCCGAGAGGCCTAGGCCGAACTCGATCTCATCAAAATTGCAGGACGCTGCGTGGCGATAAACACAAGGCGATTGGAGGCGGGCGGGCGGGTGGTCGGTGTTGTCAGAAGCGAGGGACAGGAGAAGTGGTGAGAGTCCTGAGAGAGAGATCGGGCCTTTACGTAGATAAGAGAAGTTGAAGTGAGGGTGGTGAATATCGTGGTGAAAGTTAGATACATAGACTAGACATCATGTTTTTCAAGAATGGAAGTGAACCTACAAATGTGGATATCCTGGAGAAATGTAGTAACATTGAAATCAAGTAAAATATAATGAAGATGGAGGAAGAGGAGTAGATGATATAAAAGCGAAGAAAATGGTACAGGGGAGGTGATTAAAATGATAAAATTGTAACATGACCATGATAAATATGCGGTGAAGATGATATTGCATAGGACGATCAGGTTAGCTGAGTAGAGTTGACGGAGAAACGACGAGGTATCAGGAAGCAAAATCTGTAAGTCGCAAAGAAGCAATAAAAAAGGAAGGATATTACGCAAGTTACAAACTTCCGGAAGTGTTATTAACTGCGTGAGAGTCTTTTAAGTAGTGGCGAACCTGCGCGCCGAGACAATGGATAAGCAGGAAAAAAGGAGGGGAAACGGGGCGTGGCAAGTTGGGGAACGGAAGTCGAAGCGTAAGGGAATGGGTCACCCCGATATCCTTTGCTAAAGCAGGGTCAGTGGCAGCTGGAGCGGCGGCGGGAGTCGAGATTGGAAGAATTGGTGCCATGGTTTGGGTTGGCGGCGGGGGAGGGGGGCAAAGACTAGATATGGAGCGGGCATGTTGTGAAGCAGTGAGGGTGGAGGCTTGGACAGGGTGATGCGGTTGGTGAGGGCCGAGTTTAGGGAGAGGGTTGGGGCGGGGCAGAGGCAGGATCACGTAAATGGTGGGCTGGGGTACGAGAACGAGTAGCAATACGAGTACGAGTGCGACAGGAAGTGCGAATGCGAGGGCGAGTACGAGAGTGAATATGAGTGCGAAGACAAGGGCAAGGGAGAGAGGGTGTGCGTGAACAGATGAGCGTAAGGGCGAAAGCATGTACGAAGACGAGGGCGAGTGAGCAGACGAGGGCGATTGAGCAGACGAGGGCGAGTGAGCAGACGAGGGCGAGTGAGCAGACGAGGGCAGGTGAGCAGACGAGGGCAGGTGAGCAGACGAGGGCAGGTGAGCAGACGAGGGCAGGTGAGCAGACGAGGGCAGGTGAGCAGACGAGTGCGAGACTGACTGTGATGGCGAGGATAAGTGCGAGTGCGAGAGTGAGTGCGAAGACGAGTGCGAGGGCGAGTGCCAGGGCGAGAGGGAATGCGAGGGCAAAGGCGAGTGCAAAGACGAAGGCGAGTGCAAACACAAATGCGAGTGTAAAAACGAATGCGAGTGTGAGTGCGAAACAGGGGACTTGTGCGAGTGAGAAAAAGAGGGCTAGTGCGAGTGCGATAAAAAAGGCAAGTGCGAGTGCGAAAAAGAGAGCGAATGCAAGGGCGAAGGAGTGGCCGACGGTGAGGGCAAGAGCGAGGGTGACGGGCAACAGTGGCAGTCGGAACGTAGAGTGCGGCAAAGGCGAAGGCGAGGCGGCGGCAGAGTTGGCGGCGGCAGAGTTGGCGACGGAATCGGTGTGGAGTCGGGGGTAGCGGCGGCGGCGACGGCGGTGGCGGCGGTGGCGGCGGCGGCGGCGGCGGCGAGGGACCCGCGCTGGGGTGGGCGACCCTTTCGCCCAATGAAGTGCCCCAGGTGCCGGCCGAGGAGGTGCCCAAAACAACTTCCAGCGAGAAAGGGGAGATAATCGATGAGGTTGAAGTTGGCGCATCGTTGGGGGTGTGGGTGGCGGCGTGCGAGAATTTGCGAGTTTGTTATGTTTTCTTTGAGTTCCGGATTATATCACAGAAGAAGGGAAGTTTTTGAAGTATTCTTTAACATGGCGTCAACAAATATTGATTAAAAAGATCTACGGATGTGTTACGTGTGAATCGGCTGCAATATATTACGCCCAAATTGGTGGTATATCAAGTTCTGTTACTCTTTGCTATTTCGCCAAACAAACAGAGGGAATTGTCAAAGGGTAACGACTCTCCAAAATGTCGCAATTATTGATCAGTGATCCTGAGCGCTTCTAACGGCTAAGTTCGTTAGTTCCGTAAGCGCAGTGCATGCTTCTTTTTATCGCGGGAGATGGCGCTGATCTTCCCTCGCTGGCTAGTGAGATCCGACGTCGACCTACGTTAGCTTGGTCGGTTTTCCTCATCCAGGTCTCTCCCATACGGTTGAGTACCGCCCCAGCTGGTACAAGCTATACGCGCTCAACTGCTCTCCTCTGAAAGCGCAGTGCATGAAAGTGTAAGTTTAGGTAAGTAAAGGGAGAGGATAGAACAAGGATGATGAAGGAAAGATCGTGGCTCATTTGTTTGCCCATTTTGGCTGCTACGGCATTCGCCTGGTACTGATAGGAGAAACTACGGAGAAACCATAGGAGAAACCACGGTACTGATCGGAACAGCCGGCCTCTAGAATTCTCTTCCAGATGGTGACAGTCGAAAATCCTGCCACCGCTGGGACTCGAACCGTAGGACCTCCCGGTCAGAGCCACTGCAGTGACATCAGTTAATTCCCTGAGCCACCTTTGCCGGTCCAAAAGTTCCCAAGATTCCTAATCTTAAATCTTTTTACTTTCAATATAATTAATACGTCAATGCCACACGAAGGATCTACGATGGAAGGAATACCATGAGAAGGTTGTGTGTTGGGGGCGGTCCAAAATGCGCCAAGTCATACGTCAATGGCCACTATTACTCGAGACTTGCGAGAACTCGAGAGAACTTGCGTCCACCCGAATTCGCTAGAATACTTTGCTATGCCTTAGCGACCTAGGGGTGACAAAACTTTTTGAATGGTAAATATAGATAGCAATACATATTTCTTTCTAATTTCATAAAACAACAAATAAAAATATTAGTAGGGAATATGCAGGAATTTCTTTGGAAAATATAATATGAACATACTTCGTTATAAAACTAATAAATCAAATATATATATATATATATATATATATATATATATATATATATATATATATACGCTTCCTTGAAATATTTAAAGGACGATATTCACATATTTAAACACACATTTCAAAATTGTTTTATCATCTACATCATATGCGATATAAGAGAAAAAAGTTTATTTCCTCGTGAGCACTCGCCAAACTATATGGTAAAAGCATTTTTGCAAAACATTTACAAAAGTTAATTATAGTGCATTGAGAAATACAATACTTAGAACTATATTAAAAGCTTCAAACTTTGAATGACATTATCATTATTATTATCATTATTATCATTATCATTGTTATTATCATTATTATTATTTTTTTTGTTAGTTTGAAGGCTTGGCATCTAAGGCCTTTAGCCTTTTTACTGATTGATGTTATGTTTAATCATATATTATATCTAAATTTTGAAGAAAAGATTGGCTTCTTTCAAGAACTGTATTGTTTTGTCAGTTGCTGTCTTGTTGGTGCCGAGATCTATCTTCATGTTGCCTCTCATGCCGCATCTGTGTCTAAGTCTTGAGAGATCTACGCAGTCTGTCAGAATATGTTTCACTGTCAGTAGTCTTCCGCAGCTGCAGATGGGTTGTTCTTCATTTCTTAACATGTATGAAGAAGTCATTGTTGCATGGCCTATTCTTAGTCGGGTTATGCACACTTGTTCTCGTCGAGGGAAGCTGACATTTGGTGACCATTTATGATATTTTGTTTAATGGGGTGTAGTTTCGTGTGAAGACTGTTCCACGTGGTCTGCCATTCTGTGAGGATGTACTTCGAGACAGCATTTCTTGCATCCTGAGGTCGTATTTCAATATCCATTTCTGATTGGATGTTCCCGGCATTTCGTGCTGCAGAATCGGCTTCTTCATTGCCTAGGATACCCACGTGTCCAGGGCACCAGATAAACGTAACTGATGCTCCTCGCTGTTCTAATTTATGGCATGTTATGAGAATCATTTGTAGCAGTGGATCTACAGTTTGGCGCCTGTCTATTGCAGTGAGAAGACTTAGAGAGTCTGTGCAGATGACGAACCTTCCTGAATCGAGAGTTTCACAGTGTCGCAAAGACTGCAATACTGCATATAATTCGGCAGTGTACACACTTGCTTCAGGTGGAAGCGCCCAAGCCCTCGACAAGTTCTCAGTTACAAATGCGCTTCCAACCTGATGTTTTGTTTTTGAACCATCTGTGTAGATTATGATGTGATTTGCCATGTATTCTTCGAGAACTGATTGAAATCTAACTTTTAAATCTATGGGAAGGCATTCTGTTTTCTTTACACTGGTAGTATCGAGTCTTACTTCTGGCATTTTCAACATCCAAACTGGAATTTCATATGGTTCGTATTTCAAAACTGGTGGTAGGACGATGTTGTAGCATTTGGCTATCTCGATTGCGCGGATGTTGGCTGGACGAGTAGCTGAAGGTCTTCGATCGTAAATATTTACTAGCTTAGGTCGAGTCATCAATGAGTGGTTTAAATGTTTCGGTAGAGACAGCAATTTTGATCTATAGTTGAGTAGCATTGTTTGTCGTCTGTGATGTAGCGACATGGTGCTGGTTTCACAGTAGAGGCTTGAGGAAGGGCTAGTGCGGAACGCGCCAGATGCATATCGGAGGCCTGCATTGTGAACGGGGTCTAGTTTCCTTAAGCTTGATTTTCTGGCTGAGGAGTACACTGCACATCCATAATCTATTTTGGACATCACCATGGATTTGTACAGGCGGAGTAAGATGTCTCTATCTGCTCCCCAATTTATATGGGAAATGCATCTTATTACATTCAGAGCTGTTTTGCATCTACGCAAGGTGTATTCTATATGCTGTTTCCATGTTAAATGCCTATCAAAAATCAAACCAAGGAATTTTGCCGTTTCATTGTATGTCAGTTGAACACCATTCAGCGTCAGCTCTGGATCTCTGTAACTTTTTCTTTTCCTACTGAAGTGAACGCATTTCGTTTTGGCTGCTGTAAATGAGAAACCAATGTTGTTTGCGTTCTGTACTAATTTATTGATGGCATTTTGCATTTTGAATTTGACCATTCCCAGTGATTTGGCTGAGTAAAATATAGCAATGTCATCTACATACATGCATTTTCCTATTGACGCTTCTATGCCGTCAAACATCCCGTTAATCGCTATGATAAAGAGCGTGCCACTCAATGGAGAGCCTTGCGGTACACCGTTCTCTAGTACGTAGCTTTCTGAGATAGACTGCCCAACGCGAACTTTGAAAGATCTGGTACTAAGGAAGCTGGATATGAATTTTGGTAGATATCCTCTTATTTGCCAGTTATATAGTTGTCTCAGAATGTTATGTCGCCAGGTCTTATCGAAAGCTTTTTCCAGGTCAAAGAATACGGTAACCATATGTTTTCTTTTGATGAAGGTATTCTGAATTGCATTTTCTAGATATATTAGCTGATCGATTGTAGAGTGATGTTGTCTGTATCCGCACTGGTGTTTGTTTAGGAGGTTGTTTCTTTCGAGACACCATGTTAGCCGGGTGTTGACCATTTTTTCCAATATTTTTCCTAGACAGCATGTCAGCGATACCGGGCGATAGTTTTCAGGATTTAATGGATCCTTGCCTGCCTTTAAAATTGGAATTACTATCGCTTCTTTCCAGACTTTGGGGTAATTACTTTGTGTCCAAATGTTATTGTATATATTTAGCAGAGTGGACAGTATTTTCTTCGGTAATCGACGAAGTATGCTGTAAGGGATATTGTCTGATCCTGCTGCGGTGTCTCCAGCTGCATTTATGGCGTCTTGAAATTCTCTCCATGTAAAAAGAGCGTTATATGGCTTATCTATATTGGTTGTAAAGTCAAGTACTTGTTCTTCTTCTTTCTTTTTGTCGAGAAAGTCTTTAGGATAGCTATTTGTGCCACTGGCTTTGGAGTATTGGGTCGCTAATTCATTGGCTATTTCGTCAGGATTGCATATTAGTTGTCCTTCGTGTTCAATGCATGTTATTGGACTGAAAACATTTTTCCCAGCTATTGACCTGATTTTCTGCCATATTTCCGTGACTTTGGTCGTCCGAGTTATGGTGGTTACGTACTTTTCCCAGCTTGATCGTTTTGCTGTTAGTATTTTTCTGCGAGCGAGCGCACGCAGACGCTTGAAAGCAATAAGATTGTCTTGGGTTGGTGCACGTCTATATCTATTGAGGGCTTTTCTTTTCTCCCTTATTGCTTCTTTGGTCTCCGTATTCCACCATGGTACTGGAATCCTAGATGAGCGGCCACTGGTCTGTGGAATATATTTTACAGCGGAAGATATGACAGTGTTGGTAAAATCGGTAACGTCTTCCTCGGAGTTTCCACTGACATTTATTGGTGGTATATGTCTGGTGAAGCTGGACCAGTCTGCGCGGTTGGTACACCAACGTTTTGGTAAGTGTACTGTGTTCTTTGGCATGTTTGATGATATCAACAGAGGAAAGTGATCGCTCTGATGAAGATCTGGCAGTGGTTTCCACGTCAGCCGAGTTGTAAGATTTGGACTACATATTGAGAGATCTATGGCTGAGAATGAGCCATTTCTAGCATTAAAATGAGTGCTTGCTCCTGTGTTTAAAAGTACGTATTCGTTGTTAAGTAGCAGGTCATCGATTCTGCGACCGGAGTCATTTGTCCTAGAACAGCCCCATGTGGTACTGTGAGCATTGAAGTCGCCTAGAATTAGAAATGGAGTCTGTAGTTGATCGATCAGGTCTTGTAGATCTTCATTTCGCCATGAGGCATCGGGTAAGTATATGCAACATACCGTCATCTTCAATGGCTTGTACAGGGTTACAGCTACTGCTTGTAGAGGTGTGTTGAGATCAAGACGACTAGCGGGATGATTATTGCTGATCAATATGGCAACACCACCTCTAGCTCGTCTATCAGGTTCTACGTCACTGCGAAAGGTTTTATATCCTCTAGAATTGAAACGGTCTTCTGGTTTAAAATGAGTTTCTTGCAAGCACACACACATTGGTGTGTGATTGGCCAGTAGCAATTTCAGCTCACAGTAATGCGAGATACAGCCGTTGATATTCCATTGAATTATATTTTCCATGGTTGGAATGGGGTTTTTCTGTTGTAGGATGCGTAGATCTTGCTTATTTTCTTGGTTTTCCTTTTGGCCATCCTTTCTTCTTTCTCTTCTTACGCGGGGTTTTGCATAGATCGATGGATTGGTAATTATTATTTTCAGCACTTACCATCGAACTTGCCTCAGAGCCAGTGGTCGTGTCTTGATCATTGGTCATTGATTTCATTTTTTGTTTGAGGAAGTTGTCCTCGGTGTGCTTAGGAGAACGAGGCGATCGACTTCGATAGCCTGTTGTCGATACTTCTTTGCTGGGTATGTCTGCAGGCGCAGCTACTGGATTTCTGTCTGCCTCATTTGGTGGGGGTCTTGAAGATTCTTTTTCATTTACCTTTTCACTTTGAGTGTTTGTGGTTAAGTCTTCTGTGTTGATTTTGTTATTGTGAATTTCGTTGAAGTACTTTTCTATGCATCGGGTTATTGCAGACATTAGTTCTTTCACTACTAAAGAAGGTAAATTTGTGTTTTTAGTAACTGCTTCCACGTATGTAATATTTCCTTTATTTTCGGGACACACAAGTTTTTTTGCTTCAGGATAGCTGATCTTCTGTCTGGCTTTAACTTGTTGTATTGCTGCCTCCTGCTTATATACAGGGCAGTCTCTCGACCTCGATGAATGTTGTCCACTGCAATTAATGCATTTGATAGGATCTAGGCATGGATCATCACTATGAAATGGCTTACCACAATGGCATACTTTGATTCTCGCACATCTAGATGCTGGATGTCCAAATCGTAAACATTGGAAACACTGCATTGGTTGAGGAATGAACATTCGTACGGTTAGACGATGAATGCCTGCTTTAATCTTCTCTGGTAACGTACAACGCTTGAACGTCAGGACATGGGACGCAGAAGGAATTATCTGCCCATCCCGCCTCATTGTTAGCCTACGACAGGCAATGACTCCTTGAGAAGCTAGTTCTTGAACTATTTCCTCTTCACTGCAGTTTAGTAAGTCACTACAAACTACAACACCTTTGCAGGTATTCAGTGTGCCGTGAGCACTTCAACATCTATAGTGCCTATTTTCTTCAATTCTAGTAACTTTTTACCTTGATTGTCTTTAACTGTTTCTACCAAGAGTCCAGATGAAGTTTTCTGTATATCTTTTACGGCAGATCCAGCGCAGGTGCTAATACTCCTCTCTATTATAAACGGGCTCACTTTATCAAAATTTCCTTCAGTTCTTTTTACTGTAAGGTACTTTAGTACCGCTGCAGTGTTCTTGAACAGGTCATCATAGTTTGTTGATTTTCCAACTTTCATTCTTTTAGCATTAAACTCCGGGCTTTTTTCTGGACGAGGGTTTTTAAGGGTTCCCTCAACCCTAGGTTCGCAGACTTCCATACGAGTCCCGCGAAGCTTGCTATCACTCGTAGCACTATCTGCCAGCGGTGCCGAGTGATCCGCACCCCTGGCATTGCAGTCGCTGGGTGACGACGCCCGGTGGCCTGCTTGCGCACCACCGACCGCCGGTACTGGGGCTCCGATCCCCTGCACCGTAACTGTTGATCCTGACAGATCCTCCATCTTGGGTTTTTTCTTCAGGGTCACCTTCCCCTAGCGTTTTTGAGCTACCGCCAGCTTAAGGAAACGGAAGGAACAAGGGGGGACAGAGAAGACAGCGTTAGAATAGAAGGGTAGAATGGAAACGACTCCCTAGCCCTCGCAACCTAATAGCGTCGGGGCGGAAACACAAGAGTTGGCCGATACAAGATTGGCCTACAGAACAGAAAACAGATGTGTGCCACAAGTAAGTGGAAGCAATGACACACAGAGTTAGTGGGAATGACGGGATGTTTAGGGGAGTGACAGCGGACAGCTGCTCCGATTAGTCGCCTTCTACGACAGGGGGAGGTCCCGTGGTGCTATTCTACTAAAATCCCCGACACCACACGGGGAATTATTATTATTATTATTATTATTATTATTATTATTATTATTATTATTATTATTGTTATTATTATTATTCTACTTTATATTTCAAGATACGATCTTTAAGATGATATTTTTCTATGAATAATTTCAGGATTCTTCCCGTTTTAGTTTATCAAAGCCAAATTATTTCAATGCACGGGTAAAAAGGCGGGAACGAATAAACTCCTGCTCGTTACGTTTGCATAGAACGTGAAATTAATGAATCCGGTTTTATCCAGGACGAGACATCATTACATCGCAATATGTTGGCCAGTCAGAGAGGGAAAATATTATGTGACATCGAAATAGAAAATAATTGTAATGAAATAAAAATAGCAAAAATGTTAGCGCAATATTGGATATTTCGGAGCCATACCACACGGCCAACTGAACTGCATGTTCGCTCTGATTCACACCCTCATAGCAACTACCACTGCAACACACATTATTCGAAACGGTACCAGGCTATTCATATAACGTACGTGACATTTCGTTATGTTCAACCGAGTTCGCTACATTCAAAAACCTGCAATTACAAGTATTATTCCCAGTGGGTTGTTCAAATACGCAAACTCTGTGAAAGCCTTCGGATGACCGGCAACAGTATCACCAGCAAACACGAAAAAAATTCCGTAGTCATTTTCGCAGCTTTCACATAAATACACTCGCCGCTCTCCACCATTATGGATACTCAGTTGTCCGCTAGTTTTCTAATGGTATAGAGGCAGCGAAACGCACCGTCTCTGCAGTTTACGAGGATTGAATTCATTCCAGCCAACTGTGCCACAAATGCGAATGTTGCACTTTGAAACTTCAAAAGCTTTTATTCTTCAGCGGCGAGTTATGATTTCTACCTGAAAATACAGGTTAGAGCTCATCGAAGGCGGGAACAAAATATCGATGTGAAATCGACAGAACTTTGAGGTTTTGTACATTTAAATCTGGTAGTAAATAGTCATAACTAGCTAAATGTGGCGTCGCCAACACTGTAAACTGTTTAAAAGTATTTTCATGAATTTCGAAAATTTCTGAAAGTCATGTTTGTTCAAATAATATCTTACAGTATCTAGCATTGGACTTACCAACAAATCGAAGAAGCTGACAATGTTATACTCAAAAATTCACAACACTTAATGACCTTGCATGTTACCTCCATATAGGTGTTACCCTTACATATACATGTTACCTCGACATGAACTGGCCATATTGCAATTTCAAAATTGTAATCACCGTAAAAAATATTTGGAGGTATGTATGATGCGAAATGGTTAGAATCTATTAATCGTTTTGTAGACGAATTTATATAAGTATTATAAAGCGACTGTTTGGTATGTTTATGTGAATAAGGTATTAGACAAGTTTAATAAAAATAAGCTGTTAGTGATATTCATTTGAAAATCGATATGCATGCTTAAGAAATTGAATAAGAAAAGTCGTTTAATCTTCAGTTTGCGGATGTGCTTTTTATCTGTCTTACTCGTCATTTTCTCCGTCTTTACTTGAAGTGCTTCAAATTTAATGTTTTAAGGGAATATTGTACGTAAATTTTTGCAACTTTATTGTTAAAAATACTTCACTTCTTATGAATAAAATTAAAAGCAGCTTCGCTATAGACAGCCTTGCGATTCACTTGTTTGATATAATAGAAATTTTAAGTGATTATTCGTTTCAAGTCGAATTTTACATAAATAAATATTCTTCCTTGACATTAACGACGACTATACTTCGTCCGTTTATATTGTTTATTCCATCAATTCAATTTAAAATTACACACACACGTTTAAAAGTTTTATTGCTATAAGGGTACTAAAAATCGAAATCTATAGAATATTTCAGTTAACCATAATCAGAGTACTTGCAAGCAAAATAATTCTAGATTCAACAGTAATATTTTCCTCGTTTTGCTTCCAAGCGGAAGTAAAAAAAAAATTATAGATAAACATTTTTATATCTTACATTAATAAATAAATATTCTTACAATAGAGAAGAAATAAATGAACAATTTGTGACTGAAAATAAGAGATTTTGAAGCAATGTATTTATTCAATTTTCATTCTTAAAATAAATTGGGGTACACTGAAAAATTATTTCACTACTATACTTTATGTTTCGTTTCTTCGATTCATATTATTTTTTACAAATTTGCATCTCTTAAGATTGCGTACGAATTACTTCATTATAGCAATAGCTTACACTTTAAATAACTGAAAGGGACAGACTTATGTACTAATCAATTTCTCTTATTTGGACGAAATAAAACACATATTTCTTTTTTAATTCTTACATCAGGCCAACCGTCATGAAGCATCGAATACTAAGACGCATTAACACAATTTGTGGTCTTCTTACGTGCCGAGCTTGAGTGACAGGCGGGAGATGAGACGACAAAGAAAACAAATCGGCACAACAACCTAAAACACCGCGATAACACAACAGTTCGGTAAAACCGTTGAACCAAACCCCAGCGCTCAGGAGGCGAAGCAAATTGTGTTGTTTTACGCGGTTCTCTGCTCGTGTCACCAGGAGCTGCTAGGGAGGCTGAAGAGAGGCACAATCCAACGCGGAGAAGTTAAGCGAGGGCTTTTTGTGGGCGTCATTTCTCCGTTTGCGAGGCCACCTCCGCCTGTGCCTCCGCCCCGGCTTTCACCGTCGCCGCGCCCTCGCAGACTCCACTGCTGCCTCCGGAGCCGACGCCACCACCCACGCCGCGCCACCCGCACATGCCCCCGTCCCATTGCTGCTCTCCAACCCATCACCCTCTATTCCGCTGGGCTTCCCTGCCAGCCTCTCCCTTCCCCCTTTCAGCCCATCTCTCCTCTGGTCTCCGTCACCCGCCACCCCTTCCCTAACCCTCCATTGCCCCTCACCCTCCCCATGGTCCCCTCATCATCGCCCCGTCACTCTCATCACCGTCCCCATCCCCGCCGACCTTCACCGTCGTCCAGTCACCACCGCCCCCGTCACCACCGCCCCCGTCACCACCGCCCCCGTCACCACCGCCCCCGTCACCACCGCCCCCGTCACCACCGCCCCCGTCACCACCGCCCCCGTCACCACCGCCCCCGTCACCACCGCCCCCGTCACCACCGCCCCCGTCACCACCGCCCCCGTCACCACCGCCCCCGTCACTACCGCCCCCGTCACCACCGCCCCCGTCACCACCGCACCGTCAATACCGTCCCATCACCACCGACCCGTCATCCCCGACCCGTCATCCCCGACCCGTCATCCCCGACCCGTCATCCCCGACCCGTCATCCCCGACCCGTCATCACCGTCCCGCAATCACCCTTCCTCAACCCTATTCCATTATTACTCCCTCCCCCTGCCACCACCGTCCGACCGCGATGCCGCCGCTCGGCCGCCTTCGCGTTTCCGCCGCTGCTCCCCCCCCCCCGCCCAGCGGCGCAGACCCCAGCCGCCACCCTCATCGCGGGACGCCACGCCCCCGCAGAGCCAGAAACTTTACTTTTATTGTTCTAAACACTCGTCTCGCGCAGCGCTCCTCATTACCGGTGCGCGGAGGGAGGCCTCGCCGCCGGGTTCCGGCCTCCGCCCCCCTCTCCCCCTCCCCGTCATCCACGCCGCTCACCCCCTCCCTCCCGCGGCGGCGGCGACGCTCTCTCCGTTTCCTTGGCGCCGCCCCGCCTCCCGCCGCCAGAGCCCCTGTTGCTTTTGCCTTGGCGCATAGTGCCGTCGCTATTGTCATTCCCTTCACACTGTGCTCGACGTTCTTGCGGTAACCGTCGGTTTCTTTGCCTTCAGTTCTTACTGTCCTCTACACGCCGCTTACCGAGTCGTCGCTCTGTAGCCATCCATCGTCGTTATAACCCATCAATCTGGTCGTGCTTAGTTTCCTATTCAGCAACAATTACTGTTATCACAGCCTTTGTACTTTTTCCGACGCTTTATTTGTATTCCATTCCTCACTGACCCTTTCCAAATGCCTACTTCGCCAATCCCCTTGTGTCTACTTTCTTTATAGCCACCGCTGTCTTTATTGCGTGCTTATGCATTCCTCACTGCGCCTGCCGTCTTCATTACTCACGCCGTCCTCGTTGCTTCCATTATTCTCTGGTCATGCCGTAGTTACTTTCCCTGGCGCTCTCAATACATTCGCAGTCTCGACTGCCTCAATACTCTTGTTGTCACTCCCTCATCAGAGTCTGTCAGATCCCACAGTTTCCTCACCCAAGGAAATTGAATTCTGTGTCTCTTTCCTTTGTTCCTCCGTTTCTATCCCTTCTCTCGTTATATCTATTTTCTCTCACCACTACCTTCCCAATCAGACATTCACACACGCGCAGACACTCCACTATTTACGTCTTTCCCGCATCTTTCTCTTTGCGCACTGGCTATAGTTGCCAAAACTCACATAAGTCTTAATATTTTCATCATTAGTAAACTCTCACTTTTTCATTCATTTACTACTCTACGTTTCATTTCCTGTGTTCTACTACTTCTGCTACACCATTTTGTCTGTTCTAACGTTTTATAATCTCTATGTCGCATCACCGCTCCGCATAAAATGTCCACAACACATTTTGATTGAATTTTATTTCCCGCTCTTACCTTACCTCGTTTTCTTCAATTTCTCTTATTTTCTTCCATCTCCGAAGCAGCTTCCTTACCTTCCTCCCTTTCTGCCCAGTTATGACAGAATCAATGCTAACTTCACAATTCCACTCACCGTCCTGGAGTAGATTTTGGCGTGGTCATAGTCGTAGACGGGACCTACAGCTACGTCAAATGCAACTCTTACTGTCAGTGCTAGTATTTCTCTATTTCCGTCTGCCATCTACTTTCTTCTCCCTTCCGATTTCAAGTTGGTTTCGGAGCCTTCTTAAGTCACTACTGCTCCACCTCTTACCCGCAGCCACCGCCGCTGCCGCCGTGGCTCCCTCTCTTAGAGGGGCTAACCTTATCACGGAGGCGCACAAGTTTGTCGCTGTTTTAAAGCGAAGTGGTAACACGGCAACCCCCTCCGGAGGGTGCCCTTGCATATATATTGCTTCACTCAGGGCTGCCAACACAACTCACTGGAGAGAAAATTCAATTTCGTCCCTGGCGACTTCGACAGGTAACCGCCGAAGATGGCGCAGCGATAAGGATTCGAGGCAAATAATGCTCACGGGTAAATGGCGAGGTGCTGCTTTCTATTTCGACAGCACGTGCTTCTCGTTGACTTCGCAGAGCGTTTGCCTTTGATTGGTTTGTAAGGTAAGAGGGTGACGTTTCTCACGTTACAAGAAGTCGCTTTTTCAGTATCCTCACACAAACTCAATTCGTCTCAAGCAAAACGGTACAATTACAAGCGAAGTTCATGAACGTTTCTAAAATACAATTTTAGCATTAAGAATAATACAATACACTTTTAGTACTAAGGTACATATCAAGATTCGTAAACAGGTCATTTCTATTAGATATAGATAGTACAAACAATAGGAACGGCCTATTTACGAATATTGAGATTCAACCACTCATTTTGGAATGTGATGGAAAGGTTTCGTATTGAGGAATGTAAATCCACACATGAACCATAACAGATATAAATGTTAATAACAAGCTTGAACTGTACCTAAGAAACAATTAAAGTGCACTAATATTATTTTTGAAGTGAAGTGCGATGAACTAAATAAAATACTTTTATTACCAACGTATTTTGCAGTAAAATAATCCAACATATCCAGTCCTATTTCTCTTCACACTTTTAATTAAAAGTTACATTCAAAATTCTGTTCAAAATGAAATAATAAAAATCACATTAGATTTTTACTACGTTTATTATCGTTGCGAGGAAAAGCTTGTATCCACAAATTGTTTTGAAATACGATAATTTTTCACAGAAAACTTGAAACACGTTTAGCATGAAAAGGTTAGGACTTTGCCCCCCCCCACACACACACACACACACGTACCATTTCAACCGCCGCGATGCAAATTCAAAATAGAACATCGACGCGCATTCTAACAGAATCTACCCCGAGGCCCTCGCGTCTCCGTATTTCCTGCAGTCTCATTTCCTCCCAACGAAGCTGCAATAGCAGTCTTTCTCAGACCGGAGTTCGTGGGGCAGTCGCCCACGCCAGCCCGCGAACAGGAAAGGCAGGTAGCCGAATGCCGCCCGGGCGGCGCACTAAGGGCCTGAACCGTTAAAAAAACGGTCAAAATATGAATTCCATTCAATTTGCACGAAACGCCGTGTCTGAAAGATATCCACAACAATCTCCAAATGTCTTAGGGGGACCAACTAATTTCGATTTAAACGAAAATTAAAATTTGAATAATGTAGTAATATTTTCCCAGGTCTAAGATCGTTCTTTGGTTGCATGTCAGATCCCAAGAGTTTAAGAATAAATATCATCCAAAAATGTGTGGGTTATTTGAAGGAACTATGCAATAAAACTAGAACCGACAAATTATTGTATTGTTTGGTAGATTTTGAATTTATTTCTGTTATTATTTACAAGGAAACAATAAGCTATTTAAAGTGATACAGAATATAATTTACTATTGGAATCATTATCAATGTACAGAAAGATATTGATGTATTTAAATAATATGGTTTGGCTTAAACAAATATTTACTATTGGGAAACTCGCAAATCTTGGGAGAAGTTCCTCATATTCCACATTTGTGGATTTGTCACTGCTCAATGTTCACATTTTTTTACAATATCGATAAAGAGTGCGAAGGCCAATTACAAAAGGTTCCAAATTGTAAAAAATACTAATTCTAATTAATGTTTATCAAATATATTAATCAATTATGTAGTTCTCAAATTCATATAATGTTTAACACGAAATGATATTCGTAATATCTTCTCCAAGAGATTTTTTCGGAAGAGTAGGAATCTTAGTTCGGATTTTAAGACTTTTAAAAAATAATGTATTTTTAAAAAGCATCCTGCTAAGAATTAATTTTTAGAAAAAAATAAAAGCAAATATAAGTAGCCCACTTTCCCAAGAGAAACGGTAAATCATTCCACAATTTTTTAAACATCACGTTTTTAACACTACGTTGTTTTATCGTTGTTTTTAACACCGTTAGAAAGAAACTCCATACAACTTGCAATTATATCATGGAAATGTAGTCATGATAAATTATTTTTAAACAGTCAATCTCATCTGTACATATTTCGTAAATTTAAATTTCTTATTTCAAGCTATATACCGACGTAACCATTATGTAAAATCACATACTGTTTTGTGTCTGCATTTATTATTTTGTAGTAAATATTCATCAATTTCTGAATCGTTCGGGAACAGAAATGAACGGTTTTTAACTAGCTGAACCCTTGTGATTACATGGTACGATAGGATAAACTATAGAAAAGTATCAACAAAAGAACAACATATGTTCTCTAAGTACCAAAAAACAACAATATTGGTCAAAGTTGTTCAGAACTCATTGTGAATGAAGAGTTAAACATGCAGAAATGTCCTTGAAATGACTGAAATGTGTTGTGGTGAAAATACAGCAGGAAATCGTCCTATTGACGTTTATTTAAAAATGTAATGCTTATCGTACAATTGTTATCACTACTTTTTGCGAAGAAGAAGATTTTGATTTTGTTTGACATTTTAGTCAAAAAATTACGGAAGATTTCACGCCTAGCGCGAGATTATACGCTCGATAATCTTAGTAGTTAAAACATTCATACTGAACTTGAAAACATCTTCGCTTGGCTAAATATAATATTACACTCACATGCTTGCTCGCGCTAGGCATCAAAAAGTTGACCGCTTAAAGTAGAAAGATTTCAACTCGCACATAAAAAACGAGGTAATGAACAAGTGAACGCAAACATTCATTCCGTTAACATGAAGATATTTTTAAAAGACGTTATTTTATAAAACTATTTAATAATAGCTATTGATAACATATTTGAAGTCCTTTACATACCACTTAGAAATAATTAAGAAATTTTGATGAATATAAAGGTGAAATTCCTTTCTGAAGCAAATCTCTATTATAAATAAAAATATTTTCAGGAAACGTATAATGATAATTAAGACAAAAAAGCGGGTCCTAATTCGCAAAATTAGATCACAAGCTGAAGATTCACTGAATAGAAAATGACCTTGAGAGCAGTCCAATTCTCTCGAGACTTACGAGATGACCAGACTCCCCAAAGCAGAGATATCAAGGTCTCCTTCTGGTTGCACCTACTGGTGCTGCGAGCTTCTCAGCGCAACTAGCGCACGGAAAGGAAACTATCGTTATGGTATTGAGAGGGCGACGCTGCAACTGGGGCTGATCTAGTTTCGCTGCAATCGTAGGCTCAGTGAAACTTTTAAAATGACGTCAGAAGGCAGTTTATAAAATATTACAGCTAATTAGTCACAGTTTCCAAACTTCATAGATCATTATGCTCGAATATCTATGGTTGTTAACACATATGTACGTGATCAAGCATTTTCAATAATGAAATTGTTTAAAAACCACTCCAGGATTTAATTAGTTATGAATTTGAGAAATAGTTTACAAATTTGTCTCTCGGGATCTCTAGATCCTGATTTTATTCATTTGTTGAATCGCATATAAAAAAGAGGATATGTAGCGAAAAATTAAAGTAAAAATATAAATGAAAATATAAACAAACGTTCTTATTCTTATTTATCTACATTCGACCACATCGTATTTCTTGTGTACAGCGTAAAAGTGTTCAAGACGAATTTGGCTACCTACTGCAAATGTGGAAAGGTGATCAACTGCGTGGATGGGCGAATTCGTCGTGCAACCCGTGCCGCGAACTCCCCCTAGTGGCATTGACCTTGACGTCACTGATGTACTGGGAGGGTAGCTTCTTGGAGTTCTCAAACAGCCGAAGAGTGATGCCACGTGATCCACTCTATACACATATGAGGCAATCTCTTCCTATTTAGATAACGCCATTACTGAACGCATGTCGACATCGCGTTGAACACAGAAGGGGAAGTTGTACAGCAGCCGACGGCTACGTTGAGGGAGGGGCGTACAGGAGCCAAACATTTCATGAGCGAATACGCAGAGGAATTTATTGTGTTACGCGTGTCTCCTACAAATGAACTGCAGTCACACGACCTTCATTTTACTGCTTTTGACCGGGTGGTGGGCAACGTGCTCTCCACAGTGCTGCAGAGAAGCGGGCCTGCTCTGGCCCAAGGTGGCTCGCGTCGACGCGCTGTCGATAGAGGGCTCTACCTGCTCCGCCGCGTCGAAGGCGGAGGCGCCTTCAGTTGCTCTTTCCTGACGGTACCCTCCCCCCCCCCCCATCGACGACTTCGTGCGCGGGGTTCGGACCGGCCGCCGCGCCCACGGCCCTGGCGTCGACGACGCCGCCGCCGCCGCTTCCGATCGGCCCTACGCTGACGCCGCCGTACCGATGCGCGCTGGGCCGAAGCGGCAGACAAAAACAACGCGACACCGAAATTATACTAGGATTTATTTCGCCGTGCAGTTTAAGTAAATCAGCTGTTCACTGTTTCATCCAATCGGGAGCTTGAACGTCCGCGTAGTGACGTCACTCCCTCACATACAAACTCCCGACTGGATGAAACCGCAACAGATGATATGTGTCATGTGCACGAGTAAATAAATCGTACTATTATAGAGTGTAAGCTCACTCAAGGAACACTTCATGAGGAGAATCGTAGTATGGGGGATGATATGTTGGCACCTGTGACAGCCGTAGCCGTAGCTACGAAAATGAAATTATTGAACGAATTGGTAGCCGTCGAGGGTGGGGAGGATAATAGTAGTAGAACTAAAAGTTAGTACTCCAGTATAACAAAGTTAATTCTATTCTTATAAAGACCCAACAAATAAATTCTCGGTTGTATTTAAAAACCTACATTAAACAAGATTGAAGACGAAATGTATTATGATTTTTTAGCAACGCCACCCTTCATTTAATAAAAGTAGATTAGGTTCAGTAAATTTTTCTTTGATATAATGCTCGTTGGAAAACATTATTACTATTAAAATGTGCTAAATTCATATCTAAGTTTTGTTGGGTGTGCAGTTTTCACGTTTTCAAGGAAAACGCAATGTGACAGCACTATTTATTCGAAATGCGCTACACATGCTGTGAGTGTAATTGCCATTTATCGTCTGTTTTGACACTTCTTGGAATAAAGAAAGACTGATTCTTCTTCAAAAGGGTCAATTATGATTTCATCCAAAATGTATTATACCACCAGCAGCTGCCCCCTCCCAATCGTCTGATTTCGCCTTGAGAGCTACGTTACAGTACATGGAGAGCAGGCTGCTGATTTCTGTCACGCGTATGGAAAGGGCGTTTTCACAATGCGTTAGTGGCGAGCTTGTTACATCATCCACGTACATCATCTGAAAATCATCTGTAATTCATCTCACATCACTCACTTCTCATGATTACCCTTATATCCATCCGGCAGAAATGGAAGTAGAATAGGTCTTCTGACGTGTACTTATATTATTCAAAGGAACTTTAAACGTGTGTGAAGTAGTTGGCTCGAAAGCACCCTAAGAAATGCTCTGCTCATCTTTTGTCGGTTTGTTCCACTGTGTGACGCCCAACGCCCACTCTTCGGCAGCCGCCTACGCAATAGCCTCCGGCGGCGTTTACAGCTGCTTGGAGAGGTGCTTCTTCCACTGCAGCCTCCTGCAACCAACTCCTCTGCCATCTTCACAACCATGAGCGCTGGTGCCCCCCCCCCCAAATGGCGGCTGTAGCTCAATCGAATGTCGGAAATGTAATTTAGATAAATGCATTTGTATCCGATTGGTCTGGAAAAGTGGAAGTGCAAAATAAGGTAGCTGCATACTTTTATGTTATTCAGAAGCATCATGTTTTCTTTTACTTTCTACTATGTGGTTTAAATATTTAAAGATAACGAATAAAAAGATTCGTTACATATTTCGAAGGATTTGTCAGATCCAGATCACATACAGGCGACAGTACGAGTGTTGATTACAACAGCAGCACCAACAACAGCGGCAAAATCATCAACAACAACAACATTTGAACTAATCACAAAAAATAAAATGGTTCGAATTCTCTTACATCTACCTATGAGTAACGGAGTAAAATGTCTACATGGAAAATCACTTGGGACTATTCCACAACAGTAACTTCCCACATTCAATGCACATTTTAAATTAATAAACCTAATTTAAAATGGAAATAAATTTGCCAAATACGGTAAATAATTCACTTAATACCTTAAAAATGCACTAAACTGGAATATTTTGAACAACGCGTAAATTAATAAAACAATATTGCAGATATAGTTATATTGGACGTATGCAGAAAACCAGAAGTATTCTCCAGGGCTGCCAGCGGTGAGTTCCCAAGAATTCCATGGTGACAGATTGTGGGGCTGTCTGAGGTATCGCTGCGGTAATAAAATGCATGGGCAACGACCTCCTGCTCTTATAGGAACACGACTGAAGACAGAAAGCTTGTGTTATGTAATGTTTAAACATGGCCGCTCATTACACCGGTGCATTGCTTGGCTTGAAGCGAGATACTAGAGATAACCCCCAACAAGCGTTCTATTATTTCATACGATATTGCTACAATATCTCGATTATTGCATGACATCAAATAAAAAATATATACTTACAATGAACGGTATTTTGTGATTATATAGAGTATGTGTAACTGTTTAATCTAAGCACGAGCCGCCGCTGCACTATCACAAAGGCTAATGAGCTACAGTCACTCATAACCGACATTGATTTCATTTCAGAAGTTCTTCTCTGAAAAGAGTTACATTTATAACACCTGTCTAGTACCGTCTTAACTGCCCTAAACATATGTGGTTTCTTTTTTTCATTTCCCTTCTTTGGCCCTTCAAGCTTGCCTAGAGTTTTCTCTCCCTAAGTTCATAATTCCTCCAATCCCAATATATTCCCTCACTCAAGTCCATCATTGTTTCTTCTGTTTTCTCAACATCTCCCTAGTCCCTCCCGATTTCTACTGCTATCGTCTTTCTCATAAATGTCTCTTCTTCCTTTTTCTTCTCAATTACGACCTCTCCTTTGGAATGTTTCTACATTTTTTCCTTCTTTCCCTCTTGCCGTCCTTTCTCTCTTCCATCGCTCTGATCCTTAATTCTCGATTTCTTTCCTACTTTTAATTATCCAATTGATGAGTAACTTGAAAAAAAAATTTTTTGTTATTCCTTATGGTGGCTCATAATCATTTGGCTCTTCTTCGTAATCAAGTCCCTAACACATTACATACGGAGAAAACTTTTTTTAAACTTACGTCAACATTTCTTTATTAACTTTCACGTGACTTTTCACGTCTGCATCTGCGCTTCATATAACTGTCAATGACCTCACCTGGTTTTCAATCATTTCTAACTTTCTTTCGACACCGCTGTAACTGATACCGTGTTTTCAAATCCTTTTGTTCTCGCCCTTGCCGAGCCTTTTCCATTGCGTTGACGCAAACATGCCTACGGCACTTCAATCTCGTTTATATTTACCCCAGCCAAGAGGACATCAACTACCGAAGATATTGGAACTCGAGTTATTAAAGTAACAAGGAGGAAAATTCCAAGAAAAAAAGGTGCTTCTTGTAGTTGGTCGCCAGCTATCAAAAAAGATTATTGAATAAAAATAATATTAAAGAATGTTCCTTTAACATTAATTTTTAATGAATTTATTGCCACCAAAATTACCTGTGAAAGTAACAAGAAATAAAACCAAATATCAGTTATGAATGTAAAAGAAATACCAATGACGATTATGGATATAGGAGAATTATCATAAGCAAAGTCTGAAAATAGAGAAATCTATATGTCCCATCTGAATTGATTGATTGTTTTAGTGGTTGCGGGCACGTCAACTACCATTACCTAAGTGTAATGCATGTTTATGTACGGGAGGTGGCGGTGATCTTTCCCTCGCTTTATAGCAAGATCCGGTGCCGATCTGCCGTCGACTAGCGGTGTTTTCCCCAACCAGGTATCGCCCACCGGCGGGGCACCGCCCCAGCCGGGCCAAGCTCTAAGCACCCGACCGGTCTCCTGGTATGTGTGCTTGTGTTGTGCGTGTTCGTGTGTGTCTGTGTATGTGTGAGGGGAGGGGTAGGATCGCCCGTGGCCCGTTTGGTAGGGTACTGCTGCGGCATTCGCCTGGTGTTGATCGGAGAAACCACGGAAAAATATCGATCAGAGAAGCCGGCCGCTAGAATTCTCCTCCAGATAACAACTGAATTCGCCCTAGCTGACAAGCTACTGTCGAAAATCTTGCCACTGTCGTGAGTGCAGTGACGTCAGCTGATGCTATCTCTCCCGGTCCGATCCCGTCTGGATCACCTCCTTATCCATTCATGATTATTTATCGATCATTGCCTTTCCTCGTACGCGATCCCTTCTACCACCACCGTCACCACGATACATCGCAGTCCTCTTTATTCAACTCGCCTGAACTATTTTGACAGCGTAAATTCCCCCCCCCCCCGAAAGGAATGCAATTGAATATTAATAAACAGACAACAATAATGAAATTATGATAAAATGGAGGAGAAAAGGGATAAAAACCACCGGAGTCTATGCTAATCACCATAGTTTCTGACATTGAAATTAGGAATCTAAAAGCGCCAGAAAGAAGGTTTAGATAGATGACCGCTATGAAAAGAGCAATCTTTTTCCAAAGCCATAACCGCCGCGGCATATTCTTTTGCTCTTAATGTTTCTTCCCGTTTTACCCTTGCGCGACTTCTCGGCAGTCCGGCCTCCATTGACAGCCCAATGTCTTCCGTTGGGATGGGTAAAAGCGAGGTCTCTTCCAAAATCATCAGTTCCACCAACATTGTAACACTAAATTATCCCCGCTACAACCTATCCATCACCCTCATAACCTGCACTATCGCGTGGAAACCTTTACTGCACCCTTCGAAGAAATCACAATAACGTGTAAAGTACTTTTTTTCATTTCCTCAGTTATTCAGCATCCCATTATATCGTGTGCTTTCACTTATAAATGACTAACAATAATACCAGAGTCTTCCGTCTTCATTTTCAACAAATTCATAAATCATAACTACAAATACATGGTTTTCTATCCAGATCTCATGCATGATCTGTGTCCAAAACACAAAATGGTTCATACAACGCTAAAAATGCCGGGATGTTCATATACCGAATCAAGCGGCTTAGCCCTAAACTGATGTTTATTTATCCTGGTTGCCCGTTCCAGTTTACAAATGCAAACAACTGAAACAACATATTCCCATACCGAGTTAGGATATTAAAGCTCTTTTGTCACCGATACCTCACAATTCCGTGACCGGACAGTTCATATCAGGATAAATTGAAAGGGGGAGTTGCCGCCATCGTAGTTGATAATTTACACGCAAGTTTCAAATCTGACACTGCATTTGCGATCGTTTACAACTTTACCTTTGTTTTGAGAGAGAGAGTAATGGATATGAAAAGATAAAATGATACTGTACCTGTATATGGTTAATGATTTGAAATATGGTTTACATATCAGCTGACATTTTCCTTAACAATACGGATATGCATGTTTTCTGACGAAAAATCTTCAATACTTACAATTTATTACATCAGTAGCAACACAGATGTTCCCTCTCGTAATATTTCCTACACAAGAGTCTAACTGTATGAACTTTCACTTTGCATTTGAACTCTGAACAATCAATTTGTGCGTGCACTTACGTTTCTCACAAGTCTTTACCATTTAACTCAAGTACATCGGTCTACAGTAAAATAATACACGCACCGCAGAGAAGGTAAACATATAATTCGCTCCTTTCACAGTCGCAACGATACCCCTGAGGTCCAAGATTTACGCATTTTCCCACTACTATGGCGGCCTTCAAATCATTCCGCTAAAGAAGCGCTCTGTAGTGGGTCTAGAACTCTCAGAGGGCTGTAAATGGAAAAAAAAATCCGCAAAATTACATCTAGTGAGAAGAAATATATTGAAACACGCTCTACCAAACAGTGAAATTAAAAGAAGACAAATTATGCCAACCAGACTTTGCATAAGCCACTTCAACTTCAGTCACAGTCGTTTTATCTAAAAATCAGACCGTGACCCATATCCAAATTGTGGTTCCCCTTTTTGTAATGTTCAACATCTCATCATAATGTACCGAAATTTTTGATCTGTTAAGAGATTTTCATTAAAATTAATTTAAAATGAAAAAATAGTTTCAGAACCATTTCTATCAGTGTATGGGTATTATTATAATAATCTACTGTTACACGTTGAAAACAAATCTTGATACTGTATAAAATATATCCTTATTGGTGTATTAGTAAAATGTAATAGTTTGAAATAATAGCTCGTTAATGGCCCTGTTAATAAGACTGAAAATAAATAAACAAATATATATATATATATATATATATATATATATATATATATATATATATATATATATAAACAATAGAATTCCCCTCCTGCCCAATCGCACCCTTCAACAGGATCACGGCGTCCTCCTCCAGCTCCACATCCTTCTCCGCCACCGCCAGCGGCACCTCCGTCGCCGGGCGCCGGAGGGCTGTGCGCGTCTCGCCCTCACAAAAGAACGCCGCGAGATTTTCTTTTCAATTTTGCCCGCGCCCGTTTTCACCTAATCGAACGGAGCTGGCGGCGGTGCCTCGCGCGCCAAAGAGGTGCGTCCCTGCGGGGGGCGGCGGGGCGGCGGCGGCGGGGGCGGCTAGGGCGGCTAGGGCGGCTATGGCGGCGGGAACGGCGGGGGCGGCGGGGGCGGCGGGGGCGGCGGGGGCGGCGGGGGCGGCGGGGGCGGCGGGGGCGGCGGGGGCGGCGGGGGCGGCGGGGGCGGCGGGGGCGGCGGGGGCGGCGGGGGCGGCAGGGGCGGGGCGAGGCGGGGCGGCGGGGGCGGCGGGGGCGAGAGCTCCGCCGAGAGCGAGTTCGTACTGTGAGGACGGGGGTGGCTCAGTGTTGCTGCAAGGTGTGTCTGCTCCTGAATAAAGTGACGGTGGCAACGCCGGCCGAACGCGTGTGACAGCAGAATATTCGAAGAATTGTTCGAAATCTTTTAACGATATTAAAAATATTTCACTTTAAAAATGTTATATTGAAGGTGTCAAACAGGATTTAATATTATACTTGTAGAAGAATTTTTCCAAACGTTTCGATACATATTTTCTAAATATTAGATTCCTTCGAGTTATTTTTAATATTTAAATGGTTAATAATTTAATATTGGGAAATGTAGATTATCATAAGACATTTTAAGTTACATTATGACTCAGAACTTAACCTGTTTCAACATCATCTTAAATATTACTTTACGAATTCCTCTCTCAATACCCTAATGGTTTTTTCAAATAGAACTTAAAACATTTAAATCTGACCATTATGAATACACGGCCAAGTTCTCCCACATTCTCTAAATTGTTCTTTAATTGGCCTCATTTATTCTTAGTAGTGTTGGTGGGGGTTTAATGGTATGATTGAATGGGAGGAGATGTACGCCGATTCAAATCATCTATTCTTAATAAAATTAAAATGTTTATATTGAGATGTGGCTAGCTCCTGGCACCTTTTAAATATTTATTCTATTCAATATTTACCCGATCGTGGCCTTAAGGTTCTACCGAAGCTGTTTCGTCGTCATAAATTTTTATTTGCGGGTCTCATAAGTCGTCTATATTGTTTTGACGGCAAAATCTTTACGTAAGATTGGGAACCCTTCTTGTTGCTATTTTAAAAGTAATACTTATTTCTCTTTACAATATCGCCATTATATTGTGCTGTAAACATTAATTTGGCATACATCTATCTCGGTTCAAACAATAATAACGATTTCTACAAATACGTTTGTTTTATGAAGTCCTTTCTAGTATCTTCTAATATATTTCTTTAATAATTCCCTCCTCTTGAATGCATGGCCAATTTTCTCCTTTTAAGTATTAATGCAGCGTTCTTAAAACTACTACAAAACTTGCTCCTCCTACAATTACGAATTAAAAATGTCTCCGGTTTTTTTACTTCCCTTTTCTGTAGACCATTCTTGAAGTACGAGATGTTCATTTCATTTCCATTTGGCTGCATTCAAATCAAAAACCAATGGTGTCTATTTCATTCTCTCATCCTATTATATTCCCATTCTCACTACGCGTTATTTATACCATGACGTTACTACTAATAAATTAAACGTTATATTCCCCAAATTCTATCACTGACAATTACATAAAACTTTAACCTGTACTGTAACTGCATCGGGACCTCCCCTTTAAGTCCATCTAACAGAGTTCTTTATTTCACGCGCCCGTCAGTTGTTTCTTCCTGCGTGAGATCCTCCATAAACGTGTCTCTTCTTCCGTCCTATTGCGCATATCATTCGATACATCACACACGATATTATTTCTGATTGGTCACCCCAAGTGCAATAATGTATAAAAATCGCCCGTAATGTACATAATATTCACGACTCGGGAGATATTTTCGAAAGATCAAAAAAAATACATCAAAACTGCGTTTATGTCATGTTATTCAGTTCAGTCCTTTTTGAGAAAAAATGTTTTTTAATATTCCCTTAATTTGATGCAAAATTATGCGACGACTAACATTTTCAAAAAAAGAACATGGCATTATTTACAGAACTAGTTACGAAGAACAAATTTCGTTTAAAGAACATTTGTCCATCTTCAATATTGTATTTCTTGATACAATATTACGACAAATGTTAGATACCGAAAAAATTTTGAACTTTTGCAAATTTCGAAATTTCCAAGAATTCTGAGAAAATGAATGAAAACGTGTACCATATTTATATGCGTTTTATTCTATTTGAGAAAAACATAAAAAATGTGGATGCATTTTTAAGAAAATCTTGAAAGTGTTGAGGGTTTATATAAAGTACTTCACAAAAATCAAAATCAAGGTGCCACAACAAAACCTAGATCGATACTAATTTTCATGAAAATCCTATTTGCAATTTTGTTGCTAGCGTCGATCACAGACGGACTGATGAACAGACATTTTGCCCCAAACCAATTTTTAAACATTAAAGACGGAGAAAACGTGGATCCTGTCTCAGAGAGTATTAGAGGAAGTTGAAATATTCAATGTTGAACATTGAAGTTGAAAGTTTGAAAAAATAATTATTTATTCGGTACCAGAGACTACATATTCAAGTTTTTGTGTCGAAAAAAAAGTTTATATATATATATATATATATATATATATATATATATATATATATATATATATATATATATATATATATATATATATATTGTAACACCACCGGGCATCTCGTTAGAGAATGCACGGTAAGCGGCCCGGTTGTAGCTCAGTCGGTGATGGAAGGAATTGTTAATCAGATACAATGGAAGTATGAAATAAACACTTTGATCACTGGTAGAAAAATTACTTTATTCCTGGGCAAGAAAAAAAATGCACCAGGGAAGTTACATTTGTAAACTAAATAAAAGAAGAGATTAAATGAAAAGAAAAGAAAAAATTAAAGATCAGAATTAACAGTAAAGCTTATAACTAGGAAGAGTACAAAATTGTTATAACTAAAATTACAATGGTAAAAAACTTGACAATTCGACGTGCCTTGGCGCGGCACCGCGTTACAAAGTTACACAGGGGTGAATACCCTGAGTTATACTGCCTGGGAAAGTTCTTTGTGTGCCCGGTACGGGCGCGGCGAAGCTCGAGGTGGGGCGGTTGCGACCTTCACAGGAATGCGGCAGAGGCCTGTGGCCTCCTTTGTCGACAGCTGAGCGGCCGTCGAGTGACGTCACCAAGGGAGCGGCGGCATCGGGCGGTGTCT
Source organism: Gryllus longicercus (assembly GCA_038098605.1). Classification (NCBI taxonomy): domain Eukaryota; kingdom Metazoa; phylum Arthropoda; class Insecta; order Orthoptera; family Gryllidae; genus Gryllus; species Gryllus longicercus. The sequence goes on from JAZDUA010000020.1 coordinate 4,525,344, forward strand.
GGTAGAACTCGTACGCGGCCGGGATTCGCTCTCGATCTCAAGAGCGTAACCATCAACCGTGTGTCCCTCTGATTCTCATGATAATTCTCAAACACAACTTCGGAAAGTTTAGAAATCCTTCAGAGACACACTCGCCTCTCTCCGCGACTGATTCCCGCTTCAGAGAAGTCTCTCTGTCTACTGCAGTCGGCCCAATGCTCAAGCCCGCACTGAAATTTTTATAAGTCCTTCAGAGGCGTACTCGCCTCTCTCCGACGAATAGTTCCCCCCCAGAGAAGTTTCTCTGCCTGCTGCAGTCAGCCCAATGTTCCCAGAGGCACTCTCGCCTCTCCCCGACGAATAGCTCCCCCCAGAGAAGTTTCTCTCCCAACTGCTAAGCCCCTTCTGAAATTTTGTAAATCGAAAACGTAGCAAGTAAACTTTTACCCCCACCCTTTTTCTCATGTGCTCCAGTTCCTTATAATGGTCGCGTCGCTATTGGCCAAAGGTAATGGCGTAGTACACTATTTTCGACCAATAGCGACGGGGGAAGCAAAGGAAATTTCCACACTCTGTGCCTCTGTGAGGGTACAGTGTTTTTCTTGTTCCTTCTGGAACATAGGCCATGCCTGCGAAAGGGGGCGCTGTCCGGTGAAAGAATTATCGTTCTGGGTTTCCCCGAATACGAGCAGGCGTTCTAGAGATTTCCCAGTTGTGCCTGCGTCCGAGCGCTTTCCAGTTAATCTTTTGACACCAGCCCTCATAAGATTTTCGTAATGGGCCGGGGGCGCAAGTGGCTGTCACTAAAAGAGGGGTTGCGCGCGTGTCGCCATCTGTTTATTCTCCCAGTAAGTTTCCTTTGGTCCGGTTTATTTTATTTAATTTGTACGAGGAAATCTGTATCGCTACATTAGCCTTCCCCTCCGAATAAAAAAAATTGGAGTTCGAGAATTGAAATTTCGAAAAGCGAGAATTTTTTTTTGTAAATAAAAAAAATAGCAATACCAGAAGTGAATACTATTACCCGTAATTCTAATAAAATCTTATCTAACATTGGAAATTAAGAATAAAATGCTATTTCTAATTAAATCTAACAAAATTTAAATAAATTGAGAAACTTAGAAAAAATGAAAAACGTTTGGTGGGGCCAGGGTGGTTTTGGATTTTCTTCCTGTTTACCCCAGAAACACAGATTCTGCGGAGGGATCCACGAGAATCTCAGATCTGATACGCCTAGCAAATGTACCGTAGGATTATTTTCCGTTTCCTTCTTTATTCCTTCCTTCACTAATTGTTTTAGATTTTGGTCATTTTCCCTCTTTTGATTTTCTTCCCTTTTACTGATATTTCCCCCGTCAATAACACCTGATTTCTCAAATTTATCATGAATCTGGCTGACTTCTGTGCTAAGTTTGGGTTCGATTCTAGTAAATTTGCCGCTCATTTCTGTCCTAACCTCGGTAATATTTCCGATAATTGGCTCGCAGCACGCTTCTATTTTGCTATCACCTGCTTGGAGCTTCTGGCTAATTTCTGACTGAATATTCCCAAGATGCGATTTTACTTCAGCCCTCGAACTTTCTAGTTCTTTAACCAGGCTTCCTACACTATTTTCAATTTTCTCGAATCTACCCTCGAGACGGTTCTGCAATGTTCCAATCCCACGATCAAATACTGCTTCTAATTTCTCTAATTTTACGGCGTTGTCAGCTAAGCAGCTGTCCAGCCGGTCAAATCTTTGCGAATGTTTCCTGAGGATTTCGATACTTTCAGAATGTTTCTCATTAATCTCCGAAATTTGTTTCGTGAGTCTTTCTATACCTTCAGAATGTTTTTTGTTATTTTCTGTATTTTCTGAATTTTGCTTCGTGAGGGTTTCCTGAACCTCTGCAATCTGTTTCATGAGGATTTGCATGAAGTCACTGATGGTGGTCTCGGGCGGTGATTGTTCCCCTGAACTACCATCTCCTGCCACATCGATACCTGATTCGTCCAGCATTTTGGCTGTTTCTCGTGAATCGCGCACACGATAATTACAACACACGAGGCACAACACAATAACACTCACACACAAAATACAATAATAAAGTAAATCATCACCAGTCCACAAATTGTTTCTTTCGTAACAATGTCCTTCCATCCATTTATAAACAAAAAAATAGTTAAATTTAATTTTAAAATTGCGCGTGGAAAACCCCAATTATTAGGCCATCGAGCCCCACGGTGGGAAAGCCAATTGTAACACCACCGGGCATCTCGTTAGAGAATGCACGGTTAGCGGCCCGGTTGTAGCTCAGTCGGTGATGGAAGGAATTGTTAATCAGATACAATGGAAGTATGAAATAAACACTTTGATCACTGGTAGAAAAATTACTTTATTCCTGGGCAAGAAAAAAATGCACCAGGGAAGTTACATTTGTAAACTAAATAAAAGAAGAGATTAAATGAAAAGAAAAGAAAAAATTAAAGATCAGAATTAACAGTAAAGCTTATAACTAGGAAGAGTACAAAATTGTTATAACTAAAATTACAATGGTAAAAAAAACTTGACAATTCGACGTGCCTTGGCGCGGCACCGCGTTACAAAGTTACACAGGGGTGAATACCCTGAGTTATACTGCCTGGGAAAGTTCTTTGTGTGCCCGGGACGGGCGCGGCGAAGCTCGAGGGAGGGCGGTTGCGACCTTCACAGGAATGCGGCAGAGGCCTGTGGCCTCCTTTGTCGACAGCTGAGCGGCCGTCGAGTGACGTCACCAAGGGAGCGGCGGCGTCGGGTGGTGTCTGGTAGAACTCGTACGCGGCCGGGATTCGCTCTCGATCTCAAAAGCGTAACCATCAACCGTGTGTCCCTCTGATTCTCATGATAATTCTCAAACACAACTTCGGAAAGTTTAGAAATCCTTCAGAGACACACTCGCCTCTCTCCGCGACTGATTCCCGCTTCAGAGAAGTCTCTCTGCCCGCTCTACTCAGCCCTTTACACTAGCCCACACTGAAATTTTGTAAGTCCTTCAGAGACGCACTCGCCTCTCTCCGGAGATAGTTCCTCCCCAGAGAAGTTTCTCTGCCTGCTTCAGCCAGCCGAATCTTCAGAGGCACACACGCCTCTCCCCGACGAATAGCTCCCCCCCAGAGAAGTTTCTCTCCCAACTGCTAAGCCCCTTCTGAAATTTTGTAAATCGAAAACGTAGCAAGTAAACTTTTACCCCCACCCTTTTTCTCATGTGCTCCAGTTCCTTATAATGGTCGCGTCGCTATTGGCCAAAGTTAATGGCGTAGTACACTATTTTCGACCAATAGCGACGGGGGAAGCAAAGGAAATTTCCACACTCTGTGCCTCTGTGAGGGTACAGTGTTTTTCTTGTTCCTTCTGGAACATAGGCCATGCCTGTGAAAGGGGGCGCTGTCCGGTGAAAGAATTATCGTTCTGGGTTTCCCCGAATACGAGCAGGCGTTCTAGAGATTTCCCAGTTGTGCCTGCGTCCGAGCGCTTTCCAGTTAATCTTTTGACACCAGCCCTCATAAGATTTTCGTAATGGGCCGGGGACGCAAGTGGCTGTCACTAAAAGAGGGGTTGCGCGAGTGTCGCCATCTGTTTATTCTCCCAGTAAGTTTCCTTTGGTCCGGTTTATTTTATTTTATTTGTACGAGGAAATCTGTATCGCTACAATATATATATATATATATGTATATATATATATATATATAAATATATATATATGCATATGCCGATCAGATGGCCGAGATCGCTAAGGCAGTAGTGCCGGAGTGGTCTAGGACCAGAAGATCGCGGGTTCGAGTTCCGCCTCGGGCATGGGTGTATTTGTGTGTGTTTGCATGAGTGTGTCGTCCTTTCACCCCTCATTATCATCATCATTTCATCTTTCATACCCCCAGGACTAACAACCCTGGGGGATAAAAATCGGATCCAGCTTAATGCTGGTCCCCCCAAAGAAGTGTTCGCAAGCACCTGCCACCGTGATATTAAATGAAAAACTGAGCCACGCTAATTGCAGGTTGCTTGCCCTACGTGGTCCTAGTTGGCCGAAATTAAAATAATATATATATATATATATATATATATATATATTGTGACGTAGTGAAATGAGAATAAATTCAAATAACAAAAATAAAAATAATATATTGAAAAGTTACAGACTAGTTACAATAAATTGCTAAATTTAAACACTCCGGCAACCTTTTCCTTCCAGTACCCTGCTTTACCGCAGAAAAAAAAGCCACGCGTGATGCGAGCTGTCGGACTTCCGTCCCGTGACAATTACCGTCACATGGCCTGATGCCAAAATTTAAACCGGTCGCCGTCTGGCGGACCGCGTGCAAAAAGCACCCGAGATCGTCTGGCCCTTACACTCCGGACATCTCGCCCACTCTCCTACGCTCCCTGTACTTAGTTTACAGCCTAAGGTTATTTTTGGCTCTGCCACGCTGTCTGCGTCAACTGCCAGAGCGCAAAATCCCGGAAGTTCAGGCTCAACCCCTTCCTCCCCCGCAGCGCACTTTCACCGATATATATATATATATATATATATATATATATATATATATATATATATATATATATATAGTACGGAGTTGCTCTACAGCTGTCGCCGTTTCTCCGCTCTCAGTCTCCATGCCTCTCTATTGAACCATAGATCATCTGGCATTTCTCTTGCCGTCGTAGCCTCTTGCACTCCCCGCTGCCATGCAAGTCTGGGTCTTCCTCTCTTCTGTCTTTCTGTTGGCACCCATTTCAGGACTCGTTTTGGTCATCTTTCGTCTGTCATTCGCATAACATGACCGTACCAGACGATTTGTTTTTTCTCTATTTCGTCAAGGATAGATTTCTTGACATCCCTTTTCTTTCTTATGTCGTCGTTCCTGATTCTGTCACGTCTGCTATAACAGCAACTTCTACGCCAGTAGTCCATTTAAAGGGCCAGCAGCTTCCCTTTTGTTCTTTTATCGATCTCCCAAACTTCCGAACCGTATGTTGTAACACTCTTAACTAGCGAGGAGTAAAGACGTCTTTTAGTAGTGTTAGTGATGGTTTTGTTCCATAAGACAGAGTTTATACTTCGTGTCACGTTTCTCCCCAAGCTTATTCGTCTCAAAAAAGTTTTTTTAACATTTTTTTGTAATTTCGCTGCAAAAAACAATAAAAAAAACTTTTTTAAAGTTTTTTTTTAATTTTTTGTTTTTTGCAGCGAAATTACAAAACTTTTCTATATTATGTAATTACTACGCGAGAAAGTAAAACAGTCAACGAAAATCACATAAATGTAGAAAATTCTTCCGTTAATTTCAAGCTCATATTATTACGTGCCCTCTGTCATAAATAATATTTCAACACAAATTTATGAAAACCAGTTCCATTAAATTCGCACAGAATAATAAACAAGCAGTTCATATGAATCAGCGGGTGCTCTCAGATATTGATTTCAGAATCACTAATTTCAAAACAATATAGGGTAATTGTGCAATGCACCTTGTCAATTAAAACCAATGTAGTGTTGTTGTTAAAATAGCGATACGATCAAAGCTAAATAGAAGCAATTTCTCTCCATATCGAAAGCATTATGATGCACCTAGTTTAATGAGTAAAATGGTAATTTTGAAAAGCAATAAAAGTTGTTAAGGAACTGATTAAAAACCTGGTACAAAAAAAATTTCCAATTAACTTGTAGTTTTATGGCACTATAATAAAAAACAATTAGTATAGAGAAACTATGAAAATTAATCATGCAATATCTTTCGACACTGTTGTGAATTAAACTCGCTGAAGATTTTTGATATTTTCAGCATCAAAAACTATCTAAATGCGATCATTAACTTGTAATTGCTCATCTTGATTCTAGCTTGATCATCAGTGCTTGAGACGTAAGGAATATTTCCACATCTACTCAACACAGATCGGTGTCTGGCATGTTAGCGCATGGGTCTAGTGATGCAGTTTTGATCTGCACACTTTGCAGAATACTGACGTGCTCATTAGCTCAGGCTACCTCAATGTCATCATTGGGCAACAAACGAAAGGAAATGTCTCTGCAAGTACTCTTGCGAAAATTACAATTTTTGGTTCAACATACGACGCATAGAAGTAAATAAAATGCCAACAAAGCAAGTTACTTTTACTATTAATAATTTCACTACCTTCAAGAAATTTCAAGATTTTTTCAATTTCAAGAACAACTTTTATTCACCACACAGAAAACAAAGCTAATAAACTGATTTAACAATTTCGCTTCTTGAAATTAAAACATTCCAACTACCTTCCAGTTTACTACAAGTTGTTCACTAGCGTTTATTATTAATTGACCTCAAATTAGCATTGCCTCAAGGAAAGGAACTTTTTTTACCTGGGATAAGATCATAAAAAGGGTTGAGGAAAGGGCGGCTTTAGTTCTCTCATCTCTGGATTTTGCATTAACTAACGTACGACAGTTGAAACCGGGATAATGGCCGGAATCTCGTATAATTATTCTTTAGATCCTCAGTCACCATGCGACTCAACTATTTATTTATTATCGGAGATTGAACATAGAAATTGACTTTGGAGTGTTATGCACATGCGCTAGGGTAGGTGATCTCATTGCTCTTTGACAAGGAATCAAACACATTTTTAGATATGCGCAAAGAATTAAATTGGAGACGATAGCCAGTTTTGTCACGATAACGAGAAAACAGGTAACTAAGTGGGCGTGCAAGTGAGCGTGCCAGTGGGCGTGCAAGTGGGCGTGCAAGTGGGCGTGCAAGTGGGCGTGCAAGAGGGCGTGCAAGAGGGCGTGCAAGAGGGCGTGCAAGAGGGCGTGCAAGAGGGCGTGCAAGAGGGCGTGCAAGAGGGCGTGCAAGAGGGCGTGCAAGTGGGCGTGCAAGTGGGCGTGCAAGTGGGCGTGCAAGTGGGCGTGCAAGTGAGCGTGCAAGTGAGCGTGCAAGTGGGCGTGCAAGTGGGCGTGCAAGTGAGCGTGCAAGTGGGCGTGCAAGTGGGCATGCAAGTGGGCGTGCTAGTGGGCGTGCAAGTGGGCGTGCAAGTGAGCGTGCAAGTAGGCGTGCAAAGTGGGCGGGCAAGTGGGCGTGCAAGTGAGCGTGCAAGTGAGCGTGCAAGTGGGCGTGCAAGTGGGCGTGCAAGTGAGCGTGCAAGTGAGCGTGCCAGTGGGCGTGCAAGTGGGCGTGCAAGTGGGCGGGCAAGGAGTCACGCAAATAGACGAAGTGGACAAGCAAACTCGGGAAAGCAGTCGAGGAAAGCAGGGGTGAGAGCGGATGGGAAAGGGGGGGGGGGAATAAGGGTCCAGTGAGGAAACCGGCTTCATAAGGCAATACAGTTAGCGAGACGGCGGGCAAAATTTTAAGCAAACCGTGGGGACAAACGAAGTGAAGAGGGCAGGCAATAGAACGGTAAAGAGCGTGCCTACGGGTAGTGGGGGCGTAGACGAGGGTCCAAGTGGAGGGGCCAGCGGACAGACGGGCGCGCCGCGGGCGAGCGGACGTCGCGCGTCGCGATCGCGGGGCCTAATGGATTGCGCATCAGCGGTCGCTCCAATTACGCGCGCGCCGCGCCGCGCCGGTCGGCGAATGGCAGAAACGCGTCGCTCGATCGCCGGCAGGTACACGGCGCCCGCGCTAATGCCGCGCCGCGCGTCCAGATGAGCGACGTTCAACACCGCTGCCTGATTAAAGAGAAAGGAAGATGTACGGCGATGACCTGCACCCTCCGGCTGTTGGCTGATCGGTCGCCTCCGGCCGACGTTTACGTCGCCGAATGTTGGACTGCCGATCGGGGACGCAGTTGTCAGTGTGTTCTGGAGAGAATTACACGGCCAGGAGATTTCGATGACTAATGGTGCCATAAAGGTGCCATGGGTTTAATACGAATATGACCTCTCTATACAGGATAATTCAGTCTTAGTTACTCGTAGAGGGCCCGGTAATAGAGTACAATAAGTGAATGATGAGTACCAAGGAAATAGTGTACACCATATACCAAATTTTGAAAAAAAAAAGTTTCTCATCATTGATCATATTTTGCAAAAAGGTAGTCCAAATATTGCATTAAATATTGTTCCCTGTTGCAATTATTACCTAATTAACTAACGAAAATGAAAGAAGACAGAAAAACTATTATTATTTCGGATAGTGTATCATATTTGCATGTACAGACTTAAATTTCGCATTTTCACCCCGTGTAACAGGGGCTCTACAAGTGTTGGAAATAGCCTCCGCGCGCGTGAACGCAAGATAGCCATGTACGTCGCAAGGCCTCCATGACGCGCTCAACTTTACGTTATAATGCCTTTATTTTTGCTGTCACGCTTTCAATGCCCTGAAGAAGGTCCTCACAATCCTCGTCTACGGTAGCATAAACGCGGTCTATCATTAACCACCAGCTAACAAAAGCGTTGGGAGTATCTGAGTTATAAAATTCAGATACTGAATGCCTCTTTTGCACAGGAAAGGCCTGGAGAATTGAACACGACGTTATAACTTACGACTGTGCATATGCTCCCCCCGCTGGAAATGTAAAAGTCATAATCTCTCGGGATGAAGTTTTCGCCATGCGACGGACTGTGATGAATTGATCTCGCGCGCTATTTGCCTTGTGCTCGCCTCCGGGGATTCTCGGATAATGTTAGCAATTGAGTTTTACAGAGAAGGGGGAAGCTCTAACGCGAGGTGAAGCCGCTCTCTTACTTGCCATAACGCGTGTTATACTTTCACAAGCTCACAGTTCAGAGTTTAACGTTAATTATTTACAAAACGAAACGAGTTAAACGAACTAAAATAGTTTCCAATTTTGACAAATTCAATCTATACATTTCATGTGGGATAAGGTCCCGGTGAACTAACAACGAGGACTGAATAATCTGTTTAATATTACTCTACGTTGGAAAATGAAAATACTAGAAACTAAATAGGTTACATAAATTTAAAAATGAATCTGTTTAATTACAATGTTATAAGAACATATTCAAAATAGTTAGATCACCTGAAATTTTGTCTACGTACATTTTTTCAGTTAATTAAATAATCAATACACTACTTCACGATAACTAATTACAATTATCAAAAGCCTTATGTATACACAAAGGTCGGTCTGGTTACAAACCTGAAACTCCCACTTTTATCTATCGTACTAAGAGTTCCATTTGAAATAATTTCTTCAAGGATAATTTTATAACGAAAATCACTATATTATTTTCTCAGAAGAATGTACATTTAATATCTTGTCCGCTGACAATGGACCCTTTCATTAACTCTCAAACGCGTTTTCGTCATACAAAAATAACTAGTGACAAAATTTCAACTATTATTAATGGCAATTGCAAATTTACAGTTCACTTGCTGTACTCACTGCAAGCACTAAACGCACCAATGTTCACTAAAACGGTCGTGGTTCTTAATCCTACATCCATTTGGAAGTGTTACAAGATCAATTTTCATAAGGCTGTCCATTTTATTTTCACGTTTTTAACACTTACAACTCTTACGTCATTTCGGCATAATTAAAATTAAGTAAAGAATATGATAAATACAATTTCGTGACACTCCACACTCTATTTGCTCTAATAAGAACAAATACAGCGAGAATGTACTTTTTCAGAGTTGATAGAGTCGTTTAAGTTTAGTATACATATTTCATTCAATAGCCCACAAATTATTACTTAAGAATGTTCCCATAGAAGGTAAAAATATTTACTTTCAAACGCTTCTCTTGCATCTAAAGAAGAGTCTTAACCGTCAATATCTCAATGGTGACAACCAGAGGTGCAGATCTATACATTTATTTGTACTTAAAGAATTATCTGAGTTATTCTAAACTGAAAAAATATATCAATTATCTGCAGAATCTATTCTTAACAGCGTACGGTTCATCACAACTATTCTCCAAGTTCTCAATCGCTTTTCTTACGCCTATTCAGAGCGACCCACAAGTTTACTCTAAATCTCCCGCCATAATCAATCAAACATTCAGGTCTGCCACATTTGCTACATATTCTGTACGCACTGACAGAAAATTTAGACTGAAAAGGGTGTCATTCATCTGTAGAATCCATTTTTAATATCTGTATGCTCACTGAGAAAAAGCTCCTCCAAAGAACGGGCAATTTCTCAGAATGGAAGCAGGAGCCCACCAAAAGGGAGGGCGGGCGAGGGAGTCCCCGACGCCAAAGGGCCGCCCTGGCGACACCACCGCCCCCAGCACGTACGCATAATTAAAATATAACAACCCCTAACCGCACGGTCGCGGGCGGGTATTCATCTAGTTAATGCGTCGCTTTAGAGCATTAATCAAGGAGCGTGCAAGGCGAGATGGCAGTTTTAGCAAATGAGTAGGGGAAGGGGGGGCGCCTTGGTAGGCGCAAAGCCCTTGAGGAGCGCGACTAAGGGGTAAGGTGTTATGAATCCCCATTCAGAAGGAAATAAAGCCCTGGTCTCTCTTTCCTCTAATGAGCGCGAGGAGAAAAATGTGTCGCTTGAACTGGGGGAGCGTGTATTTCCATGGGTCATCTGGTAGGTGAAATACGGTTCGGAGGCGTTGTTAGAGTATTGTTAAGCAAGTTTAGGGCGAGTACATTATCCACCGGGGCGCGGTCCTTTGCCGAAGCCACTAATGCGTCGACGGTGTTTAGGGCTGCCATGACTCATCTAATGCAGTATTATACTGTGATGAAAGAGCATTCCAAGTGCTAGGATACGGTTATTTCACAGAAGACGAAATGGATAAATTTTATGGCCGTTGCCTAAGACTATTTAACAAATAATAATATTAAGGAATTTCTCAAAATTTTTCGTTTTTTTTAGTTAAAAAAATTACAAAGTCATATCAATAATATGTAAATGTTTGCAATATTTGTTAGAAAAATAAGTTACCAAGATGGTAGCTAATGGTAAAGACCCAGGATTAAATTTGATATTTATGACGAATTTCACATTAATTCATGGAACGCAGTCATGAACGTCGAAGGGATAAGTAAAATTTGAACAAAAGTACTACATGTATGTAACCAGTACTGGTATACTTTACTGAATAAGGCGTGATAAGAGCCGAAAATATTTTCTCTTGCAATAAACACGTGTGATTTTAAAATTAAGTCTCCTTATGCAACTCTAAAATATCAAGAAACGACTACAAGGTTAAGAATTATGCAGATAAATTACAGAATTAATTTGTTCTATCGTTTTGTGTTCTTCAACTTTAATGGGATATGATCACAGATGTTTAAAGAAACTAATTTTTATTTTGCATGTTCTTTGATTAAGTTATCAAATGTATAAAACTTATGTAGTTCATTAATCTCATTAATGACCCAATAATTTGGATATTTCGTTGTGTCTGTGCAATAGAGGAGAAAACTCAGCATTCGCCTTACATTACAAAGAACAGTAAATGTGTTAAAAGTCATAGTTAAAGCGGATATTATTCTTCGCACATACCGATAATGACGAGGATGAGCAACTATTTCATACTACATCAGAGTTGTTCATTGTGATCCAATACTTCTGAATAATTTTAATGCCATTTTTATATCTGCTATTAATTACTAGATGCCTCTTACATTGATAAGGCACCGACATTAATGAAATTTTGGCTCATAAGAGAAAACATATACCTATTACAACTGAAATATTTAACTAAAGATCTGTAATTGAAAGGATGCCTAAACCATGATTAATCTTGATAGCAGTTATAAAATGGTTAAGTTAGCAATGGTTTCTAAAATGCTGACAAGGCTTTCGTTCATATCTGACTATTTTCGATTTTTATATTACATACCTGCCTCAAATAATTCATATTTGTGTAGTAATTACGATGCATGATGTATATTAAGGAAAGGGCCAGTGGCCGCGGAAAGTATGTAATCGTACTTGCGATAAACAACGGCGAAGCAAGGATAATCGCGAACAGGTGAATGCTGGCGCTGGCAATAGAAAAAATAATAAAGACAGCGGTGATTATGAAGACGCAATGGCTTAAAAACGAGGGAAAGCAGATAGATATAGAATGACCACAAAGTTATTTTGCAGATGTATGAACAAAAACAAACAATAGCGTTACTATTATTAAAATTTAGGATTTAATTAACTCATGCATATTTATGATTGATTTATTTTTGATCAACATTGTTGTTAATATTTTTAATTTATTATTAATTGTAATTATTGATTCATATTGATTATCGTATTTTGATTTATGTATGCTTGAATCTTTATGAATTACGAGTATGTCTACTATTTTGCTAAACCAAGAAGTTCATCCGATATGGACGTGGAAATATGTAATCAAGAAAAAATATTTTAAATTTTTTGCGACACAATAAAAGAAAGGTGATACCGAAATTCCTTCAGGAGGAAAATAGACATGAAAAAAGTATCAAAGATTCTCCAAAAACAAAACTCAGATTAACTAGTTCACTGTGAAACTTCAAGAAGTAACGTTGCGAGGACAGTTTGTTAGCAGAGTAGTTTGTTTTCAGGATAGATTGTTATCAAGATAGTTTATTACAAGAACATTATCCCTAATGAACTTTTCATTACATCTAATAATAAATTATATACTTGATTTACACCTAATACACACCTAAATTTGGCAAATTGTAAATTTTGAAGATGGATGGGATGTCATCTCCAACGAGGTGTTGTAGTCACGACGGCTTTAATTAGAACAAATTTTCTCACGAGATTTCTGGTTAGAACTTGCGTATTAGCTCTATTTGGCCCCCTCTCTCCCGAAGGGCCATTTACTTAGACTACTTACGACGGTGTTTGACAGCATCCTCGGCATTTGAACCCTTGATTAACTACAGTTACAAGTCCTCGAACGCAGAGAGGTTCACTTGAGAATACTTGAAACAAAAAATTAAAATTTTATTTTCTGAAACTTTAATTTACGCGGTGGCGATGGTGTAACGGTTAGCAAATCGGACTGTTAAACACACGTTTGCGGGTTCAAACCCGATCGAAGCCGTTGGGTTTTAAGAAAAATTATTCGCACGCCTTGTTTCGGAGGGGTGTTGTAATTCAAACGTAGAGCCGGCTGATCCATGTTTGTAGATTTACTGCATGTAAAAGATCCTCAAGTCTAAATGAAGCCTCTGAGCTAAATTCAAATCGCCTGTTTCGTCACCCGAGTGATACTCCTTTCTCCGCTAAATGGCTAAAGAGGCGTAGAGAAATTTGCGTGGTCAGATGGAAGAGCGGGACTGATGGCCCGAGTCTCGCCACATAAAGTAAGACATCAATTCAAAATAAATTTGTAGAAAAAAATTCTGACAATAAGAAGAGAAAAGCAGGTCTAAAATTTTTTAATTTCAATATTTTGATTTCGGCGTTTTTTACGTGTTCCAAGTTGGCCATGCCACCTGACACGCCCTTCGAGATGGGCAAAGTCGTCAGCAAAACTGCAGCCTTGGCGGGGGAGGAGGCGGCGGCCAGCGGGAGGCGGCGGCGCAGTGGCCGAGGGAGCAGGCAAGGCGGGGGTGGGGGCGGGGGCGATGGATCGGTCCCCGAGGGCGACGCCAACGACCCGGTGTCGACCGCCCCCACCCCGCCTCACCCGCGCCACCCCTGTGCCTCCCCCGGGACCGCCCCCTACCTCCCCCCCCCCTCGGGAGGGGCTCCGGTCGCTGCCTGCGTCTAATGAATTGACACCTCGCTTTTTGCGCTTCGTATTGAAACAGAAGAGAACTTCGGTGTGCGCTGGCTGGGAGATAAGCGGTTAACAGTATCATTTCGGTATATCGGTGACGTTCTTTTATCGTTCTGTTGCCCATACTGGCCAAGGAACTTCGCAATTGCTATAAGCACTGTTTGGAATTTGGAACTACAATACAAAAAATTGTTACCAATTATTGGGCTAAAATAAAATAAATAGCAGTCGATAAACCACAAAATAAAATCACTATCACAGTCCTCAACCATGGAAAAAAGTTTCGTAATTTTCCCTCATCCCCAATTAACATATATCTTAGGTAAATAACTTTCACGTCAGTGAGTGCATTCAACAATTTTCTATTACGTACTCTACCATGATGTAGCTCAAGCTAGTCCTAAATACGAACGCCACGATAGCCATTCCCCCCGTATAAAATATGTTCCGATTCGAAAGGTATTAGAACGTTCATAGGAAGCGAAAATTTCGTGGAATCCTAGGTAACACATTATCGTTAATGAAACAAAAATTAAAATCTTCATTTAATTACAAAATATTCATCAGATGACTTATGTAGTAAGTAAAGGTCTCTAAAACATATTATAGTAATTACAGACTACTTAAATACCACATTAGTATATGGTTTTAAAATGATTACTGCGAGTATTATTTCTAAATCTCATAAATAAGCCCAACAAAATGATCAATTCTAATAGTTTTCCTTATCCCACTAATTATTACACATAATATTAAATTATTTATTAATTTAATGAACATCTACATTCATGGTAAAGATAATCCTATTCGATATTTATTCTTAACATACTTACATCAAAATAAACGTTTCGTATTTCTATATTAAGAATTTAATATAGGAAATAAGGATTTTAGCCAAATACAGTATGAATGCCACAACGTAGCAGAGAGTTGAAATTACCTCAATCACGTCCGTTATAAAAATCAGAGAAATGAATGAAAAGCAACTATCAGAACAAGATGGTCGACTAAATGTGTAGAAAAGTGAAAGGCTATTCATAAGAAATTCAGAAAAATGCTTGGACAGACTGACTAAAGCACAGGGTTTTGGATAGAACGTTTCATATTGTTATTCGATTTTTTCAAGTTCAACTGAACAAACACGACCGTTGTGAAACCTCAGGGTATATCTTTTTCGTAATATAACAATGTAAAAAGGTTATTTGAGTTTCCAGAGGTGACCTTCTGGTTATTGGTCATAGTTCTGAAAGTGACCAAAGTACAGCTGACCAAACTGTATTGCTTCAGAAGCAAACTGGTGTAGTATGTAAAACCATATAAGTATTAGTATCGTATCGTTCAAAATTACAATAATTTTTTTACTTAATGAAAATCAATGTTTAAGTATTGATTTAATTTTAATAGAGAATATAGTGAAAACAGCAAACGGTACGGCAGGAGAGAGAGAGAGAGAGAGAGAGAGAGAGAGAGAGAGAGAGAGAGAGGAGAAAGACCTGCAGGTTGTGCCGACGGCGAGTAGGAGGGAGAGGTCGCAACGGAAAGACGAGCAACTTGACGAAACAAAAAATAAGTTCAGTTCGTGCCTTATTTTACGTGGCAAGGCTCAAGCCATCAAGCCCGCTTTCCGTCTGACCACGCAAATATCGCTACTCTTCATTCACCCGACTCTCACTCAGGCGACGAAACACGCGATTTGAATTTAGTTCAGAAGCTTCTGTTAGGCTTCAGAACGTTTTTTTTACATGCAGTAAATCTACAACATGGGACAGCCGGCTTTACTTCTCCGAAGTGGCATGAATGTTTTCTTTCACTCTAAAAAATCATTGGATTCCAACGGGTTTGAACTCGCAAAATTGGGTATAACAGCTCGATACGCTCACCACAATGCCTCCGAAGCCACAAGGACAAGTATCAGAGCGACAGCGCAGCGACGCGATGAATTAACGGCTCAAGGCGACGAGGTCTGGCGAGCGACGAGCGCGGGCGCCGTCAGGGCGCGTAACTAGACGGATTCTCGCGCCGAGACGGAGCGCTCAGCGGCGCGGGCGGCTGATCAGGGGGCCTCGGCTGTGAGGCGACTCGCTGGCTCTGTGCGGCTGTGCTAACAAGCGATCGAGCACTCGCCGGTGACGGGGCCTTTGCACAACCGAGGGTGGAATGAGGTTGATCTCAGTTGGTGGCCTGGAGGATTGGAGGAAGGTCACTAAGCAAGGCAGATGAGGTCCTTCTGGCGGAAACAGTTCAATGGAGTTAAGAACGTTATCCTCCTTAGAAGCAGAACACCACTGGTGATAGCTATTGGCAAGTAATTAAGCAAGAAATTTGAAATTAAGAAGAAATTATTCGACCAATATCAGTAGAGGCGATCGAGAAAATAGTTTCGTTTTAAAAATAGGGAAGTCAATAAATATACATGCACAATAAGCACAAACAGCAAAAGTCAACAAGGCCGAAATCTGAAAAAATAAAACAATAATGTTGCTAAAATATTTAAGCAGTGAAATAGCGGAAATGACTCTCAAAATGGTAAACAAAATTAATAAGAGTACGAACGTTTATGCGAGTAGGATGTGTACGTAATTAGATGACAACAGTAATTAATAAGGTGGTTAGGAACTTCAGTTACGTTTGGAAGAGTACCTACAGATCCAGCTCTGTAACTTGACTGAATCATTATTATTAGTTGAAAATGAGGCAGTTTTATCTCGGTTGCATTGTACAGCATATTGTTCCTACAATATTGAAGAACAATAAAAATACAAATGATATCTCTAAGGATGCTTGGAGAGAAATCAATTGCCATTTGATAATGGATATCGGAAAAATCAAAACCTCAAGTACTTCAATATTATGGACATGAATTATATATCCCTTATTTAAATGTGAAATGAATTACAACTTATTTACAAAACCTCGATTGCATCTCTTCAGAATACGACTTGCAAAACCTATTTTGAACCACGATTCTAAGAATGTTCGATAAAACTCAGAAAAGTGATTTTCATGCTCAGAAAGACGCTCTGCAATGTTGCAACTTCAAAAACTAGAAATACTATTTCGTCTCGCTCCACTTTGAATCGGAGCTATCGTTATTCTCACTCCAATTTCATAAATTCACTTCGCATTTTTTATCGCTTCTTACCCAAGAAAATATTTTTTATATCCATTGATAATTTGCAATGGGCCTCGATTCAACCTAAACCTTCATTAGATTCAACATAATGGCAAGGTTCTAAAGTTATATTTTGGTCACATGACTGCTGTTCAATAAAATATGTAATACTTGTTCATGAACATCATTGTGCAGAACGGACTGATGAATTTTTGATATTCGAAGTGACTTCTTCTGTATATTTCAATATTATTATCTGCGTTTCTCTTGTAATCCAACGTAAACAACTCCGAATAGTCTCTGTAATCAATTTAAATTTTGCGTTCTTAAGTCTCCTGGCATCTGTACAAAATTGTTAAATGAAATGTATACTTTAGAAATTCATAAATTACAATTATTGCTGCCACATCTCGCTAAAATTGTTAATTTCGTAAAATTTAATAGATTTCAAATAAAAATTATTGGAAATAAACTCAGACACATATTTCCTCATTCTCTTACAGGCCACGCCATTCAGAATCAAATGCTAAGAACCTACAGAATCCAGAAGTCCCCATGCGCTACGTTAGCGAGTTGCAGACTCCGAGTCCTACAAGTAGTCCCAGGAGTCTCCTAGGAACTTCTACGAGAACGGGGGACATCTAGAAAGAACGAGGGCTCGGGGCTCCTGCGAGCGCGCGGCGCAAGGGACTCCGAATTGGGTCCTGCACCGTCGCCGCTTTTTACTGACTCCGCAGCGGAGCCGAATTAATTCAGCCCCGTTAAAGCTAAGTGACGCGGTGCGTAGGCGGCGTGGGCGTGGGGTGGAGAGAAGGGTGCGGGAGGGGGAGGGGGAGAGGAGGGCGGTGCCGCGAACGGCCGCTCGGGCGACAGTGATGGGCGCACCTCACGCCGCCTCTCCATTCTTCTCCGTCAATCCCCTCCCCCCTTGGCACCCGCCTTCGTTGGATGGCCTGGCCCTCGCGTTCACGACTGGCGCTTGCACTGTTTCGGCGCGACCCACCTCTTAGGAACTGTTCTGGAGCACTAGCCTAACAAACGGGCCACGGACCGCGCGCGATCTTTTCTTCCCATTCCCTGTCCTTTCCTCGTTCCATACGTACACACACTTACATTTGCATGCACTACACTTCCACACGTGTCGGGAGGCCTGTCGGGAGCTTAGAGATTGTCACGGATGGGACGGTGGCCCACTGGAAGGATATACCTGGTTGGGCAACACCCAGGTACCCGACGGTAGGTCGGCCATCCAGCATGATCACCGCCTTCTCTCGAGGAAAAAACATGAACTACGCTTACGGGTCTAATTACCTTAGGAATTGACGAGCCCGGAATCAATAGTAATCAATCATTCATCATCCTATATTGTCACGCCCACACGTTTCTCACAAATTGTCTCCGTTTCTCTTCAACCTCCGCTTTCCTTCCTGGGGCTCCTCCTCCTTTTATTTCGTTCCCATCATCTTCCCGCTTCCCACTCCCTCACTCAACCGCATTCTCGAAAACTCTCCTGCCTCTCCGCCCTATCTCCAACCCTCTCCTCCCTCCTGTTTGTCCTCTCTCTCTCTTCTCATCAAACCTCACTCCCCTGCGCTGTCTGTATTCCCACCCTTAACCGTCCTATTCTTCTAATTACTTCATCCACTAATGTCTTCTCCCTTTTTCACGCTTGTCAAGTAGTTCTTTTTTCTTTTTCATTGCCCGGCGACATATATACTCCTCGTCCACACCCCACTCTATTTCCACCTCTTCCCGTCTCGTCCTCACATTCTCCTTCTTCAATATGGTGATTACCCCTCCTCCCGCTGTTCAGCATCCTCCAGAGGTCCTCCTAAGGCGTCGAGAGGGTCCTCGGGGCGATCATCTTGCCCCTTCCTCGAATTGCCAAACTCGACACCGCTCCCACCTCAACTGGACACTTGTCCGCCCTGCACCACTCCGCGTACATTACATCACGTGGGTGTCGCTAGCAAACTCCCGCACTAATCGAGCTCATTGCACCCGACAAAAGCGCTCTTTCTTTCTTTGATTATTTCATATTTCTAGGAGAGTTTACTGCTTTGGACATTGGTCCTGAATGTGTAACGCATGTTATGTCCCATGACTTGTCGTTCCTTCTCTGCTCGAACGTGAGATCCGGTGCTGACCTAAACGTTTGCTGGCGTAGATTTCTCTCTATAGATATCTCTGGCAGCGAGCGGGCTAGCGTCCAAGCTGAGATATGCTTAAAACACACAACTGTTCCCAAGGGGAGGTAGTGTAGTGTTGTGTAGGTAAGGTGAGAGAAGATGGACAGGGATGATGAGAGAAAGATTTTGTCGCCGGATTTTTGGATTGCTGCTCAAGCATTGGCCTGGTATTGATCGGAGAAATCACGGATTACTGCCAATCAGAGCAGCCAGTATCCATATTCGAGCTCTATACAGTGACTGATTACAAGGTAGCTACCTAGCTGGCGCCCGTAATCTGCCACTGTTGGGGTTCAAACTCGAGGACCTTCCGGTCGGAGACACCAAAGTGATGAACACACTCATCTCGGTCTCACTCACCACGTACCCTTAAAGACTTCCTCTGGACCTTATCTTCATCACCATTGTAAGACCCACTTCCGACTGGGGCGCAAATCCCACTTTATTTCGAGGGGACCAATTTTCGACTCGTTCCACGTACTCGCTCTCTTTTCCACACCTTCACACAATTGTTTCAACTTTCGCACGGTGTAACCTTTCCTTCACTGAATTTCACCCGACTCACCCATTTCAAGTCCTCTAATGTAGGATATATCAATTACATGCGTTCCCCAAATGGGAACATCCATCCTTTTCCAGGCATTTCCTCCTTGCGATGATCTGCCCTCAAAACAGTGCGTTTCTCACTCTTCAATCTGTTACCAAAATTGTGCATTTTGTTATTTTTGTAACTCCCCCCCCCTCTGCACATCTCTATCACACACGCAACTATCCCGACTGAGGTTTTTCGTTCATGTAGTCTATAACACAAATTTTGAAAAGTTCCTTTGTTTTGCGTCTCATGCGCTCTAATACCATCTCAAGCTCTTACGAACAAACTTTTTTTTGACGAAAAAAATAAGAAAATAAATAAAGTAAATATATAAATCTGCTGACGGCATCGTCGCTCCGCATCTAACTTTGCTTCCTCATCCGAAAATCGCACATATTCCTCGTTACTTTCCTCATTACTTTTCTGCTAATTCGCCAATCTGTAAATTACGTTTCGCTCTTCTTTCATCCCTGGTTCGCTGTATATCCATCAAACCGTCCTCTCTGGCCTCGTACCTGTCGCTCGCACACAGCGAGCTCCCCCCCCCCCCCCCCGAGTCCCGCTTCCGGCTGCCCTTCCCCTCCCCCTTCCCCTGCCCCTGCTCCCAGCTGACCTCGGCGGATGGGCAGGCGTCGCCCCCTCCCCCCGGCGGCGCCCGCTCTCGACGCCGGGTCCCACTGCAATTTGGCGACTGTCACTGCACAAAATGTGCCTAATTGGATTTTTATGTAACGAGCGATCGACTCGCTTGTACGCGACAAAGGGCGATGGCGGCAGCGGCGGCGCCGGGGGGTTGGCAGGGCACCGTGTTGCCTGTCGGGCCTCCACCCCGCCACTTCGTGACGTGGGCGACGTGCCGCTCCCGACGGGACATTCGTCGTTGCAGGACCCCTTCGTGCCTTTCTCCGTCCTTGATACTGCCACTCCCACAAGGTCCGGACCCGCCCCGTTTCACCCACCGCACCCCACCCGCCAGCCCAACTACAGACCACACGCGACCTGAAGCTGGATTCGAAATCTAATCCTATTCCGTTCCCGAAACTCTACTCGGAACCCGAAACCATCCTGGAACTCGTCAAAAACCTATACCCTTTACCCAAGTCGGTACTCGACCCCAAACTCGACCCCCAACTCGACCCCCAACTCGACCCCCAACTCGACCCCAAACTCGACCCCAAACTCGACCCCAAACTCGACCCCAAACTCGACCCCAAACTCGACCCCAAACTCGACCCCAAACTCGACCCCAAACTCGACCCCAAACTCGACCCCAAACTCGACCCCAAACGCGACCCCAAACGCGACCCCAAACGCGACCCCAAACGCGACCCCAAACGCGACCCCAAACGCGACCCCAAACGCGACCCCAAACGCGACCCCAAACGCGACCCCAAACGCGACCCCAAACGCGACCCCAAACGCGACCCCAAACCCGACCCCAAACGCGACCCCAAACCCGACCCCAAACGCGACCCCAAACGCGACCCCAAACGCGACCCCAAACCCGACCTCAAACCAGACCCCAAACCAGACCCCAAACCAGACCCCAAACCAGACCCCAAACCAGACCCCAAACCAGACCCCAAACCAGACCCCAAACCAGACCCCAAACCAGACCCCAAACCAGACCCCAAACCAGACCCCAAACCAGACCCCAAACCAGACCCCAAACCAGACCCCAAACCAGACCCCAAACCAGACCCCAAACCAGACCCCAAACCAGACCCCAAACCAGACCCCAAACCAGACCCCAAACCAGACCCCAAACCAGACCCCAAACCAGACCCCAAACCAGACCCCAAACCAGACCCCAAACCAGACCTCAAACCAGACTCGCATACAACGTTCTATCCCGTTTAGCAGACCGCACCCCCTCGAACAGCACCCCTGCCTCGTCGTGCTGCGATTCCGGTCCCCTCTCCCTGCCCCAGTTCCCATCCCTCCATCACCACCCCTGCTTCCGCCTGCCATCCGCCCGCCAGTCAGCCAGCCGTCCGCTGCCGAGCCACCCCACACCTTCGCCCAGTGCGTGGGGCGATATCCACGTGCGCACGCTGGCCTTTTACATCAGGTGCCACGCACCTCTCATCCCGCAGCTTCCCTTCCCCCGCCACGCTCCGCTCCGCGCCGCCGGCTCTGAACGTCACAGCGCCCGATTTGTCTCGCTGATCTTGTCGGGGCGGGGCGGCCCGTGGGGGCGGGGCGGGGAGAGGAGAGGAGGCAGGGGGAGGGGGAGGGGCGCGTGTGCTGACGGTTCATTTCGGAGCGCCAGCGCTTTCTGTGGGCCGCGAGGCTCCGGCTGTCTCTGAACAGTGAGTGGCAGCGTCACCTGTGCTAGTCATTGGCGTTCGGGGCGCACGGAAGAAATTTTAATTGAGAGGGAGTCTATCCTCAGTTTTAATCACTAACTGTGAGCTGGATAAATTCGAATGTTTCCTTTCCTGTTTTCAAAATTAGGAAGGTGATTTTCGTTAGTGGTGAAACCAAGACCTTTGTTTTGTTCCCGTTCTGTTTTTTCAGTAATTTCGCCAGCAATAGTTATTATTTCTCAATTCTGTTCGCACAATAGTAGCAGATTATACTGTAAAATTAAACAGCATTTTGATATTTCTCATTGAGATTTTGTGTGACAATCACTTCTGTTAATTATAGTATTTTCGGACAATTTCCCTTACCTAGATACATCAGTGGATGAAACCTACTTATAGAATTAAATTACTCAACATGTGGATTTGTATGTTAAATTATTTGAGCAGAGGAACATTAGAAATAAATTATGAGTACAAGGGAACAATAGCCCAAGGACTTTCATTCGTTGAGTACAGAAATTTGGCATCAGGTAGAATTTGATT
The DNA here is from genome assembly GCA_038098605.1 of Gryllus longicercus. Taxonomy (NCBI): domain Eukaryota; kingdom Metazoa; phylum Arthropoda; class Insecta; order Orthoptera; family Gryllidae; genus Gryllus; species Gryllus longicercus. Next base: position 4,547,713 of record JAZDUA010000020.1, read on the forward strand.
TGTATAAATTTGCATTTTCCCAATTTCTTTTGAAAACGTACTATGTCTCTTAAATATATATCTTTGTATACATAGGTAACTACACTAATTATGTATGATGACGCCACGGCGAACTAAGTAAGATGGCGTTTGCTCTTAACTGTGTATACTGAACTAGGTATATAGTATCCATTTGATTTATAATTTATATATTCTAAAGAATATTTAAATAAATTATATTATTTTAATGAATAAATATTCAACATTTAAATCACCTTTTGTTGATATTCTATTTATTCTTTCGAGCTAATTTGCCGCAACTAATTTTTAATCCGGTCATACTCATTTCAATATATTTGTTGCTTTTATCTCTTTTAGTGTAGAAACAATTAAATCACAAATAAAACTTGAGTGATGTCAAATAATTGGAAATTATTGTTGGAAGCATTTTATGGTTTTGCACATTTTCATAATTTAAAAAATCATTACAGCATCAAATTAGTATTACGTTCAACGTACTTCTCACTATCAAACCGTGTTCTTTTATATTCATATGCTTTTGGTTTAGAAAAATGAAATATGCATTTGCTCTTTCTCTGTTATTCGTCATCACCATATATCTTTTGTACAAATGGTTCACCGAGTTTTCACTAACACAACAGTAATACTATAATTGGCTATTTTTATCAATTATATTGTGCATTTGGCAACGATTTTTTCTACTCAACTTACAAATATTCAGTTATTTTCATTCACGTAACATTCCGCTATTACGGTAATAACAGTTTTATGGAGCGAAAAATATACAGCATTTTAAATAAATGAGCTATCTTAATGCAAAAAGAACAACCCACAGAAATTTATACGATGAATGAGGTTGCATATGGGCAGTGATTTCTCTCCCTCGGTCCTTAAACGAGGCAACATTAGTATAGCCACTCGAAACAAAAAAAAAACAACTAAAATTGACGTATGTCCTGGGATGCGATATACATCGAAATGGTAATGAATCAATCTGCACGCTAAAAGGTACAATGATGCACACAACACGCAAGCATCAAATTGCGCGTCGGCAAAAGAAGATGAAATTTATAAACACGGCGTTTTTTACAGAAACACTCCTACGCAAGCACTACTATAAAAAAGGTGGAATATTTTATATAATGTAACTTTCATGACCCAAACAATTTTCCGGCAAATGAGCTGGCGAACCGTTTCGGATTTGAGTGGTCAAACAACAGAACATCACATAGCGAAATTTGCCATGCAAAATAGATTTAGAGTGATGAAAAAATTTCTAAATAACAAATGCATGCAGTTTAATGAAATTACGCATCGTCACAGCGCTCTGAGCACGACCGTGTCACTGAGTCGGCGGGGCGGGACGGGACGGGACGGAGCGGGGGGGGGCGGAGCTGGGCGGGACGTCACATAATGAATAATACGGTTCCATTTTCAGAGAGATTTTTTTGTTTTTGCAGAAATAATGTCAAATGCACGCAACCGAGAATTACGTTTTTATGGGGGCTCCCTAACTGTGTTGTACTAGATAAGGGAAAAACTGCGAAATAAATGCAGCTGTAGCATTAACGCGGCAATGACCGGTTTTATTCCCGAATCTCCCTCAAAACTAGGGCGCCAATCGAAGCGTTCGCCGAGGGCTAACGGAACGAGAACGTCAGCGGGTATTGCGTTGTTAGGCCCATTAAGGTGTCAGGCGGGATGGCTGACGTGGCAAAATTTGCTACTGAGGATGAATTTATTTATTTTGAACAACGTAAATAAAATGTAAATTCGCCGAAGATTTTTAAACAACTTGATCAATATACATTGAACGACGGAAGTGTACTTTTTCGATTAGCGTGCCTATGAATCTGCTGATAAAGTATTTTAACTTTGTGATTAGTCATGTAGTAATGTGAAGTGTCAGTAAACAGTGATTTGGTTAAACTAACTCCAAATAGGTTCTAAAACTGAGTTAATTTAAATATACTTTTACATGAAAGTAAGCGATTTCTTAGTATACAAGCACCTCCTGAAAAACATGAGATGCAAAATTCATCTAAATTGTCAGAATAAATTTTAATAATAATTCTCTACGTCTGGGTCGTGTCTATTTGCTAAAACTACTTACAATGATACAAGTTAAAAGAATTTACAAGATTTTTAAAAATAACTAAATTTTCCATCTTCTCTTTCAGATTTCTACAAATGTTACGAGTACTATTGTCCGATATAAATGTAGTGGCTCCTCAAAGGTACGATCTGTGAAAGAGAGAGAAACATCATTATTCAATCGGCAGCTTTGTTACGACTTTAATTTTTGGTATTAAAGCTTTCGGGTGACCTGGTGGAGACCTTTTTAAATCGGGCAATAATTATATCATCGAACACCACCAATCGTATCCCGTTAATTCCATGCGAGCTCCCCTGCGAAAGATCTAGAGTGCCTGGATCTTACCTTCGTTTACACGATGGTCTACGAAGCTTACTGCAGAGTTACTTATACGTTAGCTTAATGCAAAGTTATCAAACGCAGTTACTGATTTTATGCTCTTTTATAAGTGTAGATAACTTTAAAACTTGAAAAGTTCTACGATTGTTTGGGCACAACTGACTTGGTCAACAACGCAAATCCGTTACGCTGCAGATCTTCAATACTTGTACGCTTCTTGGAGAAAATGAATTTTTCGTTCCTTTAATGGATTCCTAATGCTGTTGCCGTTTTTTTACATTACCTCAGATTCCCTTTTCTTTGCAGCTCCTCATGTACCATGGGCTTGGAATCTCTTCTTCAGACTCCAATGTCATAAGTTAGAGATTCTATACCAACCCATACAATTCTTACAGATATAGACTTTTTTTCAATTTTTAGATTCAAATTCTAATCATAAGTTTCAATAGTAACTCTAAGAACCAAAATACAAATAATTATGGCACTCTTTTTTCGTCCCCTGCACATATTGCAACATTGGACGTTACGATCCTCGCTACGTTTCTGATTAAAAAATTATAAATCACATTCCACATTGCATAATACTATATTGGGCTTTTGTTTTGATCAGTATTGATCTTCACTATGGAAGATATACGTAATTTGATTCGTTCCGTACATCAAACGTACGAAGGTTGCGTCACACACACTTCCTAGCTCCCGTCTTCTTCCGTTTAAATATACTTTCTGAAACCAATGAATTTCTGTTGTGAACACGTGTCAGCGGAACGGTTCTTTGGTCGTTTCTTACTGGTTGGTAGTAAAACCGACGAAGTTTGATGACTTCTCGATTTATAATCTTTTATTATTTTATATTATATAATCTCCGGGTTATTCGAAGTAGTAATTGTTTATCCACTCATACTATTCACCAAGTGTATGTGTGTGTGTGTGATCTGAGTCTTAATGATTTCATCACGAATCTCGTCTAATTATGTACTTATTCACTAAGAATCGATATTTCACAAGAAACATCACGACATACTAGTATGATATAGACTTCTTTCATGATATTCATCAATACATCAATTCGATGTACTACATTCCAAACTTAGTAACTTAAATCTAACTTTCTTGAGCGGTAAAAGAAATTTTATTAGTAACATTTTGGTGTGAATGTTGTCAATTGGGTTGATTAAATAATGAAGCGCTTTAACCAACAGATGCTACCGTGAAACTTGGAAGTTAAACTTTTTATGTAGTTTTATTTGATTCGCGACATTTCAAAGCCAAATTGCTGTGCTGGATTTTCCACAGGTATTGTAAGAAAATAATACTATATTCACATTATGTGCGCCTTCAACTACACGCTCGTCGGTAGAGTTGCTTATGCCACAGAGGTACAATACGCGATTGCAACACTTACATAAAAACGCCACGGCTAAAACGCCACGGCTAAAACGCCACGGCTAAAACGCCACGGCTAAAACGCCACGGCTAAAACGCCACGGCTAAAACGCCACGGCTAAAACGCCACGGCTAAAACGCCACGGCTAAAACGCCACGGCTAAAACGCCACGGCTAAAACGCCACGGCTAAAACGCCACGGCTAAAACGCCACGGCTAAAACGCCACGGCTAAAACGCCACGGCTAAAACGCCACGGCTAAAACGCCACGGCTAAAACGCCACGGCTAAAACGCCACGGCTAAAACGCCACGGCTAAAACGCCACGGCTAAAACGCCACGGCTAAAACGCCACGGCTAAAACGCCACGGCTAAAACGCCACGGCTAAAACGCCACGGCTAAAACGCCACGGCTAAAACGCCACGGCTAAAACGCCACGGCTAAAACGCCACGGCTAAAACGCCACGGCTAAAACGCCACGGCTAAAACGCCACGGCTAAAACGCCACGGCTAAAACGCCACGGCTAAAACGCCACGGCTAAAACGCCACGGCTAAAACGCCACGGCTAAAACGCCACGGCTAAAACGCCACGGCTAAAACGCCACGGCTAAAACGCCACGGCTAAAACGCCACGGCTAAAACGCCACGGCTAAAACGCCACGGCTAAAACGCCACGGCTAAAACGCCACGGCTAAAACGCCACGGCTAAAACGCCACGGCTAAAACGCCACGGCTAAAACGCCACGGCTAAAACGCCACGGCTAAAACGCCACGGCTAAAACGCCACGGCTAAAACGCCACGGCTAAAACGCCACGGCTAAAACGCCACGGCTAAAACGCCACGGCTAAAACGCCACGGCTAAAACGCCACGGCTAAAACGCCACGGCTAAAACGCCACGGCTAAAACGCCACGTCTAAAACGCCACGTCTAAAACGCCACGTCTAAAACGCCACGTCTAAAACGCCACGTCTAAAACGCCACGTCTAAAACGCCACGTCTAAAACGCCACGTCTAAAACGCCACGTCTAAAACTCTACGGCTAAAACTCTACGGCTAAAACTCTACGGCTAAAACTCTACGGCTAAAACTCTACGGCTAAAACTCTACGGCTAAAACTCTACGGCTAAAACTCTACGGCTAAAACTCTACGGCTAAAACTCTACGGCTAAAACTCTACGGCTAAAACTCTACGGCTAAAACTCTACGGCTAAAACTCTACGGCTAAAACTCTACGGCTAAAACTCTACGGCTAAAACTCTACGGCTAAAACTCTACGGCTAAAACTCTACGGCTAAAACTCTACGGCTAAAACTCTACGGCTAAAACTCTACGGCTAAAACTCTACGGCTAAAACTCTACGGCTAAAACTCTACGGCTAAAACTCTACGGCTAAAACTCTACGGCTAAAACTCTACGGCTAAAACTCTACGGCTAAAACTCTACGGCTAAAACTCTACGGCTAAAACTCTACGGCTAAAACTCTACGGCTAAAACTCTACGGCTAAAACTCTACGGCTAAAACTCTACGGCTAAAACTCTACGGCTAAAACTCTACGGCTAAAACTCTACGGCTAAAACTCTACGGCTAAAACTCTACGGCTAAAACTCTACGGCTAAAACTCTACGGCTAAAACTCTACGGCTAAAACTCTACGGCTAAAACTCTACGGCTAAAACTCTACGGCTAAAACTCTACGGCTAAAACTCTACGGCTAAAACTCTACGGCTAAAACTCTACGGCTAAAACTCTACGGCTAAAACTCTACGGCTAAAACTCTACGGCTAAAACTCTACGGCTAAAACTCTACGGCTAAAACTCTACGGCTAAAACTCTACGGCTAAAACTCTACGGCTAAAACTCTACGGCTAAAACTCTACGGCTAAAACTCTACGGCTGAAACTCTACGGCTGAAACTCTACCGCTAAAACGCCAGAAAAAAATGACTAGTCTAAACCGCCACGAGTAAAACGTCACGGCTGAACGGTGCCGATAAAACCGACACTCATTACAACACATCATTAACAGTCCAGTACTTACGCCTCGGCTAGGCTTCTTCCGCGGGGTTCGTTCCGGCAGCCCTCCGCACGTGCCTCCCAGAGGGGGGACGCTCGCGGCTTAGGCGGTGCGCAGCGGCAGAGAGCGCACCCGCGATGGCAGCGGCCGATACAAAATTCAGGTTCCCCCAGGTCAGCGCGCGGGGCGCTCGGCGGCGCGGTCTTTGATCAGCGGGGCATCGGAGCGCGGGGAAAAGCTCGCAATTTCACGCACGCGCCCCGCCCGGCGACTGCGTAATCAAAAGCCACTTCTCTGCCGCGCGCCCGCCGCCGCGACTCGCGCTCGCGCCCATTAGGCGCGCTTTAAAAACGCCGCGCGGCGGAAATCCGGGGGCGGGGCAGGCTGGTGGTGTGAGCGGGGTGGGAGTGTAGAGGGGTGACGAGATGGGTGGAGTGGGAGGGGGGTGAGAGTGATTGCGAGGGAGGAGGTGGAGATGAAGGCGCATGTATCGGCGATGGTGGACAGACATTTGTAGAGGTATTTGCGCAGCCGCTGGCGTCGGCGGTGGGTCGTAGGATTTGGAGGAGGGGGCGGCGCTAGCGTGAGACAGGTGGAGGCGTGGGAGTACGTGGCGGCGACGGAAGAGAAGGCGTGGGTGTAACCGGCGGGGAGGGAGGCATGGGATTGGGTGTAACCGGCGGGCGAGGATGGAGGCAAGGGCATGGGTGCAAACATGGTGGGGGTGGGCTCATGAATAGGCTTAGGCGACGCGATGGCGTGAGTGATGGTCGTAGAGGCTTGCATGAGCTAGGGCGGTGACGGACGTCACAGAGATCTATGCGCGTGGGAGACCTGAGGGTGGGGGGAAAAGGAGGGGGAGATTATCAAGGCGAGGATGGAGAGGATACGGCAGACACTGGCAGTTAAGGCGAGACGATTAACTGTGAAGGTGATTTATTTATTTCATCGTACGTGTTTATTTCCAAGTGCAAAGGCCAAGTTTTAAAGTTTCTGTGAATTCATTGACGTGTCTCCAAAGGAGTGTCGTGGAAACAATGAAAATTATGATGGTGTTTTATTTACTTCGCTCTAGAAGCGTTTGGACTGAGTCATTGAGATCCTTTAATGATAACAGCGTTAATGATGATGGGGTGATTGATGAGGGAGAAATAAGAACAGAGAAGAGGGCAAGGACGCAAGAAAATCTCCCAATATGTTTTCCACATATTCCGTCGGAGATCTTGATGCGACTTTCACAAATTCCACTTGGTTGGGGAAGGGCATGAACCTGAATCCCAGCATATGCACTAGCTATTACTCCACAAATCCCTTGCTGATGATATGGATGATGTGGATCACCCATGAATGTTCACAACATGGTCAAAAAATATGAAAACTGCAGAACATGCTGGTTACAGGTAGGTGGTAGCCATCTTTTGGAATGGAAGATTCATGGGTGACCCACGTCGCTTGGGCAAGACTCACTGAAGATTGGAAAAGTGTTTTCCCGAAAAGTTAACTCTGGATAATAATTAATAAAAATAATTAAACCTTTTGTGGAGATTATTTCCTTTACCATATTGTGTAATAGAAAGTAGGGTGTGAGTGAACCAAGAACTGAGGAGATACATCCGCTATTCAGGTGAGACAATCAAGAGAAAATACATTTACTTGATTGTGGGAATTGATTTGAGCACGATTGCCATCTTGCAAGGTGGTTCAAAAGAAGACTTCTGAAGAATTTCAATGGATATTAGATACGAGGATAGTTATGGTAGGGTGTTGTAATGGAAGAGGTGTGGGTTTTGATGGTAATAGTGATGGTTGTGGCTGTGGTAATGGCGGTGGGGGTGGCAGAGAATGATACTTGGCGTTGCATTTTGGATTACAATAGAACATGAGTTGAACTTAAAGATCACTTAAGACACCTCTAACTCTTCCTATGTAGTTTACAACTTTTTATACGATCTCGATATTCAGTTTTCTACCCTTTATGGGTTTTAGTTACAGTCGAATTAACCGAAATTCATATTGCAAAGAATATAACCTATGCTAATTCTAGTGTTTAACAATTTTGAATGTAGAAATGATAAACAGACAGATCAATGAACCCAAAATGACCAATGAACGCAATAGAAGGCCTAAACTATCACCGATATCCAACCAATTCCCTCGTCCAACAACACCCATCGAACAGCCCAAAAGCCATTCAGTCAGCGAAGGGCTGCCCCGGCAGCACCCACAATCAGAGGGGGGACGCGCGTATTAGCAACGTGACCCGCAGAGAGGTGTTAAATGTACCGCCGCTTCCAAATCAATAAACTCAAAGTTATTAGTTTTATTGTTCGGAGGCGTCGTTAGGCCGCCATTATAGCCCTCCGTGCGCGCGGGAGACCCTCCGCCCTGATGGCCGTATCCGGGCACGGCCTGCGCTAACAAATGCCAGCGGCCCTCCCGAATGAGTCACAAGGGCCACCCCACGCGTGCAGGGTGGCTCGCCGCAATGGCACGAATTGCTGAAGTAGCGTCATAATCATAAGATATACGTAATAACAAATACTTTGTGGCGAACGCCACAATACTTTGTGTTAGTCATTAGTATTCATCGCGCGTCGTGTAGAAATAAAAAGGGACAAATATGGAACAAATTGAATGAAAAGTAATGTGTAATAATAACTGAGTAAAAGTAATGTATAGCGTAACGTAAGCCGCGAAAAATGAACCAAAATCAGATTTTTCAACTTGGAAATTTTTGTGATTATAAGATTGACATAAGGTATCGCACATTTACAAAGTTTATGCTTCTAGTTGGAATACTTAAGCAATTAATTATTGAATGTATAAGAAAAACAACTATTAATAAAGACAATACAAGCTGGTCTCGAAAGCTGAGGCTAAAGGGCCGTAGCTGCTTCGCGCTTTAAGCGTCACGTGTTCGGATCGCGACCGGGTCATGTTATTTATAGTGCTCGCTATTTGACCTTAGTAGGTGAATAAGCGACCTTAAATAAATGAAAAAGGCAATACAAATCCCAGGTAACAGTCATGCAAAAAATTATGTTTATATGATGTAATTACAAAGAATCAAACTGCTGCTTGATCCAGTCCGTTAAGAAGAACCACTTAAGTCACCAGAAATTCTACAGTTTCTGAATATGTTCTTACATTAAAAATTAACGTTTTCCTCTACGCCATTGAAATGAATTTTTTCTACACTCTAAGCTATATATTTCAACGTTCATGTAAAGGGATCATTTCATTCGCAAGAAGACATGGAAAACAATGCAAATCCGCGAACTAAAGGGTTCTAGTAATGCCTAGACTATTACGACTGTGGTGACGTTTTTCTGCGCGAGACCAAGTTGGCAAGGATACTTCTGCCTTAAGACATCCATGAATAATATAATATGGAAATTTGAGTCCCCGCAAGGACAATTTTCAACTGTTTTATGCTGGAATTTCGACACTCAGATGTCGAAGAGTTTCTAAGTAAGAAACAAAACGATTTCCCAAAATGTAGGTACAAAATATGACACAATGCATCATCAAGAAGATATATTTAAAATCGAAACTACCTTCTAAAGAATCCTTCAAGTCTTTTGCAAATGATAAATCTCCACACTTTGTTCTTACATACACGAATAATCATTTCATTGTTATTTTTAAGGTATTTGTGTACGTACACTGTTGTGTCCAAGGCATTTCAAACTTGTCTCTTCACTCAAACAAACTTCGCTCTCAGGCACGAATTAAAGATTCCATTGTCACGAAGCTCGTATGAATATGCATTTGCCAGCCTGGACGGCCGCGGTGGCCAAGAGCGTGTACCAACTCTGCGCTTCGGTCCGAAGGGTCGCGGGTTCGAGCTCTGCCTTGGGCATGATTGTTGGTCCCTTGTCTCTCATGCATGTGTTTTCGCGAAGGACCTCGCCTTTTGCTGACGCCAGATCAGAGTACGTATGGTGGAGTGCATGGTCGAATACGCGTCCCGTCGAGACGTGAAGGGTAACCGACAGTCGACTGGAAAATGTCGGAAAAAAGTTAATACACATTTTAAAATAACAAATGCCTCCGTTCCCGCGGGCTCCCGTCCGCCGTTCTTCATTTTCGTTTAATCTTCCGATATCGGGGGTTAATGTGTTAAAAGAAGGCAGGTTAAAATATAAGACCTCAAAATACTTAATGTACTACACATACTTAAATATTCTATTTTATATTACTCAGTAGCATTCAAACAAGTTCACAAATAATACTTTTTTTTGAACCATAATAAAAAAGCATGAAAATAATATTTTAATCCTGAACATTTTGAAGAGGGGTCACGACCCCCGTGGCTCTCCGTGGATCCGCCCTTGTGTGCACGAGGGCCCGCTCGTAACGAAGGCCGTGGCTGCCGAGGGGGGCGGCCGTGACACACGCACTTCACCGCGCGCGGCGCCCATTATGCCGTAAATGTTTCATTCCGCTTGTCCCCTGCCCACAATCCCCCGGAAGTTTCGTTTCGTTCCGCCGCCGTAAGTCGAGGGGGGATTCACTAATCCGAGTGACCTGCTAATGGGACTACTTCCATTGGATTCCGTTCTCGCCCGCTCGTTCCTGGGAGCGTGATTGATGGTTGCGCCGGAGTATTCTGAATACCAATATTCCTAGATTGTCGCGTTCGCTTCTGAAAAATGGTCAGTAATAATGGAAGGGAGAGTGTCTTAAATGAAAGTTGGGGGAACGTTTGAGTTGAATATTAATTTACAGTACGTCCACAGAAAGCAGTAGATACGTGCAGAAGAAGATATTGATGGAGACTTTAATGAATTATTTTCCGTCCGATAAAGTTTGAAATATTTTTGCTAGTCGTTTACAGTGATGATATTAAGTTTAATTAACTACAATGAAAACATATTTTGTAGTTTCTTTACTACATCGCCGAAAGGAATTATTGAATGTTAATGACTTTATATTAAATCCATCAACGAAAAGTGTAATTAAATATAACACAAATTAATCATTTGACACCTCAAAAACATTGTAATAGTTTGCAAACAGACAATAGTATTCCTATATTGTACAGTTTTCTAATCAGCTCATTAACATTATTAACGACCATATCTATTATAATATTTACATTTTCGTTTAGTGATTAAGTATACTCATTATTGTCTTGAAAAATCATCGACTATCACTATATTAATTGCACGTGTGCAATGAGAACTCCTCCAAGCAATTAAAACTCCACAACTACCGATCACAACTCAGAAAATACATCAAAAATTTTAATTAAGTCACTATAAAAACCCACCAAGGTATTTCCAGTCGATCATGAAACATTAACAAAAATGTACATTACATATTACGTACTTACATTAACTACATATAAATAATGAATGAATGAAACAAAATTGGTAAATTAAACGTTAGTATGACATTAGTTGCTTAGCAATACAACATAAAATATTAAAAAAGAATACATTGAATGTTTAACACGTAAAACATTAGGTTTTTCACGAATGTAAAAAATATAAACATCAGTTGTGTTTACCCGTTCTAAAAAGTACGCCAGCAAAACTTTTTGAGTCAGAAGTGACTTGTTTTTTTACTTTTCAACATTTATACATGTACTATTCTCTCTCCTGTCTTTAAATTTTGCGAGAAGTAATTTTTTCTTGGCTTTGCAAGCTTCTTCAAATATTTCATCAGGAATATACTCAATATCGTCCTATTGCGAACATTTCTTTATCCTGTGAGTCACTATGGTGATGACAAGTACACAATGCAATGCTCACCAAAATAAGTATTTCTAAGAAGCAATACGATGTCATCAAATGTATGCCTCGAATGGTAAAGATGTGATTGAATTTTTCAAAATTAAAATTTCAAAGGGCAACAAAAAATATTGAACGTAACATATGGATAAATGGATTGCACTCGTGGTAAATAAGAAAACTCGATATCGTCGCTCATTTTCTTAAGCATATCACTCGCACAATTATACCACTTATTAATTGCTTTAATGATAGAGGTGGAGAAAAAATACTGTTCTAATTGTGTACGATACAATGCATTTGATGCCTACACAATCCAAAATACTACATAGGCCTATGTATAACAAATTTGAAGTAAAGGTTAATTACAATTATTTCATGAATTATTAATTTATTCCTTCATTCAACTTAGCAGAATATTAGTTCCAAATATGACCAATGCAAACAAAGTGTTGGTGTTTAGAGATAAAGGGTACATTCTTCCCCAACCAGAAGATATTACCCTTGATAGAAATAATAATTTGGTAAATGGTAGGTGCCATATCGAAAGTCGTGTCAAAAGTGATAAATCTTTATTATTATCATCATCATGAATTTTCCGCATACAGCAACGGAATACAAAGCAAAAACAAAAATTAATGGTGTTTTCTGACTCTATAATGGCAAAATGATATGGTTCATATAACGAAATAAATAAAGTATTGCTTTCGACTAAGAAGGGCTTAATGAATCCAATGATCCCAATCAACACGAATGAATTTTGAATGATTACCACACCAGAATCAAAATAAATTCGCTGAATAAGAGACACAAACAGTAATTCGTAAAAAGAAAATAGAGAAGGAATGTTGGTATAGGCGGCCAAATTAATTCAAATTTGGCGCCACGTTTCGAGTTCACTCGTTTTAACAATCCTTTGAGGTATTTACGAAGAAAAGATCACACATTTTGTCGTGCCTTCAAGATAATGTCAATTTGTCCCGAAAACTCGCGAATTCTCTCTCACAAGAAGCAAGAGTTCACTTTGTATGAAACTCTTTGTAACAAACCATCTGCTTTTAAAAGTAACCGGTAGATCACACCACCTCCTGGTCTATCGGCGAAGAAGATTTGTACATTGTAGTAATTTCCCGAAATCTGATTTTTTTTCACATAAGACGCTACGAGATCGCATTCTTTGAGAATCTGGAGTCGCGAGCAGTTTCATAGCGATAGTGTAGAGAAGCTACGTAATACTCCTATTGGCCGCATTGAAAGTTGGTTTTCTACGATGGCAAGCATTCCTAGTACGGCATACAATCTCCTTAAATCAGTGGTGGTAGCATATACGTCCTCGCAGTATTTATAACGACTTCGCAATATTATACTACTACATGAACCTGAAGAGCTCTTTCTCCGCGGCGTGATTGTAACTAAATCTTTTGTGCCATCACGCCAGATACGACTGCTACGCGCCCAAATGAATGCCTCAAGTTTCGCCACGTTTTAAAAAATTGTGGTTTTTAATCAATAATAATTGTTTTTAACTTTTGCATTTTTTTCAATTTTGCAATTTTTTAAAATTTGCAGAGTTCAACGAAAATGATACCAGTGGCATTTTTTATGTTTTTTCTCTTTAAATGGAAAAAAAATAAGAAAATAATTGGAGTCGTTACTGAAGAAATTAAAAAAAAACATTACGATGTTATATTTGGAGCATCTGAACTAATTGTTTGAAAAGTCTCTGAACGTAAATCTCTGAATGCAAATAATCACGTGGCAATTTACAAAACATGTAGTTAACATATATTTTATTCAACTTTTTTTTTCTTTAGAAATAATGCATTTAAAATAGGAAGTGCATCATTATCAAGAAATACATAACTTTAACAGGAAATTTGAAAAAATGTAATATAACAATACGTTGAGAAAACTAACAAATTTCACAAATACGGTTTACAATTAGATACCAATATCGTATCATTTTGATTAAAATACTTGCAGTCATATTTTACAAGCCTCGACTTTGATGTACATCGCATACATCTCAAATTAAGTATTTCACTCCCAGCTTCTAAGTCAAACTAATGATCACATATAAGATCTGCATTAAAACATTTCAAGGGGAATATATAAAAACACGATAGAAAGTAATAAAGGTTAATTTAATTTGGGTTGCTGGAGATTTCGAACATAAATATACAGACGGATACTGCCGCCCTTGCACAATGGTCGTTCGGTTTGAGTCAACGCAATGTTCAAATCTAATGCGAGACGAACTTTGTTCAACTTCATACACATACACACAACACGCAACTTCATCACACACCAACTGTGCAACGTACGAACTTCATTCAATTGCATTCATGAGAATATTTACACACTTAGTATTTCAATTCTAGAATCCATTTTAAAAATCTATTTGTTTGATTAGTAGTATTTTTTAATGCACTTAAATATTGCCTTTTCTTCTAAGTTAGGGATCACTCTAACGATGCCTGCGAGAGAAAGTGTGCGGGCCATCCTTTCGCGAGTGCGATTCGAAGTGGCCAATACTGCGATTTTTTCATAGCTGCCTAAATCAGCTGTTTCGGAGTCATCCAATCGGAAGGCTGAACGCCACTGTAGTGAGGTGTAAGGTCAGGATTGAATAGCACCGTAACAGCTGATGACCTGCCACAGGCAGCTTCGAATAAATCGCAGTATATACTAGGATTGATTTAGTCGTGCACTTGTCGTAAATCAGCTGTGCACGGTTTCATCCAATCGGGAGCTTGACCGTCCCCATAGTGTCGCCACTGTAGCGACATCCAAGCTCCCGATTAGATGAAATCGCCACAGCTGATGTACGTCAAGTGCACGCCTAAATAAATCGTACCCTACGTCGCCGTCGTTCCCGCCGCTCCTTATGCGGGCAGGGGCGTCGGCCTCGCAGCCGCAGAGAAGCGGTGGGCACCGAAGCAGCGACCTCGCGAAGGTGCCCCTCGCGCCTCGCCCTTCGCCCCTCGCGCAGTGGGAAGGGGCGAAGCCGATCGGCTTTCACCAAGGACACGGCCGGGCGGCCCCGAAGAGAGCTCCGTCCAGTACACGCACTCTGACCTCTACGAACCTCTGACCTGCAGGAAGGAAGATCTCGTGCCTGACGATTTCAATCCAGTTGGCAATAAAAAATTCGATTAAAACTTATTAGGGATCATTATGAATAAAAATGATGGCGTGTATTATATTTGTTTTTCCTAATAATTCAACTGAAACTTACTTTTAAAACAAATTCCAATATTGTGCTCACACCAAAAGAGCAGAAACCAATAATATGTTTTAATCGAAAAACAATTTGGTATGTAAATCCAAGTTTTTTCCTTTCAATGAACTATTCAATACTGATGCATTTGATCAGAAGATGCAATAACATCGGTACCTCTAACAAATTAACAAATTTGGTCGACCAATTGCTGCCCCAAAAACTGCGGATTCCCGTAATTAAATGCAAGTTCACATCCAATACGTTTCATCTGCTTCTACATATGAAGAGTACCAAAACATGTTTTTCAATTTGTATTACTCTATCTTCATTGAAGTACATTTCATAAAAGAGTAGTTTTATACCGGCAGCTTATTTCTTCAACTTACTTCTTCGATTTGGCATTTCAACTATAAGCACTCTTTAATTAAACCTTCAAAATATAAAATAATAACCATGCTCACTCAAGAACAATCTGAGAATTGTCGCAGTAATGTACGAGTAATCGCAATAAATCTTCTTTCATTCATTTCAACCAAATCACATGTAATTTATATTGACACTTACCTTCCCCATTTGTGGCACTTGGTAATTGTGTTCGGGGGCAATCTCTGACGACAACGTAGAAGATGCTGGTTCTACCACTCCTGTTCAGTCCAGTAGTCCCGAACTAACAGATCTGAAAAAATATCGTAAAATACATTGATTTAAAATCCGATTAATTGCCTTCGAATTCACTTCATGAAATGCAATATGAAAATATACCTTCGTTTTTTAACAACAAATCTACTTTTCTTGAGATGATGAACGGATTCTATCGTAAACATTGTTACTACACAGAAACTAGATAATACACTTGGAAGAGCCAGCAGCCTGAAAGTGCTCCGACCAGATCCACTCACAAACTGGTGGCTGCGCTTATAGTGGCGCGCTCTACCCTTGCGCCTCCTTGCAGAAACAAAACGACAGACAGATGACGTACTATTGAGATAGTTCGCGAATCAGACATGGGATGGCGGGTGAAAAAGACTACCCTGGTGTGGACGTTGTATACAGCCACATCCTTTCTTTTCATTTAATAGGTAGTTATTACATATACAAATTAAACAACTTAATACTATGTGGCTAGGCTGAAGACCATTACAGTATCTATATCTTACCTTGTTATAACCGCACGAATTCTGGTATTCATCCCAATGCGACCAATATTCTGGTATTCATCAGCGACCAAGATTCGAACCAGCAATCTTCCCCCCGAGAGTCGAGTCCATTAACACCAATTAGCCACCTCGGCTTACCGGGTAGCACAAAACTGGGATGGCTCTGGGCACAAGCCGAATTACTCCTCCACAGACAAGTGCTTCAGCAATTGCGCTACAGAGACGTTTTCTGTAATACAGGGATTTCCCTGTCTTTTTCTTACATCGACTCTTTTAAAAACAGTGCTTTGCTTTATCAACCCCCTTGATTTTTTTCGATAGGCTTAATATTCAGTGTACAACGTTATCATAACATAAACAGTTGTATATAAATGACTGATTGATAATTAACCTTAGAACATGAATTAAAGTTTTGAAAAAATAATTCATTAGATTTGTGTTATTTTATGTACAATTATAATTTTAAATTTTAACATATATAACCATTTATTATTACATATTTTGAAGCTTTACATAAGCAAAAAATTAGTAATCACTTCTTATTTTAATCTGTGATTGACTGTGTCAATCAGACGTCGGTGTATATTTGGCTTTCGATCCCACTATAGATCCCTTGATCATCAACCGCTGTAATTTCATCGATACCGACCCCCATTGAGAACCATTGTTTTAATGTCCATTAATTATCATAGGTAATACCACAAGTGCTTTGGAAATTGGCGATAAATTTATTTGAGAATTTCCCAAGCACGAGTGATATTTAGTAGGACTATTCCACGAATGAAATTAAGCTCAACAGGGGACCAAAATGCTCCAAATATTAAAAATAACTGAAAGAATGTTAAAATCAAAGAGGTTTTTATAGTGCATACATGGTTTATTTCACATAGGCACAGCAATTGCCGTGTACCACACATAACGCCGTCTATGGAAGATGTGTCGTAGCGTATTATTGGCTGGTAGGGAGGGAACACGGCCCCGTAGGTAAGAAACACTGGATAGAAAAGGCGATACAATTTTTTATGTACACCCTGATAGGGGAATTTTATATATATATATATATATATATATATATATATATATATATATAGTTTAACATTATTGGTTTTAATTATATGAGTGGAATAGTCATAGCTAATTCCACACATGCACTGAAAATTTCCGATAAATTCTTGAGTTGCCTAGCGACGAGAGATGTTATCTGGACATTTCCAGTTTACGAGTATTATTTTATAAGACGATATTACCGCCACGATTCAAATTATCTCAATTTTTTTCCGAATGTGTCAAATATTAAATATAATATGTTCGGACTCCAAGTGCAAACGGCAGAGCTTCTTATTATTCAAGTATCGCACCCTGTCATTGGCAACCTGGACAAAAGGGTAATAAAAGCGATGCTCTGAAGGGGTTACTTCGCCTTCGCCTATATATATATATATATATATATATATATATATATATATATATATATATATATATATATATATTGTAGCGATACCGATTTCCTCATGCCAGGAAAATTAAATTAAACAAACAGACTCGGCCACCCTGAGTTCTACTGGGAGAATAAACATACGGCGTTGCACGTGCAACCTCGCTTATCGGACGGCCATTCGCGCCCCCGGCCCATTAAGAAAGTCGTTACAAGGGTCAGTCGTCGAAAGATTCACTGAGAGGCACGTGTTCGCATGACCAGCTGCAGGATTTCGAGAACGCCCGCTTACATCCAGGGAATCCCAGAGCGATAAATTCTTTCACGGACAACGCCTGCCTTGTGCAAGCATGCCGGTGTTCTAGAAGGAATAAGAAAATTCTGTACGCTCACAGTGACGCAAAGAGTTGAAACCTCCTTCACTACTCCCGTCACGATTGGTTGAAATAGCGTAATGCGCCATTTCCTTTGGCCAATAGCGACGCGACTATTATAAGGAGCTCGAACACACGAGAAAATTGGGTGGGGGCAAAAGTTGACCTAATACAATTTCGACTGACAGAATATCAGAAAGTGCAGAGCATCAGACGGGGCCAGATCATTTAGACGGGGGGGCAGTCGGGAGAGAATCTTCTCTGGGGGGTAACTATTCGTCGGAGAGAGACCAGTGTGCCTCTGAAAAACTTATAATTATTCGTCGGAAGGAGCCTGAGTTCTAGGCTGAGGGCAGTTGGGAGAAAAACTTATCTGGGGTGGGAATTATTCGGGCGAATGTGCCTATGTGGGACTTATGTTATTTTGCTGCGAGTTTTGAGCATTGAGCCGGCTGCAGTAGACAGAGAAAATTCTCTGGGGTGGGAATTCGTCGTGACGAGAGGCGAACGTTTCTCTGAAGGATCGCTGAACTGTCCGAAGTTGTGTTCGACAATTATTATAATGAGAATCAGAGGTACGCGTAGTTAATTACTACGTTCCTGAGATTGAGATCGCCCGGCTACTCCGAGTTCTACCAGAGTACTACCAGTTACTACCAGTTCCGCTCCGAGTTCAACCAGACTACCAGACGCCGTTACAACGCCGCCACGCGCCACCACCCCTGGGTGACGTCACCAGACGGCCGACCAGCTGACATGCGTGTCTGAGAGGGTGCAAGGGCATCGCCCCGGCCGCGCCCTCTGTGAAGGTTGCCGCCGCCCCCTCGGCCGCGCCGCGCCCGTCTCGGGTCCACAGAAAAAACTTTCTTCCAGGCAGTATTATTCAATGGGCATTCGTCCCGTGTAAAGTTTTGTAATGCGGCGCCGCGCTATGGTGCATTGATTTGTAACTTTTGTATTTTACCATTGTAATGTTAATTATAATTCTTCCTAGTTTTTAAGCTTTACTCTGAATACTAACTTTTCATCTTCTTTTCTTTCCACCTAATTTTCACATTTTTTTTTATTCAATTTGCTAATGTAACTTCCCTGGGGCATTAGATTTGATTGCCCAGGAATAAAAGTAATTTTTACCAGTGATCCAAGTGTTTCTTTCATGTTACCAGTATCTGTTTAACGATTCCTTCCATCACCGACTGAGCTACAAAGGGCCGCTTACCGGGCGTTCTCTCACGAGACGACCGGGGGGTGTTACAATATATATATATATATATATATATATATATATATATATATATATATGTGTGTGTGTGTGTGTGTGTGTGTGTGTGTGTGTGTGTGTGTGTGTGAATATTTCAAGGCTATTCGTGTTAATTTTATGAGTGGAATAGTAATTATAAAAACTTGATTCCCACATATTTCGTATTTCCTAAACTGCATCAAATTTGTGTTATTCATTGTTGGCGAATATTACGTAAGGATATTCTAGTGGCACTACCGCTTCTGTTCTTGCACCTCGTAGTTCTGTCCACAGTTGCCATGGGGGTGTTCGTAGGACCTGCTAGAGGTATCTGAAAAGAAGTTTGGAGATTGTCCCTTTTTCACTCTTAGTTTTGAGTTACATTACTGCATTCTGTAGATATAGTATTTGAATAAAAACATCTGAGTAAATAATTTAAATATTGATTCACAGTACTTATTTAATGGAAATAAACATTAATGTTCAATGGCTAAGTGGGCATTGGTTCGTCTGGTGTTTTTTGGAGTGTTGATTTAAATGAACGTTTATTGAGATACTGTTTTGAATTTTAGGGTATTGATTTTGAATATAATATAAATAATCGATTCAAAAGAAATTTGACATATTTTGTTGAACGATCCTGATCTTCAACGAATAATCCTAAGCGGAGACGTTTAATTTGCGGTCACACACAAAGTTATTTAGATTGCCCAGCGACTGCTCATTTCACTACCGTACTGAGCTATTTTCGACAAGTAGTAAAAACAATATTTTCAAAATATATTTGTTCACGAAACTTGTGAGATGTTGCGTGTTTATAAGTGAATTTTGGTTTTGTTTCTTTTTTCTGCACTTATTAAGTGCCAAACATGACCAGGTAAAAAAATGTGTATAACTTGTTATAATTATAATAATATCTGACTCCATTATTAAGAAATGTATTATTACATTTACAGAAAATGTACATAAATTGTAAGAGATTCATCATTATAACCAATTACGGAAAGTATACAACGCCCTCGTGTTAGCAAGCGAGCGAGAATGAAAGAGAGTGAGCGAGTGAGTGTGTATGGGTGTAAGAGAGAGAGAGAGGAAGACAGGCAGAGAGAGACAAAGAGAAAGAGAGACAGAAAGGCCGAGAGACAGAGAGAGACAGATAGAAACAGAGAGAATAAGAGAGAGGCCGATAGAGACGGAGAGACAGAGAGAGAAACAGAGACATAGAGAGAAACAGAGAGACATAGGGAGAGACTGAGAGAGAGAGAGAGACAGAAGAAGAAGATAGGGGTGAGGGGAGAGGGGGGAGTGGGCGGGGGGAGGCGAGGGAGAGAGAGATTGTACAGAGGGTGGACACAAAATGGAAACTCTTGAATATGTTACGTATTTCTTTATTGACCAGGCGTTGGAGCACCTCTTGCCTTTAATTAATCTTGGTATGAATTCTTATAAACTTGAATATCCTTAAATACAACGCAGACGGAGGAAGAGGAAATATGCTTCCTACTTTAGAAAGTAAAATGGATCCCATCGGCTTAATAATGTTTAGCTCGGGTGATTGTGATGGTCATGAAAAAGAATTAAGGATTATTTGCATACGCTTCAAACTATCCCGGAACATCTCAGACTCTATGGATAGGGACAGTGCCATCTTGAATCTCTGCAACTTTGAAGAAGAACAAAGTCGTTACCACTGGGTGCACCTGCTACACTAAAATATTGACATAAACATTATTAATAAAAAAAATAATGATAGAGGAATATCATTACCGCCCAAATCAACACTACAATAACACATTACCGTTCAAATATAACCTCTTTCCATGTGTTACAGTGGAAATCAATCAATCAATCTGCGGCATATTATTTTTTTGGAGAATTTTTTTGGAATTGAATTTGCCTTATTTTACGTGGTGAGACTCGGGCCATTAGGCCCGCTCTTCCGTCTGACCACGCAAATTTCGCTACGCTCCTTTCATCTGGCAGAGAAAGGAGGTATTTCTTGGGCGAGAAACAGGCGATTTTGAATTTAGCTCAGAGGCGTCATATAGGCTTGAGGATCTTTTACATGCAAGTAAATCTACTAACATGGGACAGCCGGCTTTACTTCCCCTCCGAAGGAAGGCGTACGAAGGATTTTGTCGCCCTAAAAATCCACAGCTTCGATCGGGTTTGAACCCGCGAGCTTGGGTATAACAGTCCGATACGCTAACCGTCACACCATCGCCGCCGGAGTTTTCAACTCATAAACTCGACTTTTTGGTAGCAATGCGATATCTATATCATGCCATATCTATTTCTTCCTCTTATCTGCTGTTTACAATTTATACTCCATTTACCATCGATTTTCCTGCAGAGCGTTGTCTTCAAAAATGAATGGTTTGGGTTTTCCAGCTCTACTATGCGAGTTGTCGTTTAAGTTGGAATACGCCCCTCTGAAGATGTTCATTGGCCTCTGTTATTTGCGCTGTGGTGGATTCACGGGTTTCTACATTTCTTTTCGATATTCTAAGGTTCCCGTATATCAGTTCATATCATGTGTGTATGCCGTCTAACCATTCATTACTGTTCCCCTAGTTACACTAAATAAAGAATGGTTAAAAATGTATTTGGTCAGAGTATCATTTCACGATCATGAGCATTTAGTCAGAGTATATTGTTCGAACAATAAAAACAAGCTTAACTTCTCATGAATAAAAGTTTTCTGGAAGTTACGAGTTCCTCATTGTAAATTGAGAATTACGTAGTAAACGGAGGAGAATAGGCAATTTTCAGGATTTTATAACCCATTCTTTTCCATTTTCCTCATTCATAACCTCCTTATTCTATTGGGATTAATATTAATTTATTTCACTATTCTAGATTTCCAATCTTTTTACGTCTGAATATTTTAATCAATTAAGCTCATTAAGCTCTTTAATGTATATATATATATATATATATATATATATATATATATATATATATATATATATATCTTTTCTGTATCGAGAACACACACGCCCTCTTTCATTTGTGCTTCTTTCGCCGCCGTATACGCCGACTCTGCTTTCCTTCTAACTACCCCTCTGACGGTCTACCCCCCCCATACACCGTCCCCCCCGTCCCCTCCATTCGCCGCTGCAGCCCCCTTCCCACCACGTGACCTCGGCGCGCGCCCTCATTAACGACTCAAAACGCCGACGCTCGCTTGTTTTTAAAAAAGTTCGCAAATGAAGTGCACAGTAGCGGTTGCCCCGCTTCCACTGCCATGGCCGCTGCAACAGCCATCGTCAACGCCACGCCAGCTTGCGCTCCCGGCTCCGTCGCTAGATCAGAGCCAATGCGTAGGCACTCATGGGTTCGTTGCTGCACGTGAAACCCATGTTTTCTCTCTGGTATAACAATAACTACCGTTGTTGGTTATTATTCCATATTTGCCTGCGGATCTAACCGATTCAGTTTTCAGTTTCGCGTGTACCTTCGCCTGATTTGACGTCAATTTTGTCTGCTCCTCAGTTCCACCACTTCTCTAGCCTTCTTCACCAACGCCCATTATCTTGTCACGCCCCCGCCATCACCTATTTCCAACAAATTCTTAACCGTCATGTACATAATCATTACATAATTTATTCAATGCCGTGTGTCCGTCACCCTTTCCCAGTCAGCACTACCACCACCGCCACCATCACCTCCACTATCACATCGCCGTCACGCCACTACCACCACTCCACAACTACAATCACCACCGTTACCTTTATCACCTTTCCTCAAGCGCCCTTCATCCCTCAACCCCGTGTGTATTGCATTCACTCCCGCCGTCCCAAAGCGGTTTCAACTCCATCGCCATCACCATTTCATTGCCTCTGCCGCTAACTGCACCCAGCAGTGCTCGAGTGGTAATTCCCCTTCCCCCTCCCTTCTCCACCTCCCCTCCGCCGCACCCACGCAGGGGTCAGATTTCAAGAGGGCGGAGGGAGGAGGGAGGTGGGAGGTGGGAGGGTGCGGCGAAAGAACACACGGGCGCCCTGCAACTGGTCTCTGTACGCCGCACCGCGGAGCCAACTCTCAGGTCGAGAGCGTACGCGGAATTGCGCGAAACGCTCCACAGGAGGAAGTACGAGCTTTGGAAGCAACTCTCGGGTAGAATTGGAAGAATTTAAACGAGTGGCGGTTCGTGTAGAGGTTTCCCAGAGCATGTGCACCCGCATAAATCCGAGTTCGTGTTAATTATACACACAAATATGATTATTCAGGCAGGGAGAATAGAAAAATATTACATTTTATTATTATTTATATATATATATATTATTTATAATTACATATATATAATATAAAAAATAGAATATTTTAGGCTCTATTACTGAATGCTCATTAGATTCTTTGTACTGATGAGAGAGATCATAAGCGGTGAGAAGGATACATACAACGACGTGTTCCTTTTGCAAGGGACTACGTATGCGCGATGAGTGACGTCATGCCTCACGGAACATTAAAATTGGTGGAAAGGAGGTAGCGGAGACATACCCGACATTAAATAAGAAGGAACTGAGAAGAGAACGGGAAGTTCTTTACATCAGAGAGGGCTTTCGCTGCAAATATTTTTTAAGCAATTTAAATGATTTTCATTTTGCAGCCATTTTCCTCTACCTATTTACCTGTAGAAAATCACAAACACTTCTTTGAACTCTGAATATTTTCCTAGTCGCTACTACATTGATATGTATGAAATGCCCCACAGAAATAATCAGGCTTTGGAGTCAACTCCCGGAACTATTGAAACAAAACATTCCAAATATTAGTAAGAACACGAGTTGAAATGACAAATACGCAGAATCTGTAGTATAGCTTGTAGAGGTTCCCATCTGTACCTATCTAATAAATCGAGGGAGTAGAAAAGAAATAAAAAGTATTTACCAGAAAACAATGATGAAATTGAGTTCATTCCAGGTAGGAAAATATGACTATCGGAGGCAAATAGAAAACGAGTTTTAAAATAGTTCAAGTCAAACGTACAAATGAGAAAATATCCATCATAGGGAGAAAACGCTGGAATAAAATAAGTTCTAAAGAGAAAACAAATACTAATAACTAAAAGTATAAACGTGAATAACGTTTCGTTTTAACAGGTAAGTGAATATCATGACCAACGTAGGGGAGAAGATGTTCGGAAACACATACTAAGTGGAGAGATCAAATCACAAATGCCTAGAGAGAGACTGAAAAGGGGAAAGAAAGAAAGAAGAGAAGACCCGAAAACCCGTGATTTATTTCAGAAAAAAAATCAACCCTCCAGCCCAAGGGAGAAAAGCCTGTTGATCTACCGGCGCCATATAGGGCGAAATGAGCGGCGGTTGCAGCCGCATAACGCAAGGTAGTACTTTGTAGGGAGCGGGCGATAGCAGGCACAATATGGAGGAAAGCGGAATATAAAGCGCGGAAGAGGCGCGCGTATGTTTGGGGCCGGGAGGGCGAGCGCGGGGGCGCGGAAGAGACGAGCTCAAAATTGCCGAGATAGCATGCGAGGGTCGCATGCGATGTTCGTTAGGCACCGACCTGCCAGAGGGTGCCGCCCCGCCTCGCCGGTTGGTGGCTCGGCTCGGAAGGGCGGATGCGCGCGGGAGAGAAATGTAGGGATTTTCAACACGCGGGCAAAAGAGCAAGGCATGAGTAAACGTCGGGGAGGATAGAAACTTCCACGGGACGTTGTTGGAGACTGGATGATGTTCATATACTGTTGAAATTATTTCGGATTTGTGTACTCGAAAATCGTCTAGTTAGTTAAATTATGGATGAATTGCAGTATAAGTCGAGACTAAGGAAAAGGTTTTTTTTAATTGAAGGAATTTGGAAATCAGGGTGTATCGATGACATGTTATGTTAGAAAATCTCAGGGCATATTCTTCGCAAGACTCTCGTTAGCCGCTTGGAAAGGCAGATGGGCGAGTGAGACAAAAGAGGGGATTTTCAACTTGCAAGAATAATGTGGAAAATGGGGAAGAGTTAGAATTTTAAATCTCGCCTAATCAATGTTCAAAATTGGCCATAGGCTGCTGGCGATAGGCTGCTAAATAATAGCTATTATTTAGCAGCCTATGGCCAATTTTGTACATTGATTAGGCGAGATTTAAAATTCTAACTCTTACCCATTTTCTGCATTTTTCTTGCAAGTTGAAAATTATTTTTGTTAGTAAATTATTACTTTATATTTTGGTTAGATTTCATTTAATTGTTCGGTTTGGTTTGAAAATAGGTTTTACCTGAAATCTCTATAACAGCTCGCATCCTGCCGGCCATGCGTTGGCTCTCCATTCAGGAGCTGCCCGCCCTCCCGCCGAGAGAGCGTCTGAGTGCTTCAAATAAAAGGGGCATTTTTTTGCCTTGTGCTTTTGGGGCGGTCGAACCAAAGCGATGAAGCATAGAGAGACCAATCCGACGAGCTTGATCCACAAGCGCGCCATCAAATTGCATTCACGCATTGAAGTCCCCAAAGGCTCGCTTTTGGCGAACTAAAAAGAGAGACATGGTTAACGAAATAGATAAAGACACGTGGTTGACGAAATAAGGAAAACATGTTTTGACGGCCGACTTCGGTGGCTCAGAACATCGATTGATGTCACTGCGGAATCTCTGACCGGGAGGTCCTTGGGTTTGAGTATCGATGGTGGCAGGATTTTTGACACCAGCCACACAGCTAGGTGGAATTCAGTTGCTGTGTGGAGGAAAATTCTAGTGCCCGATTGCTCTGAACGGTAGTTTTCCCTGGTTTCTCCTTTCAACATCAGACGAATGCAGGCGCAGAACCCTAACAAACGAGTACCGGACCGTGCGTTATCTCTCCTTCCTCTTCCTTGTCCTATCCTCATCTCATACATACGCACACACACTAACACGCGTAACACTGTCACACACGTCGGGTGACCAGTCGGGAGCTTAGAGTTTGTCCGGGCTTGGACGGTACCCTGCTGGGGGGAGATATCAGGTTGGAGGAAAACCTGCAAAGGACGTGTATGTTGGCGCCGGATTTCGCCATTCAGCAGGGGAAGTTTCCTGCATTCTTCCACGATAAAAACATGCACTAAACATACGGGTTAATAACTTAAGGAGTTGAGGTGCCCGAAATTATTAATCAATCCAACAATTTATGGCTGACGAAATAAATTAAGTCGTATGATGCGGAAATAAATACTCACTGGTGGCCAATGGAATAAATAGTTTTTGTACGAGTATCATATTAGTTCGGTAAGCAACATCAACACTAACGTCGTCAGCAAAAGGTTACATTGTTTAATAAAACAGGACTTTGCCTATAACTCCTCTGAAAGCCACTTCTTAGGCTGGCTGCATTCCAACCTTTCGCAAGTAGCGCGCCGGGGAGCGTGGGGCGTGGGAACGCGCGGAATAAAACTGACAATTTTCGCCGCATGAGGGCGCCGCTGCGGTGGCCACAGCCGGTGGCGCCTATCGATTGCGCTCGGCCCAATTAGCGGCGCGGCGGCGGCGCACCCACGCACCAGCGGCTGCTGCACCAATGCAACGGGCGGTCGCAGCGCCACGTTCCGACGCGTTGAGGCATCAGCGTACTAGCGTATTGTCCGATTTAAATATAGTCACCTGTGACAGACCAGCGGTTATCCACTCGGGAGCTTCGATACCGAAAAATTAAAACTGTAACGAAGCCGCCGATTAGATAACCACGACCCGCTGATGATCTAACATAAGTCATTTTATTCAAATCGGACATTACTAGTGCTCGAACGTACCAAAAAGTACGTTAACGTTGACTATATTGTGATTCCGAGTTCATCAACTGGTATGATGTGATCATTAGACCCGTTAGTACAGGTGATGATAAATTAAGGGAAGTGGCAGAGATCCTTCCTCGTTATAACAGAAGATCCGGCGCCGATCTACATGTCGGCTTGGGGACGGGGAGATTAACACCTCCAGCTCTTGCCCTCAGGTGGGCACCCCCCCCCCCAGTTGAGGAATCTCTAAACTCCCGATCGGTGTCCCTACATACACTATGTGATCAAAAGTATTCGGACACGTCCAAAATGGTGATATGGTGTGGCTCTCTTTTCCATGTAAGGGGCTTGAACCCCTTGTTGTTTTGTGTGGCACAATCACAACACAAGCGTACGTTGATGTTTTAAAATACTTCTTGCTTCCCACTGTCGAAGAGCAATTGGGGGATGGAGATTGCATCTTTTAACACGATCGAGCACCCGTTCATACTGCACGGCCTGTGGCGGAGTGGTTACACGACAAAATACATCCCTGTAATGGACAGGCCTGCGCAGAGTTCTGACTTGAATCCTATCTGTGGATGTTTTGGAACGCCGACTTCGTGTGAGGCCTCACCGACCTACATCGATACCTCTCTTCAGTTCAGCACTCCTTGAAGAATGGACTGCCATTTTCCAAGAAACATTCCAGCATCTGATTGAATGTATGCCTGCGAGAGTGGACACTGTCATCAAGGCTAAGGGTAAGACAACATCCTACTGAGTTCCAGCATTACCGATGGAGCGCGCCACGTACTGGTAAGTCATTTTCAGCCACGTGTCCGGACACTTTCGATCACATAGTGTAAGTCGCTCTTCCGGAATACTGTTGTAACTCAAAAAATATCACAGCAATAAGTTTCACAGAGAAAATGAAAACAACCTCTCCGACCCAAATACATACCAATGAGTCAACAAATCAACGTGCAGAATGATCAAAGAGCGAAGGGTGCAAAATGATCTGACATGCTACGAATATCAAGATAACGGATCATACGATTACACCATAAACCAATTTACCAATGTGTCTACCCAACGAAGCCAAATTTTCGAGCCGGCAGAGAGAGAAAGCAACCTACCGGTGCAGGCACGTGACGAAGCAATGTTTATCATAAAAAAGGATTTAAATCTAATTGGTCTGTTTTAGTCATTCAAACCTATTAGGTAAAATCCATTTTGTTTGCAAATTTCGTGCTTCTCTACGAGTTCATTCTTGGGTTCCATCGCATTTCTTGCATTCTAAAACAATGCTCTTAAATTAGAACTTTCTTTGTCCTCATAATGGCCAATTCAAAAAATAAGCACAAAATATCAGTTATTACGAAATGATTCGGATAACAATGTGGTGTTGGTCAGTCAATAACAGAGAGAGAGAGAGAGAGAGAGAGAGAGAGAGAGAGAGAAGGAGAAAGGAAGAGAGGGAGAGAGATAACGAAAGATAAAAAAGAAAATAGAAAGAAAGAAGGAAAGAAAGAAAGAAAAAAGAAATATATTTTTTACTTAAATTGTTTTGAACGATTTCAGTGTTAGAAGCATTTGAGTATCCCCTCGGCCACCAACACGCCAGAGCGGCGGCTGCCGGAGGCGCCAGCGACGCACAGAGCGATCTCGCATGTGTGCCCTGCGGTGGCCGTGTGCTGCGCTGGGGTCGAGGCGTCTTCAACGGCCGGGCGCCACAAGAGAGCGGGCGAGGGCCGCAGAGGCAGGGAGGCCGCCCACCCGCCCGCCCTCCTCGGGCGCGCTCGTTAGAGGCCTCGACTTGCGCGGAGGCGGCGTGATCGGGGCCGCATCGATCTCCAGCCAGCGGGTGATGGATCGCGCCCATCCGCCGACTGCAGCGCCCCCTCCGCCTCTGCCCCGCCCCTCCCCGCCGACGCCACCCTTCCATCACCTTCGGAGAGGGCGAGGTGCAACTCAAACTACTCTTACTACCCGGTGCGAAAGCTTACACATATATACACTAGTATGTATCATGGGTCATTGTTATGGGTATTAGCTGTATATATATATATATATATATATATATATATATATATATATATATATAGAGAGAGAGAGAGAGAGAGAGAGAGAGAGAGAGAGAGAGAGAGACATACCATGTGTTGCACCACTTACAACAATAATATACAACATCTCGAAGACAAGTGACATCCGTTGTTTTTTGTATAACAGAATTATAAACTGGGAAGAGAAGTTTTTTAAGCAATTTTATAATGACGTCACAGGTGTTCGACATCTGTGCGAAAAACGGTAGTTGGCTCTTTGGTTTACCTCCACCTCCACGCAATTTGCTGAATGTGTAATGGCGTAATAATTCATGCCATAAACGCAAATACGCCATAATCTGTGTCATAATATGTCAATTTATGAACGATTTCTTGCAACGAAAAATGTCGTTTTTACTGTTAGTCATAGTCACAAGTAAAAGCGGTTCATTCAGGGATCCGAGTAATGCTGGGTCAATGTCTGACACTAGTGTTAGAAGAGAAATTATATATATGTGCTCAATTAAGCAGTAAATGGAAAAATGCAAACAAAATAACTTCGTTTTACCGCTTCACCTACTATTGACCTTAAAGTATCACTAATTGATTTGTACACTTAAATAAAATTAAAATGTAATTAAGTAAGGCTCGAAAAAATAGTGTATGACACGCATGTTAAAAGGGATATTATATTGCTCGTATGTTTACGCCATTCGGCGTACCAGCCTCATTATTTATTCTCTTGTGTGTCATAGTATTCTAGTTATATACTATAAAGTAAGCATTTGAACAAAATTGTAAATGGCAGAAAATATCTTTAAAGAAAAGTAAATAACTTATAAGAAAAAGTAATAATTTAAATGTTTTGTTTACGCTGTACGAGTATTAAGGTTTATTTTTTTCTAAGAACAAAGTTTTGCATTATTTTATGTAAATACAGTTATTCGAACTTACGTACCCGACGATATCTATCCAATAATTTCCATCTGTATGATTCATCTTTTCAAGAAAATAAAACCTGTTAACTGGCTTCATTCATTTAGCTTTCATACTATTCGCTCTGTAAAGGTTATGTACTACTCTATTGTTTGTTCATTGATTTTTTAATTTACTTTTCAATTTACTGCATTAGATAGTCCATTGCCTGGTTTCGTCCTAAGCTCAATTTCCGTGTCAGTCTCTGGCGCCACCGCTTAAAGATAGATACTCTCGGCGGATCGTACAGCTCTGACCAGTGCTGCCGATGCTCTGAGAGCACACCTCTTACTGAGACTTCTCCCCCTCCTCGGCTGCTTGCCTGTCCTAGACACATGTTTTTAAAATCTTTATTTTCTATCCCTTCAATCCACTGATTTTACTGAGATTTTCACGTTATACTAGAACTGGGTTAGGGCATAGGCTGGCGGGAAGTTCATTTACTCGAAGCTCCCTCTTAGTTTGTTAAGTTTAATTAAGTGTTTGGACATTTTTTATTTTGAATTTTGTAACATTCTTTTGTTTAATGCTATGTTTGTGTGTTTAACAATTTTTTATATTCAATTTGCCTTTTTGTTGGAGCGTTTATCTATGGTGGGCGTAGTTTATTCTTGGTGTATCATGAAATAATATCTTCTGATGAATGTCGTAGATTAAAGTTTTTTTAGACAATCCGCATTTGATCAGTCCTCAAAAAAATTTACTGATAATCTTCTAATACAAGTATTCACGTTTTCTATTTTCATTTCGTTCCTAGGCACTCGTCGTTTCTAACACAGCGGACTAGCGTTTAAAACAAGACATCCTCAGGAAAGGCTATCTCGCGCCGGTTCAATCTCGCGCCTGTCGATATGTGATACTACTGCAATTTCGCTCCTTGTGCACACAAGGAAGCTAGTTGCATCAGGGATTTACATTTACATCCTTATATAACTTTAGATCTTTAAATTATTTCATTTACTTTTATTAGTAGTATATTCTACGTAATGTTGAGTGAAATATTGACATTTTTCAAAAATACCCTAACCTTAAAAATACCTTTATTAAAAAAGCCTTCATATATCCTTTTTATATTTTTCGTATGAGTAGAGTACTTTACACAAACACAAATTTAAGCGCCATTTCGATTAAAACGTTTGGATTTTCAAAAGTTTTACATGTGTAACTTTTAATATCTCGCGGCACTAATTTATATTAAAGGCATATTTAATGTATTTATGCAAAGAAATGAGTCGAATGGCACTTACGAAGTTTTGCGAAATATCAAAATGTTTCGCCTATAAATATTTCATTTTATCTTATTTTCATAATTAACAGTATTCCTTCATGATGTAGTGAATGTGAGATAGCGGCGGAGGGAACATATTCAACAACTAATAGAAAAGCTGCTGATCGAAGATCTGGCCGTGCAATTTTTTTCACGTTGATTTTATCATAAAGTAAAAAAGGAGATAAGAAAACACGCTGGATAATAATCGGTTAATAATAGATTTTTGTAGTTCATATTTTTTATCACGATGCTGTTCAATAACACGCTAAATTCAGTGCTATGTTGTAACACCATTAGTTTTAGCTTTTATTAGTGCCCAAAAGTATCTTTCTACTATCGAAAGATTTGAGGAGTCAAATTATGGATGTTCACGTTGTGCGACAAAATTGAAAACCTTACCATAATTTTTAGTTCAAAAAGTAATATTCTACTGACAAAATAAAAAGTAAAAGTTTTTTTAATAGTACATAATAAAATATATGAATATTACAACAGAAAAAGGAATTCACAGATTCTAAAATACATAAGACAAACATTTTTGCGTCTCTTTGGTTTGCAATATCGAAAGCCACAAACCTAGAACCCACCTGGTTCACGAGTCAAGAGTACCCTCACACATTAATGAACATGAGTCAAGTTTATCCAACATCTAGTTTGGAATACTTTCAGAGCCCTTTTAATTTTACACGCCTTTTGCGAGCGCATTACGTGCTTTGTACGATGCACTTTGAGGAGAGGGTATGACACCCTCTGGAGGTCTGCTCTCTCATTAGCTGCACGAGGCGGTCTACATTTAGCATTGCGTCACAGTCTCCATCCTCCCCCCTCCCCCCGACCCCTTCCCCTAGGTTCATCGCCGACCCGTTCTCCTCGACCGGTCTTCCCGTAACGCGTGTGTGCAGCCGCCCTTCATTACCTCCCGCTTCTGGAGAGCCTCGTCTCGCACTGCAGCTCTTCGGTCTCAGATGCCAAGTCATCCTTGTGATGCACACTAATGTTCTGTAGAGAGTTCTCTGCAATATATTTTTTGTAATGTATTGCTAGTAATCTTTAATTATGATATGATTTTGTAGAAAAAGGATAAGAAATCATAGCTCTTAAGTTTATTTTATCAACAGTGCTATCACTAATCATCAATATTATATCGTTTCGTCATTGGGAAAACAAGAGATGAAATTTCTTCTAGTACTATATGGATCTAATGAGACATTATTTGAAAAAGCAAAAAATCAAATTGATTCGATTAACTGCATTGATTACTTGGGTACTTATTTGTTGGAAAGTAACTAAACTTCGGAAAACATCATATCGCTATTAAGAGGTACTGCATTTTGTGTTTTGATTCGCCAGCAAAAAATAAAACTACACCCAAAACGTTTTTAAGTATCTTTGATTTACAAACAGTATTTTAATTGGAAGTTTGGAAACTCAGGAAACCTCCTTACTTGCTTTAATATTATTTAATCACAAACGACCTATTATAGTTTCATGAATTGAATGTAAATACAAATACATGCATCAAATTCAGCTATTAAAGGTAATATAACACACAACATTCAATTATTTCTAAACCTTCATTGTTTATTTATACAAACTAAAAGTTAATGTGAAAGAGATTTAGATGACTGGCGATCTTAAGAAATTATTACGAAAGCTACATTTGTAAAGCAAATCATAATGATGATGACAATTCATGAAAATGAAATTGTGTGTGATTTCTTGCAAACACTGGAACGCGTGGAGTAATTTCAAACAAATTTTTCATGTTGACTTTTGAACGGTCGAGAAAAAACATAGGAGGTTAGTTATTAAAATGTAACTCCTCAATTTAAAAAAGTAATATTTGTTTTAACACAGCCTACAATGTATTTAGGAATTTTGGGGCGGCACTCCAAGCAATAGTTGAGGAGGGAGGAGGAAACGCATGTCCGAGCGAGCAGGAACGGGAAGGGTTGAAAGACTGATTGATTGATGATTGGGAACGCGTCAACTGCTGAGGTCATTAGTCCATGAGTGTAGTGCATGTTTTATCATGGGAGGTGGCTGTGTTGATGAGACCGGGAAGATGAATTTGGTGGGTTTAACCGGGATAAGATCTAAGCCCCTGACTAGTCTTCTGACACGTGGGGCAGTACGTATGTAGGTATGTACTTTACGTGACAGCCCGTGAACGGGTTCGGGCCTACCGGCGACGACCCTGCCTCGTGACCATGGATTAAAGAGTTGCGTGTGGTTAGCACGTAGCCATCCCCACGCTGTCTTTTCAACCTGAGAATTGAATTTTCTCGTCACACAGCAACATGTATTGGGACATTGCAAAGAAAACGCACACTAAAGTCTTCGCTTGACCGGAAACGATCGAACCCGGGGCCGCATAGGGGAAAGCGAGGACGCTGACCAAGAGCTAGCCATGATCCGATGATAGTACGTAGAGTACATGTGAGCGTAAGATCCGAAATTCGCCGGATCTTGATCGGAGAAACCACGGAAAACTACCGATCAGAGCATCCTGGCCAGAGAATTGCCCTCCAGTCAGCAACTGAATTTTACGTAGCTATCCAGTCAGTGCCGAAAATTCTGCCACCTTGGGGTCTCGAACTCTAGAACTTTCCGTTCGGAGGTAGTGCAATGACATTAGATGATGCACTGAGCAACCTCAGAGAGTTTGTAGGGTTGAGGTGGAGATGAGCGGAATTAAACAGAGACGTTGGATCTTGGTGTAGAGAATGGAAAGGGAGGAACACAAGTAAATTAATTATTTTTATTTCCCACTCTAGATAACATTCGCCCTCGCGGGTTAGCTATTTTTCAGCGTGTTTGCTTTCCAAGACGAAACCTCGGATTCGATTCCTGGCCAAGCAATATTATAGTGTGAGTTTACCTTGCAATGTCCCAGTATACGGTGCTGTGTGACGATGAGAAAACTCACGTCTCAGGTTGAGAAGACCAGAATACGGCGTAGGGATATCTTCGTGCTTATCACACGTACCCTTTAAACCCATGGCCACGAGTGCGGGACGCAGCTGGTAGGCCCTGGCCCGTTCGCGGGCTATCGCGCCAAGTACAGACTGATAGATAACATTCACTACCTTTAAGCTCAGAGATGATTGTGGTAAATACCTGGGCAACGCCGCACTACTTCAGAAAGTTGTGAATACAGCAACAGCGCATGTCTCCTATGAGTTCCCATTTTAAAGTCCATTGCAATCATTAAGTATTTTTTGTGTCAGTTGACCAGTAACATATTATCCCAGTTCTTCTCACCAAATACTGCAACAATACAGCCACTATAAGTATCCAATTTCTCCTTTTCCGACTACAAATAACCCCGTCTTCCAAATTGGCAGGCCACTTTAAACTACCACAAGCAAAAAGCGTTTAATTCTCCCTTGTTCCTCCTTCGCCATCGTCAGAAGTTCTCCGCAATTGCTGCACATTTGCTCGCTGTCGTACGTCTTGCGTCTGCTTGTCTGCTCCCAGAGGTCTCGCGGCGCCCATATCTTCACTCCCAGCGCAGAGGGCCCTTTAATTCTATGCGGTAACTAGATTGCAGTCTGTCAACTACAGGGCTGTGAACCGAGACAACGCTCCACAGAGACCACGTTTCAATCTCGTTAGCATGCAACTTCTCAGCGGGGTAATAAAGGGCATTTGACGCCACATCAGAGTCGAATTCGGGGAATTTAAGAGAGCGACTACATGGAAATCTTAATTTGGTATTTTGCTTCAGTCGCTTGTTTAAAAGGTTATTATATTAAAACTTGATAAAAAAGGCGATTATAAAAGTTGCATGTCATCCACCAGCATTGCAGTAAATTTATTATTATTAAAACTACTTACATCAAAGAAAATATTAAAAGGGTTTATGAAATTATTTCCTGTCTTGAAACGTCTTGTTTGAACAACGAGAGCAAGTTAAAACTCTATCATATAATGAAAGAATGTCTTAGTACCAAAAACGAGTTTTCAGATTAGACATTACCGTAAAAAAAAACAACTTAAAATCAGACTAAAACTGATTGTGATTTTGTATGTTATTGGGCGCCACCTCTCGGTACTTTTGCAACTAGGTATTTGAAAGGGAGCGGCGCGCAGTTTGGAAGTTTAATGTTAGGAGCATATAGAGAGCGTTTGTGAGATAAATCACAAGAACTGAATGTGCAAACCACAGCATCAACATCAGGTTGGCTTCTCTGAATTCTAAAAGGTATTTCTTGAGGGCAAACAAGGGGGTATCCTAATTAAAATGTTGTACCTCAGTACATGTTTCGTATTCCAATAATATACGCTTTTCTTCCTTTCTCTTAATCTCACATTAACGTTCATTCTATAAAAAAGCTTAATTAAGTGATTTTTTAAACATGAACAAAATGAATTCTGTAACATTTGTTATAAAGTATAACATTTGGTTAATTCTAGCATTAATAATTCGGATTTTGATTTACTCTCGTTATAATTCATTAGTTATTTGTTAGTTCGAAAGCAAGTAGTAGGACAACCGAATTGTTTAAATAATAGGTCTAGCTAGCTCTATTCTATTATTATCCTGGAACTTCTGAGATATAACTAGTTGAAAGAGCTTTTCTATAAGAACAAAGAATTAACCGACAAATAAGGAGAGAGAACTGATAGTACTTCTTAACAAATACGTATTTTAGTTCAATGGATATCTATTTTTCTCGAATGACTTCCCCAAAGACGTAAACATACCAATAACACCACATGTATTTATATATCCATTACAATACTTCAAACGTAGTAATAGCTAAATTTCATATGTATGAATTATTGCAAAGTAATTAGCAATTCAGAAGTCTTAATGCAATATATCTGGATATTTGCTTCCTAGAATTGTCTTAAAATAGACACAGCCCATGAATTACCCTTTTTTTCTTGAAAATTATTTCACAGCAACAGAAACTGTCTACTTCAGATTAATCGAAGGAACCTGAAGTAAATAAAATACGATGAGATTTCAAGGAAAAAATATCTGTTGTTAAAACTAATTAATCATATTTTAAATTCAAGCGTTTAAATAGATACATTGAAAAGCAACATTAAGAAAGTAATCTCACTTTAAAGATATACATTTGTTCCGAATTTTCAAATTACCAAAATATATGTATTTTTAAAATTAATAACTTGGGCAGCGCCTAAAATGATATTTTATTTACATGCTGGAATATCAGAAGGTATAACATATCAATTTAATTAAGCATAAAAACTAGAGAACATTAAAAGTGGAACCTTGTTCAGTTACATTACACTGTTCCTTCATTAACGTATCTTTCACAGAGAGCAAGCCCTTCCTCGTATTTTCCACACGCCTGTATGACGCAATACATTCGAATAAGCGTTTCGAACCATTGCAGTTACGACCCATTCTCTCGTTTCATTGTGCTTGAAAATTACCTTCAGCTTTAACTGCTCTCCTCTTAAACTCCCATCGAAATCCCAAGTGTTGAGAGTACGAATCGCCGATGTCACAGAGTTCAAGATGACAGTGTTCTGAAGTTAATTTCAGCAACTCTGGTGAAACGTAACATTATAACATTTATATCAATCTTTTAACACTACCTTGTGCAGTTATTCTAAAAATATAAAGCATTCGAGATTAGACTCCACAAAAAATAAAAACGACAGTGTTTTAAAGACGAATTAAAACAGTGTATTAGTCTATAGTATCAGTCGATGTATGCTAATAATCTTTGATGTTAGTACGAAAAAACACTAGAAAAGAAAATATCTGAGGCTTGAACATCTAGACAAACATTACCCATAATATATTATATATTTAATATGAAATCGAGAATGCACACATGAATGAACAGATGTTCAATATTCTTCGACTATATTTCTGTTTCTGTTATGAGAGAAACGAAGAATGTTCAAGTCAACTCAACTGTGGTAAAAAAAACATCAAACACACTATGAATATAGTATATGTGACAATGGTACACAGACCGTCATCCACGCTCCCGAAGTACAATAATTAAGCCGCAGCCCTCGTTGCAGCTTTTCCCGCGTAGGCCCGAACACGGCGCATCAGTGCCGACACGACAACGCAGCTCTCATTAGTCCGGAGGCGTTCACAAGTTCGCGGCGCAGCGGGCGAGTGACGCGCGCCACCCGCTGCAACCCCATGTGCGCCGCGCAACAGTCATTCGTCACGGTGCGCGCGTCCGCACCCTCGCCACGCCAGTGCCCGCCCGTCAACGACCACGCCAGAGGGCGTCACGTCGCGCCACGCCACGCCGCGCCACGCCTCTCTGCGTCACGCCGGCCTGCGCCACGCCGCTCTGCACAACGCCGCGCCACGCCGCTCTGCGCCTCGCCGGTAGCGCCACGCCGGTAGCGCCAAGCCGCTTTTGCACCACGCCGTTTCTGCGCCACGCCGCTTCTACGCCACGCCGCTTCTACGCCACGCCGCTTCTACGCCACGCCGCTTCTACGCCACGCCGCTTCTGCGCCACGCCGCTCTGCGCCACGCCGCTCTGCGTCACGCCGGCCTGCGCCACGCCGCTCTGCACAACGCCGCGCCACGCCGCTCTGCGCCACGCCGGTAGCGCCACGCCGGTAGCGCCAAGCCGCTTCTGCACCACGCCCTTTCTGCGCCACGCCGCTTCTACGCCACGCCGCTTCTGCGCCACGCCACTCTGCGCCACGCCGCTCTGCGCCACACCGCTCTGCGCCACGCCACTCTGCGCCACGCCGCTCTGCGCCACGCCGCTTCTGCGCCACGCCGCTTCTGCGCCACGCCGCTTCTGCGCCACGCCGCTTCTGCGCCACACCACTTCTGCGCCACGCCGCTTCTGCGCCACGCCGCTCTGCGCCACGCCGCTCTGCGCCACGCCGCTCTACGCCACGCCGCTCAACGCCACGTCGCACTGCGCCATGCCGCTCTGCGCTACGCCGCTCTACGCCACGCCGCTCTGCGCCACGCCGCTCTACGCCACGCCGCTCCTACGCCACGCCGCTATGCGCCACGCCGCTCTGCGCCACGCTACTCTGGCACACCCTGCTCTGCGCCACGCCGATCTGCGCCACGCCGCCCTGCGCCATGCCGTTCTCGCCACGCCGCTCTCGCCACGCCGCTCTCGCCACGCCGCTCTCGCCACGCCGCTCTCGCCACGCCGCTCTCGCCACGCCGCTTCTGCGCTACGCCGCTCTGCGCCACGCCTCTTCTGCGCCATGCCGCTCTGCGCCACGCCGCTCTACGCCACGCCGCTCTACGCCACGCCGCTCTGCGCCACGCCGCTCTGCGCCACGCCGCTCTGCGCCACGCCGCTCTGCGCCACGTCTCTCTGCGCTATGCCGCTCTACGCCACGCCGCTCTGCGCCACGCCGCTCTGCGCCACGCCGCTCTGCGCCACGTCTCTCTGCGCTATGCCGCTCTACGCCACGCCGCTCTGCGCCACGCCGCTCTGCGCCACGCCGCTCTGCGCCACGCCGCTCTACGCCACGTCGCTCTGCGCCATGCCGCTCTGCGCCATTCCGCTCTACGTCACACCGCTCTACGCCACGCCGCTCTGCGTCACGCCGCTCTACGCCACGCCGCTCTGCGCCACGCCGCTCTGCGCCACGCCGCTCTACGCCACGTCGCTCTGCGCCATGCCGCTCTGCGCCATTCCGCTCTACGTCACACCGCTCTACGCCACGCCGCTCTGCGTCACGCCGCTCTACGCCACGCCGCTCTGCATCATGCCGCTCTACGCCACGCCGCTCTGCGCCACGCCGCTCTACGCCACGTCGCTCTGCGCCATGCCGGCCACGCCGCTCTGGGCCACGCCGCTCTGCGTCACGTCGCTCTGGGCCACGCCACTCTGCGCCACGCTACTCTGCGCCACGCCGCTCTGGGCCACGTCGCTCTGGGCCAGGCCGCTCTGTGCCACGCCGCTCTGCGCCACGCTGCGCGTAAGAGGGTGCGTGGACGAATGGAGAGACGGGGACACACCGCGTAGGAGGTTGTCGACGACCGACGATGGGGACGGCTGATGTTGCTCAGGGAATCCACTGACGCCATTGACGAGGTTCCGTTCGGAAGGTCCTAGGCCTAGTCGCGACAGTGGAAGGGCTTTCGACCCTAGCTAAATAGCTATGTCGCATTAAGCCCTTGCCTCAAGGATAATTCTAGCGGTCGGCTGCTCTGATTGGTAGTTTTCCATGGTTTCTCCGACACCAGGCGAATGTCAGTATCCTAACAAAAGGGCATCGGGTCGGCGTGATCTTTTCTTTCTCTTCCTTATCTTATCCTCACCCCTTACTTACACACACCTCATACGTTACCACATGTGTCGGGAGCTTGGAGCTAGCCCCCGCTGAGCTATCGCTATCAAGAGGAAGATCGTCGCCACATCCCGTAATAATATACACTGTTGGGTAAGAGAGTGAACTGAACGGTGAGTGGAAGAACGTATGTCTGCATGGTGCGAAGAGAAAATGGTTTTGAGAACGGGGATGGGTATAGAAGCGAGAATAATTACTACGATGTGTTCGAGGTCCCATGTCACATCACCTGAGGATGAATACGAGGCAGATACGTGTGACTCTTGGGTGACTCCTGACTCATGTGTGACTCTTGTGTTGACAGTGAAATGACTCTTGAAATTATTTTTGGAAGGCAAAGCGAAAGAGAGTTGTCAAGGTGAGGTTCAGGAGGTAGTCAAAGGAACGGAAAATCGCATTTTCAGTTGTGTAACCTATTAGCCAGCGTGCCTCGTGGCATCTATTTGGGGACGCGGGGTAAGGGATTATCAACAGGAAAACGCCTCGCCACAGGAGGGAGAGAAGAGTTTTTCCTTAAAACAAGAATGCGGAAACGGGAGACACGAGGCTTTGGGGTCCTCCGGTCTTAAGAAACGGAGCCCAAACCCTCCTGGCCAGCAATAGAGCGCTGCGGGGGCGGTGTGACGTAGCAGGTAACGTGAGCCTCGAGTATATAAGGGAGTGCTCAGAGTCAGTGGGTGGGTTCTGGAGACAGTGGGAGAACCTCTTGCTGTTGCACAAAACTAGGCGCCACGACGGTGCATCGGCGGGCAAACCTCGCGAAGCAAGTCGCGAGTTGACGAGCCTGTGGAGAACGTTGTGTCCTTGGGTGACTGCGGTCACGTGGGAGCGATGCTGTGTGCGTGCTCCGAGGTGAGGAGTGGCTGAGTGCCACGACTCACGCCGATTCTCAATCGGGTAAGATCGCTCCTGCGATCGAGGTAAACCATCAGTTGGTACGCCAGTACTGACTTTGGGTCCCAGTGTGACGTTGGGTCACGGAAGCTTGGCTTTGTGCGCGCTTCAGAAGTAGGAGTGGCGAATGCCACAATTGAAACCGATCCTCAATCGGATTTGGATCGCTCCCGCGATCAGGGGATAGCAGGTCTATTAGAGATAGGGTGTAAAGTGGAAATTCAATGTAAATATTTGTTGTGATTTCTTTGTAAATAAATATTTGTTAGATGAAAGCTCTGTGTCTGTGTTCGCTGTGAGTATCCATGATGTTACACATGATAATGAGACGTCTTCAGAAAAACGAATAGCTGCCAGAATTTTAATGTGACACCTTTAATTTCACTTCCGAATTTTTGTCTCCCGTTCTCTACACAATCTACACCTCTTAGTTATTTTTCTTCTTCTTGCAAATAACGATAGTCATCATCGTTATCATTTTAATCTCTCATAATCATAGTGAGGGAAACTGAAATACACCTATGAGAAGAAATAGTGAAATAAATCTACAGACAGTATCGCTGCCTCCTCATAAAGACACGTTAAATTATTTGTCTCATCTCTGCCCCATATTTTTTACAATACAAGCACACTATTCTCAAGAACAATGGAGCAATCTCCTCTCATTGACTGTCACATTCCCATCTCACATCGTACCCATCTGTAACACGGAAGTCGTAAGGAGTAAGAGGGAACGGGTGAGAGAAAGCAACGAATATTCTTATATTAATCTGGTAATAAGCAGCTCTGTCTCTCACGACGAACCATCTCCCACATTTCTTTAGACGTATTTGTGCCCCACATATTCGCTACCGGTGCCAATGGAGACTAGTGAGGAGCAGGCAAGGACGCCCATGTGGGAGGCAGTCGACGAGCAGCGAACGCATAGCGCTCCGCCCACGCCGTAGAGAACCGCTCTCAGAGAGCGCTTCACGGCCCCATCCTGCCGCCTACAAACGCCCTCCTCCCCACCCCCACCCACCCACTCACCAAAGGTAAGCTAACCTCTCCGCGTGGCGCGCCACGCCATGTCCATTTACATATAAATTGCATTGCGAGGGTCTGTCATTACATCAGGCTTATTATCAGCTGTCCCGTGCCGGCACACGGCCCTTTGCAGCAGCCGCCTCCGCCCCCGCCCCCGCCCGCGCCGCCGCCTCCGTCAGCCGCTGCGCCGGCGCTGTTTTTTATTTGCCGCCGTTCGCCCCCGCACTCATGCGTCCCGATGCCCCCCTCCCCCCTCGCTTGTGCTCCGTTCCTGCGTTCCCCGGCACGGAATGTCCTTTGCAAAATTAATACGACCGCCTTCGCTCACGCGCGGTGTTTTTATCTGGATGACCTGTCTCTCGACGGGCCGAATCAGAACGCCCTGTCGACGCAAAATGTTAATTTTGACGTTACGCGTCCGCGTCGAAGGACGTTGGAATCGGAGCGTGGGCTGCAAAACTCGGCTCCTCCCTCACCTCACTCTCACTTTTTTTTTTTTTTTTTTTTTTAAATTGACGAAGGGATACCCGACCGTCCCGCTTGTTTTTATTAAATACTACTCACAGCCAGAAATGAGCTATTTGAAAAGAGGCTTCCATTAAATTTTTATCTGACGGGGAAGAGGAAAAGCTGATTAAATGGCTGAAAGGAGGATAGGGAGGGAGTGGCACATACGAGTTGAAACGGACGTTTCGAACGCCATCTTCGTCGTAAGCGCTCTCAATGGATTTGGGGGAAATTTGAAAATTCCTTTATCACGAATTCGGTTTTCCTCTCTCTTTGTTGCTGCTATGAAATTGCCTGAGATTTTTATTCATGAAATATGCCGAAGCTGAGAGTGTGTCCAAATGATTATCCGCTACAATAAAGAAGCGGCTATTTCAATTTGCAGAGATGCGTTTTTGTTGATAACTTTTTCACAGAACAATCCTATTTGCTTTTATGTTCATTATCAAAATAATGTGAATGAAGCATGGAAGAGCTGGCATGATTAATACGGCGTGGCACTGAGCAGTATGAAAGCCAGACTATATTTCACATGTGATTTCGTACATCTTTTCATACGGATACAATAGTTCTTTCAAGTGAATGGTGAATGCGATAAAAATGAATGTACATTAAATATTCACGTTGTGAAAAGTTAAAACATATGATATATTCAGCTGCCAGGCGGCTTTTATCGCCCCTTCTATCCTAGTAAAATTTTATATTCTATATCATGTTTATTACAACAAATGACGGTCGAGAGTGAATATATGTGAATCATATACACAACGATTAAGTAAATTCAAGGCGTATATTTAATAAATTGCACTACACATTACGCATTTAAATAATGTTGTCAAAGAAAGATCTAAGATAGAAACGTCGTATAAAAGGTCGTGCAATTTTAAACGAGAGGAGCTCAAGAGTTTGTGGCGTCTTCCTGTTCTACACCCCTTAAACATACAGCTCTAACTGAACTCAAACACTTCTCTCCCCGTATCACAGCGGTATCATCGGAAAAGCTAACAGCTCTACAGAGAACACCAAAGAGAAACAGTCTCCCGAGAAGCAGTCTCAAGGACACTTCAGCTCCGCGTCCAGACACGAATCCAAGACCAAGCAAACAAAAGTTCTGACGTCAGAGAGGGTTAAATGCTACACACGTCTAGGACTAAGGTGCCAGAAAGAGCCTCCTGCAAGTGAACTACTGATAATGTACGATGGCATGTCACTCTCCTAAGGAAAATCGTTGTAACTGCATGAATAGAAGATTGTGTTGATTATTCAGGAATCTTACAATTATGACAATGAGGACTTTGTAAAATAAAATAATTAATCTACTAAAAAGGGGACGTTCGTAGGAATATTTAAACTAATCATTTAGTTAAATCAAGATCGTAGAGTAGTAATCATATTTGAATAATCGACTGAGTCCGTTCGTTCATTTGTCTACCTCTCCCTCTGTCCGTCCTCGTCCCTCTCCTCTCCCTGTCTGACTCTCCCTCTGTCCGTCTCTCTGCCTGTATTTCTCTGTCCGTTTGACCCCCGGACATTTTCAACATTTTCTCAAAAAAGGCTCGAATTTTTTTCTTTAAATTTGTTATAAGAATAGAGTAAAATATACTTGTAAAGATAGCATACGTCTGATTTTCAGGTTTAACACTGAATTTTCGAAAATTTGAAGTTTTTAATTTTTTTCGGGCGGCTTCCTACAACTACAAAATTGAAGATAGAGATTTTTCCTTCAAATAACATTTGTCCTCTGTAGTGAGTTTTTTCATTACGGTTATGTACATTTCTTTGAAAATTTAAGTAGTTTTCGCGCAATATTTCGTGCAATATACACAATTTTAAAAAATTACTAAAACAAGATTTTCTCAAAAATGGCTTCAATTTTTTTCTTTAAAAGTTTGGTAGCAATAGTGCTAAATGTACTCTATTAGATGACGGAAACGTTACGCTCTATTCTTTTGTTTTCTAAAAAATTACAGAAATGTAATACTTTTGACATGCCATAATATTTATATTGGCGACGATTTGTTCTCATTATTACATTTATGTGCATTAAATAATGTCATATACAATTTATCGAAAACAGTGTTCCGTGAAAACTAGCTCAAAATTTCACATTTTCAGAAACGTGAGTTAATGTGCGTTAAATGACTTCTAACGAAGTTTTTCGAAAACTCAAATATTTTCCGTGAAAAGGTCTTGAAATTTCCAATTTACATTAGCCATTTTCATAAAAATGGTTCCAAATTTTTAAAAGAAATATGCCATTTAGGACGAGGTTTAACTGTTTTTTAATAATTATAAAATAATATTTCCACTTTACAATTAGGAGATCAAAAAACTAAGAAAATATCAAAAAAATGTACTTTCGGTGGCGATAGATGTCAGCTGGCAAGAGTAAGTGGCAAGTCCGAATAGCTTGTTAACACCAAAGGAAATACAAAACTAATACTGGAAAGTCTTTGCCATTCTGTAGCACCATTAGTTTAAAAAGTAGCAGTATTAGAACAGCGTGTACTATATCGCAGTAAAAATGGGTACGTAAAATTACAATACGACAATATCTGGCCAAACTAACACATCTTATCCACCACTCATTCCCAATCGCTAGAATCCCTTGCCAATTTTAACGAATTAGGCGAGGAAATGTAATTCATTTAAAGCTAATATGATATACGAACACAAGTTCTACAATCCAAATCTGACTTCCATACAACGAGACACACCGCCCGAGAAAGCAAAGTTATGCTGAG
Source organism: Gryllus longicercus (assembly GCA_038098605.1). Classification (NCBI taxonomy): domain Eukaryota; kingdom Metazoa; phylum Arthropoda; class Insecta; order Orthoptera; family Gryllidae; genus Gryllus; species Gryllus longicercus. The sequence continues at coordinate 4,592,166 of JAZDUA010000020.1, forward strand.
GACAGTTTTAAACTGCCATATCGCGCCGTTCCTGTTATTGTATTGCGATCCGATAACTCCTAAAAGATTGTAGCAAAAGAAATGTGGGAAAATAAATGGTGCAATCTACAATTTGTAAAAGTTATGTAAAACTATTTACATTTTTTTAATTTACACGAGCTTACTCAAATATCTAATTTAAAAGAACACATTCCATTGAGTAAAAATTATCTATCATCAATATTGTACTTTCCCTATGATGATTTTTTGCAATTTACGAAAATGCGGAGGGATCACCGAAAATGGAATCTGCAATTTTTATTTCTGAAATTTCCTTTATTCCTCACAAAAGAAGAAGAAGAAGAAGAAGAAGAAGAAGAAGAAGAAGAAGAAGAAGAAAAACGTGGAGCGGTTTTTGAGAATTATTTTAAATGCCTATATTTCATATCAAATTACGCGTAAATTTCTCACATTTTCGAAAAATTGTACAACACCTTATTTAAGATTTGTCTTTGAACAAAAGATTTCATTAAGAAAAAAATGTATTTCTTCGATAACGTTCGATCGACAAACAATCATTTCAAACATATAAACGTGTCCCGAACGGTTGAAACAAAAGAATGAATACGTCTAATTACCAGTAGCCAGGCATTCTGACTCAGCTACAACGACTTCATTATTTTACACCCATACACCCAGTACCAAAATAAATAGTTGCATCAAAGTTTATTATACCTACGTCAGCATTACCGCGTAACAACGCTCTACGACCGGAACAGAACAACGCCCAGCTAACCTCTACCGAAAACAAGTCGAAAAATTATAGCTTGTAAACACGCGACACACTTTTATTCCAACCTGCTGGTGAAGCGCTGAGCCGCAACTACAGCGGGTATGAAAAGCGCTCGTAAAAACCCGCGCCGCCATTTTCGCCGTTAGCGGCGTAACGCGTTCGCGCTGACACCGCGCTCTGGCGGCAGGGCCAGGCGACCTTGGCGGCGGCGCGCGGCATTTGTTGCGTGCAGCGAAGGTACGACCGCGCTGTGGGCATTGTTGCGCGGGAACATCAAGTGTCACTAGCTCACACCGATCATGTTTCATGATTTCATGATAAATCATGTTTAAAGTAAGGTTTTTTCTGATAAAAGTTTTAAAATGTGTTTGGAGAAAATCTGAGGAAAATAATGTATTATTAATTAATTTTATTATTATTATTTACATGTATATTATTATCTGCTTAATGGTGTTCCTGAAGGGCCCTGATTAATTTTATGAATCAAATTACAGGAATGACCCTTGGAGACCATTATATTAAAATGACAACAAGAAATCAATATTAGATTGAACTTATTATTATTGTTATTATTATTATATCAGATTAAAAAGCAATTTTTGTATGCTGCTCTCCTTCTAGTATACCCAATCTGCATCAGAAGAAGAAACAGTACAGTATTTCGTTTAGTTTTGCGCTGAAGTACTTCAATATGTAGAAAAAAGATTGGATTGATACTAGTTCCTATTTTCAGCAATTAAATTTAACCACTTGGTTGTTTCCACACTGTTGTAGGAAATTAATAATGAAAATTTGGTAAATGTAAGATGACTTTGTAGGTATTAGAATGATTTCAATTCCACCATTTCTACACTGGCGCACCGCGTTTGTTGCACAAACAGCAGACACACGACAGCGCAGCATTATTGTTGCCCTGTAGCACGCATTGTTGCCTCGGCGCCGACCCCAACCCTCGCTCCCTCCTCGCTTCGTTGTCCGATAACAATAATTTATCCCCGGCGAAGCACCAAACCAATCCTCATTAACATTTAGCCAAGCAAGTACGATTCTGTCGATGGTCGGGGCGTAGCGCTAATGATCAGTTATATCCGCCATTACAGGGGTAATAAATGGCCAGGCAACAAGCCGTAACGACATTTCCAGCCTCCTCTCTGCGAGCAGGCAACCGGCAGATAAATTGGCATTAACCGATTATTTTTGCGCGATATAATTATTAGCCGTTGTTTTTATTAGGTCAGCAGTTAATGCAGTGTCCGGCCTATGTGAATTAATGGCTGCTGATTTAGGGGATGGGAGAGTTGATTGCGATAGCATCAGGAAATGGACGACAATAGGAGACGTGCGCGCCTGTTCTCACCTATTGAATTAATGGTCGGGTTCCGAGAGCCGCAATATTCTCAACGCTCGTGAAAGAGATCCTCTTTATCTCCATAGATAATTCAAAGGGCCGCCTGAAACAGCTATTGCTGTTTATTCGGAGATACGACGTCATGAAAACTTCGAGCTACATTCCTTCGAGGTTGTGCTGGGAAACCGGCACCTTATTACACACAGTAAAGAGTAATGGTGTTAAATGCTAATAAATTTCCGCTAATACTCACAGAAGTATTTATAGTCTCATAATGAAAATGCTGATGATTCTCGTCACAAAATAGCATTCAAAAATATGCGTATTGTAAAAATGTATAAATGCGTCTATTTTAAGTGTGGGAAAATGTACTCTGTTTAAAACTCTACAGAAAGCATTATGCATAATTTTCCTCTCTAGCATGTAGCTACGTAAAAGCCATTATCGCTTAAGCAGGAATTTGAAATTGTAATTGCAAATAAGAGAATTGTTGCTATGAAGATCAATAGTAACCCCAACTCCTACCTGCCATTAGACATCAACAAACAACAAAATGGGGTTATTTAACAATTTGTATCCAATTATTGTGCTAATGCAGCATGAAATTATCACAAATCGTATGTAATTGGCGGATTACGGTGCTTGTTAAAACTACCTCTCGAAATTCCACTCTAATCTTCGAACCAAATCACCTCACGAAAATAACTATACGGTCTTCATTTAATATGTTCTGGTAATCGATAACTCGTGTTCTCAAATGTCATTTCAGACAATTCATTCTTGGACTTTCTTTTTTTCGTTGGGTCATCGTCCAAATTGCGAACTAGCAGCTTTTCCTTTCTAATATAGACCGCATTGATTTGCATGCTGTCTGTGCCTAAAGGTAGAAGTGTGAAAACGAGTATGCATCAATGGCTGCGCTGGTGCAGGAGTGCATCGAATTGTATAGGAAGCGCCCGTGTTCGTTAGAGTGCATACGAACGCGTGGATTGTGTTTTTTTGCGTGTGTATTGGAGCGTGTGTGTGCGAGCTTGTGAGCATATGTGAGAGTTTGTATGCATGTATGTGTGTTGGCGTGCGCATATGTGTTTGTGAGCGATTTATTTGAGAGTTCGTAAGTGTGCATGTAAATGTGAATGGGTGTGGCCGTGTGTGTGTCCGTGCGTACGTGCTTGTGAGCGCATTTATGCGAGAGTTCGTACGAGGGGATGGGTGTTTTTGTGCTTGTGTATGCCCGCGCGCACTTGTGTTAGTGGGCGCGTTTGTGCGTAGGCTTCCGTGCGCATCCCCAACGCTATTTCTACGCCTCTCCCGCTTTTCAGTGAGGCTGTGATCTCGCTTGCCCACAACACGCTTCTCTACGCCCTGGTGGTGTCGATCGTATCGCTCCACCGCTTTCCACCCGGTCTGACACCCCGAGCTCCGTCTAGGTCTCGTCATTGCCTCCTCGTTCCCCTCCAACACGCTTTCGTCTTCGCCGTCCTCTCTGTCTACTCTCTTCTCCCTCTTCGAGAGCTCCTGATTGCCTCTCTCCCACTTTCCACTCCACTAAAGTACCAGCTGCCCGTCTTGAAACCAATGAAATACACTACTGCCCCCGACCGTGTATCAAAAAGCTTGGGTATTTCAGTGGTGAAGTTCAATTAGGTTTGTAATATAATTTGCCTGTTCATGTGGAAATCTGATTTACCTATACCAATCCAGAGGCATAGCTTGTGGTTATATGTTTCAAATCTGTGAAAGGCAAAGGCAAAACATTCTTCATTATAATTTAAATCGTCACTCATTAATACATGAAGTGTATGGTGAAATTCAATGGTAATCCCCATTGAATGTATACTGAGATATCGACTTGAGAAAACATCGTTTTCTTCCAGTAGATACGGGTTACTAAAAACAGAATACAACATTATGCTGTCGTCATAAAGCTGAACTCTTTGAACCATTAAGTTTATTAAGGGTTACCATTGTATTCGCTTGAAAAGCTACAAAATCGAAATTTGAAGATCACCATTATGTTTTCCCTTCCAGTTTAATTTGTCATGTTCTGTAAAAATGCATAAAGAAATAATCAGTTAAAAATGTTTATTGCTCACTTGATACAACTCAACGTTCCGACTCGTAGCGAAGTTAAATAAATAATTACAATGAGTAGGGTCGTACTTGCACGATCCTGTTTTTGCGCATGGACTTTACATAGTTTTCTCAAGATTAGAAAGTTTCTCTAATATTTTGGTAACTATCAAAAAAGCTAAAATCTCACTGTCAAGGAAATTTATATAATTACTTCAAATGTTGTTTTTAAAGAAGAGTTGTTAATTTTTCCAAGAACATTGTCTGGTTGACGCGGCTTAGACAGTAGGAGCAGCTCTAAATAAAAACATAGTTGTTTGTCAATGATTCGGAAATAGCTCTGAGGACAGAAATACATTTTGCGAAACGTTTGCAAATGACCATGTTTAAATTTCGTTTCGCTCCTACTGACCAAGCGCCGTTAACCTGACTTCAACATCTATCTGTACTGAATAAACGTTTATTGAAAATATGTTTCAAACATCAATTACATTTTTTGTTTTTTATTTGATATTGTGTTGACATTGGAAGTAACCTTTATACAATTTTTAAATAAATAAACACGTTTCGTTAACAACGTTTCCTCTTAATAGTAAGGATAGAGTAGAAGGTGGGAGTAGAAGGAGAGAGTTCTCGCACGTGTACGTAAATATTTAACAAACAAAAAAACTTGCGCCGCTCAAGCACCCATCGCCGCCTACTGTGCCCGACTGCCAACCGGCGTCCGTGGCGAGGAGCTGTCTCCAGAGCGGGGTTTAAGGCGGCGGTGCGTCGCCCTGCACGCCTCCGAGGGGAGATCGGGGGCCTCCCCGCCCGCTCGGCTCCACCCCGCCCATCGCCGCCCCGCCCCCCCTCCCCGCCCCGCCACGCCCCGCTCCACCCCGCCCCGCCCCTCCCCGCGTCCCTGGGGGAAGCGGATTTTAAATTTCAATAAAAGTCCGGATCGGGGAACGTGCACAGCTCCGCATCCACATCCACATCCACGCCCACGCGTTCGCACACAGGCTCCTCCGCCGCGCCGCGGCGCGTCCATTGTTGCAGCCACGCTCGCCGCCCCCGCCCCTCCGCGCCCCGCCACCAAAACACTCTTTCCTCCCCCGCGGCGACTCCCCTACGCCGCGACGCCGGAGGATTTATTTGAACTTCTCCTCCCTTATTTACCTCCGTTTCCTTACCCCAGGCTTCCTTCTCATAACTGCTTTCTTATCCTCAAAAGCATACGGAAGGTTTCTGAAAGTCAAGGTAAAGATGGATTCTGGCGGGAGTGAAAGAAATAGGGAGGGGGGGGGTAGAAAGAACATTAAGGAAACCGTGAAATTGAAAGATTCTTTTGAATATTTAAACTTTAAATTGACGACAATTAATTTTTGCGGGAGGGTGAGGTGGTAGGGAAAGAACAACGATGCTTTTTTGGTTGAGAAGGGAAGAAAATGTCTGCGAATTGAAGGGGGACGGTTGGAAGTCTGCATCCGGTGGCGGTGGAAATCAGAGGCGACCGGCTCCGGCGAGCGGACGGAAAAGCGCTGAAGTACCTCGTAATTTATCTTTGCGGGCTTCGTCACCGAGCACAAGGGGCGCTGCCCCACCCTCCCCCGCCGCGCCGCGCCGCCCCACCCTCCCCCGCCGCGCCGCCCCATCCCCTGCACACCATTCGCCGTCCTGGCCTCCTCCGCCGCGCCGCGCGAGTCCAGGGGAGGGGCGTTCGCCAAGAAGCCCCGATGACGTCACCCTCCCAACCCTGATAGGGGAATCCCCGTTGGCGGCGTTGAGTGAACGCAATAATTTACTCCTCGGTTCCGTCTCTTCGCTCAAATACTTGCTGGAACTGTCTGCTGCTGGTGGGAGCAGTAGGAGGGTAGGTCTCGTTTGAATTCCAATTTATGAAGAGTGTTGGTGCAGCTAACATCTAAAATATACGAATCACTTATTACAGTTCTTTAATTGCCTCCGGGACTATGCAGTGAAACTGAATGTCGTTGTTAACCTTCGAGCATCTGAAAATGTTTGCAAATTCTTATTGGTGAAAATGAAATGGGAAGTTCGAGGTAGATGCGCAATTCAATTACTAAGAAATGCACGCTAGCCCCACAGCCGTCGCCTCCGTCTTCCGACTATTCACCGACCCCGACACAAGAGTGTAGAGAGAAGATTTGGCAGGAAAATAAGACACGCCAGCCCTTGGGCTTATTTGTCGCAGAGTTGGGAGAAAGCAATAATTCAATTTACGTGTGTCACTCTACTTGATGATACAGTATGTTGTATTAGGTAAAGGCTGTAGTACTTTCAGTCTCAGTTTCTGAAACGTTGAATCTTATCTCTTAAAATAACTGCCAATAATAAATAAGTCTATGGTATATTTTGTTGAATTTTTGAAGTTGGGCAGAACACGAAATTTGAACCCAAAAGACAAGATATCGCAAGAGGTATACACATTATTTTGAATGCGTGTACCATAAATCAAACAGTCCCTTACTGTTCACAGACATATCTTACCAAATTAACATATTATAAATACAATTGTGTCTTTGTTATCTTTTTTGCTTGAGTCTCTAAAATAACTTTGCTGCTCGTGTACCACAAATCACGAATTTTTTGTGTCACAAAAATTCTTCATTTCCATATATGTATTATTCATTAACTTAGAGACCCGCCGTATTATTTGAACTTAACTGAGAGAGCTTTCAGTTATTAAGGAATATGAAAAATTTGACAATGAAATGCTGTAACTCATAATTTATAATGAAAAGTTGCACTTTTGCACTCACTAACACAAATTACAAACAGTAGTTATTAAAACATTACGTTCCCTTTCTTTTCAGCGTTATTGTCTTAGGTAAATACACTTGTGCTATTCGGAACGTGAAACTTTAAAACTAGGCTTTCTTTGTTCATCACGAAGCAAGCAGCGCACACCCAGCAAACCAAGAAATAAATTACAGAATCCCCAAATCTGGAAAGAACAGTCCGAAAACCTACTGAGGGGAGCCTGAAGAATTACTCTAGTCTTTTTCCACCACGTTTCCCGACGCTTCCTGTCGTCCCAGACGATTTTCCGCGTTTCGCAAGCCTCTTTCTTCTGCCGGATTCCTCCTTCACCCTCATCTGCGCTCGCGGTGGCTTTGCTACGCACCCTCAGCCTCCCTCAGTCGGCGCGCGGGGCGCTGCTGTCGACTTCACCGCTGCTGCTGCTGCTGCTGCTGCAGCAGCCTTTGGCTAGAGAAGCAACGCATCGGCCGTTCTTCACGAGATCGGTTCGGTGACGCCTCAACGGGTAACGGGGATAATATGAATAATTTCAAATTAAATTTACAGTATTATAATTATTGTTATACCAAGTATTATTGCTTTCTCACATACTACTTAACCAATTTAAAGGAAATTATTGGATTTTGTGATGAAGCTGCAGCCCAAAAAAGGCAATTTTTCGACAGAAAAACTTTTTTCGAGGGTTCCTGAGAGCGAAAATGTGGATAAATCCTCTTTCAATATGTATTAAATTACTTCCTTTAAAACGTTGTCACAATCAACGTTTTGTGGGAGTTTAATATAGAAAAAATTGGTTTCTGACAAACTATCGGCCCGTCCGTCAGCTTATCTGTAAAAAAAACGCTTTCATCTAAACCGTAGGCATGATTTTCGGCAAAATTGATACTTCCTAATCAATCTGAATGATGGACCGACCCATGAATGTGAAAATAATATTTTGATTTTTAGAGGTACTTTACTTAAAGCCCCAACGACATTTTCAATTATTTCATCTAGTAATTTTTTTATATTTTTGTTGATCTCCCTAAAATCCAAAAATGGTTTTCTGAAATTATCACTTTCAGAAAACAACTTTTTCGTCTAGCGGGAGAAAATAGTTTGCAATCCATAACCTGATGGAGTCAGGAATACTCTCTACTAGTTAGTACTGCTCTGGAGTTCGACCGAAAATGACAAGAAAAACACGAAAACCACAGACAAAAGCAATCGACCAACGAATTCAATATCAGCAACGAACACAAAATCACACAATTTTAGCAGTCCTTGCCAATTTTCAGCACCTGCGCAGGATCAAAGCCGCGATATTTTTTGCGTATCTCCACGATTTTATGAAGTGGTAACACATATAATACATAGATCAGTGCTCTTAATGACCATTTAAATGTAACAAATTATAATTAAGGAAGGTTTGTGTAAAACTTTTTATTAAATGTGTCTATTAAAACTCTTTTCTCCCCCTTCATTAGTAAAAAGCTTAGTAACACTGCAAAAACTCTACGCAGCAGAGAAAGGCATGCTCACTAGTTATTACGCGGCATGGCCCGTCCATTCTCACCGACCATCTTTTTGTCTTCTCATCAACATCTCTACATTTATCTTCTCCATTAGTGACACCCTTCTCCGCCATGGCAATTAGTCAAGTCCTCAGTCCTAACACCGCTTTTCTTCTCAACGCCATTACCTCCTGTGTTCATACCTTCCTATGCTAATGTGATTTTGCCACCAGTATATGATAATCCTTATTTTTCTAATATATATCCACTGTCCATTACGTAGAGGTAGCGAGTATATACCATATTATTCCATTTTTGTGACTTACTTTACTGAAATTGCTTGTCATGCTGTAGAACAGAGACGCGTAATGATGGTGGAACTCTATAATATTAAAATGTATATCATATAAATTTACATACAAAGTGGTTAATTATATTGTTTATGTTACCATTCAGTTCTCATTTGTATGATTTTTTAGAAAATATTCAACTTAGTTATCATATTTAAAAATTCAAAAATAAATTTTCATAATAGTAAGATTAGCAATATTTGAAAATAGTCATTTTCGTTTCTGAGTTATAGAAAACTTATTTCCATCGGTACACGAATTGCAACAACAAGATTTTTTTGCATTGCTAACAAAATAGCAACTCACCCTTAACGTATAGATTAGAAAGAATCCAGACATGATCCACGATGTTTTTAATAATGTATTTAATACTTTATATACTTATCCAGACACGATATGTTTTGGGAATCTTATCCAATCTTCAGTGGCAGCAAGTATCATGGATTAAACTGGAAATTAAATCAGCGCCATATATTTTGTAGTATTGTGTAGTACTGTGACTGACTCACGTCATGATATTAGTTAGTCACAGTACTGCACAGTATTACACAAGATGGCGCCGATTTAATTTCCACGTTTACTCAATGATACTTGTCACTTTGGATAAGATGGATTTGATAAGATTTCCGAATTATGCCTTGTCTGGAAAATTATTTAATATATTAAAAATGTTATTAAAATTTAATATTTATAATATTAAATATTTTAATAAATTAATGTTAGAAAATAAGGATAATCGATATCCCTGGAATCCTAACTAATAATATTACCCCAATATTGCTGCCAAACCGGAATTTAAATAAAATATTTTTGATTGTAGCCTTGGTTTCTCGTTCTCAATTGGTTGACTTCTTGTAACAACACTTATCTTAGTAGTGTATCTGGTTGTGCATGTTGAATGTTTCTCTTTCAACTAATTGAGTGTTAAATGGATATTTGTTTAAGTACTCTTATTATTACTTGTTGCAGACTAACTGGTAGTAGAATTTCGAGTGCTTTTTCGTTATAAACAAGGCAAAGGAACAAATTTGGAATTCCAAAAGGCTAGATCTACATTCATTGGAAAGAACTTGAGAAATTACGAGTGTCTCTGGGTTTCAAAATTAAACCGTTTTTTTTTTTCGTTATCAATAAATGTGTATGTGTAAAGAACTCATCCCTAGTCAATTAAGTGCAACTTCTCATTTTATTGCACCGAGATATTTCGTATCCTTCTCCTCTCCTCTTCTCTCTTCCCCCCTCTCTCACTCTCTCTCTCTCTCACGCACGCACACACACACACACACACTATTCTTTAACGACTCCGCCCCTCGCGGTTCCCACCGAGTCCGCCACCTTTCTCTCCATTCTCTCCGTCCTCACCGTCCTCGCCGTCCTCGTCGTCCCTGCCGTCCTCGTCGTCCACACCGTCCTCGTCAACCTCGCCGTCCTCGCCGTCCTTGCTGCCCTCGCCGTTCTCGTCGACCCCGCCGTCCTCGCCCTCGCGCAGCCCGCCGTCTAAGGGTCTCGTCTCCGGCGCCGCCACCCACGGCCGCCATCCATCACGCGCCTAATCCCGCCGCGTCATTGGCTGTCGCGGCGACGCGTCACGGCTTACTGCTCCGCTGTCGATGCGCGCCCGACTGCCGCGCCTCCGCGCACGCGGACGTCGCGGCGCCTCCGCCGCCCCGAGCCAGCTTTGCGTCCGAGTCGCCAGGTCGAGGGGCGGTCGCCTGGCCGGAGGGCTGCGCTAAGGCTGCGGAACGGTGGGACAGATTCTCAGGTGCTTGGAGATGACTAATCATGGTTCTGAGATGCGCTCGTTCCACAAATAGCCACAGACAAATTCACCTCATACGTGGCTTTTAGTTAATGGGTCTTGGCAGTGCCTCTGTCCGGGAGGTCCTGGGGTTCGAGTCCCGATGGATTTTCGACACTAGCTACTTTGCTAGATCGTGTTCAGCCGCTGTCTGGAGGAGACCTCTAGCGGCCGGTTGCTATGGTCGGTAGTTTCTCGTGGGGTCTCCAACTAACATCAGGCGAATGCCGGAGCAGTACCCTAACAAACGGACCACGAACCGCGCGCGATCTTTTCTTCCTCTTCCTCGCCCTACTTACACACACACTCAGTACACTCGCCATTCAGCGGAGGAAGATCACTGCCACATTTTGCCATAAAAAGGCATGCACTTCACTAACAGCACTAATGACTTTTCCAGTTGACGCACCCGGAATCGTCAATCATCAATCAATGAAATCAGTTTACAGATCTCGTACTTTTAGGTTCTAAGAAGCGTAAAATTTTTACTTTTGCCTGCCTGCTTTAGTCGTGTGGATGTCTTCACCTTTACTAGCCGCGTAACGGAAGAAACCTGGTTTAGCGTTGTCCTCTGGAACTGATTCAGATTGGTGAAGATGGTTCCTTTGGGCATTTTATTCCCCAAATTGTCACATGGACTGATGGCAGTGAAACATAAATACTGTAATAGATACTAAAATAAACAGAATACTTGGGGAAAATAAACATATTTGAATTAATTACGATAATATAGTTATTTATGTATTAAGTTTTTTATAATTTTAAATGGGAAAATAATAGGCATTATTTTACGTATATGGTAAGACAAACCTGTCTCATGAAACGAAAAAAAAAAAATAATATCTCTCTAATACAACATGCCTAACATGTGCACGAAGGCAAATCTAGAAGACTGAAATTATCCTCTCAATATTTTGGAAAATATTAACACGTTAATTAAAAAATTAAATGAAATAACACATTAATGAAGTCCAAAAAGACCCCAGATATGGTACAAAGGTAAAGGGAGACCGTGGTGTCACGAGGGTATGTAGCAAAGCAGTGAGTAGTGTTGGCGGTCTCGGACTAGTAAATCGCGGGCACCAGTCCCGCCTCGGGCAGGGTTGTGTTGTTTGTTTCTTTGTATGTGTGGGTCTATTTCATCATTCATCATCATCATCATCATCATTATTATTTCATCCCATCCTCCAGGGTTGTTAGCCCTGGGAATGGAATGAAATCAGCACTAAAGTGCTGATTCCCCCCTAAAGAAAAGTAACATTGCACCTACCCTGATCCCCGATTATCAACACTGAGTCAGGGTGGGATGCAAGTATCTTGTGGTCCAATGATGGCAGATTCGCAAAAAAAAAAATCTCTCTCTCTCTCTCTCTCTCTCTCTCTCTCTCTCTCTCTATATATATATATATATATATATATATATATATATATATATATATATATATATATAATGTGTGTGTGTGTGTATTTATTGTGGGGTTCTACTGAGATTTCCTTTTCAGAAGTTTCAACGATTTACTCATTACCATAGTATTAACTCAGTTTCCTATTCAAAGTTGTTAAATATATTGAAATAATGCTGACGTGAAAATATAACATTGAAAATGTGTAACAGTATATTATTAGTATATTAAAAATACTACTGAAAACATTTGTGACTGAAGTAAGTAACTAAAAAACTAATGTAAAAAAACAAAACAAAATTAACTACAGATAACTACTAACGTAATAGCTTATGGCGTTTTAAGGTTCAATTTTTAACATGTGCGCCAAAGTAAGTAGCTGTTAATGATTTTATTTTTCTGAAGGACAACGGGCATAAATGAGTGGATATGTCTGTTTATCTATTCCAAGCCGTCTTATTGCGAAGATAAGCGTTCTTTTCGTGTACTAAAGGAAGAAAATTACAAGAGACTCAAAACAGGAAGGAGAAAAATCGTACAATGCGAGTTCGGCGAAAATTCTCCTCTTTACGAAAGGGGTTTATAAAGGTTTAATTCCCAGTAAAAAGGGGGGAACCGGGATTACACGACTCAAGCAGTGATACCAGGAAGTGTTTCCGTTCTTTGAAGACAAAAGAGAGCACAAAACAATAATTCGTGCATAAAAACAAGACCGTACTCGCGTCGTCTTTCTGTCTTACTAATACTCTCTTCAGTAAGCGGAAAAAGAAGACGTAAAAAGAAATTAAGTAACTTTATGCACTTAGCGCATGGCACAAACCGTAACAGCGTTTCGAACATTCCTCTTGTAGTAAACAGGCTTACTTCAGAGCCTCATTTCTGTTCTGGCAGGGCGAAGCCGGGCGCGGGTGGGAAATGTAATCTGTTAATTCTTCTCAGAATGTCATCTGGAGTCACAGGGCGTGTAGGCTGCAAAAGGGGAATCTTCCAGCACAGTCTTAGGGAAGGATGGTTGAAAGTATTCTTTCTCATAGACTGGATTTTGCAATCTACATTGTAGCTCGTTCTCCCTTTTCGGTACTAAGTTTTCATTATGGATTTAACAGAATGTCTGATACGATATTGTACTAACAAATGTTCCGTTCACCTATCCGTTCTTATTTGAGGATCTCTTTTACAAACCATCATGTACAATGTATTAGTATTGAGATTTGGGAGTACAATAAATTTTATATACGTTTCTCTTTCCAGTACTTGCTATTTTTATAGTTCTGTACATGTTTATTCGATGACATAATCTGTTCTGAATTATATAATTTCAACCTATTCAGTCTGTCCTGCAGGCCACAGAATTACAGCATTTTACTACAGAATGTGCTGTTCACCCATCCGTTCTTATTTGAGGATCTCTCTTTAATTCCATTATCTATTTATTAGTGTTGATATTTGAGTGTAATATAAATTTGATATATAGTGTCTCCTTCCAGTACATCCTAATTTTACATATGTTTATTCCGTATATGTTTATTCAATCTCGTAATCTTCTCTAAACTACATAATTTCAGTCAGCCTGTTCTTCAAGCCACAGAACTACAGCTCCCAATTGTTTCGTTTTCGCGCATGATATCCCGTTCTCCTAGCTAATCTGTTAAGAGAAACATCATCTTCACCACAAAACCGCCATCACCCTTGCCAACTAGACCACAACAAACAGTCAAACACCAACCGCTTAACACAAATTACATACGGTCAACAGTCGGCATCGCATACTCGAATGTCTACAACCACTGCCCAGCATCTAACCACAAATAGGGAACCTCGAATCTGCATTTACCTGTAATACCCTACACAGTGTACCATGCCCATGTGTGCTCAACACACTGACTCCCAGGAACGTACGGACTTCCCTCTGTCACCCGCGCAACGGTTCAACTAAAAATGTGCAGCCTTACATTCTCAATAATCATTTTTGTTATACTCTAGAGTGAAGAGCGACAAGGAATCCCCACAATTCACAGAGAATATTTTGATTGTGTTCATTATAAATCCAAAAGCGAAACATAAGCACAAAAAACTATTTCTATACGCACGGACTCACAAGAGAACAATTTCCAACGTCTTAAAAAGCCTTGCTTTAGTGCTTGTCGAATTCGATGATGTTAGTGGAGAGTGTATTTTCAAAAAAACTAAATATTCCTAACGTTTAAAGACAGTTATATTATTATCTTAAACTTAAATCTTATCTTATATTATTATCTTGAACGTTTCGACGAGGTTTTGGCATCATCTTAACGTACATTTATGTCTAAATTGTTACAATTACAAAATCATTAGTTATAAGTTAGTTTTTAGTTTGTGAACAGTGCCACAGAAGCTTAGCTTTCGCTTTGTGTTTTTCTTGATTTTCTTTTTTACCATTCCCCCACGTAAGGACGGGGATTGGATTGCAGGCTGGGTTTCGAATGGACGGGTTATTTTGTTGAGGTAAGGGAATTCTATGCTTAAAGGAGGTTTTACTTTTGCGATGGAGATAAAGAGTTCGTTGCGTGTTGATGTTTTATTTGTTGAAGGTGTTATGGATTCCATTGTGGGAGTTATGAAATGAGTTCAGTATCACAGGATTTGAATTTACAATGGTGTCTGCTGTAAATGTGCCGTCTGTTCTAGGTTGGTGGTGGTGGAAGTCGTAGAATTTTGATAGGATTCTTTTTTAATTTTCTGGATGGATCTCGAATGATGTGAAAGAGGGAGGTGAGAAGGTGGTTGTAGATATCGTTCGCAAAGAAATTTTGGATTTTGGTTACTTGATTTTTGGGGGGAGAGGGATTAGGAGAAATATCCGGTGATATTGTGAGAATTTTGGTTCCCTGCTAGTATGCAGGAGTGAGGGATGTTGGACCAAATTAAAAGTTTGGAGTCAGCTAAGACTGTGATGGGTCTAATGTAGACTGATAATGGTCGATTATGAAAATGGATGTTGTGGGGTTTCTTACTATTACGACAGAGCACTCTAGGACAGTTGTGGTGGGGAGATGGAATTCGGTGTGGGGGATGTTTTTACGAACAAATATGGCCGTCATATTCATAGGGAGTTAGGCGGTAGGTGCGAAATGAGACGAAGCGATGAAATAAAATTGGGGAGGGAGAACGATAGGTTGGGTTTCTCTCGTTCCATGAGGATAGAGTAAGGAAGGAAACGGAAGGAGTCGTTTTCATTAAGGTATTCTATAAGTTTAATTCCTGCAAGTAATAGATGTCTTCTGGCCCCTAGGGTGAATTTTATAACAGAAAGAATCTGATAAGTATAATTTTAGAAGTGAAAGAAAATTTTTGAGGTCAGTGAGGAATGAGGTAGATAATGTTTGTGGTCGTGGTGGTGTGTGTGGTAATTGTTTGGTGGCTGAGGCGTATGAATGTATTAAAAATGGGAGGGGTGGGAAGGATTAGGACTTCAGTGTGTTAGTTGTAAATATTTTGCGATCGTTAAGAAAATAACAGAGCCGATATTTTTCTGCACCGAGTGATGCGTGTGTCTAAACAGCGATTAAGTTTAATTTGATGTTCTATAATGACTTATTATCTTTCTTTTTCTCAAAATCAGTAATATCAATCCTTGAAGAAAATCGTCTAAATACTGGATAAATTATATTATAACATTAATAATTCGAACCTCTATTATTCGTATTACCCAATGTTTTTACATTCCTCCTACGGTTTGACTATACCCAACCTGATAGGAAGCTAAAACATCAATATTATTTGATAATTCGAACTGTTTGCTCGAATTATTTAAAATCACTAACCAAAGAAGTCTCCAATGAAGCTCGACCTTTCATCAACTTTCCAATTATTTCTTATATTGCATGACCGACCACAAAAATAATCCTACATTTTGAATCACAGTTATGTGCTGTTGATTTTCAAGCTTCAATTCGTTTATTTCATTTTGCATTATTCTATTTCACTGGTTTTCCATTTCCAGGGCATTACCTTACTTCATAAATAGATTTTTCAACGTTCTCAAGTTATCGAAGATTGTCTTCTTCAGTTCACTTTTTATTTACAGTTTTTTATGTTGAACTCAGTTTTTTAAACACTACCAGATTCATGGTTTATTGCCCCAGTTATCTGTGGTACATAATAATTGATTTTTTTCATAAAATCGTAAACAAATAAATACAAGTATGTTTCTAGACCGATTTTGTCAGCCTCCGATCGAGCCGTTAAACACCTAGAGAAGTAGGAGGAATCGAAGATGTTCAGTGATCCATTTCCCTTCTTTCTCACCATAACCTCTACTACTACCGACGCCATATTGCCAATTTTAGCTGATCTATAGGATCATGAAGATGGTGGGTGCGATTGACCATCAAAGTCAAACTACATTGCGTTAGTTGCTTTCTTCAAGAAGACGTGAATAGTGGGACGAAAATTCATCGAAAAATGAGTGGAGTATTCGAACTTATATTACAAAGAGGAATATTTTCTTTAGGGGATTCTAAGTCCTCATTCATGACAATGACATTCATTCATGACCCGCTTTCGCAATGCTGCTTCAATCCAAGAACTCGGGCAGAAATTTAGGGAAATTAGGGAAATTTTCATTCCCAAACAGAATTATTAGAGACTGGAGCAGTTTACTGCGACAATCTCTAAACCCTCTGAACCACTCAAAACTAGAGAAAATTTAAAAATAAATTAGTTTTCTAGCTATTTATGTATATTTTACGTCAATGAATTACTGCTAAGTTTCTACTGTAAATTTAGTAATATTTCCGATTTAGTAAGTTGTTTAATAGTTATTAGTTGCATTTGTAGTAGTATTGTTATTAATTTATTATTATTGTAGTGTAGTGCAGCGCAGTATTGTGTTATGAAGTGGAAGGAAAGGAATGCGAAAGAAATGCATCACAGTTATGTGTAGTGCAGTGCAGTGAAGTGGAGTAAGGCTTGCGCGGTAAAATTATGTACTATTTATTATTAATTATTGTTTTGAAATTAACTACTCTCTTATAATTTACTGTTAGTTAATGAATAGAGCTTATTGCATCTAAAGTTAAGATATTCTGCCGCCAAATTACGATACTTAATTGCAGAATTAATAATAAATCACCCGGTGTGTTGTCCCAACTACGTGAAGTATAATTTTCTTCTCTTCGTCCAATTGAAGAATTGGGTAGAAGGCAAAAACTTCCAGACCCATGTAGAGCTTCAAATCATAGTTCAGATCCATCCCAACACTGGCAGCAAAAGTTCGTCGTTCAAATATTTGAGCAAATGTCTGATGATATTTACCATCATAATGTAGAAGAATAATGATATTACTACACTTATCTATATAATGATATGTAATGATATTTACTACTCTTTGTAGTAAATTCATTATTTTCCATTTTAGTCTTTTCTATAGTCCATAGGAGTTTCCGTAATGAATGAGGAGTAACTGTAATGAAGCATACACAATTAACAAAATATCATCAAACAATTCTTAACCTTCCAACATTTAAACGCACAACCCTACATTTTTGGTCATGAATTACTCATCCACTGCTACCACAGTCTGCCCATCCAACATCTACATCTCAGTCTCTCCCGTTCTCGCCCCTTCGCCTTCCCTCTCCCCCACCCCTCCCGTCCCTAGCGTCGTCAATTCCCATCAGGCACGCCCTCTCGAGAGCACCGCTTTGAGACGAAGGCAGCAGCCCAAAACTTTTAAACAGATTTCGCTCCCCTGCCTTCCGCGGGGGAGATAACATTTGAACATGAATGCGGGAGGTGTGTATCGTTAACCTGCGTGCAGCTCCAAATGCCGCGTCCTAAGCACACACGCAACCCAGCCCGCATCCACGCCCGTTTCTGCATTCCCTCTCCGGCCACCCCGTGCTTCGGCCCCCTCCTCCACATGACTAGCGCTTTCATCTCCTCTCGCTCTTCCTTCCTTTGATCCATCATCGCCTTTCATTCGCCATCCAAACACTCTGTCCATCGCAATCATTCATCGGCCGTCTTCCTTCCTTCCTTCCACTTCCTTTCCCGCCCTGCCTGTAATACTATCTTCTACCATCTTCGCCTTTCGAGCTCATGTCCCGTTCCAAAGTACCATCCTCACTTTCCGACCTCAAGTTCTGTCCCCACGTTCCGTCCTCACATTCCGTCCTCACTGTCCGTCCTCACTGCCCGTCCTCACTGCCCATCCTCACTGCCCGTCCTCACTGCCCGTCCTCACTGCCAGTCCTCACTGTCCGTCCTCACTGCCCGTCCTCACTGCCCATCCTCACCTTCCGACCTCACCTTCCTACCTCACCTTCCGACCTCACCTTCCTACCTCACCTTCCGACCTCACCTTCCGACCTCACCTTCCGACCTCACCTTCCGACCTCACCTTCCGACCTCACCTTCCGACCTCACCTTCCGACCTCACCTTCCGACCTCACCTTCCGACCTCACCTTCCGACCTCACCTTCCGACCTCACCTTCCGACCTCACCTTCCGACCTCACCTTCCGACCTCAACTTCCGACCTCACCTTCCGACCTCACCTTCCGACCTCACCTTCCGACCTCACCTTCCGACCTCACCTTCCGACCTCACCTTCCGACTTTACCTTCCGACCTTAGCTTTTGTCCTCCGATTCCGTCCTCAACTTCCATCCTCAACTTCCGTCGTCACTATCCATCGTTACTGTCCGTCATCACCTTCTCAGATTTCCTCCTATCCTTTCCTCCTCACATTTTTTCATCATCTTCCATTAGTACTATTTCTTCGACCATTAACTCCGCCGTCCTTTCCATGCCTTTCTCGTCTTCACCTACCTTACCTTACACTCCATCTCCTCCTCGCCCACCCCCCGAGGCCCCCACCCCGTCCCCCTGAGCGCGCGGCAAAGTGGATTATGGAAACCAGATGGAAATGTCGAGTGGGCCCGCCCGCGGCGCCCCGCCTCCTGCCCGTCGCCGCCGCCGCCGCCGCCGCTTCCGCTTCCGCCTTGCTCTTCCGGGCGAGCGATTAGCCCCCGGAAGGCGAGCGTGCGCGCCGCCGGAGGAGAGGGCGGGGGGCTCCGTAGGGGGGGGGGGGGGGCTGGCGCTTGTGTCAAGTGTGAAGCGCGTCTTGAGCTCGCGAGTGTGAAAATTGTCAAAGTGGCGAGATAAAAAGGTGCCGCTCGTTTATGACGGGGAGAAAGCACGGATTTCCGGATTAAAAGAGTTTACGAAGCGCCTAAAGTCTCCTTCGCACGATATGAATTTCCTTCCTGAAGCGAAAGCGGGAAAGGATATTATACTCTACTGGTTTATATTGAAGGCTCGCTTTCCTGCCGATACTGTCGCCTCTGCTTTCAGTATCAGATTTACAGAGGATCAATAATCCCAGAGGCTCCAAATGTCGTGAGTGACAAGTGTGATCAATAAAACACGTTAGTTTTAATATTGATAAATTAAATAAAAATTTGAGGCAGCCGATGTCTGATCATTATTTTTTACAAATGGTTACATGGTTAAAAAGGAAACATAAGCATTCTATTTATTAACTCTTTAACGCTCTGTGCCTTCATTTAAGAACGCACATTTCTGGTCTACTTAGAATATGTATTTAACTCTACGTGTTATTGAGGAATGTTCCCCGATCTATACCCCGAATAATCGTCCAAGCACCGAGTTGGGCCCGTGATGTCACAAGCTTACAGATAAGAGGAAAAGACAAGATGGACCTAAGAGTCGGGGCGAAGTTCAGAGAGTATTATAGAAGTTTTTCACTGGAAATAGTTCCCTGGGGAGAAGTAGTTTGTGCGGGAGGCCTCCGTCGCTGAAATACCAATAGAGGGACCAACACGGCAAGATACGACTCAAAACAAGGGAAACTAATTAGTTTGAGACATTCTTGTATTGTTTTGTAGCACTAGGTTCTACTGCATTACATAAATTTCTCTTTTCAAGAAGTAGATATGAAATTGCAAAAAAAACGTACCAACATTTTACAAATTACACTAGGGAATAATTCTTTTGCCTCCAGGAAGGTAGAGTGCGCAAACTATTCAATGTTATAGGTAGATTACGAATATAACAATAAAAACGTCATCATCACCTCACAGATTTTTCAATATATTTATACCGTACCACACCATATTTTGCTATTATTGCAAATGTATAACAGGACCTTCTAAGTACTTTACGCCAAACGTTATCTGCTTTTGTGTAATTTTCGTACTCTGATGTCGGCTCTTTCATAATATATTCGAGTTTTTGCCTCATTCAAATTAGAGAGGGTTTAATTGTCCATTTAAATATAAACATGCGCTGGGGTGACTCTGACGGACACGCCCACTTTTGTATCAAAATTTCGTTACAGTTTTTGAGGAAAACTTTTTTTTTAATTGAGATGATGTCAACACACTTTGTTCTGTTGATTTTGGCAGACCTGTATAAAGTCCAGATATTCGCTTTCATTTGTTCTCAGTTAGTAAATACGGCGTTTTCTACGAGATTATGTTGATTTTGTATATCTTGTGATCTTGGAATTACGATGCCACGCCGTCAATAATTTTTTTTAAAAAAGAGTGGAGGACCTTTAAGGAAGAATAAGTCTGTAGACGCTGATAATTCACAACAGACCCATCCGAATAATCAAGATACTTCAGAAGAATTAAATGTAAGGTTACGTGACACACCTCGCAATACAACTGCAAGCTTCTGCGGAGAAAGAGCATCTCGAAGAAAACTTTTCGGGAGGGATGAACAATATATCACTTCTGTAGCTGAAGTTGAAACATGTGTAAACATTGTGGTTAACTTAGGACCCCTTGCAAATGCCACATGTGGATTTGTGAAGTGCAAAAACAGGGATACAGAAGAAAATGTGGTTGATCCGGAGTTTATGGTGCCACCGGTTCCTTTGGTTCACTGATTCGGTTCACTAATCTCGTGATTCACAAGGTTATAGTTTCGCGGTTCACTTCAATCACCGGAGAAAAATTTTGATGGCATTGATTCAAAGCATAAATATATACACAATTTAACTATGTCACTATGCCAAATAAAGTTATACATTTTTCCAATTACGAAACTTTTTGTCTTCATGACGATACATTTTAAATTTCAATTCACATCTAAAATTTCACTTCACAACACTCTTTTAAATCACAAAATTAAGACTTTATCTAGCTGGTTGAAATAGACTTGATTTACTAATAAAACAGCCTCCTAACAACACATTTAGTTGTTACTATGACTACAAAATTATTTACTTCATAATTTTATGAATCGTCAAATAGTGAAGAATTTTGTGGCGTGGATTTGCGTGTTTCATTGCCATTTCAAGTTCCTTTTTAATTGTTTGGTCAATTGTTTGTTTTTTAATTGTTTGTCAACTCACATAATCGCTGAAATTATAGAATTTTTAGAGTATTAAAAATACTATGGTAGTAAAATGACTGTAACACATCTGCACTAATTACGTAGAACATCCTTATAACACGAAAAACTTCAATGATTCATCAACGTATCACCAAATCTGCTTATGTCTGAAAAAATACACACTCTTCACTTCTTATGAACTAAATTTCAGTAAATTAATAAGTCGCCTCTAAAACCACGAATCCTTTCGTACAGACATTTTCACACAATGAAAATTCTGGCATCTTTCTCTACAAATACACTCAAACCCATCTGTTATATCCTTTCTCTCAATAAACATCATTTCTTTCTCGCATACATTACATACACGTCGAGAAGCAAGCAAACCCACTTTCTGACACAACTGAATCACATTCAAACTTCCCTTTCGGCGCAAATCATAAATAAATTCTGAATTCATACCTTCCATCTCGGTAGACACACAAAACAATTAAAAAGGAACTTGAAATGGCAATGAAACACGCAAATCCACGCCACAAAATTCTTAACTATTTGAATATTCATCAAATTATAAAGTAAATAATTTTGTAGTCATAGTAACAACTAAATGTGTTGTTAGGAGGCTGTTTTATTAGTAAATCAAGTCTATTTCAACCATGCAAGCTAAAGTCTTAATTTTGTGATTTAAAAGAGTGTTGTGAAGTGAAATTTTAGAAGTGAATTGAAATTTAAAATGTATCGTCATGAAGAAAAAAAGTTTCGTAATTGGAAAAATGTATAACTTAATTTGGAAAAGTGACATAGTTAAATTGTGATAAACCAAATTGTGTATATATTTATGCTTTGAATCAATGCCATCAAGATTTTTCTCCAGTGATAGAAGTGAACCGTGAATCTACAACCTTGTGAATCACGAGATTAGTGAACCGAATCAGTGAACCAAAGGAACTGAAGGTCAGTGAACGACACCAGACACTCCGGATCAACCAATTGTTTTGTGTGTCTACCGAGATGGAAGGTATAAATTCAGAATTTTTTTTATGATTTGCGCCGAAAGGGAAGTTTGAATGTGATTCAGTGGCGTCAGAAAGTGGGTTTGCTTGCGTCTCGACGTGTATATAATGTATGCAAGAATGAAATGAAGTTTATTGAGAGAAAGGATAGAACAGATGGTTTTGAGTGGATTTGTAGTCAGAGGCCAGAATGGTAATTGTGTGAAAATGTCTGTACGAAAGGATTCTTGGTTTGAGAGGAGACTTATTAATTTACTGAACTTTAGTTCATAAGAAGTAAAGAGAGTGTATTTTTTCAGATATAAGCAGATTTGGTGATACGTCGATGAAACTTTGAAGTTTTTCATGTTATAAGGATGTTCTACGTAATTAGTGCAGATATGTTACACTCATTTTACTACCATAGTATTTTTAATACTCTAAAAATTCTATAATTTCAGCGATTATGTGAGTTAATTTTTTATATTTTTTTTAATAAAATACTATCTTTGACATATAGTATTTGTTTGAAAAAATAGTCTGGTTGATTTTATATTATTAAAATGGGGGGTTTGGGGGGGCGATAGCCCCCCAATAATAAAAATGTTTAAATAGAAAGTGTTAGTGAAATATACTGCGAATTCTAGAGCATATAAAAAGTGTTAAGTAGATAAGATGCTTTTTTTTGGTAATTAAATTTTGGCTTTGAGTAGTAATGATAGTTTAAGTAGCATATGAGAAAGAATTATAGAAATTATAATTCTTGCGATAACATAGAGACCATTACAACATGCGAACAATAAACAAGGATTCAGTTCAGTGAGTCGATTCCCCTCTAGTGAACCGGATCAGTGAACCAAAGGAACCGAAGGAACCGGTGGCACCATGAACTCCGGATATACCAAAAAAGGTAATAGAATGAACAAGAATATATCATCCTGTAAAAACTGTTTCTTTGAGGAACCGGTCCTCAAAATTGTAGTAGTTAATGTCCTATAACGCTTCTTTTAGGATTTATTTAATCATATTGAAATCATATCAAAAATCCTGCCGACTATTGCTGGTTGCATTTGACATGAATTGTTCATTGATGTTTGACATGTTTTGTTCTTTGATCTTCTTTTCGTGAATTTTTCCGATATTTTTCTATAGTTATTCTACTATTTCGGGAAGAAATGAATCCAACAAATAAGAGATATTTAAAATTAGTCCTTACGTTCTTGAGTTATAAATGGTGTCACCAATCTGACTTTTTTTTATTTATTTAGGTTATACAATGTAACCTAAAATCATACGAATCTTATCAAAATAACTCTTAATTGTATCGTTTCAAACAATTTAATAAAATGTATGTAACAACCGTAACACTAATTCTTAATATCCCTTATTCAAAATAAATATTAAATCACGTTTATAGAAGTCCTGTTACCAGAATAACTTAAAGTACATTAAAAAACAAGCACACTTTTACACTACGTAAGAAAACACTTTTCAACATTTTTTGTTATGGACGTTACACTAAATGTCACATCTCTAAAAATTTAATTATATAAATACTAGTTACATACCAAATTTCTTGAAATCAAAAAAAACTGAAGACAATGTATTAATCTACAATATTAATACTTTTGGAGCAGAAAACGATTGAAACGATACAATAAGGATGTACGAACATTAAATCAATTTTAAACGAAATAGGCTAAAATACTTAATTTCAGTTATTGAAAAATTACTTGAAAACTGTACTTTGTTACTTTGTTTTAGAAATCATTATATTTGAACATTAGATAATGAACACTTTATAAATTTAAGGTTATATACAAATTTAATTTTGTACCTATTTCCCCTTTTATATGGAATGGATGAATTATAAAATGTTGGTCTCAGAATGGTTAGAAAACTACAAAAATATGAGGTGTAGAATGTCTCTGAAAATTCATTTTCTTCATTTCTATCTTAATTTTTCATGCAGAATTTGAGTCATATTAATAATAAACATGGTGAGCAGTTCATCAAGATGGTGCTACAAAGGAGAAGAGATACTCTGGGCGATAGGATTCTGAAATGATGGGATATTATTGCTAGTTTCTTGTCATAAAGCATAAACAGGAATACAAGAGTAAGTGACAAGGCGCAAAGCATTTTTTAAGATGTGCAATAGGAATTTCTCCTTTCAAGATGTTTTAATATTACTGTACAAATATGTGTATTCCATTTATAACTTCCCTCATATGAAGCATGGCCATACAATTTTGAAGTAATATAAGCGGAGTGACAATGCGAAAATAGGATTAGGATTTTGTTTGTTTCAAATACTAAATATGTTCATTTCTTTTGATTCCTGCGTGATAGAAACGTTTTACAATCATTTTCGAAATCAACATGATAATTTCCTTTGAAATCACTTACTTTTATTCTGGAGGTACGAAAAAATAAATTTGGTTCCCTGGTGTACGAGTAATTAGATGCATTTGAAATTGTGTATAACATTGTTTGATTTTAAAATAATAATATGAAAATACATCGCAGTCCAGTTGAGCTGGAGTTTCTTAATTAATAGTATCATTCATAGTACTTTTTTTTTCTTCTTACGTCTCAGAGATTCAAGAATACTTTTCACCATTGTGTTCTGTCTTTAGTTTGATGATATATGCAAAGAACTTTTACTGCCACGGTAAACGCGGATTGAAACCACAGAACTTACTACAATGCTGAAAATGAAACATTTTTGGACAAGTTTTATTAACATTTCTCAGAAAGTGTGGTAATTTATAAGAGGACATTTGTGAAAAACTAATTGATTATTGCTTAATTATTATCTTATAAATTTTTATCAATGACATTATGAACATTTTTCAGAAACATTATCGAAAGATGCATATGGTTTTAGTTTACCCATTGGTTTATTTAAACTCAAATACGTAACGTCACAACTTTCATTTCATCCAAAAATATAATGCAAACGAAACGCGATAATCTCTCAAAACTGGGAAAGTGTTTGTAATAAGTATTCACTCACACTAATGTTAAGTGATACGATCCGTGAGATGAAAAACAGTCAAATGCATACAATTTATATCACGTGAATGGAAAAAATACATTGCATATCATAACTCAGCGAAAACTGCCCTCATCCCACTCCGAATGAATCTGACGTTGCCTATCATTCTGTGCATATACATCACACGCACGTACAAGCATGTACGGTCTCGTGAAAAAATCCAATATTAAAACTCACTGATGTTTGTTTTGGAATTCCTCGCCCTCCATATTTTATAATAACGCGGATACCACAGTTGTAACGACAAAAACGCAACAAAATGCAATCTAAAAAATTTCAAGATATTTTATATAAATTAATATTACATTTTACTTACATTTTGAGCAATGAAAATTTTTTGAGATTAACAAGGTAATAAAAACGACTGTAATTATTTCGCACTTTAAAAAAATTGAAGCCTCATTTAGTCACGAATTCAAAGTGAAGCTCTCATTATATACACACAAATTTCTTTCCTATAATTGAACTCGTTTTTCATGACGTGTGTTATCTAAACGACATGTTGGGAATAATGAAATTTTTTTGTACCACGATCATCTTCTTCATGCTTGCATTCTGTTATTACCAATACACGTAAAACAGATCTCCACGAACATTTGCGTTTCATTTAAATTGTGACATATTCTTTTGCGTAGGATCTCGTAAATTATGGGTGATAAACAATAAGAGGATAGAATCAAAATCACTAATTTATGGGGACGAGTACTCTGAAAACCCATATTCACTTGTGCAGAAATGTAATCCAATTCAAGAAATATTTGTTTAGGTACTTATTTGAATCGTTTGTAGAAATGTTAACACTTTATTGACTTAATAAAATTATTTTTCCTACACATTTATTTCGTCGAACTTAATTAAACTTTCAATTCAGTACGCTTTGTTGGAATATTGCTTTTAATTAAATAAATAGTAATTTTAAATTATAAAATAATTTATATAAAGTAATTATAAAATAATTTATACACATTCAAAAAAATATATAATAATTTTATAAATGTTCCCCAGCTTCATAGAAACATATTTTCTGAAAATCAGATTTTTAATATATATGTTCCAAGAGCATCAACTTTTGTAATTGGCTGTAGATTCTTGAAAGAAATAGAGTTAAAAAAATAAAATGAATTATATGCAGGTACGAGCGTTTTATTTGACTGCTTTACACCGGATTTATTTATCTGAAAATCCAAGACTAATCCTACAAAACATTTTTACATTTAAGAGATAAAATACCTATTTTGTAATAAAATGTGTCATTTTTTTCTCCAACTCTCCTTGTTCGTATACTCGCGATGGTAATAATAGAACTATACATTATTATTATTATTATTATTATTATTATTATTATTATTATTATTATTAGCGTATAGGCCATTACTGACCACGCTACACGATTAACGTGTGTAATTCTTCCAGGATCAGCTTTTCAGCTGTATCCTTGGATTACAACAAGGTTGTTACGCCTTGAAGTGTGAATTATGAGATGAAAGGATGATGATGATAGGTGAAGAGACAATCACAAATACAACCATGTCTACGCAGGACTCGAACCTGCAGCCTCCTTGGCACAGACGACGGCTGCCGCAACCGTCTGCGCCACGGGGCCGACTTATACATTATTATTATTATTTGGTTGGGGGAGTCGAGCAAAGTGGACTGGTTTGTGAAATAATGAAACTTCGACTCCTCCCAAACATTCCCACCATAGCCCGAATTAGATTAATTTCGAAGGACCACCCAGATTCCTGTAAAGAGAGAACAGGTTGTAACCACTCTTGCAGATCTGGGACTGCAAGGATAGAGGAGGAAGGAGAGTGCTTGTTACCATGAAAGATGTAGATTGAATCATGTAAACATATATTCTAAAAATAAAATACATAAAAATACATCTTAAGCTATACGGGGAGAAGGAACAAAGGGTTGCAACATACAAAATCACAATGTAAATACAATATTAGTGCGGTAGCACAGAACTTGCTCCTCTTGCATCTTGCTGAAGTTGATGTGGCTGCGGGCGGCTAGCTAGGCCAGGCCCGACAGAGGCAGATGCAGTTCGGGGAATTGTGGGTGCCGTAAGTAGCACCAGAGAGAACACGAAATACCAGTTAGACATATAATGTCGGCAACACAACTTGTAGAATAGTTACACAGGCGCCACGTGGACGTGAATACAAAATTAGCTGAACACGTGGCAGTAGTACAGTTTGCAGAATAATTAAATCACAGGCGCCACACAGACGTGAATACAAAGTTAGCTAAACACGTGGCAGTAGTACAGTTTGCAGAATAGTTAAATCACAGGCGCCACACAGACGTGAATACAAAGTTAGCTAAACACGTGGCAGTAGTACAGTTTGCAGAATAGTTAAATCACAGGCGCCACACAGACGTAAATACAAAATTAGCTGAGCACGTGGCGAGCAACAGCTTGTAGAATAGTTAATCATGCAGCACATAACGTGAACACATGGCAAGCAGTAGTTTGTTGAATAGTTAATTATATGCAACACATGAATCGTGAGCATAAGGTGCAATTGAGCACGTAGCAAGTAGTAGAGGCGCAATAGTCACCAGTAGCGTGAGGCCCAGGTGATGACGCCAGGAGAGCGGCGCCGCCCGTTCGTACAGCTGCAAACTCGTACGAACACGGAGAGACTGCTGCAAGGAGAGCAGCATGGAGCATGCCTGCCCATGAGAAGCGACAGAGCAATACTGAATGTGCACACCGCGAGGAGGGCGGCACAGAGACCCATCCGCTCAGCAAGGAGGTCGGACGAGTGCTGAATGTTCACGCTGCTAGCAGAGCGGCGCGGAGACCCATCCGTTCAGCAAGGAGATCGGACAAGAACTGAATGTTCACGCCGCTAGCAGAGCGGCGCGGAGACCCATCCGTTCAGCAAGGAGATCGGACGAGAACTGACTTGGCGGTTGGGCGACTCGTCGGTTGGCGAGGCGTCGGGGGTTTCCAGAGAATTCTTGCACATAACGGAAACTCTGGCAGTGGTGGGGGGCGCTGGCCTGGCGTGAGCGCGCGGGCAGCGCAGCCGTGCGGCGGCAACTGGTGTCACCAGCCGCATGCAAGAGCAGGCGAGTGCTGAGAGCTGGTGCACTCTGGCGACAGGAGGAGGAATTAATACGAGACATCGGCGCGGAGGGGCGGCGGGCAGGCCGGCTCCCAAGCAGCCGTTGGGAAAGATAGCGTGTCTTGCAAGAGATGTTGCGCCACATGGCGCAACTAGAGATTTCCAGTAAGCGCAGCTGCAAAGCAAGTCGGTTGCATCGATGTGGCGTGAGGGGAATTCCAAGAAGCAGAGCGTTGCCGCACGTGGCTTCTGTAAGCTTGTTTGGAAATACAAATTCTTGGAATTCCCCAGCAGGCGTGTAGTAGCCTGAAGATGTGCGTCTTTGCATAAAATGTAAAAATATAATTATGAAATAAATAGCTTGCACTGACATACACCCCCACAGGACGACTAGGTTGTCCGACAAAAGAATGTTAGGGCAAGCTAGGTAGTTAGGCATAAGATGGGAGTGGTAGGGTGTATGGAGATATGTGGCAAGGATAGTGAATGTAGCCGTAATAGTGAATGTAGTATTAGAAAGGCATAATTAACCTTAGGCAAATAAGCACCTCGAAGAGGTGGCAAAAAAATGATGTCGACAACTAAAATGGCAACGGGTGCCTTGCGAGGTGGCAAACGCGGAAGTGCAGTAAGGAGCAAATCTGAACACAGTTAAGCGAACTCGAATGAGATTGAGCACCTCGGAGAGGTGGCAAGATGTTGTCTAAAGAAACAATTGCAAGCAAACGCGGGTGGTGGAAAATAGCAAATCTTAAAACAATTAAGTGATCTCGAATGAGATCGGGCACCCCAAAGGGTGACAGAAATGAAAATAAAATGAATTACGAGTGCCTACCAAGGTGGCAGACGCAGGTGGTAAACGCGGAAATGCAGTCTTGACGACTAACGAGTACACAATATAATAACACAATCAATCTTATAACTAACACAATGATAAACAAATAAAGACAATGGTTTTAAATCAACACTAAACAACTATGACTCAGTAACTATGACTCTGTAAGCTATGAAGTAACACAAAATGAGGATACTGTCCTTGAGTAAACTGTGCACCTCGGAGAGGTGGCAGGTGCAAATGCAGAGTTTTAACACATTAAGGTTGATAAAAAGGCATCTCGGAGGAGATGGGGCACCTTGGAGAGGTGACAAGCGCGGTAATGCGACATGTTACCATGAGCACATGGGGCAATGAGACGTGTCTCGGACGAGATGTTGCACCTCGGGGAGGTAGCAAGTGCACCTCGGAGAGGTGACAAGTGCAGTAATGCGACATGTTGCCATGAGGACATGGGATTATGAGACGTGTCTCGGACGAGGTGTTGCACCTCGGGGAGGTAGCAAGTGCAATAATGCAAAAATCTTAACGACCAACTTAACAACTAACTCGGAATAACTAACACTAAACAGCAATGTTGCCATAGCAAAAGCTAGTGAGGCATATCTCGAATGAGATGTGAAAGAATGCACCTCGAAGAGGTTGCAAATTGGAAAAAGCAAAGTGTTGCCATAGCAAAGGCTAGTGAGGCATATCTCGAATGAGATGTGAAAGAATGCACCTCGAAGAGGTTGCAAATGCAATAATGCGAGATCTCGAGATAGTGAGACATGTAAGCGGCATAGTAAGACCTCGGAGAGGCGTAAGTGTGACAATGCAAATCCTAATGTGACACAGAATCCTAAATACTAACAAATTTACAATACAACACAGCGAATCTTACAGCTAACAAAACAATAAACAACTAATTATAAATAACCAATACAAAACGACTATGAAAGACATGTACTAATCATGAATGGGTAGAGGACACAAGCGATGGACGTGCCTCACAAAGGAGCCTGCCTTGGTTTGAACTTGAACAGTTCGAGTGCGACCATCACGACCGGGAAAAGTTTGGGTGATTACCCCTAACCTCCACTCAAGAGGAGGGAGGTTGTCATCAATTAACAAAACGGGAGTGCCCGATTTGATGTTGGGAGAGACAGCTGTCCATTTGGAGCGTTGTTGAAGGGATAACAGATACTCCTTCGTCCAGCGCGTCCAAATATTGGCAAGTGCATTTTGAGTTCGATTCCAATGACAGCGTACAGATTGCTGCTGTAGTGCATTGGGATCGGGCAAGGCTGTAAGAGGTCTGCCAATTAAGAAATGAGCAGGCGTGAGATAATTGAACTCAGCTGCGTCATCCGATGGACGTATGAGAGGTCTGGAATTTAAGATCGCCTCAACATGCGTGACAGTAGTTAACAATTCTTCATAAGAAAGCACGGCTTCGCCTATTTCACGTAGCAAGTGACGTTTTAGGATTTTGATGCCGGCTTCCCAGATGCCGCCAACGTGAGGGGACCTGGGTGGAATGAATGTCCAATCAATGGAGGAGTTAGAGCAAAAATCAATAATTTGTTTTTGAAAAGCTAAGGATTTGAAAAGGTTGTAAAGGGCATGCAGCCGTGAATTGGCTCCCACGAAGGTGGTAGCGTTATCCGAAAAAATCTTAGTGGGAATGCCGCGACGTGATACAAATCGCTTAAGGGCCATTAAGAAAGCTTCTGTAGTTAAAGAGGAGACTATTTCGATGTGTACGGCTTTGGTAACCATGCACACGAAAAGTGCAAGATACACCTTGGTGCGGGATTTGCCGCGAATTCCGTGTCTAAGCCAAAAATGCCCTGTATAATCCACCCCCACAATGCCAAAGGTGGGAGATGGGGTCACACGTATAGCTGGGAGGTTTCCCATAAGCTGTTGTGCTGATGTAGGAGCATGGCGAAAACATGTGATACACTTACGTATCACAGATTTGATTGTCTTCCTAATGGAAAGTATCCAATAAGATTGTCGCAAATGGACGGTTAGAAGCTGAACATTGGCATGGGCCAGTTTTAAGTGGGCGTCATTAATAAGTGCCCTAGTAAAGTGATGCTTAGAAGGTAAAATTAGAGGGTGGAGAGTGTCAAAAGACAGCTCGGCCTCTGAGATTCTGCCACCTACACGCAGGCAGCCATTGTTATCAATAAAAGGATTGAGCGAAACGAGGCCACTGCTAGAGGGACATGTGGCTCCGTTGTTGAGCGCCTTAAACACATGGAGAAAGGCATGATGTTGTACGATTTTGATGCATGTTAATTTTGCATGATTAAGCTGGTGAGCAGAAAGAGACTTAGTGGAACTAGTGGGGTCCGAAGCTAGTCCTGACTTGGCGGATTTAAGACATGTGATAAAGCGAAGAACATATGCCATAACGCGAAGTGATTTTTGAAAAGAGCTGTAGTAAGAGCATACTCTTTCGTTCAGGTACGAGTCGCAAGGCTTGCAGAGTAGCACAGGTGCGTTGTTGACAGTTACAGTAATGCCATTTGGCCATGAGGTTGATTCAAGAGTTAAGAATTGTGGACCGTGCCACCAAATATCCGAATTTAACAAATCCTTGGGCTTGACGCCACGCGAGAGTAAATCCGCAGGATTAAGTGAAGATTGAATGTAACGCCAAGTGAAGCCGTTTGCATTTTCCCTAATAAATTGTGCACGATTACGCGCAAACACGTTACCCTTGAGAGGTGGTGAGTGAATCCAGTCCAACACTATTCTGGAGTCAGTCCACAATAGGACAGCATTGGGACAAAGTTCATGAGAAAGAATTTTAATAGTTTTAATCATAAGCTTGGTCAGAAGGACGGCAGCACAGAGCTCTAAGCGGGGAATGGTTAACGCAGTGTCATCCTTACACTTCATATTAGAGGGCACTACTTTAGATTTGGCACAGAGTAAATTTACAGTATATGTACCGTGTTCATTTACAGAGCGTACATAAATGGCTGCTCCGTAGGCTATTAGGCTGCTGTCGGAAAAGCCATGCAGTTCAATGGAAGAGTAATCAGATGGCAGAATGCATCGTGGAACATTAATCGTAGGTATGTCAATTAGTGACGTAAAGACCTCTTGCCATTTAAGGGCGATGTCAGGTGGGAGTGATTGGTCCCAATTGAGGGAATATTCCCAGAGTCTTTGAAATAACAGTTTGCAAACAATTATACAAGGGGCCAATAGGCCCAGTGGATCGAATAAAGAACATATCACAGATAGCATGGTTCTTTTGGTAAACTTTGTAACATTGAAATTAATTTTGTCTGACAGCACTAGGGTGAACATGTCAGTCACAGTATTCCAGGAAATACCTAAAGTGGATACTGCTTCGGGGGCTTTGGACTCGAAAATTTTGTGGCCTGACTTGGCCAGCAAGTGATCTGGAAGATCTGACAAAACAGACTTGTCATTCGAAGCCCATTTACGTAAAAGAAAACCACCCTTTGCCAACAAGCTGTTTAATTCAGAGATAGTTTGCTTGGCAGCATGCAGGTTGGGAGATGAATGTAAAAAATCATCAACATAAAAATTGGACATTAGCACATGTGAGCCGATAGGGAAGTCAGTACCTTCGTCGGTAGCCAGCTGATGCAAAGTGCGAACAGCAAGAAAGGTGGCTGGTTTTAAACCATACGTCACCGTAGTTAGGACAAAATCCTGGATAGGTTGAGAGGGAGAGTCCCTCCATAAAACACGTTGTAGGTTCCAATCAGATGGGTCTACATTAACTTGGCGAAACATCATTTTGAGGTCAGCAGCAATGCCAATTTTGTGAATTCTAAATTTAAGTAAAAGATCAAAGAGATCGTCTTGAATTTTGCTACCATTTAATAGCGCATCATTGAGGGAAATACCAGTAGTGGTTTTAGCCGAAGCGTCAAACACAACCCTAGTTTTAGTAGTGGAGCTGGAAGGTTTGAATACTGGATGATGAGGAATGTAATAATTGATAAGACTGTCACAGCTGGGTGCTGGTTGCATATGTCCTAATTGAATATACTCGTTAATAAACTCATGATAATCTCGTTTTAATTCTGGATCCTTTTCAAGCCTTTTTTCAATTGCCAGAAAGCGTTTAATTGCCTGAGGTTTGGAGTCGCCTAATGAATTTAATTTAGAATTAACAGGGAGCTTGACCGAGTATCTGCCAGAGGCGTCCCTCGAGTGAGTAGCAACGAAGTGAGATTCTGCTATTTCCTCCTCATGTAAAATTGGGTGCAGGGGGGAAACTTCCTCTACCTCCCAAAAGTGTTTGATCTGATCAGGTAACTCAAAGGGCGTCTGAATCAGATTACAGAGAGCTTGCGAGGGAGCAGTGGAGCGTGGGGTGCGACCCGCAACAATCCAACCTAATTTTGTGTGCTGTAGCACAGGATAGACACCATCGGATCTGGTTAGCTTATCTGGCAGTAAAATGTCAAAGAAAACATCCGCACCAAGCAAGAGATCGATGGGTTTAATATTATCAAAGTGAGGATCTGCATAGACTAGATTTGCGGGCAAATTCCAATTGTCGCAATTAAAACTATGTGAAAGAGTGCCAGGAATGCTATGCACGATTGAACAATTTATCTTACAAGACCAACTATCAGGAACATTACAAGGTCTAATTGTTAAAGTAGTGCTGTGAGTGCTTGTTAAAGCTTCCGGACCAATACCAGAAATAGTCACAGGCATTTTCGTTGTAGGTAACTTAAGGGATTTCACCGTGCTCCAAGTGATTAAGTTAATACCACTTCCAGTGTCGAGAAGAGCAACAAAAGGCTTAGACCTGCCATTATTAGAAGAACAGCTTACTAAAGCTGTTGGAATGAGAGTTGAAGTGGTTGCTTTGGCAGCACTGGTCGCAACAGCTGATGCAGCTTGTTGATTAGTAGGAGGTTTATCACCAAAATGCAAAAGTTTGTGGTGATTCTTATTACAAATAGCACATTTTGTAGTACAGGAATGACCATGGGTCTTCGGGTGAAAACATCTAAAACATCTACCTTGCTTGACAATGAAGTCTTAACGAGCCTTAGGTAACAATTGTAGAAATGAAGGACAGTCCTTAATCAAATGTTCAGAATTGCATTTTGGACAAATTAGTGACTTGCTTTTTCCCGTGTTGTTGACGTTGCCTGCCCTGGCGGTGTGAGGCTTGTCATTAACGTGAGAATTGGAAGCGTATATGTTAGGATTGTCAAAAACTCTTAAGCTTCGTTGATGAAGTTCTAGATATTGTAACAAAGAATCGAAAGTGGGGAGCTCACTGCTATTCAAGGACAGTTCCCATTGCTTGAGAATGTCAGTGGGAAGACTTTTTGAAATTAGCGCAACGAGCAACAAATCTGACAAATCAGTATCAACCTTGATGCCCTTAATTGCATTCACATGTAATCTAAAGTAGTCAATTAAATTTTGCAAAGAAGAAGCGGAGCCCTTTGCTAGTGCAGGAGGATTCAAAATCGAATTTAAGTGAATGCTAACGATAGCCCTGGGAGAGTCATACCGTTGCTTCAGTAATTCCCATGCAACTGTAAAGTTGTCATCGGTAATGGGCAAGTTGTGCAATAAATCCTTGGCTTGTCCCACAAGTGAGCCTGATAAATAATAAAATTTATTGGAATTAGGCATGTCATCTTGACATATAAGGCCTTCGAAAATGTTTTTAAATGTAAGCCAATTAGTTTGATTGCCATCAAAGGTGGGCAATTTAATTTCAGGTAATTTAATATTGCACTTAGAACTTCTAGAGGTACAGTTAGAATGGCTTGATCTGTTAGAAATAGAATCATTGTCAGCGAGAGCTGAATTGTAATTAGACAGTGCCACATTAGCTGCAGCGAGAACCTCATGATATTTATTGAGAAGATCATCTAATTGAGAAGAAGTCTCATCAGATGGATCAACATTGTCAATGAGGTTATCAAGTTTGTCAAAAATTCTAATGAGCAATTCCTTTCTGGAGATTAATTGTTCACACGTGAGCGCGGTAAGTGGCTCATTTTCTGTGAGAAAATTTGAAAAGGAGGTACAACCATTCTTCAACCTGGTCATTACGTTAATAACCTTCTTAGGGAGAGTTTGTGATGCCATCTTGGATGCTCAATCGGCAATTGATGGACGCAGGATAGAACAGGAATGTTGAGGGATCAGAAGGAGCCCTAACCTAATATTAATTGACACTGGACCTTCCCCCAAAATACATAAACACTAAACAAAGCACACTGTATGTACATGTGACACATAAAAGAAGCAAGTAATAACACTGATGTGTATACACGAGACATTTAAAAATTGCAATAAAGGCACAAATGTGTGTGTATGTGACACAATAAACACTTGAGTGGACATAAAGTTAAGGAAGCACATGAATGTAAATGCACAAATGTATACACATGAAGTTAAAGTAGCACACAACTTTACGTGCTGTAACAAACGAGATTGATAGTTGAGTTGGAATTAATAAAAGATCAGTAATTGTAATATCTTTGCAAGCAAGCAAGTAAGCTAATACCCTGAGTAGACGCACATCTATGAGGTTACTACACTTACAAATTTGTTGAAAAAACAGCTGAGTAGAACAGCAGGCAGCATCAGTCAATAGCATGGCATACAGCCTCGTTACACGATACAGGAACATACAGCCTCGTTACACGATACAGGACAGTATGGTACATGTAACATTTTAAATTAGGCATAAGTATGCTGCATAAAAAACAAGCACATTGACAAGGTAAATGCAATTAACACAAGTATGTTACATAAAAAACAAGTACATTGATAAAATGAATACAATTAACACTTGATTTATATATATAGTAACAAGCACACTCAAGAGACAAAATGTGATGGCTCGGAAAGCACATACAAAGTGAATGCTGATGTAAGTATCAGCTTTAATGCCTGGTAGACATTGACAATGGAAGTACAAAAAAGAATAAGTGCTGATGTGAATATCAGCTTGGTACCTGGAAGGCATTAAAAATAGAAGTTAGGCATATATATATGGGCATACATAAATTTGCTGGTAGAATCCGAAGCTCGAAGGTCCAAAATGGTCCGAAGAGCATATGCAGAATACATGAAATAACATATGAAATATACATAGGTTTTCTGGTTCAAAATCCGAAGCTCGAAGGAACAAAATGGATGGGGGAGTCGAGCAAAGTGGACTGGTTTGTGAAATAATGAAACTTCGACTCCTCCCAAACATTCCCACCATAGCCCGAATTAGATTAATTTCGAAGGACCACCCAGATTCCTGTAAAGAGAGAACAGGTTGTAACCACTCTTGCAGATCTGGGACTGCAAGGATAGAGGAGGAAGGAGAGTGCTTGTTACCATGAAAGATGTAGATTGAATCATGTACACATATATTCTAAAAATAAAATACATAAAAATACATCTTAAGCTATACGGGGAGAAGGAACAAAGGGTTGCAACATACAAAATCACAATGTAAATACAATATTAGTGCGGTAGCACAGAACCTGCTCCTCTTGCTTCTTGCTGAAGTTGATGTAGCTGCGGGCGGCTAGCTAGGCCAGGCCCGACAGAGGCAGATGCAGTTCGGGGAATTGTGGGTGCCGTAAGTAGCACCAGAGAGAACACGAAATACCAGTTAGACATATAATGTCGGCAACACAACTTGTAGAATAGTTACACAGGCGCCACGTGGACGTGAATACAAAATTAGCTGAACACGTGGCAGTAGTACAGTTTGCAGAATAATTAAATCACAGGCGCCACACAGACGTGAATACAAAGTTAGCTAAACACGTGGCAGTAGTACAGTTTGCAGAATAGTTAAATCACAGGCGCCACACAGACGTGAATACAAAGTTAGCTAAACACGTGGCAGTAGTACAGTTTGCAGAATAGTTAAATCACAGGCGCCACACAGACGTAAATACAAAATTAGCTGAGCACGTGGCGAGCAACAGCTTGTAGAATAGTTAATCATGCAGCACATAACGTGAACACATGGCAAGCAGTAGTTTGTTGAATAGTTAATTATATGCAACACATGAATCGTGAGCATAAGGTGCAATTGAGCACGTAGCAAGTAGTAGAGGCGCAATAGTCACCAGTAGCGTGAGGCCCAGGTGATGACGCCAGGAGAGCGGCGCCGCCCGTTCGTACAGCTGCAAACTCGTACGAACACGGAGAGACTGCTGCAAGGAGAGCAGCATGGAGCATGCCTGCCCATGAGAAGCGACAGAGCAATACTGAATGTGCACACCGCGAGGAGGGCGGCACAGAGACCCATCCGCTCAGCAAGGAGGTCGGACGAGTGCTGAATGTTCACGCTGCTAGCAGAGCGGCGCGGAGACCCATCCGTTCAGCAAGGAGATCGGACAAGAACTGAATGTTCACGCCGCTAGCAGAGCGGCGCGGAGACCCATCCGTTCAGCAAGGAGATCGGACGAGAACTGACTTGGCGGTTGGGCGACTCGTCGGTTGGCGAGGCGTCGGGGGTTTCCAGAGAATTCTTGCACATAACGGAAACTCTGGCAGTGGTGGGGGGCGCTGGCCTGGCGTGAGCGCGCGGGCAGCGCAGCCGTGCGGCGGCAACTGGTGTCACCAGCCGCATGCAAGAGCAGGCGAGTGCTGAGAGCTGGTGCACTCTGGCGACAGGAGGAGGAATTAATACGAGACATCGGCGCGGAGGGGCGGCGGGCAGGCCGGCTCCCAAGCAGCCGTTGGGAAAGATAGCGTGTCTTGCAAGAGATGTTGCGCCACATGGCGCAACTAGAGATTTCCAGTAAGCGCAGCTGCAAAGCAAGTCGGTTGCATCGATGTGGCGTGAGGGGAATTCCAAGAAGCAGAGCGTTGCCGCACGTGGCTTCTGTAAGCTTGTTTGGAAATACAAATTCTTGGAATTCCCCAGCAGGCGTGTAGTAGCCTGAAGATGTGCGTCTTTGCATAAAATGTAAAAATATAATTATGAAATAAATAGCTTGCACTGACATTATTATTATTATTATTTATTATTATTATTATTATTATTATTATTATTATTATTATTATTATTATTATTATTATTGTATTATTATTAGCTGAAGGCTCCGCGTTGCTGGTGTATTTATCATAACATGTTTTTATTAAGCAGAAAGAGGATATCCATCTATTCTCGCCCTATGGCGGAGCCCACGTCTATCTATTCTGTTGTATCTCCTCTCCGCCCTGCCCCGTGTCTCTCTGCCTTCCGCCAATCTGGAAATAACTGGTCTTCCGTACTCACTACAACACTTTCTCACTAAAAAAATATTTATACACATTCAAAAAATTATATAATAATTTTATAAATGTTCTTCCTATTGTGGTTATATTCTTCTTCCTATTGTGGTTGTCACTCCCAGACTTCTTTCACATTATAACTGAAAATAATTAAAAAACCCAAACTCAAAAATAAAATACTCAACTCATGTATATATTTTTTGCAAAATTTTATATGTTATATCAATACTTTCAATCAGTTACCACATTATAAAACTTTGTTTTTCTTCACGTATTTGTGAATAAAAGTTTGAAATTGATCTTCCCACGTCAATCGACGTTTTAAAATATTTAAAGTAATTTTAATTGAATTCGAGTACGTATTTTAGCATCCTTGAAAAATAGTGGCTGACGGAAAGGAGCCATTTACTACTAAGCCATTAACCAATGTTTCCAAAAATCCCAAATCACACTGAATCACCGCTTCACAAAACTTTTTGTATTATCAACAATAACAGCTTTGAAAACCAGCGTTGTCTCACTTCAATTCCTCTAAATACCCATTTACCAATGTTGTTTTTCTTTAATTATACTGCCGTTTTACTGTAAATTATATTCATTTCGAACTTTCTCCAGTTTAATTACTACTTCAACACTCAAATGTATGATTTCACTCTCCACTATATTAAAACATTTCTCTACAAAAATTCATCTAACTGCAACTAAACATGTGTGTATTACTCGCTCAACTTGAACGATGGATTGAAGAAATGCGGGTAGAGTGGGGGTATTAGTTATGAAATCGGCCACTAGATTTTATGGAACAATGCTAATCACTGGAGAATCAGTCATGCCTTCGTAACGTTCTCAATAATTTGCGTTCTAACTCTCTCAGAAGTTCGAGAGTTGTGATAGATCTTTACCTGCTTCGGCCATTTCTTTAGATTTTTGGAGAAAATAACAGATAAAAGTTCTCGTCTTCAAAAGAATATTGTTTCTATTTCGCGCTAGTGAAGATGTATTTGGAATGTTGCCATTAGTGCTCGCTGCGAGCTTTTGCCTTCATCTTGTTATTGTGCCAGAGAGCGGAAAGCCATGTCACCGTTCAAGAGAAGTTGAGCAAGTAATATTCATACCTTTTTACGACAATATTCACAGCCATCCCAAAATCGTTTCTTCCAAACATTTCGTCTCGTGTACACTGAATGCACTAACACCTACACGCAATTAAAATCAATACCTAAGTTACTTTTATAAATAAAGCAGATAAAAAATCAGAATTATTTCGGATTACACAATTGACAGTGGAAAGAAACAGTCCTCTAAATACGCAATTCTGTGCATTGTTGGAATAAGTATATCACAGACGTTATCTTCAGGTGGCGCGAGCTAAACCATTGACATTGATGAACTATTGAGCTTGTGATGTAAAGCTGGGCGAAAAATGTCCAGAAAAGTAATTGTAAATATATTAAGGCTTTTGGTTATAAACCTAGGTATCATTTGTATCATTTGAGCAGCTAGAAGGGACACAGCGACAGCTCCTTTCCAGCGAAAATCAATTTCCTTTCTTTTCTCACCTCTGTTGCCGCACTATCGCACAGATATGGATCAAGCTTCCTTAGAGCTCAGTCTGAGTGAGGCAATCATTTTTACCATGTTTATGTGATAGTGTTGCAACAGAGGCGAAGAAAAAACACGCAAAACAAATTTCGGCAAAAACCGCTACCATTGTGTTTCACCTATACACTTCTCTATAGAATATTGCTTTACATCTAATTCGGACCTCATCTGTCACTGTCGCTCCCCCTGTGTCCTGCCCCTGTCCCCCACCTTTACCTCGTCACAACTGTTCCCCCTCCCCAAATGCCCGTGTCCACCACGTTCCAACAAATCGTACTTGGACCACAAAACTCTTGTTCCATTAGGACCTAGTTTTAAGAGCCTAAATGGCATCATTTTCGAATGACGCACGGTTAAAATGTGTGTTGCAGTAATTGTTTCTTGTGTGAAAATCTGCGAACTTCTGTTATTTTCGTACAAAAATTTCAAATGCAAGACGTGGGAGTAATTTCCTAATCACCAGTAGACACAGGATTTCGTGTTTCTCATAAATTTCTAATAACTATCCTTAACATATTATCCTTGAATACAGAGGGAACATAATTATAATCTTTAATATACGACACCGAGGGAAGATGACGCCTAATTACTAACTCTATCAAAACACACGTAAACCTAACACCACCAACAAAAACCACGTAAATGTTATATTTCTGGAAAGAAAATTACCTCTCCGAAGAGAATCAATAATAATATTAAGACGAAAATTTAGAATTTTGTTCACTGTCCTACACAAAGAAATTATTGTAGACACTCGTGTACTTCGCAACAAATCAAATACTACACACAATTCTATCGACTGATTAGTGACTACATGCGCGTCAACTTTTAAGGTAAATAGTTCCGTTACTGTAGTGTGTTTTCCACGGGAAGTACCGGTGCTCTTCTTCCGCTAGACGGTGAAGATGCGACGACGACCTGCAAATTAGCAAGTGAGATTTTCTCCAAATAGCGCGGTTATCTACAACCACTGGGGCACCTGCCCATCCGGGACAAGCTTTAAGCTTCACACAGATCTCCTGGCTTATGTGGTAGTGTAGTACATACAAGTGTCAGTGTGAGCAAGTAAGGGGTGAGGATAGGACAAGGAAAGGGAAGGAAAAATTGCACGCGATGCCGTTTGTTAGGGTATTGGTCCGGCATTCGCCGGATGTTGATCGGCTAAAATTCTATGTAGAAATACATAGAAATAGACAGAATTAAGGTTTTCAAACTGTTCCTTGACCCCCTGCACAGGTTTCGATTTATATTTCTTGGACGAAATCTATTCCATATCTTTTTGGACCTTCTATTATATTCTTGAAGGGTAACATATTTTAGATCATCCACTTCACACAGGAAATCATGTGACTCAAATATTTACTATTAAAAATAACGATCAATGATTAAAATGTGTCTGCGTTCCTGAATATCTTTGTCTATCAAGTTATCTGAAGTAATATCCGTCCGAAATATTTCCGACTCTACTTTATTCTTACACCTCAATCACATCAATTACTGAAAGTCTCTCTACTTTCACCAACAAGAACCGAGCATCACCAACACCACTCTGCCGTCGTGTAACTCACCCCTTGTGTTCACAAAGCCAAGCCCATATCACTGAAAATCCGAGTGGATATCAACCACTTAAGAAGGAGACTAGACCACGGCTTCCGCCGCTAGTTGCCGCCTCCCAATGAACCCCATTCGCCCCCCCTCCCCCCCGCTCTCGTCCTGCAGTCCTTGTCTCCCATGTCGTCCTTAGAGCCCTTTCTCACATCGCCACCGCTGCACGCTTCGGAACGCCCCGACTCGTAGCAGAGCATTGGTTTGAATGCAGACCTTCCCACGTGCGGCGGGTTTGCACCGCTGCGGCGTTCGGCGGCGAACTCTCGCCACGCGAAACACGGAAGGGCATACGCGCCAACGCAGGCAGAAGCGAGCCTTAAATGATCGCATTCCCACTGTGCCACCGGTCGCGGCGTTTTACCTGTTGCGGTCCCTTTGTTCGTCCGGAGGGTCGGGGAAACCTACCCCTGCAGAACCCACCCACTTCCACGGCGGGCGACGGTGCGGGCGTGGCGTGCAGCGGTGGCGGCGTCGGAAGAACCCTGCCGCTCGCCGCCGTGGCGACGTGGGAAGGCGCCCTTACCGACGCAGCTCCCGACGCCGACGACACCACCACCACCACCACCACCACCACCATCCTCGCCGCCGCCTCGGACGCCCTCACCTCTCCCCCCTCCTCTCCCGCCGCCTTCTCATCCGCGCCCACCGACCCATACGATCCTGCCATCCACTACTTCGCCCTACACAGCAACACCGACCTGCTCCCGCTGACATCGTCACCTTGACCCACGCCCCACCGCTATCCTCTCCGGGAAGTTCCAGACAACCTGTCTTCGCCCGAAACCTCCGTTACCAGACTCGGCCACTGGCCCTCATCACCACCTACTGCACTGCCCGCATCGACCCTCGCCTCCCCTCCCCGGTAATCTCGTCGCCACCATCGCCCAACCTTGCATCCCGAGATAACTTCCCTTCGGCCGTTTCCTCTTTTCCCCCTACGTCACATACAGTTTTTACTGTTTTTTTGGCTGAATAAATCTAAATCTAAATCTGTTTCTACCGCCGTCACACCGCCGCCCACTGGCCCTTGTCGCCACCGACTGCACTCACCGCACCAACCCCGCTCCCCCGGTAACCTCTTCACCACCATCGCCGAACTCCCATCCCACCACATTCATCCGCGCAGTCTCAATCTGCCCGCGTCTGTGACCACCGCCGCCGCTAATCTCGTCACCACTAAGCATCGCCCAAGTCGCACCCTACCCTCGTAGTCTCAGACAACCTCCCCGAGTATGTTACCGTCTGTAACCTGCACCGCCGCCGCCGTCCCCACCGCTTCCGCCCACTCGCTCGCCGCCGCGCGCCAACGCCACTGGCCGCGGCAGAAGCGAAGCTCGCCTCCGGATGACAGCGTGCCTAATTTATACGCAATTGCTTCTAGTGTTGGATATTGATCATTACATCATCATTACGGCGCGTTGCCCCGCCAATGACGCCTGAATTATTAGGGTGACAACGTGCCGAGTGTCAGGGTGAGCGAGCGAGCGAGCGCGCGCGCGCGTGGGCGCCTACGTGTGTGGGTGACGCTGGACGACAGTATCTTGCACGATCGCTAATATATATTATATATATATATATATATATATATATATATATATATATTAGGTTACATAGAACAGTTTGGTGTACATGAGAATTAAACTAGGTAATTTTGTGCCATTCATTTAAACAGCTATTTATTAGAAGTATTCTCATCTTCCTCAATGCCCCCACAACCTTCAATTAGTGTTTATTTTACCGTTCTCAGTTAAAAGTATTACAATCAATGTAGTTTTGAGCGAGCTTCACGTGACAACGTAATTGATCAGACATGTAATTAATCAAT
This sequence comes from Gryllus longicercus, assembly GCA_038098605.1. Lineage (NCBI taxonomy): Eukaryota > Metazoa > Arthropoda > Insecta > Orthoptera > Gryllidae > Gryllus > Gryllus longicercus. The sequence goes on from JAZDUA010000020.1 coordinate 4,635,770, forward strand.
GCCAACAGCGGTAGCTTAGTCGAAGTTCAGATCTGATAATTATAGGGACACATTTTGAGATTGAAATTTTAATTTTTTCGTGTTTTAATGCTTTTTTAACACTAGCGTTAGGTACTCTGTCGGCATTTTGTTCACTTTCTACATTGTTTTCAAACATAATTTATTTTGGTGAAATTTATGGCCCGACCTTGCGTCTTACTCAATGCGCGTAATTTTGGTACTCAAAGCGAAATACATATTTCAGAACTAGATATCCGAAGAAAAATGACATTCATGTATTAGACAGAAGAATTATACTTACTTTGTGTCTTAATTAGTGCTTCTGAAACAGTATTGAACTGTGGGCATTAAAATGCGTTATTACTAGTAAAATTTGTTTTCGTAACAAAAAAATTCGACTCTACCTTGCTTACAATAAGTGTTGAAAATACTTTAAATACACAATATTTAAAAAAAGACCACAATGAGGTGTAGAAACAAAAACATAGGAAAATCTCCAGAATTTTTGCGTTATGGTTTTACGACTGTTGTAATTCCCTTCTGATTGTTTCATATGAGTTATACGTCCAGAACGTCGATACACTCCGATGTTTTCACAAACACGTTCGACGTCCTAATGATGGATTGCTGTTGTGGAATTTGAAATACTGGCACTCATTCATATACCCTCACTTATCAGAATACGAATCGCCAGACAGACGTCAATATCTTAATTTATCCTTTTTTGAAAGTTCTAAATAAAGTTCACCAGTCTTTCATTATTTTACTATTAATTATTCTACTACTCAGTCGAACTCTGTTCTTCTAGGAGGTATTTTGGACGAGTAACACAATAATTCAGTATTAGCAATCTTAAGTTACTGTAACCAACCTGAAAGAGTAGTAGTGCAGTCGCATTTTTTCTTTTGAAATTCAAAAGCAATATTTAATGAAAGCACTCATATTGAATATGTACCTACTGATAAAAATGTACAATTAGCAGAAAAGAGAAAAAGTAACTGAAAAGCACTTACCTATTACATTTAAAATTTCCGTTTTTCTGTGGCCTCCAAACATGATTTTCTGTATTTTCTTTACAATTCCCAGAAGCGCAGCATTAATTTCGACTCTCGCTTCTACCTCTGGTTTTGCTGTCAACATTCATTGCAATTAACGTACAATAACTCCATCTTCTACAAGTACCAGCATCCTGTGAACCAGAATCAAAACAAGGCTTTGTTTCCCTGTCTTCCTGCAATCCTTACATGACGTCGGGGGGGAAACGTCTGTTCGTGGCGAACTCTCTCCAAAACTTCAAACATTAGCTGGCAAGCAGTCAATTGCCTAGTAACAGAGCGCGCCTTCCGTGGTCTCGCACAACAAGAGCCGGCAGTTCTTTGAAATACATAATTTGCAGACTAAGCCAAACGGAGGGTGATTACGCAAACGTTGCTGGCGAACTCCATCGCCAGCTTGCACTGGGACTCCTCAACGGCGGTTTTGAAATCCCTCCTACCCCCCCCCCCCCCCAAGACCCCTTCTCAATGCTTGACGCCATGTTGGTTGCGTTGCTGCTTTGAACCTCAGAAGAGACCGTTCCTACGAGCAACCGAGAGTAATTCAGGCAGTTCCGAAAACACTCGGGTGCGGCGAACGAAGAGTAGCTCTTGTCAACTGCGTGTATTCGCTAAGAAATGTAAGGCTTTTCGAAATAGTTTCGCTCCAATTCCAAAGGATTCTCGGTGTACATTCTCTAAGAACAAATTGATGGTGGATTATGAAAGTCGAGAACTTCAGTACGTTTGATGTCCGATTCATTTTCAATGAATCTCATATTGAGATGATATGAAAACGTGGTGGCTGAGATAAATATATCATGAGTTGTTAGTGAAAAAAGAGGGAAAAGAAGTCTGTCGGATAAATTCAAAAAATTGGTTGAGCGGAATATTTGCAACGAGGGTAAACAGATGACTCGCAAACAAGTTGGTAAAAATAAATTTAATCCATATGAAACCGAGAATTTAATTATATACTAACCACAAAAATATCCTGGGTGCATGTGTTTAGAGTTGAAAGGTACGCGAATGCTGTTTGCGCTGCATTATATACAATTTCATTGCAAGCGTTCGTCATTTGTATACTTACACACACACACACATGTTGCGGACGAACCCCAATGGAAAACACATACTCCGCGAGTTCAGCAAACACGCACAAAGAACGTATGCTATCCAGCACATACACACATGAGGACTCTCTCTGAACAACGCACATTACGATTGGCCCTCACACCAAACAAGTATGACAAAAAAATTCTTTGCTGATTTTATCTGTTTGCAGGTTGAAAAATGCTGGCAATGCAAACAGAGGAATGGGAGAGGGTGCGGGTGCTGCGTGTGTGGGAGGCGACAGAGGCTTGCGGCTTCCAAACCAAACAAGGCATTATCACACACGTGCCGCCTAATTATCGAACGGCTATCGGCAACTGGAGAGAGGCGCGATAGCCATCTGAAATAGCGTTTAACGTAGTGGTCTAATGCCGCCTCCAGCGTCATGCAACCGTGCCATTTTGTCTGTATATACGATCACGGGAGATTCATAAAAGTGACTGGAATGTTTCGTCATAGTTTGAAATGAGAAATCATTATTTTTATGATTTGCCCAAATTTGAGATGAGGTTGTGGGTTCGAATCAAGTGTAAGGAATGAATGATGTGCTCTGTAGCACGGTATGCATTCTAGCGAATACAAATTGATTAACTTAGCACCTATAAAATCGATTTTATTCCTTCCGGAAATTGGCATTTTAAGGTGAATTTTAAGGAATACCAAAAATGTCACTTGACGCCTCTCTTCCCGGTGGCGCCAACAAATGGCCCCAAAGGCGCCAACAAATAGAGAGCAACTATCAGCGGCGCCTGAATACTATACGCTAGCTGCTATTGTCACGTGATCCTCCCTGCACTCGAAAAACATTCGCACTCGAAAAACAAACTTGAAATACGGCAACTTCACGTGACCGACCCAGAAGTGTCAAACGACACCGATACCAACTGTCAAACTTCTCGAACAAGTACATCTGCTCAACTACTAGCAGAACTAACAGACGGACAGACGGAAATTGTAACTAATTTACTAAAGTATCAGCCTACAACTGTGCTCTACTAAGTCGTAACCGGCTAGTGCTGTCCTCTGACAACAACAAGGGACGAGCGCATCAATACTATCTCCAGGCAGACGGCCTGCAAAAGAGACGGCTGCTCTTATTTTGCCATCAACCAACCAGCGCGGCCAACACGCCGCTACCTCTAAATTCGGGACACTCACGGGCATCAGCAGTCACCTGACTGAATCGACGAGACTACACAACCAGGGAGCTCCAGTCTCTGCGAAGTCCTTACCAGACTCATTTGCTTCTATTGCATACATAAAAATTGAACTTCAATTAGTTTATAACTGTACACTGCCTTTCATTCACCTCAAAATACGAAACAATTCCGTGAATCCCACTTTGATCCTGTATGTAGGCGCACTCGCTACACGGCATCTCCTACCGTGCTGCAACTCTTACAGGTACTGAGAGTGCATTTGCACACATGAGTCCCTCTCTATCTTCGCGTACCAGTCCTTACAACTTATGGATCACGTGATCTGCACTTAGTAGCAACCCATGTCGACAACTTCTTACTAGTCCGCGGGTATATGAAATTCGCACGTCTTTTGCGGAATATCACGTGACTCATCCAAGTGGCTACATTTGTCACACCCCGTCGGCTGCTTTCCTGATCCGCGCACTTGCTGTTTTCGGCGACCGTTGTTTGACAAATCCAGAAGACGTTTTTTATGCTGCCTCCAGCCTACGTCGACGACGCCAGCTCCTACCAGCTGCCTGCTCGCAAGTAAAATAGTAATGCCTATAAATAGTATAAATCAGCCTGTCTTTAATGAATATTTATCTTAAAGGTAGAGAGTCGCAAATAACTTTATAGACAGACAATTTGTGTGGATTTCTAAGACGTGGTCTGATCCGCGGATTTGAAACCATGATTTTGAAGCGACGGCTTGAGCCGTGGCGCGAATCAGATTGATAAAACGATGATTCAACGCCGTCTGGTGAGCCCGCGGTCTCAAGCTGGGGCTTTGGAAAATCGGTTTTGGGCAACATTGCCTTGGCATGTGGGAACGTCGTGTGTTTTTGGCGTAGAAACTGACTAGTTCGCGGCAAAAAAGTGGATATACGTTTGATAGTGTAGGTACAAATTGTATTTCCATTCTTATTTTGCGTGATAATGTAATGAATGACGAATTATACGTTTGTAATAATTACAAAGCCTTGCCAAAATTTCGTTCGGTATTAATACAGATTGCTCGGTTTGAAAAAGAAAGGGGGGTCCTGGAAGAAATTCGTCAGAAATACCCAGTTTTAGAGATAAAGCGGTACTGTTAATAAATAATTAGTGACAGGAGGCAAGCTTGGACGAAAATATGCGAGTAATTCACCGCATCGAATCCGAACAAACCTCCGCGAAATTCTGAACAACTACAAGGTGACTTTTTGTGGCCAAATAGCGTGTTTTGTAGTTGCTCTAGTTTTCTTAAAAAATAAATAAATACCTACCGACATATATCAGGATTAGCTGAAAACTTGAGTAAACATTTTAAATACAAATATTGTATATTCATTAAAACAATGTCTCTACTTGCAGTTATGTTGTTTTGTAACAGTGACATATGTATCTTTTGTATGTGATGTAACTAGTTTAGAGTAATGGGATTTGTTTGATCTGGTGAATAAGGTTAAAAAAACTATTTATTAAAATACTTGAACCATAACCAGATAACATCCTGGAAATGTTTGAATAATTGTTAAAACTAGTGTGTTTTTTGATAACATCTACTGCAAACTAATTTATTTTTTAGAGGGCTATGAATTTTCCCTCTGAGTTAATGCAACAAGATAATGGATATAGTTTCTATTGTGAGGGTTTTTCTGTTAGATTTGACAAATCTTAGAGATATTATTGTACTACAAAAGGATAATAGAACATGTTAAAAGTGTAAGTTCTTCAAACAGTAGTGCAGTAAGAAAGTGGCTAATTTAAATATAATAAACATAATAATTTATATAAAGTTAATATCTGCAAGTTGCATTTGGTTATTTTGGTAATAAATACATGCAATTATCATGTTATTCTTTCACAAAATTGTTTCTTGTATTAATGTTTTTGTGTATGCCTCTGAAAGTCTTTGAAAGATGAAAAAAGGAGGACAGTTAATGATAATAATTGTGGGAATATAAATGGTAGTCAGGAGAAAAGAGGATTCAATGACAACGAATGATGCTTACAGTTCTTCTGTCATAATTTCTACTCCCGTAACCACCAAAAAGGCAAATGCATAATTATTTATTAGTAATATATTTGAATTAGTACTATTCTGAAGAGTTATTTGCTTGTAGTGCCAAAATATTCATGCATGTGGTTTAATTTTATAGAAAGTAATTAACAGTTTTCTTTAAATCAGAGATGAGAGTCCTTAATAAAAATTGAATTACCAAATTTTAATTTCCCTTTTGTTTCCTCGAAAAAACAGTTTTGAAGAGGAATTATTGGAGATGACAAGTCACGGCAAAAATGATACAACATGCAAAAAATTGAAACTGAGAATAAAGAAAAAACAGCTCTGCTCGGACACACACTCCAAAATATTATAACATAGAACGTTATAATAAAAATATTAATTTGTATCTAGTTTTTCTTAATACATAATTATGAAAAATTGGTTTGATAGAAAGTTAGCTTTGAGTCACGTGTAAATCTATTCTCATCCGTCCATGTGATTGAGGTTAGGTCGCAAAACTTCAGTCAAACATCGTTTCTTTCGAAAAGCTGGAATCCCGCAACACTCTTGTTATCGAATTCAGTGTCCTAAGCCGATGAACATTGGCTCAAAATTCTGCCATACGTCTAAAAAACTCCATTTTCTACTATTTGAGTGAATGAGCCATGGCTTTAAACCATTTAAGCCTTGGCCTTAAACCACCTTTCGCCGAGGCCTGGGATTTTCAAGCCGCGGCTCTAGGCGCGGCCTCGAAAATTCGACAAAGCCGAGTCTTATTAAGCGAAACAGATTTCGAGCCGTGGCCCGAAGAAACCGCGGCTCAGGCCTCGTCTTAGAAGTTCACCCAATGTGTTGTATAACTTAATTTATTTTTACCTTTTCGACAAATTTGCACCACGTTTCAGAGATAGGTTATCCCCATCATCAGGCTAAAATTGAAATCCAAATTACATTATTTGTTTTGTTTTTACGTGCTGAAAATTTGTCTTAAAAGGAAAAATAAATTGTTATACAACGCATTGTCTATCTCTAAAATTATGTTATATGGGACTCCTCACCTTCGAGATAAGTAATGCCTATCTCCCTTCACAGTTTTTCAGCTGCAAAATTCGCTCATCAACGATCACCCGGAGTAAATGCTTCACGGCAATCGCATGGACGTGTACGGGCGACGAGCCAGCGACTAGCGCGCAAAGGAGGGGGGGGGTGCCACGCGTACGCAAAAGGGGGAGGAGGACGGCGGCCCCTGAATGAGGGGAGGACACGGGTGGGGCGGTGAGCGACGCACCGTGCGAGTAAAGCGGGGGCGGCGTTCGAGTTCGGAGTGGTGTAAAATTCGATCTCTCGCCTGCTAATTGCGTCTGCACGCGGCGCTGATGGGAGAAACGTGAGCTCGTTCCGGCCTGCCGCCCCCGCCCTTCCCCGCCATACCTCGCCCCACGCCGCCCCACGCCGCACCACGCTGCCCCGCCACGCCCCTCCCCAAGCCGCCCAGCCCCGCCCCGGCTTGCCCCGCCCCGGCTTGCCCTGCCCCGGCTTGCCCTGCACCGGCTTGCCCCGCCCCGGCTTCGCCCGCCACGGTTTCGCCCGCCACGGCTTCGCCCATCCCGGCTTGCCCGGCTCCGGCTTGCCCGGCTCCGGCTTGCCCGGCTCCGGCTTGCCCGGCCCCGACTTGCCCGGCCCCGGCTTGCCCGGCCCCGGCTTGCCCGGCCCCGGCTTGCCCGGCCCCGGCTTGCCCAGCCACGGCTGCCCCGCCCCCCTCTGTCACGAGCAAGTGACGAATGCGGCGCCTGCCGCGCCCGTCCTACGCGACAACGCGGAGCAGAAGATCTGTTTAGTGCGCGGGTGGCGACAGACCGAAGCCGATAGAAGTCTGTCGGCTTCACCCTATGAATTAGTTTTCAGCCTGTGTTGAGTGTTAGTCAATCAGTAATGATATCTATGACATCGGAGGCGTTCCTGTTCAGCACGGGGTGATTTTTGAGTGGAGCAGGGTCCGAGATCAGTGCAGTGTAACTGCGGCTTTGACATGAAAATGTGTCCAGAAAGTCAGAAACTAAAGACGGGACAGTTCGGATTCTGCATAGGACAAGTTCAGGTACAGGGCAATGTGAGTTAAGGTTCAGCACTATGTAAATAAAGGTTCAGCCCTATGTGAGTAAAGGTTCAGCACTATGTGAGTAAAGGTTCAGCCGATGTGAGTTTACAATGGGCAAGCTACATGTACGAGTATTTTTGTGACATAATAAAGTAAGAATTGCTACCCCAGAACAGTAACAATGCCTTGATGTCTTTGTAATGTTTAAAGCTATTTTCTGCATTATCAAAGCAATATGAAACTTGTCAAGACAGTTCAAAGTTTTTTGTTGCCATCTCACTCAGATTCTGTCCAAAAATCGGACAGTATATGTCTGATGAAAAAATTATATTTCCCGCTACAGAATTACACTACATGTAAATAAGAAGTAGGGGGGAAATAAAATTATCTATCTTTAATACTGTAGTTGCAGGAAGACACCAAAAAACAGTAAGTTTAAATTTGTATACGCATATATTACATCCATACAAATGAACAAAAAATTCGGAGACATCATTGTGAAAATTTCTTTTTAAAATCACTTTATTTCAAGCAAAAATGCGCGATGACTATCATTTTGGAAAAAATTGTACATTACTTTATTTACAGATCTAATGTTGAAAATGGATGTTATTATGAAAATTTGTTTTCAATATTGTAGATGCAGGAGGACGTCGAAAAAATTAAACTTTGTAATTTTTTTGAAAGCGTACGTGTTTTTGAAAGCATATTTTTCTCTATTTGAGAAATAAAATCTATAGAAACGTTTTTAGCAATTTCAAAAAATTTGGAAAATATCGCTTAGGCTTCATGTAAAATACCCCCAAATTCAAACTGTTCCCTTCAAACTCACCGGTGTGTAATAATAAGCAAGTACATATATATATATATATATATATATATATATATATATATATATATATATATATATATATTATGACGTACCTGATGATGCCGGGTATTTCACTGCAATATAACACTAAAGGAGGGTATCTTTTCCGTGAATGGGTCCCTGGATAAGTTGGTATAATATTGGGAAAGTTAATCAGAAATAGAAATACAATCATGAACAAGATTTATTTGCAAATCAAATTTGTTAATTACATGATCTGATGACATTTATACACTCTGCCTTGGTACCAAGATTAGGTGTAATATGCATTTATCATACCTTCGGGGCCCCGACCAAATACCTTCGATGCTCGTAGAACAGCTCGTATCGACAGGGTTGCCGACCTCTGCAGCAGCTGTGGGCCGTCGGCGGCTGATGGCGTGGCGGTCGTCCTGGGCTGGTGACCTTGCGACTCCTCCCCGACTCGGATCTTGATACCACGGCGTTGCACCTCTCTCGAATCGCCTTCCGTCGATGGATTTAATTACTCAACACGCACCTATCACGCGTACTGGTCTCAGTTCCGTACCGCACAGTTTCGGTAAAGTTTCCGCTACACCAATTACTACAAGCGTGATCGATTGTTCTATCAACACGAATCTTTTATTCTAATGATAATCTCATTGTCTACTTCACTTATTTACTGTTTCACAATTACTATTGCTTTACGAACACATCGCATGTTCCCTTTTGTCCATGCGCTAACGGCGAGCTTTTCGCCACACGTCCGAACTCTTCGCCGCTCCGCTAACGTCTGTCTTCTTCGCAATTCTCCTAACGACTGCCTGCACGTGCTCGCTGCCCAGTTTGTAACTGACATTCTCACGCTGGCCTCCCGGCGGTGGCACCGGTGGCGGTAGCGACCGTTGCTAGCTCCCGTCGTTGTTCGCAGCGCTTGGCGTACGTACCGCGCAGTCCAAAATATATATTGATTACTTACACTAATGTTTTAATTAGTGTAAGGGAACACATTCTGTGTTTCAATATATATATATATATATATATATATATATATATATTCATACCTATTGTCAAAACATATAAATATATAAATGATAAATTCGTGGAGTATTCTCCTTGAAACAAGAAATGCTTGCATTTGAAATATCATTATAAAAAACACCTTAAATATTTCATCGCGGTAACTCACAAATATTCGACTCTTCAGTTCCCCTTGAAATAAGGTAAACCATTTACATTACCAATATCACATAGTATTCGTCTAGAATGTATCAAACAGCATGTATCGTTCGCAAATCGGACTTACTCATCACTGCAAGTATTGGAACAAGCAGGCCACTACCGCTTGACGCAGACTGCCGCCACGTTAGCTGGTGTTGCTTCTGTCAGAACTCTACAGGGACACCAGAGCCAAACCACGCGAGAGACGAAGTTCAAAGCAATGGAGTGGACATCGTCCAGAAAGAGACGAAGCGCATTACATTCGGGAATTCGGAGAGCAGGCAAATGATCGATTGGGTGAGTAAGGAAACGCGGAAAATGAGGGAGTAAGAGAATGGAAGACAAAATGGAAATTGAAGGTACAGTCGATGAACTGTGCATCATGTGTGAAGGGTGGAGTACTCAATGAAGATGAGATTTAGGTTTGGAGTCGAGGTATAGAAATAGACAGTTCTGTGATGGCCTCTGCCTATTTTATTTCCAAACGTAACCAGATAAAAGGGAAAAAATCATGAAAGTGTATGTAACATATTCGTATAAAATAAAATCGAGTTTTTCACCTTTATTCAATAAAATATTTTTGGAGAGAAAGTAGCACTTAATCACATACTGACGATAACCATGAAACTCCATCCATAGTCGACTCCCAGTGAACGATTTTAAACAAGTGAAATACAAAAAAAGAAGAAAAATAGGAGCGGAAGAAATTATATATTGAATAGATCGTAGCTTATCTTTATTAATAAAAAGCTTCGAAATTTGCATTGTTTGAAATGCGCGGCTAGATATGAAATCGGAAGATGGCGTCGTGCGCAGCTTGCGCAAAACGCGGGGGAAATGCATTAATAGTTGTCCTGGCTTAGAGAACATATTGTTGAGTGAATGTTAAAATTATGAGTTGTGAGTGTCAATTGTAAGTATCCAATGAACTTACTTATGATATCAACGGAAGACATAAAAAAAGGAGAGAGTGTTGTAATTATTAATTGAAAATTGTATTTCATACGGTGAAGTTGATAGCAAGATTTTGCTGTTATAGTGCAAAACAATATCCATGTATATTGTAATGGGACGGTCTCACGCGTGCCGACGCGAAAATTTATTGAATATAATGTTAATGCGAAAGATGCCAGGATAAAGGCCGGTTACACAGTACAGTTGTCTTGCATATTCTTAAACATTTTCTGTATAGAAACGTCAAAATCTCAAACTAGAAGTATAAAAGCCAAGTCGTACATAGACAGTCTGTCTGTTTTATATGTTTATTTTGTCTTAATAGAGTATTAATTAATGATGATGGCCTAGAGATGATAAATTGGAAGGCAGGAATAGGGAAGTAAGTAGTTTAACATAATATCACTTGACACAATAGAACCTTGACACACATAACCATAAAATCGAAATGGCCGATTACTGTCGCGTCTGGTAAACAAGTCAGTTGACGATTTTGCCATTAGAGGCGGTTGAGTCAAACTGTAAGCTTTCTGCATGAAAATTCATGAACATACTCAAAAGTTTTAAAGTAGAAATCGTTCAGTCTGGGTTTTCTCTTCGTCCAATCTGCATGAAAACTGTTCTTTGTATATTTAGTGGTCGGTGAGCTCTTGGTAAATACAAAACATAGTGAATGATGTGGATATGCATTATTTTCTTTGCTAATCTTCGTGTAATCGCATGGGTTCAGCTAGTGTAGTTAAAGGCAATAATATCTTTGCAACTTCGTATTAAGTGTTTATTATACTTAAAAATAATTATTAAGCATATTCAGCTTTCAATAAACAGGATTAAACTAATCCACACTCTTCCTCTCACTCTCACGCTCCCTCTCTCACCCTTCTCCCTCACCTCTCCTCTCCCTTTCTCACTTTCTTTCTTGCTCTTTTTCTTTTTCTCTCTCTCACTGTATCTCTCGGTGTCTCTCCCTGTCTCTCTCTGTATCTTCCTGGGTCTCTGTCTCTCTCCCTGTCTCTCTCTCTGTCTCTCTCTCTGTCTCTCTCTGTCTCTATATGTCTATTTCATCCTCTCTCTGCGTCTCTTTCTATGTCTCTCTACCCCCCCTCTCTCTCTCTATCTATCTATCTATCTATCTATATCACTCTCTGCAAATTCCACGTTTATTTGCACGTTACAGCTGATATTGAAAAAATGTTAAGAACGTATTTGTTTATACTTTCAAATAATTCTATAGAGTTAATTCTGTGGTGACGGGTTCCAATAAAGTGCAATTTTCAATTCATTTTTCACCACAAGCAGCGAATATAGTTGAGTCGGAGAAAAATGAATTAGAATATTATAATGCTGGCAGGTGCAGAAAAAGATTACTGTAGTGATACACTACCAGCCAGTATTTCACAGCGAAATGCTACGGGGTAAATAAATATGGCTATTAAAGATTGAGACATTTTGAAGATAGGACATGTTCTAGGCTTGAGGGCAGGACATGAATAAGTACAGGAGCACGGCACGGGACTCGCTCGTGATCAGAAGGTATCGTTTAGGCATAGGATAAAGAAAAGGGAAATGAGTGGGCACGAAAGGGAAGAAGCGCGGGCATAGAGGAGAACGATGAGCCAAAGCGGTTGGGAGTAGCAAGTGGGGCTGCCAGCATTTCATCACACGTTCCTGCCGAAGCAGCCGCGTGTCCACTACTTAATGAAGATTGAGTGTAATCCTCGTTTAATGAAAGTCCCCATGAATAATATTCCGCTCGGCGAACACGTGTTGTTATTGCCGTAGCCTCCCCCCGCTCCGCGCAGAGACGGCGCAGTATTGCGTGATGCTGCGTAGCTGCGAGGCGGGAGGCAAGCTAACCAGAGTTACACACCAACTTCGCCGCCATCGCAGCCCCGCCCCCTCCGCCACTTTCGCTCTCGTACCCACTGACCCTGCGATCATGCCGTTGCGTCGTCTCCGCGCCCCCTCTCCCTGCCATTTCTTTGTCTGCCAACCCACCGTACCCACCTCCTGCCGTCATTCTCCCCGTCCCGATCGCCTCTGTCCTCGCCGCAAGTCCTGTCCCGTCTCTTTGCAGCGTCGCCATTCCTCTCTCCATCGTCCAACCCCCCTCATCCCCTCGCCAATTCCATCACCAGCGTACTCGATTCGGGCGTCCCCGCCCGAATCTCCGCTCCCCGACGCCTCACCGCTACTCCCTGACCTGCGTGTTGCCTCGCTCCTGCCTGGCCTCGAGGTCCTAGCCTCCCACGACACTCACGTCGTCCCAGTGTACGTGGCCGTCTTCGCACCGTCCTAAGGGTCCGCCGCTACAGTCAGCCACCCGCCCCCGTCGCGCCCTTCTCCTCCCCTTCACCGTCTCCTTCTCTGCCGTCGCGCCCTCTTCCGCCCTCGCCCCCCTTACCACACCCTGCAGCCACCCCAAACTTCCGTGTAGCCTAAAGTCGAGCCGAACGAAATTAATAAAGACGGATCAGATCCGACAGTAATATTACTTGCGTACGGCGAAAGTCTCGCAGATTTGAAGAGACCGTACTCACACGCGTAATACACTGGGCTAGAGAACGCGCGTATATTGTCCCGCGAGCCTCTGCTAGAGGAACCCAAGCAATTAGAACGCCTTGTATATGGAGCCGCCTTGTGGCGCAACGATCGAGTACTGAGTAATAATGTTCGCATGTTTGGGTCGCTAGAGTAGGTGTCGGTAATTATAAAGCATTGAAATAGTCTGACAATAATTGCTTGCGAGCAGCTACGGAGATAGTGAGGCAAATGAAAGGAGCTGATGTAGGGTCGAAAACTCGTAGGATAGCGAGAAGGGGAAACTCGCAATTAATCGTATGAAGTTGTATGTTGAGAGTAAGCCGACAAGTTCTGGATATTTACTTTTACTGTCAATATAATACATACTCAAAAGTTTCTAATTTCTAGTTAGTGTGTGCCATTTTTTCCAAATTAAAAATTTAAAAAAATAATTTATTTTATTGTTTATAATACTTTTTAAAAATAAAAAATAATAAATTATGCAATGCAATATCACTTGAATGCGTTTGTGGACATATTTCCAAAAAGTAATTGGCAATTTGTTATGAAATATATAAAATGAAAAAATAAAAAATGAGAAACTGTACAAAACATAAAAATAAGCAATATTTAATTTTGCAAAGATATTTTACAGAATATATACGTTACTTTATTCGTTTTCAATAGATTATCGTGATATAAGTTTCCAAAATTTTATAAAGTTTAGCAACTATAATTACAATCTTAATTTTGAAATGCTTTATCACATAAGTGGTTCGCTAGTGAACCTTAATGAACTAGCGAAAACAATATTTACATAGGTCTGCTTATCTAAAAGACGTGGGTGTAAAACAATTTCATTCTGACCACATGTGGAAATTATTGCGTGCATTGCTCGTTTACCGAAAATCAAAAGATCGTAACGTGAAAATAAAGATTGTTTTAAAAATACAAAAAATTCATTTCAGTGCGTTGGATTGGAAATCATCCATAAATACATGAAAAAATTCTATTGTTGAAAGTTTCTCACTAGTGATTACGCCATCGACAAAGGCTGGTTATTGTTGCTTTGCAAACATTAAGATTTACAAATACTTTATAAGAATCATATCTTATTCCTGATTCAAGCGTAAAGCTCCTCAAAGAATAGATATCACACATGATATTTAATATCCACGGAAAAGCACATCTCGAGAAATGCTATGACTCTTACGTTATATTGACGTAAAATGATTGTGATCCCCAAAACAAAAAATTAAAAATCATTTATTTGCTAAGATCTGTACTTGCGGCATATAGTCTATAGTTGAAAACTTTCACTGTGACTAAATGTACTTTCAATACTCTTATTTTGTTTAGTATTTTACATTTCAAACCTTTTTTATAGCTTTGCATGTTCCGTGACAATTTCTTATTTTTGTATTCGATCATTTGTGAAACGGATGAAGAAGAATTTCACAACTGAAAGGTACCATCTCCGATACGTGTTCGTGCAACTAGCCCAAAACTACTTTTTTAAATTATTTATATATTTTTTATAAAAAAAGTAACTGAATTAGACATGTTCCTCTAGCTAATTACTTGCATTGTATATTAAATGTTACTACACACTACGATTAAATGTATATACGGAGCTTATTTCTCCGTATCGAGTGCTATTTTTTGCAAGCTATCGCGTATTAATATAGTTTTAAAATGTGTTTTTATTAAGAAATTCTATTCCTTTATTTCATTAAATTACTACAGTTTATGTAAAACTGTTGGTTACTTTAATATTTATACTCATTTATTACCCATAATATAACATACGGTTACCGCCATTTTTTAATGTTTATGAAGAATAGTACGGCTTCTCTGAAATAAAGCTACAGCGTATTGATCCGCTTGATCCCGCAAGTCAGGGAAGGGAACCAACTGTCGTTAAGTTCGGATCAGGACATCGCACATTTTGTGGTACCGACTTTACATGGATAATGTACGAAACTTTGAGACTGAAATATATATATATATATATATATATATATATATATATATAGATAGATAGATAGATAGATAGATAGATAGATAGATATAGATATTTGATCTACTAATACTAACAATCTTAAAATTACTGACAAGCATAAGAAATCAACATTATTATTAACATTTTTTAGTGTGATGACTCGATCAGTAAGGCTATTTTACGTCACGGGCCTTCCCAGTACGATATTCAGAAACAAACGCCGGCCTCCTGCTAGTTAAAACGCTGTAAAACCGCCCCTGTAATATACCGAAAGCTGTCTTTCGTAAAGTGGCGCGGCCTGCCTACGGTCCCGGACGGGTCATCAAGCGCTTACTGGACGATTCAACTGACGACCGGAAATTTCCTGCGGCTCACGATCGAGCGACGGTCCGGCGTCCCCCTCTTCGCGCCGCCCCCTCCCACGCCTCTCCTGCCGCCCTTGCCACGTTCCTGTCCCCTACTTCGCCCCACCGTCCTATCCTTCCCGCCACCTCACCGCGCTTCCGTTTCGGACGCCCTGCCACCCCTTCGCCGGCACCGTTGGCAACTCCGCCGATGCAACCAACCCCGCTCATCTGTCGACCCCCCACCCACTAACATTAACTTCTTCCCTTTCAGACCTTAACTAACACGTATCTTCTTTTTGCACTCCCATCGCTCCCGCTGTCTCCCCCGCCGCCACTGCCACCATGGCGCCCCGCTGACACTTGCCGTCATTACCGCTCCCACAAGTTCCCTCAGTCTGTCCTTCCGGCGATCACTTACTTCACACACATCTCACAAACAATCCACCCCATTCTTTTACCACTCTCACCAGTGCTCTCCACCCAGCACTCCCTGTTCCGCCGAGCAGCCATTCCCACGCCCCTGCCGTTCCCAACAACCCTGCTACTCCCACAGAGCAGACCGCCCCGCCTTCTCTGTCACCGTCTAACCCGCCCTCCGCGCGGCCACCACCACCTCCACCGCGCTAACCACTTTCACCACCCTCCCCTCCCCGTCCACCCCCCTCCTACCAACGCTTCCGCGGGCAAAAACGCTCGTTTGCGCCGCGGTTGGCCAACGCACGTCATCTGGGCGATCCCGCAATACTTGTCCACATGAATGTTCATGCAAATCTAGCGCATTTATTGTCTCTTTTGCAAAAACGCCCGTTTACGCTCGTTTCTGAAACCTCTATTGCGAATTAAAAGCGCCCGCGTTTGCCAAAAGTCTGCTCATCAAAATCGGCTTTCCCAGAAATGTTTTGATGTGTTTGTGAAGAGACTACTGCAGCGAAATGCGCCTTAGGGTGATTGCGTAGCATCTGTACATTTTAGAGTTATTTAAAATTCAATGTATTTCGTAACCCTATTCAGATAAGAAATTTTAGCTCTACGAGTACTGTGAGAGGAAAAAGATCTTTGCTTCAAAAACCTGAACAAAAGATATAAATGTATTATATACATACCGTGTGCCTTAATGTCGCTAAAAAGATAAGAAATGTTTGAATAACATTACGAATATCTGAATTTTTAAAAAAAAATCGTATATCTGAATTTAAAAAAATAATAAGTACAAAGTGGAACATTTTAAAGATACAGCATTCAAAAATAAATAAAGAGTAAAACGAATCACTACCATATACCCTCAGATAGGGAATATGATGTATGTTTACAATCAAAACATGCAAGCTCCTTAAAATTAACTCGTGATATATTTCAGTTTGAATGTTTGAAGGGTTCTGCAAAATCAAAATTGCACAAGACAATTATATTTATAACGAGAACATAATCATGATTTCATTTTCAATGAATATTATTGGCCTAAATGTGTATTTATGAAATAATTACACTACATACTATACATAATTGCTACTACAACATACCAATTTGAACATGATGAGTGAATACTGGAGTCAGTTGTTTTACGCAGACAACGTTAGGTAGTAGCCACCTTATTGCGAAAGTTGCGAAAGAAAACGTCATAATTTCAACAGAACAAAAAATTCTGTCATTCATATTCACTGCCCTAGCTTCAATCACTCTCTGATTTTTAATTTCATTGTCATCTCCAGCAGTCTCTGAAACTGCGTCCTTTACTACAACAGTTACGTTGGCAGGTATTGATGCCAACCGTGAAATTCCTGTGATGTAATGCCAGTGCGGCACAACTTAAGCAGGTCACGATTCTTTAACGGATTGATTGGAAGATGGTTGTGGTACATTTTGGGCAATGTACTACTTTTCACTCTACGGCGCGATTTACCGCATATTGACAGTGATATACTCATCTGTTTGATTGTATCTGTAGAAAAGTACGCACGTATTTGCTTCACAGAACTAGATTTGTTCACGAGCTGCATGTATTGCGTTATCGTCAATAGACATGGGTCTATTGTTCACAAAGATTTTTGGACAACTGATTCAAATCCACGATATCATTTAACTTCAATTCATTGACTTGATACGATTTGCCTTCGAAGCTTTTGAGCGAGCCATTCTGTAATACATAGTTATTCTCTCTTTGTGTAGACAGGAACAAACGCTCTGCATTTTTATTGATAAGTTGCATTTATATTCACATTCGGAGTTGGATTTTCTGATATTATATTATATTTATATTCATATTTATATTTATATTTATATTTATATTTATACTATATTTATATTTATATTCACATTCGGACTGGATTTTCTTATATTGTTCAATTTAAATGTCAACAGATATTCTCAGGAAGAACACGCTATGTGCTTTTAGAGGATTTTCCCTGTCAATATTCTTCATATGTGGAGTTAGAATTTTTTTCTTTCGTTTATTTCTAAGGACTGAATTGAGATACCACTATGCGGTTTCTCCAAGCTTGTATAACAAGAAAGTGTGTATTTAGATGTCATTAAAAGGGATTTTTGCTTAAATTCGGAGTTAGCAGGTTTTCCTTGATCAGTGTGTTGACGAATTTGAGTGTGATTTCCTTGTGCAGCTTAAAGGAAGCTCTGACAGATAAGTATAGGCCAAGAGTTACTTAAGTTCTGAACACCAAACTGAACGGGAAAAATCAAATCATAGCAATTAACTTCTGGGCAATTCCTACACTTTCGCATCCTTTCGAAATTCTTAAGTGGTCGGGTGCAGATCTTGCTGAATTAAATAGACGGACTAGAAGGCTGCTTACTAAATTCAAGTGTCTTCAGACAAACTCTTCTATAAAAAGACTATATCTATCCTGAAGAGAAGGAGGGAGGTGACTGCTAAACATTGAAAATCTCTGCGGAAACCAAGAAGGAAAAATGAAGCAAACGTTATTCTCGTGTGAAGATGCCTTAATGAAAATGCCTGTACAAGCAAATGATGGTTATACTACAATAAACGCAAGTGCCTTTAACATAGGAACAACAGCAACAGCAGGAGAAACAGCACCAAAATTGACAATTCAAAGAGATTTTGAGTGGCAACAAAAGGCAATTCACTGCATATTTTCTAGAGCTGACCATGAACGTCATGTTGAAACACAGTCCTCGCTCGCTGCAATGGATATCAAACGGCTATTTATACCCAGAAAGAGAGGGATTTATAATCGAAATTCAAGATAGAGTATGCGGAACTAGGAACTACGAGAAACATTGCATGAACATGCCAGTGGTTGACAAATGCAGGAAATGCGGCACCAGTGATGAAACAATCGAGCATATAATGGCTGGATGTTCTACATTTGCTGACATCGCGTACTTGGGGAGACACATACAACTAGCTAAGTTTGTCCATCAACAATTGGCTCTCATTCATGCAATGTTAAATAGTGGAACTCCTCATTATAAATACAACTCAGCACCTGTAATAGAAGCAAATAATGCCATCATTTACTAGCACAGACCCATAATAACAGATAAAACTGAGGCCTAGACCAGATACAGTTTTGACAGAGGCAAGAGAGAAGCTATGCTTGTTGATATTGCGGTACTGTTGACACACAACCTAAAGAAAACAGAGGCCGAGATATTTACTGAGTATGAAGATCTTACCCTGGAAATAACACAAATGTGGAAACTACAGATTGTAATAATATATCCACTTACTATTTCGGCTGAAGGTGTATAAACAATATGAACAATTACAGTTTTAAACATTTTTAATTTGGGGAAAAAAGGAACTCACTCATTAGAAACTAGAAACAATTGAGCGCGAATTTTGTTGACAGTGAAAGTACATTTCTAGAGCTCGTCAGCTTACTCTCAATATACAAATTCATAAGATACGAATAATAGCAAGCTTCCCCGACTCGCTATCCTACGAGTTTTCGATCCTACGTAAGCTTCCTTCATTTGCCTCACTATTTCCGTAGCTCCTCACAAGCCATTATTGTCAGACTATTTCAATGCATTATAATTAACGACACCTACCAGTGACCCAAATATGCGAACATTATTACTCAGTACTCGACCGTTATGCCACGAGGCGGCTTCATATACAAGACGTTCTAATTGCTTGGGTTCCTCTAGGAGAGGCTCGCGGGACCACATACGCGCGTTCTCTAGCCCAGTGTATTACGCGTGTGGGTACGGCCTCTTCAAATCTGCTAGGCTTTTGCCTTACGCAAGTAATATTACTGTCGGATCTGATCCGCCTTTATTAATTTCGTTCGGCCCGACTTTAGGCTACACGGAAGTTTGGGGTGGCTGCAGGGTGTGGTAAGGGGGGCGAGGGCGGAAGAGGGCGCGACAGCAGAGACGGAGACGGTGAAGGGGACGAGAAAGGTGAGACGGGGGCGTATGGTTGACTGTAGCGGCGGGCCCTTAGGACGGTGCGACGACCGCGACGTACACTGGAACGACGTGAGTGTCGTGGGAGGCTAGGACCTCGAGGCCAGGCAGGAGCGAGGCAACACGCAAGTCAGGGAGGAGCGGTGAGGCGTCGGGGAGCGGAGATTCGGGCGGGGACGCCCGAATCGAGTACGCTGGTGATGGAATTGGCGAGGGGATGAGGGGGGTTGGACGATGGAGAGAGGAATGGCGAAGCTGCACAGAGACAGGACAGGGCTTGCGGCGAGGACAGAGGCGGTCGGGACGGGGCGAATGACGGTAGGAGGTGGGTACGGTGGGTTGGCAGATGAAGAAATGGCAGGAAGAGGTGGCACGAAGACCACGCAACGACATGATCGCAGGGTCAGCGGGTACGAGAGCGAAAGTGGCGGAGGGGGCGGGGCTGCGGAGGTGGCGAAGTGGGCGTGTAACTCTTGTTAGAATGTTTCCCGCCACCCAGCTATGCAGTTTCATGCAATACTGCCCCGTCGCTGCGCGGAGCGGGGGAGGCTACGGCAATAACAACACGTGTTCGCCGAGCGGAATATTATTCATGGGGACTTTCATTAAACGAGGATTACACTCAATCTTCATTAAGTAGTGGACACGCGGCTGCTTCGGCAGGAACGTGTGATGAACTGCTGGCAGCACCACTTGCTACTCCCAACCGCTTTGGCTCATCGTTCTCCTCTATGCCCGCGCTTCTTTCCTTTTGTGCCCCCTCACCTGGTGTTTCCGTCATTTCCCCTTTCTTTATCCTATACCTAAATGATGCCTTTTGTTCTCGAGCGAGTCTTGTGTCTTGGTCCAGTACATATTGATGTCCTGCCCCCAAGCCTAGAACATGTCCTATCTTCAAAATGTTTCAATCTTTGGTAGTCATATATTCACCCTCAGATATATATTTACCCCCTTATCATTTTCCTCTGAAATGCTGGCTGGTTGTGTATTACTACAGTAATCTTTTTGTGCACCTGTCAGCGTTATTATACCTTAATTCTCTTTTTTCTCTGTTAACTATATTCGCTGAAAAATCGAATTGAAAAATTCCCTTTAATTGAACCGATCTCTATAATGTAATGAGACGGTCGCACATTGCGGATGACGACACGAGCCATAGATTTATTTTAGTTAATTAAGAACCGCGCCGCCGTTAAGAGAAGCCGGAAATTCTATTTCCTGCTGAACCGGTTTGAGCCGATTAGCGCGCCGGGGGAAACGAGGAAAAGGCGCCTCTTTTGTTCAGCACAGACCCGCGCCGGGCGCACCCTTTATGACGTGTGGGGAAGTACTCCACCCACACCCCGTACAGCGAGCAACGGAATTACCCGCGCCTCTTTCCGGGAATTTAGGTGACGTAGGTTCCTTCGGAGGAGGTTGCTGTGGGCGGCTTCACCGCTGGCGCCGTGATAGGCGGAAGGGTTACAGGTGGTGCGACATCCAATAGAAATAGACAATGTGGGGGAGGAATCACGTGTCACGCGAGCCTTCCTGTGGGACCGCAGAGGTACTGATCGATCACTTGTATCAGAGGTAGCGAGGAGGCGACTTGTATCAGAGGTAGCGAGGAGGAGACGTGTATCAGAGGCAGTAGCGAGGCCACTTAATTGGTGCCTGACCGCCCCGAATGCGACACCGCCTCGCCACATCGCAGCCCGACTCGTGGGGCGACAGCCGGCCGATGGGACGGGACACTACAAATGAGTGTCTGACCGAGAGGGCCATTTGAGTGCGAGCCGGGGACGCGAAAAACTAAACCGCGAAGCGACCCGTCATCGCCCGGGCGCCTTCCCGCCGCCGCCCGCACCGAGCACGCTGAGGAGGCGCCGGCCGCCGCCCGCCGCTGGCCTAATCCGGGGCCGCCGCTGTGACTGCAAGGGGCCGCCACAAAGGGACCTGGTGCAAGCAACGCCGTAGCCGCCCGCCGCCTGACCTGCCGGGACTGGGATGCCCGAACGCCGCACCTGTGAGCTGGATCACGACCGCCCGGGAGGGCAAAGACACCGGAGCTGAAATGAACTTTGGTCATACCGGCCGTTAATAAGTTAAGATTAGATTTAAGTTAGTTATAAGTTAATTCATGTTACTAGGCTTCACCCACACACAATACTAAGTGATTAAAGTATTTTATGAAAATGCTGAAGTCTTTCTCTCAAGTAGTTACGCAAGCATGCATGCCTCCCTCTAGGGAGTCTGCCGACGAAGCAGCCGGGCAAAGCTGATCGCCGAAGGAATCAGGTAATCGGGGTGTCGGTGGTTACAATAGAATTAACTCTATAAGATTATTTGAAATCATAAACAAGTACGTGCTGAACATTCTGTCAATATCAGCCGTAACGTGCAAAGGAAACGTGGAATTTGCAGAGAGAGAGAGAGAGAGAGAGAGAGAGAGAGAGAGAATTACAGAGTGACAGACAGAAAGACTGACAGAGGGAGACAAGACAGAGATACAGGAAGAGACAGAAGAAATAGAAAGAGAGAGAGAAAGAGAAAAGTGAGAGAGTAAAAGTGAAAGAAAGTGAGAAAAGAAGGAGTGGGAGAGGAAGAAAGGGTGTGGATTAGTTTAATCCTGTTTATTGAATGCTGAAGAATTATTTTTTAAATATAATAAACATTTAATACATAAGTTGCATATATTTTATTGCCCTTAACTACACTAGCTGAACCCGTGCAATTACATCGACCAGAAGTGCTGTAGGACAGAAAATACTGTATCCATTAATTTTGTATTCGCCAAGTTTTTTAAGGCTTGTAAATAATCAAAGAAAATTGTTCGTACAGATTGGAAATACAGAAAACCAAAAAATGTACAGCCTATACTGTATAATTTCTACCTGAAAACGTAGGAGATGTTCATAAATTTTCATGCAGAAAGCTTATACTTTAACTCAACCACCTCTAACGGCAAAATCGTCAAACTAACTGATTTGTTTACCCGACGCGACAATAATCGACCATTTCGATTTTATGGTGACGTGTGTCAAGGAGCTATTGTGTCAAGTGAGATTATGAAAATCTGCTTCTTTCCCTATTCCCGCCTTCCAATTTTTCTTCTCTACGCTCTTCATAATTAATTAACACACTATGAAGAAATAATTAACACAGACAACATACAGACCGTCTATGCAAACCGTTGCCTTTTATACTTCTAATTTGAGATCTTGAAGCTACTATACGGAAACTGAGAATGTGCACAACAACTGTATCGAGTTGCCGGCATTTACCCGTTCATATACATGAACATTGTTTTGCACTATAAGAGTAAAATCTTGCTTTCAACCTTTCCGTATGAAATACAATTTTCAATTAATAATTACAACTCTCATCTCTTTTATGTCTTCCGTTGATATCATAAGAAAGTACATTGGATACTTACAATTGACACTCACAACTCATAATTTGAACGATCACACAATAACATGTTCTCTAAGCAAGGGCAACTGTTAATGCATTTCACGCGCGTCATGCGCAAGTTGTGCATGACGCCATCTTCCCGTTTCTTATCTAGCCACACATTTCAAACAACGTAAATTTCGTAGCTTTTTATTAATAAAGAAAAGCTACGACCTATTCAATCTATAATATCCTGCACTCCTATTTTATCTCTTTTTTGTATCTCACTTGTTTGAAATCGGTCACTGGGAGCCGACTACAAGGGACATCAAAATCGGCCTCTTTGAAGATTTAATATGATATATATTGATACGCGAAGCGTTTCTGTAAATACTTTGCAACGCGGTGCATTTTTGTCAAATACATATATTTTGAATTGCGCGGTAACGGCGGCGAGTAGCGGACAACATCAGGGAACGGGTCAGGCGCGAGAAGACGGCGAGACCGGGCGAGACGACGACGTTTAGTGTGGAACAGAACTCGAAGGAGAGCGGAGCGGTGTTGATGTGCGCGGTGAAAAAGGAACAAAGTGAAGTAAAATAACGGGATAGACATCATTAGGGAATGAATTAAGTGTTACAGTGGCCCTGTATTAAATAGTGTAAGCTTGAAGAAGCGGAATAGGTGCCGGGAACTGGGGTGATAAAGTAAAAACTATAGACCGTGTGGCTGGTAAAGGCAGTGGATAGTTGCCACGTGCATAAGTGATTGTGAAAGGGTAAATAAAGTAGAACTGAGAGGATGTGCAGCAAGGGAGAATTGAGATAACGAACAAGAGGTAGGTGGACAGTGATATTGGGTTGGATCGGGGCATACCCGATCTGAAATACACTCACAACGATCGGGGTCGGAGCAAAGGTGTCGTTGTGTAACCGTCGCGAAGCTCTGGGGCCACTGGCCTCCAACGGACGCCGAGTCGCACCGAAGGCCGCCGATCGCCGCAGCCGCTGGGGAGCATCCGAGAAGAAACGAACGGTTTGGTACCAAAACGGGAAGTAACAAGACTGTAATTGATGTATTAAATTTGTGATTTTAGTAATAAATTATTTATTTGTTTAAAAAACTGATAATTGAGTTTTTCCAAAGCTTTCGCCAAACCCTCAGAGGCCCATTCACGAACTAAGACACCTGACCCTTCTATAAATAAATGTAGTGAATAGTACCGTGTAAGGTACGTCACAATATATATATATATATATATATATATATATATATATATATATATATATATTGGTATTAAATAGTGTATATATATATTGTAATATATATATATATATATATATATATATATATATATATATATATATATTGGGACGGTCACGCGCGTCTGGTCGCGACGCGTGTTTCAATATTTTATTCCACCTAACGTTGCTGAGCACGAAAGTAATGAAGCCACGAATGGAACACTTTTCCTTACCGGCGCGTGGGCTGGAAGCGTCGGGGACGCGGAAGCATGAACCCCTATTGTTCTCGACAGGGGCGCGTCCCGGGCAACGCCACGGACTCACCGGGAAATACGTACGCCGCCGCTCCCAGGCCGGTAATTCAGCGATGCAAATTCTAAGAGCTCGGGTGACGTCGAAGTTTCAACAATACTTCGTGAAACTCAAACGGTCACCGATGACGCCGCGATTGGGCAGTTGACATTCCGATAGAGGAGGCGAAAGTGATAAATTGGCTTTCCGAGGTAGGGACGAGGGCCAGAAGTTTCCATTCCAATGTAGAAGACGACTGTGACAAGTTTACATTAAATGGGCGAAGCGAGAGCCAGTAAGGTTTCCATTGTCTCTGGAGGAATCCGTTCAACCTGTGAAGTGAGCTTTTTTGTTGACACACAGCAATAGATACTGGGGCATTGCGGGAATGCGAATAATTCATTTCTACTTCGACCGGGATTCGAACCCGGGGTTGCGCCGTGGAAAGAGAGCTCGCTGACCCACGAGCCAACAAGGAAATTATTAATTTACGTATATTTATTTACTATATCAGTATCATTTCGGTGTTGTACGAAGGTTTTTTTCGGTAGCTCAGGTGAAAGACGGTGATTGGGTGTTCGTTGGAATGTTACCGGTGCACGTTGGGTCTTTTACCACGCTATTTACCTGGAGCGCCGCGCCCATCGCAGCTCTATACGGCGATTCCTGGTGGCTAGCGGCAGTGTTGAGTTTCGCGGTTGTTGCTGTGCTGCTGTTAATTAGCGGAGTGGAACTAAATCCAGGCCCTAGCAGCGACGCAGTTTTGCACCCGCAGACAATAATGAGTGCTGGATGTGCAAGAAACTTGCGTTCTGGAACTCAGCGTGATAGTTGTTACCGCCTGGCTTCACTACAGCTGTGGTGAAGGGACGGTTTAGAGACAGTGGAGATTAGACATGCGGCGCCCGCCGTGTTAGTCGGGAGAAGAGCGATGAGCGAATACGGAAGCTGGAGCAAGAATTGAAGACCATGAGGGCATTTCTGGAAGACTGCATGAAAAGGAACAAGGACCAGGAGAAACAGTTACAGGCGAGTACTAGCAGTTTTCCTTAATTTATTACAAATGCTGATAAGGGCACTGAACAAAATGTGCTTGTTCTAGGAGACAGTATCGTTCGGCATACCGGATCAGGCAACCGGCATACCGGTGCTCTGGACGTACGATGTTTTCCGGGCATTCTAACATCACAACTACGCCGAGTTATCGAGAGTTAGGGCCTGGACCGACCGGATACAGTTATTTTACACGTGGGAACCAATGATTTAAAATGGAGTGTAGACTATGTTGTAGTTGGCATATACGAACTTGTAACAGCAGCAAGATAAAAGTTCCTACTACAAAATAAAATGAACAAATATGGAAGTTCTCAAATCTTCGGCAGGTGAATATTTCTGGTGATAATCATATCTAGCGCAATACTGCGGTCAACCTCATTGAAGAAATCCTTGACACGGCCACGACAGCCTTTCTATCCCAGTGGCTGAATTTCGATGTCGTACACATCCCCGCTGATGACGTCACCGCTGCGATAGAAACCGCTATTCGAAGACATGAGAAGGAACACAAGCACCAATTTAGCTCTGGTGACCCCCAACGATCCAACATCCCCCGTGAAGAGAGGCTAGCCATAAGAGAGCTAAAACAGCGCGATGACATTGTCATACTTCCCGCTTATAAAGGCCACGCTACGGTGGTTATGAAGAGTCCCGTCTGCGACAGCAAGATTACCAACCTCATGACGGTGATACGTACAAGAAACTGGATAAGAACACTCTTCCAAAAGCGAGACAAAGTTTTTGTCATTATTAGGTGTAGCGTCATCCATCAACGAGGAAGACAAAACGCTTAAAGATGCGCACCCCGCATCTATTGCCTTCTTAAAATCCATAAACCCGACGTATCTCTTCGACATCGTCTCACCTTCTCAGCACTTTGCCCTCTCCCTCGCAAACAAGTTGAAACCTCTCACCAACACTCAATTTCTGAAATTATTTTGTGAAGGTAAGCGTGCGTCCCACGATTGCATTTCCAACTAAACTGTTGCATTTTGCATCTATCTTTTCGAATTTAATGACCCCGCAACTATAGCCTACCTATCTACAACCTCACATATAATAGCTCGCATAGCATAGCAGTTGAAAAAATGTCGACTATATTTTGTAGATCGATTGCAATTCGTATTACGTATGAACAAATCACAGCAGATACGAGATTGTCCTATTTAAAGACTTTATTAAAATTTAGTGCTTGAATATAAAAATCTGTTCTTAATGCATGTGGTTGCACAGGTAGCTATGGCCCCTTTTCATTTAATTTGAAGCAAATCACGGAATTTGGTTAACTACAACTTCAAACTTCTAACTTAATGAAAGCCGTTAGTGTTTTAATTATAAAGATATTGTGAAACCTATTTCTAAATAACTATCAATTGTATTTTTTTATTTAGTTTACATTTTTATTTACAAAATATGAGTAATTTTAATGTTCATTTAAAATTTTTTTATACAACTACATATCTTAGGCTAACTACTATTTACTTTCTCGTATTCGTAGAAAAAAAAGTTAAGTGAAGCTTCAAAAAATGGATGTCGAGATTTTGATGGTATGTTTGGAGGTCCCTGATACCAGAAAACTGATGTTTTTTAACGTCTGACCGTCTATATGTCTGTCGTTTCTACGCCTACTTTTTAGTACCTGAGTATGACTTGCAGTGTCCACTTTTTTCACCAGATTTCAGCATCAGTTGACAATATCCGAAATAAGACCGTAGAACATGACATCTTACTAGGGAGATTTATTACAAGAAAAGTAATTATGCCAGGCACGTGGGAGAATTGAATTACACGCCACATCCCGAGACGTCACATAAGTTTTTCATAAATTCAAACATTCACATCTCCGTAATGCCTTTGAACCCACTAATTTGAATTTTAAATTCCAAACCGCTAGCTTCGAACCAGCGAGTCCCTTCGTATTATTATAACAAAAATACAACGACAGAACTACGTCATATCACCACCCACTGGATGTGTATCTGTTGACATTCTGATGTGGACTTCCGTGACTGTGACTGGAAATACTGGACCGTCTCCATGGCAACGCCACGCCTGTTATCGAGTGTGGCGTCCCACTCTTTCTGCCACTGCCCTGTCTATCCATCAATGCCGCGCTCATTTTGATCCAGCATAGAATATTACGCACGTCCTTGTGTTCCGCACAATTGATTCCGCGCAGAGGGTGCGATTCTTTGGCGCGTACTGCGCAAAAACTGCAGGTGACAAGGGGCCGCGATGGAATCCAAAATACGCGTCCACAATAGTGGTGGTGGGGTTGGGGTGGGAATTGCAGTTGCATTTGGTGAAGCGCCACGCAGGGTAGGTTCGCGAGAGGAATGTTTCGATGGTTCAGCTGGTCAAGATTGAGAGGAGACTTGATCCAGCAATTCCGATTGACAATCGAACAGTCAGAGGCGGCCTTTGTGATGAGCATCCGTGGGAGCATCGGGAGGTGTCGGGTTCAATTACGGTTGCTCTTCACACAATGCCACTGAAAACGCAGGGGCTAGATAGCTGTGTTGTTTTTTGAAAGTGATCGTATTTTTATTACGCCTGACTTTCAATTTTCACTTTAGTTGATTTTTGGAAAATTTATCAAGATTGAGAAATTTGATTTCTTCTAGTAGGGTAAGAAAATTGAAGTAACCTTATCCGGTTTCTATTCCGGCACAAACAGTTGTTAGTGCTTGTAATCCGATTGTAACCCGCTTGTAAACACTTGCAAATATTTTTAAGATGCTCGGGGTAGTGAAATACTTTCACAGCTTTGGTGACCTGACAACGTTTGGTTCACAATCTACGGTGAGTTGTGTAGTGTTTGTGTAAAAAAAATTCTCTTTACCTTCGTGATCGCAAGCTTCGTGTTTGAAATTACAATACAACCTGCCAAATCATAACGTATGCATAACATGTTGCTTGCTTAACAATAACTCTGAACATTATCAACGTTGAGTTTATATCCCTTGGCTCTCGTTCTTGTTCATTCCTCTCGTTCTTGTTCAAACATATTCCACTATGCCAGCACATGATGTAAAAAAACGGGAATAGGCAGTACTCCAGTTTTATTATTTTCTTAGTAATAATATTAATGTTAATAAAATCAAGATATTCTAAAAAACGCAAAATATTTTGGTGTGATATTAGTGAGATTTGTAGACTGCGTGTACCAAAGCAAAACAGTACAGAGTTGTAGAATGAAATAACTGACGAAGATAGAGTTACTTGAACAAATCTGTTTATGACAGGTAAGTTAAAATGTATCCTCCTCCCTCAGACAAGATTAAAATATTTTCTTCAAGAAAGTTAAACTGCGGATAGAGGATTCATTTTTACCCAGCATCTCCTCCAGAGTGTCGGAAATGTGAGGCCTTCTCCGAATATCTGTTGACTTATTCCAGTGCACGAGAGCATGCTATACAGTAAGGTCTGTTCTTCATTTCTCGTAAATAGGAGGTGGGTCACTGCGCGAGAAAATGTCCTCGCGAGAAGTGGCAGTGCCCGATCCGAACGCGAATTGAGAATTTCCTCCTCGCGGCTTGAGCCACGAGACGGCGAAGACCAGGGATAGATATAGTCCTTGATACTCGTGAGTTTGAAATACAGAGTTCTGCCACTCTATTTGCCACGCACATTGAATGCAACGTTGGATAAAAAGCTTGGTGTCAAGCGCAGGTACTACCATATAGATGTCTATCTTTGGCTTCCTACTAACCAACTTTGCTATCTGGTCAGCTGTTTTGTTTCAATTATTCCCACGCTACCAGGGTCACAGGAAGAACAAACAATTTAAAAAACTAAACGATGTTTGCAATGTATTTGATCTCTATGTACTGAAGAAATCTGTAGGAATAAATTTACGGCATA
This sequence comes from Gryllus longicercus, assembly GCA_038098605.1. NCBI lineage: Eukaryota > Metazoa > Arthropoda > Insecta > Orthoptera > Gryllidae > Gryllus > Gryllus longicercus. The sequence goes on from JAZDUA010000020.1 coordinate 4,665,284, forward strand.
ATCTCTAAAAGGACTTTTATTGTACAGCCAAGCTAAAACTCTTTGGAGCGCCAATATGAATCTGAAGCCTCCAATTGACCATCAGACCAAATAACAGCAGGTTTATATTTCTTACTAGTTCATGGAACTGGGGCACTGCCTGTAGGGTGACATATAACTGTGTATCATACGGCAAATGTAGAAAATATTTAACAACTAAATGCACAAAGTTGGTCAATGGAATCATCTGTAACCATAACAACCTCTCCAAACATTTAAACAAAAGTCTTTGATATCAGCTAATCTAAAGCTAATTTCAGGTTTGGCCATTATGGTTTTTCAAATACCTAATAAACCTTTACTTATCTCTGGATTTTTAAGTGTATGCTGTACTGTTGGTTTATTGCTGATTTTCCCGCTGAACGTCTATAGGGCAAAACTCGACGCACCAACATGGGAAAGTTTGGATTCTAGACCTCTGCCAAAGTGGTACGACGAAGCCAAATTCGGAATATTTATACATTGGGGCGTGTACTCTGTGCCAAGTTTTATGAATGAATGGTTTTGGAAATGGATGGAAGATAATTCTACTAGTCAAGCTTTATTTATGAAACGTAACTATCCAAGACGCTTCGCTTACCAAGATTTTGCACGAGACTTCTCAGCAGAATTTTATGATCCGGATGAGTGGGCTGATATTTTTAAAAATTCTGGTGCCAGATATGTTGTGCTAACGAGTAAACACCATGACGGTTACACTCTGTGGCCTTCAAAGTATTCCTTCAGCTGGAATTCAATGACAGTGGGTCCTCGCAGAGACTTAGTGGGAGAACTGGCTGGATCTATTCGCTCAAAAACGAACTTAAAATTTGGTTTGTACTATTCATTATATGAGTGGTTTAATCCTCTTTATCTGCAAGACAAGAAAAATCAATATGCTACACAGTTATATGTCACCCAACACGTAGTGCCACAATTGCAAGAAATAGTAAAAGATTATAAACCTGCTGTTATTTGGTCTGATGGTGATTGGGAGGCTCCCGATTCATACTGGCTTTCCAAAGAGTTTCTAGCTTGGCTGTACCTTGAAAGTCCTGTAAGAGATTATGTCGTTGTAAATGATCGATGGGGAAAACAAGTTCTTTGCAAGCATGGTGATTTTCGTACTTGCAAAGATAATTTTAAACCTGATGTTCTGCAACCCCACAAGTGGGAAAGTTGCACGACAATTGACAAGTATTCATGGGGGTACAGAAGGAATGCAAAATTATCGGAAATTAAAAGTACTCGTGAGTTACTGAAACATTTAGTTTCAACTGTCAGTCGTGGTGGCAACATGTTGCTTAATGTTGGTCCCACCAAAGATGGTGTGATACCTGTCATCATGCAAGAACGTCTTCATGACATTGGATATTGGCTTCGGATTAATGGGGAAGCAATTTACTCTACAACACCGTGGATCATACAGCAAGAAATGTACAGTGACAACATTTTTTATACTCTTGCTCAAAGGGAACAATTTTTATATGCTATTGTGCTTGAATGGCCTGAAAAAGGCTTATTGACCTTAGAAGCACCTCAATTAAGTAATGATTCTACAATAAACATGTTAGGTACAAATTTTACATTGAAATGGCACAATAATAATGTTGGTATTGAAATAAGCTTTCCCGATAGAGCTAAATCTCCAAATTTTGCATGGTGTCTAAAAATGAGCAATGTCAATATTAAAAGTCACAAATCAAAATAATATTTAAGGAAACATGAGAATCCATTTAATACATTCTTACATGTAATATTTATATTTTGGAGAATACATTTTATATTGATAGAACCATTTATGAATTTCATTATTATTATTATTATTATTATTATTATTATTATTATTATTATTATTATTTACTTTTTATATCCTTAAGCGCGTGTGTGTGTGTGTGTGTATTTGGAGAGCTCGTTCATTGTGCAGTGGGAGAGAGGTTCCACTCAACTTTAAAGCCGAACTGGTAGCTCTCATCTGCTCAGAAGAAACTCATGTTCCGAATTTGTCACTTTGACTTCGCAACGGCATACAGTGTTCGACAAAGGACGGCATTTCAATGAATTCCAAATAATTTGTAATGGTTATGATAGGAATATTTGTGTTTTAAGCAGTTTTAAGCAGCTTCTGTGCTCGTTGAAATTGTGTCGAAATAACGTAGAATAAAATATTGTTTTTATATTTCTGCCTATTAACGGAACATTGCTGTATTTTCTAGAGACCAGGCTTACGAGAAGCAGAATAGAAAATTCAGAGAATTTTATTACAATGGGACAGACACCTCTTTTGTACCTAAATGTTGCTGTATCTGATGAAGAAATTTAATCTAATAATTTAAAGTCATTTTTGAAGAGAAAAATTAAATACGTGTCCTAGAAGCTTCATGTAAATTACTCTCAAAACTTAAAATATTCTTTTTTCATTCAAGGGAAAGTGACATTAGTTAGAATTGAGTGCGTAATATTAAATTCGAAATTCCTACTTATGATTCAGTAGCTAGCGTTGTTCAAAAAAATCCAGACACCCGGTTTAACTTTAATCAATTTTTGGAATCAAGAGCCCAACGTAAGTGTTTGGTAAGAGTTTGTTCATAATCATTCGTGTTTATAATTTTTTTCTTCTAACATATCTTATTGTTTATAATTTTTCCTTCTAACAGTTTACATGCTTTTTATGTTTCAATGTTTTAATGTAATTATCCTTTTAATGTTTAGCCTATAGATTGAGACAATATATCACCGAAACTGGTGCATATAATATGACGAGATTCATGAAACACAGAAGTGTTTAAATCAATTGTCTGTCTATAATTTATTTATGAGACTCCTTACTTTCAAGACTGGAAAATGAGGTAGATAAGAGTTTAATATTTCTAAAATGCTGGAAATACCTTAGAAGATTGTTGGTAAATGGATATGTTATTAAATTTGGTTGTTTGATACTAGCCAAGGAGCATTTTCAGTGGTACTCAAGAATTTTTTGAGAAGTTTGTGGATGTTTGATGGATGAACAAGTAGCGCCTTACGAAACGGGGTAGCGTTAGTTAGTGAGGGACAATGTAGGGCTTGTGAAAATATAGAGTTGTTTATGTGTGAACGGAAGACTTTTTATTTATCATACGGTATAATTTAGGGAAGGAGGCATATGCTAGATTTAAGCAGAAGATAATTAGATTGAGAAAAACAAGATTTTTTTCAAAAATAGCTCTAATTTTTTTCATTTGTCTTTTAATAGGAGTATTGATAAAGTATTGCATAAGATGACATAAAAATCCATTTTGTTGTATATTTTTGTTTTCTTTTAATACAAAAATGTAATTGTTTGAATTGCCTCTCACGTCGTTAATATTTACATTAGCAGCGATATCTTCAACACATTTCATTTATAAGTTCACTTGCCTTAAAAATGTCTTATGGAGTTTCTCAAACCTCATACTCTTTCTGTAAAATAGAGCTCAAATTTCTGCATTTTTTAAAATGCTCAAACACCATTTTCTCAAAAATTGCACCATTTTTTGAAAATGTTTATGCAAATACTGCAAAATACACTACTTATGTTGACATGAAATTTATTTTGCTTAATTCATTTCTTTTATCAAAAATTTCGAAAATATAATTTATTTGAAAAATCTCCCACTGCGTTAAAATGGACATTTCAAGCGATTTGAATACATTATTTCATTTGTGAGTAGAAGTGCTTCAAATGAGGGCCAGTATAGTTTCTCGAAATTTTAAAAGTTTTCTGTGTATAAGAGCTTTAAATTTTGCATTTAAAGTAACGCTATACGCCATTTTCCAAATACGGCATCTAATTTTCCAAGACAAATTTGAATACCGCCGCGGCTTTACTCTTCTTTAATATTCTTAAAGTAATATTTCGGTGGAACCTTTAAGAACTCGAAAAATTGAGAAAATTAAAAACAAAAATTAGGTGGCGATATATGACAGCTGGAAAAATGGGTCAAGACCACAACACACATCCGAAACACATTACAAAACTAACCAGTCTGAGAAAGTCTTTGCCATTCTGCAGAACCATTAGTTTGATGTTGGACTTTAAATGCTGACTTCAATGTAATCTATACGTTCAAGAGAAGTTTTAATTGTTTTCTAGAATAGAACTAGCTCCGCATATCTGCGTTTACTACGTACAAGACATTTATTATCAAATTAAAAATACATTTCCCGTAAGGAAACTTGCACATTATCGTTATATCAATATTAAAATATTTCGCCATAGCGTCATATCGTATGCTTGCACTCCATTTTTAAACGATAATCACTTTTTGTGTCACAAAAATACACACTTTCTTGCTGTACAAGCTGGGAAAACCCCCATAGTGGTATCACAATTCAGTCCTCAGAAATAAAACGAAAGAAAAAAATTCTAACTCCACATATGAAAAATATTGACAGGGAAAATCCTCTAAAAGCACGTAGTGTTCTTCCTGAGAATATCTGTTGATATTTAAATTGAGCAACGTAAGAAAGTCTGCTAACTCCGAATGTGATTGTATATTACTCTTATTAATAAAAATGCAGAGTGTTTGTTTCTGTCTACACAAAGAGAGAATGACTATATATTATCGAATAGCTCGCTGAAAAGGTCTTGAGTGCAAATCGTATCAAGTCAATGAAGTTAAATGATATCGTGGATTTGAATCAGTTGTCCAAATATATTTGTGCGAAATAGGACCAAGAATATTGTCGAAAACGAATTACTGGCAGCTCGTGAAAAAAATCAAGTTCTGTGAAGTAAATTCGGGCGTACGTTTCTATAGATACAATCAAACAGATGAGTATATCACTGTCAATATGCGGTAAATCGCGCCGTAGTGTGAAAAGTAGTACATTGCCCCAAATGTACCACAATCATCTTCGAATTGAGGAGTGTAATGCCGTATCGAAAGGGGGAAAATTGGAGCCTATTTTAAGAAAAATTAGCTTAAATTTGTTGAAGGATGCCGTATATTTTTGAATTTTTGCAATATTTACAATTTTTGCAAATTTGCAAATTTGCAAATTTTAAATATTAGAGATTTATCCTATTTTGAAATGTCTATTGAACTACCCAAGGACACAAATAATCTAAACGTTTGCAGAGATTTAAAAAAATTGAGAATGTTTCTGAGCTTTCATGCTAAGTACACCCAATATAAAATCCGTTTCGAACTCATAGGGTCTCAGCTGTCAAATGGCCGACACAAGTCAAGGTTTTTGCTTATTTAAAGCCGCTAACTATGAGTTTGCAAAGTTCTTTCAATTGTGAGCGCATTAAAATTAGCAATAAAGTTAATATTATTATTAATAGTTATAGTAGTAATACAAAAATATTTTACCAACGTCCTACAAATTTCACAACTCATCATTTTGCCTCTTAATATATACTGTATTTCTGTGGTACACGCAGTCTACAAATCCCACTTATATCACACCAAAGTATTTTGAGTTTTTTTAGATAATTTTGTTATTATTATTATTATTATTATTAATTATAGTATTATTACTCAGGAACCTATAGAATTAAAGTACTGCCTACTCTCGTTTTTTTACACCATGTGCTGGCGTAGTGCAATACGTTTGTTCTGACAATGAAGAAGAATGAGAACCAATCGACCAACTCAGTGGTGATATTGTTCAGAGTTACATTGCACAATATTTACAACTAATACAAGAAAATTCCGTAAAATATGCTGAGCGATTTGTAATGCCAATAATTCAATGTATATCAAAACAGAGTATTTGTATTAAATGACCTGAAGCGTTAAGTAAGCAGCGATAAGTATGCTGGATACAGTTTCACAGAATGTATTACATACTGAGTAACACAAACATTACACAACTCACCGTAGATTGTGAACCAAACGTTGTCAGGTAACCAAAGCTGTGAAAATATTTTCAACTTATCACTACCCCGAGCATCCTAAAAAGATGTGTAAGTGCTTACAAGCGAATTACATTCGGATTACAAGCACTAACAATTTTTCGAATTCAAGCCGGATTTGGTTACTACCATTTTCTTACCCTACTAGAAGAAATCAAATTGTTCAATGTTGCAAAATCATGATCTTGATAAATTTTCCGAAAATCAACTCGAGTGGAAATTGAAAGGCAGACGTAATAAAAATACGATCGCATTCAAAAAACAACCTAGCGATCTAGCCCCTGCGTTTTCAGTGGCATTGTGTGAAGAGCAACCGTAATTGAACCCGACACCTCCCGATGGCCCCACGGATGCACATCACAAAGGCCGCCTCTGACTGTTCGATTGTCAATCGGAATTGCTGGATCAAGTCTCCCCTCAATCTTGACCAGCTGAACCATCGAAACATTCCTCTCACGAACCTACCCTCCATGGCGCTTCACCAAATGCAGCTGCAATCCCCACCCCAACCCCACAACCACTATTGTGGACGCGCATTTCGGATTCCATCACGGCCCCTTGTCACTTGCACTTTTAGCGCGGTACGCGTCAAAGAATCGCACCCTCTGCGCGGAATCAATTGTGCGGAACACAAGGACGTGCGTAATATTCTATGCTGGATCAAAATGACCTCGGTATTGATGGATAGGCAGGGCAGTGGCAGAAAGAGTGGGACGCCACACTCGATAACAGGCGTGGCGTTGCCATGGAGACGGTCCAGTATTTCCAGTCACAGTCACGGAAGTCCGCATCAGAATGTCAACTGATACACATCCAGTGGGTGGTGATAGCACGTTGTTCTGGCGTTGTAATTTGTTCTATTAATAGTGGGTTCGTTGGTGCGAGGCTAGTGGTTTAGAATTCAAAATTCAAAAATCAAATTTCTGAGTTCAATCCCATTATGGAGGAGTGGGTGTTTGAAATTATGAGAAACCTACGTGACTTCTCGGGATGTAGCGTGTAAAACGATTTACTCACGTGCCTGGCAAAAATTATTTGTCGTAATAAATCGTCCTAGTAATGTTGTACGGTCTTACTTTAGATATTACCAGCTGGGGCCAAAATGTGGTGAAAAAAGTGGGCACTACAAGTCATACTCAGGCACTAAAATGTAGGCTTTGAAGCGACAGACATATAGACGGTCAGACGTCAAAAAAACATCAGTTTTCTGTTTCTACGAATACGAGAAAGTAAATAGTAGTTAGCATAAGATATGTAGTTGTATAATAAATAATATATAAATGAACATTAAAATCACTCGTATATTTAAATAAAAATGTAATCTACATAATAAAATACAATTGATTGTAATAAAAAATAGGTTTTACAATATCTTTTTAAATTAAAACATTAACGGCTTTCATTAAGTTAGAGGTTTGAGCTTGTATTTAACCAAATTCTGTTATTTGTTTTAAATGAATTGAAAAGGGGCCTAGCCACTTGTGTTACCACATGAATGAGATTTTTAAATTTAAGAACTAAATTTTAATAAAATCTTTAAATAGGACAAAATCGTATCTGCTTTGATTTGTTCATACATTGTACGAATTGCAATCGGTCTATAAAACATAGTCGACATTTTTGCAACTAGTGCGAGCTATTATGAAAGTGTAAGTGTGAACTAGATAGCTCGGCTAAAGTAGCGGGTTTATTAAGTTCGAAAAGTATGGAGCAAAATGGAAAAAATAGAGGGAAATTCAATTGTGTAACACACGCGTACCATCACAAAATAATTTCACTGATTTAGTGAATATATATTTATGATTCATTACATTTTTAGATTACTGTGCACTGCATCATTTATTTGTCATTCACTACAGCAAACATCTTCAGGTTTTGGTAAACATGAAACATTTCAATTACATTTCAGAAACATGTCTAACTCTGTGTTCACAGTCAATAGCAATTGTTATTAGTAAACTTTAATTTAACGTCAGTTTCATAAAATCATTTTCTCTTCACACTGTATATTTTGATAGGGTACTCATCCTTTAGTGGATGTTTAAATTATAATTGGTGACTTGCACCCAAAAAATATTGTACCAAATATATGGGAGGGTTTACGAAACGAAATTATCAATACAGGGAAAACCTCGTCGATATGCCTCTCTGCTTACTTACTTCTCTCGAACTTTACTCAACAAATGAAGTGCGTTCTAAGAAAGAACACACTAGTTCATAGAGGCGATACTGTACACCTAAAGGCGGCACGCAATAAAAAACTATATATAGAATAAAATTCTTATTTTGATACTGAGGAATACATGAAATATTTCCAGTGGTAGCGTTTCCTAAGTAGTTACTAGAAATACACAACACAAGCAATCAAAAGAACATTAAAATATTTACATATTACGTAATACTATTTTACAAGAATATAATAAACCTAGCAACCTAAAGCTGACATAAAATAACAATAATAATTAAAAACTTCCAAATTATTCTAAAAAAATATAATTTATTTATTCTAATTTAATTTTTTTGACATTCTGAAAGTCTCCAGCTCTGATACAGGCAATTCGTTCCAATTTTGTATTGTTCTGTTTACAAATGCGAACCTACCTACATCTGTTCTCTGTTTTCTTTGCCGAATATTAGAACTATGATGCTTCCGCGCGACGTATTTGGGATTTGATAATGTAGCCCCTACGGACAATTACCTCGTATTGTTTGATTAACTTAAAAAGACCCTATTTCTCTCTGCGTTTTTAGATAAATTTATTATTTCTGCAGGTAGGTATACAACCTGGTAGCAGAACACTACAATTTACATATTACAATTAAGAATAGTAATACACTGTAATTTTAAAGCATTTTAAGGCAATAATAACAATAATATAATAATAACAACAACAACAGCATTACCTATACACTTTATGCTGTGTGTCGATGAGAAAGTTCACTTCACAGGTTGAGAATACCAGAATATAGTGTAGGGATGGCTATGTGCTATCCATTGGTACCCCTTATCCCAAGCCGGTCCCAAGGCCGGAACGCTGCTGGTAGGTCTTAGCTCGTAAAGAGCTGTTGTGCTAAAGCAGGTATAAATAAATTATATTTTTTGTACTACATTATACACAAATTTTATATGGGATACAGTTTTCATTTCATCTTTTCACAAGTTTGTTACTATCAATATATCGTTACGTATTCAGTCATATAAAAAATGGAACAGAAGAGCTAATCAACAGTAGAAGTAGTTTGTTAGATAAGTGCACAAAACGCGCAACTGATTCATTGTATTTACGTAAGAGATCATATCCCATTACATTGTATTGTGCAAAAGGTAATTCGCTCACCATCTTGGGCTAATCATAATTTATTCCGCGCGCGAAGGGAAGACACCGGTGATGACTAACTTTCCACCCGCGGTGGAAAGAGACGCGGGGCGGAGGGGCGGAGGCGGCCAAGGCGTTTGCGCCGGGAGGACCGCTGGCGTTTGCGGTTGCGGCGGGGGGGAGCTTTGTAATGGAAGCGGAGGCGACGCTGGCAGTGGCGACGGTGCGACGGGCTTAAGGCGGTGAAGGAGGAAGGGCTGTGGCGGTGAAGTGAGCGGGGGCGAGCCCCAGGGCGTAGACGTGAAAGGGGTGGGGTGAGGGGGTAGAGGCGGAGGATTGGGGTCGTAGGCGGATAAGGGAAGCGGTAGCGGGGACGAAGGTGGGGACGCGGCCATGGGGTGGCGTTGGTCGGCGCGGAGACGGGGGCGGGGACGGGGGCGGGAACGGGGACGGGGTAGGGGGCGGGGACGGGGACGGGGACGGGGGCGGGGACGGGGACGGGGACGGGGACGGGGGCGGGGACGGGGGCGGGAGAGGGGGCGGGGGCGGGGGCGGGGCGGGAACGGGGACGGGCGGGAACGGGGGCGGGGACGGGGACGGGGGCCGGGACGGGTGCGGGGACGGGGGCGGGTGAGGGGAGAAGGCGTGGGCAGCGGCGGTGGGGGCGGGGGCGGGCGTGAGAGCGACGAGGGCAAGGGCGGCGGTAGCGGCGGCGGGGCCAGTGGCCGGCGATCGATCATGGGGACATTAGCGCAGATTAACTCGGCGGCGCCTCATCCGGCGGCGAGTGGGTGGGCGGGTGGGTGGTTCGGCGGGTGGGCGCGCGGCTCCCGCTTTATGCGAGCTGAATTATTGGCGAGGGCGCGCGGGGCCAGGGGGCGCCGCGGGGGCGTAGCACGGCGCGCAGGGGCCCCAGACGCCGCGTTATCGCGCCCCCGACACCCACCGCCGATTCAGCCCCCAGCCCCCTCTCCCAGCGGGTCAACGGGGGTCCCCTCGCCGCCCCCGTGGGCCCCGCCCTCACCGCCTCTCGCCCCAGGACGCCTTCGTCTACAGCATCCTTTGATATATATAAAACATATTTATTTGTTCTAGAGGGAATACATCGCTTGGTATAATTACTTTGCAAATGTTTTTTTAGACGAAGTCAACTTAATTTATAAGTTGGAGAGCATATTCTAGGTGAGAATTTCGGGGGAGAATTATGTTCGTGATTGGCAAAGATTTTGAGAAAGGCTTCAAACAGAAATCTATTTTTTATTCGGGTGTGGGTTGGATTTTTCGCTAGATTGAAATGGGATTCCGCTGGGAATGTGCTAAGGGCAGTGTTCTAAGTTTTGATTGATTTACATAATCCTGTTCGTCGTCATTATCTTACCTGTCCTTCATTCTCGTTCCCATCATCCTGCTTATCCTCGTCATTCAAATCTTTCTAATACTTCTACTCATCTTTAACCTATGCGACCTCATTGCTCTTCCTGTTCACATTCACTTACGCGTCCTCATTCTCTTAACAGATCCAATCGTCCCTCTACCTGTCGCCTATCAATTTCATATCCCTCCTTGATGTCGCCAGCCTCAACCTTCCTCGCTCGCTTCGATCCTCCTCCGCCACCAACTCTCTTCCCCACATTCGACAAAGTTTGTTTGGCGACCTAGTTACCTCACTTGGACCAACTGCCCATTGCATCTCTGCGTGCTTCTCCAGATCCCAATGCCCGCTGTGGCTCTCTCGCACGCCACCTCTTTTCCAACGCTTGCTTCTCTCCCTGTACAGCTGTCTCTACATCCCCCGCACCCATTGAATTTACCCTCGTCCGGAATCGATCTTCTGTGTGTCTCTCCACTCTAGTTCAGAGCAACGCTTTACTCACTCCCCCTGCACCAGTTACAGGTGCTCGCTTCCCCAGAGATCCCTTAGCTCTCCTCTGATGTTTGTGCTATCAGCACTGCGCCACGGGAAATGAAAATCTCCCCTTACCTTCAGTGTAGAAATGCAGGCGTGTGTTTGTTAGCAGTTCGTCTGAGAGAGTACATTGTTGCCGTTCATTTCATAGTTGTGATGACAGTAAGCCGTGATTTTTCGTGGTTTCTCCGATCGGTAGCAGATAAATCCCAGATCAGTATCCTAACAAACAAACCACAGTCTACGCGCGATCTTTCTTTCCTCTTCGTGGTTCTATCATCTCTCCTTATTCACAAACACGCGCACGCATGCATGCACACACACGCACACACACACACACACACTTACGTGAGCAACATGACCAAAAAAATTGGGAGCTTAGAGATTGGGCTGACTGGGACAGCGCTCCTCTGGGGGACCTGCCAGTAGAGAGAATATCCCGCAAGCAGACGTAGAGGTTGGCGTCGGCTATCACCACCCAGCAGGGGGGGGGAAACCGCAACGGCACATGATAAAAAAAACAATGAAGCAAGTAGTACAATATAATAATAAGTTATTAATGAAGCAAGCAGTACAATAAGTAATAGTGGTAAAAACCTTAAGGTTACTAAAAGTATTATGCAAGAATCTGTAGATAGAATCACCAAGTAGTCAACCAATGTAGGAATTACTATCTCGGAGACTAAATCAGAGTTTATAGTATTCACAAGAAAACGAAAAGACGATAATGAAGAAGTGCTTCTAAAAGTGGGTGATCACCAACTTATGTGTGCAAACTTCTGGGCATACTATTCGATTCCAAACAATCATGGAAACAGAATATAGCGGCTCTTAAGGTTGAATGTAAAAACGACTTAATATTACAAGAAGTTATCTTCCATTAAATGGGGAGCACAAGTCGAATGCTTGATCCACCTATATAAAGCTCTCATTCAATCTAAACTAGATTATAGGGCAATAGTTAACAGCTCAGCTTCAAAAACGTTCTGATTACCCTAAACCATGTGATCAACAATGCTTGCCGTTTAAGCGTTGGTGCCTTTAGAACCAGCCCATGTAACAACACCCTACTTGTAGAAGCAAGACAACTACCATTGAAATTAAGAAGAAACGTTCAGTGTATAACCTATGCCTACTCCACATTTAGCATTTCCCCAACCCCTCTAATTTAATTATATTTAACAACATTCCGCTTAGCTTATATGAATCCAGATCACAGCTCTCACTACCGGTCCCTAAATATCTAGAAAAATTCAATATCGCCAAACCATATTGAATTTCTAGAGGTACTCATCTTATCCCACCCATGCAGAACTTAAATATCACAACTAATAACGACCTCGCAAAAAAACCAATAACCATCATGGAACCTATTGATAGAATGCAAGAAAGAATATCAACAATACCCCACGAATATAACAATTTCTACTAAGTCTACTCTGGTCTAAACGTGATGGAATTGCAGGCTGTGCTACGTATTTTCCAGTCATCGATTAATATAATTGACTCTCACCGCCTCCCGGATTACTTCTCCATAGATCTCTGCGAAGTCTGAGCAGTCTTTCAAGCCATTATACTCAGCGTTCAGACTCCAAAAGATTCTTCCATTGCCATTTTTTCAGACTGACTATCAACTCTGAAAGTCATTGAGATCAGTTTCACTTCCAATCCAATTATCCAAAAAAATTCAGGAGATTCAAGAAAAATAAACTACAAATGGGACCCAAATAGAAATAAAATGGATTCCCTTGCACAATAAAACCCTTGGCAATGAGAAAACTGATGCAACCGCTAAACTGGCCACATCAATTACCTATGGCGACAACCAAATTCCAGGCAATTTCTAAGACTTTGAAAAGTTTGTACAAGACTCCTGCCTCAGTTATTCGAACTGGAAATTAAATGTTTCCAAACTCCATTTAGTCAGACAATCCATTCTTGACCCATCTCTCCCCAGAAAACATTTTAAGTGGACAGAAGAGGTTGAAATCACTAGACTATGGATAGATCATATCAATCTCAATTTCTGCCATCTATTTAAGAGATCAGATCCAGAACCCTGTCTAAAGTGTGGTGCAGCAGTCTCCACCTCCCACCTTATTATTGAAAGCCCTGCTACTGAAAATATAATAAAACGTTTAAAAATTGAAGAATCCCTACAATAATTACTCAGTTCCACAGACGGGTGTGCCAAAAAAATAAAATTCTTAGTAACTACAAGACTGTACAGCCTTATATAGCTGAATAATGTACTAGAACTCCAGTTAGATTAAACCTTACAAATTGTGAAAATGTAATTAAATTTAACATTTGTGTTCTTGTCTATTGTAACTATTATGTTTGTGTGTACAATTGTATAATGACAGGAGTCGCTGATGTCTTTGACGTTACAAATTTTACATAATTTACATAATTTTTTTAAGCAAATGAAATGTCCTCATAGCGAATGTGCATCTATTTCTATTAAATGTGTATCGTGCAAGAACAGAAACGTGAGAATCATAAACACACTGTATAAAAATGCAAATAACTACATTAGCAGGGAATAATGCTTTATTTTTTTTAATATTTACTGTTTTTTTTAATGTACTCAGGAAATCGAAATGCTAAAATATGTTATTCAATGCGGCGTCTCTATCAACGTCAACACATGAGCGATGATGAGTAATTTTTATTATTAAATGTACACATCCTTCCAATTTTGCTAAATACAAAGTCTTTGATTTTTATTCTTTTTTATTATAACCACCTCTAACTTGAATTTCATGAGTTTATCATCAACTAAAGATTCCATCCGAGGTGCATTTCAAATGGTCGACTTACGTCTAACATCAGCCCTAGAGAGACCTCCAACACTTTTGTGCGAGTTTAGTTCCATTTCATTACCATTGAAAGTTCCTGTGCGGACTGTGCGACACATGCGTTTGACTGCTCCGGCGGGAATTACATCAGCAAGACAACACTGAATCCAACAGTTTTACTCCTCTCTTTTATGGCACCATTCCAGGCACTGACCTTCACTGGGTCAAGGACGCTTGCGCAGTTGCTGCTCTGTCAGAGATTTGTAACCCACGAAAGTACTCCACAGAGAAAAGATGGAAAAACAGACACGGAACAAAAAGACGTTGGGGCTCATTCTGATGAATAATATCCAGAAACTTCGCTCTGCGGCAGAAAGGAGTAGAAGGAAACGTCGATCTAGTCACCGCAGCGCTTGCAAACAAAGTTTTGCCCCCCTTAAGATTAACTTCTTCACCCAATTCTTTAATAATTTTATAGAAAGCAAGGACGACTGACAACTGAAAAATGTCATTGTGGGTTGAATGAACAGTGGAGAACAATGTAATTTGGAATACGTCGAATCCTTTACCAAAAAATGCATAGATAAGCCATGGGACAGTTAGGGATATGCATAGTAATGTGTGATAATATAAATTGTTAAAATGCAATACTATAAAATACATTATGAGGTATTAGTAATCATAAATATTTTATGTCAATATAGACATTTTTATTGTTAATGTAGACATTGTATATTTTCGTACTTTATGTAAAGATTAATTTTCTGTAATTGTGCTTTCAGACGGGCTACCACTTGTTACATTAAGGAAAATGTTAACAGCTATCCAAAGAAAATTCAAAATAATTAGTGTGCAATGGCAAATATAACGTGATTAAACTTTTATTTCAAATGTAGAGAACAATTGAAAAGTGTGCTTCTCAATCATTCATGGTGTTTAGTGTATGTTGTGTTACCAGATCAAATTGTTCTTATAACAATTTTCGCGTTTAAAGCGAATGTAGTTTATCAAGGTTGCATTACAACTCTTTCACATATCCCACATTGATTAAAATATTGATTGAATTATATATTTTGGATATTTAATGTTGTTGTAGCCGACTTGGATGGCCGGGGTGGCTAAGAGACTCAGCGTTTCGCTTCGAAAGGTCGCTGGTTCGAGTTCCGCCTCAGGCATGGTTTTTTGTCCCTTGTCCCTTATGTATGTGTAGTCGCGGAGGGACTCGCGCTCTGTTGATGAGTCAGGTCAGAAGAGCCCGCAAGTGTGTTGGTGTCGAGTGTATGGTCGAATATGCGTCCCATCGGGACGTATAGAGTAAACCGGCTATCAGCTCGAAAAAGCCTTAGAAAAAATATTTTTATCCAATATAAACAAGATATAAATACCCTCATGAGAGAAATCCTTCTGTTAAGCCTATAATTCTAAAAAAAGAATACAATTTGATACACGATTCACGAGAAGCAGACACTGGTCACAATTAGTGATGATCGAAATGTGATCCGTCAACAATTTTTTAGAATTATTTCTTTTATACACTATCGTATACGTAAATATACTAGTATATTATAAAGTTATGTAATTCTAAAAGAAATAGATATGGAGATTTTGATTGAAAAAGTCCTTTTTCAAAACCGATTTTTTGTTTTTTCAGAACGTCCATATGACTACATACAACACAAGCGCCTAAACCATTTGTATAACATGTCGTTTATGCGATTTTTGTTGTAAATAGTTTTAGAAGAACATTCATTTATTTGAACAGGCTAATCGATATTAGTTTAAGGTGAGTGAAAAATTCGCTGGATAGTTTTCGCTTTATACGTTTTCAATGTGGGTTTTGTTTTCAAATATTAAAGTGCATGTATGGTAGCACTAGAGAAATTTCACGGCAGAATATTACGAATAGAAGAGAGAAATATTTTATGATGGGGTAATACCTTGTTCTTGAAGAAAGTAGCAGTTTACAATAAATTGTTTGAACTAATCAACGATAATTTATTGAAACATAGTTATAGAGACAGCAGTAATTCAGACTCCAGACTACAGACTAGCCAACCCTTCTATTACATGGCCTGAAAAAAGCACTTCGTTTGTGAAAAAAGTTTTATTGAAGTGTGTTGTCAACACAGGCTGTGACAAACAATTTAATTGCAATTAATTGCAATTAAATCCATGCAATTTTAATTGCATGGATGTGACAAACAATTTAATTGCAAATGGTAAAACGTAGATGTTCATTGTCATCTCAACAAATGAGTTATTCAAAGACTTTTACAAACTATGTTATTTATTTTAACTTGTAAAATCTGTATATATTACGATCGTAAATACGTAAAGTGTTTCGACCCGGTAGTTTGTCTACGAAATAATGTGGAGTAACTTACTGAAGATTGTATATAACCATGTACGTATTATTCACATTATTTGTACATTAAATGATGGTCCAAAGTCGGTACTATTAATTTTTGTCCAGCTTGACAACCTAAATTGCCCAATGCGCAGTGAAATATACACACGCCAGCACATATGCGTTCATTCCATTACTTTTAAGATACGGTTAAAATTTAATATTTCTACTATATACTATTTCTACCTAGTTAGAAATAGCAAGCAGAAATCACAAAATTTGATGATTGTTGTATTGATGATTATTATAATGTTATTGATTTGATGTATGATTATTTTAATTATTATGTATGATTTTAATAATAATAATAATAAGAAGAAGAAGAAGAACAACAACAACAACAACAACAACAACAACAACAACAACAATAATAATAATAATAATAATAATAATAATAATAATGTCTTTGTTAGTGATGATTCTCAGTCGTTAGATTGTCCTTTCGCCCAACCGTGTGGATACATCCGTTCAAAATTAAAATATTGCAGAGGGGGCGCCAAACTGTACATTTACGTCTACGAGTGCAACAATTTCCCACACTTTACACCTATGTGGCGTCGTCTCGTGCTTGTGGCAACGTTTGCGCGCGTGCTGTTCGCCCGCCCGCAGTAGCGTTGGCGCGTGCCGGTGCGTGCGCGTACGTATGCATGTGCGTGTATGTGGTGGTGACGCGGCCTCAGGCACGCCGCGCGGCGCGGCGTGGCGCTGCCAGCCGCAAGAAGCGGCGCGTTAGCGCGCGCCATTTACCCGGGCGCTATCTTAATTGAAACGTCGCCCCCATTAAATGTTTTGCTAATTGTGGATCGCAGCTAGCCCCTCCCCCTCTCCCCCGCTCCCACCTCTGCGTGCTGCTGGCGGCGCCACCGCTCGGTCGCCCGTTGCCACATCCTCCGCCACAGCTGAGGGCGCATGTGTCGGTGCAACTCTGATGCCGTGCTGCTGGCGTCGTGTTGTTACCGTCGCCGCACGACCATCGCTCCTCCTAACAATTTCCATTCCACCACTAGTCTCCTCCTACAGCGCCTAGCGTTCTCAGCCCCGGCCCGTCAATGCCAGCTCTCTACCAACTATTCATCCCCGTCGGCGACTCATGTCACCTCTGTCGCCCTCTTCCCATCACCTTGAACTACCGCTACTGCCTGTTCTTCCACCATTTCTCTAAGCTTCCTCATTGTGACTTTGGCATCTCCATTCTTGCCATCATTGCATTATAATTCTTCCTGCAGTAGGAATTAGGCTTTCACAGCTGTACGAGTACCCTACCAGTTCTCTCACTTTTTCTCTCTATCCCTTTATGTTTTTATGTATTTATTTCTCTCTCTCTGTTTCTCTCTCTTTCTGTTTCTCTCTCTCTGTTTCTCTCTCTCTGTTTCTCTCTCTCTGTTTCTCTCTCTCTGTTTCTCTCTCTCTGTTTCTCTCTCTCTCTGTTTCTCTCTCTCTCTCTGTTTCTCTCTCTCTCTGTTTCTCTCTCTCTCTCTGTTTCTCTCTCTCTCTGTTTCTCTCTCTCTCTGTTTCTCTCTCTCTCTGTTTCTCTCTCTCTCTGTTTCTCTCTCTCTGTTTCTCTCTCTCTGTATCTCTCTCTCTGTTTCTCTCTCTCTCTGTTTCTCTCTCTCTCTGTTTCTCTCTCTCTGTTTCTCTCTCTCTGTATCTCTCTCTCTCTGTTTCTCTCTCTCTGTTTCTCTCTCTCTGTATCTCTCTCTCTGTTTCTCTCTCTCTGTATCTCTCTCTGTTTCTCTCTCTCTGTTTCTCTCTCTCTCTCTCTGTTTCTCTCTCTCTCTCTGTTTCTCTCTCTCTCTGTTTCTCTCTCTCTGTTTCTCTCTCTCTGTTTCTCTCTGTTTCCCTCTTTCTCTCTCTGTTTCTCTTCCTCTTTCTGTGTTTCTCTCTCTCCCCCCTCTCTCTCTCTCTCTCTCTCTTTGTGTCTGTCCTATTCATATGTTTCTTTAAAAGTGTTTCCGGTAAATTAATTTCAGAATAATTTTGAAATATGCACGAGAAGTATCAATATCAAATTTATTATTTTCTGGATTCCATATGCAATAACTTCATTTTTAATTATTTTTAATAGCTAGTAAATCCTTATTACATGCAAATACATAAATCGCTTTGGCAGAAGGCGGAAGTCTTGTTTTCTTCTGTCTGCTTCTCACTGTTTTCTACCGTCTCTCTTCTGTTTCCTGCTTTCTGCCCTCTGCTTAATACATGATAATGAAAATATCAAAAAATAAGTCGAGTTAATCAGGACTAATGCAAGTAAATTTCAATTACAGAGAGTTTATTTCCTTGCGATATGCGTCACCCCAAAAACACAATTGGCATGCGGGTATGGCAAACAGAAAAGTTACAATCAATATATAGTGAACGCAGTAGTTCCACGAGTGAAGAAAAATAATAAATATTACTGCCCTAAAGACAATCGTCTTAGGGTTTTTGCGTTCATCTCCATAAAATACATCTTCAAAAGTCGTTACGTATACTGGAGGACATTTTCGAACTGATTTTGAGATACTACAAGACTGAGCTATTTGCGATACTGCTTTCAAGAAATGAGAAACATATAAGTTACGTATAGAAACGCCTTTTGAGGAGGCAACACGCTTGCACATACGTACGGCTCAATGCCTATCCTCAGGCGTTAACTCTTTACTCAATATTATGCTTGTCCGTTCCTCAGAACTTGGTGGGGCGTCAAACTCATTTGGTTACTAGATACTAGATATCTAGATTACTAGGTACTAGATATCTCCTGATACTCTTCTCCTTATCCCCAAAAATATCAGAATAAAATTTATTATACCCATCGAAATTGTACTCGCATTATAGGAACAGTGCGCTTAAAGCTACTCGTACGAGGAATATTCATATCATGCTGAAAATGGATCTTCAATTATGCACATCATCCTCGTTCGTTCATTATCACCCTTCATCGGGACTTCGCATTCAGGATTTATTTACGTTTCTAGATATTGTTCATCCGTCAATCGACTTTACTTAACCCATAAATCAGCATCAAAAACGTTCGTACTATTTGAAACCGTGTAAATAAACTTCAAAATATTTAAAATACAGAATTCACTACCATATTCATTTGAATGAGATAAAATATATTTTATAACAAAATCGTAAGGCAAGAAAATAAAAAAAGTAAAGTTATTGGTAATTTTTTTAAATTTTCGTATAATGGTTGTTAAATAAACATCGATAAATAATTCGAAAATAACGAATCGATTATAAAAACGTCTCAGTTTAAAAGTCAGTTAGTCTACAATAATCCGCGCGAGCATTACTTTTATGTGCGTTAAAAAGCAAATTTTCTCTGTAGGCAATCCTAAAGACGATGAGCTAGTCTCGCGGTCATGTGCTGTTGTCATTTACTATAGTGATACACGATTGTCGCGACAGCTGAATGACTTGTGGCGAACATCACTGGAGAAATAAAATACTTCGTAAGTTAATAGACGTTGATTGCCCCATTTTTCATTCTGAAGAAATTAGAGATATAATTTGCCATACTTTCAAAATTAATGATTCTCGCGTCGTATTCAAATAAACATTTTTATACAATAGAGTTTTACAACACTCATAATGCGTAAAAATTATAATTTAGCTTGGGCTATCTGTGAAGCCCACGTGATCATTTGGGATACTAAATGAGACGCGTGTACTATTGGGTTAATTCTAAAGTGGAGAGGAAAGTCAGTAGCAAAATATTTTAACTCTAGTATTTTCATTAAATAACATTAATTTACAATAAATTACGCATAATTTCACCCCGTACACCTTAACAGCACTCCACCTTTCTTCATTGCACTACTCTGAATTGCAACGATTTTCTTACACCTACGTTTCACTCCACTTCACAGCGTAACACTTCCGTACGAACACTACTAATTAACACAACATTTGTGCATTAATCAAGAACCTTTTACGCAATGTGAATAAAACAAGATAATCTTGCGATTTTCACATCAACCAAGAAGCCGTACAGACCTTCATTTCAAATTATTTTGCCGGAAATCACGTGGAAGTGAGAGAACGATGGTCACAATAACGATTATAAATAATGCAGCTGTGATTGGTACATTCGAAAAATCTCGAAACTAATATTTAACTTTGTATACGCAGATCAGTGAAATCAAAGTTAATAAATGTCAAAGCAGATAAACTTTTAATATTTAAAGCTAATACAAAATGTTTCTATATTAAGTATATTTACGCAGTTTTATCTATTTTTAATGAAAGAACTTCAGTTTCAATAGAATATTTTAATACTTCAATAACACGGTTGAATTAAGTTTTGAAAATATTCATTTAAATAAATCTATTTCATCTACGGATTCCAAAGAGCAGAGCTCATATATAGTTTAAAAAACTAAATGTTTCTGTAATTTTTATGTGTGAGCGCACACGTGTTTTGTAAATAGTTTATCAAATCATTTACGATGTCATGAAAATCAACTTTGTTTTAAGACCAGAAATAACAGAATATATTCAGTTTTATTTAAATAAAACAGGTAAAGTATATTTTTCACACGATTCACGAGAACTAGATCTTTTAATAGATACATCTCGCACACACCTTCACATGAATTGAATTGATGCCATATTTTACGTGGTGAGACTCGGGTCATCTGACCTCTCTTCCATTGGGCCACGGAAATTTCTCTACGCTGCTCTCACCCTCTAGCGGAGAAAGGAGTATCACTCGGGTGACGAAACAGGCGATTTGAATTTAGCTCAGAGGCTTCACTTAGGCTTGAGGATCTTTTACATGGGACAGCCGGGTTTACTTCCCCTCCGAAGGATTTTCTCACCCTTAAAAATCCACGGCTTCGATTGGGTTTGAACCCGCGAACGTGGGTATAACAATCCGATACGCTAACCGTTACACCATTGCCGCCGACGTGCTTCCACAAAAACATGCATTTAACCACATTCACCTCTTAACACACTCACTCACTCTCTCCGCCTTCCTTTGCACTTTTATCTCCACCTCCACGTAATCGCAGGCCGAGAGCGCCGCTATTTGTTGTAATGTACTCGGAGTATCTCTCTCGGTGCGACAAATCTCTGTAATCGAAGCGCGCGTCATGAAAAATGAACTCTATTACGCCGTTCCGGGCGCGCGGCTCGCGTTGCGAGTGTCTGCGGGTGCTGGCGGAGCGTTTCGCCGGGCGGGCGGCCGCCTACGACTCCGCTTTAAAACCCCCCGAGGTGGCGTTTGTCGGCAATAAACGTTACGCGCGCGGTTAGCGGTGGCCGGCGCTGCTGGCGCCGTGCTAGTCATAGCTGCGGAAACGGTACCAGAGACGGTGGTGGAGGAGATGGTGAGGTGGTGCGTGTATCTGTGTGCTAGTGGTAGCTGCAGGAATGGTCCCAGAGATAGTAGAGGAGGGGGTGGTGATGCTGAAGTTGCACGTGGAGCTGTGAACTAGTGGTAGTTGCAGGTATGGCCGTAGAGACATGGTGGAGGAGATGGAGGTAATGGTGAAGTTGTACGTGCAGCTGTGTACTAGTGGTAGCTGTGAACTAGTGGTAGCTGTGAACTAGTGATAGCTGTGTACTAGTGGTAGCTGTGTACTAGTCGTAGATGCAGAAATAGCCCCAGAGACGGTGGTGGAGGAGGTGAATTTGTGGTGATGGTGGGATTGTGTGTGTAGCTGCGTTGAAGTAGTAGCTACAGGAATGGCCCTAAAGACGGTGGTGGAGGAGACGGTGGTGGAGGAGACATGGTGATGTTGAAATTGTGCGATTACTGTGCACTAGTGGTAGCAGCGGGTATGACCCTTAATCGCTGGTGTAGGGGAGCGGTGATGGTGAAATTGCGCGTGTATCTGTATCCTAGTGGGGGACGTATGAATGACCCCAGATAAGGTGGCAGACCGGGTGGTGACAGTGAAATTGTGCGAGTGAGTCTAGAGAGAATGTGAGACAGGTGAAAATAAAGAAGGGAATATGTTTCGTGTGTACAAATTACGTGCAATCCTTCCTATTAACAGATTTATAACTGTAGTGGTAGTCCCTAGGACGGAGGTAGATAAAAATGCAAACTGATGGGGGAGGGAGGTAAAATTGTGGGTCTACGTGTGTGCGCACGTGGTAAGAAAATAGTGGAAGTGAAAAATACGAATGGAACAATGGTGATTTGTATGTGTAACTTACGTCAACCGAATATAGCATCGTAGCAATAGTAGCTCCAATGATGATTGTGATTCTGATGGTGGAGATTGGTGGAGGAGGTGAACGTATGTGTGCGTGTGCGTGTGTGTGTGTGTGTGTGTGTGTGTGGGAAGGGAAGAAGGTGGTGTTTGCAGAATCTGTTAAAATAATAAATTTGTGAGGTGAACGTGCAACTGGCGTGCGATTCTCAAAAATATTCACATCGCTGTAGTACTGATAGTAGTAACTCAGAGACAACGACGATTGTTGTGTTCGAGTGATGGTAGTTGACACTGGTACTACATCTGCATTTGTAGTCAAAGAGTCTGTGATAATTGCGATGTTGATTGTGTTTGGGGGAGGAAAGGTGGTGGTGATGGTAGTGGAGATTGACGAGGGTCGGTGACACAAACTCGGAGGTTGTGATAGTGTTGGTTGATTACGGAAGTAGTTCATGTACGTTGTGTTGCTGGTTGATTAGTGGTCGGTGGTAAGTGATTGATTTGTTACTTGTAATTGTTTGATGGAAGATAATATATAGTGATTGATGGAAGTAATTGATAAAGGAAGGGTTAGTGATGAAATACTATTTTGGTAATACTTTGCTATTGATTACAGTTGCAGAGGAAGGAGAGATGTAGGAAGGCCAAGGAGGAAGTGGAGAAAGGAACAAGTTCTAAGAACCTAACCCTTTAACACGAAGAAAAAGAATTTGTGGTGGTTGAGGTGATGGTGATATTGATAAGGGTTGGTGGTGGAGATAATAAGTATTAATTGTGTTGGTGGGTGAACAGTGGGCGGTGCCTGTAGTTTTATTTGTCGTTGACAATTCTTTTATGGAAGATAGTTTACTTGTGGGGCTGTTCAAAAGCATATCTTAAAATAAGATCCTGTACAATTTTTCGAAAACATGGGAAGTTTTCTCTTAAATTTGTGTGAAATATATGTTACTTTAAACAATTATATTTTCAGAAAAAGATTCATTTTTATTACGTTTTCCTCGTATGTAGCAAAGTGTGATAAACAAAAGTTGCTTGTCCATTTTTGGCGAACTCTCTGTATTTTCGACAATTGCAAAAAAGTAGCATTGCAAAAGTTCAGTAATGAAGATAGTGATATTTTCTTAAATAAAATCTAGTTTATAAATTCAGATCTTTGAAAAAGGTCATGTACAATATTTAATGTAATGTATAAAGAAACAGTTTCTCAAAAACAGCTCCATTTTTTCTTTAATTTTTCCATAGGTAGGGAAAAGGTCGCGTTGCAATGATGCAGATGTCATTTTTGTGGAGCTGACTAAATTTTTGAAAATGGCCAAAGCTAGAAATAAAGTGAGAAAGTTTGTACTCTTTAGGTATTACTATTTTTTTTAAAGCGATTAAGCTCAAAGGCCATATTGATAGATGTGCCCAAACGAAGAAACATGTTGAATTATCAAGAATATATTACTGAAGTCGTTTCTCAAACTACGAAGACACAAAGAATCTGCTGATTTCCTCTCCACTAATTATGTATTTTCTGTCTCTCCTCTCCCTCTCCCTGAGCTAAGCTACTCTGTCATTCCTCGACAAATTACTTATTAAATCTTCCTAATTGCTACTGCGATATTTACAATCTTCGTAGGGAGTTGATCCGCTTATCGAAGCAAATTCCTTCGTTTTCTCTCCCATTTACATTATTACGAAGCATTTGGCGTCTTCTCTCCTACACTGATGTTGTAAGAAGTTTCTTCAGAGTAACCTTAAACGTAAGAGGATTCCAGACCTCATTAACTGGTATCAGTAACCTTTAATGAAACGTACAAATTTCAATATCAGATTATGAACACAAGCTCAATTCCTTTACTAATTATTGTTAGTATAAACCATATTGTAATGAATATCATTTGACTGCATTTGGGTATCAGCAGTGATTTCCGAGATTCAAAAATTATTTCCTGAAAAATGTACATATTATATGTAAATCGTTCTGAAAGTTGTATTTTTTCGTACGTTTTGAAGTTGCATTGTAAATAATGTTAAAAATATTAAAGGAAAATTTTTGTTGAAAGGTTTGAAAATAAGGTTAAACAAATCTCAACCATAAGAGAAGCGTTTCAGAAATTTTTTTCTGACTTTCCTAAATAAAATAATCGTCTTCAGTTTCATTTCAGTAGTATAGATACCTTTTGCGGCTCTCACGTGACGAATTGCACTTTGATTTTTAAAATATGAATGATTTGTTTAAAAAATCATCTAAATATTTAACATCAAAGCTACCCTCAAGACTAGGTCAGTAATATTTTTAATCTACATTGTTAAATAACTCCTAAACAAAACTCTCTAGGCCTTTCAACACTACAATTTTGGAGCCAGAGGCCTCAAAGAAAAGTTCCTTACATTGTAATCTACACGATGAGATATTATTGGACGTTCTATTAAATTTTTCCCCGTTTAACACTTCTCAATACTACCCCACCTGTTCAGAGACGTGTAGAATCTGAACTGTATGTGAAATTAAACTAATTACTTGATATTCAATGCGACGGATTAGGGGTGAAAATGCCCGATCCTGTGTTTTTTCATGGACAAATTCACGTGGCTTTCCCAATAGTAAAAGGCTTTTCTGATATTTTTGTGACTAACAAGGAAAGCAAATCGTTAACTGTCAAGATTGAACTATTACTTCAAATGTTATTTTTAAGGAAGTATGAATTGTGGAAAGAACATTTCTCTATAATACTGAGTAAATCTATTTTGAAAACTTTTTCCAAACATCAATTGCTCTGTTTTTATTTTTGTCTGATATTCTGTAACTGCATTACAAGTTACATTTATACATTTTGTAATGAAATAAACACGTCACATTAACAACTTTTTATCTTAATATGGAAATGTAAGGATAGGGAAAGGGTGCGGTTTAACATGCGTGATTTATAGCACAGGTAAGCTAATATAGTGTAATTCACTATCAGACTCATTTTTGAGAATATGCCTGGCCGTCATCACACAGTATGCTATGAAAAGGCGAATGTAATGAAACTAATCATTGTTTCACAGAGAAATCGTCGGTTATCTTCGAAACAGATTTACAGAATTTTCTGTGAAGATGACGATGTAAAACTGTAGATACCAACATGCTAATAACTACTTATATTATTCTTTTGGTAAAATTATTTTCTTCGAAGAAATATTTATATTTTAACAACGTGTTTAAAAGAAAGGAAAACGCGGAAAATAGGTAAACAAATATAGAATTTTTGAAAAAGATGAAAATAAACTGAACGAAATTAATAAATTTAATATTGGGAGGCTTACAAAATAGAGATATAGTGACAATATAATTAACTCTTAATCTCCAAAAATAGCAATTAATTGGTTAATAATATTTTAACTAATTTTTGTGTTATTTTTTATGAGTAGCAATTCTCGTACTTCAAACCTTTTCGATTATTGTAAATTAATCCATCCAATACTATGTAAATCAATCATGTAATGCAGTTTCTCTAAGTGACAAAGATCTACGACGATGGTATACATAATCTGAGATGAAAATGTAATACTTCCTCTTCAATCTAAATAATATTTCTAGAATCGTTGTAAGTAGGAAAATTTTCCCGTGCCAGGTACTACGAGCTAAATGTTTATGCTGCAGCACAAGCACGAACGATCCGAATATAAACGAACGAACGAAGAAATATATCAAACCCATCAGCGAACGAAAGCGTAAATACCCATAAATAATTCCCCTCCACCGCTTCATGTGATGCACCCAGCGTTCCGCCTCTCGCGCACTCTTCTCGCACAGCGGGTGTTCCCCAAGGTTCCCGCCGAGGGCGTCCCCAGCGCCGGCCACCCTGCGCCCCCGCGGCGGCGTCCGCGCGGCTCGCCCCTCGCCGGGGGACTAATGTGACGTAATGCGGCGTGCAATCCGAAATCACGTCACTCGCACTTCCACCCGCTTGCGATTAATTTGCGTTACTTTCGGGCGCGCGCAATTGAATTAGGCCGTAATCGGTCCGCGTGCGCGCGCGAGCCGGAGGTGGCGGCAGCGGAGGCGGGCGCGGAGGCGGAAGCGGTGCTGGGAGAGAGGTGGGAGTGGAGGCGGGAGCGGAAACGGAAGCGAGAGTGGAGGTGGGAGCGTGGTCAGGGGAGGAGGCGGGGGTGAAGGCGGGAGAAGAGGCAGGAGAGAATGATGGACAGTGCGGGATTGTGAACGTGGTCGGGAGCGGTGGTGGGAGAGGAGGTGGGAGAGGAGCGGGAGCCGGAGTGAAGGCGGAAGCAAGGTCAGGACGGGTGGATGGAGCGGAGGCGGGAGAAGAGGCGAGGTCACGATCGTGGGTGAGAGCGGAGACGGACAGGAGGCGGGAAAAGAAGCAGGAGAGAGGGTGGGAGAGGAGGTGGAGCGTGTGAATGGTGGAGTGAGTGCGGCGGGAGCAGAGGTGGCAGACGCGGGTCTAGAGCGGAGGCGGGAACGAGAGCGGGAACAGGTGTTAGGAAACGCCGTTGGCGGTGGAGCCGGCGGTGGCATCAGAACCGGTGAGAGAAGTGGCGCGAGTGGGAGAGAGGTGGGTGCGAGAGCGACGGAGAGCTGTGATGGCGGGGGAGGAGCGTCGGATGCACAACAGGCACGAGGCGCGCGTGTGAATCCGCACGCGCTGCCACGGGCCGCCCACGCACGCACGCACCGGCACGCGGCGCGGCGCAGCCGAGGGTGGCGGGCAGCCAGTCAGGTCGTTTGGGGGATTAGAAAACCGGGGACGTTGGAGGGTATGCCAAGAGAGAGAATTACGAGTACTTTAAGTAAAATATGCATGGGGTAGGATACGTCTAATGCACACCAAAGGAATAAATATTCTTTCAGACCAATAAATATTTGAACAGATAATTTTCAATGTAATTTCTTCTGAAAAGTACTTGTAGTTACTTAGATTGTCGTATCAACGGCAAAATGACCAACAGTTATATCGTTATAAACAAATTATATTTCAAGTAGATCTCTTTCAGCTGCAGAAGCTAAGTATTCATTGAATGACAATAATTATCTTACTCGATTAAAATAAAACTTGAGAGCGTTGCTTACAATATATGCTTGAAAATATCAAAATTAATTTCGTAGATTATTCCAAGTGACTTTCATTCGATTTGCGAGTACTTTAAATTAGGAGTATTTTTGAGTGTAAATTGGGAATATTTGTGAACTGCGCGTCTGTCGCCGTCACGCACCAACCAGGTCCTCTAAGCAGCAAAGTGATAGGTAAGGATTTGGGTCGCTAAGAGGTTTAGGAACTGGGAGGGATGGCATGCCAAGAGATAAGTATTTTCTGTAAAATACACCAAAATTGCGCCAGATAATCAGATTAATGAAATTTATGCATTGCAGAAATATTTCTTAGAAAATAATACGTTTTAATTGAATAACACGCTTTTGCAAGGTAACAGGGTCTGCACTCCCCTTAATATTTAAATAAATTTTATTGATAAGAAAGAGCGTCAGCAGTGTCTCGTAACACAGATGAGCTCTTCAAAATTAACACAAATTATTAAATATCTAAGGAACCACATCTCAATATAAACATCAAATAAAGTTATTTTGCGCATAAATACTGAATTTAAAACTTGTTTACAATCAAAATAAATGGGGGATAATATAATAATAATGCGTGCGACAACAAGGGGTTAACATTTTAAGAATACCTGCGATATTCCTTTTCCACATAAACATATTTTTATAGTTTTGCAATAAAAAAGTGAAAAATATACAATTGAAAAGTGTGTTTACTGGTGCTTAATTATGCCTGAGTGACAGAGATTGAGGGAGCGACCCTGCATGGAAACGAGGGAGAGAGAAAGGTTAGGGGTGAGGGAGAGAGGGAACGAGGGAGCGAGTGAGTTAGTGAGGAAATAAGTGAGGGAGGAAAGAAGGAAGTACAGAGGGGGAAGCAGCGAGATAGGAGGCGGGCCGTTAAGAAGGATTAGAAAAGTCCAGCCGATGGGGGAAGCGATGGGAGAGAGGCAGCTTTAAGTAAAATATACGTGAAACGGAGAATGTCTTGTATATTCGAAGAAGAAAGAAATACTGGGAAGGAAGTAATTTTAATTTTAAAGTAACAAAGATCTCTCACTACTACAGAGTGAATGAATTCTTCAAACATGGCCAATGATCTAAATAAATTCATGTTGGAAAATAATTTCATTTAAAAAATACAAATAAAAATTTGTGGAAGTTCGTCTGTTCTTAATACAGTTTGGCGGGTTTATGTAGTGATTTACTGAAATCACTAGCGCTTTCTGAACTTTTTGAAGCTATTTAAATATTTTAATACATGAAGCTTTTTGTAGAACCAAAAATACCACTTTGGAGGAAACAGCACAAGCATAATTTTCTGAAAATCTGATATAAATACTTCTTTAAAATTGTAAAATTATAATATAGTAGAAAAGAATCACAATTTTGTTCCAGCACTTTAAAAATAATAACCAATATATTTCAATTTGATCCAATTTTTTTACAGTGACATGCAATCCGAAGAAAAATGGTATTTCAAATGATGTAAAAACATTTCGATTTATAGGCAAATTCGTTTTCACACAGTATTTCTGGAGTACAGATTATATTGAGAGAAACAGAACAAACATTGAGAATTATACAAAATTGATAGATATTTTCAACTACTAATATAAAATCTATTGAAAGCGGTTGTTATGTTCCTAACATATATGTTAATACGAAGTGAATAGGTAGCTTTGTGTTATAAACAGCAGTCACAATTCCACCTCTGGGAAATTGAGACGAAAATTAATATGTGAACACATGAGGATGGAGGCCGGATAGGGGAGTCGCAGAGTTAACAGGGGTCGCAAAAGTGGCGCCAGTTGGTGGAACATAAAAGGGGGAAGACTCGCCCGTAAAATAAACACACAACTGCAAATGAAGTGGATCCCTCTCAAAATCGTAACTCTAAAGAAATGATTTTAATATGATTTATTTGTTTAATATTTTCTCATGTTACTTGTTTTACTTGCAACAATCTCAGTGTATTGCATACGGCGGATATTTGTATTTTAAATTTTTTATTTGTCATAGGAAAATCCATAACAAAAAACCTTTTAAACGTGTTACATTTGCATGGGTCATCCATTTTCAGGAATAGATGTAACCTGAAAACGTAATGTAATGTCGAGTCATGATAGCTGTCAAGAGAACCGCCAGGTAGGCGATTTTAAGATCGCCACCCGCGCAATCTCACACTGAAATAACTTAAAACCCAAGTGCGCAATACCTTAAAACACAAAATCAGTTAAAGTCACAATCGCGTTCATATGGATGAAGTAAAATAGAATAAATAAAAATGTTAGAAAATTACCATGCTTGTAACTTCGTCACTCGTCGATGGAAACAATGTAAACATGATTTCGAAAGTGTCATTCAAGTGGAAACACATTAAAAGCGATTTCGATTCTACTTTTTCAAGTTCAATATGAAAAATTACGGACCAGCGCTGAGCGCGTCGATGCCAGACCGCGCCATCGCGTTAAACCTAAAGGCGAACGGCGAGTAGGATTAGTTCCGCCGGCAGCCGCCTCGTCCCGGGAGCGCCATATGCGCGCGGGGTGGGCGCGCGAACAGGCGATCCGCATGCGGAGGCCAAGGGCAGCACGAGCGCGCGCCGCGACGGCGCAACAGCCGAAAAGCGCGCGGCGCCCGGTGCACCCGCTCCGCTTCACGCCACAAACGCCAACCGATGACGAACAAGTCACGAGCTGAGAGATGGTCCCATCATTGCCTACTGTAGAGAGTGTCTTAGACTAAATGTTACAAGCTTCTAGGTGGAGGATCGAAACGAATAACATATATTCATGAATGTGTGTAGTGAAATATCATATAACATTGTGTCTCATCACATACCTCATTCTGGCCTTGGTGGACAGGGCAATCATCTTGCACTGGTATGTGGCAGGTACACGTTCTGACACAGTCAAAGAGAGTTCGTTTATCTGTCAAATATAATTTTGATTCACGATATGTTCCACCACAATATTTTCGATAAAAGCCGTCATCTTCGATCCCTACATGTCTTAGTGGTTAGTAGCTTTTGTTATGAGAAACTGTACAGTGGGACGTTTGAGTGGGTTGCTACAACTCCGTGCGTGCCAGGCAAAGGAAGTTTTCCAGCCTTGCCATTAAACTACTAATTTTTCACAGCACACTTTCATCCTGGTTTTAATTTATAATTTTCAAAAAATAATTTATATTTTTCATTTTCTGCAAATTTATTCGCATTTAAGAACAGTTTTTAGTCCGCTGTATGTTAATGATGGGTGTATCGTCTTCTCATTCTACAAAGATTTACGGAAACCATTATTCGTAAATCTTGTTGTACAAGGGTCTCAGGTATCTCCC
This sequence comes from Gryllus longicercus, assembly GCA_038098605.1. Taxonomy (NCBI): domain Eukaryota; kingdom Metazoa; phylum Arthropoda; class Insecta; order Orthoptera; family Gryllidae; genus Gryllus; species Gryllus longicercus. The sequence continues at coordinate 4,696,152 of JAZDUA010000020.1, forward strand.
CGCTAACCCTGAAAGAATATATGCTGTGAAATATCATACAACCAGGTTACTCAGACCATAGTTTCCCCTGGCGGATAGGCAACTCAATTTGCACTTATGTTTAGCAGGTTCTTATTGTGTCACAGTCAAAGATAGTTTGTGTATATGTCAATCGTAACTTCCCCCGATACACAACTCACAGATGACATATTAATGAGCGTAGAAAGGCTTTCCGGGGGCTGAGAACTTGTTGCAGCACAGTGTAAACTCTTTAGAACGAACACCTTTTTAACGGAAAACTAAATCACAAATATTGATTTAGATTGGCTGGTTTACATATTATCGAAGCACTATAACACTCTCGATAACGTAATTGCTATCTTCCGTAACGAGACTCATTGAACAACAAATTTTTGAGTTTGTGAAAATAACAAAAATCTCAAAGATGAAGATCAAGTGGGTGATCGTAAACCACCGCCAAGTATTTAATAAGCACTAGACGCAGCTAATTTATTAGGAGAAACAATTAATGATATGCATCTCTTCCCAGAGTTGAAAAAGCACCTGGACGTTGATCAGTTTCCAACCGATACCCATGGTCAGTAAGATTTTCACAGTTTCAGTTCACTGGATTTTGGAGATTCAATGTCTATTTCTTTTATGTGAATTTTCTCCCTCTTTGTAAAGGGAAGTAGTGAAGTTTAAGGCGACTGCAGAGCTAAGACGTTAACTGTAGGTCGATTTAATTCGAACTGTAACGCACCAATCCCAACTTTGTTTTCGTCAGTATTGTACATTGCTTCATTAGTCAAAAAACGTGCCAAGTGGTTAAATGGATGGAGTGTTCAATACTTCGCCACTTGGCATCAATGCAATTAAAATTGCAATCAAGATGGGTCGTTCTGATGCGTTTCAATAATTCCTGTCTGTATTGCCGCGTTATATGGCATGTGGTTTTGTAATGTTTACGAAAATGTTTGATATCGTATTTACATGAACAGTCCAGAAAATATATTGAAATGCAAAGCCGACAAAATTACGTTTAATTTTGGAATAGGATCACTGAACAAACCAATTTACAACTCGTGTATGGTAGCATCAATCATAGATCAAAGATATTTGGGAATTTTCTGATCTCCCCTATAGTAATTTCTGTTAATTTCGAAGAGTTTTTAATGCACAGTGGTATTTAGCCCGACTAATTTGAAAAAATACGCTAATAAGCTCAAATAAAAGTATTAAATAAATAAATAAATAAATAAATAAATAAATAAATAAATAAATAAATAAATAAATAAATAAATAAATAAATAAATAAATAAATAAATAAATAAATAAATAAATAAATAAATAAATAAATAAATAAATAAATAAATAAATAAATAAATAAATAAATAAATAAATAAATAAATAAATAAATAAATAAATAAATAAATAAATAAATAAATAAATAAATAAATAAATAAATATGACGAAATAGACAGGTATTATAATTTCCACATACCATTTATTTTTTAAACGAATGAATATCAATGCCTACTTGAATGATTTCACGAACGAAATGGAAGATACCAAAAAAAAAAATTCAGAATGTTTCATCGAACATTACTGAAATGTTTCATTTGAATGATAAGTTTCTTTCCTTTAGTATATGACATGGGCCAACTGACGTTATCAAAAAAGTGTTATTGGCCTGATATCCAGTAACGTACTGCCAACCACGAAATATTTGTTCAACACGTACTTTTAAACTTCGCGACAAATGTTCTGAATGCAGTGCCTCTGAATTCTAGTAAGCTTATTTACTTGCCCCGAAACCTGACATTACTGATTTATAACACACAAATTCTAGATATAGGATTTCAGATGCAGCATACATCACATTATTCGGTGTATATTTCTAATATCCCATGATTATTACACTCAATTTTACACTTCGTAATACATCTAACATTGTTTTATTGAACGAAAAAAATTAATAGTTGTGATAATCAGTTCACCTAAACAACCTAGCAATGTAGAACATATAAAAATTGGTTATTCCCTTCTCTTGGTGCAAAGAACTTCTGAAGTAGCTGACAATTTTATTGATCTGGCTACATTTCATACGGTAGCCTTTCATAATCTTCGTTTCGCTACTTATTGACGACACTGACAACTTGTGAGGGTGAATTGTATTGTTCAGTGCCAAATTGAACAACTACTGTAGCACAAAGAATGAAATATATGAATCTATTCACACGCTGAAATTCAGCGTGAACATGTGAATGTTCACATGTCGAAATCCACTACAGGAACATTTTTTTAATATTCATTCCTTGATATTTTTCAATCAAACACAAAAGGTAAATAAAAACTTTACGATGACGAAGTGGTTAAAAGAAAATTCACATTAATTAGAGACAAGTGTCACAGTCGAGAGTAAGTAGAGTTAGAAAGAAGCAGGCATATACAAATGATATTAAATCTATATGAAGAATAGGTATATTACGCAGATGCGTCATGCAAGAAATCTCAGTCCTCTATGAGATACGTCTCTTGCACTATACCGTTGATTATTTTTACTTCTCTAGAGTTATTTCAGAACGGAACTTTGTCAAAAGAATGTCCTTGTTTATATGAAATGTCTGCAACAGCTTTTCAAAGTTCCTGAAAACATTACTTTCCATCACATATCACTTCCATTACTGCCACATTGAAATATTCTCTGAAATGTCGTGAATAGTATTTACGTTCCTAGAAGAACAATTAACAGAAATTGCTCCTCCATTTTATGAAAAGATATGTCCGTGACATATCCTTCACATTGAAATCAAAATGTTACGAAAAACGATGGTGCAATAATTCTCAGAAGCAAATTTATTTATTTCCTATTCAATTTTTTTCTAACGAAAGGGAACATATGAGACATCCTGTTGTCAAGCACCAAATAATAAATGTAACAATTAAATGCAAAAAGTGCTTCCTATCACAAATAAAGTGCGCCGCGTTGCAATTCTGCCATACGAAGTAAGAACGGATAACCGCAGGAGAGAAGCAGAAAGTTACTCTGCATTTGAGGCTCTTCCGGCGCATTAAAGCCTAAAAGCCTCGTTATTTTGTGAACATAAGGTACTCGTAGTCACAAAAAAATATTCTGCTTATTAAATTCAAATATCCGCGTAGGTAGCAAGGAACAAGGATCCCCGGCGAGGGAGAGAACAGTGCGCGCCCTTTTAGTACGAAACGCAACAGAGACCCTCTTCCCTGTAGGCCTTGCCTCAGTGCTTGAATAATATATGCGGTTCTAAATGGTCCTGCGCGGCTGTCCGATGATGTTTGGATGAGATGGAGGAGGGAGGCAGGAAGGTTCGTGGAGGTTCACTCATAGCAGGAGGACGATGTGTATGGTCTCGTCGAGGGCCCTTCCCGGCGCCAGCCCTTCAAGTTTGACGGCTTAAACATGCCGAGTGCTTATTACTATCTGCGGAAAGTGTGGATTGCTTGGAAACCGCGTCCCACCTTGCCCCTAGACCCACGCCGCTCTCAGTCGTCCTTCGTTGCTCTTGCCACACTCCGGTTTACATGTCCATTTCCATTCCCTCGTCATTTCAACTCCACTACCTACTACATTACCTGCCGCTACCATTTTATCACCCTATGTCACTCTCACACACCAATTCTCTACGGGTCTCCGTTCCTCACTCATTCTCCATTCCACCACACACTCAATTTCCTTCTCCCCACATTCTCCATTTACCCCACTCCCTAGTTCCCCTAACAACTCCAGTTCTGCTAACTTCTCACAAACTCACTCAACTTCCTTCAAACTCTCATTTACCTCACTCTGCATTTCTCCCACTCTCCATTTCACCCCTACTCTCCATTCCCCCTTACACTCTCCATTTACAGCATTTCCCCCAACCACACTCTATTTCCTCCCATACTGCATTTCATTCGCCATCCACCGTTTCCCCCGGCACTCCCCCTCTCTTCCCAGTTCATCATTTCTGTTCGCCCTTTCCCACTTCTCGCCTGAATTTCTCTTTCCTGCTCTTCGTTATCACAACCTCTAGCGTGAGGAGCATTCGAAATACCACCTCATTCTTGTGACTCCTACCACTTCTTTTCCATACCCGTGCTTGGCTATCTAATCACCTCCCGTAACTTCCCCACAACTCGAAATCCTCGCTTCCCCATTCTTCCTCATTACACTATCTTTCCACTTCTTCTCGTTTTGTCCCTTCATATCCCACAATGCTCACCGTTTTACTCCCAGCACACACACGCGTCACCTCTTCCCGTCGTAATCTATCTCGACTCGTCAGAACGCGTCTCTACAGCCAACAATCGTCTGATTGATTGATCTTGATCAAATGATTGGAACGATCTATCACGACCCGTCATGAAACATAACGATCAGACAGGACAAGTAACGAACTGACAGTACTTTCAGGGTTCACCCCAATCTTCAACGTTTTGTCACTTCACACCCTTCTCACCGCGCAGCGCTATATCTCGCCCTGCGGGGAATATTATCTGTGATTGTTTCCGCTGACGCAGCTTCATATTCACCCTACGATGCGCAGGTGTGCCGGGGCGTGGGAAGCGGCGCGGAAAGGGGCGTGGGAAGAGGCGGGGGAAGGGGCGTGGGAAGGGGCGTGGGAAGCGGCGCGGGAAGGGGCGCGGGAAGGGGCGCGGGAAGGGGCGGGGGAAGGGGCGGGGGAAAGGGTGGGGGTAGGAGCGGGGGTAGGAGCGGCGGTAGGAGCGGGGGTAGGAGCGGGGCGAAGCGGGGCGAAGCGGGGCGGAGAGGGGCGGAGAGGGGCGGAGAGGGGCGGAGAGGGGGCGGGGCGGAGCGGGACGGAGCGGGGAGGAGCGTAGGGTGGCGGAGTGGGGTGGAGCGGAGAGGGGCGGCGGTGTAACACCGCAGTCGCTCGGCAGTAAACCGCTGCCCCTGCCGTGCGAACTTTGAGGTCGCCCGCTGATGGTGAGAAACAGCTGTCGCGGCTGGCGGTACATCAGCGGGTTATTGTCTGGTCTGGGGGACGGTCTTTGGCAAGCCGCGCTTGACTGTTTGTAATGAATGTTTGGGTTTTCTGCGGTGAGGGGTTTATGTTCGCAGATAGTTCTAGAAAGAGAAGGAATCTGAAATATAATTCGAAAATGTCTTCGAAATATCTTTCTTTCGATTACTAATCAATATTAGTGTTATACAAGAGGAACTATATTTTAAATACTTAAACTATTTTCTGGTTCTGACTGTTATTACTCAGTCGGTTCATTTGATGAATTTACAAAAATATTTCCATAATTTGACTTCCTGTAATATGTCAAAAATATGAATTTGATGTAGTATACTACATCACGACTCCTTTTTCTTTGAGGAATAAAAATGATGCCCGTTTCTTTCAATTATGTTATTAATAATGACTATTTTTATTCACATGTGACGTTGACACGTTCAATTCATGTTCAATTTATATTATAGATACGGAAAAAGTTCATGAAGCCAAATATATACAAGAAATAACTCCTCGATTCTTTTGTGACAAACCTTCATTTACTCCAATTAACACCGATTCCACTCGACATACTTTTGTTTACACTATATTACAGAACCCCTGCTCGCATCCTCTCTCAAAACTCCGCCTACTCTTGGCACTTCCCTCGCCCCAGCCCAGTTCGCGCGACGAACATTCACCCTGCCCGCGGTCATCCACGTGCCTGCCACAACCCCCCCCCCTCACCCCACCTCCACATTCTCCCTTCTCTTGTCACAGCCACTTCTCCAGTGGCCATTTGCAACTCCCCGTCCCTCGGCGCGGCGCCATCGTCACTTCTTTTACCCCTCCGGACGACCGGCAGCGGCGGAGGAGCTTCCCATGCTCGTTTTCGTCATTCTCACTCTCGGCCACGCCCCCGGTGACGGCCGGAGCGACGTATGCGACTCTGTCGCCGCCCCACCGCCACCGCCACCGCCACAGCCTCCCACGACATCGCCCTCCCTCCCTCCTGACACCACTGGCACTGATTCGGCCACAGCCGCCTCCACCCTCGCGTCCGTTTTGGCTGCTACCTCCACCAGAGTTCGCTTCTCCGATCAACACCAGGCGAATGCCGGAGCAGAACAAACGGGCCCCGGACCGCGCGTGCTCTTTTCTACCGCTTCCTTGACCTATCCTCGCTCCTACACGTACACTCACACTAACATGCACACTACCACATATGCCGGGAGACCGGTCGAAGGCTTAGAGCTTGTTTCGGCGGGGGAGGTGCCCCGCTGGACGGAGATACCTGGTTGGAGAAAACTCCTCTAGCCGACAGTAGATCGGCGGCCGATCTCGCCATACAGCGGGGGAAAGATCATCGCCACCTCCCGTGCAAAAACATACACTACACTTTCGGGACTAACGACCCTGTTAGTTGATGTACCCGGAATCACTAAAACAATCAATCAATCAAACCACCATTAGCACTCAGGAGTTCCTCATCCGCACCACCGCAACCGCCACCGCCGCGCCGTCCAACACTGACCGCCACTCCTGACACCACTGGCACTGATTCCGCCACTGGTACCTCCACTCTCGCCCCATTCTCGCCCCCACCATCACCACCACCTAAATCATTGCCACTGAGCCGTTCCCCATCCTCACCACCGCAACCTCCACCGTCACAACCACCGTCACTGTCATCTCATCTCTGGCACCACCGCCGTTAACACAGCCGCCACCGCCATCACGGAGGACGACGGCGGCGGCGGCGGCGGCGGTGGTGGCAGCGGCTCCCCACAGCCGCCCGTAGGCCGCAGCCCGCACTAATATAACTCGATATCTGCCTTCCTTCCGGTAATGTTGGCGCGCTTGGCTGCCCGGTCACGTGGGCCCGCGCTCATTTGTTCTCCGCCATGTCGCGGGACATCCCCGCCGCCGCCGCTGCCACGTGACTCGCAAGCGCGATGCACGGCCGCCGTCGCCGCCGCGGCCGCCCTTGGCTCCAGCCGAGCGGCACGGCGGGCACCGCACCGCCCTTCGGCTAGGGCGGTGGCAGCTGGACCCTCGCCGCTCCCGCCCGCGCGTCCCCAACGCGATCTTAATGATTGCGGCTCGCTCGACCGTGTCGGTTCAATGTTCCGCCTGTCTCCGGAGCGGGGCGGGGTGGGACGGCGGGGAGGGGTGGTGTGTGTGTCGGCGCGGGGGGGGGGGAAGCTGTGCGGGAAGAGGCGTAGGCTGCGAGGGCCGTGAAAAATTCTACGCTTGCACGGCCTCCTATATCCCCCAGCAGCGCGCTGACTTACGGCGGAGCCGATAATTGGAAAGTGATTCATCGCCTTCACATGTTTCACGGCTGCTAATACGCGACGTGCGGGACGGCGGCGTGACGCGGCGCGCGGGAGGGACGGGGGAGGCAGGTGTGCGAGGAATGGAGAACGGTTGGTGGAAGAATAATGAAGAATGAGAGATTCTGGGATGCTGAGAGTTCGATGGTGCTGGGTGGGACACGGTTGTGCAATTGTCGTCGCCGAGCGCAGAAAAGAATACTAGATACCTGATGGCAATCGCGGTCTTTGGCTTGTTCTGGGATTAATGATATGCATGATTTCTACAAATAATGAAGGAAATACAGTGCGCCAGGAAAGTCTCTCTGCACCGAGTCTAATCGTAATCTCCTACTAAAAACTGCATTTATGTTGGTAGTAAGTAGATCACAAGGAAACAAGTGAAGGGAACAACACTTTCAGTATCTATTATGATTGTAGTGAGTATTCAATATATGTTTTCCAGCTGCATCTCGTAGTACCAAGATAATTTCTGCTGCAAGCACTCGCAACAAAAAGGTGCTAGTGCGAAGAGACTTTCCTGGTGAGCAATACTAATACCAATCATATTTAATATACTTGACTTTTCACAATATTTCGCCTTTTAATCTCCTACAAATATGAAATTTAAGTATGTTTATTCTGTACATAGATATTGTCAAGGATATCGTACACTCTTGCAATCAAACACTTTCTCTTATTGAAAAAAATATGTTTTTATATTTCAACTATGAAAGCCTTTCCCCACTGAAAAATAATGTCGCAATTTAATGTATATCATTTCGGAAAAAAAATGCTTTGGCAACGTTCTAAATTTTTTTTTGTTGGGTAATACTATACATACATACTAATACATACTATTTGAATTCATGTTCTCGTCACTATATGTAAGTTACTTTTAACCATTGACTGTTGTGGGTAAAATTGAGGTAAGTCCAAGGAATTGAGAACGGAAAAGTTGATCAATTATTCGCTTTGAAGAACAAGAACCAAGTGTGCCTTATCGCAGAATATGTACCAATAAAGCTGAATCACGTAAATTGAAGTTGCTTGCGTTTTAGAACTTTTATTTGCTCAGTTGTCCATCCGAAAATAATGTTCAACCAAAATATTGCTTATTTGATATTTCAACTCCTAAGAATTCTCTTTGCATCGAAGAAATATTCATGCATATAAGTGATATTGGAAAAATATTTTCACGGTTATCAAGGAACTGCGTACTAGAATAATTCTAGTAAAGATGGAAGAGGGAACGTCCATTAAATTATTTATTGAGAATGATGTGTATATATATTTATATATATATATATATATATATATATATATATATATATATATATATATTATTAGAGTATGATACATATATTGCAAGGAAAATAAATAATACATGCCTAAACAACACTGTAACAACGAGCTCTATGTCTAATAAATCCTTCTATTAATTTAATTACATTATGCGTATGCAACAAAAGGGACCTATAAATAACAGCAATGAAATGAACAGCAGCATATTTGTTCTAATTTTCGCGATCATGCGTTTCAAAAACATAATGCAACCCTATTTCCATTCCCTTTTCATTTGCAGAATTATGACAGTGTTGAATTTTACCAAGAGAATTATGATTACAGTCATAAGTCTCAGCCTACACGAGTGTCACAATGTGTATACCCTGAAACATTTTTTTAAACTTTCCATAAACACCCGGCTTCATTAATCATTGTAATTAGATCCCTGATTCGATTTTTTTCTCAGACCAGAAGAGAATATAGAGCTTCCTTTAACTATTAGATGCCCCGTAACTCACATCCTACGTCTATAAAAGCCAACGCGGATTAAATAGTATCGGCATTCAGTTGTTCTCCCGTTATTTACAATGCCATTTGTATCGGATCTACTGAAGCGGTGCCAAGTTAAGATAAACCGTGTAGTAAATAACGTTCTCTTCCACCCGGTTAATACGAGCGAATGTCCCGCGGATATGGTCAGAGGGCAGAATTATGCGAGCTTTGAGTGCTTGAAACTCGGCAAGGGAGAAAAATGGAATGGAGAACATAATTTGGAGGGATGTACCCGGCCGAGAGCACTTCCCTCGGAGAGGCACGTGTAGCAAGCGTGTGCGAAATGCCCTCACACGTGCCTCCGGATGGGGGGAGGGGGAGGAGGAGGAACACGTCCACGTGTTGCAGCGACGGGAGGCAGGGGGAGAGAGAGAGAGAGAGAGAGAGAGAGAGAGAGAGAGAGAGAGAGAGAGAGAGAGAGAAAGGGAAAAGCAAGCAAGATGAAGTTAAAACCCTGTTAAAAGTATCTCTTCCGCTTGAAATGGCCCCTACGTTGCGTTCATGACGTACGTGTTTTATCACTAGCGTTGCGTTATTTCGGAAAAAGGAAATCGTTTCAAGTATGTCGCCGGTTAATGCCCTGGAGGAGGATTCTAGCAGTGGGACTGGGCGTTGTTTCTTGTACCGTTTCTACATTTAATGAAAAACAACTCAAGTTTGTGCAGGTTTTATACATTAACATATTAGCTCACGTTATATATTTATGTAGCTGTTTATATCTTGATGGAAATAGTAAAGTGTTCCCAGTACAAAATCAATATCAAAATGGATTAGTATCCTACTCTGTATGTATCAATAAATTACTTATCACATATAAAATTATACGTACGAGTTTTTATGAATCAAGCATTGACATAAGTTTTAGATCAATTATTCTTGCTCCCTCTCCATGAATTTCTAGTTCAAATTTCAAGCTTTTTCAGATTTATCTCCCCGCTTTTATGTAGCACATTCTTACTCTATGTGTACTTCTTTGTTAACATCCACATGTAGGACTAGTTAATAAAAATCCACTTCGTATATTATATAAACGGTTTATGATATTGAGATGGAATTTTCACCAAACGATTTAGGAGGTAAGGGCCGTTAGTGGAAGTTATTAGCTTTTTTGTTAACTTTTCTATTTTAAAGATGTTGAAACAGCTCCTTATTTAATGGAACGCTAAACTATTTTTACACGAATAGATAGGTCTTAAGAAAACAAATTGAGCTATACCACATGGGATGGTATTTGATGAATAACAGCACAACAGAGTATTAAAAACTGCGTGATAGGATTAGTACGAACTCTGAAGTTCTGATGAATCTATTTTTTACTAGGGTTATAAAAATGTGTTCTTTATGCCGCGACATTTCTACTTAAGTTTTTTAGTATAAAAGATATCTGTCAAATTTATGTAGACTGAACAAAACACGTGTTGATCATTTGGAACAAAATCAAGACACAAATCTAGAAAAGTGACTTAAGTCGAATAAAATCAGAATCTTGGTAGCTAATCCTGGAGAAGCAAATCAAGGACCTTGAGTTTTTTATTTTACTCCATTTTAAAACAAAATATACCAACTAATCATGAAAATTACCGAGTCATAATTTTTTTAAATTTTTTATAATGTGTTATTTGTATTGCAGAGTTGTAATAAAATGAACTAATGGTGAAGTTATTATGTAAATATAAATTTAAATACTTAACACGCAACAATGTGTTGTCATAATTAAAATACTGTATTTTTTGTAATAAAAACTGCTCGTGTGACTACTTATGAGTTAAAATTTTAACTTCAACGACGTAGCAATTACTCTTGCGCTTCATGTTTTTACCCTATTTTTTCACGTAAAAATTTAAAACGTTCCTGAAATATTTTCAGCATTCCCTTATTATGCTTTCCCGCAATATTTATAGAAACTAGATCTCTTTTTTATTATCTCTCATACAAAAATGTGCAAATTAATCTAGAGTTAATACAGGCTGTTAAAAATAGTTGTTTATTATAATCCTTACAACAGTTATACCAGCAGAACCACGTGATATGAAAATAATGACGTTTGTGTATCAGGATTTCCATTATTTCGAAAATAACACTCTGCAAGAATTTACGAGTGATATTTTGGTTCCCATACGCATTTTATTGAACCGAAAATCAGTAATTCTGTGTAATGTTTTAATTCATTTCATCTCTGGTTTTAAATTATGCTACAAACGCGAAAAATTAAAACCTAATCACAATATAAATAGAATCCAATGAGCGAGACTTGCATATTTTCGATTAGTTAGGGGATTCTACAGACCTTTGAAAATAGAGGTCAGCATTTTGCATTTTTAGTATTTTACTCTTATATCAGATTTATATACGGTCCTTGGGTTAAACCGCATGAATGAATACTGCTCGATCGAACAGAATAATGTGATGCGTAGGGGACAGTTACCGCAGAAGCGTCTATAATTCGTTTTGAATATGTAGAGAATGAAAAAGTCAACCAGATGTGTTCTACTCATTCATTTCACATCAGCGGAGAAATTTTATGTAACAAATTTGATTCCAGTACAACAATGTATGAAAGAATTTAATGCAAAGGCAACAAAGGTGAGTTTCCTTTTAATTGATACTCAGTTAACGTAAGTAAAATACTACTCCATGTTTCACTGGTTCAAGCCTTTTTTTTATTTTTAAATGTATGTAAGCGTATGCATGTAATAAACGTAGTTGATGTAAAATAAAAAATCCCAAATCACTTTTATCACACATTATTATGCATTTGCTCATACTTCCCTAGTTTACTGTGATAGATTCTCTGAAATTGACTCCCTTTAAATCAATAAATTCAAATTATACAACATGATTCACAGACAAAACAATAACGGAGTGACGGACAACATAATAATGTTGACTCGAAATCAGAATTAATTCTTGAGGCAGAAAGCAAATTATTTAAGCTTATTTGTAATTGTTTCAGAGTAGTAGTTTTAGTTTTTTAGGGGACTAAGCGTTGAAGGAAGTTGATGCACCCGGAACCATCAATCCATTATCAAATAATCATTTGATCGTCGGGTGGATGGTGGAAACCTTGCTAGCTTACTGTGAAGCGGTCCCGGTTCCTATTTCAGGGAAAAATAAATATTTAGCTTTCTAATACAAATCGTCTCAATTTCTGGAGATGTGTGGCGAAAAAAAACTCAGGCAGGCTAAGTATGTTAGGTTAGATTATGGGAATACATTACCCCACCGCATGTCTCCCTTACCCTCAGGCATGGATTACAAATAAAAACATGACTCAGGCCTGGAAACACTGCTAAAGTAGGAATAATCCAAAATCTAAAATGCCAAATACATACATTCATTGAATAATAATTTATTTCGAAGATTTGTTAGATAAAATCCTTCGTCTTTAAGAGTTTTAGTATGCATTTCCCGGACGAACTTGCGTCAAATAAATGATAACATGTAGGAGGAAACCTCTACAAACCACATCAAATTTTTTGGACAAAATTGATCGTTTTACCGCGTGTCATCTATCCGGCTGGCCGCTGCCACCGACTCACCAGCGCATCACCAGGCGTACCGCACTCATCATGTAGGCCCCAACCCCGCCACAGCCTCGCCACAACCCCGCGCCTTTCCCTATTCCCCTCCGCCACCCGTCGAGTCCCAGAGCAGCGGCCCTCTCGCAGTGCGACACTTTATCACTGTTTATAAGCGCGTTACAAACTCATTCATCATCGTGACACTATAATTAAAAAACAGCGCGTCATTCCTGAGCGTCTAGCCCGCTCACCCCCGGCTCCCCGCAGCACAGTGGCCCGAAATGAACGGGAAGCGGAACGAACTCCAGCGTTATAGCACGCACAGGGGTCTCCAACCATTGCTTACAAAGCGACATTTGTTTCACATACGAGACCAGACGCGTCACCCAACTCAATCACTGTTTTCATTTTCTTATGTCCACGGCGCGGTAGGGAAGGTGGGATAGGGTTACGGTTTCCTTGACGTAAGGGAGAAAAAGGGAGAACTCGATTATGCAACTAAATTAATTTACGAACTCGTAGTTTAAAAACGCACTTATTTTAATACTAGTGAAGAGAGGCTCTTGAAGGAGGGGGCGGTCACTGTTGTATCGCGCACCTGGTGCCATATCAGTCGACAAGTCTCGTTCGGGAAAGAAATCTCTGGGCCTCAGTTGTTGATGTTGTGAAGTGCGATGACGTAATTAATTCACCTACGAGCTGTCTGAAAAGTATGAAAATAAATTCTGTTAGGTTAGAGACTCTAATTTAAAATAATAAGTAGGTGAACGGATACAATACGCTACGCATCAAAAGAGTTATCTTGCCCTCAAGACATTTATGGCTGTTTGGTGAGTGTTGGTTGGCCTCAGGTTGGTCTCCTTTCTGTAGCCTATTCACAAATTGAGGTGTTGAGTTAATGCTGGTACATGATATTTTGGGCGAAATAGGAGTATTTGTGAAGCATATGTACCAGCTCTCCAAAAGACGCCTCAGAATAAATTATACAAACTTCTAAGGTATGTAGAGGGTCGGAGATTATCGTTACTTACGAAAGAATACTCGTATCTGGTGATAAATTTCATGTAACGAAGGTACACACGTGACATTTTTCTCTTTCTGGTAGGAAAACCATAATGTATTCGTGTTTATCAGGAACTCGAAATCTCTTGGAATGCACCCGTACGTGATCTGCAAAACGCCTACCAATTAGAGACAAGTTGTATACCAATCAGAGGCGAAGGTTAAATGTGTAACTTAGATGCACGACATTTTCTACCACATGTTCTTTGTGAATATTGATCATCATTAGGCGTTAGAAATTTGTAACATTTGTTCTGATAAACTTAAAAACTCAAAACTCAGGCTACAAAACAATATTTTTTCGTAGGCAATGACATATATAGCACATTTCCTTGAAGCAGTAGTATCTGTTATCAGTGCGTCTAGTCGCTTGAAAGGAAACGATAGGAAGTACTCATGCTCTTAAGAGGAAAAGGAACTGTCAAAAACTGCAACAGCATGTTAGCCAAAGAAGCACCGTTTTAATTCGAAAATGGATTAGGAGTACTGAAAATAAAAGTGAAAATGTTAATAAGTACAAAAATAACCAAAGTTAATATTGTTTCTATTTCCCGGTCAATCGTATCTCACGAGTAAGTTCTTGAGTTCCCAAACTTTCCCTCTCTTGTGGTAGAGAGATGAACTACAGGGGAGGTACAGAATATTCTATTTTATCACCCGCGCCAACTAGTCTCACTGAGATGGCATTGATATCACAAGTTCAAGGCAATTATATCATAAGTTTCTTGATCCAAATATCTGTAGTCACTTTTGTTCGTTTCTCTTTCATTCTTAACCACTGTGAGACGCTCCGCTTTTCCTCCCTCCTTCTCATCCGTCGCCTTTCCTCGTTCTCTCTTCCTGAGGCGTTTCCCCTTCTTATAAATCACAATCCCACTCTGACTTATGAAGCTTTATGTTGAGATTTAGAGCGCCGTGTTTCCATTTTTAAAGACTTTTCTGCTCCATTATAACGTAATTATCGCTAACTTTACCGTTCGAGAAGAAAACTTTTCCGTCGGAAGACAATTATTTGTTAAGCCTCGACGTCTTTCGTCGCTTGTTTCTTCACTCAGTTTGCGTAGGGTTGAGATTTCTCCGCTGCTCTCCAGCTCGGTTATTGAGATTTTGTTGATCCGTGCACTTAAGAGTTCTGATGATGATATTACTAAAAGGAAATTCTTCAATCTATTTGAAAAGGTTTCGGCAAGGAACATATTCGATATGTCGAAGTACTGGAAGAGACTTGATCGTAGATAAATGAACCCCTGTTTCCTTAATAATCGACACATCTTCTCTTAAGGGTGCGATGTTCTCTATCACCTTACTCAAAGTGGCTGATGTATAAAAAGTATCGAAAAGTTTGCGTTATGACAGTTATGGATGAGTTTGCGAAGGAAAGTTTCACCGTGTAACTTAATATATAACAAGATTTTCGTTATTGGATTTTTCTCAATAAACGCAAAGAAAATTGGTAAATCGGTGTTGGGTTAGATAGAGATTTTGAAGTCTGCCATTAAATGTCAAGAAAAACTGAGAATCTATGTTAATACAGTATGTATTGCATTAAGGTAAGTGGTATGGAGTTAAATGATTTAAATCCATGTGAGAAAAAGTCATCTCCTCGTAAAAATCCAAAACTACTTCAATAATTTTTTGTATAAACAAAATTTAAACTATAGCTTGTTTGCCCTTATTCTTAGTGCTTCCAGTATTACTTGGCAATTCATTTAAGTGATGAAAGCAGGGGGTTTAATAAAAAAGAATGGTGATATTCATTATGAACCATACACTCAAAACACTAGATACAATATCTTCAGTGCCGGTCCGGATGGCCGAGATCGCTAAGGCAATAGTGCTGTAGCGATCTCGGACCGAAGGATCGCGGGTTCGAGTCTTGCCTCGAGCATGGTTGTATTGTGTTCGTCCTTTCATCCCCTATCATCATCACATCGTGTCATCCTCACAGTTATCATACCGTTACACGCAATAGTTGTCGCTAATGACCTAGTAGTTGATGTGACCTTAAATAACAAAAAAAATATCTTTAGTGACGTATTTGTACAAAAATGATTACTACAAAAGATATTTATTTATACATGAATTATGTATTAATAACACTTAACAAGAATAAAGAGAATTAATAATGAAGTAAAGGCAAATTAATAATAAGTAAAACCGAAAGAGATAAGTGTAGCTATACACACAAGCATTAGATACAATTGTCGATGGTGTACCAATGCAATTTGAACCCAAATAACTGCGCCACGGAGATGAACATTGAGATAATAAAAACGTCAAGTACACCGCACTGTTTCAATTTTCCCTACAAGAACTGAAAGAATTTCAAATGTAATTTTTCAACACATCTGCTCTCTACTTACTCGGGTGCTTTTGACAGTGACATGGGTACGATAGCGCAACATCACACATTTCGTGATTAAACGGAATGCTTACCAAAAAGAAAACAACAAATTCGAAAAAGAAAGTTTTGAAAATGATGACACGGGAGATTTGGAAACGTTTGCCTTAACATTATTATTATTTCATGCATTTCTTTATATTTTAAAACGATGCCTTTAATCAAACGTCTTAGTTGTTTTCAAGAATCGAGAAAAGTTAGCCTCTTGCCTATATAGCTGAGACAGGTGGATGAAGCGGCCAAAGCAGACGAACAGGCGCAAGAGGATATTGGCGATAGAGTGGGGACGGTTAGAAGAAAGCGAGAACGGAATTGAAAGTGACAGAAAGCGCGTTGGAAAGAGATAAAGAGAATGGATTTGGAAAGGAGAGCATTTCAGAACAAGAACACAAAGGGTTCAATTTTAAGACTTATTGCGGGAAGGTTTTGAATCCGTGCGATGGTGGTGGATATGGTACAAGAATATCGGCGCGTATTTAGGGCACGGTAAAAACTGCATTAGAAACAGTGGCGGATTTGGAGGAGTTTGGGAGTGGAAGGACGCCAGGTGAAAGAAGCAGGTAACAGAGTGAGGAAAGGGAGGAGGCATTAGAAGCTGGACCAGGTGCGGAATGATGGCGACAGAGGAGGCAGTGAAAGAGGTTGTAATGGTCACTTGAAATGACATCTACGAGATGATGGAGATGATGACGGGACCGTAAATATTTCTTTGGAAAGAAAAAGGGGCGAGGAAGGTCGCCTAAGCAGTGGTAGAACGGAATTGACGGTGGCGCTGACGGTGGAGCTGTCGCTGTCTGAGTAGTGATACTGACAGTGTCGGTGACGGTGACGTAACGATATGGTGACGGTGACGTAATGATGATGGTGACGGTGACGATGACAGTGAAGGTGATGGTGGTAGTGACAGTGATAGTAAGGTGACGTGACGGTGATTAGTGATGGTGACAATGGTAGTGATTGTGGCGCTGATAAGACGGTGACCGTGATAGGGTAGGTGACGGTGATGATAACTGTGACGGTGATGGCGACGGTAACGATGCTAGTGATAGGGACGATGGTAAGGACGGTGACGATGATAGGGATGCTGAGGGTGATAGGAACGGTGACGGTGATAGTAACAGTGACGAGGATGGTGACAGTGACGGTGCTAGTGATATTGACGGTGCTAGTGATATTGACGGTGATAGAAATGGTGATAGTAACGGTGACTGTGATAGTGACGATTACGCTCTCAGTGTTGGTAACGTGACTGTGCCGGTGACAGGGGCAGTGGCGATGACAACAGTCTCTGCAGACGGACTGGAGTTGGCGGGCCGCAGGCGGGAGAAAGCGGTGGCAGAGCGCCAGCGAGGGGCGCGTGCGCGGAGGCGGGGGCGGGGGCGGGGGCGGGAACGGGGCGGAAGCGGGGGTGGTTTACACCGGGGGTGGGGCGTCGCGGCGCGGCGCGTCCGTGCCTTGGGGCGCTCGTAAAATCGGCGTCGGCGGAGCAGTCACGTGAGTCGCAGGCCGACGGCCGCCGCGGGGGCTCTAAAGCACGCGGTCTGCACACAGCAGCTCTGGTCCACAACCCAGCGCTGATGCACCGGATACACAGGCACTTTCCAAACACGCCACAAATCACGAGAGTTGTGTGGGAAGGATTTCAAAGGGAGAGGAGAACATATTGCAATAATAATACTAGAGAATCTTCAAAAAGTGTGGATAGGGTCTTGTGACAATTAATATTAGTGCTTATTGACTCATTTATTTATTTACACATTTGTCCATTTACACATTTTCCTATTTACCAATACACTCCTAAACCTGTATACCCATTTATTCATTTTCGTATGCATTGTATTAGCGTTCTAAACCGCTGCCGCCATTGATGTCCATGTGTATGTAATAGCGATAAAGGAGATGATGTGAATGATGATGAAGAAATGGAATAAAATGGGGGAAAACGTAAACATTTCGAGAGTCCTTTTGTTCACCATAAATTTCACCCAAATATTGAGTCCAGACCCCGGCGAGAGAATGTGTAGGCGCTAGTCATTACTCTGCCAGTCTGTGACGGACGTGAATGTAATATTGTAAATTAACATTCTTAATAAAATAATGAAATTAAAAACTCAACAGATACTTTGTAAGGGAATTACTTTTTGTGGGATCACCCATCATCAGTAAGAAGTAAAATGTAAAAATCTGTTGTCATTTCCAACTTTCCTCTAAAATTCAAGAACTCATTCAACGGCTCATTCCGTGTTTTGTCACGTACACGTCCGTACCGAAAAATAGTATACGCGGTCTCGAGAAAGAGATGAAAAGTCACGGAAAATGGATTCCAACATTTCAACAAAATACTCGAGGAAGTGTTTCCAACATTTCAAACGTCCGTCTGGTGAATTATCCGCCCGATTGTGAATAACATTAGAGAATAAACTCTTTCTAGTATTTTTTTCATAACCAGATTGCTGAGGCCCCGGTTTGATTTCTGGGTCAACACAAAGTCCTGAGTAGAATTCTTTAAATTTTGCAGCTACTTTACATAAAACTCCTGGAAAATTTTAAATTTTTTTGAAAAATAATACCCGAATTTTTACTTTAAATTTGTTCTAGAATTAAGTGAACCTAGCGTACCCGGATGATTACTTCTGCATGTTAAATTGCACTCCCTCTTCCCTATCTCTCCTTTTCCATGTTAAAGAAACGTGTTGATTTGTTTAAAAAATGTATAAAGGTAACTTACAATGTACTTATAGAATTTAAAATAAAAATGAAATTGACGTTTGAAACAAATTTTGAATAAAGGTTTATTTAGTATTACAGACATGTTATTGGAACAATTCACATCACTTCATTAAAAACATTAGTAATTATATAATCTTCTCTGACTGTTAGCTTTTCGCTTTCCTCGATAGTCACAAATATATTACAAACGGTTTTACTCTTAGTCGCCACTGCAACGCTAGAGTCGTGACAAAGTATTCTGTGGTAGCATTGCGAAGCGCCAAATTTTCGAAAACAAACTCAAAATTGCGCATTTTGAGAAAAACTCAGAACTAACTTTTTTCAAAAATTTGCTTGCTAATAGTAATATTAGGATTGTGTCAGTTGAACCCAAATACATGGACACTAAAGCTTTCCTTTGGAAACCACATTAGATATGAATGTTTTTTATGTGTGTTCGTGACGGGGGCGTGGCATTACAAGTCATATACCAATTGCATCTATATCTTAATATATTCATAAACTCCTGGCCTGTCAAGCAACTGTGTTATCTGCGTAATTGAGGACGTGGTTATCTTTACCCACAACAACAGCAACGAGATAGGACCAAGGAATACCATGGGGAATTTATAGGATCTGGAAGATTGACCTGGGCAATGTTCGAGAATTGCGAAGGTACTCTTGACTAGAAATATGGTAGAGAAATGTTCCAGAGGAATGGTGGGTACAGTGGTTGGCCCTGGTGCGTGTTTTACACGACAATAGCTGCGAAGAGGGCGATGGAAATCTGAAATCTAGGCTAGATTGAATAAAATAGGAAACTATTTAGTACGAAAATGTTTGTGCCGTTGTGTAGCACCGTTGGTTTACATTTTTCTTTGTACCTAGTGGGGCATTGCGAAATTCTTCTACCTCGGTATTGTTCAGAATAATTAATTTCTTTTGAAACGACATTTTAAAATGTGTTTCAATGTTTGTAACAATGTTTGAAAAAATATTTAATACTGAAGTCAAATTGCTTTGTTACATTAATTCTAATCACATGCACTTTCATAGATAAAAATAATCATTTTTATTCTATTTCATATACACGTTACATACAGTGGTTAAATGTCGTTCGTGTCTAAATACAGGTAGTTACGTGTGCGTTAAACAAAACCAATGCAAATACTCTACTTGGGTCTGTTGATCCTGTGATGGAATTTCAATCATTGCCACCTTTAGAGGCGCAATTCAATCGTTGTCGGGCAATTGACGACCGTCCGAACGTTTTGAGTAGCGTAACACTAGTGGCCTTCAATAACAAGAGTTCTAAAATAACATATCTGGGAGGAACACAAGAGAACATTACTGTATACACTATTCGACAAGCAAGAGGTGGCGTGAAATAGGATAAGATTGCATGATACATGAAACATACGGTGTATTTTCAAATAGTATAAAATATATTTTTGTAACCGTTATAAATAATACAATAAATTAGCTGACATTGCGGTTAGTCTCGATGTCTGTAACACTGACACTCGTCCAAGAAATGAAGAGTTGGTGATTGCAAAACGTTACATTATTCCAGAATAAGCAGATGTTCAAAATACCTTTAACACGCAACAGATCAAAAACATTCTGCTCTTAAAAGCGAACCTTTAAGTATTTAATTATTTTTTAGAGATTCTCCTTTCTACAAAATTACTTATCCGTGCAGGGCTAATAATGGATATGCCTAAAATACTTACGAGTATTATCGGCAATATTTTTTTTTCCAAAACCACGCCAATTTCACGCTCAACTATTCAGGTTCGCAACGCTGAAAAATGTTCACTATAAAGGAGGCCCACTGGCCTAGTAAATACCTACATTGGCGAGTCTGCTGTAGAAGTGATTATTATTATTATTATTATTATTATTATTATTATTATTATTATTATTATTATTATTATTATTTATTATTATTTTTATTTTTATTATTATTATTAGCATTTATTCTTTCTTTAGCATACTAAAATCTCCCCATATTGTTTATGAGTGATGTATTCTGAAAGTTCGATGGTTGCTAGAGATGAGAAAGAAAACTGATGTTATTGATTTGATCTTGATTGCGCTGAGCTGAAGTTCGGTCAAGATCTGCTGAAAGTATGGTATATGTTGATTTAATAACATGTGTATGTTATTAACGTTTATGAATTGTAGAATTAGTCTGCCAGTAAAGAGCATCAGTATTTACTATCAAAATAGGTGAAAGCAAATAGAAATATTAATAAATGAGAATATGAACCCCTTTTAAGAGCCTCTAGAGATTAAATGGGCACAAATATACTGTGTGTATCTGTGATACACATCCATTAATTTACCTTGTTTGACCCAATAACTTATTGACGGAAGAACATATTTATCATTAGAAAGTTATCTGATACTTTTAATTTTATTTAATCAACGAAATAAAGTATATGAAACATTTTTATTAGTATGAACTTGAACCAACATTCGGAGAGACGCAACACGCAAATTACGTATTTTACTAAGCTTTGTATTGTGTAGCCTTGGATGTCATTTTTATTATTCCTCAAAGCGGAATTTTCCATTCTTCATACCACGTCGACATTTCACAAAATACGTCTTTCAGTCTCACGAGACTCCTTCGCTTAGGGGAGGAAAAGAGCAACGTCAAATGCACGACATCTGTTGAATAAACCGCAAAAGAGAAAGCAAAGGGCGCCTGTCAAATAACGCGTCCCAGGTCGCCCGGCGACCCGCGGTTCACCTGTTTACAGCGGTGGCAGCTGCGACAGAGCGGCAACGCTGGGGTTAGAGGGCGAGGAGGAAGCAACGCCAGCCACGCCGCTGGCGGTGACGACTCGGGTTAACGTTAAAGTTGATAGAAACGAGACTATATAAAGGCGAGAAAATAGCAGTGGAAAAGAAAACTAGCAATGGAAAAGAATTTGGTGTGCAGGAAAGTGAGAGAAAATGAATAGAACATTGAAGGGTGGAAGTAACCGAGGTGAGGCACCAAATGGATTGATTGAATAATAACTCCGGGCGCGTCAACAGCTAAGATCATTAGTCCCGTAAGTGTAATGCATGTTTTATCGCGTGTGTGGGGTTGTGATCTTCTCCCACTAGACGCCGAGATCCGGCGCATAACTACCGTTGGTCTGTCGGCATATGTGTATGTGTAGTGCATGTAAGTGTGTGTGTGTGTGTGTGTGTAAGTAAGGGGTGGAGTTAAGGCAAGAAAAGGAAAGAGAAGATCGGGGTCCGTTGCCCGTTTGTTAGGGTGTTGCTCAGGCATTCGCCTGATAGTGATCGGATAAACCGCGGAAAACTACCGATCAGAAGAACCGCCCATTAGAATTCTCCTCCGCGCAAAAACTGCTCTAAACCTAAATATCTGGCCAGTGTCGAAAATCCTGACACCGTTGGGACACGAACCTTGGACGTCTCAGAGGCACTTCAGTGACATCAGTTGATGCCCTGGGCCACCTTTCCCGGTACACTAAATGGAAATACGGGTGGAGGTGAGAGATGAGAAGCTACGCTCGGTGGCAAGGCAGGAAAGACGATGAGAAAGGAACGCGAGTTGGGAGCAGGAATCCTGATGACGGTCGACCACTGTGGATCAAGTGCTGAAGAAGTAGCGTTAAGTAGAAGACATAAGAGCGGCGAGAAAAGAGACGTAGGGAAAATGAGCCAGCGTGACGGGGAACTGAAGAGGATGGCAAGTCGGATGTAGAGAGTAATGATGACAAAGGTAATGAAGAAGGAAGCAATGAGAATTAGTAAGCGGCGTGATGGTGGCGACTGCGGGGTAACATTTGAAATGAAGTAGTAGCAATGAATATTGCGCAAAGCATAGCAAATAACAGAAACGTAGTCATTAGGGCAGAAAAAGAGTTGGAAAACCAGGCGTAGGAAGAAAAAGAGGTGGCGGGAGATGCAATTGTAATGGGGGAAGTGTTGTCAATGAAATGAGACGCCAAGGCTCGAGACTAGAGATCGGATTTATATGCTTCAACAAGTCATTAAATGTACACAGATTTATGCAATAAAAACTTAGAAAATTTGCATTAAAAATGAATTTTTTAAGAGTATAAACTTTCATGCTGCGAACAAATATGTCGTCACTGTCTGTTTTGAATCATATTTCGATCAAAATTGTTAGGGTAACTTCTTTGTGACGAGTTGGATTTAAGATATTACAAGTCACGTCCCAAATATCATCAATGTTGTTAGCATCCTAAATATATTCCACGGATCGTACTACTGGAAGTGATAATGATTTTATGTTTAACACAGAATCACAGAAATTTGGTGCAAGATACAACAAACCACATAAATACAAACACATTACAAAAGCACTTTAAATTTAAAGGTGCTAAAATGGTTGTTAAAATAAATAGTTTCAAGTTTTAAAGAAAAAAATATTCAGAAGAATATAAAATTTCCAAAAATATGATACTCATTCAGAAAATATTCAAAATATTTGTTGTATGCAGCTGAAGATAAAGTTCATATAACTGGAAATTTGAGGTTTAATACACTTAGCAATAATGCCTAATCTATTTAATTGTAGTTACTTCTCAAATTTGATCAGATAAAAACCGGTTATCCCATTGGAAGCTTCAATAAACAAATTAAGTTGTAAAAAATTTCCATGTTAACCACTTCAAGCTGATTAAACGTCATAAATTACTGTAATTAAATCGGAGTATACTTCCTTACGTCTGGAAAAAAATTATTTGAAACTCGGACCTTAATGTTGACACCTTACCCAAGTAAAATAGATCAACGTAAAGTGGGAAGGAAATAAAATAATTTGAGGGGTGGAAAAATAGGGCAATGATGGCAAATAGAAAAATACTATTCGCAAGAAATTGACTAACATATGAATTTTGTATAGAACCTTGTTAAAATTAAAATTAACGATGTGAAGATACCTCAACTTCATATACAGTAGCATTTGTTGAATTTAAAGTATCGCCCACCAATACGAAACGTTTGGGACACATCTAATATTCACAATGGTTTTCGAAGTGTAACTAATAAAAAAGGTTTCGTACAAATAAAACGAGGACATATCCTGACAATGGTTAAGGATTTATTAGGTACGAGTAGACATCATTCACAACTTTAATTCGTTAAAGTACGCTTTATTCAGCGATTTGTTATCCATTATAAGTTATTCCCAATACTGTATGACAAAGGTCATAGTTCTAAAATCATTCCTAAGTTTTCGAAGTATTTCAGTTATAACTATCAATAATTGAATAAAAATTGACAAAAATGTGTGGTTAAATAAGAAATGATAAATAATGTTACCTTCACTTTGGTTAGAAAGTCCAGTACTCTTACTGCTATTTTATTAATCGTCTCTGAAGACATTTTTCCTATTCTTTGAAGTCTTTTAAAAACAACGAAGAGTCTTCAAGTTAAGACTCAATGCATGAATAATAGTTATAACAAGCATAGTTTCTTTGCAAGTGTTTACTTCAACCAACATAAGACGCGTCTCTTTCTTCGACAAAAAATATACAAAATGAGATGTTAGTTTAAATTTTCGCCTGTTATTATTACCCAGAACTCAAACATTTTTGTACAAATTTTTTCTCAACTGTCCATACATAACTATTCATTTCTGAATATTGAAAGCTCAAGAAGTGAATTGTATTTTATATTTATTAATGAAAATCAAGTTTCCGAGTAAGACGAATCTTATGGTTATTATGCAAATAATCTTTATTTCACGATATCCAGATTACTTCGACTGCGCAACGAAAAACTGAATAGAAACAGAGAAATGGAGTTCTCGAGCAATGAAAAAACTGTTTTATAAAAGCCTTCATTTCCACATTTTTTAATCAACGAGAATTTAGCCAGCCAGCTGTTTACGAACTATCATCAAACTGAATATTTAATCACGTTTATACGTTTGATCCTCTAAACCAATATTTTGAGTAGTAATGCAGATCCCCACGTCGAGCTAAACGCGGTATTTAGATCAGAATTCTGCGCATTCTATGAATAATCCAATGCGGCAGTTTCTACTCCCAAACATATTGCTGTATCTATATGCTAATAGCACGGGAATACAATAGCTGGCAACTGCACCGTACCAAATACTAATAAAATAAAGCACGAGGACTTCCCAAAACACTGCGCGGGGCGATGCGGCCTCTGTTCTCGTAGAAACTCGCCACCGTTTCCCCTCTCCCCGGCTCGTTCCGAAATCGCCTCGTCCACCTACTTGTGCAAAGCCTTGCATTTCTCTCTCTTTTTCTTTTAGTTACAGATTCGCCATACTCCACATTTTCTTCTTTTCCCTTTTCCATCCTTATCTCTAAAACCTCCCCGCTCCTCATTCACTCACAAAGACCCATTAGCATGAGACGTTCCGTTGTTTTTCCAGCTGTTACAATAACCGCCGCTACGTGCCGCCACTACCGCTCTTCGCTCCCTCTGATCTCTTCCCTTGCTTCCCTGACTTTCGCGATTTTGCAACGAAAACAATTTCGTTTGCTTGAAACTAAATGTAGCCCTGAGAATCACAAAACTGAAATTATAAGAATTAGTCGCTGTGTCCGGGCTAGCCTCAACAGCGCTGCCCGCGGCCGGTCGCGCAATCTGTCCTGCCCTGAGCCCGCCCATTTTAGGCCCTTCTCAAGTCAAAACGTTTGGGGGTGTGGGCAAGCTCTATTTTCCCTATTCATATGCAAATTTGACGCAAATGGAGGTGACACAAGGCGGGTGGCGCCGTTTCCTTAATTATCGTTGATTTAAGTTGAGGCCCCAAATGTGTCGTGGAGTTGTATCAACAAACTTGTGGAGATTCCAGACGCAGTGGTGGCGCAAATTGATTATCAAAGGGCGATACTTCTAATTGTGCTATGAAATCTAGGGATTTATAAACCACACTTCTAGACGGAAACATTACATATATTGTAAACAAACCTAATGATGCACTCAACTAGCCCCACGTTGGGACCAGCCAAATGTAAACAAACCTAATGTGCACGGGGGAGGGCGCCAGGTTCAGCTCCTGAAATGTAACTGAATGGAAGAGTTGGGAGGTCAAGAATGAGCAATTGAGTCATTTGTGACAAACAACTGTTTATTCCTGGCACCAAAAGCTACCAGGAAAATTACAATGTCGCAATGGGCGACGCAAGTTCTTTTACTAAAACTACTCTATGAATTAATTACAAGTGGTTAATTCTGCTGGGCCTGAGCGCGGCCACTTGCAGTTTTTCGCTGTTATAATTGTTCAGTGAGACGGCAACGTCTCATAGTTATCACCAATGGCTGCTGGTCTTCATGGGCGGGCCGAGGCGGCAGCCTCAAAGCAGAGGCGGCGGCGGCTCCGGGTTGCTGATCTTCTGCGGCGCGTCTTCTCTCGCTCAGGTAGCGGCGATTCCAGATTGTCAGCTCGAGCAGGCTCAGAGGGGGCGAGTGGCCACGGGCGTTGACGTTGCGAAAAGGGCTCTCACTTAGCCCGGGACGAGAGGCGGCAAGGCTGGCGGGCCGAAGCGAAAACGGCGCGGGATCCGGTAGTTTCCCGCCCGAGTTTTCTCCGCAACAATTTACGAGTCGCGTCCTGACTGATTCGGCTCTGGGAAAGTCTTTTCCCAAACTCGCGTCCCGATCGTGAATGACTGAATAATTAGGCACATTTAGCTACCAAGAAGTATCTTGGAACTCTTCCGTAGTAACAAAAATTTACAAGTCTCTCTCGAAGAAATCTTACAAGGTGAAGTCTCCGAAGAAATTTTACAAGTGCCCGAAGAAATTTTACAAAAGTGGGCTCGAAGAAATTTTACAAAGTTAACCCTCTTCCCACTGTGCATCGCGAGCTACGTTTCCCCTTCCCAAAATGTTCCTGACACCAAATTTCTCCCTTCCCTCATGGCGAAGCTTCCCATTGGCCAAGGGTGGCTGCGTCGCAGAAATCTGATTAACCAATCTCGTGTCGATTTTTCTGTAATTTTCCGTAAATGTTCTCTGTCTGTCGCTGGTTTCGCTCTCTCGCTCGCTTCCCTTTGTCAGTTACACCGGGAGCTGATCGCAGCTGACTGGACACGTGCGCGCGAAAAAAGCGCATTTCACGGATTCCCGACGGCCGGCAGGGGCTACTCGACTGCCTGCTGTATTTAGAGAGAAACAGCTCCCGCGAGACTTCTGGTGCCCGGACGCGTGCCCAGACGCGCGCCAGAACGAATGTGAGGAGTTAGCATTGTCCGAGAAGGGATCAGTTTGATGGCCAAGAAAGGTTTCGCTCACGACGCGTCGTAAATGTGTCGTCGTGGTCTTTAATTGACACCCGGCCGACCCCTCGTTCGGGGTGCGGCGCGGTCCGGTCGCGCGGCAGCAGAAAGAACGCGAGGGTGGCGCTTTGTTCGGCGAGACGGCCGGCGAACGGCTCCGAAAACTAGAATGTCTATTTATGAGGGGGCCATAAAACGGGGTTGCCTCTCAGAAGGGGGCTGGGTGCGTTCGGGGCTGGCCCGATGCGGAACTAAAGAAACTTCCGCGGCGGTGGCCGCGTCCCTTTGACCCACTTACTTCTCGACGCGAGCTATTTCCAGATGCAGAAATTCATTTGTTATTGGCGATGCCATAATAAAATTATATTTAATTAATCGGTGACGCCACAATATGAAATAAATGATTCATTGTTTTGTTTAACACGTTTTCATTCGTTTTTAATAGATTGAAATCCATTTCGTGCGGTACGTAGGTAACTGGACTATTCCTCCTCCTTTTCCAAATAAATATCAAATACATAATTTAAATCAGTCGCAAGTCACTCCTTTTTTTCACTAAAAGTAAATCCCTTCTGGGAACTCATGACTTAAATCAGATACAGATATAGGGTACAAAATTATTTCCTAGAAATGCACTATTAATGATACTATAAGATAGAATTCACTTACATTATTAACAACACGTAACTCTAATCTAAATAATATAACTGGATATTCAAAATTTTATTTTAGAGTATTTATTTTGACATATCTATTAGAAGTATTTTCAAATAACCGGAAATCATCCGGTTGGTATATTCAAATCAGTTTAAACACTAAAATTGAATTTAAGTTGTTGTGAACAACTATATTCATACATATAAATGTTGTTAAATGACAATTGATACAATTTTTAAATAATTAACAGGTATTTTATTATGTCATACTAAATTTAATGTCCATAGAAAATTTATATTTAATATTAATTTCTGAAAATTAGGCAATTCATTGACCCTTACGATTAGAGCACATCACTCACTAAAATCTGATTTTAGTTTTATTGCGTTTTAGAATAAGGTTAATAAATAAACGAATATTTTTTAGAACAGAAGTAAATAAATTTAGATATATTGATTATTTTAAATTAATAATTTCAGGATCGACAACAAAAAAAGTTATCTGACATGTATGACCTCTTTCACTATGTATGACCTCTTTCACTATTGGGTCTACCAAATACTTTTATACAGTCTCTTCCATTTTCGAAAGAATAACTCATTTATTTCTTAATTCTCCCCCAGCATTAAAAGGCCGCATCCGGTGCACGAAGTAGAGTGTTCAATCTGCATTTAAAGAGTGCATTCGCTAGACGTAATGAAACATGTCTGCCTTGTGTAAGCCTCTCTTTGGCCGTAACACGGCTTCGCTCGCTGCAAAGTGGTCGCGTCTCGGCTTCTGAGAGGCGGCGGCGCCGGCGCCGGCGGCGGCGGTGGCGTCGAGAGGTCGCCGGTTCAACGCCGCGTCGAGTAGCGCTGATGGCGGCGGTCGCGAGGAAAGAGGGCGACGTCTCGAGCGGACGGCGGCGTTGGAGTGCACTGGAGAGCACGATGCAGCGGACGACGCCGGGGGCGTGGGGCTGTGGAGGCGACGGCAGCGTTGCCCACGGGGTCCTTCGAGGCCGTTGCAATTGCTGAGGTTGACGATTGGGGGCGAGGATGAAGACGGTTAATAGTATGTCGGTGAAATTACAACCTGCGAGGGGAAAGTCTTACAGGGAGGCGAGGGCGAAGCGAAGGCGAGGGCGAAGGAACAAGTTCAAGGGTCAGGTCCAGAGCGAGGGCGAAGGCGAAGGCGAAGGCGAAGGCGAAGGCGTGGGCGAGGGCGAGGGCGAGGGGGGGAAGGCGAAGGCGAAGGTGAAAGCGAAGGCGAAGGCGAGGGGGAAGGCGAGGGCGAAGGCGAGGGCAAGGGCGAGGGCGAATGGGAAGGGAGGGAGAGGGCAATAAAAAGACGGTGACGGAGACAGAGACAGAGGCAGTGTTGAATGAACGTTTATAATGGAGATAGAGTAGGTGGAACGTAGTTCATGATTGAATTAATGATGGTGTTGGTGACAGTAACTGTGACAATGCTGATGATAGTGAAAATCTGTGCGTATGGAATTATCATCATGAATGTGAATAGTGGTCGTTGGATTAAAAAAATTGTGATAGTGACAGCATTGGATATGGTGACACGTGATAGATAGTGACAGCGTTGGAGATGGAGACAGCATGAGGAATATCTTAATGACTTTGATAATAGTAAATGGCTGTAATGATAATAGTAAATGGCTTTGATAATAGTATGTGCCCGGTTTTGAGGATACTAGCGGGGGTGGTCAGAAGTAGGTGGTGAGAACGCAGGAGTACCAAATAAGGCTATAGGGACGGGGTGGGGTGTATCAAATGAATTGGTGCCTCCAGAAAAGGCGAGAGCTGAACAGTGACAGAGTAGAGATATCACAAGAGAACCAAGGCAGCCTACAAGCCAGTTGTGGCAATTGTGCCGGTGGATGCAGAGTTCGCGGCAGCAACGGCGGCTGAAATGGCGACGGTGGCTGGAGTCGTGTTGGGGTGCGGCGGGGGGGGGGGGGAGCGATGGGACTCGCCCGTTCTTTTGCTATGAGAAACTGGGCCACATGGCGAGTGGGCGCCATGAAAATTCAAGCGAGCGCCTTTGGCTGCGCGCCGCCACTTCGCAAGGGCGTGGGCGGTCGCCGCAGATGCACCGCGGAAGTCAAAGAGCAAAGGCGAGCCGTGTCACGTGAACTAGCGCGCGACCCAGCGCAGCGTTGATGCTCTTTTTACATCGCGCGCCAACTGTTAGTCGACGCGGGTCGCGTCTTCGCCGGGGAAGTGGTAGTAATAAAAAACTGAGCTTACTTAAATAAAACGACGAGAGGTGAAACGTGGTTTTTAACTTCCAATTTACGTCTCAAAATTACGTGAATGAATCTGAGAGTTAAGAATGGAATCATTGCTAATTAGAGTAATATGCATAAATATTAGAGAGTTTTAATACAAAATGTGATGGGAAAAATGTACCTCCCAATGCTTTGTATACACCTCTGAAGGCATATATTATCTTCTTACTTGACTAAGCGATTAGTTATTCACGTAGACGTATGACGTTTTAAAGTGCGGAGACCTATGAGGCGCGTATACGATAAAATAAAAATGAATCATGAGCTTTAAGCACGAACATTATAGTTAAAACGATTAAATTTTAGTAGAACTCTTACAAGATAAGCTGAATAAGATATAAATGAATATAAGGCACAAAACATTTCAAATCTCAACACTTTTTTAAATGAAATGCATATTTTTTTAGAAGTGTATGAGTTATGTATGGGGTAGCAAAAAGGAGAATAAGCAGAAAACAAATTAGGCAACAGAGAAATCAAGCAGTAGATCAATATCCCATGTTTACAATTTGAACTTGCACTGCATTGAAACCAAAACCTTTTCTCGGTAGTTCTTCTAACCGCATCTTGCATCATACATTTTAGGAACAACATATCGATTGCTGCGAAAAAAGAGACACATACGATAACTGATAATCATTTTTAATTAAATTTGTAATAAGACGGGAGTGTTCATGCAGTTATTTATAATGAGGCAACATTGTCATTTGAGCGATATAACTGTATGTAACATGAAGTATGAAAAATAAGGAACATTGAATAAAGAGTTGATAAGAAAATACTAATATGAATTCAGAACAGGTAATCGGTAATCCAACTCACAATCAGTGAGAACTCGTGTGTTATCAATTGCATGGATACAAACAGCTGACATTATTAAAGATAATAATCAGGAATATCTTGCATTCGAACAATAAACTAATTTTTATCCGTCGCCGTCGCCGCCATTGCCCTTCACGTCATTCCCTCATTTCAGCCGTCACCGACCACCCGTTCCGCTCCTACATTCTCGCCCGCACTGCCCGTCTAACCTTACGCATTCGCCCCCCCTCCCCTGCACCTTGCAGCCGATCCCAAACGGCTCCATCCTCGCCCCTCCCACGCGGGGAGGGGAGGGGCGCGGGAGGGGGAGGAGGAGAAAGGAGGGGGAGGGGAGCGCCGGAGGGAGGGTGGCGCGCCCCGGCCGAGCCCGAGGCGTTCACGGGGCGCTCGCTACTCTGAATATGCAAGCAGCACCTTGAGTGATTTCAATTGAACTGTCAGCCCCGGCGAGGGGCCCGACGTGCTCCCACGTAGCCTGCTTCGCTCTGCAGCACAGAGCTGCTAGGCCGGCAGCCAGGCCGGTGCCAGAAAGAGCACTTATGACAAGCTCAATGGTAAAAGGTTTTGAGAAGTTAACATCTTTGAATCGGTATGGCGGCTACGTAGAGTCGCCGAAGCGATCTGGCGTGGTCATAATCGGCAATGAAAAAGAATTGTTTACCATTTGATCAAACAATTACCTTTCAACTCGTAATCCAAGAGGGCATAAAATATTAAGTACAATTTATACGGAACGGCACCGCACGGCACCGCAAGGTACCGCATCGCAACGCACCGCACGGCACCGCACGGCACCGCACGGAACCGCACGGCTCCGCACGGCACCGCACCGCAATGCACCGCAATGCACCGCAACGCACCGCAATGCACCGCAACGCACCGCAACGCACCGCAACGCACCGCAACGCACCGCAACGCACCGCAACGCACCGCAACGCACCGCAACGCACCGCAACGCACCGCAACGCACCGCAACGCACCGCAACGCACCGCAACGCACCGCAACGCACCGCAACGCACCGCAACGCACCGCAACGCACCGCAACGCACCGCAACGCACCGCAACGCACCGCAACGCACCGCACCGCAACGCACCGCAACGCACCGCACCGCACCGCAACGCACCGCAACGCAACGCACCGCCACGCACCGCAACGCACCGCAACGCACCGCAACGCACCGCAACGCACCGCAACGCACCGCAACACACCGCAACGCACCACAACGCACCGCAACGCACCGCAACGCACCGCAACGCACCGCAACGCACCGCACTTCACTATGACCCTTAGATCACTTCCTTCATTATTTCTCTTCTCTACACTGCACGACACCACACTTCACATATATCACTTATGCTTCGCCCTATAACCTAATATTCTTACTTCAGTCCCACGTTTACTTAGTAATACCCTACATTAATTTCCTGAACTGTTGAATGCTTCGAGGAAAGGGTTCAAATGTTTTTTCAGGCAATCTATTCCAATCTATTCCATTCCCCACGTCTGTTCTCTGCGGTCTTAAATTTATGAGTAACTATGAGGGACCTTTTACAACAACATTCCATTTATTATAGTTACATTTACTACTTGTACGTATACGAGGTGTAATGAAATACAATTAATTAATGTCATACAAATGTCTTTTCGAAACTACGGATCAGAACAGTGTCATTAATTGTATCAGAATGAATAATGCTGTTTTCTATAGTAACATTTATGTGCTTAAGTGTCATTCACATTTTTGCATTTGCAGCTGAAATACAAAATACTCGTTTACTGACTATTTCGGCCACTCTACGGTTTTCATTCTCATTATGTCACATAATGTGACCTCTGTGTTTTGACATTTCAGCTCTGCGCCGTCTTAATTTTTACGTTTTGCACTTGAAATCGGACCTCATCTGCCAGAATGATAATAATCAAGCGACACACAGTGTTTGTCACGTGACATCGTCGCAAGGGAAAACCTGTCACACTGAACTGGCATCTATCGCATTTTGTGTTAACTGCCGTGGTACTCAAGAAAATATTTTCGTGCAAGTTTAGTTTTGGAGAAATTTAAGTAATTACCTTTTTTCTTTTTATATATTATTATAATTAATTCGCCGTCGGCGGAGACCGGTAGCAATCGGAGTTGGTAGTTTGAGCGGCAGCGATTCACGATTGCTTCTGGATTCAGTGCAAGAAAAAACGAATGTCTTGTCGGATATACGGTAGAACCTCGCTAATTCGCAATTTTGGATAATCCGAACAAAATTCGCGATGGATGAAAAATAAACAAAATAAATAAAATGCTTATTTGTAGAGTAAAGAAAGGATTTTATAATTACTGTAGAACTGAACAACCAATTATTGAACCACAAGTTGTGGAAATGAAACGTCTATTCCACTGATAAATACGTTGTGTATCACATGTTTGTGAGGCAGTAATTTTCACTCTAAACTCTTTCACTTGCTAAAATTGGTAATATTGTTTTGCCATAAGGAACTAAATCTGCTTGATAAAACTATGTGATGCTGCGATCGCTACGCTATGCTGCCAGTTTCTCACAACATACTTCGCATTGCATTGCCTTGTAATCAAATAGATGTATTTGTATATGTATAATACATCATTTCCGATAATGCGAACATTTCCGAATTCGAACGGACCGCACACCCAATAAGTTCGGATTATTTATGTAAATAGCACATAAAGTGAGTCTTTGGCGTAAAAATGAAATATTGACATTTTGAAACGAGGAAATCAAATACACTTTCGTACACTTTCCTTCATCGTCGTATGCTCATTGCAAAGTATCAGTCCTCAGTCAATAAACAGTGAAGTCAGTACGACTTTCCATGCATGAGTGCTGACGAGAATATTAAAATTAAATTAATTGCTAGGCTTGTGCGACTTGTTAAACGCGCTTCATGTCCATCGTTAATTTTTTTTAAGGGGAATACGCTTTAAAATTTAGCAAAAATACGTTTCTTGGATGACGTTTGTGTCTCCAACACACTAATGTAATTGGGCAACATCGTGTTTGATATTCAGTACAAAAGTAAATTATATTATAATAATCCCGAAAAGGAAATATATTAGACAACTATTCACTATTGGCATAACATTTACTGAAGTGAAAACAACGTGATTCAAAATCAAACACAACACTCTATTGTCCCAGAGCGCTCGGGTGCTCTCGGCTGGATCTGGCAGCTGTTGGAAGCACCAACTGACAAGCGATGTCGACCTGACGGTATCGGCCTTAATTTAGCCTACATAGTGCTTGTGTAGCAAACCCAATTACTTCATGGCATACCCCATGCCGATAGTAAAATCAATACCCCCATTACCCCATGGCACTCGAACATCTCCGCTGTCATTCAGGCATTCCCGCCAGCGGCGTGGGCAAACAGCCCCTGACGATGACGTACAATCATTCTGTGTGATAATAGAAAATCCGATACCCCCATTGTCCACGACACTCAGTTGTCTCCGCATTTATTCGGACATTGTCGCTGAAGGAGTTGGGTTGATCGTCCAACATGAGAGTAGAAAACCCAATACCCTCGTCCCACGGCCCTCTGCCTTCTCCGCCGTCATTCGGGCATTCTCACCAGCGAAATTGACGGCCTGGCAACATCAAAATTCAAATCAACCCGTACGCCACTAGCAAACACAATACCCCTATCATCCCACGGCACACTGCCTTCGCCGTCATTTGGGCCTTCTCACCAGCAAAATTGACGGCATGGCAACATAAAAATTCAAATCAACCTGTACGCCACTAGCAAACACAATACCCCTATCACTCCACGGCTCGCCGCCTTCTCCGCCGTAATTCGGGCATTCTCGCCAGCAAAATTGACGGCATTGCAACATCAAAATTCCAATCAACCCGTACGCCACTAGCAAACGCAATAACCCTATCACTCCACGGCTCTCGGCCTTCTCCGCCGTCATTCGGGCATTCCCGCCATCGGAGTTGGCGGCCGGGCGCTGACGCGGCGGCACGTGGGTTCGGGGCCCGGGGGACCGCGATCCGGGCGGATTTGTATGCGCGGGAGGCGAAGCGACGTCGGGACCTCAGCGAGCGTTTTGTTCCCGAGCAGGGCGGCTCCCCGCACCGCGTGACGCCGCGTCCTCCAAAGAGATTGCTCGCCGCAGATCGCGATTCGCGCCGATTCCCACCTCAATGTTTTCGACGTGGAACGTGGAAGTACAAGAGGTTGCTTGTGAGTTGGTTTTCATGTGAAACATGGTTTCTCAGGAAATAGGGTGAAAGGAGATTAGTGGTATTCCAAATGTCTGTGGGGAAAAAATCCAAAATAGAGCCTGTGGGCACAGTTGAATGTTGATTGTTTAGTGAGTGGTATGAAAAATATACATTTTTAAAATGTCAACCGGAAGAAATAGTTAAACAGCGAATGGTAGACCTATAAATAAGTATACAAATTATTCATGAATCTCAAAAGAAACCTACGATTAACGGTTAACCAATGTGAAGAAAACACGACAATAAATTGTGCGTTACAATTCGCAGCTAGTTTTGATAGTAAGGTGAGAACACAAACAGCTGTATGTATTTCACTCTTATTAATGTTCCAAAATAGGATTTTCGAATTCCGATTAAACTATTTGCTGATGAGGAAGACAATGTGGCGTTGTTTCTTGTTTTTTATATCATTTGTTCTTATTCAGGCTCTTACTGATAATTTTTCGTTCCTGAACGTCATTCATTTCCAAGTACCTACCCTTATTCATTTTTCTTGTCTGTGTCAACCGTCTAGCTTCCGTTTAGGAAATTTCTTAGCGTCATTGTGGCGAAATTAAAAAAGTATAGATAATTAGGGGGTATTGTGTCGAAAAATTAAACCAATGTCTCGAAATATGCAGAAAGATGTATTAACTGGGTATTAGAAGTTAACAGCACAATTTGTTACAAATATGCACCACTTTAATCAGTAGCTACCGGAAAAATATGTAGTATGATTGATCAAAATATGTACATTAGTATGTAATGATATTGTTCATCTAGTAATATGAAGATTTTTTGTTTTATCATACCCTTTCAGAAAACGAAGCTACCATAGTGTTGACAGTAATATTAAATAGACGATCATATTTTGGTCTTTTAATCAATGTACTTTGATGTTTTTGTATAAGAGAAAGAAAAAATATCACGATTATCCAACAAAAATTCTTCAACACAGGTTCTGACACAAAATCTTTTCTCCCTCTAACCATACACCAAAACATTTAGAAAACCGCACGTACGAGAAACGAAGCCTTTCCACGTCGCATGCTACGCCAGCTTTAAAACGCCGCAGTGCCGGCAGCTCGTAGTCGCGCGCAGAACTGTGAAAAGTAAGGATTATCTCACTATTGGCGCAGGGAAGAGGCGCGGGATACTCTTCCGAATCACAAAGGCCGCTTTCCTCCAATAATCCACCTCATTTTTCTCCATAAAACGCGCAAACAGGGCACAAAGGCGCCATTTTCCTCTGCAAAGACCGGGGATGCAAAGCGCAGACCCTGGGGTGCGCCGCGCGCCACCGCCGTTTGTGGACCGAGCGGGCGCCAGAGTGGGTGGCGGCGGGCGGGGGGGGGGGGGAGCGAACCAACGCCCTTTGCGACAGTTCCCGGCGGGGCTCGCTCACAGGCTCAACCTCCCGACGCGCGCTCTCTTGCTCGGCGGTTCTTAATTTTTCCTGTCTTTTCGCTCGACGCTCTTCCAGTCCTCGCCATGCTCACATTTTCCGTTATAGTGCCTTGCACTTCAATTTTCGGTCATTTCTTTGCTCTTTCCCTTTCCCTCCACTATCTCCTCTCCGTTTCTCAACCCTCTCCCTCTCCACCCCTCTCCCTCTCCGCTCCTCTATTTCTCCACCCCTCTCCCTCTCCACCCGTCTCTCTCCTGAATCGAAATGTCTCCCTCAATTTATTATCTCCCCTCTTTGTCATTGTTTTTCTTCTCTTAGTTATTGTATCTGCCCCCACTCTTGCCCTAATTTTCGGTCCATTCTCTTTCTACCTCTCTAATCTACATCCTTTTCTATTTTCCTATATTTTATCTCCGTCTTTCCTGCGGCCTCTCCCTCTAATTTTTGCTTTCTATCTTTCCCTCTCTTATTCCTCTCCATCTTTTGTTCTCTGGTATTCTCTACATTTCTTCCTCTCTAGATCTCTCTTTACTATCGCATACACCACCTATATACAGTAGAACTCCGGTGTTCCGAACTAGTTGGTGATGTGGTCTGTTCGGTTTGGAAATATTCCAATTATCCGAAAAAACTGTTCCGTCTATAGGATAACCAGACCCAATGCATCGTAGAGTGTGATGTGAGAAAAGGCAACGTAGCCTAGCGACATGAGGAAGTGGCAATGTTGCGAACAACGGAGTTCGGTGTGGAGATAAAAGCAATCGCATTCGGACGTGATTGTCACATTGTTTAGAACAGTTGAAGCACGGTTTCTGTCGCTGCTGTTAATGAGTATTATGCAGTAGTTATTATCCGATTATTACAAGCACAGTATTCATAATTGGATTGACTTTCACTGTGTTCATACGTTTTTGTTCGTAAATTAAATAAAAATAAATCAGGTGTTTGCTTATTTTTCCTCCATCTCGATTTTTTTCGGAATACCCGAAATTTCGGATTCGCGGGGTTAGGATTAGCGGGTTTCTTACAGTACTTAGAAAACTATTCTTATTTACTTTGAATCGAAAAAAAAAAAGAATAGTAATCCATAGGTTTTTAGTACTGTAGATGCCTTAAAGCTCCCCAAAAAGATGATCCTTCAAAAAATAGATCCAATCGTTCCACCTTGACGAGAGCAATCGTATGTGATCATCTCTGTTGATGGCTTTAAACCCTCCCCAAAAGCGTTTTAAATGCTCCATTCATTTTTTTGATAATGCATTGCAAAATTATGTCTAACTATTTCAAATGTGATGAATAAAGTTGTAAATAAATGAAAGCGTGTTGTTCTTCTCAACGTTTCCTAAATGTTTTTGAAGGTGCATTGAAACCATCGAAAACTGTTCTAGAAGACCTTCGCTTTTCGTAGAGGAAAACTAGCAAACAATTGCGCTAAACGATCTCCAATCTTGAGAAAAACAAATATTGTATGCTACTCATCACCTCTGAATGTGCCGTATATGATTTAAAAGGCTTTTAGGTTGCTTAAAAATAGAAACTAGCGAGGAAGAGTTAGAGAAATTTCTTAGAATCTTCTCAATTGATTCGCAAAAAATGGTCATTTCTCCACAGGTAATTCAGACGCGTCTTTCATTCGTTGTGATTGGTGAACCTGAAGAGCGTCTAACTGTCGGTGAGGAAAAGGTAGACGGACACAAGGTTCTCGATTATTACGAAAGAATATTGCTTTTAACATGACCCACTCAAATAAGCTAAAGCAGAATTATATGAAAGATTTTCAAAATTCACGTGACAATAACTTAGCTACGCTGCATTATTAAAAAAATCTACATTCATTTGAGAGTGGACAATCAATTAAGAAGAAACAAATTGTTATATGTTTAGTATTCCTTTTTTAAATCACATTTTTTATTCATTTCTTGTACTCTTCATGTACTGAATCATTTTTTCCTGGAATTTGTCAATGCTGTATCCTTTTTGTTTAATTTTACACGCTTGGCTTTTCAGCATTTTTAAAAATCAGATGTTATGTTGCTTTCTTTCTTTCTTTCTTTCTTTCTTTCTTTCTTTCTTTCTTTCTTTCTTTCTTTCTTTCTTTCTTTCTTTCTTTCTTTCTTTCTTTCTTTCTTTCTTTCTTTCTTTCTTTCTTTCTTTCTTTCTTTCTTTCTTTCTTTCTTTCTTTCTTTCTTTCTTTCTTTCTTTCTTTCTTTCTTTCTTTCTTTCTTCTTTCTTTCTTTCTTTCTTTCTTTCTTTCTTTCTTTCTTTCTTTCTTTCTTTCTTTCTTTCTTTCTTTCTTTCTTTCTTTCTTTCTTTCTTTCTTTCTTTCTTTCTTTCTTTCTTTCTTTCTTTCTTTCTTTCTTTCTTTCTTTCTTTCTTTCTTTCTTTCTTTCTTTCTTTCTTTCTTTCTTTCTTTCTTTCTTTCTTTCTTTCTTTCTTTCTTTCTTTCTTTCTTTCTTTCTTTCTTTCTTTCTTTCTTTCTTTCTTTCTTTCTTTCTTTCTTTCTTTCTTTCTTTCTTTCTTTCTTTCTTTCTTTCTTTCTTTCTTTCTTTCTTTCTTTCTTTCTTTCTTTCTTTCTTTCTTTCTTTCTTTCTTTCTTTCTTTCTTTCTTTCTTTCTTTCTTTCTTTCTTTCTTTCTTTTTCTTTCTTTCTTTCTTTCTTTCTTTCTTTCTTTCTTTCTTTCTTTCTTTCTTTCTTTCTTTCTGCTTAAATTGTCACACTCTCTCTTGTTTCTTGTCTCGTCACATCTATCCCCTTTTTCTTTATTAAATTTTCTTTAATTTTCATATCCATTCAATACAGACCGATACATTATTCGTTTCTGTGAGGGAGGGAACAACAAAAAAGATTCTTTCAGGTATTATCATGCAGAAATCGTAACTTTTTTCACCAAGGATGTTTCATAATTTGCTTTATTCAGAAATGAAAAGGTTCACATTTATTTGTTGAGTTTGAAATGGATGATAAACGGAAGTACATAGAAAAAGCGCAAATACAAAACTTTCTTTTAATTTTAATTGAATTTAATTTAGAACCTAGACTTTGTCTAAATCCGTTAACGCATGAGTATTGTTGCTCATGATTCTTCAATTACTCATGGCATGTTCCGCAGTTGGTATTAGAAGCAAAGCATGGTACGATGTGGAGATAATGAACAAACGTGCTCACAGTTGAAAGTACTGCGGACTACTATGTCACCACACATTTTCTTAGCAACTGTCACCACCTCGGCACGTAGCGCCGTGTTCCTAGAGTGAGAACATTCTCAATGTTTAACGAATTTGTGTGCACTAATTATACCAGGTTTATCCGCCGGAGAACTCAGCTTATGAGGTCACGACGATATTCCGGGCTCGACGTGTTTTCAGGAACGTCAAGTAATTAACAGCTTAATTCGCAGCTATGGTTATATTATTTAGTAGAACGTTCTAATTCAGAAATTTATCACATTCTCGAAAGAGGCCAAGCCAAATAACACAAAATGCAAAAATATGGCAAAACGGCTTAAAGAGGCAAAAAAGGCAAATTAAAAATCTACTGAAACAGCTCCAGAAGTACAATTAAGTGATTCATATTGTTAAAAGTAATAAATCTTAAGAATGAAAAAGTCATTTTGCCAAACGTCCGAGTTATTATAATAATAAAAATTAATAATAATAATAATAATAATAATAATAATAATAATAATATACAATTAGAATTGTTTTAATCACAAGTAGTATTAGATGTTTCTTTGTTAAAATGTTCATAACATTAAAGTTAATGTAAAGGTAATCCATGTCCTTTAGAAAATGTGTTCTCAGCAGCGAAAACATTTTTCGCTTCAGAACATTCATCGCGTGGTGCACCCTTTTCATCTTGAGCGTCAAACTACAGGTGCATCCCGAGAACAGAACTAGCAGCGTAGGATCGAGGTCAGCAGATGCCGGCACCCGCAGCGGCAGAACGTGGAGAGCGGCAGCTTTGGAAGCCAATAGATGGCGGTAGCGGCAAACACGTGCCTGAAGGAATGGCCAGTGCTAGGGCCAGGCGGAGACGGACAGGGCAAACGGCGAGACGGCTACCGCCTTCAATGCCACTTGCTCCTAGAAGGTCGCGATGGAAGCGTGATGCTACACGAAGGGGCTGAGGCTGAAGGCGACGGTGGTGGCGGTGGAAGCGAGACAGTTTGAAGTGGTTGGGGCGGCTACTGCAGTGAGGATAACGGCAGGGAGGACAATGCCGTGGGAGGGGAACTAAGGGCGGCAAAAGAGAAAATGCCAAAGGTGAACAACGGCAAAGGCGAGAAAAGACTTTGGCTGGAGTAGAAAAAGTGAAGCTGGAAAGAACGGGGTTAGAACATCGGGGATGTAACATCACGGGTGCATCGAGGGTGTGCAATGGAGGTGCAACAGAGAGAATGCAAATGAAGTGGTGCAACGAGGTGGGTGCTATGTACGAGGTGCAACAGGAAGAGTGCTATGTACGAGGTGCAACAGGGAGGGGTGCTGTGTAGGAGGTGAAACAGAAGTGGGCAACAAAAGGGTTCAACAGAGGTGGAGCAACGGAGGGGGTGCAACGAAGGGGGTACAACGGAAAGGGTGCAACAGAGGAGGCAACACATCGGGGGGGGGGGACAGGGACTGCAAATGAAGGCGTACATCGGAGAGGGCAACACATGCGATACAACGGAGGAGTGCAGCGTAAGGGATGCAACGGAAGCGGCATAAGATGGGGTCCAACGGGGAGTGCAACGGAAGGGTGTAACGGACGTGATGCAACGGAGGGGTGCAACGAAGGGGATGAAAGGCTATATGGCAGGGGTGAAACGGTGAGATGCAACTGTGGAATTGGAACGGTGGGGATTGTCATGGCAGCATCGACATCGCGTGGAGGCGAAGGCAACAACAGAAGCCAGGCAGAGTGCAGCGCGCGGCAGGGCGCAACAGCGCGGACGACAACGCAGGGCCCGACATTGTCGAGGCGGAGGGCGAGCTAGACGGCAGGAAGGTCGACCGCCAGCGCGGCAGGGCAGGGTCGTGCAGGGCAGGGCGTCGCAACGCAGCCGAGCGGCAAATGGGTCGCTGCAGCAGCGCAGCGCTGGCGGCGGGCGAGGAGCTCAGGACTGCTCTGGCGCCTGGGGGCGTCGCCCGCCCCGAGAGCGAGCGCCGGGCGACGGCGCCGATTGACCCTTGCAGCGCTCGCGGCCCGGCCGCCCCCCCCCCCGCTGCTCACCACGACGGCGCCAATTGGCTCATCCCTACCCCTCTCTCTTCTCTTCTTCGTAGGCTGCAATCATCATCAATAACTACTTCTATATTATCTTCTATATTATTTTCAAGAGAAACTTGTTTAACCGCGCATGACGCGAATCAGCCTGAGAACGACGAAAAATGAAACGCCTAGTTTTTCTCGCTGTTGTCTCTTTCAGCGCTGGTGAATGCTGCTTTGGGAATGGTGCTGGTGCCCGTGAAGGAAATTCGTCGACTGAGAGCGAGTTATTTGATATAATTTAACGCTCGCCAAGCATGGCGTAATTTCGAGTCACACGTCGCGGAAGCCCGCCGGATCAGCAAGCCCGCTGAGCTCCGGCAACATGTGTTGCCCTAGCCCGGCGTGTGTGTGTGTTTTAAGGTCGCATCAACGTTTATGGCGTCGGTGAGGGTGTAATGGTTAGCATTCGGGCTGTTATACCCAAGCTCGCGGGTTTCAAACCCGATTAGAAGCCGTGTATTCTTAGGGCGAAAATACGCCTTTCTTCGGAGGGAAAGTAAAGCCGGCTGTCTCGTTTTAGTAGTTTTACTTCAAGTAAAAGATCCTCAAGTCTAAATGAAGCATCTGAGCTAAATTCAAATTGTCAATTTCATCGCCCAAGAATACCTTTCTCCAGAGTCTCGCCAAGTAAAAGAAGACAACAATTCAATTCAACATCTAGATCA
Source organism: Gryllus longicercus (assembly GCA_038098605.1). NCBI lineage: Eukaryota > Metazoa > Arthropoda > Insecta > Orthoptera > Gryllidae > Gryllus > Gryllus longicercus. Next base: position 4,738,538 of record JAZDUA010000020.1, read on the forward strand.
TTAGCGACCGCTATTGGTTTTAACGTTACGGTAACTGTGAATAAATGAAATGATCTGGTGATGATAGAGGGTGAAAGGACGAACTCAAATACAACTACGCCGAGGTGGGACTCGAACCCGCGATCCTTCGGTAAGAAATCGCTACACTACTGCCTTGGAAATCTCTGCCACCGGATCGGCACTGGGTTTGCTTGTGCCCGCCCTAGAGGAAGCGAGTAGAACGTGTAATATATGCGGCTTAAGACAGCTACTAGACGCTTGCGTATTATGTTTAAAAGAAAATATGTAACACATGTAGATTATGTTCATTATATTACATATGTTTTAACTCGTTTGCCATAATTTCGTGTATTGTTCTTATAACTTCAAAATCTCCGCTATAGTTCATTTCAGGAACTATTAGCTCTAACACCAGAAGAAAATACAGCCGCTTTCGGCAGATTGAATGCAATTTACGGCTCAAAATAATGCAAGGCCAATTATTGTATCTGGTCTTAAATAAGCCTAATGAACACATGTCGGAAGATGAGCGTCATTTTATAAATTTTATGATATCGAAATCGATATCGATAGAGAAATTGGGATCATATGGTAGTATGCAGTATTTGACGCGGTGAGGTGCTAGCTTCATTCAGGTCGAAAAATTAGTCTATTTAACCATACATGAATCACTTTATTTGAAGCAATTATTATTTTTTTAAGTTAATAAAAGGTTCTGTTATCATTTTAAGTCATCTTACTTTAAGTCCACAGATGCATTTCCTAATCGTGAAAATTGATAATAAAATATATAATATATGTGAAAAGGGGATGTGGTAGGTTGGAACAGGAGGAGTTCCAGAGAAGCAACTTAAGAGACAATTGTGAGTCATAAAACCTCGAGAAAACGCTAATCAGCTACTTTGCATTGCTTAATTGCTTAATGTATTTCTTGTGCGTAATAAAATTAATGATAAATAAAGCGCATATGCAATTATACGATTCACAAAACTTTCACAGGAATACACTAATTGAACTTAAGCGCAACGTTCTAGGTGCTCCTTATTTTGAATAATCAGATTTTGTGAGATACAAATTGAAGAATAATTTTATTTTTCGTTTTTCTTTATTAAATTTACTGACATTATTCTTATACTTCATTTTATTATTGTCTACTTTGTACTACTACTATTGTTTACTGTATACTTTTGACTTCCATTACACTCCATAATTTTGTAATCCCGCTCTATTAATTTTCAGCTTCATTTCGCGTCACTTCTTTGTTTCTCAAGCGCCTGCCTGTACCTGAACCGACGCGCTCCTCGACGCCCGAGTAGAGCAGGGCATGGCATGCCGCACCAAAGGCGCCGGCCGCAGCAGCTGGAAGGGACGGGCAGTCCCCAGGCAGTCGCAGCTCCAAGGCTCAGATGCACAGTAATGTGCAGTTGCACTGCCACAGGCGCCGTCACTGCACTTGCTCTCAGCAGCTGAGAGAGGACTAGCGCGAATTGTGCTCGAGGGAGGCGAGGCAGACGCCCTTGTGTGTCCCAGTAACTACGCTGCAACTACTGAATCGTCATTGTTCTCACGGTTATTCATGTTTCACCACTGGGACACAAGTATTGTGTCCAAGTAAGTTTTTAACAATCGTGTATGTATTTTAATGTATTTTCTTAATAAAAGCAAACAAATCGCATACTGAAATTATTATTGAAATTTGATTCTCGTTACTCTTTCCAAATCATTGTTTCTTTTTTATTTTACAGAAAACAATGATATTAAAAAAGTTTACTTTTCGCGGGAACATACTAAATTAAGATTGGACTACCTTACTTGTCACACACTATAAAATTTGAAGATAGCAATAATCACTGGAATCGTTTGAGAGCTCTATGACCGATATCTCGAAAAGTAAACTTTGAAATAGTTTACGTTTACTTTGATTTTGAAGTGATGGAATCACGCACTTAATGATTGGTAGATTGAGGAGCAAGCATTACTTTAGAAAATAATACGAATATTAAGAATTTTTCTTCTATTAAGGATAATAGTCATAAAATGTTATAAAATCAAAATTCTAAATTTGTGTCAGATGAGCGGCTCATTAATATCATAATTTTATGAAAAGGGGTCATTTATTACTATGTACAGTCGATCCATAATAAATAAAAACGAAATTTAAAAAATGTTTTCGGCAAATTAAAATAAAATAAATTGAATAGATGAACTAAAAAGTACGTGTAATAAAATGTCCATAATGAAATAAAATGGCACAAAATTGGTAAATTATTTTCCTCAGAAATCTATAATATAGTATTAGGAACTGTTAACAAAATTATAGTATCCAATTAACTACGATTCTTTTACTTCCTTCAAGCATCAATAATTATGTGAAAGAAAAGTATTTGAAGCCAGTTATAACAAAATGTAATTTATACAATTATTGGTAATATTTAAATGACAATTTTTAAAGGCAATTCTTCAGTGCAAAAAATTTGTGTAATAATTAAAAAGCTTCTCATGAATTTCTTGAAAGTTTAAGATACATAATTGATAGTTCAAGGAAATAAAACAATTTTAATATGTTTTTTGAACAGTCATCTACTAGTTTAGTGCATTTGAAATTTTATTTTTGAGTATTTTAATGAGTATTTTTGAGAGTTTTAATATACTTTTTTTTATTTTCTACTTCTTAGTTGCACGGACAGAATTTCATGAGAACGTCACTTTGAATATGAATTACGACAAATACAGCTGGACGTCTTTTGCTTTATTAAAATGTGAATTCTTGCAGCAGTTGCTCAAACTTAACGATACACTCGTGACGACGCAGAGCATTATGTTTTGAATTGCTTATGGTAACGCCCTATCCGAAAAATCTGTTTTCATAACATAGCCTTAAACCATATGTAATAATATAAAAAAGAAACAAACAATAAACGTTTTGCTCCAGATACAGTTGCAAGTTTCAGTCTGACTCTATTTGCTCAACTAAACGATACAATCGTTGGAACTCAGTAACTTATGTTATAGAAGGTATTACCAGCTTTTTTCTCAGAGATATCGCGTTTTAAATGACTGTACTCGTCAGAATCATCGCGACAGGAGTCAGTACAGTCAGAAATGACTGTACTCGTCATTTGATCATCGCGACAGGAGCAGTACCCACTCAGACACAAGTAAGGCGTGCTTGGTGGACAGTCCGATTGTACCTAAATATTTATAGGAAATGAGGTAGAAGAACACATTTCATTAATTCAATTTTAGGTGCATAGTTATTATAGAGATAGTTCATCCAAAGTTTTTGAGAATATTTCAATTAGAACATCTAGAAATTCGAGCCAAATTGTAAAAACAGTGTAATTTATTTTAAAAATAAGAGAGCCCTGAATATTGATCAAAATCAAAATTAACATGCATTTTTATCTTAATACAAGTCTGTGCAAAATCTTATGATTTATTTCATTAGCTGAAAGATAGTTTGCTTTGAGTTTAGAGAATAAGCTTGTGAAGTTAAATAAAATTAATTAAAAATAAATTACTTCTAACATAACAGTAATATAAATTATAATGTCTAAAATAATGGAATTACTCTTCGGAATCATTCAGAATCACGCGAAATGAAGAGCATCAGCTGCTTCAGTCTTGACAACCATCCTGCTCCTCCAACAGCAAAATGTTGCATACTAAACTTCCACAAAATTACACCCAGCAACGCCCAAGGCCATTAAAAGCCTAGCGCTTTCCGCCAGCGAGCAGAGACTTTCGCAGAGCGCAGATCGACGTCCGCCCGGGGTGCGTCCTACTACACCGCGTGCCCTAATCTCCTGCAGAGCAACCTCGGCGCGCCTATTACAAGAGAGAACTTCAATTTTCGCAGCCGCCGCCCCTTCCCCCTCCCCCACCACGGCTGTGCCGCCTTGTGTGCCTCGCCTCTCGACAGCAACACTGCTCGCTCCCGCCCACCCCCTCCCTACCCGCTAACGCCGACGCTTCGCAGGCTCCGCCGTCTCTCCACGCCGCCCTCCCCCCACCCAGTGTTGCACAGCTCACGCCGCCACCCCCCGCCCCTCCCCCACGGCGTGCGCCGCCACGCACCCTGCTACGCCTACACTTCCAACCGGTGCCGTTGCCTCCTCCGTCTTGGCCTCCTCAGCGCTCCGCCTTTTCCTTCGCCTGCACAACAGCCTCCGTCTCTGCCTTCGCCTTCGCCTCCACATTCGTCTCCGCCTTCGCCTCCACATTCGTCTCCGCCTTCGCCTCCACATTCGTCTCCGCCTTCGCCTCCACATTCGTCTCCGCCTTCGCCTCCACATTCGTCTCCGCCTTCGCCTCCACATTCGCCTCCACCTTCGCCTCCACCACAGTCTCCGCCATCGCTTCTGCCATTTCCTCCGTCATCGTCTCCGCCTCCACCTCCGTCATCGTTTCCTCCTTCACCTCCACCATTTCCTCCTCCATCGCCTCCACCTTTACTAACGCCTCCGCCTTCACCGCCACCATATCCTCCGCCATCGTCTCCGCCTCCACCTTCACTACTGGCGCCCCTTCCCAACTGGCAGGCCTTCGCATCTGGCAGTTCCTCCGCCACCACCTCCGCTGGTGCTGCCGTCACCGTCTTCTCCATCATCACCACACCTCTTGCCTTCGCCAGAGCCAACTCCAGTGCCGTTGCCTCTGGCTCCGCTTCACACCTTGCCTTCACCCCTCCCTCCCTCGTCGCAGCCCCCGCAACTGCCCTCTCTCCACTCGCGTCTCCACCGTCGTCACCACCCAACTCCCGGCAGCAACAGCGGTGCCAGCAACTTCCCGACGCTAAACGCAGGACGGCGCAAGAACGGCCATTTTCTTCCACTTAGCTTCTTCCGACGCCGAAGAAAACTCGCCCTTCACCCCCCTCTCACTCCCCGCCCCGCGCCCCGAGCTCGGTTCCTTCGCGTCGTATCTGGCGCCCGGAACTTAGGCAAAGGAGCAAATATTTTGATACATAATGGGACAAGTCCATAACTTTTTCAAAGAAAAGTGAGGCATTTCCGCCACTGGTAACTTTTGTCGGACTGTGTGCTTCATAGCTCGATGCGTCTTTTTCCTCCCGCTCGCTGGTACGCCGGCCTCGCTTTCCTTTCTATTTGCTCTCCCGCTCGCTGCGCGTTTAAGAGTAACGTCTTCGGGGAATCTCGGATTTATTTTGAAAGTTTCTGGACCTAATTTTCGTTTAATATTCCAGAGATAACTGCCGTCATTTGTCGACGCTCCACGAGCCGCAGCGACGGCAGCGCGCCGCGCGGCGAAAGGCGCAGATTCTTCGCGCCGCTACCGCCACGTTAATGCGACTCTATCGCTCCGCTAACGAATTTTCGCCGAGCGTATAATTGCGCGAATAGAGAAAACTTCCCTATGCTTTTTAGCACAGCGAGGGAAAATCTGCAAGAAGTCTGAATTGAGTTAGCTCGTTGGTGCAAGACGTAGTCAAGTTTTGTGATATAAAATGTGTACATTTTTTTGAATTGAAATCGTTTTAAATTACCCCTTATATAAAACAAGTTTGAAAAAGTAAGTGACACACTTTAAAGTTATTAAATATGAAAATGCTCTCAAAACAGTTTATACATTAAATTTAGAGTTGTATAAGGAGTTTCATAATTAATACAAACTGTTGTTACACTGGGATAGTGTAGGTATGGAATTCGAAGTATGTTTCAGTCAGTACTGGTAAACTTTCGAAGTATTTATCATCTAGAACTCGAAAATTATTTTTTGTTGTTTTATAATTTATTCCACTGATTCAGGGGCATTGCTAATTTAGGTGATCCAATGGTCTGCGATGACGAATCTCTCATCATGGGCTGTGTTTCTGAAAGCAACGTCTTGTCTGCAAGTACTCTAATCCAATAATTCATTATGTATACAATTCATCACAGCTTTAAATCATTACTTCAACCAGACAAGCAGTCAGGCCAACTGACATCGGACCATTAGGATGCCTTTCAAGATTACTTACCTGACTCTAAATCCTTCATATTATCAGACCATCAGGCAAGCAAATGGGAAAATAGGATAACAGAAAATCGTTAGGTAGGAAAGAAGTCGGAAAAGAAGGCAGGACGAAATGCAGGTAGGAAGGCATAAAGATAACGCTCCATCACCTCGCCGTTAATAAATTAGTTCATCATCTGACAAAGTCTAAAGAAGATACTCTTCTTTTCTGTGTCGAATATTTGTATATTTTGTGGGAGTAAATGCGAGTAATACAAGTGCAATATTTATTGCGAAGATGCTTCATCAGATTAGAAATTTGATCAGTTGATGTATATGAGATTAAGAAGAAATATGTTTTTCCCATTAATTATTGTGAATTTAAAATATGACAAAAGAACAAAGAAGTAATATCTACAAAACACTTCCGCTAAAAACTCTAATGAAAGTAAGATATAAATTTCTATTTTCTTAACAAAATTGCATGGCTTTTAGCGCAAAATTTTAATAAGTGCAGGTAAAATAATATACCTATTGCATTGACGTTTGTGGAACATGAAATCATGATGCTTAGACTTTCAACAATTCCATTAAAAGCAGTCATTTATCAGATCAGTAAATTTCCTATTGCAAATTGAAATTGCAATTGCATTCCTATTGCATATTGAAAAATAATAGCTACAGAGATCTAAATAATATTAAAACTTTTCAATCAAATATAGACATAATTGCACTTTATAAATTTTGCAAAATATCCTAAATATACATAGAAAAAAATTTGTTTACGAAACACAAAATGACACTTCACATCGTAAAAATAACACGTGTAAATAGGAAAGAAAGGAGGAATTGCGGCACTTAAAACATAAAATGAATCTGCTAAGTAACTGCTGCCACGGTCAGTTCGTAGCAAAAGCAATGTTTAATACAATATGTTTATGAAATATTCCGCAAATAGGTGATCACGCATTACCACATTTCTCAATGTCACCAATCTACCTACTCTACTTCAAAGTGCGTAAATTGCGATGGCAGTCACACTGTCAACAATGGAAGTGGCTCAGAATACAAGAAATTCAATAAATTATTCTACGTACATAGAAATCTGCTCCTTTCCCAAATCCATAAGCGAGCCAAAACAATAATGACCGACCTACCCCTTCCTAGACCCAAAAACTTTTCACACGCAAAATCTTCTTCAAACAGATCCCCCCTGCCTCATACCCCCTCCCTCGGCATTCAGTTCACTTTCCTCCATTAGGAGCGTCTTATCCTTCCTGGAAAACCACCCCTTCGTTCGCAATCCCTGACATAATCTCATTGCAAACAATGTCTCTCAAATAATGACCGCATTAATCCCACAAATTCAAAATATTATAATGAACATGCTGCCAAGTATCTACAATGACTTTAATCTGAAATATTTGAATCTGTTAACCTCGATGCAAAAGTTATCCAAAGACAGGAGAATTGCTTTCGCCACTCTTTATTCAGAACATCGTATTCGTGTTGCTTGCCAAGTGGAAGTAGAACTAGTGCCCGATGAAGGCTTCACCATTCCACAAAACTAAATTTATTCTTAAATTGATTTTACATATGAAAATTCGCCTTACGTACCACATTCGATTCAAGGTCCCAATAATTTTCTGTGTGTAAATTTAAAATCCTCGAGAACTTTCAGCCCAATTAGAAGGCCAATATATTTTAAAAAACGATTACCGTGGGTTCAAATCCCATTCTTCACTTGGATCATCTTGTGTGTCTTATCTCTTGCTTTTTTGAATGGTTATCTCATGTATTTCTTATATTATTTCCAAGAATAACTTCTTGTTGTCTTCCCTGCTGCTTCCCTGCTCACTTACATGTAAAGATCGTACAGCCAGGGGAAAATAATATGAATATTAGATTCACACAGGTTTGCGGCACCGAATAAAAGTTTGGCAAGAAGATAAAAATTATATTTTGTACATATGAAATATGTGACCTTAATTTACCAGTACATTTCTTCTCTTCTGAGTAAATACTAATAAACATCCTCTTCTTACATATTCATTTGAATTGGTTTGAATATTGGACCATAACAAAACAACAAATAAGATTCTAAGTAATGATCACCATAAATTCCCAACTCCTTCATATTAGGGTTCACTGTTCTTCTTACACTTCCATTCCTTTTCGCCTTTCCATTCTCTCTTTTCCCTTTGTTTGCCCCACATTCATTTCAATGTTGCTGATCAGGCAAAGAAAAACAAACAGTAGCCAATTTTTAAAACGAGCGCGCCGATACATTGGCCTTTGCCAAGACTCCTTTATTGCACGCTTCAGCGCCATGTATCACGTCTCGCGACCCACAAAGACGGTCTTCCCCAACCCTCTACCCCTCCGTCGCCGCTGTCCCCGCTGACGCGGCCCCGCGTCCTCTTAACCCTTATCCAGTTGCCATTATCTCAACTCGCATCGCCGTTTCGGCTCCCTGCACCCACACGTTAGCATTGGAAACATGACACAGAACGCAATTTGGCGGCACGAAACTCGCCCGACGCCTGATAGAACGGCTGGCGAGGGTGAGGGTGAGGGTGAGGGTGAGTCGGTGGTAAGGGGAGTACGGGGATAGGAAGCGGCAAGCGAGACGGTGATGGCCGAGAGAGAGATAAGCGAGAGAGCAGTGGGCGGCGTGGGCGGCGTGGGCGACGTGGGCGGTGTGTGCAACCTGGGCGGCGTGGGCAACGTGGGCGACGGGGGGTGGTGTGGGCGGCGTGGGCGACGTGGGTGGAGTGGGAGACTAGAGTGGAGGCCTGTGCGGCGAGCGTTCATGTATAGCAGCACAGTGGTAAGTGAGCAGCGGCAAGAGACGACGGGCGAGTGAGCAGGCAGGCGGGCAATGAGTGGGCGTGCGGGCGAGTAGGGGGACGTGTGGGCGAGTGGGCGTGCGGGCGTGTATGCGGATGAATGGGCGGGCGAGTGGGTGGACGAGTGGGTGAGCGGGCGGGCGGGCGGGCGGGCGGGCGGGCGGGCGGGCGGGCGGGTGGTGACCGGGCGGACGGATGGATAGCGGGTGGTCGGTTAGTGGGCGGGTTGGTGTGTGGCGGGCTGGTGGGTGGGCGACAGGCGGGCGTGTGAGTGCGAGCCGGTGGGTGGGAGGGTTGGTTGGTGGGTGTCGGATTGGCGGGAGACGGACGAAAAGGCGAGCAGGCAACGGACCCGAAAGGGAGGCGGGGGGGTGGGTTGGCGGCGTAAGGCGACCGGGCGGGTTGGAAGTGGTGACCGCCCTCATGAATATTCCGCCGAGATTCTTGGACTCCGCGCAGATTGGACTATAAAGCGAAGAAGGGGTGGCAAGAGGGTTTGCGACATCAGTGAAGAGAGCGAAGGTGTGAGACAGGTGAGGTAGTGAAAAAAGGCGGAAAGGGGAGAACAGAAAAGTTAATGTGGATCGTTAAATATACACAAATATGGGTGGCCTGAAAATAAGAATATAGAATTCAATATTGTAATAGAAATATTTTAAAAATAAGAGATGTAGATCACAAAAACAATGTCACAAAAATAGAAGATCATTTATGATGTTAAAAGAACAGAAATGGAAATGGAAATTGGTAAAAACCAACAATGAATTAATCAGAAGGAAGGTAAAAAACAGTTATAATAAATATAAAATATCCAAAAAAGTTGCTAATATACTTTTCTGTGTATGAATTAAAGAAAAATGCGAGCGGATTACAAAAAAAGAATCCCCAAAAAATATACACAGCGCAAATTACACTTACTTTGATGCAAGTTAATTGAAAGGCCAAAAACTAACAGAAAATAAATTCAATAAGGAATGTTGCAAAGAGAGAGAGAGAGAAAGAGGGAGAGGGAAGGAATAATATGAAAACCGGAGAAGCTTACTAAACAGTGAACAACCGCTGGTGAAGAAAATTTCGCAGAAAGGGCGAAAAAGTTAGAGGAGAAGGGGTAGATGAACTGTGAATGTAAACCTGGAAGATAAACGACGAGGCACCCATGTAGGGCCAGTATTGCGCATTAATTCGCAACGTGGAGAAACAAATTACGTAATATTTCTTAAGGGCGAGGATTCTTGAGGTAGCTCGGCAAGTCCCGAAAAGATGTACATTCTTTCGTTAGATTGGAAAAGCACAACACCAATCTAACTTTCAAAATGTCTTAAAATAAATTAACTTAATGCATATTAGACATACACTCTGCACATAAAATTGTTATTAATGATAACTTATTAAGTATCAGTAATCCAAAGTGTAAGGATTTTTAATTGAATATCCATTGTAGCCCTTTGCACGAAGCTGGCAGTAAGAGTGAAAGAAAGGACAATGTCATATTTTAGTGATTGTCAGTTTGTTTGGCGAATGCATGCTTTAAATACCCTTCTATCAATGCAAGAAAGACTAAAGTCAAAAGTCGATCCTATCTGATTTTATAATCGATCTTTACATGAACCATCAATTGTATAGTCATTTCGATGGTGTCAGAAAACTACCCCTTCAGTGAAATTGTGAATATTGCCGTTGGTCTTACTTGCACCAAATCCAAGCCATGTTACTAATTTGCAATATGCGAACAAATTGAAAGAAAACTATGTAGAAACCAGCGATAGGAGTGGAGGGTCTCTGAACAAATAAGAAAAAGATTTCGATTTTGACTGAAATATACTAATATTCGTGTTATTCCTTCTATTTTCATACTGCGCGTAGTGAAATGAATTTTCATACTCGTCACTGTTTACGATACAGCTGAGATCATACGACAGCAAGTCTCTAAGGAAGATATCGCCAGGCATCAATTATTTGTAATGTAAGTGTTGCGTTATGGAATAAAACATTTTGTACGTTCTTACGATGTAAAGAAGAGTTGTACTACGCTGTGTATTACATGCGCAACTTTTCTTGAACGATGGATTGAAGAAATGCGGGTAGAGTGGGGTATTAGTTACGAAATCGGCCACTAGATTTTATGAAGCAATGCCAATCTCTGGAGAATCAGTCATGCCTTCGCAACTTTCTCAATAATTTGCGTTCTAATGTTCTCAGGAGTTCGAAGTATTTCCTGTGATGAATCTTCACCTGCTTTGGTTATTTATTTAAATGTTTTGGAGAAAATCACGGTCAGAAGTTCTCGTCTTCAACGGAAAATAGTTTCTATTTCAGTGAAGATGCGTTTGGAATGTTGTCGTCAGTGCACACTGCGAGCTTTTCTCTTCAACTGTTTGTGTCAGCGAGGGGGAAGCAAGGTCATCGTTCAATTATTACTCGCGCAACTTTCTTGAAGTATTCGTGAAGGTTGTTTTTTTCTTATTTCAGCGTTATATGAAAGTGTTTCATTTGTTGTTGTTGTTAAGCAGTGGGCGAGCCACTTATTGCAAAATATTTTTGTGGTTTTGTTCAGCAGATTTTTGCTACCGCTTGTCACTAATTATTACACTGCTATTACTATTACTTTTTTTGTCGCGATTTGGCCATCCTAGGACCACGCGAACCCATCGAGGCCCAGCCATCTTCTTCTGAGGGAAAGGGCACGTGAGCTTTTGGGGCGGGGGATACGCCCTGGGCTAATGAGATGATGATGATGATGATGATGATGATGATGATGAAGGATGAAGGGACACTCACAATCGCACACAACTCCCGAGGTGGAACTCGGGCCCCCCGATTTTTCTATTCGAGACAGTCACGGCGATGCCTTAGCGATTTTGACTATCCGAATCGGCCATCATTGGGCCACGCGGTAGTCCATCCTCCAGGGGGCGCAGACTTGATACTCGGGGTAGGTACACGTTACTTTTCTATAGGGGGGAATCGGCATTTCAATGTTCAATCCATTTTATATCCCACGGTTGCACCCGAGTAATGCACCCGAGTACAGCTTGAAATAGATGTACGATGGGTGACTTATGTCATGTAATTTGTAATTTGATTGAACTACCTCCAAAACTTTCACATTAATATTAATAATAATAATAGTAATAATTAATTATAATATTTTTTTCCAAAGATGAATTACATTGACACTGTACTGGTGTTACTATTTACATATAAAAAATTTAAAACAATAAAAACCAACACCATAAAAACAACAAAAGACGCAGAAAGAATTCTAATTACGCTTGGCTACATTGCATGGTTTCCAACCTTTTATCGAAAATACCTTTATTACTGTGTGTACTTTATTATTTGTATATACAGTACACTCCAAACCCTCTGTATGTACTTCTTGTACTTGTCAGAGAGGGGTGTGTTACGTTATATGCAGTAAACAATAAAAATGAAGATTTAGCTAATTAACAAAATAAATTCTTAATGACAGTAAAAAACAGCCAAAAATAAATCAAGGTCATCAAATTATTATCTAAACTAACAAATAAATAGTAAATAAATAAAACAAGGTAGCAGTTGGCAACAGGCGAAAATGAGACTTAAGTTATACGTAATTAACATATTGAAAACTTATAGTGATAAAACAAAACGAAATCAAATTCTTATCTAAATTAACGAATTAATTATAAATAAATACAACAAAACAAAATAGCCGTAAGCAACAACCTAAAGAGGTAACTCTTGAGCTTTCTGTTTTTATGTTGTGCCTAGTATCTTGTATAGCATTCTCTTAATTTTATTTTATTTTTCCTTCCTTTTCTTTTTTACTTCTAATATATTTCCTATATTAATATTAATATTAATAATAATAATAATAATAATAATAATAATATATAATAATATAATATCAAAATATCGATGTATGAACGTATTCGGTAACGAATATATAGAATATGTCAATAAAGTAATAAAGATAAAGATTCATATCTCACTGGATGCCTCAATTATTACTTTAAAACAATTTAAGACATAGTTGAACCAAATTACACAATGCATAATATGATAACTTTCCTTTGGTAATAAATCCATGCATGGACGAATGTTCTACCTTGAATGCAGAAAAAACAAAAATGCATAAATACGAAGATTAAATAAATAAAAAGTCTCATTTCCAAAACATTATATTGTATCTTGAGACTGTATAATATGAAGAAATGACAGTTGGTAGTACATCAATGGTAATGGAATTGGCTAAGCCGAAAACTTGGGAAGAAAACTGCTAGCTTACAACAAATCACTATAAAACTATTGACTGCGAGCATCCGTTCGTCATATATTTGCTTCGAAAATATCGAAGAAAGCCATGAAACTTGTAGCACTCCGAGGAGCAAAATATATATACACAATCATTTCTACACTTAATATACTCTGGAGGAAATATTTTTCGCCATAGAATTACAAGTTTCATGCGAAAATGGAGTTGCGAAAATACAGCCGACATAAATATCGATGATATACTCCCACGCCCCGAAAAGGGTCATCTTGCAACGGAGCTCGTAACTTCGTTGCCCATCGAGTACCCGATCTCCACGCGGCCGTACGTCTTCGTCGGGCCGAACACATTTTTTGCTCGCTCTGGACTATCTGACTCTCCTCCGTTCATTTCCCAGATCCAGTTTCCACGAAGCATTGCCCTGCTTCTTCAGACTGCATATTTTAACTTTTAGAACATCTACAGTTAGTATCATGAATGAGTAGTTTTGAGGACAACGTTTGTGGAATAGAATAGAATATTTATTATGCTACTTAGGATACGTAGAAGTATTTCCAAAGTTATTAAGTGATTATGTTGATTTAATTAAAACTTCACTTAAATTAAAATTAACTAAAAACAAAATGTATATAAATCTTTCTAATGACACTAGGCTAAATAGGCTGACGAGAAATTTGTTAACTTAGTACGTGTGATGATGGAGTACATATAAATCTTCCTTCTCTGAAACCTCTTTTAAACTACTAAATACAATTTTTGTTAATCGTCATCAGATTTGGTAAAGATTGTTTAATGATTTGGTAAAACTTGCTAGTCAAGAATGTTTACTTGTATCAGCTGTGGTAGGTTTTCCTAGTAATTTAATAGTATTTTAAAGGTACCTCTCAATTGAGCTCCTTTTGAACTGCAGCAATTAATACGATATGAATCAACGCGAATCGTGAATCGCCGAGTATCATGAATGTCATATATCTGCTTAATGGATACAATTTTTAACAATTTATTATAAAACAAATACAATAGTTTTATGTTTACAACGATGTCAGTATAGAGATAATGATATTTAACTTCTACACATCATGAGACTGTCACAAAGATTTCTGTGAATCTTGTTTTTATTTACATTTTTATCCCATAATATTCTCGGTGCATTCAGATGTTAAATGCATTCTGTTGTGACCTACACATATAAATCTCTTCTATATTCTCTTTCTGACCATTAAGTTCTGATTTCTTTCCTGTATTTCCTCACTATATTCAATTCTGATGCTAGGAATGCTAGATGCTATAAACATTACTTTTAGTAATTCTGAAATGAAATGTTTAAGTACATTTTTAATTCACAAACTGTAATATTAAGGACTACGTTAAATAAGAACAATAGTTTGTGCTTGAAAAAAAGCAAACTAAGATAAACATAATTATAAACAAATTTTGAAATGGTTAAGTTTGGGGCTCTACTCATAATGTATTGTTCGTTTTATGTTGAATTGAATTGAATTGATGCCTTATTTTACGTGGCGAGACTCGGGCCATCTGACCTCTCTTCCATTGGGCCACGGAAATTTCTCTACGCTGATTTCACCCACTGGCGGAGAAAGGAGGTATCACTCGTGCGACGAAACAGGCGATATGAATTTAGCTCAGAGGCTTCATTTCGGCTTGAGGATCTTTTACATGCAGTAAATCTTCTAACATGAGACACCCGGCTTTACTTCCCCTCAGAAGGATGGACTACAAACAATTTTCCGGCAACAAATCCGCGGCTTCGATCGGGTTTGAACCCGCGAACTTTGTTATAACAGATACGCTAACCGTTACACTATGGCCACCACCGAAATGTTGCGTGAATAGGAAGGAGTAGCATGAATCGTATGTCAGTTACTTGCAAACTGGTGAATTATTCCTTACTATTGTCAAAAACAATGCGTATGAACTCCATAAATACTGTTACACACATACACACACACACAACACAAGTGATATTTCATATTTGAAAATCAGAAAAATTCCAAAGAAACTTAGTTTATTTAAGCTATGGTGCCTAAGCCTATTTGTTAAATAATTAACAAATCTATAAACAAACTTAATTTGACATTAGCTTAAAATTTTATTTTAACTTATAATAAAAGTGAGGAATCACACATCGGCATTGTGATCAGAACAAATTGGGGATAAGAATTGCAGCTCTGTCTTATGTATTCCGAGAGAAGGGAAACTGAGATAATAGATGGTTAGGAGATAAGAAGAAATATTGGAAAAAAAACTGAATGCGAAAAAGTCATAAAATTAATATTAAAATTAACTACGTAACATTTTATTAAATACCTCCAAACATTTAATTTAATTAGTTTTCAGTTGGAATAAACTGAAGAATGGTGTGTCATTTCCAACTGCACCCTGCCTCCACATAACTACGCTATGAAGGAAACTATCGTTTCACATACTAATTTTTTATGTCATTAGTTATTTGTAATGTGGCAGGACGACATGTACACAAAATAAAATACAGAAAGCAAAGAACTGATATAGTACAATTCAGCTTTTTGAATAAGACAATTGTTGGCTGGAACAATTCACATGCAGCATGAGCAATTCACATGCCTTTGAGAGTTCGCAGAAGAACGCAAGTATAGACTACAATAATGTGAAGTGAAGTGAAGTGACGTTTCTCAGAATACGCAAAGGCTTACAAAACCGTGTGAAAAGTGCAAGGCAAAAATGTACCGTTGCAGTATAAATAACTATCTATCAAAAGGACAGGAAGTGAAATGAAATGAAGACAAGATATGGGTACGAAGTAGGAATGGGTACTTTTAATCAGGTTTGTGTACTTGTGTACGTATGTGTTTTTATTGTACTTTGTTCGTTTATTTGCCTACTTTTTTAAGCCTACAACAGCACAATTATTTTTTATTACATAAACTGCACGTGGAGGTCTCTAGGACCGCTAAAATTTTCATTGTTACAAAAGATTCAGAAAATTACGTATGTTTCAAAAGCATATTAATATGTTTTATTTTCATTTAAAAATTCACGGAAACAGAAAAACAAAAAAATATTATTTAAAAAGGAAAAATTTATCCTGTAGTTTTCTGTATAATATTTCTTCAGATTTTAACAGAATGATTACAAATACAGGTTAAAATCATCATACAACAATGCAGATAAATTAAAAATGTTATGAATTAGTATTGTTACATCGGATAAGTATTATAGAAATAATAGTATTTCTATTTTATTGTTTGCGTGTGTAACAATGAGAAACTACACACTGAGTTCCAGTAGGGCCTAATTGCACTCCTGACGAATTAACTTCTAACCTCGGCGACGTATTGGCAAAACCTGAGACTATAAATAGCATGAGGGTAAGCTGGCATTATAATTCAAATTTACGTAATGTGCTATGAGGCTGTTGTCAAAAAATTCAGCTAGTTGTGAAGATGAAAGGTTGTTGGGGTTCAATAGGCCCAAGAATGCAGTTCTAGAGTTTTTGTATGTATAGTTCTTTTAATTTTAATTTTTGTACCTTTTTGGTTAACTGTCACGGAGTGCACGCCATTTGCAATAATAAAAAGTATAGTAATTATTGTTGTTATTATTATTGCGTAGGTAAAAGGGATTAAGTCAATTTTTTGGTCCAAATGAGTATTCTAGGATATTGCTTTATTACAGTACTATAATTGGGTGTAGAGGGATTAGTGGCATTAGTGGCAAAATTGGAATGTCACTTATCCACTTACACACCATGTATCGTAGTAAAGCAACGTTCTGGCATACTCATTTTGCACAAAAATTTGACTTAACTCCTTTTACCTGCGCACCCGCTATTGTAGTTGGTTTTGTTGTTATTATTATTGTTATTATTTCTATTATTCCCGCCCTTGGGTAGCGTCCACAGCACCATAAAGCCTCGTTTTCCAATTCCTCCCCTCCCCGCCTCGCCCCGCTTTACCCCACTCCGCCCTGCTTTTCTCCACCACTCCACGCCCTACCCTGCCCCACCCCGCCCCGCATCTCCCCTCCCCTTCCCACCGCCCCGCCCCGCCCCGCTCCCTCCGCCCCCGCCCCGCCCCCGCCCCGCCCCGCCCCGCCCCGCCCCGCCCCGCCCCGCCCCGCTCTGCTCCGCCCCACCCCCGTCCCGCTTCCGCCCCAACCCCTGCCTCTCTCTGTCCCCTGTGCGTCCGGCCAGGCTCTTGCAGGCGCTTATCTGCGGACGTGTTTTCCGCGCCGCAAGATTAATACGGCCGGCCGCCTCCGCTCGAAGATAGTTTGCAGGCGGCCGCCCGCGGACGAAATATTTCTCCGATCCGCTCCGCTCGCCCACTCTGCCGATGTACTATCGTCGCTCGCCTCCTTAGGCTGCCGTCGGCCCGCAGGGGTGGGGAGCCTTCGTCGGGTTTGTTTTCTCAATATTTTTCAGTTCATTATTTCTTACTTGGCGCATTAATCTTTCAATGATGTTTACAAATTCTGAAGTGTGGAAGAAGACTGATATTTGATGAGTTATCGGACTCAAAAGTTGGTTTATATCTAAACAAAGCTATGATCATTTAATTTAACTCCAATATTTTTTATGATTTTGTTTCAATTGTATTTTAAATTTTGTATGTACGATCGAACGAAATATTTAAAGATATTTAAATATATATTGAAAAAAGGTTGATTTTATACGGCTCAGAAATTGATAATGTTCCCTGATGTTGAATAAAGTAGATATTAAGTTGTAAAATAATAATTAAATTTTCAGAATTGAATTAAAAAGAGACGTAACAATGCATAAGAGTCATGTTACTCTGCTTCCGTTTTCGCGTTTAATTTCTCAATCAATTTATATGTCATATTTACTGAAATAATATGTACTAAAATGATCTAAGCTGTACAATAGATCTACATAATTACAAAAACATTGAAGAAATCTCGCTATACTGTATACTGTTATACTCTCGTTATACATTCATATTACATTTGCAAAGATTTTCAATGTAAACATAGGTTATGATGATCAAGAATATACGTATATTGATTTTATTATGACTTACAAATTAAGATTTAAAAACAACTCATTGAACCACAAGCTCTACATCAGGGATGTTCAACTTGCAAGCCCTCAAGAGTCACAACTAAAACATTTAATATGATTACGGGGCATATTTTCATTATTCGAGCGATCCACATCTGACTTGGTCGTATTGTGGACCTCGGCAATTTACCCGGGTGGTCCGAATCGGGGGGGGGGGAGGGAATTTAACCATACGTGATATTAGACCGTACCATGCATAAAGCAGGGACACACATTGGGATGATTTTGAATTCCTGAATTTACTAGAAAAAATCTTAAATCTAAACTTAATCTAGTTTTACATTCAGGAAGAGTTGACACACACAGGACGTGTGCGCTAGGCGCGAATTTTCTTGATTGACATGGAGCAAGAGACTTTCACTTTTGACTAATGACCTTTGGCGGGACAAAATAAATGGTACCGCGTGCCGCCAGTTGGATACTATAATGAAACTCACAAAGGCATCCGTTTGAGTTCCCTTGACATAAACAAGGCATTGATGATTTCTTTTAAAGCCAAAAATGTTTCTGTCAAAAAAATCACTTTCCGAATGTTTCCTTTTAGAGCTGAAAAAAATCACTTTCCGAATGTTTAAGACACGACAATTGAAGTAGAAAGAAGGGAAACCATGCAATTTTTCTTTATTTTATGAAATATTCGAATTTAGCGAATAGCGTTCCTGTATGTAATTGTATGCGTACGATTACAAATGCATATGTAATTTCAAATTACAAAAGTTAAGAAAAATTCCGAAATTGAATATATTTTTCCATTAATGAGATTCTTGAAATCACATTAACTGCACTTTAGTTTTAGAGATGGCAAAGAGACACAAGCATACATCTCTGAGCATTACTTTCTTTCGTTACTTATTCAAATTAAGCTAACTGTACAGTAGTCGACATGGATTGAAATAAATTCATTTAAAATGAAGATCATTGTAATTTTAAAAGCTCTTCATGGACCAAAGGCAGAGATGAAACTTTCCCTTTCACGACCCTTTCCCTTCATATGCGTATTCAAATAATATGTTTCCTCATCAGGAAGTATCGAATTGTTTTATCTGTCTCATTTTATCTTATTAAAACAAGCACGTTCACAAATTACTCAAAACATCCGAAATTCTCTTGTCTCAAAAATAATAACTTTTCCTCTTGGAAGACAGCTGTCCCTCCCAGAAAGCCATTTTAAGTTCTTTGAAACGTGACCGGAATGAAGCGAGGATGCCTCATTGTGGGGGTCTCTGTGACTTCCGTCTAATCATCTGCCACTTCTTTAAAATTCCACGTTTGTTGCTATTTTTGCTGCACATCACTGTACACAGAGTTTTTAAACTTCAGTCGGATAATGATTATCTCCGCATATCTGCTATACGTGTTGTCCTATACGTGAAAGTTCTTCTCGTCTGTCACGTCGTCACTGTTCGTCATCTTATGAGCGTCCATCACGAGGACGTGATCCGTCGGATTTTTATCGCCAAACATAGTCTCCCAGTAGGTCACACCTTCGTTGCCGTGCAAGCGGCTCATTATAACACACGCAATCATCACTACGATATTTTTGCTGCTCTCTTCACTAGCGCCGCTCTCTGCCTCATCGTCGACCATCGCTTCGCATTCCTCGTCCTCACCGTCACTCACGGCCTCCATCGCATGTCAAACGAACTTCGCTACCCACTTCATCTCCTCCCACGTCCTCATCGAAAATCACGCCTACATCGCGCGTCCTTCTCATCGCCGTCCATGGCCTCGTCACTCTGCTGACGTCCTCATCAGAGGTCGCGCATCCATAGGGACCCATATCAATACCCCCTAGAGATAGAAGATCTCGCAACCACCTCGAAAGAGTCGATTGACGTCATCAAACTTTGTCCAGCACCGACCATCTTGTTTTCATATTTCAGTCAGCATGTGCAGTGTGAAGACTACTTTGTGTTCTGAGTTCCTCTCAATTGGTTACATCCTACAAAGATTTGTGGCAATTTTGCTTAGACTAACGTGCATTTCAAGAGTAGTGTGCCGTGCATCGTGATAATTACTTGAATCGTCGAAATATTTGTTTTCGTATTTTTGAATGATGAATTTTTAGACAGGAAGTGGTTGCACGTGATACAAAGATTTTCGCCAAACCAGCAGTTTTAAAGTATTTTTAATTGCTTTTGAAATATTGTTGCCTTATGCAAATTATTATTTCTTGAGTTCTAGGCGTGAAGACTTTGTGTAATATATAAAAAAGGAATAGAAATTGACGCATTCAAGCATATTCCTACAAATATAACCTACAAAACTTACATGATAATGTACATGATAATTCTGTATAAGAGTTAGGTTTTGAAATTTTTTAATTTTCTCGGACTAGATGTTTCAACTTTTTGTCATTTTTAAAAATATTTAATTCATTACTAACTTTCAAGCAACAATATGTGTGGTGTCTTCAGTTAATATCAAATTCTAACATACTGCTTTTGCCTATGTGTGCGAGTTTTATTTTCATCCTGAAAATATTATTGAAGTTCTGGAATATTTCGACAAGGAACATTGCAAACTTGTCTTCACCAGCAAACTTGTCTTTACCAAGACAGAGATGGGGCTGTAAGAACAATATTTCCAAGACACCCAGCATTCTAGTTTTCTGAATGATCATACTGAGAAGACCCCAACGAGCGAAAAGAGATTTTTTTCAATTGGAAGCTGCAATCGCTGCAAATATGAACATTGTCTTGTTTTGAAAACACATCAATTTCGGTTATATAATGATTGTTTTAAACATTTCATTATCATTTAATAAAATGTTTCTCTTACTTTTATTCTTTTATTATATATGTATATATATATATATATATATATATATATATATATATATATATATATAGTGAACATTTGACATTCAAGGGATTGCACAATTTAAAAAAATTAAATGTTACTATTAATTTTCTAAAATTCTCTTATAATTTATTTTAATTTATCTGTGCAAAAATGGTATGTCCCTGACACATTTGGTGTTTTTCTTCATTTACCACGGTTAATACATTTGGATTCTGAGTCGCAAACACATTCATTTAATAGTATCTAGTGGGTTCAAGTATTTTTAATTTGATAAAATTAATAATTGTGAGAAAATGGAGTTGCGTCTATCTTACAACAGTGCCACCTCTACCCAACATGTTTGAGATTTCCAGAGAAATTTGTTGATAATGCGTAAGTAATTTGTTCTGATCAACAATTTTAAGAGGACATTATCCTGTTTCAACTGAATAACGGTGAACCTACATGTTCTCCCTTAAATCAGAAGTAATGTAGTTCTAAAAATTTTCAATTGACGAGTGTCTTTTTCCATTGACGGGTTAGTTGTTGAAGATTTACATGTATGCATCTAAAATATATTTACTTTGTTTCTACTTTTAGATAGAGCGAGGTACTGTATAGCAAACTAAACGTGTTTTAGTTGAATTATGGAAGGCAAAGTTTGCTCACAGCTATTTAAATATGTTAAATTATAATAAATGACATATTCTTTGGCACTATACATATTTTTCCTTGCATTCAACCTGGAAAATATTACATCCAAACACTAATGCGATGCAGGCAAACGCCGATGCAACAATCGGCCACATCATGACGTTATTGGCATCACCTGCATGACGTGATGACGTCATTGGCTTGTTCCGAGGCCTTCTCTAGAGGCTGTGTTTCCCATATCTTTTTCGCACTCCTCACTTCCGCACACGTCCTGAACGCAGATCGCTCCAATATCTCGCTCTTGTCTCCCACCACGGGCCACGCCTATATCACTACTGCGACCTCATCTGCACCACAGTCCGATTCCACTCTCATCAGCATCCTCAATCTGCCCGCTAGCGACGTCCTCATTGCCCATGGCTTGTATATCGACCGCGTACTTCGCTTCCCACCTCATCTCCGCCCACGTCCTCGTCGAAGAACTCAAGCGATGAGGATCGACATTGCGCGTCCTCTTCATCGCCGACCAGAATCTCACTACTCCGCCGACGTTCTCATCACACGTCATGGAGCGCCCATATCCTCACTGCTGGCCACGCTTTCACAGTTCTCACTTTCTCACCCACGACTTTGCAGTCATCCATGTCGGCCTCGCCGTTTACGTATTCACCGTCGCCCAGGACCTCACCAGCACTGCGACTTCACCGTCGCCCTCCTTTTCACCGCCGCCTACAACTTCACCTTCTCCGCCACTCACACCTTCACAGCTGCCTACATCTTCACAGCAGCCGATGTTTTCACCGCAGTGCACTGCGTAACCCCAGCTCCCGGCTTCACCGCAGCCCATACCTTCACTGCAGTCCATGCCTTCACCAATGCGCACGTATTCACCGTTGCCGACGTCTTCTCTACGTATTCACCGCCGACCACGTATTTACTGACGCCCACGTTCTCAACTCCATCCACGATTTGACTGCCACCCTCGTTTCCCCACCGCTATGTCTTCACCGTCGCCTACTTTTGCCTACTTATTGCAAATTACGCGAACATCGCTGCCCTTACCCCTCAACGCAGGCCATGCCTATACCTCCGCTACATTCTCATCTGCGCAACCACACGCAACCCTACCTTCACCGCCCTCCACAATCTGCTAACAACTCCTCATCGCCTACGGCATTCACATCGCCCGGGACGTCATAGACGCCCATCCTGCGCTCGCTTCCGCTTACCCAAGTCGCCGGTGGATCGCAGGTCAAAAGTACTTAACTAAACCACTTCATCTTCAACCACATCCTCATCGAAGGACTCTGACGACGATGATCTACATCGCGTCTCCTCTTCATCACCATCCACGACCTCATTACTCCGCCGACGTTCTCACCACAGGTTCTGTTGCGCACACGTTCTCTCCCACATATTCACCAATTCCCATATATTCACCAATTCCCACGTTCTCGCCAATTCCCACGTATTCACCAATTCCCACGTATCCACCAATTCCCACGTATCCACCAATTCCAACGTATTCACCAATTCCCACGTATTCACCAATTCCCACGTATTCACTAATTTCCACGTATTTACTGACGCTCACGATCCCACCTCCATCCTCACCTTGACCGCCACTCTAGTTTTCACCGCTGTCCGTGTCTTCACCGCCGTCTTCGACCTTATCACAGATCGCGCCAAGATCGCTACTCTTATCCCTCATCACAGACCACACCTATATAGCCGCCTACGTCATCTGCACCACCGCACGACCCTACCCTCATCGCTATCCCCAATCTCACCACTAGCGGGCGTCTCCTCATCGCCCACGGCGCCCACACCGCCCGCGACGTCCTCGACGCCCACCCGGCGCGCCGCTTCCATTACCGGCTTACCGCGGCGCGGCGCGGGGCGAGGCGAGGCGGGCGCCGCCACCTGGCGCGGCGGCGGGCGGTCGCAGGCGTCGCGGCGGCGGCCGGGCGGAGGCGGGGGCGGGGGCGGGGCCGGGGATGCGGCGACGAGAGAGGGTGCTCGGCCGCCGTAATGAGGGCGGCCCGGGCACCTGATTGATGGCCCGCGTCATCCCTCGGCAATTAACGTCCGGAGGAGCGCCCTCTCTTGAGCCGACGCTTGCGACGGCGCGCAGTGGCTGCAACGCGGGTTCTTACGGGGGCCGTGCCCGCTCGCGGTGAGTTTGGCCAGACCGGGATTAGGAGCGGCGTGTTTAATCGTATGTAGAAGACTTTCTGATAAACAAATGTGGGTTTAATGCGTCTCATATTCAATGTGACTTAAGTCAGAGTTTAATGAAACAGTTATATAAATCATAACAATAATAATAATAATAATAATAATAATAATAATAATAATAATAATACAGTTTAATAAAACTGTACCAGACACAAATTTACTCGCATATCCGTTAACCCGTATGCTTAAGTAAATAAGGAAATCACGGGATTCGTTCGCAACATTTTGATACCCAGGGTGATAGCCATGACCGCCTGTAGATACCCAAACGGTTACAAAGGCGAGGGTAAAATTAGATCATCCCAGTCAATTATGGGCTTCCTTAGGAAAGGGAAAGGTTGGGCCATTACTTATTTCTATCTTACCGCTACAATGCTCTTTTATAAAACATACATTTTAAGTCTTGTAATATGTTTATCACAGTTACAATTTTCTAAGTACTTTTTCCCCAAAATATTTAGGAAAGTATAATAGCGTAAAGGTGCATGCTCCCTTTAGTGAGTTTCCTTAATGTCCGATGAAATGTTGCACCAATGTAATTTTCTGGTAATATCAAAAAATTTATGTTTATGTACAGTTTGGATCATTGACGTTTCAAAAGCACAAGAGTAGTGTTACAGATTTCATTGATTAAGATCTAGGCGCGACAGCACGCGTGCGGGCCAGCAGCGTCCCGGCCTCGCGGCCATGGTTTAAAGGGTACGTGTGGTAGCAAGAAGACATCCCTGATCTGGTCTTCTCAACCTAAGAAGTACGTTTTCTCATCGTCACACAGCAATGTATACTGGGACATTGCAAGGAAAACCCACACTATGATCTTGCCTGACCAGGAATCAAATTCGGAGTTACATAATGGAAAGCGAGCACGCGGATCAATGAGCTTAATCGTGAGGGCTATTAAGATCTACTAAATTATTTTAATTGATCACAGCTAATTTCAATTAATCTATCTCCAAAGTGGAGCCAAATATATCATTAAATTATATATATACATATATGTATATATATATATATATATATATATATATACATATATATACATACGAATAACCGATGGCGGCTCTTTTATACATTAACAATATTTTCTTCGCGTCCAGGTAAACACAACGAATGTAGTGTCGATCAATGCTGATCCTTTCGAGGAAATGGCTGGTGCTCAATGGAGAACGCGAGTCATCCGATATTACCTTCCAAGCAATTAGGAATCCAATGAAAAAATAACAAATCTCGCTAATTAGCCTTTCAACTTAGACATCGAACCTCACGCCGAAACCAAATGAGATTTAACACTCTCGCCTGAATTGTACCTGCTTCAGACGGGATGTAAACTTTCAATGATGGTACCTTACAGATTTAGATTCCACCTGATACGGTACAAAATAATAAGGGATTCTGGACACGTGCTCTCACAAAAATTAGCTAATGCCAAATTACAAACCCTGATTGGGTAACACATGCGTTTGGTACGATGCCATTCGTTGGAACTTTCAGCAACTGAAAGTTAAAATGATGGAAGATAACAAGGTACTTTGAAAACATTTTGACTAATTGGCTGACATTGATTGATTGATCATCATACGATTGTCAATGATCATTATAAGGATGACTGATTGGCTGAAATTGATATGTTGAATTGACAAATTAATGTGTAGTATCAGGGGCGAATCCAGAGACAAATTTCGGGAAGTGGAAATTCAAAATTGCGAGTCAAATATGTATCTTACAGATTTTGCAAAACGTCGCAGGCTACACTCAGCTCATTATGCAATATGATTTTTTTAATGAGAATCGGAAAAGATTTTGGCTTGAAAGTTTCGTAACAAGTTAAAATTAATAGTTAATGAAAAATTGTAGGGGGGGATTCCCCTCATTTCCCCCCTTAGATCCGCGCCTGATAGTATACTATATGGCAGTGTGTGTCTGTCTTCATCGGCAGATGTTCCTCAAGAATTGCAATTTCATTTTTTTAATTATAAAGAGATATTCATCAGCAATATTTTTAATAAGATACAATTGAATTCAGTCTCCTAATATCCTAATGTCGTCATTGACTTGATTGTTAACTGATGACGTTTGTGCTATGCGTTAATTCGATGATTGACCGACTAAGTGGCTGGCTGTTAATTCGATGACAGTCTCGACTGCGCGTTTATTCTCTGAATGGCCACGTAGAATCTCCGTTCCCCCACTGCGCGCCCACCGCAGCCTTCACCGCCGCCGCGCATCGTTCTGGGCCATCTCGTGCGGGGCCGCCTCTTGCAGAGAAGAGGCTCCGTGGGCGTGGCAGGGAGGGGGCAGAGAGGGTGGGCGCCACTCTAAGCGCCCGGAGCCGGCGAGGACGTCGTCTGTGGCGGGGGGGGGGGGAGCGGGAGTCCGGGCAAATCCTCCGGTGTCCCGACGCCCCGTGCCTCGCCCCGCCGGGGAGCCTGCCCTTATGAAAACGTGTTTAGATCCGCTCTTGCACCCTACGAGGCCCCCCGCTTATCATTCTCAAGTGGGATGCCAAACGCTTGGGGTAATAATTACCTCTCCCAGGTGCAGGGGCTCGGGGCGGGTTCATTTTAGACGAAAGTATAGTGGTACTTCTCATTGTGTCACAGCACGAAGAATGAGTACGCCAATCTTCTTCAGCGTCACTCTTTGTTATGTTGACTAAATAAAAATTAATTATTTGTACACATGACAGTGTATTTCTTTCTTCATCGTCAAAGGCTCCACCAGAATTGCAAATGAATATTTTGTTCAATATGAAGAGTTATTAACATACTAGTGTAGATTTTGTTATATTGAACGTTATTATTGAATTCAGTCTCTTAATATCCTAGTCTCATCTCTTCCGTCCTATTTCCTCACTAAATATTTCATCAACAATTGTGCTTCTTGAAACCTAACCCAACATTTACAACTGCCACGACAATGCTCTCGCCGAGTCAAAAGAAAACGTTCTCTCAGAACTACTTTTAAGGACACCATGGCCGCCGTCACCATTGTAGAAACTCCCTTCCACATTTCAACTACCACTCGTTCGTTGCTGTTAGCCTCGTCCCTTCGCTGCCGTCGACGCCCACTCTCGCCGATGGCTAACTCAATTTTTTGGGGTCGTTTCGCAATTTGCGCTAAGCGAAGCGTTCGTCCCACGTCGTCTTCCTCCGATTCCCCACTCGCGGCGCGCGACGTGCTGCGGACAGGCCGACGAATTTCGCCAACGTTCTCCGCCGCCCATTCGAGGCCGTCATTAACGGCGAGTTATTCGAGGCGTTTAGGGCGAACGTGAAGGCGGCGCCCAGGCAAAGAGCGCGGCGGCGGGCGGCGCGATGAAGTTAGAATGCAGGTGGAGAGAGGCTTTCGTAGCGGCAGCGCTGCTGGGGTCGTTCTGCACGAGGCTGTTTTTACTCTGTCCGCTTCTCACACCCACGCGTTGTAATTTCCCGACCCGTAGTCCTACACACCGCTGTTACCACGTACGTCTCCGGAATTCCTGCGGCCGCGGCCACCACAGTGATGTTTACAGTCAACGCTGTCACACTCGTAGGCAGAATTGCTTTGCTGTTACCGTCGTTGCTTCATTTACGCGCTGTTTCTCATGGATCTTCAAGCCACATCTCCGGCCCCAGAGATCCTGTAATCAACGACTACCCCCACCAACAACGACCCCACCAACAACGACCCCACCAACAACGACCCCACCAACAACGACCCCACCAACAACGACCCCACCAACAACGACCCCACCAACAACGACCCCACCAACAACGATCCCACCAACAACGATTCCACCAATAACGATCCCACCAATAAGATTGGATAATCTTTCTTAATGAAATCTATTGAAATATGGCTCTTTTAATACCATCACGTACACTTTTCGGAAAATATTACTAATTTTTTTCGTAATTTTACCCGAAAAATAAACAAGATCAAAAATAATTTTTCAGTAGTGCTCCATTTTTTTTTCGTTCAAGATATTCTGTCCTTTTGTTGAAGTTTTATCTCGCACGAGATATCAAGTCGCAGTACAATGACAACGCTACAACAAAACATTTTCAAGTTCATAGAATTCCTTCTTATAGCTAGGGGATATTTCTCTCTGTATGAAACGCAGATTTGAATTAAATTTGTGTTGATGTTGTAGCTTTAAAAAAATTTTTCGGACGTAATGCGGTTGGATTCAAAATTTATTCTATTTCGTAACCGTTACTAAAGCGATAAAATATTATGTTTCAGAATCACTTGTATTATTGTGAAATTATCAAAAACTATAACTTCATCCTATATTGATATAATACGTCTTTGTTTATCTTCACATATACTACATTCCCGTACATTTATAGTAGTAAATCTCCTACATCTGATATACCTAAATCACTATCACGTCATCTGCACCACTACCTCATCGCACCTGCCCCTCGTTCATCATCAGAACTGCCATCCACAGGCTCCTAGCCATTCACACCTCCCTCCTCCCATCCCATCTCACAGCCACTTTCCGCTGGTTGCCATCTCGGCAACATCTCTCAGCCGACCATGACGCCCTAGCCGCCCCCGTCGGCGCCCCGCCGCCCCCGCCGCCCCCGCCGCCCCCGCCGCCCCCGCCGCCCCCGCCGCCCCCGCCGCCCCCGCCGCCCCCGCCGCCCCCGCCGCCTGTACCTTCTCCTCCGCCACTCGCAGGCCATCCTCGCCGCCGCCGAGGCAGGCCTCAGCGTTGCCCCCTAATTAGCGGGCCAACGGCAGCGCGTAACTGCGTTAGCGCGAGGCGCAGATTGCGTGCACGCACGCTGTCCGGCGCCGCCGCCGCCGCCGCTGCCGAGTTCAAGTGCCGGGCAGGCCGCGCGGGTGGAGACGCGGCGCGTCCGACCCCCATTACGCGCCTCGCCAAGTGGACGAGACGAGCGGCGCCCCGCGGCAGCGCCCTGACGGAGGGCCAGCGCCGCCGGCTATGCGGATCCAATTACTAGCGGGCGAACTTTCTCCCTAATTTCTTATGGCGATTACCGCCAGTGGAAATAACAGATAAGGAATTCGGCTAATCGCTGTTTGTAAGTTGTTGATTTTTCGCGTGTCATGTGTCTATCTTTTCAGCTTTATTCATTGCCATTTCCTTCAGCTTAACCCTCGAAGAGCCAGTAAAGAAATTTATCCACATCAAACTGCCATAAACATTTCGAATCCATGCTTAATATCTTGTAATTCCGTAAGTGAAATTAGAAATGATTGGCGAGGTATCGCCTATTTAATTCTTTTGGTATTTTTTATTTTGGGATGTGACTAATTTTGGCCTCTATGCATTAACCTATAATTTTGCGGAATGTTGCAGCACCTATTTTGCGGAAAGGAAGGCAAGTGACTACACACATTTCAGAAGAGAGAACTGAAAAGCTTGGAATAAAACGTATACAATATACTTCTTGCCAGATCATAATTATTTCAATCCAAGAAATCAAATGTTTAAAAAATATCGATCATGAATTTCTGATCTGCTGTCTATCTCAATTGGGATTTTCCGAAACGTCAGGGCTTTCACAATATTGTGTGAAAGTCATAATAACAGTCATGAACCAGGAAACGCAGGGGAAAATATATTTTAAGCGTGCCTGTGTCACATTCTTTAATAATAGTCGAAATTATTTTCCCTACAATTTTCAAATAAACACAATTCATGCCTAGACCTTCATAACAAATTCTTAAGAGGTGAAAATAATTATCACATTCAAAGGCGAACTCATTTTTCATAAAACATGAAGAGTCGGAGTACAATGCTACTTCACGTCGTGTGTATTGTGTGTTTCGTAGGCTTCCAGACTTCCAGCGGAGCGGTAAAAATGCGGAGTTCGCCCTTTTCTTGCCGAGCGGCTGCTCCGTCGCCCGCAGATGGATCACCGCGCCGTCGGCTAATAAGGCAGCACGGGCCTGTTTCTTTTTTTTTTTTTTTTTTTTGCCGCGCGAGCAGACGGCCCGAGAAGTCGCGCCCGCCGAGTGGAACAATTGCGGAATCCGGTCTGCTCGCTGACGCAGATGGAGAGGAAGGGGAGAGAAGTCCAAGGTGGTTATGGCGGAGGACAGCGCAACAGGACAGTAAGGACGACGCGAAGACGACGCGAAGACGACGCGAAGACGACGCGAAGACGACGCGAAGACGACGCGAAGACGACGCGAAGACGACGCGAAGACGACGCGAAGACGACGCGAAGACGACGCGAAGACGACGCGAAGACGACGCGAAGACGACGCGAAGACGACGCGAAGACGACGCGAAGACGACGCGAAGACGACGCGAAGACGACGCGAAGACCACGCGAAGACCACGCGAAGACCACGCGAAGACCACGCGAAGACGACGCGAAGACGACGCGAAGACGACGCGAAGACCACGCGAAGACCACGCGAAGACCACGCGAAGACCACGCGAAGACCACGCAAAGACCACCCGAAGGCGACGTGAAGACGTCGAGAAGAGGACGTGAAGACGACGAGAAGAGGACGTGAAGACGACGAGAAGAGGACGTGAAGACGACGAGAAGAGGACGTGAAGACGACGAGAAGAGGACGTGAAGACGACGAGAAGAGGACGTGAAGACGACGAGAAGAGGACGTGAAGACGACGAGAAGAGGACGTGAAGACGACGAAAAGAGGACGTGAAGTCGGCGTGAGGACGGCGTGGGGAAGATGTGAGGACGACGTGATGGCGAAGTTGGAGAAAATGGAAAGGAGGTAATGAAGATGGAGATCCTGTAGCTGTGAATTCTAAAAACAGTTACTAAACACCAAAATCAATAGTATTTTAAAAATGAGCTAGCGTACCCGTGCGAGAACTCTCGCATGGTAATCCTCGCCGTTTTCCTATTCATTTCCCTATCGTGTCCATTATGAAGGAAAATTGTTAATGAAAAGTGTTTATTTCTTTTAAAAAATGTATAAATGTAACTTCGTATTACAAAATATGAAAAAATAAAAACAATGCAATTGACGTTGGAAATAAATTTTCAATAAAGATTTATTCAGTATTATAGAGATACGTTCTTCGAACAATTCACACTTCCTTAAAACATTTGAAGTAATTGTCAAATTTTGCAAAAATTGAAGTTATTTGTATACTAAAAAGTTTTGCATTATTTTCTGCGTTTCTACGTACTTCAAGAAAATCAATTCCGAGCAAAAAATTTATAAAACTAATATTTTCACCTTTGAGTAATTTGTTGCCATTAGAAACAATTCATTAGTTTTAGACTTCATTTTGGTACATGAGAATGTTGCTCAAAGGATGTTTACGTATTGAATATCTTAGCGGTCTGACACCTTAGGTTTAATATCAGATGGTTTATTATTTACAATATGAGTTTACAGCTGGGCATTGATGTACAGACTGCCAAATACCTCCAACACTTAAAACATGCACCTGGATTGTGATCATTGGCAGTTGTAGAATGACTTGCCC
The DNA here is from genome assembly GCA_038098605.1 of Gryllus longicercus. Taxonomy (NCBI): domain Eukaryota; kingdom Metazoa; phylum Arthropoda; class Insecta; order Orthoptera; family Gryllidae; genus Gryllus; species Gryllus longicercus. The sequence continues at coordinate 4,769,789 of JAZDUA010000020.1, forward strand.
TATTCTTTCTACAATTTTAAATTTGGTGGCTTCTTAAAATTAATTCACGTAGTGTTGATTTTTGTTGTTAATTTATTTCAAGCATTTTAGTTTAGTTATTTTAAAAATATTATTTTTTGTGTTTGTGCCGTAACAAAGGTATTCCCCTACTACCTTCGTGTAACCGCGCGAGAACTCTCGAATGATAAATCACACCCTTCAACACACAAAATCATCCTTAAGACTTCAAACGTCACGGAATCACTGCTGTAATGAAAATACTTGTACAAGTAAAACACAAACCAAACCTAACAAGACACGTCTTCACTCGTCACTGTGCGTCACATCCCTCCACTATTAGGTCAACAGCACTTGTAGACCTTGGCAAAACGTAAAATGAATGTTTTCACTACACACATAAGAAATAATCTTCAGCGGAAACAAGCAACCATTTATAGTACTTCTAGTGGTTCGCTACGAGAGCGAACCTTGAATGCAAATAAACCTCGTCAGTCTGCGCAAGCCACGGTGTACGTCGAAAACGTAAATAGTATGAGATAGAGGATTCTAAGCCTTAGCGTGACGTCACAAAGATGGCCACCATCAGTGAAATGTAAGTGACATGGGTAGTATCGAGAGCAGCGCAGAACCGATGCGGAACCAGCAAAAAATAATTGAATGTCTACGAAAATTTTAGGTTTCAAGGCCCTAGAACGATTCGTTAAGAGCTATTTAACGAGAGAGCTAGATGAGTGTTGCGGGTTGCATTTGATATGAATATTTGAATTTTTTAACAAATCCTTCATATTTTTTTAGTCAAAGTGCAATTCATCACGTCTCTGCGAAGTTCTCTTTCTTTAGAGCCCTCATTTATAAATATTGGTGGCGTGTGAGTGCCGCAAAAGGTATGTATACTACTGAAATAAAATATGAGACGATTGATTAACATATTATAACTGATAAAGATATTGTTGTAATAATGATAAAGAGATTGTTTAATGTTATTTAGTTTTTTTTATATTTGAGTGCCCTTTCCCATAAGGCATCTAATGTCGATCGCACATGTAATTACAACTCTCAAATACACGTTAGACAAGCCTCGTTGAACTTCATTTAACACACTTTATAACTCTGTACGGTCATTCAAAGACCATATATCTTGAACTTTTCCATTAGTTGCCATCTTCATCAATTTTTCATCAGTATTAACCAACATTATCACGTTTTACTTAAATGAACTTGTGTGTCATTTCTTTAATGGGACACGTAGAAATTTCTACTGTAAACTATGTTCATTTTGAGTAAGTTTTAAAATAAAAAAAATAGTTAAACTAGTAAATTTGTGAAACTTATTTCAAATACACTTAATAAACGTTATTCAGAATGCATCAAAAGTAAAAAAATCAATAATAATTGAATAACTAGATACTGAGATAATAATATATCCACGAAGCTTATTTTTGTAACAAATACAATATACGAAGGTCATTCAGATATAAACCGGAATTTGATTTATTTGTCCCGCGTATTTACGTTATCAGCGCAACCTGCCCGGGAATCAATGAGGGGAAAATAGGCGATAGCCACGCACACGGCCGTCATACTCACGTCTGCCAATGCAATATCACTAGAATGAACCGAACATGTCAGTGTCGGTTGCGCAATGCGTAATTATTCGTTTTCTCACCAACAAAGGTGTGAAATTGAATTAAATGTTTAAGCTACTCAGTGCACAGTTTGGTCATGCTTCTCTGAGTAAACCCTTAGTCTTCAGTTGGGACCAGGGTGTGAATTTAGCATGATATAGAGGAAAATGATTGCTATAAATGGCGTCCGGAGACCACTCAATGTACGCAATAATCAAGCATTGCGTAAGCTTGTTGAAAACTGTCGCTGAATTGCTGGTGTTTTGTTGTTTAGGGGTTTAGGTGTTTCAGGGAGAGTACGATGTAATTGAATATTTTTTATATACGGATGTATTTAACCATTTCTTGCAATTTTCACCATCCTCTTCCCTTTCCATTATTTTAGTAACGATTTTTGTTATCACAATAGCCAAATCAGAGGTGGGTGTGTTGCAAGTATCCACGCCAATGTATCAGACAGCGATTACCGGATACTCAAGGCGGATGGATCGGCTGGTGGCTACCGACACGCGATATCATCCTGCGTGACAAACCGGTCGCATACAGTAGCTCTGACTAGTGATAAATTCACGAAATGCCAAAGGCTACTTTTAAAACACTCACTCCACTAAAGTAGACATGAGGTGAAGAAAGATTTAAAGACGACGCTGCAGTCAAGCAGTACCCAAAATAAAGAATTCGATTTATATTTTAATTTATCATAAATAACGATGTGTTACAAAATTCAAGTTCATATGTGAATGACCTTACTACTCTTTCCATACGTTATTTTTGTTATTTTCTTAACAAGCTTGATTACTGAATTAGTGATTCGGCTATTGTGATAACAAAAATCGTTACTAAAGTAATGGAAAGGGAAGAGGATGGTGAAAATGGCAATAAATGGTAAAATACATATTTATATAAAAATACTCAATTACATCATACTCTCTCAGAAAAACTAAACAACAAAATATTCACTTGAAAATTATTCACACTGTAATAGATAATAATCTTTTAAGTAAAAAATAATAAATTTATTAAAAAAATTAATAAACTGGAAAAAATTATAAATATTGTCACTTTTCCAAGACATACGCAAATAAGAGTATTTGATTCGATCGACTACTAAAGGAAAAACTTCACAAAATACTACCCTATAAAATATTTAAATTGCACAACGCATATCTTCAATGGTCAGACAGAAAATTAAAGAGTAGTTTACAGATAGTGATCTATAATTTGGGGAAGTACTTGCATATTTGTATTTTGTTTATATTTCATTTCTTACTGATTACATTCGCTAATAATATTTCAGTTTATTGGACCATTAAAAAAAACTCAAAAATAATTCCCTCCGAAACGGATATTACGATCGAAACTCTGTTCACACACGTCCATAGAACAACAATAGTTATACAGAAAGCAAATGGAAACATACAGGCATACAGAGAGATGTCTGATTTGCTCAATGTTTGCGTCGGTCTTGAAACAAAATTTAGAAATGAGGGTTATTACTATTTGACGTATATCCCTCTATCTGGTATTGAACGCTTGCATTCCATTATCTGATAATCGAATGCAAGCGTTCATTACCAGATACAAGGACGTCAAACCGCGTCCACACGAGCTACTCGCCAGCCTGGGGTGCCCGGCGGTTCTGCAAGTACGCGCAACTTCCCCTGACTCCGCACTTATTTCCCCTTAAAATCCAGACAGGGATCTACATGCGCAAGCTAGATCGGCGTGAGGCGGTGAACAGTGGCTTCATACGAAGATATGTTTATTACATTTTTTCCATCGAATAATAGAGAATTATGTTATGCTTATATTCTTCATTATGTATTTGATGTTTATTTTCTTACCAAATTCTCCCTGATATAAATGTCTTTGGTAAGAGGCCGAAATACGTTTAAATGGCGAAATCCTTCCTTGTTTTCGTTTGGTGTTATAAAATTATTAAATCGTTAAGTTAATTATTGAATTAAGTCATAATGTAAAATAAATTAACAATTCTCGCTTACAGACGGACAGCGCTTTTAATAGGCAAAACTATTTTTCTGTTAAACCTTCTAACCCGAAAGTAGAAAGGTCATGCTTTTATGTCACTCTGGCGTATACAGGAATACAAAATCAAGATACTTTTGATTCAATGTTTTTAGTTTTACTCTCAACTGATAATTGGATATTGTACTAATGTATTATTTCATTTAATGTATAATTTCTTTGCCTTAAAGAGAAAATGGGAATCAATGTGGCTAAATTTGTGACAATTACTGTCAAGTAATTTCTCCCAAAGAATTGTCATGGGCCAGGTAACCCGGAACGTAGCATTGAGTTGCATTTGAAAAACCCCTATTTTTAAATCTCGCGCCAATTTCTCTAGTGCCTGCCGTCGTAGTGCCTGCGAGATCTAGTAAGCTTGTTACCTTGCCTGCGTCCTTGACATGCCTGGCTTACCGCGTCGGTCGATTTCGTAGTCCCCTCTTCTCCGCATTTCCGGCACGCGCTTGCATCTTGCAGTCTTGCAGCATCGGCTGCGGCTGCGACTTTCCAGAAAAAGACGAGGGATGTCACAAAGATTAATTAATCATAAATGCTCAATTTATTGTTTTCTGTCGCAACCACTAGGGACATTAGTCTCGTAAGTCTAGTGTGTGTTATATTCTGGAGGAGGACGGCGTTTCTTCTCCGCAGTCACATGACATCTAGCACCGGTTGACTTGCTGTGGTTTGCTCTTCAAGGTATCTCTCCCGGCTGCACCAGTGCATGTTTTTATCTCGGGATATGACGGTGTTCTTCCTCCGCTGTACGATGAAATTCGGTTCCGCTCTACAAGTCGGCTTGCGGAGTTTTCCCCATGCAGGTATCTCCCACCAGCGGAACGCAGCCCGAGTCGGGACAAGCTCGAAGACCCCGACTAGACTCCCTACATGTGTGGTCGTGTAGTGCATGTAAGTATTATCATCCGTTATCCATATGTGTGTGAAAGTGTAGAGACAAAATTAAGGATGGAAAGATTGCTCACGGTCCGTGTCCCGTGCTAGAATATTGCTCCGATATTCACCTGGAAATAAATGGAGAAGACACTGGCTACCAGAGAAAACTTCTATTAACTACCTATCAAAGCAGACGGCAGAATTCTCTTCCAGACAGTGGTTGATTTCGGCCAAGTTATCTAGCTAGTGTCGAAAATCCCATCGGGAGAGATGGCTCAGGGCAACTGATGTCACTGCAGTCCCTCTAAACGGGAGGACCTAGGTTCGAGTTCCCACAGTGACAGGATTTTCGACACTAGCTTGTTAGCTAGGTCGAACCCAGTCGCTGTCAGGAGTGACCGGCTGCTCTGATCGGTAGTTTTTCATGGTTTCTACGTTCAACACCAGGCGAATGCGGGCAGTACCCTAACAAACAGACCACGGACCGCGCGCGCGATCTCACCTTCCTCTTCCTTGTCCTATCCTCACCCCTTACACACACCTACACTAACACGCATTGCACTACCACACACGCCGGGAGTACGTCAGAAGCTAAGAGCTCCTGCCCTGTGGTGGGAGACACCTTGTTGGGGAAAACCCCGCAAGCCGACGGTAAGTCGGCGCCGGATCTCGCCATAGTGCGGGAAAATCAGTGCAACCTACCGAGCAAAAAACCTGCATTACACTTACGGGACTAGTAATCCTGGAAGTTTACGAGCCAGGGATAACTAAACAATCAAACGAAAATGCACCGTCGGGACTCGAACCTCAGCTCTCGGACTTAGACGTTGCAGAGGCAACGACACGCGCAACAGTGCCACGTCGTAGTGGCGCTACTCAATATAACTCAATGCCATTACTATGTAAAGGAAAAAGTAAACATAAAGGAGCATTCTACTTTTCTATTTCTGACGTTCTTGTAATAAGTACATACTTCATGCGATTTTTTATTTTGCAATTTGCCTCTATTTTATGGGGTATGCGTGTGGGGCTCGGGAAGTAAGACGAAGCGTGGATTGGGGGAAGTGTGATGATGGAACGAGGGGCTGTGGCGCGGGATGGGGCAGAGCGGAGTATATCAGAGCGGCGTGGTGGATGTGTAAATAAAATGTCTTCCGCGTTCCATTCTGTAATAGTTATTTATGCACCAAAAGCGTTATAAGGGTTCGAATGATCGAGTGAATAAAAAGAGCTTTGGAACCTAGGGATTTATGTCGCCTGAGATCATTAGAAGCAGTTAACTCCGGGGGTATATCCAATATTGTATATTTCATCTAATCTCAATGATTCATATTTACTTATTTACTAATTAACTACATGGCCGCCTTTCCGGAGACCGCCTGCACCAGCATAGAGCGGAGGGAGATTTGAATTGAATTGAATTAATGCCTTATTTTACGTGGCGAGACTCGGGCTAACAGGCCCGCTTTTCCGTCTGACCACGCAAATTTCGCTATGCTCCTTTCACCAACTAGCGGAGAAAGGGGATATTTCTTGGGCGAGAAACAGGCGATTTGAATTTAGCTCAGAGGCGTCATTTAGGCTTGAGGATCTTTTACACGCAAGTAAATCTACTAACATGGGACAGCCGGCTTTACTTCCCCACCGAAGGAAGATGTACGAAGGATTTTTTCGCCCTTAAAAATCCACGGCGTCGATCGGCTTTGAACCCGCCTGATATAACAGTCCGATACGCTAACCATTACACAATCGCCGCCGCCGGAGATGGCGTTCAGATGGCGGCCGCACGGCGGTTGCAGCCCAGAAAAGAGAGGAACGCAGGCGGAAGGAAGCGGCGCGCGGCCAGGGATGGGGCGTCTCCAGCGACGCGCGCGCGGCGGGTGGTTGGCGCGGGCGGCTGGCCGTGGCGCGCGTCCAACACCCACAAGCACCAGGGAACTGCGACTCCGTTTCAATTCTGCTATATACAACATTGGCTGAAGTAGCACGACATTGCATGGGTTTCTTGCCGCTAACATCTACAAGCAAGGAGAGAAACTTATTTACTTTTTTACTGTTGATTGTTATTGTCTTCGATATGGAGCTCGATACACACTGTATAATTTATGTGGATCGAGAGGATCGTAGTTACAAGGGGAAAATAAAAGCAGTTGAATAATGCTATGTGTTCTCTTATAAAGAGATATATGCGAGGGAATTCCAAAAAGACAAACGGAGTCAAGTTAACATCTAGTTAATTAGTAAATAAATAAATACGAATCATTAAAATTATGTAAAAAATAAAGTACTGGATGTACCACGGATGTTTAAAGGTTCTAATGATCTCAGGAGACAAAAGAAACCCTAAAGCCAAAGACCATCGGACTTTTAGTTCTCACTCGATCATTGCAACCCTTCTAGCGCCTTTGAAAAATAACTATTATAGAGTGGATTACGTAATAAATTTAATTTACACATCCGCGACGCCTCTCCGATCTATTCCGCTCTGCCCCATCCCGCGTCACATCACCTCTTTCCACCCCATCATTCCCGCGCTGTTATTATAACTCTAAATAAAATCCATTAGTTACTTATGAAAACTCGTGAAATCTCAAAATAATTATCTGCCCAATTTCTCCACCGTCATTTACATCACTTTTCCCCCGTAGATTCCATTCCCTTGCTTCCAACGCCGCCTGACTTCGCATTACTCTCATGGCCTCCCCGGTGTTTTCAGCCGAGTCGACTTCGCTTCCCCATCTTCGTGGCTGCTGCCTCCCAACTTCCCCTCCCCCTTCCCCACCCCGTCGGCGCCTTCTGGGACTGACGCCAGGGCGGGCGGCTTCTTCCCCGCAACTGCTTTTAATTGCAATGTCAGCAGCGTCTTCTCCGCTCTCTCTGCACCGCCCTCGTCGCCGCCAGCGTGCCGCCGCTACAATCTTCGCCTCCGGCGCGCCCCACTTCGTTTCGGCAGCCGTTGCCGCGAGCGCGGCGTCGAGCCGCGCAGCGTTCTGGGAAGTCAGGGCGTCAAAACCTGCGCCCCCCCCCGCGTGCTGCCGCTCGTGACTCCACGCACAAACCCTGTCGCGTCACCTGCTCTTCCCTCAATTCCCGTGCTCCGCCTCCTCACAACTCAGGTTGCCCCCTCGACGTTTATTTCGCCGCTCTTCTACGTCGCCAACGTCATCACTCACCACCACCACCACCACCACCACCACCACCACCACCACCTGCACCACCTGCACCACCTGCACTACCTGCACTACCTGCACTACCTCCACTACCTCCACTACCACCACCACCACCACCACCACCACCACCTCCACTACAACCACCGCTGCCCCACATTATCTTCGCTGCCACCATCACCACACAACCACCGCCGCCGTCACCTATCTTCTGAATCCTTTCACGTGTCATTGTTCATTAGAATGCCACCACGCAAATAAATTCATACTTAAGGCCACTAAAAATGCCATCATACTACCATCCACATCTCTACTTTCATCACCACCACCTCACTACATCTCACAGCACTATCTACTTCATTCCTATGCCATTTCCCTAGTCTTCACCCCATTATTTCTCATTTCTAGCGCACTTCTACGTCGCCGCCCGCACTGTTTTGATGTGTCATGATATCACACCCGCTGCCACACCGTCTCTACCACTATAATGTTCATCGCCAACATCAACTTCTCGATCCATATCCGCCCCTCGCAACACGAACTTATCTTAGCAACCACCTCCATCGCCATTCCGACTGCCTTCCTCGATCCTCCTCCTCTTCCGTTGTCACCTTTATCTCCAATGCACACTACCAAACATCCCCCCCTCATCACCGCTTCTCACGCCACATCTACGGTGCGCTGCTGCCTCCACCGCTGCCGCTTCGTTGGTCGCTGCCTCCCCTTCCCCTCCCCGCCTCTCCCGAGCTCCCCGCCACCTCCGCCTCCTCCATTTCCCCCGCCGCCGCCCCCGTCTCCCTCGCCGCCACGGCCGAAACCTCCTCCGCCTCCTCCCCGCCGGCCCCGCGTACCCTGCCACCGCCGAAATTTCCTCCTCCGCCGCCGCCTCCGCCGCCTCCGTCGCCTCCCCGGTTTCCCCGCCTCCCGTGCCTTTCGCGCCTTCCCCGCCTCCGCCACTGGCTCCACCACCTCTTCGCCCTCCCCTTTCGCCGCCTCCGTCACCACCTCCTCCGCTTCTGCCGCCTCCGCCTGTGCCCTCGGGGCGGACTCCTTATCCTCGTCCGGGGCGGTTAGCAGCGTCTTCTTGCCGGGCGATACAGGCCGTGTGGCGCGGGTGGCGGGGGGCAGGGGCGGGTGGTAAAAACAGCGCTGCGAGCGCCGACCGCGAGCACGGGGGCGGAGGAGGCCTGCCGCGAGACGGCGCAGGCGCGGAATCTGGCTGGGAACTGCCTCCCGGAATTTACTAACAAGGCGCCCATCGACACTGGACGTTCCTTGGAGAGGGGAGGACAAACCCAGAAACTCCTTTTTGTTGCTTTGCAGAAAGGCTACTAGGTCTGCGGAGCAATTCGAAAATTTTTTGTCTTATGGAGACGAGAGTTTTTGTTGTAAACATGGTTTGCGGTTCATCTTGCATATATTTATTAAGAAAAGAGAATATCAAACATTTTTATTGCGAAATTAAGTTGGTTAATAACATATTAGTCCATTCGTTTTGTAACACTATTTGGATTAGACTGTTTTCTATTATGTTTGTGAAACAAAACATTCATATTTCATTTTATTCCAACTTATTCCATTTTAGTGGTATCATTCTTAGTAAGAAGAAATACTTGTTTAAATACTTTATTATCTCTCAATTATCAAAACTTTCTTCCTTCATTGATATATGGTATTTCTGTATTAAATTAAAAACAAATATGAAAACAAAAACTATAATGTCTTCGACACTTAAATATCGTAAAATAAGAAATAAGAAAAATGAAATCAAAATGTATATTTTTTAATTAAAACGTTAGAGACTTTTTCGCATATAGTAAATTAAGTAGACAGTAACGATTTTGCAAGAGTTGAAAATTATAATCACTGGCCAAGCAGAATTCCTTAACAATAGAATTTCCCATTACATTTCATACCAACTGTTCTGGCACTCCTGTTTTCACCTCGGCGGTAATTGAGAAAGTGGGAACAATGGTGTTTTGGTGGGTTCTTCACCGAGTAAAAGAAGAAAACTTCGATGAAGGAGAGTCTACATACTGCAATATAAACTCCAAGGAAAGTCGAAGTTCTTTTCCGACACCACTTTCATTCCAACTAAACACGACCAGAGGCCCACAACTCTCCACCCCTTTGGTGTCTCTCACGGGCGATGACGTAAACAAACTCAAGTTTCCGCAGGAGAGAGAAATCTGCTGCGAGCTTTCCCGTGGCCCACGCGCGCCCCGCCACGGCCCTCTCCACCCGCACAGACCTCCCCTCCCGACATAACCTCTCCCGCCCTCACCGCAGACAGAGAACCTGCGGACTTTCTGCGCCACGCCCACTCCCTTCCGTCGCTCCGCGGTCGGCTGATATGGCTCTGGGCAACAGCTACTGCCACTGCAACGTCTCTGAACGAAAGAGGTTAGAATCTTGATGGAGGCGGAGTTTCGACTCTAGGTACACAGCTAGGTCGCTGCCTGACGTTTCCTGCAGGCTGATTTCAGACGATGTCTAAAGTTGTAGTCGGCTGCTATGGTCGACGTTTTTTCTGGTTTCTCCGATCAATACCAGGCGAATCCCAGAATCTCAAACAACGTTGCAAGGACCCAGCGCGAACTTCATGCTTGTCCCCTTACTCATACTCTTAGACGATTGATTATTTAGTCATTGCGGACGGTTGCTAAGATTGCAGTCAATTGCTAAGGTTATTAGGCACGTAAGTGTAGTGTATTTTCCACCTCGTGAGGTGGGGTGATCTTCCCCTGCTGGATGGCGAGATCCGGCGCAAACCTACCAGACGAATGTCAGTTTTCCCCAAATCAGGTATCTCTCGCCAGAGAAGCATCGCCCCAACAGGGACAAGCTTTAAACTCCCGACCGTTCTCCCGGCATGTGTGATAGTGTAGTACATGTAAGTGTATAAGTGTGTTTGGGATGATGATATATCAAAGAAGGGTAGGGAAAGATCGCGCGCGGACCGTGGTCCGTTTGTTAGGGTACTGCTGCGGCATTCGCCTGGTATTGGTCAGAGAAACCGCATCGGAAAACCACTGATTAGAGCAGCCGGCCGCGAGAATTCTGCTCCAGGTAGCGACTGAATTCGACCTAGCTTGTGTATAAAACCCTGTCACCGTCGGGATTCGAATCTAGGTTCTTCCGGTCAGAGGCAGTGCAGTGTCATACACTTACATTAACTACATTAACACCCATTAATCCACCTGATGTTCTTGTTTCGAATCTTTTGAGTATCTCAATGTTCGATACTCTGGCAGAACCCCATACTTCTATACCGTACGTCCATATGGTTTTTACTCGTATATCAGTTTTGTACAACAGCACTTTTTTGAACAGAGACAGCTGCGACCTTCTGTTGAGGAGCCATAACAATTTTCATTCTTTTAGTTGCCTTCTTTTTCTTTTTTAATGATGTGAGTTTTCCATCTCAAGTGGTTGTCCAAGTAATCCGAGGTATTTGACAGTTGTAGCTTCAGGGAGATCTGTATTATTTATACTAACTTTCGGACACTGCTTTCTTCTTAATGAAAAGGTAATATGTTTTGATTTTGTTGCATTTAGAGTTACCTTCCATTTGTTGTTCCATTCTTATTTTCGTCCAAGTGCTTATAAATGGTGTGAGGCGCTACAAGGTGCATCTGCTGCAAGGGTAACTGTATTATCGGTGAATGTACGAATGAAGCAACAGTAGTGCAGTCAGTTGTTGGTAAGTCAGAAGTGGATATTAGGTATAGGAAAGGACCAAGGGCGTTGTATGATTGGAAGGGAATGTAATAAGGACGTGGTAGCAAGTATTTGACACTTTTCTAGCACATGTTGTCCGCAACTAATGTCAACTTTGCCTTGATTCCTTTATTTCCCCCCTTTCCTGCACTGATGTGAAGCATCTACCCACGCGGATTCACCTTGACCCCGCCCATTCTCTCTCTTCGCCCACTTCCCTCCAAGACATCCCAGTCGCTCCATTCCATCTCCATCACAAACATCATTCTCCTTCCCAGTCGCGCCCAGTTATCGCACCCTGCCCCCTACCAGACCGTCATCTCCCTCCTCTGCCACCACAATACCTCTTATTCCGCGTTTCAGCCGCGGCCCCCTCCCACCCCCTCCCCGTCGCTCCTCACCACTCTTCTTCCTCGCGCGGCCCTCCGCTCCCAGCGCGCGCAGTTCGCGGCGGTTGGGGAGAACTCTCGCACAAGTTTTGTTTTCGGGCTCTCAGCGCTCCGCCTGAGGTTTGAATACACGACCACTCTTTCAGAGGCCGCCGCCGCCGCCGCCGCGGCCGGGGCTGCCGATATGATGGCGTCGTCTAATGCATGTTCTTCGAGTTCGCTGCCGCTCTGCTGTTGCTCCGGGCAGGGTGGGACGAGGGGGGGGGGCGGGATGGGCTCGCTCCGCACAGAGAGAGAGCACTCTAGGGCGAAATGGATTTCTGCGGCTTCCGGATAGAAAGCGACTCGCAAAGAGACAAATTATCCCTTTAGTGCAAATGAGACAAATAATGTCGGCGTCATGCGAAAGACCAGCTTTGCGCGAATGCCGATGGTAGTTAGCAAGTTGACGGATTTTCGGGATTGGTGCAACTGATGTTTCCTCACAGAGGCGTGAAAAGTATGTATAATTACAGTTCCTAGAATTATGGATTAAATTTGAAAAGGAAACAGGAGAGAGAACGTCGAGTTTTACTTCCCAGTACACAGGGCATTGGTTTAAAGTTTCAAACATTTGTTTTCTCAACCTATTTTTAAGTCTGTTTACTCACAGAATCGTAGGATTATTTATAATCAAAGTATCGAATCAAATTCTCAGGGTAACATATTGAACGTATTACCCGTTCATAATATCCATTAACTATTGTTAAAATACATCTTGTGACTCAACCTAAAACACGATTTACCCGACCTTTTGCTCCCAAAAACTAAAAACCAAAATGACTTAATCCTGGATCTCCAAGAAGGTTTTTGAAGAAAAGAGGCAAGCCAGTGGGATAGGAGAAGGAAGATGCTGAAGAGAAATAGGAAATAAGGAAAAGGATGTAACGAAGAGAGAGCATGAGAAAGAAGTCTAGAAGGAGACGAAGGTCATGGAGGAGAGGAAAGGCAAGAAGCGTAAAAGTGAAAACGAAAAAGGAAGAAAAGAATAACTAATGGTGCTAAAAAGCACATACTTTCTCGTCCACTTTTTTTTACGCAAAATTACACAAAAGTACTCAAATTTTCGAAAAATTGTTCATGACCTTATTTAGAAATATATCTTTAAGGAACTGATTTCATTAGAAAAGAACTTTATATCTTCATAGTTGTAGTTGTAGGAAAATGCCGAAAACGGACGGACGGACGGACGGACAAACGTTTTGCATCATTCGATTTTTTATTATCAAGGACCCACAAACATGGATTCTGGCTACACCTCGTCCTAGAGGATTTTTGTTCTAAATTTAGAAACTGGATTATTCCAATTTTTCGTAACCAGGGCGCTGTAATAAGGGTTTTTTTCAGTCAAACATTCGCCGTTTATTGCGCAGCATTACCTAACATTCTCTCTACTACGCAAGCGGTAGTGAAAAGCAAAAAGGAGGAAAACGAGAATTAGGAGGAAAATGGGGAAGAGAAAAGAAAATCAGTCTTCTCATCGGGAGCGTAACAAAACGAGAAACAAAACGCGGTTTAATAGAAGGGAGTGCGCGTCGGCCTCGGAGTGCGCGCCCAAGGTGCCCGCGATGTCCATCGCGCGCGCTGCGTCTCCGCAAACTGGTTGCGCGGCGCGCCGTCTCCGGGTCAGAGGCGCCGCGGCGCGCAGCGTCGCGCCCTGCTGCACGAAGCGTCCGCAAGGGCGCGCCAAGCGTTGCGAAACGAGTCTGGCGGGCTCGCGACTTGTTTCAAGGCGGACGCACGCCTTTCCGCAAACGCAGAATTTGCAGCAGTCCTGCACAATCGCGTACCGACGCTGTATGTCCAGCGGTCAAACGCAGAATACTGTTTAAACCGAGGTCGAAAATTACAGCTGATCATTTCACTTCCACGCATATACGTGTGAATAGGAGGTCAGGGGGGGAATTTTGAAAGGGAACCTGTGGCCTTACGTAAGGAAATATTTATTTCCGGCAACATCTTTAATCTCTGATAATGAATGAAGTATAAGACGAACAATTACATTTTTAAAAATATTCAGTGATGACGAACACTGGTCGCATTAGTCAATCCGAATACTATTATCGTATCTATGGCGCAGTAAGAATTATTGCCTGGTTGTCTAGGGATGTAGAATTTACAAACTTTCGGTATTCTACATAGTAGTAAAAGTCAACATTGGTGCAATATTACACAAATTACATGAACTCCATAATTTTAATTAATTAAATTTTAATTTTAAAACGGAGTTATTTGAAATTGTACGTTAACATATGTAATGTACGACTATAGAATCATCAAGTTAATTTCTGCTTCAAAAATAGATCGTACTTGATGCATTGAACGAACGAATTCGATACAAAAACATAAAGAAAATTTCAAATCTACCCTTGTGTGTGTTGGAACACATACCAAACCACTCCAAAAACACGTCAGGGTATTGCATATAGTGGCATCCGTGTGTGGTGAGCCCTTTAATGTTTTATAAAATCGTAGTATTGTTCAGTTGAGGGTCATGTCATGGTCGGGGCTTTCAGTCGTGTCATGGTCTCCGAGCTGTGAGGACGTATTTCCTAAGCGCTCCGAGGATCACCGCAGGTAGTTGTCAGTGAGCGGCGCAGCAGGTAGTTTTGTTCAGCAGTACGATCGTAAGTGAAGAGCGCCGCACACATCGCCAGTGTCTGCTTGGTATAAGCTAAGTATAACCACAATATTCGCTAATTTTATAATATATTGTTAATACTTTTAGTTTTTTCCTAAAAGTAATTTTCATAAAAGTAGTTCGTTTTACCTCTAATTTTTCAACATCATGTCCACACGCAACGCTAAAGCGAATGACGCTGTCTCTGCTTCGCTTATTGAAAGCATCCTGACATCGGATGTTTTCATAAGCAAAATTGCACAGGTTGTTTCTGAAGCAGTGGAAAAGAAATTGGAGGTGTTAGTTTCTCGTTACGAAGAGAAACTATTAGAGAAAACTAAGGAGATCGATGATCTCAAACTTCAACTGGAGGAGCGGACTGACGAGCTTGAGCAGTACCAGCGGCGAAACTCCCTAAGGATCTTTGGGGAACCCGAGCGTGATGGCGAGGACACCGACTGCATTGCAATCAATGTTGCCAAAAAGATAGGTGTCCAATTAGACCTAAACGATATTGATCGCAGTCATCGAGTTGGCCGGAAAACGAATGGTGGTACTCGACCTATAATTGTAAAATTCATCAGTTATAGGAAGCGCCGGGAAATGTTTTCATCAAAAAGAAATGTGAAGAAAACGGGTATCACAATTCGGGAGGACCTGACGAAGATGCGGCTGGAAGTGTTAAAAAAGGCTGTGGAACGTTTCGGCCAACAGAATGTTTGGACAACAGATGGTTTCGTCATCGTAAAGGTGAGAAATTCCAAAGTTCGCGTCAGAACTATAGCAGAACTGAATAGTATACATAACTAGGAGCAAAGACTATGTACTATTTTTCGTTCTTAAAACAAAAATATTTTTAATTATATTTTTTTAATTTTTTTCGTCTTTTGCTAATTTTTATAGTGCTATTGAATTACTATTACTATTATTAATATTATATAATATTTGCTATTAACACTTTTACTTCTAATTTATTATTACTAATATTAGAATTATATTATTTTATATTACAACATTTATATATTTTAATTATATTATTTGTTTCACTAGTGTGCTTATTCTTATAATTATAGTTAACTATTATCCTAGAATATTTATTAGTTATAAGAAATTTATAATAATTAGACTAATTCTAAGTAGTTAGTGCCCAACGTGTAATTGTAAGCAACTTATTTAACTCCAATCCCTTTCTGCTTATTGCTTTTGATTTTTTTCCAACGCGGATATCTTCATAAATGTGGCAACGAAGCTTAACACCGTCTTTTCCTCAGTACACGCGTTCCAGGAATTCTGTACCTGTGTTTAGTGCCAATCCGGAAGTGGAGAGGATACTGGCTCACCCCAGCCCCGTGGAAAGTCCCATACCCGTTCGAAGTAGCCCTGCAACCCTCCAGGATTTACAAATTTCTTTGTCTCAGTTCCCTCGTGGCTTGTCTGTTTTCCATATAAATGCCCAATCACTTAAGCAGCATTACTCTGAAATTTCAAATATTATAACTGAAACGAAACCAGACCTGTTATTAATAAGCGAAACATGGCTAAAATCTACAATAAAATCAGGACTCGTATCGGTATCTCATTATAAACTCCTTCGGAATGATAGGTCGATAATTAAAAGCAATTTAAAAGAAAAGACGGGTGGAGGGGTCGCATTGTTTGTTCGCAATGACATTAAGGTTAAAGTAGTCGCTCACTCCACATCCTCTTTACCTGGCATGGAATATATGTTTGCAGAAATCCAAATTGGAACGAAACATTTGCTTCTTGCTGTTGTTTACTGGCCCCCGAAAACGGGAGTTTTATCCGAATTAGAGATTCCCCTTTCGCAGTTCGCAAGTAAATATCAGGATATCATAATCATGGGTGATTTCAATTGCGATCTGAAGGTACCCCTCACAAACTCGGCCGAAAAGTTTATTGATACTTTTAATTCATACAATTTACAAATATTAGAATTTGGCCCGACTCACTTAGCATTAGGAGCTGAAACATGGATAGATCACGCGATTGTGTCAGACACGTCGAAAGTATTAATGTACGGTCAGATATCTATTTCGGGAGTATCAAAGCATGATTTGCTATTTATGGTGTACTCTATAAAATGTCCTAAATATAAGCAAAAAATTATCCGCTACCGTGACTACAAAAATATTAATTCTGAGGCTATGTTCGACGACAGTGCCAAAAACTCCTTGGCATGACGTTTATAGTCAAACATCTCTTAATAGTAAAGTAGAAGTCTTCAACGAAATTATATCTAACCTTTTCGATAAACATTCTCCATGGAAAACGCGACGTGTGACACGTCCCGCGGCCCCATGGCTTACAAATACATTAAAGCAATTCATGCAGGAACGCGACTAAGCTTACCATCGCTTCAAGTGTAATAAAACCTCTGAAAATGAAAGAGAGTACAAAAAGTTACGAAATTCCGTAAAACAAACAATTAGAATCGCAAAATTTCGATATTATCATGATGTCTTTAAAGTAAATACAAACACAAAAGACGTTTGGAACAAACTGAGAGACCTCGGAATCACGAAAGCAAATTCTTCTGAAATTTTTATCGATATGCCCTTGAATGATATTAATGACTACTTTGTAAATGTTTCAAAACCAATACCACCTTCTGTCAAGCGTTATACATTACAGAGACTTTCAAGCAACTCACCTGCTATCAGGGATAAATTTTATTTCCATAACGTTGATCATCAAGAAGTTAGTAAAATTGTTCTTTCACTAAAATCAAATGCAAATGGCTCCGATGGTATCACAGCCAAACAATTGAAATTTGTTTTACCATTTGCCCTTCCGGCACTCACGCATTTAATTAATTTCTCATTAACAACGGGAACCTTTCCTCAAGCGTGGAAGCTTGCACATGTTCGCCCCCTGCCAAAATCTGAACTGACCTCGGCGTCTTGCAATTATCGCCCAATTAGCATATTGTCGACAGTGTCTAAAGTTCTGGAAAAAAATTGTTCGAAAACAGATTGTAAAACACGTATCCGACTCAGATCTGCTCGATAACTTTCAATCCGGCTTTAGAGGAGGTAGAAGCACACAAACCGCTTTATTGAAAGTAACTGAAGACATACGAAAAGCGCTAGATGATGGCCTCGTAACTGTATTAACTCTTTTAGATTTTAGTAAAGCATTCGACTCTGTAGATTACGACATCCTAATAACGAAGTGCAAAAATCTAAGCTTTTCTGATTCCACCATCTCTTGGATTGCAAGCTATCTCTACAATAGGCAACAAATTGTAGTAGTTGACGATCTGCACTCCAATCCAAAACCTCTCCACCGAGGAGTACCTCAGGGATCCGTGTTAGGGCCACTGTTGTTCTTAATTTACACGAATGACCTATCAAGCGAACTTACGGAATGTAGTCATCATATGTACGCGGATGACCTGCAAATTTATATCTCCGGGAAACCATCACAGGTAGAAATGCTAATAAATAAATTAAATAATGAACTCTCATCTGTAGTCAAATGGTCAATGAGAAACGGACTCAATTTAAATCCTACAAAATCACAAACCATCATAATTGGCTCTTCTCAAATGCATAAGAAACTTGAAGGTTCATATGTTCCTGATGTGCTTATAGACAATGTTGTAGTACCTCGTCATACACAAGTCAAAAACTTGGGCTTAATACTTGATGATCATCTAAGTTGGGAATATCAGATCCGAAATGTCTGTCGGAAAGTTTATGCTTCTTTGCAATCCCTTAGATATATCAATAAATGTCTCCCTACTAATATGAAAGAAATGTTGGTAAAAACCCTGCTGTGTCCTCATTTCGACTACGGGGATATTGTGTATAACAATTTAAAAGATTCACTCGCTCAAACTCTATAGAGGGCTCAAAATTCCTGTATTCGTTTCATTTTATAACATAAAAAAATACGATCACATCTCTGGAGTTTATAAATAGCACAAAATATTAACACTAAAGGATAGGCGCTTGTATCACAGCCTATGTCTTTTATTTAAGATGCTAAAAATGGGTTCCCCGACATACTTAACAAATTATTTTGTACACCTTAAATCATCTAGATTTCAAAACTCCCAGTTACTCTGCATTCCAAAAGGCAAAACCAGCTACTACAATAAATCGTTCGCAATTACTGTAGCCCGCGAATGGAATAAATTGCCTCCCAATATTAAAAACTCCTCTTCATTAACATCTTTTAAGAAGCACATGCATGATTTTTTTTACAAAGTAAAATACACCATTTTGCTATTTAAATCGCTGTAGATTACGGGTCAAATATAAACTATTCCTTAGGAGTGTTAAGATTAATATGTTTTAGAAATAACATTAATGTTTCTTTTGTAAAAAATGTTACTTTCTTGCGACCTGTTTGATACTGCCGGAACTGTACTTTCATCCGTAGGAGCAGAGGCGGTTTTAAACAAGAAAACCACCCTTTGCAGCATGGACCGCAGCTGAGGATACCATCCCAAAGACCCGTTACTTCATGTTAGCTTAGTTTCCATTGTATTAGGACACAGTCTGCCTGGTGGGTTTTTCCCCGACTAGCGGGTTTTCCTCCAGGATCGAGCGACGTGTGATGGTGTCTTTCTGTATTAATAGATTACAGTCGCTCGGGGTGAATACCAGGCTGCCGCGTAGCGCGCAGATATTTAAAGCACATAATCTTATATAATTCAAATTGTGTTTTCAATCTCAGACTTGATTTTAAAATTATTTCAAAATTATTATTGTAACATTTTATCCATTTAACCTCTGATGTTGTCTATTTATAAGTTGCTTTAAATAACGTTTGCTTTCCACTAACTACTTACAACTTATAGATTACATTACATTTAAATTTTTAGATAACATTACTTTTTGTAATTTTACTATTTAATACATTACTCTGTATATTTGTGACATGTGGTCAGGCGGAAGAGCGGGCCTGATGGCCCGAGCCTCGCCATATTAATAAAGGCATATTATTATTATTATTATTATTATTATTATTATTATTATTATTATTATTATTATTATTATTATCATTATTATTATTTATATTACAGGAGAAAGTAAGAGCTCGTTTTCAAAGAAAAACATTGGAGCTCTCTTTGAGAAAAGTGAAAATTTCCAACGGGTTTCTTATTACATTCTCTCAAATATAGAAAGATTAATTTCGAATTCGCTGGGTTTTCAGTAGGGTCAGATCGATCGGGGAATATACACGTATTCGTAAAAGACACAAACAATATGTTGCTTCCTTTGGACACGACTATTTCAAAATGGTTATGTGATGAAAGAATGTTGTTCTGCGGTTATACCCTAATATCTGACACTGAGGATTGCTACAACCCACTCACAGTCGTCTGTAGCATATCTAAACGATTGTTATCTTCTGTAAGTGAGAGACACTGTCGGCGATGGGCTGATGCGAATAGGTCAAAACACTCCGTGTGTCAATGTGAAATGAAGAAGTGATATTTACAATGTTCATTATATCCGATGTTCAGAGATCGGTTCATTATGTTCAGTTCAGATTTTACAATATCCGCATTTTCCAGCGCGTATTAGTTAAATGTAATAACTTCTGTCCATTACAACACAAAGATCACACTATGCGAGTCTACACTATCCAAAGTCGACTGTATGAGCATTCCTTCCATCTCAATTTTTTTTCAATTTTCCCATCTTCAGTATCCCTGGAGGGGCGCGAATTTATTCAATGATAGTGGCGTTATGAGAGCATAAGCTTCAGCCGATTAGGCGTACGAAGCAATGAGAGGGCGGTATCTTAAATAAACTAACTAATAACTAATTCCTATTCCACTACCTATTTACTGGAGCGTCTTTGAGCTACAGTTATACATAAGTGTGTCCTATATTTTTTTCTTCTAAAAGTTCTTAACAACGTTCATTTTCCCTCTATTTCATGATTTCCATTCGTTGTCTCATCTGAAACACCGTGGCACATCCCTACCTGCTATCAGCATCCGGTTGTTGCTCACCTCGCGGCGGGGCGGCTGTCAGCGCAGCGCATCTCCGCGCGATGGGGCAACCGATAGGCAGTTGACGCGCGCTATTGAAGAGTGGCGCATGCGCGAGAAAGGTGGAGGGGGGGGGAGGGAGAGCCACCAGCGCTAACGAGCGCGGCATCGCGATGCAACGCCGCGCCGCGCCTCACCGACCGCACTTGAGATTAAACACGCCGATTGTGCCACTCGAAAAGCGGGAAAACGCCACGCGCTCACGCACACCAACGCACGCACGCACGCACGCTCGCACGCTAGCTCGCACGACCTGATAATTGCCGATTCGTATCCTACGCGATGGAGATGCAAAATGGCAACTTCGGAGTAGTGTTTCCTGCTGCGCGGCAGTTGGAAGAACTGTAGTGCGTTTTAACTGTTGGTAGGTTTTGAAGTCTTTAGAACTTTGAGGTGGAAATTAGAGGTGCATGGGCTGGTTCATGATGTGAGCGCTTGTGATGTCATTCGTTAGCGAAAGCCGTATGTGAAGTATCACGTTAAGTAGTTTCGGACGGTCGAGATGACAACCGAGAAGCTGTTGCGCTGGCACGCTGTTGGGATCAATATCAATGCTTGCAAAAGATCGCTGCACTGATATATTAAAACCTACGATTTTTAACATCTATGTTTCGTTCGTGAATCAAAATTCCCATAATCTTTATTTAAAAAGTTAAAATATGAAACAATTACTGAAGTTCCCACTGTCAGTTTATGTCTTCGAATCTAACGGACGTTATACTTCCTTCATTAAGCAGACTCTCACTCCTCCGAGTGATTTTTTTAAATTTATTGATTATTATATACATCATATATTTATAGCCCTTGGTGGCTCGGTGGTTTGCGTGCTATTTTTCCACGGCACGACCTCGGGTCGATTCCCGGTCGGGGCAAAAATTAATTGTGAACATTCCTTGCATTAAAAAACATTAAATGCTTTCTAGCTTCTTGCATATAATTATAAGTCTTTAGATATTGGCAAGAGATAATATATATGATTTTCATTTAACATTGTATTCTGTTAATAACTTACATCCTACATAAAACCATGAGCAGAAATGGAGCAATGAATATATAGTTCTCCACAGCCCAAAAAAGTGAGACTAAAAAGCCTTATTTCAGATCACTTCTGCAAGAGAATCTCTAGCTCACCACTGTTAAGAAGAGATCGCTGCGCACTCACCGGAAATTACACAGAAGAATCGTCGAAAAATCAACGTAAAAATGAAAACACGCCGAAGTGGTGAGCAAACAATAAAACATCGTCTATTTTTGTTTCTTTCTCTGCCCGGAGTTCGTTTACACTCTCTGTTTTTAATTTAGGCCAACAATTCCGGACATAAATATATTTAAAATTGTATTTGCCGATCAAGTAACTCAAACAACACATGGAGTGTTATTAAATTCCAGGTAGAGCCTCGAATTATTTCGTGTTTGCTAAGTGCGCGTTATTTATTACTCATATTTGCGCGGATATTGGATTTACCAGCAAAACTGACTCTCACGGAGAGGAGGCGCTTCCGCTGTTGACTTGTTTCGCGGTAGCTGGATGTTTTGTTACCGTGAATCGGATAATTGAAATTTCGTTCCTTACCATGTTCGTTTCCGTGTTTCTGAAAATATGGTGAATAACGTTCCATTGTAACGAATTACTGTTCAAATTCACTCATGAAATATACTTTTAGATCAGTGTTTTCGAAAGCAAATAGTTTCAGACTGATAAAAAACTGAATCTTTTAGATCACTGTTAGTGTAAAAATCGTACGAGAATACGTGACATATTAATTAAATTTTTTGTCAAATTCTCTAACACGACTACTAAATGTTTATGAAAAATTGAAACACACGATGATATTGGTATTATAAATTGCATAAATATAATGATCTACTGCGACTATGCAGACATGATTTTTGAAGTCATGTTTTTCTGCACTGCATGTCTCAAATCGTGACTTCATAAGCTTCATACATGTAGGATGAACAAACGAGGCCGTAAGATAATAGTGCTCCTACAAAGTATTATGTGGATGTCGTACTTATTTCATTCAATAACTCAATATTACATTGAAGTTCATTTATACAATAAGGATATGATATGAGCGTGCATCTTAAACATAAAATAATTTTAGCAATCTAACATAATTCAAAGACAATCCAAAATATTCATAACTCTTGCTTCATTACAAATACCTTTAAGGCAACTACTTCATCTAAAATAAATACTGAACACCGATATAACTTGTGTTTCTACAGAATGGCACAGACTTCCTTGCTCTATTTTGTTTCTGAATCCTTTTACACTATGCTAGCTTTTCGGTATTCCCTCACTATCTTCCCATTTACAACTTATCGACGCTCCAAAGATCTTTTTTCATATTTTTTTTCAATTTTTCAAATCCTTTCGTAATATAATGGAAATATGAATTGAAGAGTATTACACACGAGCAGAACATGTCTCATGTGTTAGAGGAAATAATTTACTATGTAATACAGGAACACGAATTATCCGATTTTCTGGTATTGGGGACCCACGAAATCAGTATTGTGCTAAAAATTCGTCGTTTATTGCCGCAGCATTTCAAAACTTTCATAACTACTAAACGTATATACAACACGAGAAAGTAACTAGTGGTGCAACAGAATGTCGCTGACTCTCCCGTACTAGTTTAATCTCTTTAGACTAAGGTAGCTTGTCGCTATTGCCCCGCCCTCTACGCAGCTGATAACTAACAGCGCCTAAAAAAACACATTTGTTTTCACAATTTCCCATACTTTGGTTTCCCAAATAATGAAATTAAAATATGGCTTTTAAAATATTATCGAGGAGTAAACACTGGTCCTAAGTACATTTCTCAATGAAATTTTTTGTTCTTTGTAAATGCGCAATTTTGAGCTCATTTTCATAGGAAAATTCGGTTTGAAAAGCATCGTAAGAAATCATTTAAAGCACTTTTACTCACACTGATAGAGCGGAGAGTATTCATTTTGGGAAAATTCCTAATAGTAGTTTAGGAGGCAATGCTGTTGACTGACGGCCAGACAGACGGCCAGACAGACGGCCAGACAGACGGCCAGACAGACGGCCAGACAGACGGCCAGACAGACGGCCAGACACACGGCCAATAATTGATTTACTTCAGAATAATTCAACAATACGTTGATTCACATACAACAGAACAGTTATGAGAGTGGAAAAAAAAGTGAAAACACAATTGGTTTATTGTTATAGTAACATTGAATACCAATCTGTACAGTAACATACACGTAGGATTACATTCATAGTCCATACAATTTCACTCAAAAATTTGAGGAATATAGCGGTAATAGTATTTTACCTTGTTGGTACATATAACAGAAATGTCCGAACACCCTTGGTTATGTTAGAGTTTAATCTCCACCACCATTAACAGCTTCAGATAATTTCATTTTCTGTTTTTATGAGGCGAAAAGTATTACAATGGGTTTATTGAAAGCAATTAACGAGAAATAGGAATAAAGATAATGGATTTTTGTGAGTGCTGAGAGGTAACATCTAGATCAGTAAATCTTACAAGTAACCACGTTTTGTCGACATTTTTTAACGCATTCAATCTGTAATGAAATCTTCACAATCTGAGCCTGGTTTAATTTTATTTAAAATTGCCAGCTTGTATCCACAAAAAAGATGGCCTCCCCAGCAATTTATTGCCCCCGAACGACTTCCATCAACTAATATTGCAGTTTTATAACCGTATAACACTCTAAAGGTAATTTATATCTACTAATTTTATTTACATTCTGACAGTTTATCGATTGATTCAACCCCTTAGGAAAGAATAATATATAATTAGTCTCGATCATCATCATCAGTAAAAGTTTTGACAATTGAATAATACTGACCATTCATTATAAGACTTTTTAAAATAAATCGCATCTTCCGTAATTACCTAATAAATTACATCCTATATAAAGTCTCATTTGATCCAAGCGTACGGTCGTAACACGACACAGGACCGTGTGTGCAACAGTGGTTGAATTCAAAGCGTGTTTCCTCGTAATTGTAATAGTTATAGTACAGTGGACTCGCGTGCATTATTGCCGAAAACAGTACGACAGATCAAGCGAATTCACTATGGCAAGAAAAATGTAGCCAATTCCGTACAGATTTTAGTTAATGTTTGCTCTGAATCTTTCTCATTCTCTGTTTCAAAATTTCTGGCTGATGTTTGAATCTTTTCTTTTCTTATGTCTCCCGGAATATTTCTGGCCCCTGCTCAATCTCACCGAACGGATTAGCATTTGCTATTATACATTTGCTTCGAGAACATTCTATAAATATCGTGACATCATTGAAACGCTGTGTCCCTTTCTTTTCCTGATCTCGATTCGGGAACATCTCATTGGATTCTGATCGTGCTTTACTTTATTTCTGAACAGTAGATCAAGGGGTTAGTCGGGGTTGCACACTTTCTCATGACAAATTGCTTAAAAAATGTAGAACTCAGTGTGTACTACTTACTGTCGGCTACTGTTTGAAAACCTCACTTTTCTCGAGCATTGTTTCTCGACAGACGGCTTTGTCCTTCATTGTGAGAAGTGCTAGGCAAATGAGTGAGCGGCGGGTGGGCGCAAAGGGGTGGATTTACGAATGGGAGCGTAGGGGCTCTCTTACCCAAGGTTCACGAG
Source organism: Gryllus longicercus (assembly GCA_038098605.1). Taxonomy (NCBI): domain Eukaryota; kingdom Metazoa; phylum Arthropoda; class Insecta; order Orthoptera; family Gryllidae; genus Gryllus; species Gryllus longicercus. Next base: position 4,794,943 of record JAZDUA010000020.1, read on the forward strand.
AAGCGGGGTTGGCTCCAGGGGTTTCTCAGACGACGCGGGACGTGTCAATTTGAAGTGAAGTGGTGCAAAGGTGGGTCTTTCAGTGCATTGCAGTCCACAAAAAGTGATACTTAGCAATAGTCACAATTGCACTCCAAATTACCCAATACATTCACATTTTCAAAAACCTATACATAACAAAAGTCTGTTTTTGATGTCAGGGGCTCTCAAAACATGTTTTTTCACCAAAGAACTCGAAATCAAATTTCTGCAATAATATATAGCATTCTTCATACATGGATCAAATAATAATACTAAACATGCTCTGTATTTACGGGAAGGTAAAATTAAAATTAAGAAAAAGGAGAAAGTAATAATTGTCATTTTTAATAAATGTTAAACACTTTCCACATTTTTTTTCAATCTTAAAACTGAAAAAATACATTAAGCCGATCAATATTACCAACTTTACTCGTAAATTACTTCTTTCTGGTAACGATTTTACTGTTATAGACAACTGCGTATGATCTCATGTTTTCAAGATCGCGTGAAGTCGTAAAAATTAAACATTCTGTAAATATGACCTTTATTATGTTTGATAATTCGAGTGCTTCTCCTCATAATATCATGCACATTGGGTTTTCTATGCTTTCATTTGTTTTATTGCGAAGTTGATCATTGAAAATAAGCAAAAATAGATGTACTTTCAACCAATCCACAGAAAAAGCACCATCACCTGCTGAAGCTACTACTAACGTTCACAAACGTATATACCAACGACGTACTCCCTTCCGATCAATCAGCTAAAAGTATCTGATCGAAACAAGTAATCCTTTGGGCCAAACCCCAGAACATTCACAGAGCCCCAAATTGCCAAGTAAACCTCGAGGCTGGGAGAACGTCTGGCAGATCTTCCTGGAACCGGAATTCCCTTTTTTAATTTGTTTTAAAATTGGTAGCCCGCAGCGGCCGGGACGGAAAGTTTCTCTTTTTCAATTTATTTAGCTCCGGATATGGGCGTATCGGCTCATGCGTTGGCCGCCGCCACCGCCCTCGCTATTTACTCCGACCTCGGAGCCTATCAGACGAAGCGCGCATCTGTGGAGTGGGGGAGGGGGCAGAGCGGCACGTGCGAGGAGTGATGTGGGATCTGGCAACGATACGACGCGAGCTCCAATGTGTAAAAGAAGAGAGAGACAGATACAAGGGACGCAGGGGCGCATGGGAACGGAGGCGAGGATAAAGAGAGGCAGAGAGACACGAGACACAGAAATTGACCAAACACACTGAGAAAGTCGTAGAAACGCGAGGATAAAGAAAGACGGAGAACCTCGAGAGGAGAGAGAGAAAGGAGAGAGAGAAAGGAGAGAGCGAGGAGAGAAAGGAGAGAGCGAAGAGAGAGAGAAAGGAGAGAGCGAAGAGAGAGAGAGAAAGGAGAGAGCGAAGAGAGAGAGAGAGAGAAAGGAGAGAGCGAGGAGAGAGAGAAAGGAGAGAGCGAAGAGAGAGAGAAAGGAGAGAGCGAAGAGAGAGAAAAAGGAGAGAGCGAGGAGAGAGAAAAAGGAGAGAGCGAGGAGAGAGAGAAAGGAGAGAGCGAGGAGAGAGAGAAAGGAGAGAGCGAGGAAAGAGAGAAAGGAGAGAGCGAGGAAAGAGAGAAAGGAGAGAGCGAGGAGAGAGAGAAAGGAGGGAGCGAGGAGAGAGAGAAAGGAGAGAGCGAGGAGAGAGAGAAAGGAGAGAGCGAAAGGAGAGAGCGAAGAGAGAGAGAAAGGAGAGAGCAAAGAGAGAGAGAAAGGAGAGAGAGGAGAGAGAAAGGAGAGAGTGAGTGAGAGAGAAAGACTGCAGCGATGAGACCGGAGGAAGCTGCAGTGAAGCTGAGCTGCGGAGATATTGTAATGTTCATAATGTTGTACTGCTTGTTGTTGATGATATCTCATATTAATGAAATGAGTCGTCCGGATAAGTAAGTAGTAATGAACACAGTCCAAAAAAAGGGGTCACTAAAAGTAGATGGTGGTTCTAATTCAGTAGGGATAGAAAAAAGAACATTTCGATTAACATACTGGAGAGAAATTTTACATGTAAGCTACCTGCTCACGTTCTATTTAGTTTTAGTCTTTGGGTCGTGTCTCCTCTATGGAATGCGAAAGCTTAATTTGTATGAAAGCGTACTGTCTGTGAACCTCAAAATGTACCCACTGTCACGGTAAGAGGGATAAGACAGGGCTTAAGATTCTAAAAATTGCTACAGGAGTCGTAAAAACGTCCCGTTTTAAGGAGGAAGGCTACAGAGGTGCTAAAATTAATGGAAATGTCGGTGCTCTGAAGTGCATTATTTCTCACTTTAGACTTTCGAAGCTCCATGGACAAATTGATTAGAATCATTGCTTAATTTTGACGTTACGGTATCTTGCAGTTTCTTAAACTTCTAATCCATCTTCCTATTTTCACTTTATAACCAATGAATAGGTAAAATCGTTTCGTAACGAAAGAGAGAAGACAGTGTGTTTTCAAATATCCAGTAAGAGAAAAATATAAGGTAGAACCGCAAAAAAATTGTCAATATTCTTCCACAACGTTCTACGAAAACTAATCATAAAAGTCTATGAAACTGCGGAAGAGCGCAACAACTACATTAGACATTTCCAACATTTTTCGTTCTTTGGCTCCCTTTAAAAGAGTTATTGGCTTCGTCGTCTCCCTTACTTTACTATTCATACTATATCATACACAATCATAACACAGAGAACATTTCCTGAGCTTTAAAGAGAACAATTTCACACCAATATTTTGATACTAAATATTGTGAAGTACCTGGTGATGCCGGGTATTTCACTGCAATATAACACTAAAGGAGGGTATCTTTTCCGTGAATGGGTCCCTGGATAAGTTGGTATAACATTGGGAAAGTTAATTAGAAATGGACATACAATCATGAACAAGATTTATTTGCAAATCAAATAGGTTAATTACATGATCTGACAACGTTTATACACTCTGCCTTGGTACCAAGATTAGGTGTAATATGCATTTATCATACCTTCGGGGCCCCGACCAAATACCTTCGATGCTCGTAGAACAGCTCGTACCGACAGGGTTGCCGACCTCTACAGCAGCTGTGGGCCGTCGGCGGCTGATGGCGTGGCGGTTGTCCTGGGCTGGTGACCTTGCGGTTCCTCCCCGACTCGGATCTTGATACCACGGCGTTGCACCTCTCTCGAATCACCTTCCGTCGATGGATTTAATTACTCAACCCGCGCCTATCACGCGTGCTGGTCTCAGTTCCGTACCACACAGTTTCGATAAGGTTTCCACTACGCTAACTAATACAAGCACGATCGACTGTTCTATCAACACGAATCTTTTATTCTAGTGATACTCTCATCATCTACTTCACGTATTTACTGCTTCACAGTTACTATTACTTTACGAACGCATCGCATGTTCCCTTTTGTCCATGCGCTAACGGCGAGCTTTTCGCCACACGTCCGAACTCTTCGCCGCTCCGCTAACGTCTGTCCTCTTCGCAATTCTCCTAACGACTGCCTGCACGTGCTCGCTGCCCAGTTTGTAACCGACATTCTCACGCTGGCCTCCCGGCGGTGGCACCGGTGGCGGTAGCGACCGTTGCTAGCTCCCGTCGTTGTTCGCAGCGCTTGGCGTACGTACCGCGCAGTCCAAAATATATATTGATTACTTACACTAATGTTTTAATTAGTGTAAAAAACACATTATGTGTTTCATCACCCCCCCCTTTTCTTTTTTTGGATTTTTCCCGCCTCCGGAAAAATTCACTTTAGTATCATCGTCTCTGCCGATGGTTGCACTGTCTTGTATATTACATGAACCCTATATACACTTATACCCTAAAATCGAATTAGCACGTGATTGTTTAGATTAACACTAAGATTACACTTATTTACACTTCACTATTTTCCATACCTATGGGGCAGGGTCTTAGGTTATGGAAATTGTAGTGTCCCACCACTTCTTGTTTGTCATTTAGTAACTTAGCCACATTTTTATCCGTAACTTTATCTATCACATATGGTCCCTCATATAATGGGAAAAATTTTGCATACAGCTTCAAATTTGGGTTTGATACCTTGGGAACTCGTAGTAACACTAGTTGCCCTTCACTGAACTTGTAAATCTTCTTCTTTAATTTCGATTTCCTTTCCTTCCCTGACTTCACTAATGCTTGGTATATCTGTTCTGATGTTTTAGTTGGTTCTTGCGATATTTCGGGTCTCTCCAACGCGTATAAGATGTGGGGCGGTTTGTTTTGAAAGTGTGCTTCCCACGGGGAGATTCCTGTGCTATCGTGAGGGATGTGGTTCAGCCAGCGGTTAATGTCCGGAATTAATTTGTTCCATGTTGTATGGTCATTCTTGCAGTAAGTTCTGAATAACCTTGATAGCTCTCTCATTATCCGTTCAGACGGATTAGATTGAGGATGACGCACCGTCGAGTGGATGGGAATTGCCCCCATTCTGCGTATTCCTTCTTCCCACTTTTCACTCGTGAACATCGTTCCATGGTCGGATAATATCCTTTTATATGATCCGGCGATTTGAATAAACCTTTCCACTAGTTTTAAGCAGTTCCTTGAATTTACCTTATTGATTGGGTACACTTGGACAAACTTTGAAAATACATCTAGGATTACGAATATGTATTTATTACCGTGGTTTGTACGAGGCAGTGGTCCGTACACGTCCAGTGCAGCCAAATCGTTTTTCTCTGTTGGTATTATGTTCTGCATCGGGCCGTCATATTTCCGATTCGGATGTTTTGCCTTCAAACATGTCATACATGAGTTTATCACCTTTCGGATTTGTTTCCGCATTCCTTTCCAATAACACAGAGACTGTAATATTTGATGGATTTTTTCTGCACCAAAGTGTGCCAATGATGTGTGTGCAAATCTGATTAGTTCCTTAGTGCAATCCTGAGGTATCCAAATCCTCCATATTTCCGGGTTATCTTTGGTTTTAATTAGTACTGCTTCCTGTACTACTTTCCACCTGTCCTCCTTTTGCTGTAACATTGCGAATTCCGCCTCTTCTTCCGCCATCTGTCCTTGCTTGAATCTTTTAATTTTGCAAATCTCGTCGTCACTTTCCTGTAGCCTGACGAGATCATTCCAGTCGAATACCGGTGATATCGAGATTCCTAGATCAATCGCCATTACGTGGAATTCCCTGGCGTTGGCGTATTTACTGTCCCTGCCTGGTTCGTGTCTACTTAAAAGGTCTGGTAAATAATTTTGAGTCCCGCGACAATGTTCTATGTCAAAGGAAAACTCCTGTAATGCTAATACCCATCTATGCAGTCTGTCGTTCTGCAGATGACATCTGCTTAAAAATGTTAGAGCTTGGTGATCAGTTCTTATTGTAAAATGTCTTCCTTTTAGGTAGGGTTTGAATTTTGCTACTGCCCATATGATGGCGTTCGCCTCCTTTTCTGTAGCCGAAAATCGGAGTTCGGGTCCTTTCAAGGTTCTGCTAGCTATTGCCACTATTTTCTCCTGTTTGTCGATCACCTGATATAGCATTGCTCCCATACCGAAATCACTACTGTCTGTCTGTACCACGCACTTTTTTGAAAAGTCCGGATGTGCAATAAAGCAACTGTTATAAAACATTTCCTTTACTTTCTCGAATGCTTCTTGATACTTTTCATCCCACTTCCATTTTCGGTCCTTTTTTGTTAGTTGGTAGAATGGATGCATTGCTTCTGCGAATCGTGGGCAAAATCTGGCGTAGTAGTTACAGGTGCCGATGAATCTGCGTACCTGTTTAACTGTTTTCGGTGGTGGTATGTTCTTGATTTCCTCGATAGTTTCCGGCTTCATGCTGATTCCTTCTGTGGTTATTACGTAGCCCAAGAACTCTATTTTCTTAGTGAACCAAGTTGATTTCTTCACATTCAGTACTAAATTATTTTCCTTTAATATGTGAAATAATTCTCGTAGGTCTTCAAAATGCTGTTCTATTGATCTAGCTTGTAAAACTATGTCATCCACATATGTTGTAACCCTGTTCTGCAGCTTTCCTTGCAAAATCTTGTCCACGCATTGAATTAACGCAGCTCCGCTATTGCGTAACCCGAATGGCACTCTACAAAACACATAACATATTCCCTCAAATGCGAATCCTGTATACTGCTGGTCCTCTTCCGCCACTTGCATTTGCCAATAAGCTTTACTAAAATCAGTACTAGAGAAAATGATGTTCCCTCCAAACCTCTGCAATGCTTCTTCCACCGGTAACGGAGCATCCCTGTATGGTTCTGTTACTGCATTTAGTCTTCGTACATCTAGGCATAATCGTATTCCTCCATCTTTCTTTTTGACGATCACGATTGGGTTGGTGTAGGATGTCTGTGCCTTTCTTATGATTCCATCATTTATCATTGATGCTAATAGTTCAGAAACATCTTGCTTCAGCGCTGCTGGTATCGGATAGTTACGCTGTCGAAATGGTGTTGTATCTGTAAGTTGGATTCGAAATGTGAATCCCTTTATTGGTGCGCGATTCTTCTGGAATACTTCTTTATTCTCCATCAACAGCTGCAACAGTTGCTCCTTGTGACGCGTATTTAGTATCTCTATCTTCTCCGTCTGCTGCCTCAGCTGTTCTTCTAATGATTCTTCGGCCACTGCGCCCGTGCATACTTCGTATCCTTCGTCTATCCCCAAGTCGAATCGTATCGCCTGGCTCCCCAACTCCACCACTTGCCGTTCTAGATCAATAATTGCTCTGTGATCGACCAGAAAATCCGTCCCTATGATTATCGGGTGTAATAACTTTTTGACTACCAGGGCCACTATCTCTTATACTTGGTCGCCAATCATGGCTCGAAACATTATTTGTTTTGTGATGGGGCTTGACTTCTTCTGAGTAGCTCCAATCACATACGCCCTATTCATAGGCAAACACATTATTTCTTTTCCTTTTGCTTTTAATTCCTCGTACATTTCCTCCGACACTACTGTAGTCGTGCACCCTGTGTCTACTAATGCTTCTTTAACTACTCCCTCACATTCCATCGTAATCGTGGGACACTTCCTGATTCTGATCGCTGAGCTCTTACTTCTCTGCCACGGTTGGGCATCGTGAGTTACTGGCTGTATAGTATTTATGGAGACCACGTTAACTTTCACAATTTCCGCGTCCGTAATGGGGCCACCTTTCACCACGGACTTTATTGGTTTAAATAGTGCTCTTGTTCTCTACTTGTGCTAGGCTGTGCTGGTTGGTCAGATGCGCTTCCGCCCCCGCCTCTTGACTCCGTGCGGTTTGGGTTGGGTCCGCTCCAGGCCGGTCTTTGGTTCCTCGGCTCTGGTCTCCATCCATCTCCCCCTCTTCCGCGTTGATTTCCCTGGTAATTAGTGCTCCTGTAACTCCCTTGCCCCTGATTCCGTTCTGTTCTTATCATATTAATGTTCCCCTCATTCCTGTTCTTTGGTGCGCCTGCAAAAGTGAGGTCGTACCCTCCTAACACATTCTGAAATCTCTCCAAGTTAGTGTGCTGCACACTACGTAATAGATTCTGCACCGTAACTGGGAATTGTCTCGTTAGTACACATATAATTTCTTGATCGCTCATCGGTGGGGATAACGTTTTGTATTCCATGATACGCCTTGTTGCGTATTCCCGCAAGCTTCCCATTGACTGGTTGTAGTAATTATTCATCAAGCTGATTTTAAAATTGATTTGAATCTCCTCATTCCAGTCAAAGAACCGATCAAAGAACCGATCTTTAAATGCCTTTACTGATTCGGGAAACTCATCAAATGTATCGGCCCATATCCTTGCGTTCCCTTCCAGCATTAAATATAACAATTGTATCTTATACCTTTCCGAGGTATTGATGACAGCTAAATGTCGTTCTGCCGCCTTCATGAATATGCACGGATTTTCTTTACCGTCTCCTGAAAATTTTAGTGATCTTGGAGGGGTGAATGGTACCGTCCCGCTTGCTGCAATTGGGGATGCCTTGCATTCTTTTATTTGTTCGATCTCTGTTCGTAGTGACACAACCTTCTCTTCGCATTCCCGCTTATTCTCCTGCATTTCTTCCTTGACTACCAACTGCATCCTTTCAATTTTCTCGTCCTGCTTAGCGGTTTTAGCATCTAATTGCTGGTTCAACTTATTCTCCAAATCTCCCCCCAGACTAATTACTTGGGATTCTAATTCCTTTTTCTGTTTCCCTAATTCTTCGTCAGTCCATTGCTCATGAATTTCCACTCGCTCCGCGATTTTGGTCATCTCATTTTTCGTTAACTCAATTTGTTCTTCAGCGCGTCCTATTCGCCCCCCTATTGCATCTAATTTCCTATTCTGTTCTTCTGCCAGCTTCCTAATCTGTTCCTCTGTGAATAATTTCTGTTCGTCTAATTTCCTACTCTGTTCTTCCAATGTCTTCCTATTCTGTTCTTCAATTTTCCCATTTAGTTCTTCAACCAACCTCCTATTTCGTTCCTCTGCTTTCCTATCCCGTTCTTCATCCGACTTCTTCTGATCTTCTACCGCCTTCTTCTGTTCTTCCCGCATCATCATTATCATCTGTATTATGTCTAACTGGGTATCTTTTCCACCCCCCCCGATTTGGATTTCCTGCTGCCTGGTTCATCGGCGTTGACGTGATTTCTACTTCTTTATTAAAGCTATCCCCTGACGTATCATCCAACCGGCTCCCAATTCCACTATCCCTGCTTTCCGATGAAATGCTATTATCGATTCCTACATCTATCTCCCTTACTTCATCCGCCTTCTCCTCCCGGTCCAGCACTACATTTTGCGCCTCCATTCTGTTGCTTTGAGCTATCCGTTCGATCCTCACTTCGCTAAAATACTCGCACAAATTTTCCTTTTGCCTCACCTAACAACGGTACAACAGTTATCCTATGGATTTACTATGCCCGCCACAGCACTGTATACTCTTTATAACTGTTATAATGCACTAATATTTCAAATGCTGAATGATGACGAACACACCCTCACTCACCACAAAAACACAAGAAACATATTCTCTGCAATCAGTAATATTATTACCATTTGACTACGTGTATGCCGCTGACAAACTTATTAACATTATTACAAAAATGCTCTCAAATTTTAGTAAATCCACTATTAATTTGAAATTACTTCTCAACACAATTATTGCTATATTATGTACACAACAATCACTCACAGTTACATGTCATATCTTCTCCATAAATTTCCCTCAATAGTACCATATAAATATTAACAGTATACATTCACAATACTGCTATACATTCCCCAACCTAGTATCCTTTCCATTGAATTCCACAAGCTTTACCATCACCAATGGATAATGCACTGCTGAATGAACATTCCCAGCAGTAATGTGCACAATTTATACAATAATATTAACCACCCTTATATTTCCACAAGAATTATTACTGCTTCCCAATTCTTTAATTTCCATGTTATTAAAAACTACCAACCAATTCAAACATTATTAACATGTTTTACAAAATTTGAAATTCTATTACATTATATCATTTACAATATGTACATGTGTGGCTTTCATAAACTCAGTCATTGTAGTAGTAATTTTATACTGGTTACTCTCAAATAATTTCCTATATCTGCCCACAATTAATTTCATAACAAAATTTCTGTAATTAATAAGTATTCATTGTGCTTTCTTGACTTATACATGCTTTGTTAGTACCTGTACTATTACTTTTGTTTCCTCTAATAATGAGCTTTACATTGCCTGCCTATTATCTTTAACCTGCATTACTATACATCAAATACATGCACAGTACCTTCCAATATTTTACCAACTTTCCTAAGGCCACATTTCTTAATTACACGCTTTCCAGACTTGTTCGGGCGCCAGCTGTGACGTACCTGGTGATGCCGGGTATTTCACTGCAATATAACACTAAAGGAGGGTATCTTTTCCGTGAATGGGTCCCTGGATAAGTTGGTATAACATTGGGAAAGTTAATTAGAAATGGACATACAATCATGAACAAGATTTATTTGCAAATCAAATAGGTTAATTACATGATCTGACAACGTTTATACACTCTGCCTTGGTACCAAGATTAGGTGTAATATGCATTTATCATACCTTCGGGGCCCCGACCAAATACCTTCGATGCTCGTAGAACAGCTCGTACCGACAGGGTTGCCGACCTCTACAGCAGCTGTGGGCCGTCGGCGGCTGATGGCGTGGCGGTTGTCCTGGGCTGGTGACCTTGCGGTTCCTCCCCGACTCGGATCTTGATACCACGGCGTTGCACCTCTCTCGAATCACCTTCCGTCGATGGATTTAATTACTCAACCCGCGCCTATCACGCGTGCTGGTCTCAGTTCCGTACCACACAGTTTCGATAAGGTTTCCACTACGCTAACTAATACAAGCACGATCGACTGTTCTATCAACACGAATCTTTTATTCTAGTGATACTCTCATCATCTACTTCACGTATTTACTGCTTCACAGTTACTATTACTTTACGAACGCATCGCATGTTCCCTTTTGTCCATGCGCTAACGGCGAGCTTTTCGCCACACGTCCGAACTCTTCGCCGCTCCGCTAACATCTGTCCTCTTCGCAATTCTCCTAACGACTGCCTGCACGTGCTCGCTGCCCAGTTTGTAACCGACATTCTCACGCTGGCCTCCCGGCGGTGGCACCGGTGGCGGTAGCGACCGTTGCTAGCTCCCGTCGTTGTTCGCAGCGCTTGGCGTACGTACCGCGCAGTCCAAAATATATATTGATTACTTACACTAATGTTTTAATTAGTGTAAAGAAACACATTATGTGTTTCAATATGTAGATTATTCGAAGTCGCCTCCACGTCTGAGTGGCTTAATTTCGGTGTGACCTTTATTTTTGTGCAATACTGTTACAAAATGTTGAGCGTTTTTAAATGGCCAACACATTTCTTCAGTATGTATTGCGGAGAGCTTTTTTTCGATACAGAGTAGCAAAGCAGATAATATTAAATTACAAATTCGCTCCTCTTCTCCGCAATAAAATATATCGTTGTGAAAACATAGTTATATTTTTCAGTTTTCTAAACATCCTAAACATTTGCTTAGCTATGTTCTGGGAGGCAGAAAGTCAAAATTGGGCCCATATCTGAATGTAAAATTAAATTCATTTACTTGTTTACCAACATTTGTTCGCGTGATTCCTTAATTAAGTTTCCGTCAATTTAGAAGACAGGCGAGGTACGTTTGTAACTAAACCCTTATCCTCAGGACGAACAACCGAAAGAAGAGAAGTGAATTTGTAATTTATATAACTTGTTGCTCTGTATCAGAAACAAATTAATTATCAAGTTCATTCAATATTTTTTGCAACTAATGGTATCTTGATCTCTATCATTTGGTACCCATCAATTGCCGGTGCAAATTCGACATTAATAATGACTAACTTCTCCAAAATTTCATCGCCCCCAGGAAGTTGATACGGTCTCCGTTGAATACCCCTGCTGTAGATAATCGTCGTTCGATCCTACTCTTCAACTAGGTGTAAAAACTTTAATTGCTTCAGGGCCAGGGATCTGTTTGGAAGCTCATATGCTATGACTGTACAAAAAAAGGAATGAAAAATCCTGGAAAATGCTTAAACAACGAGTGGGCGCATGACTCTCCAAAGAGTGTGTTCAATGACAACGCAAGAGCGCGCTGGCGGATGCGCGGACCGAAGGATGCAGGCGGAAGGGGCGTGGTCGTAGGTGGGCAGTGGGGACCGGAGATCGGGCGCCGGACGCGAAGTGCGGTGCGCCAGCTGCGCTACGGCCAGAGCAAATATGTACGCTCTCTACCCAGCGTCCCGCCCAGCAACCTCTCCACCCCACACCCTGCACGCACAGCACTTCCCTGCCCGCCCGGTTCCCCGCCCGCCCGGCTCCCCGCCCGCCCGGCTCCCCGCCCGCCCGGCTCCCCGCCCGCCCATCATCCTTCCTCCCAGCACTTTCCCTGCCGGCTTCCCGCCCGCGCCCGCCCAGCACCCTTCCTGCCAGCACCTTCCCTTCCTGGCATCCTACGCGGCCGGCACCCTCCTCTTCTATTCTCCACCATGCCACACCTCGCTCCAACCTGGACCGTGACGCTCGATTAGCTAAATGCACGCATCAAATTACTTGCTGCCAACGGATTGTACTTCGATGCACTGTTCTGACTCAGCAAAAGGGTTGAATTTAAAAAAAAGACGAACAAGGAGCACGAAGGAAAACATGAAGACTGAAAATGAAAGTGAGAAAAGATGGAGAAAGCGGTGTCAATCAAAGTCAAAAAAGAAAGAAAGAAAGAAAGAAAGGAAGAAAGAAAGAAAGAAAGGATAGAAGAGATAGAAAAAGATAGAGGGAAATGAGATAGTAGGTACGAATGGGGTACGATGGGGTACGAAAAGAGGTAGTAGGAAGAAAATAAAGAAGGAAAATAATGGAGGCAAATGATGACTCTTTCGCAAAGGTATGAAGATGAAAATAAAATTAAAAACGTTTAAATATCAGGGCCTAAGAAGTAAATTTGCACGACCGTAATAAAGGTGAAGCTATGTATCGTGCATTCGACTGTATCGTACACAGACGTGTGTAGACAAGGTTGTTGATACCAATGAGAAGTCCACGCAACTTCCTCTTGGAGAAGAAATGTAAATGATAGAACTCTGGGTCTGGAGACGATTTTGAGCATGTTGTGGGTTATGGTAATAGAAATGGATCATAATCATGGAAAAGCCACTGCGCAACAACTGCCAATGTGGCTTAGAAAATCTACACATGCCACTGCAGTATTTCTCACCCGGAAGGCATAGGGTTCCAGTGCACACGGTGGCAGGTTTTTTGATTCTGGCTGGTTAGTTTGCCAATCGAATTCAGTCACTGTCTGGATTGGCTGGCTGCTCTGATCGGTAGTTTTCTGTGGTTTCTTCGGTCACCCAGGCGAATGTCGGAGCAGTACCCTAACAAAAGGTCCACAGACAGCGCGCGATCTTTCGTTCCTCTTCATTGTCCTATCCTCACCCCTTACTTACGTACACTTACACTCACATGTACTACACTATCATACTTGTCGGTACATCACTGGGGAACTTTGAAGGTGCCCCGCTGGTTGGGAAAATTCCCGGAAGCTTAAGTAGGTCGGTCCCGGCTCTTGACAGCCAGCGGGGGAAGATGACAGTGACCTCTCTCGATGAAAACATGTACGAGACTAATGACCTTAGTATTTGACGCGCCCGAGATCGCGAACAATCAATCAATCCACTGTGCAATTAAAGTATATATAATGAAGCGCAAGCATAAGCTTCGTTGATCCAAAGTGTCAGAGAAGATTCCTTATCTCAAACAACGGTTATTGATTTCTACAATAATTCTTACTGAACCACTCTAACAGAGAAAATATTCGAGTAACGAATCATTTAATCTCCTTATTATTGAAAAAATTCTCATTATTAAAAATGGATAATTAATTCTAATGTGAAAGCATAAAGTGACTCACAGCACACACACAAGTGAGTAAATATAGTAGTTTTATTTGTAAGTAATTAAAAATATTAATAACTGTTAATTTGCCTACATCTTTCTTGAAATAGTTTATGAATTAACATGTACCAATGAATTTTTGAAACAAATTTATGATCGAGTTTTCAAATTCATCATTAATCATTAATCAATTCATCATTAATTGCTATTGGCGCACTCATGGTAGGGGTCTGATGAGACCCCCTTTTAGAAGCCAACGACACGTATTAAAACATATTCATAAACATAATATTCTATAATAACGAAAATCATTCGCTACATCGATTGTTTATGTTTTATATTAAATATTAACTATAAGTTGACAAATTACAAAACATTTTATATTCCCTGCAAATAAAAAAAAATATATAAGAAAACCCTAAATCGCCAGGAAACATCACATAATCCTGTAGCCTCACCCCTCCTCTCTCGAAAAACCCTGGCTCCGCCGCTAATCATCATTCAAGCTATTCTTAATACAACATGAAATTCTAGCGTAATTCTCCACGAAGGTGTCAAAGATTTAAGAACGCTAGTTTACGTACAGCAAACACGTCTTATTTCTTCAAAATACACGAAAGAAACTCTTTGTCCCATCTCAGTCACAATGAAAACATCTACGCAATGATCCACGCAAACATTGTGTCATTCCCCCTTCGCAGCTGTACTCACGCAGCGCCACTGCCTTGTTTATTCTGGTATCGCTTACTGGAAGTGTCAGCGTTGACGCCTCGTCTGTAGGGGAGCGGCCTCCTTAAAAGGAGCAGAGGGGGAGGGATGGGCAATGAAACGCGAGAGGAAGGAAAACACGACGTGTATTACAAGCGGCGACGACGGGGAGGTTAAAAGGAATACTGACAAGACCAATAGAAAGGCGGCTGCCTTAACGAGAAGAAACAAGCGTTGATTCTTTCAAGGAATGTACACAGAGGTGTTATTGAGGTTGTGAAGATCGATTATATAATGTTTCATGATGGTATGACACGCTGCAGAGGATTTATTGTAAGAAATTATTATGTTCTTGTAATGAGAAGAAAATGCATTTGGTTCTCGAATGGATTTTCTTTGCCTTGCAAAGATTCTTCCCTTTTTCAATATTGTTCTTCTCCGTTATTTTTCTTTCCCTACACCACCCTTCCATTGACAGTAAGGCGTATAATTATTCCTAAACGTAGTGTCAGAGCATGTTTTACTCTGAAGCATCCATTGTATTGAATCGATATATATATATATATATATATATATATATATATATATATATATATATATATATATATATATATATATATATATAAGTAACTTGTTTCGATATGTAATTTGTTCGATATGAAAAACAATGATCTGAGTCCGTATATTTACAAATCGTCCGTGAGTAACCTTATTCCCTGAGCAGCATTTAGGTTGTCCGGTGCAGTAAGCATCGATCACTTTTCCCCTTCCAATTGCAATGAATCTCCAAAATGCAATGTATTTAGCCTTCCAATTTCTTACCAATATTGTTTGTTTCCCCGTCAATGCGCATTACTATTAAGCGAGTGGATTGAAAAGCAGATAAATTAATAAATATTCAATGACCTCTAGTTTCGAACTCACAACATTTCATCGGCATGAACTTCGAGAATATTGTTGATCGTGTATTATAATAATTAAATGATCAGATGATTACTGAGAAAAAACTGATGTTATTCGGTAACCCAAGAACCTGAAAGAAACCCGTAAACCTACATGGAGGGGTGAGGATTTGAACCTCTAGTATAGAGAGGTTACTTCGAGAAGGAACCAGTGTAACAGGCGGGGAAGCAATTGAACGTCATCTAGGGAGGTGACATTGCAACAGAAAATAGCTAAATGATAAAGCCCTTTACAAATGAGGTAACTGTAAACGGACAAATTGATAACATGGGCATAACCTGCTGTTATATTGCGAGCAGTGGACTAGCAGTAAGCAGCCAAAGTGGTCCCTTCTTATAGTAATCTCGCTAGAGACCGTCCATACATTACTTAACGCATATTTAGAGTAATTTGAATACACCCTCTCCCTGTCACGCACGCTTGAACCCTCTTCTAATAATTACGTAAAGCTTGTGACCAGACCCCCTCCCCCAATTACAATAGGTAAAAATCAAATATAAAGCAGAATCCAATTGTATTTGTGTTATAGATTAAAAATTATAATTATTAAAGATGTAATTTGTTGGTGCGGACTGCACACAACAATAAGATTGGGGACAAATTGAATGAAAGAAGGACGCGTATGCCAGAAAATTTCTTGCAAGCCATGCACACGCTGTCGTGGATAACACGCACGCTCCGAGCCCACTGCGCCAAGTTAACTGGATTCTAGAACATATTATAAATTGAATATTTTCTTCGTAATATAAAAGATACAATCATCAACAAATATTTTCATTTATTGTAACAAATTGATACAACATAACTTATTTCATTTATTATGTTTTTAATTTAACTTGTTAATATGATAATGTTTTAGAACAATACTGAATAAAAGGAATTATTTTAGCAAATGTTGAAATATTTTAAAAATAAAATCAGCATTACGTATCACTAAACTATGACCCCCTACCCCTATGTTACGCTACCCCTACCCCCCTTTTTTAGCGTTACGTAATTTATGGACGACCCTCTCTAGCAAGAGGCGGTATGCTAGCGAGTTCCTGCTACGCTCCAGGGTGCTTGAGGATGCACATTTAAAACTTTGCATTTCCGTTCACAGTAAAGCGCTTTCCAGGAATATAAGCATTCAACGTAACAATCTGCACTTCCACGCGTAGCGTGTAAAATCGCAGTTAGAGACAGTAATAAGTGCACGAAGCTTCCGCTCCATCCGGGAGCGAATGTCAAATGTTAAGGGTGCCACAGGATCATTTGTATTCAAATTCGTAGACAAGCGGACTTGATCCGCTCGGCAACCGGATAATTACTTTTATATTTTAATTAACTTGTTAACCTAATCATTACATGAGTACGCGCGGGTACCTGTGCGTGTGTTGGCAAAACACTTTCAATTGTAATCGATTAATTATATTCGAAAAAATAACAAATTTCGATTAATGGGTTGAGCAATCGAAAAGTAACGATTAATTGAATAATTGTTATAAATAATCCTTCTGTAGGGCAAAAACATTGTACATTTCTGGCGTAGTTTAAAAGAGGATAAGCATGAATCTGAACAGAAGTACGTTATCCAGATTGTTTACTCCATTCTTAATCTGTGAATATTTAAGCTGTAAATGTTGAAACGTTTCACGCATTTTTCTGAATTTAACTACTTTCCACAGCCAAGAAACTATATGTAAGCTTGGAGAAAGTCTCGTGTTTTTCTTCTTCCTGGAGCTATTACACTTCAAATTAAAAACTTTCAACCGAAACATACACTCACAGCTATACATGAACACATGTAAATATAAGAAGGGAAGTCGTTCAGTCACTGATTTTAAAAATTTGCTGATATAGAGACGATGCAGTGTTGAGTAGGGTTAGGTGAAACGCGATTGGGAAGCGATCCGCGTTATTTTGCTCATGTTCTGTATTCTCTTCACTTTCTGCAAAAGACTAATTCAAACTAACTCACCAGTGGTGAGTTGTGAGAAATTGGAATCTCGTAATTGGACACCGAAATGTGCAATTCCACAAATATGACCAACATTAACCAATGAATTCAGAGTCGAATAGTCAAAAGGTGTTTGAAGAGACTTTTTGAAGCTTGAATTATTCTTTTGAATTATTCTTAACATTTATTGATAAGATAAAATCTTAATTGAAAATCCACAAATAAATATTTGTTATATCTTGCTGAAACATGTTTACCAAATTACATTATAGAACTACCTCCCACAAATATTTGTACTGGTCCTGTAAGTTTTACCGACGTGCTAGCGTTGGAGACGCCACGCTAAGCTAGAAGAATGATGGCTCAGACAGATGGATAGAATGATTATTTCCAAAAAATAGAGCACTTTAAAACAAATAATGTATATATGTTTCAATGATTTTTAACAAGATGTTGATGACTTTTTGATATATGGCTGCAATTAAAATTACCGCTAATATTGTGACACAAACTGGTTATTGGAGCTCATTGGCTGAAGCTGGAAAGGCTTCATCATGTCACTGCATCATGAGCGAAATTCTACGTTCGTGTCTTATTTCGGCAGTAGAGCAGTCAAGATTTCGTTAACTTCTTGATTTGTAGCTTGAGTTGGCGAGTTATTCCAAGTAATTAGTTTTCTACTACTCACCAAAATATGTTACGGGTCACAGTTACTTCTATTACCCGCGCACCTTTTCTTGAGCTTCTTCGCTAGATTCGAGAGGAGTGGGGAGTTTGGTTATTTTGATGAAAGGAATTTCACGTTGAATTTGTAGTTTATTTTTCCATGCAAAATTGTTTTTAATACACGGAAGCGAACATTCCTCGTCACCAAATTTTGTTTACAACTCTCATTGCTATCATTTATTCTTAATGCAACTAATGTTGGGAAAGGCGTGGGAGTAGATATTCCTTGGCTCAAGAAAACGTGCGGTTACAGTAACAATGTTCCTGTCTCAGATTCGATAATTTGCCATGAATCACAGAGATCTTAAATTTCTGAAACAATATTCTTAATACAAACATGCAATTAAAATGAATATGTTAAATTTAGGCCAACTTCTAGCTTCTCGAAATGTGACACGGCGCCCTTCAAACAAAGCGATAAGTGTATTTTATTCTCAGTTCCTTGTGAATAAGATATTTAACTAACGGCGAAAATGAACTTATTTATTGTGACTATTAATGACAAAATAACTATGTGATGCTGGAAACACTTCAGCCAAACAGTATATATTTTAAGCAAAAATCCTAAAAATAATTTCAAATAAACGCAATTAATTTAAGAAAAAATAGAGAATGTATTACCGACAACACTTTATGAGAAATTTTCCCACTTGAAAAAAAGATTTTGAAGAAACCCAAATTAAACATTTTACTTCCTCCTGGTGAGAAGATTGTGAGAGTTTACTAGAAGGTGTAACCGGCAGATGATTGCAATATTAGACATTCACATCCCGGCTTGATGGGATGCGTTGCGGGAAGAATGCAGGCAGGTGGTCTCGGCGGAGAGTAGCCTTCCATTTCGGGCCTGTGGCTACCTTTTGCAGTATGTGTGCTTGCCTGTGTAGCGCTGTTTGCGGAGGGACGGCGACACCACACGTGCCCTCCCGAAGCCATCGCGTCCGCTGCGTCGCGCGGTCAGCCCCGCGCCGCCGGATGTGGCCGACCGCGGGGCGGTGTCGATTCCGGTACTGCTGCGTCGCTTTGCGGAGCGATCTTCCGGCGCCGGCCAGCTTTTGTGTAGACCTTCATGCCTTTGTCTCTCGGTTTTCAGTTTGTCCACTGTTCGTACGTGCAGCTACCCACGGAAAGAAAGAAATATGTCGTCTAGGAGTAGGAGAATTAGTGAAGGGTCAGCGTGGTGTGACAGAGCGTGATCGGAGCGTGATCAGAGCGTGATCAGAGCGTGATCAGAGCGTGATCAGAGCGTGATCAGAGCGTGATCAGAGCGTGATCAGAGCGTGATCAAAGCGTGATCAGAGCGTGATCAGAGCGTGATCAGAGCGTGATCAGAGCGTGATCAGAGCGTGATCAGAGCGTGGTCAGAGCGTGGCCAGAGCGTGGCCAGAGCGTGGCCAGAGCGTGGTCAGAGCGTGATCAGAGCGTGGTCAGAGCGTGGTCAGAGCGTGGCCAGAGCGTGGCCAGAGCGTGGCCAGAGTGTGGTCCGAATGTGGTCAGAGTGGTCAGAATGAGGCCAAAATGGGGCGAGAGTAGGGGAGGGTGGGGCGAGAGGAGGGCCAGAGTGGAGCCAGAGTGGAGCCAGAGTGGACCCAGAGTGGGACCACAGTGGGGTCGGAGTTGGGCCACAGTGGGCTCAGAGTAGATCATGCGCATGCGCAGATGCACGAAAGGGATGCGACACTTAAACTGCGCATGCGCAAGAAGATCGATAGTGCTGACGAATGCTGTTACATTTCCCCGGGACAAAATTCCCTAATTACTAGTATTGACACAGCCTGGCCGTTCTTCCACCCTCAATTTTTCATAGCACGCACTGCAGAAAGCAGAGCACTCCGAACAATAACACCACAGGTGTGCAATTTTCTGCAATAACGAGCTAATAGATCATCGTTGAAAATTTGGGATTTTGCTTCGCTTATATTTCAATCACACTTCAGTCGATTGTCAAAGCATTCTCGCTTTGATCGGGTTTTAACGTCAGCTAATCAGCCAATGTGTATTTTTGACGACGAAGAGTTCCACAATGATTAATGACCGTGATATTGATGCAATCGAATTCCTAGAGAGTTTTTCATGGAATTTGAGAACTGTTTACCCGTTTATGATGAATCACACCAATGTTTGTTCCATACAACATGATATTGTATTTTGACACAATAAATGATCTCGGATAATACACTTTTAATTTGCATTTAACACAACGAAATAATACGAGTGCATTAAAGATTTGTGCTATATATTTAATGCTCATTAACAAACTATGATTCACCCATTTCTTTGTTAACGAACAGTTACGAGATGAAAAATTAAAGAATTTAGAAATCATTTTTTTATAATAGGAACGAAATAGGAAAAATATAAATCAGATCAATGAATGATATTGCCTCAGAGACGATGTTTGAAAATCGCAATGAATACTCCCCTATTGTTTATCTAAACAGAATAATTACTGATGAATGCATTTACATTGTTTATCTATGTTCTCGGAATATCTATTCACAAATAATGTCTAAAATAAAGGACAATGAGCTTTTGTGTGATGAATTGTCTTCGACTGTCCGATATGAAATGTGTTGCAATGCTTCATTATCAACACTGAAATATGAATTATTGTTTGTGCAATGATAGTAGAATTGTTCATAATGGAATTATGTTTCATAATACCATATTCACAGGAAACAAAGTAACCAGCAATTTATATCGGAATTTGAAATGTGTTCCTTTTCATACTCATAAATACTGCGCTTTTCGGAATTCAAATACATTATTTTGTCATTTAAATAACAGGGTCACCTATTTATAGAATGTAGAATCCGTTTAAGTTAATTTTCTGTTCCAAGATGAAGAACAAAACTTTTGTGAAGTCCCTCAAGTATTAGAAACAGCAATTTTAGGTAATAGTAGTTCTTGGTATTTATCGTGCAATCAATAGTTTAAAACGTTTCTGAGTTAATGAGTTGATCGGAAAAATGTTCGATTCGATTAAGAATCGTAGTGCTGTTAAAATGCCTTTTCCTAGTGAAGTTCCCGTTCTGTGCCCTAATCATACTGTAACCTTAAAAGCACGCAAACAACTGTTAAACAGACCTACACCTTCTAGGAAATAATTGAGCCTTCATTTTCAGAATAGTTTTATATACTTTTTTTTCTTTGATACTCGTAATTTATTTTTATTAAAAATGATGAATAAATTATATAAATTGAAGCATCACTTCACAAATCTGCGTTATAATATTACATTTGATTTGCAGACTCCTCATCAAAGCTTTAAACGCTATTCACAATATACATTTAACGATGTATGTGTGTAATCCGACCCTCTTTAGACTGCTTTACATCTGATAATTCATACAGGACTTTTTATTCTCCAAGTTCTGTAGGCCCAATCTTTTCATAAACATTACAAAAACATTTATCAAAGCTTAAATAAATTACATCGAATGTATTTGCATTTAATTTGTGTGTGTTCCAAGAGAAACTATCCTAAGAGAGAATTTACTTCTCGTTTCGCAAACAAAGCGTCAACAAAGCTGCGGCTTTAACACTGGAGCAGGTCCCCTGCCTCGAAATCGATCCCTCGCTTCCGTCGGCCCGTGCGCCCTGGTTTGCTCGAGGGAAACAAGACAACACCAGAGAATTAACAAATACCGCGGATGCGCCCTCACCCGTAAACTTGCAGGCTCCGATTGCACGACGCGGTCACTCGACTGCCAGGCAGGTTTCATCGCCCCTAGCCCGCCACCCACCGCCTCCAGGGGGCTGTCCCACGGCTGTTGATTCGGTGCACTCTCTGTCCCGTCTCCACCTCTCCGGTGGCTATGTTTCATCGCCCCGCACCTTTTCTTTTCACTGCACCTCCTTCATTTCTTTCCCTCTCTGCCTCGTCCCACCCTGTCCCGCTCCGTCCCGGCCCGACCCGGCCCGACCCGACCCGACCCGACCCGACCCGACCCGACCCGACCCGACCCGACCCGACCCGACCCGACCCGACCCGACCCGACCCGACCCGACCCGACCCGACCCGACGCGACCCGACCCGTCCCGACCCCCGGGTCGCAAAGCTCAATCCTGCCCTGCCTTGCCCGCCCCGCCCTGCTCCCTGCCCCGCACCACGTTCGCACCACTACACCCACCCCACCCCCTTCCGCTCCACCCCGCTCTTCCCCGCACGTCCAGTCCCGTCCCACCCCGCTCCGCTCCGTCTCTCTGACGTTTTCACGCCACACATTCACTCTTCAGGGCTTGTATCGCGCTTGTCTGTCGAGGAGCCATCGTTACCTCCTTCGCCTTTGTCACTGCCTTGGCTCTCCCTCCACAGATCTGCTCCGTAAATGCCCTCACTTTTCAAATCGTACTTTTCATTCTCCTGCCTCCTTTTCCCGTTTCATATTACCACTTCCTTTTATTACTAAGCATTACTTCTCTTACGTGGCCTCTTTGCCCGGACGCCTCTGCTATCTCTCTCCATTCATAATTTGTTTTCCGTTTTGGAGGGTTGTTTTCTCGTTCACTACGTCTTCGCCAATGTAAATTCCTCCCCTCCTACTTTCCCGCTGTTTTACTTGCGAAAAAGACTTGTCCAACTACTCTTTGGAACAAACGTTTTTGCTTTCCTTCTCCACCTTGCTCCCGAACCATTGAAAAACCTACTTCCGTTTCCGTGTTCGCCCATTGCTCAAGTGATTTGACGTACTCCCATCACACGCCCTTCTATCACCACTTTCTGATTTCACTTCCGGCGCAGTGGCAAGTACAGTAGAACCCCAGTAATCCAAACGAATTGGGGGTGTGGGCTGTTCGGATTCGAAAATGTTCGGAATATTCGAAAAAATGTACCGTACATTTACAACACACACACACACACACACACACATCTATAGGATTACCAGACAATGCAACGTAGCGTGCGATGTGAGAAAATGGCAACGCAGTGTAGCGATCGTCGTCACGTCATCACGTCGCATCATTAAGCAGATTCAGTTCCTTGCGGCAAAAGAAGATTGCCGATTTTGGAAGTTCCTGTAAGTGAACATTACTGATACATAAGCGTGTGATATACACCGTAGTTACAAGTGCAATAAACGTTTCATTTCGACAACTTGTGTTTCAATAATTAGTTGTTCATATCTACAGTAATTATAAAATCCTTTCCTTTCACTACAATTAAGCATTTTATTCATTTTGTTTATTTTTACTCCCTAACGAATTTTGTTTGGATTATCCGAAATTTCGGATTTGCGCGATTCGGATGAGCGAGGTTCACCTTCCTTTTTTCTGCCAATCATCTGTGACACTACTATTCCTTCATAGTAGTCATAGATTCTAGCAAAGGTATCTTCTCCCTCATCGTAATTTCTGCTTTCGCAAACTGTGTCACTTTTACCAATATCCCTCCTTGCCATTTTCTCCAAACGGCCGTTGTCTCTTAATTTGCCTCTTAATGTCTCTTAATTTGCCAAACCTTCCCTGCATTAACGCCTTCGCCTGCACTTCCGGCTTCGCCTGCATTCCTGTTAATATCTACACTACCATAGGCCTGCACTAACGTTTTCTCAGGCACCAACACCTTCGTCTTCGCCTGCATTACCATCTTCGTCTGCACTAACACGACCTGTAGCTCGTCCTCTCTCTCCTACTCTCTCCCCCCTCTCCCCCTCTCCCTCTCCCCCTCTCCCTCTCCCCCTCTCCCTCTCCCCCTCTCCCTCTCCCCCTCTTCCTCTCTCTCGCTCCCTCTCTCTCGCTCCCTCTCTCTCGCTCCCTCTCTCTCGCTCCCTCTCTCTCGCTCCCTCTCTCTCGCTCCCTCTCTCTCGCTCCCTCTCTCTCGCTCCCTCTCTCTCGCTCCCTCTCTCTCGCTCCCTCTCTCTCGCTCCCTCTCTCTCGCTCCCTCTCTCTCGCTCCCTCTCTCTCGCTCCCTCTCTCTCGCTCCCTCTCTCTCGCTCCCTCTCTCTCGCTCCCTCTCTCTCGCTCCCTCTCTCTCGCTCCCTCTCTCTCGCTCCCTCTCTCTCGCTCCCTCTCTCTCGCTCCCTCTCTCTCTCTTTCTCTCTCTCTCTCCTGCCCCTCTGTCACAGTCACCGCCTCCGCGCCTTCCCGCCTGCACCCTCCCACGGCCATCGCCCGTCGTGCCGCCCCCACTGCCGCCCGCCCCGGTTGCCGTGGGCGGCCGATGACAAGGGCGCACGTGTCAGATGCAGCGGGCTCAAAGGCGAGCACGTCCTCTGGGCAAGCCACTCCCCTGCCCCGACGGACAAGCACTGGATGCAAATGGCGAACCGCCCGCCCGCCCGCCCGCCCGCGCCATCCTATGCAATGGGGAGGCGCGACGGGTGTTCGAACCCGCGCCAACTGATGACAGAGCGCCTTCGCCAATGCGGAGCGGGAACGAATGAATCGCGCGACGCCGGATTCTAAATATGCATGTTTTCTACACTTCGTATTGGCTCTTCACAGACCAACCAAGGTGGCTGGACCTTATATTCGTAGTACGTTGAAGCTATATTTTCTTTTTATTATTTATGTACTTAATCCACGTTCAGCATATCAGTCCTTCACAAAGTTTATTTTGTATGGTAAAGAAATGAAGAGTATTATAATAAAATCAAATACTATATTACAACAGCACATACTTTCTCGAATTATTGGTAAAAGTTACGTAAGATTATATTTCACCCTACTAACATTTCAGCCTTCACTTAAAAAACGGTATTACTCAAAATTACGCGAAAACGACAAATATTTCAATAACTGTCTGGGAAATTATTTTTAAATCTTAATTAATAGCATTGAAAAATAATGTCTAGCTTCAATGTTGAAAATATAGGACAGGTTTTTAACCAAAATTATAAGTAAAAGCTACTATATTTTTCAAAACATTGAACCTGATATGATATAAAGATCTAATATAGGAAATTATATTGCATTATACAAGAAATCTTACATGAATAATTTAAATGTAGATGGGCGTCGAACATTTTTTTAACTTTTCCAATTTTTAATTTACCTAGATTTTACAAACTTCGAAGCGAGTTAATCCATTGGACATGTTTTGTGGTTTTTTGTCGATTCAAATCTATTATATAATGCCGTAACTCCAAATGAGGTGATGAGAAGAGAAAGTGAGAATGCATGTAAATATAACAAACAGTAAACGTGTGAAGATGAACTCATAAAAATCAAGGAAATGAGTTTGCAACAGAGGACGGACGGTATACGGAGTACAGCAGCAAAAGAGGTTCTCACGTCTTCACGTCTTATCGTATGCCTTGAAGGAAACAGAAATTCAGTTCAGGAAACAGAAATTCAGGCTACACAGTCTTGTTGGTAGAGAGTTTCAATTATAGATCTGTGAACAGAGGCGGAGAGAAGGAATACAAAGAATACTTTAGACTGAGGACGAAAAAAACCTTGCAACTACGGGAATCACGATACTGACTATTTGGAGAATCGTGGGTGACGTACTGCTGCGGAAGCTTTTCAAAGCTTACTCCGTGCAATCGGCTAATAGACTCATTGGCGACGAGATCAAACAACACTGTTAAATCCGATAAATAAGCTCGTAAAATTGAACATAAAAATATACGTACTATTGCAGTAGATATCGGAAAATGCCGCTTTGCATATAGAACTATTTTGGATTAGCTCAACTGCATGGAAGAGCCCTAGGATCATGGCCTGAAAGTAGTAACACTGCAAACGCGTCACGGATTAGTTTCTAAAGTCAAACGACAACTGCAGTGAAAATAGTGGAGGATAGAGTGAAGCGGCAGGATTACGTGATGTAGACGAAATGGGAAGGTGTTTGGAGAACATACATACGAATTATCACATAGCAAAACACGGAATATGAATCGTGAAAATGTATGGTGAAAAGCCTTGAAAATGAGGTGATTTAATTTTACAATGCCTCATGCAAGTAATTTTTTACTAATTAAATTTGTTCGAAGAATTGGTTGCCCTGACCGGGACTCGAAACCGGTGCTTCTGGTTTACGCCCAGCTGCTCTAACCACTAAGCTACCGAAACTACCAATCCTTTGAACAGTTTTCACGAGCGCGTTTATCGCTCCTTGTATATATTACAACTAATTGTCACCATCCCGTCACCTTGTTGGACGCAATTACGCTTGGATAATATATTCCGCAGTAGTAAAAGAATCTAATTGCGTCCAACAAGGTGGCGGGATGGTGACAATTATATATAATATATTTTCACGATGAATATCTATGAATGTCAATCATTACATCGAAATTTTTAAAATAAATTTCAGATACACTGTGCATGTTTAAAAACCGATGAAAATATGTTAACGAGATGGGTAATATTACTTGAAGTTGTACATTTTTTTATTCTTTAACTGCACCTCCTAACACTAAAAAGGATACAAGAAAATAATCCTTATACGAAAACAAAGACAGAAGCAGCACCCTTTTCCAGTGCCAGATATGAATGACAACGTTGCTGTCCAAATTCTCAGGGTGACACATTTTTGCACCCAGTTTTAATAAAAATCAGAAATTACACTAGTCTAAAAATCTGAATATTTTGGTATCCCAATTGAAATATGACAATCTTCAATAAATCAGCACACCGAACAGGAATATGAAAATTATTTTATTTTGTTAGTGGCTTCGGATATCTCACTCTTGTTTTTCTGTTACTTCATATTCCGCAACTACGACATCTTAAGATTCTTTAAGAACCCTGCAATGGAGCAAATGGATCAACCAGGTAAGTATGTCAATGTCCGCAATCACGGCACTGTATTGGTGCACCTCACTGTTGAAACTGCTATTCATATTCATTATTTACAACACCAGTATTCTTCAGGAAAGAAAAACTAAATGAGATCTCAAGAAGTGGATCTTTAAAGTCATAATGTTACCCAAATTACAACTTGACATCAGGCGCTTTTCTACGAGATCTTCATAACCATTTGCCCCCGGCTTCCAGATGTCATCTTGTATACTGGCTTCCTGTCGTCAATTCTCTAATCCACATCATGCTCTCTTCTCTTCTCAGAGATTACGTTAAAATATCTCATTCTAAAGACGTGGAGATATGCTTATGACTGGAAAAACACCTCCCCGAAATCATTGCATCATTGAATTTTGGGACTTTTCTCCAAAGTTGCAAAACTCAACGTTTTTTAGATTTAGTGCTTTTCCAAATATATTCACAGACATAACCTAATGCGCAGAGGGTAACAACATATTGACAGATTCCAGTACAAAGAAATGAAGCACATTGTTCTTTCCTACCTCCAAGGCATATCTAGGTGGCCAAATCGTCTTCACGTATTGTTAAGCCTTGTCCCTACCACGTCATTTACATGGAAATCAACATCTTGTATATTCTGGTTTCATTCCAATCAGTAGTTCAATTCCCTTTTAAGGTTCGCACATATTGTCACGTGATTGTTCAAATACATGTGCTGCAATGTTTATTGATTCATATCCTCATTAATTTATTTCCTATGAAGCGCAAAGCAGTAAAAATGGAAAGTAACCCATTCCCAATTCGAAGAAGTTGGTCATTGTAAAATTTGATGCCGCAAGTTTCATGGGAAAATGTGATACCAATGTCTATATATGAAACGACGGGCACGGCATAACGTACGAGTGAATTATCATTGCCATTTGTGATAAATTCTTGATTCCACTTGGAATATAGATTAAGAGTATTCCTCAACTAGATTAGAGAGAATGCTACTTAGTTGCCCTGATAAAATCCAACACACTTCATTTCGGCAAAAACGTCGAAACCTATTGTAACCATTACAATAAATCGAACCACAACCTCTTAATATACATATGTTTAGTTGCTGAATTTTAAAAATCATATTCATTGCTTATTAGTGTAGGTTAATGAAAAAATATTACAATTCCAAGTGTCAGGGTCTGTTTCTCAGTTAGGGACCTGTCCCGCAGTTTGTAACGCCACCAACAAGGCGGAGGTTGGAGCGGTGGCAGTCGCTCGCCTCCCAGAGGGAGTACGTGACGGGCGTGACGGGCGTGACGGGCGTGACGGGCGTGACGGGCGTGACGCGCGTGACGGGCGTGACGGGCGTGACGGGCGTGACGGGCGTGACGGGCGTGACGGGGGACGGGCGGGACGGGCGGGACGGGCGGGACCGGCGGGACGGGCGGGACGGGCGGGACGGGCGGGACCGGCGGGACGGGCGGGACGGGCGGGACGGGCGGGACGGGCGGGACGGGCGGGACGGGCGGGACGGGCGGGACGGGCGAAACGGGCGGGACGGGCGGGACGGGCGGGACGGGCGGGACGGGCGGGACGGGCGGGACGGGCGGGACGGGCGGGACGGGCGGGACGGGCGGGACGGGCGGGACGGGCGGGACGGGCGAGGCGGGCGAGGCGGGCGAGGCGGGCGGGACGGGCGGGACGGGCGGGACGGGCGGGACGGGCGGGACGGGCGGGACGGGCGGGACGGGCGGGACGGGCGGGACGGGCGGGACGGGGCGGGGTCCTGGCCATGCGGGATGAGGCGGCGCGCGGCGCGGCATGGATAGGTGGACCGAGCGGATGAGGCGGGGCGCGGTGGGGTGGAGTGGGGTGGGGTGGGGTGGGGTGGGTGGGGTGGGTGGGGTGGGGTGGGAAAAGGATGGGTGGAAGGGAAGAGGCGAGGAGGTCGGAGTGGCCCTCGAGTAGCGGCGTCGGGGGAGCGGGGCCACGCGGCAGCAAATCAATTGCGTGGGCGGCCCCGCTAATGGGAACGCATCGCAGGTGGCTCTCCAGACGCGTGCCTGCCCTCGCCAACGACCACGCACAGTGGCGCGAAGGGCGCAACCAGAGGGCAGCCAAGCCGGGAACGAAGGGGCTCTTTGGGCTTTGCCACAATCGCGGTCGCGTAGCACAGGGCTGTTCAAATGTAAGGATTTAGGCCAGACTGCATAAGGCGGCCCGCTGCAGTGGCCCACGTGTTAATCGCTTTTCACTCACAGCGGCTGAGTTTAACTCATGGCCAGCATTGTCGCAGCATCTGGGGTGACCGGAGTTACACGCAGGTTCGATCCGCGTCGCTAGCGGATTTTTGATACTTAGCTACGTCGAATTCAATCGCTGTATGCGGGGGATTCTAGTGGCCCGTTGCTCTGATAGGTAGTTTTCCAAGGTTTCTCCAATCAATACCAGTCGAATGCCGAAGTAGTACCTTAACAAACGGGCCACGGACTGTTCACAATCTTTCCTTTCTTTTCCTTGTTCTATCCCTCTCCTTACACAAACACACACACACACACACACACACACACACTAAACTACTGCGCAAGTCGGGGAACGTAGCTTAGAGGTTGTCTCGGATGGGATTATGCTCGCAGCGGAGAGATACGTGGATTGCAAAATTTTGAGCAAGCGAACGTGTAAGTTGGCACAGGATCCCGGCACCCAAGTTGGCACAGGATCCCGGCACCCAGTGGGGAGAGGAACGCCATGCTATCTCCCGGAATAAAACATTCACTTTACTAATTGTACTAATTACCATAACAGTTGTCGCGTCCGGAAACATCAAACACTCACTAGATTAGAGCCGATCGCACTAGAGCCGATCACTCCAGTGTCTTCCCTACCCTCCCGTCGGGTAGACATGATAGGAAGCGAATACTCGCTCGGACAGGGTACATCAAGTTGCGCGCACACTTGAGCAGTCCTAGTGTAAAGCTTCTTCATCACCTCAATTACCGTTTGTTTTTCAAATCATTGCACAATTAACTTCTTCTGACGTGAAGAACAAATGTAAACACGTCATGCGTGTTTTACATTAGTATGTTTCACCGAAATGATAATACGTCTCTTTCTCACCAAAATCTCGAATGGAAAAATGCGTGACGATAACGCTTGGCTATAGTTTAGAAAGGGTTAAGTAAATTTGTGTGCAATCGTCTTGTAGCGGAAGGTTTTTTCCCCTCATCAGAATAACATGTCCCTTTTACGTCGCTTTGATGCAAATTCGAAAAGCATAGAATATCGTATGTTGTAAGTTTTGTGAAGGGTTTTACGGCATTCGACCCGCATTCATAGTATCAGGCAATATAGCTTATCTTTGCAACAAATTGCCTACTAAATAAATGAATATTCCTTTAAAATGAATTGCGACGTTTTCGGGCAAAAGTGAAGAAACAAAACATAACATATCTCAACTGCATGTTTCATTGCTAGAAATTGCAGAATTTTTTTTTAATTCTAATAAATATTTTGTTTGACGTTGTGTTTGTATTCTATACTAACTACTATAAGAAGAATTACTATAAGAAGGGACCACTTTCACTGCTACTGCCTGGTCGCTGCTGGCAACAAAACTTCAGGTTGTGTCCATGCACTCATTTTGTCAGAACGTTCGTTTACAGATAGTTAATTTACAAAAGGCTCCATCACTATCTCTTGCAATATCATCGCCCTGCAAGACATTCATTTATTTGCCGACCTGTCAAAGTGGTCCCTTCTTAAAGTAACTCCTCTATAGTCATTGATTCCAATCGCTCTTTCAGAGTTGTTATAACCGGGATATTTTTTTTACGCACGAGCGTCAGCACGATTGTCTTGCGGGAAATATCAGACACGGAACTTGAGGCACACGATACGCATACAGGACGCGTTTATGTAAATGTATGCCCAAAATGGTGCACCTAAAATTGAAGAGCGCTTTCACAACCGCCTTTGATTACCATCTGCCGTCGAACTTCCTTATTCACATACAACAATTGTCTCGCAACTGACCCGTAGAGGAAACAAGATATTATCTTGAGCAGGTTGTGTTAAAGAGACGAATTTAAAATGGTAAATGGTCTCCTGAATACTTAGTTTCATATTGCTGAACTTATTATGGAGTAAAACAGGATATTTTTTCGTGGTACTAAAAGGTATTTTACCTAGATATATGATATAAAATTACCTAGTGATATATAAAATGTTCATGTATCGAAATTTAGATTTTTCTTGTTTCAATGTAAGATCATTTAAAGAATTTTCGAACTTTACAAAATCACAATCCATTGAATGAGCATTCGTTCAAGAAAGTATCTTTCAAGAAAGAATGACTTTGGAATTCCACTAAAATTTATTCGCAGTAATCACAAGAATTTCAAAATAAACCGTTTGCATTTGACATTTTCTCTTCTAAAGGGCTTCATAAAAACAACTAATTAAGAAGTCTTTCCACCTTTATTATAAAGTCATTTTGATACAATGAATGTAGGCACATTTGAATAAATATTACAAAACAATACATATTGTACACACGCATATTGTTAGAACATATGCATATTAGGGACAAATGTCTAAAACTTTCAACGTCTGCTATCTCGTGCAAACTTCGAGCATATAGTAATAGAAATAGAAGTACAAATTGGTGTGATGTTATAATTACTAATTTAACGGCAATCGCAATGAAGTATACTAGTTAGAAGCACATTGCCGTTTAATCAACACTTATTCACTAAATATTTTTATGATATTACAGGGCTTTGTGGCAGAAAGTAAAAACGTAGATGACAAAATGTATAGAAAAGTATTCTTCGTACGCTGATAGATACGAGCAGGAATTTCAAAATGAAGAGTGGCCCGCAGGCAAGAGAAAAATGAAGTAGTGATGACAGTTTCCTGACAGTGTCCTGGAACAGATTCACGAACAGAAAAGAAGTAAAAGGAGAATCATATGTACAAGAAGTAGGAGAATGAGGAGGAGAAAGAGAAGAAGAAAATTGACGAGCAAAAGGAGAAAGACATGGTGTAGGACATGGACGAAGAGAAAATAAGGAGAAAGAGACGTGAAGAAGGACGATGCATAAAGGAGAGAAGAGATAGACGATGCGATGGGGCAAGAGAAGACGAAGAAGAAGTCTTCTCCATTTAATTTATTAAAAATCACAGGCTGCAGATACCGCCATTTGTCCCCATTGTTCCCAATCACGAAGCACAGTGCGCCCGATGCCCACGACCTCCGAAGAACCGCATTCATTCGCCACTTACCTCGCGCGATTGTTCATTCGCACGGGTTATTATTACATACGGCGCAGCCGGGGGCCATTGAATTAGGCGGCGGTGGCGGTGACAAGAGCCGCTGTTACACCGGATTAAGCCTTGTTCCGTCCGCCGCCGCTGTTTACCGCCAGGTCGCGCTAATGGCGGCCGTAAATCAGAATGCAGGACGGCGGGCCCGCCCATCGCCCACCGCCCCCCGCCCGCCTACCGGCCCGCCCGCAGGCCCGCCCACCGGCAGCGGCTGCCGCGTGCATTCCTCGGATTCTGGAGGAGGTGGCTTCGAGGACCGCCGCGCAGATCCGACTACAATCAGGGCGGACTCGGTAATGAAACAATCTAGAACACAAATCAGGTCTTGTTTCAATGTGATTATAGAATCAAGGAACCCAAATAGCTTCTTTCAGAATAGTCTTGTCAATGTGTTCTTGGTTACATGTCATTCTCACATTCTCAAAGCTGGGTAATTTTTGTGAGGTTCTCTCTCACGGATTTTGGAAGATGCACCTCGCAAATAAGCCTACAATCAGTGCGGACTCGGTAATGTAACAATCCATTGTTGCCCCATAAATCAGGTCTCGTTTCAAAGAGATTATAGAATCATCGAAAAGGAATAGGTTTTACCAGAATAGCCCTGTTGTTGTGTGGAGGTCTTAGACACATGCCATTCTCAACGCTGGGTTGGTATTATTATATTATTCATTAAACATCAATATGCATCTTCGCAGAGACTAATGAATTATTACAAATACGATAAACTAAGCTAATAACTAAATTAATTTAAAATTTATTTATTTATTTATTTAGTATATTTCACGGACTAATTGTCCAATTTACAATAATTGTACATATTTGAAATTCATTATAACATGTTCGGTATTCTATCAAATACAATATGAATCAGTTTTTACAATATGAAATATCAGTCAGAAACATTAACATGAAATATCAATATCAAATATCAGTTTTTACAATATGAAATAAGTAGTAATGAGATAATAAGATAAACGACGAAAACAGAGTGATTGGTCCTATTCAAGTTTTTGTACATCTAGTGAGGGGTATTTTATTTCCCCCTTATCCTTCTCACATCGGTAAGGATGCTCGACGAATATCCCAAAAGGGCCATAGATGCAAGTACAATGAAATAATGTTGAGCAAGTAATCATTGTTGACCAAGCCTCAGGTACATCAAAAATATATGGTGTTTGAAAGTGGTTACGACAAATCATATCTCAATAGTGAAACCTTAAAGCCTAAAACAGGAATAATCCAGCTTTAATATATAAAAATTACAATTACAACGATATCAATCAGGAATACAAAGTTATTCATATTTATATACAGCGTTTTTTATAAACTTGAAGGTAATATTCATGTTATCACAAAAGCAGTCTAGTTCGAAACTATTGGCTAATGTACTCATTTTGTTTATTGGCATATTACCAGTATATAATAATTTATAATTTGGTGTATAGAATGTTTTAAATCTGCGCGTGATTTTGTTTGGGACAAAAAAATTCAATTCGCCTAATAGCACAGGACAGTTCAAAACATTATTACACATTTTATACAGAAATTGCATATCTCTCACACTTCGCAAAGATTCGAGAGACGGCAGTTTTAGTGTGTTTGATAATTCAGTATAATCGTGATTCAAAAATGGATCTGGAAGATGTAGTTTATGAGCAATCAACCTGAAAAATTTATGCTGAACACGTTCTATTCTTTGTTTATGTACTTTAAAATATGGTGTCCAAACTGATGAAGCGTACATCAGTGTATCATACATCATGAGTTATATGCATCAGTATGTATATATATATATATATATATATATATATATATATATATATATATATATATATATATATATATCAGTACATCATACATCATGAGTTATAAGCAAATTTACCCATAATCAACCATAGGAACGGATGACTTTATTTCACTCTTATCAGGGTATCGTATTCCGTGACCAGGTAATACATACGGTCGAAAGAAATAGTTGAAAAAACTTGAATACGCGATTATCCCCAACAAATAATTTCTTATTTCGAAGATAATATCATACTGCTTGACATATCAATTTTCACACGTAACAATCTTTGGCGGTACAAAATGTTTGAACGCTCGTTAATTTCAGTAATGCAGTTTGCCCCTAGAAGAAATATACCCTCATACGAAATTTTTAGTAAAACATAAATCTACAGCAACGCGCAGTCAAATTTTCCTTTAATTGAATAAATATCGTATAAGCTAAATTCTCTATAAATTTGGAGGTGTTATATTGTATTAAATATAACTTTTATTCTCATTATCTTTTACACCTTTTTACTTAGAAAATAAATTATTGAAATGCATATTAAATAAACAATTTTTATTTACTTACCATTAACAGAGACATCGGTTATTGGAAAATATCGTAAAATTTATATTAGAGCACGTTTTTATAAATATTAGAAACCACAGCCTACTATCACCTGTGACGCCACATGCGCAATGTCCGCGTATTCCAACTTCAAACTTCCACAGCGCACTGCAGGTACTTTATGGTTGTACAAGTATGGTTCATACTTTTACAACAGATATAAGAAACATTCCTCTTTCAAGTGGATGGTCAGAAGTTCCCAAAACAAATTTTTACTTTTGAGGCTTCCGGTCACGCTGTGCGAAGGCAGCATTTTCGACATTAGCAAGACCTAATTCAGTTGCTGTCAGGAGGAGAATTCTAGCGGCCAGCTGTCTGGTCGTGAGTTTTCCGTGGTTTCACCGATCAACACTAAGCGAATGTCGGAACAGTACTCTCAACAAACGGGCAACAGACCGCGCACGATCTTTCTTTCCCATTCCTAGTTCTAGTCTCACCCCTAACTTACAAACAAATTATCGACAAACAGTTTTTAATCAACCACTTCATTTACTTTTTGAGGATCTTGACAAAGCTTACGATACTGTTCCTTTAATTAAATTATGGCAAGTTTTGGAGGAAATTGGCATTAACAAAAGTTTAATTCGGGCAATTAAATTTTTGTACAAAAATAATACAGATAAAATGAAAGTAGACAATAAATTGTCAGAAGGTTTTCACACTAATAAACGATTACGTTACGAGAGTATTTTTATCACCAACCCAATTTAAAATTTATATACATAGAGCAATAAATCAAAGGAGTATAAAGTGCTTAAAAATGGTACTTCAAATGGATTATGATACAATTTATTCTTTATTAAATGCTGATTACCAACTTGTAATAGCTCAAGATAACGATGATTTTGAATACATGATAAGAGAATTGGTGGAAGAATACCAATGATGGGTTTAAGAATTAATTTAAATAAGACCAAATATATGACATTCGGAGATTTATCTCGAAATTTAGTTTTAGAAGAAGGAAGAAGATATATTCAAAGCTGTGATAAAATTAAATACTTAGACGTTACATTTCACAAAGATGGTTCTCGTGAAAAATAAATTATGAAAAGAATAATTAAAGTTTTAATTTTACGAGGTTTTATTAGTTTTACAATGTTTCAATTCAAGAATTCTGAACGAAGAGGATTGAGAACCGCCGCGTAAATCAAATTACAGCCATGGAGAGTGCAGAACAATCGCTTTCCACCAGTGTTCAATCCCAATCGATCTATTGGTATTTTTGGAGAACAAAGCGGATTGATTGCAGGTTTGCTCACCCTGCTCACTCTCCAATTACTCCATCACCATTCATATCAAATCTTCATAATCATTTCCCCATCGAATTCACTGATCTATCACCAGGTTTGAAGTTCAGAATTGGGTTATGGCTGAGTAAAGAATTCACAATCAGTGGAAACGTTGGATGTGGATAGCTGGTTGCGCACATACATGAGGTCAGGCTTCAGTGTGATATCATTCAGAAAAAAATCAATAGAACAATTCAATTAAACATAATTATTTGATGGTAGCCATGTCATCGTCTGTGTCTCGGTAAATAAGATCAAGTGCGACTGTTGTGGCGACGAAGAAGTTCAATCCGGTACATACACAATATACTATTTTGTATTTGGTATTTTCAGATCCATATCAGCAGCAATGACTGACTATTAGTCATTATTCATCAATGTGAGATTTTATTTTTTGGATTATGGAGTAGGTTAACTTAAATCTCTAGCCTTCTACAATCAGCGAGAGCTCAATAGGTTATGAAAAACCCACAGTTACACCCAAAGATATTTACATTTCTGACTGTAGAAGCGGGAAAATGGAATAGTTAATAAATGCAATCATATTTAAGTTAAAGCATTACGATTCTGTCATATCCAAGTCTGTATGTCCGCTTTTGTGAGGTCTTATTAAAAGAATTCTCTAGGTAGAGGCCTCGGTCGAAGAATGAAGTGGAAAGACACTTAATGGCAGACTATGTGAGTAAAGGAACAATACGGTGCTGCAATAGAAAATGAGGACACATTTGAGTGTTAGTACAGAACAAGGAAACTGAGTATTTACGAATACGCAGTCAGGACAGTATTATTGAGATGTGATCTCAACCTCCTGTCCGCTTCAGTGTCAAAGTACATGTAGTCCTTAATCCTCGGATTCTCGAAATGGTGTTGAAGACCGTCAGTGTGGACTTACGCGCAATCAATAAGATTTTAATGACAAAAGAAATCGACTCTATTATCTGTTTGAATACATATTAGTATTTCTTGACTTATACGATCAAGATAACCGAGGTTGCTGTGATGGGTGTCGTTTTCCAAGAAGTCACATTTCTGGTTCCAAAAAAAATGCAAGATCTGCAACGATTTCTTGAAGGTGAATCGTGCACAGACCTAGAACATTAAGTGAAGGCCAACAACTTTCAAGAAAATGTGAATGTCAGCGATGGCACTTTCCTACTTATACTTGAGATCTGCTGGGTCTGTGGTTTGTATCTTTCACATTCACGGCCACAAAGAGTTGAAGTAATCTTCTTTCACTTCAATGGTTTCCCTGTGCGATACAAATAAACTTTAAGACCTAGGTTGTTTAAGTCATAATGTTATATTACATGACTACATAGAAAAGGTTTGGTTCTATATTATTACGTGTATTTTGCGCTCATTATTGTGCAGGAAAAACCAACTTTGAATGAAGTACTTTAAAAATGGTTAAATTGCACATTCAGAACGCCATCACTTCCCCAGTTTGCGTCGTTCTCTTCACATCCTAAGTCTGACAACGCATATCAAATTGAATATTAAACCTCCTCTGCAAATTTTTTCAAAAAGGACAATTATTTTGTTTTCAAAGAAGTTATGCTGAAATATTTCCTTCAGGGGCCTTCAAGTAAAGTACCCTGAAATTTTAAAGAATTGTTTTCAAAATCTCAAAGATTCAACTCGAAACAAATAGACAGGGGTTTCTCCAATTTGAAAAAAAATATGTATAGTTTAAGCGCTAGTGGTGTTCAGACGCCAGACGGCCAGACGGCCAGGCAGATAGGCACGTACACGCTGGAGTTGTTCACACACGGGCAGAAATATCGGTACCATAAAGAACTGGCGAATACTACTTATTCCGTTTAGAAATACGTCAGAAAATAAAAGAAGGGACGGGCATATAGTAAAAAATAAAGAGCTATAAACAACAGTAGAGCTAAGCAACAGAACAGCAGCCCATTGGCATATAATTTTGCTTATGATTAACAATTTTGCTTCTGACCAGCCGACATTTGGCCGGCGTGTGTGGTGCAGTTTTAGTATTTAAAGTGATCCACTCGGTAATGTAATACTTTCATTATGCAATGTCAAATGTAGATGAGAAGTTCATTGCATTCCTTAGAGCTCTTACGGTGGTGCGTACATCCACCTAGATGTCTGATTTCCTTTCCATTGGAGGATGTTCATCGTTGCAACGGTATCTTTTCCAAACACGACGGTAACCTCTACCTCAAGTCGTTGCCGGAACGGAAAAGAAGGTTTACCTTTCTCTGACCGTGGGTCGCCCCTACTTCTTATTCTCACTACTCATTTACTCTTTATGGAAGTGTAGTGTAAATATTCACCGGCGTGTTCTCAAACATAGCAATTGCTGTGCTGTCCCAGCTTCCTGGGTATGATCGCTATTGAAATCATCGCAACTAACAGCGCGCGAGGAAAATGGCATTCAATATCCGATCAGACCTCAAAACGGTCACAAATATCACGGACACACTATAAACTCGGACAACGTAAACGTAACAATTCGAAAGAAATAACCTCCTCTACAATCGTAATCGATTTTATGTCAATGAGAATCACTTTCGTATTTACAACACCATTGTATAGATTTTGTCAGTTTAACGAGCAATATTATTACATTTTATTGTTTTTATACATTCATTTATTTGAACAGCAATTGGGTATGACCCGGTGGCAGTCAACAGAATGGTATCCGAAAATAAAATCCAAACAATTACAGACGTGGCTGAACATCAACGCGAGAGCTGTTTTAAGACAGTAGAAATCATTACAGTTCCTCGGTACCTTTCCAAAACATTAAATTTTGAATGTGGGAAACTGTGGGAATTATTGAAATTATAAATAAATATTAAGGATAACTAGAATCAATAATTTTATAAATATTAATAAATATTCGACTTGAATATTTTTTTGAGGCTAATGTGTTCCACCAAGTTAGAAAATGAAGTTTCATAGTTTGAGAAATTGTAGATCCAATTCCGGACGAAGGTGAATGTTGACATCATAGTAGCCGAGTCAAAATTGAATACCGCCTGAATGAGAATTCTGGAGACGGCAGCTTGGAATGTTTTTTTTATTGTTCTTTTTTTCGTTTTTTCACAATCCAAAAGATGCTTAAGCAGCAACGAAAACAATGAACCACGGACTGGCAGCGATACTTCCCGACCGTTCCATTCCCACTTCCAGCTTTATGAGGGGAATTTATTCATTGCCATGATCTAAAATGCTTTCGGGAATTGGAAAGCTCACTTACAAGGCGCGGCCGTAAGGTTGTTGATGGGAAGCGTACTAACTTCCCGACGTGTAATCCCGGGTTAGGTTCCCAACCGGAGCAAAAATGGTGTTCTAGCTTTCCTTTAAAATCGTTTCAGTAGCTCTGTGACAAAGTAAAACTCTGGTAGGAGGAGCTTGCTAGTGTTGGTGAAGTGGATATGTCATGTGTGTCACTGGTCCCCCCTTCAAGTGTGGGGATTAAACTACGCCCAAGAATGGGGGGGGGGCAAACTTAACTAGCCGATAATGTCAGTCAATAAACCCAAAATAATAAATACATACATACTTACTAGGGACGTAAGTATGTATGTATTTCGTATGAAACAAAATTGCCATTAACCAATTTTTCTGCGGGTGGGGGACTGTGAGTATACAAATAAAGCCTTGTGATTCAACAGTTTTCGAATACGTTTAACACAGGAAAACGCAACGTGTACGACCAATATTTCGCTGATAGCGAAGCGTTTCAAAAATACTCGTAATGGAACTGGAGATAATTCAGTTTGCAAATAAGATCTTCAATTTTGGAAGGTCACGTATTCAGGTCGAGTCACTTATTAGGGCTAAACAAATGAATTTCGAATTTTTTTTAGTAGATACGCTCTGGATTCTTGTCCCGCATCGGGATCCCAGCTATACAGCTGTATGTAAGAGCTTCCACGCGCCGTGAGAATGTATTTTCCACTAGTTTACTCAACGACCGGTTTCAGCATGGGTATGTTTATGTCCTCTTCCGTTCTTAATGGATATGTCGCCGTCGTGTATCCTATTCGTCATGAAGACGGATGCGAAACTGTGGGAAATAGTCAGAGGTTACCGGTATTACTCAAGCGAATTGAAAACAACACGAAATTGTTGGGAGAAAGAGCAAAGTCATTCAGGAAGTCATTCTTACAACGGACGTTGCTCTATCTTGACCTTCCTACAAGACTTCCTTTTACTACCTAATAGTGGTTGATTCATCAAAAAAGGGAATATCCTATCTTTCTTCATTTGCCTGCAGATAAACAGTACAGGAAACATCAAAGATCCTGATTACATCTGACCAGATAATGCCCATTTTAGAATGGGGATTATCTGGTTACATATCGTAGTTAATTCTAATGCCCATTTTGGAACGTAATCCATGAATAGCTAAGGACCTTGGTGAGATATCTTTCCTCATAGTTTGAATGACTATATTCACTGTGGTATCTTTCCTAAAGCACTGAGTCACGGAAAAATAATTTTTACACGTATAGAATATACGTTTGAAAACCCAGTGAAGTATTGCTCGGAGTTATAAGTCACTGCATCTTCGCCATATCAAATGATAATTATATACACACATATTATATACATACGTGTACATTGGTGAAGCCTCCGTTCTCATCCAGTGTATACGGCATTTATTTATCTTTTTTGTGCAGTTTTATGAGTGGGGAATACACAAACAAGGTTAATCAATAAAAACATAGACCTCGAATATCTTCTGAACTGTTTAAAATATTAATATGGAATGTTCAGTAAACAATCCAGAACATATGGGCTCTTCGGTTGTAGGTACTATCTTTTAAATTGCACTTTTTATTTTAGATACTTGACTAACTTCGTTTTCAAAGGAACACTACACTTTTGACACTGATAACACAGGCATAAAAAAAGTTGTCAGTCCCAAAGACCTGACACATGTAACTTTTATGTATGTCAACGCGATGAATTCGAATCTTAAGTCACAATTGCGCCACCACTTTCTAATTGTTTTTAAATTGCGAAACACACCGTGAATTTGTATTTTTTTTTATCAGAGGTTGATGTCAGACTCAAAGACTTGACACATGTTTATCTACGAATGTCGAGATGTTGAATCCGAATCTAAAGTCATAATTGCGTCGCCATCATCCATATTTTTATAAATCACAAAAAAATCCCATAAGGAAATTGTAAATTCTGGGCTATCCGGGAGACGCCGCGTCTTTGGCTGAGAGGCCGACGTTTCGCCTGACATGTTGCAGGCTTCCTCAGGACCCAGACACTGCCCTGAGGAAGCCTGCGACATGTCAGGCGAAACGTCAGCCTCTCAGCCAACGACGCAGCGTGTCCCGGATAGCCCAGAATTTATGGATTCGAGCCGCGGAAGAGTACGTGTGCATAAAGAAATTGATTTTTTTTGGAGGGGGGGTTGCTGTCAGATTCAGTGATTTGACACATGTTTTCTTTGTACTCATATGTCGACGTGCTGAATCCGAATTTGAAGCGTGAATTGCTCCATCACCCTCCAGGATTTTTCCCCCG
Organism: Gryllus longicercus; assembly: GCA_038098605.1. Taxonomy (NCBI): domain Eukaryota; kingdom Metazoa; phylum Arthropoda; class Insecta; order Orthoptera; family Gryllidae; genus Gryllus; species Gryllus longicercus. The sequence continues at coordinate 4,835,971 of JAZDUA010000020.1, forward strand.
CGAAAATATTTTTTTTTTAAATCGTGAAATTGTATTTTTGTTTTTGGGGGTTCTTCTTAGACGCGAAGATGAAACGTGTTTCTGTACGTATATCGACGTGCTGAATCAAAAACTGAAGCCAGAATTGCGCCACAGCCATCCAGATTTTTTTTTAAATAGAAAAAAAACACTGTCAAATTTACAGCCCACAATTTCACGGTGGCTTTTTGCGAATAAAAAAAATAGAAGGTGGTGGCGCAATTCTGTGTTAAGATTCGGATTTAGCAGGTCGAAATACATAGAGAAACATGTGTCAAGTCTTTAGGTCTGACAATTTTTTTATTGTGTGTAATTAGATTCCGAGAGAACAAATGCTACATATTTTAGTATGTGATGAGCAATAATAAACACAAATGAATTCTAACATTCGGCGTTGGAGGAGGTTCGGAAGCCCGCGGACCGGAGTCGGGCAGCGCAGACTTCTTGCCGCAAGGTGCAGGGTAGTGCAGTGACCTGGGACTACATCGGTCAAATTTACCTTTCATGAAACGTCTCGGCGATGCCCTGATATGTTAAATCATGCAAGGTGGTAAGTTGACATTTCCTCGAAAATAATCAAAGTGGAATTACCAGTGCGTTCTAATGGGTATCATTGTTCACCAAACAGATTAAAACATCTTTGAATTTTCAAAGTACTTACAAGTTACTTGTTTAAAACTTACTTGTACGACGTAATGTAGCGTACGTCTTGCCATATTCTGTTCAAAGTAAAGTTTACTTTGCTGTTATTTTAAACCATTGCAATCAAACCACTGGCATTTATGTTTCAGCCTTAAATGGTTTTGGTAAATATCCGAAACGCGGCAAAAATACAGTAAGTCTTTTCTCCACTTCACTGTAAAACTCTATTCTTGGGCAAAGGCGTGATCAACCGAGTTGCAACTTCTTCAGTAACATATATTTACATTAAAGATTTTTGATGTAATTGTTTATCCTTAATGAAATCTGTTCATGAAAAATATATCTTTAAAAAAGGCCATACTCGTATTCAATTTTTTGAAATTATGAGTCCTTTTTGCGCAACTTTGCATGATACATAGACAATTTTAAATTTTCATAATTACTTTCCCAAAACAATTCTAATTTTTTTCTTTAAATTATTCCAAGTTTGTAGCAACGAACGGTAAATAAAGTAGAGTTGGTCCCACTTTCTGGAAGCTTCCTGTATTTTAGAAAATTTCGAAATTAGAAATCGTAAATTCTAATTTCCTGCGCTTTATATGACGCGCTGTCAGTTTGCAAAATTGAATCACGGCAGTTTCAAATTATTCTAATGCATCTCATTGTTGTCGGTCGTGATGATCGTACATTGTAGATATTATTCTTATGAAACGAAATAGATTCAAGGCAGGTAGCGGCTTTGACTTAGAACTAACAAATACACATATTTTACTGTAAGAAGTCTTGATCGATGTTCATGGTAATCAGAAATTGGAAGCTCACTTTGATATAATCAAGGCAAGCTTGTCAAGAAATCATTCTTGTGTTTCTGTACAATGTGCTGCAAATACTGTATCAGTTAAATTTATTCTTGGTTTCATTTGTAAAAGTAAGAAATGACTTCTCTTCCGCACTATCGATATAAATACAGAATGCACCATATGCCCTTCGTTTGAATTGGTTGAATTGGACGTTTTTAAGTTATAGCTGAGGTGTTAGCAAAATGTTTAATACTCCCAATAATGCGAGAAAGTGTGTGCTGTTTAGCACCACTAATTCTCTTTCGGATCGTTCTTGGGCGGTAAACAACTGATCACGCTGTTTATGTATACATTTGTTAATGTTGTCGAAAGCAATCTGAAAATGTACTTAATCTCTCCATAATAATGATGGTATTTCTTTCTATGACGTTTAGCAAAAAAAGTAATAAAAAATAATAATAAACACACTCTGCAAATACTTTCCTATTTGCAGAATTAGTTATGGCTACGGAAATAACTTACTGAAACTTCATGCAAATGCCACAAGACCGCTGAAGAAATTCTATAATTCGTATAATCAGTAGTAATCTTGTAAAGTGATTGTGTTCAGTAAAAGAGCATATAATTCCTAGGAGTAAATTAAAAAATTATTATGAAGGGCTAATTAAAAAGTTTAGCTAACATTACAAATGATTCCCTTTTGGTGAACGATAATAACTCGTTGCTACGCTTCGCTATGAATCGGATCCACCCAAATAATCAGTCAGATGAACGACATCAAGCGAGTGTCACCATAAACCCGGGATCAACATGAATATTTCCAAACTCTCAACCAAGCCTACTTATCGCAATTTATTTCTCTAAGGTTTCACTTTTTGAATTATTACAACATATTTTTAGCCATTTACAAATTTAATACCATTAAATATTCTCGGTTTCAGCATCTACCTATCGCATCCTGTAGTGATTACAATGTGCATGTTAATCCTACTTTCAGACTTGCATTTTCCGCATCTGCGGTGCATTCTCTGGTGACCTCGGCGAGTCGCTCCGGATCTCGCTCGTTGCTGACCGCAGGAATTCGAAGCTGCGCAACCTGGCACCTGTTCTTCCTCCTCAGGGTGACCCCGACAACTTTCCGTCTTCTCAGCATCGACAAAACCAGTCTAAGGACGTCATGGACAAAACCATATGTGCAACCGCTTCTCCATGCACAATGAATAAACGGATTTGACCACTGATATACCCAACAAAATAATTGCCCTGTTTGAAAGAGCTGTTTCACCGACAAACGTACGAGAAAATCAAGGAAAAGTGTGCTAAAATTGTTTTTTTTTTACATTTAAAATACTTTTAACACAAGAACTTCAGATATTGTGTTTACTAGAAGTGAGTCCGGGCCGTTATTCTGACGGCTACCGTAATTTGAAGGGCTGTTTGTCCAATTTGAAAACTTGCAATATCCCCAAATATAAGAAGCTTCTTAAAATATTTTCTTTACTACCTCCACTAATTGCAACAATTCTAACGATTGATAACTTTAGTAAATGTAGGTAAAGTAATTACAAAAACTTTTTAAAACAAGACCGACACGCTATGTTTAGTGTATATCGAAAGATTCACTGGAAAGGTCACCTACTTTTAATGTTCCATATATTTGATTTGAATGTTTTAACGAGGAAGCATCTTGTTGGAAAGTAAAAGAAGATTCAAAGACGAAAATCGTTCATACGTCAGTGGCGTAGATCCTTCTCCAGTCAGTTCGTTTTTCTGCGGCAGGGGCCATGGTATTTTGCTTGAAACTAACACTTTCAAGCTCGAGAAAACACATCTACTATATCTTTAAAACAGTCAAGTGTTTCGACCTCGCGAGACAGGATTTTGTGGGAGGTGTGCAAAAGGACGTAGACAATAAGGCTAGGGGTTTCGTAACCCCATAAGAGGGAAATGTTTTATGTATTTGTATTTAACCATAATATGTTCCGTATAAAGCAATTGGCCGCGTCGTCTAATCCCGGGGATTTTAATCGGTCACCCATCCAAGAACCCGTGATGTCTCGAATTCGTTTAACCTTCGGACTTCATGCAATTAACAAATTCGGCTAGCGACGTCTGTTTCGTGGTCATGGCCTTTCAGTAGAACCATCCCAGCACTCGCCTAGATTGTGGAGGGAAACCACGAAAAAAAAAACGGTCAAGATGATCAGCACGGGCATTGAACCCAGGCCTCCCGAATGGGAAGTCAGTGAGCTAAGCCCTGAGCCACTTCGCTCGGTGAGGAATGTTTTTAGTTGTGTTAAAGGCTTGGGGAGTATTATTCGTGTATTCTTCCATAATCTCTTGGTCTGACAAGTAACTGTGTGTCATTGAGGAACTAGATCCCACAACTAAGAAATCCGAACCAAATTGGAGCCAAGGAATACCATTGTCAAGACTTAAAGGTAGAGGAACGAGATAGGTCTATGCGAAGTTTAGGGTGCGCAAAGATGATCTTCTCCTCAAGATGCTCACAGCCTCTCAGAGGAGTGATAGTATTTTGCTTGTAGTATTTTAGACATTGAATAAACAGGAAACTAACTAGTGCAAGAAAGTTAGTGCCGTTCTGTAGCACCACTACTTATTGAGCAAAAAAAATGCTCACTTTTAACTCAATAAAACTGCACAATTAACTGTTTTAATGCACAATATATGCAAAAATATCATACATTGGATGATAATTATATGTCTACAAAACACGCCTGACTCTTCTAAAAGTTTTTGCTCCGATGGGACAGTATTCTTATGTCAGCTTGTAATAAATAAAATTACGTTATTGCGTAGCAATTACCAATGTGTTGGGTTTTATTTGCTGTTGTTGAAAATTCCTTGTACCCGTTACAATGCTTCAATTTTCATACATTATTGTACTGTCTCCCTACGGAGTAGAGAGAAAGTTATGTAATACTGCGCGAAACAACGGCGAATTTTCGGCAGAAAAAACTCTTATTACAGGGTCCTGGTAACGAAATAGTGGATAAATCAAGTTGCTAAATTTAGTAAAAAAAACCCTATGACGTTATGTAGCCTGAATCTATCTGTCCGTCCGTCTGTGAACAACGCTAGCGTCTAAAACCGTTCAGCCGATTTTCTCCAAAATTGATATTTCCTATCAAACTCCCTGATGTCGCGGCCCCTTGAATTTGAAACCGAAATTTTAATTTTGAATGTTACTTAACATAAAGCCTTTGGGAGCTTCTCAAAAGTTTTAAAAAAGTGGCTCCATTGGTTTTGATTAAATTATATTTATATATAGGGTGAAGGGATTTTAAGCGAATGGCGCAGTCTCATGTTCGTTGAATGCCCTAATTTTTTGAAAATTGCAAAAGTTCAACATTTTTGAGAAGTTTTCCTACAATATAAATATTGAAGATGGAAATTTTTCCCGTAATGAAATCTGCTCCTTAACGATAGATTTTGAAATTAGGTCATATACAATTTTTCGAAAATTTTGTAATCTTGCGTGAAAATATGTGGGTGAAAGTACGTCCTGTTTTAGTACCACTTGTTTAAAATTAGTGATGCTAAAAAGCAGGTATTTTCAAATGGCATTTAAAGTTTACATAACAAATAACTCATTTTTAAAATGTATATTACTTACTTTAATGGGACAATATTATAAACAATAAATATCGTAAAACCTAATAAAAACAACAACAAATCTAAGATTAAATGAATTGAAAATGTTCGCCATCTTCATGTGTATACTCCAAAATAGCTCTGAACTTCGGAAGAGATAGATAATTATTAATGCACCATTAAGAGTGTATTAAGTGTGTTCCAAGAAACCCCTCAAACACACACGCATACAACTTGGAATGAAAAACAATGGCCTGAAAGCTGCGAAAGAGGCGCCATTCAGAGTTGCATTGCATTATTTCCATCCGCCACCGCCATCAGTCACCAGGAAAGCTGTTTCCAGCGTCGAATGCAATATTAATTTCCATTTCCGCGGTCATATTAAGGCTAACACGGCATTGTTTTCGGTTTTAATTCACATACATTCGCAGAACCAACCGAATGCGAAAAAAATAATTAAACGTCCCTCCAAACCAAGTTCTCTCAAACGTGATCTAATTGAACAGATGGTTGACGACAATTATTGTAAGCAAATAAATTGCTGTAGACTACAAAAGTAGCTAAGTGTATATTCATATTGTGATTTATAATAATTGATGACACCCAAATACTTTAATAACCTTAGATTGATATAATACATATTACACTATTTTATGATGATTTCATTCTGAAATAAAATCTTCGACTAGACTTGAGTGTTAATTGAATTAATCTTGTTAATATTTATAACCGAAAAATTGAAAATTACTTTAAATTTGACTTTTACTAAGTTAAACATAATCTTTAATTTTCACACAAAAATTATTTAAATATTTTTTAGGGAAGTGGGGGATACTAAAACAAGTTCATTTATCTACCCTTAGGGTTATCTTTTATTTTTAGAGTTCTCTACTTGGCGTATGATGTCATGTTTAATAGATAGTGTCACTCATATTATTAATTTCCAATAAGCAGCAAGATCGAAAGAAAACTATTCAGCCTACGGCCTTCTGAGAGGCATCTGCGGTGTGGTTAGATACCCACGAAATCAGGAAAAAAACAAACACATTAAAGCAGTTTCGATTTTGAATGACAAATGCAAATAGTTGCTTACATTTATTCTACATTTTCTCACACGTACCAACCGAATTATCGACACTGCTGATATTAAGAGACCGAAAGGCTACAAGGAAGAGGCTGACTGCCATTAACTTGATTGCTTGTTGCGTTATGAAACAACTTTTTAAATATTCATAATATGTGAAGGACTGATGTACTGTATACTTGTGTATACTATGCTATGTTATTACAGTATTCGTGAATTTTGTTAAACTATTCAATTTATTGTAATTCCAGAATAAATTATTTGTTGTTCTAGAGCAGTGTGTGACACTTTTCGGAAAACCCTTTTGTATGATTTTCTTTAGCATCATTTTACGTAGCTGGCACTGATCACTAGTTGGTTAATGCCTTATTTTACTTGGCGACACTCGACTCATCAAGCCCGCTATCTAATCTGACCACCCAAATTTTTATACGATCCTTTCACCACCTAGCGGAGAAAGAAGGTATCATCTCGGGCGACGAAACAGGCGATTTGAATTTAGTTCAGAGGTCTCTTTGAGGATTGAGGATCTTTCACATGCAGTAAATCTACTACACGTGTTTGAACCTGCATTCTTGGGTACAATGGACTGATAAACTAACTACGACAATAACGACAGCATGTGACAATAACGACAGCATGTGACAATAATGATTAATTACAATTATCTACCAAACAAAACTAATTGAATAGTAAAAAATATAAATAATCTATAAATAACTCTATACATACAGTTTAAAAAGGACTAAATTTATATTCTTTGAAAATTATATTAGTAATTATCTTAGTAACTTAATTTATTGCCAAATAAATGCGTTCCATTGTGGAATAGCATCACATAACTTATTCATTTGCTAGTCGAGTAACAAAGAATTATTTTGTTATATTTGAAGAGAATAACAAAATAGATGTAAGTAGAGAATCAATGCACAAAGCAATCGAAATCGTTACACTGCAAATCTGAAGATTCAATTTCGTTTTCTTTTCAGAGAGCGGAGCGCCGGGGAAGGACCTACTGTTTCCTGCTTGAGGAAATGCATGGAAAACATGTCTTCTGAGAAAACATCAAACCCATTATCACTATAGTTTTGTTTCGAATATTAACAATGAAATTTATCATTGCATTCATCTCTTCAAGTACTTGACAATGATGATAGAAAAAATGTATATTCTTTCATTTAAAATATCAAAGTGGTACCAATATTTCAAACCTTTAAAAAAGTACAAACTAGAAAATGAAATATGTGCTGCGAGAAATTTGCCCCATCATCAGGAGCAAACCGCATCCTGATACCTCAAACAGATATTTGCTTTGGCCAACTTGAGTGGTCTACCTGTATACTACACTACATCTTAAATAACCAAATATTTCTCATATTAAGTGTTTACACAGTCATTTAAACACGGGTTAGTGCTAGTGATAAATTAATGAGAAATACCCATCAGAAACCTAATTAGTGTGCAAGTGCTTCAAAGGTACATACACAATCATAACAAATCTTGGTTTACTGGATTTTTGTTTTTCACGAAAACTCTCAAACAATCAGGTAATTTGCTAAAGTGAAAACTGCGTACTTTGGAAAAAAAAGTACTATTTTATTTCTAAAATTTGTAATTACTTTAATACAATGTGTGCAATCTATTCCTTCCGTAAAGACAATCATTAATCGAATAATGTGCCTAATAAAGTAAATCAATTACTTAATTGTAAAATATTTGCAGACATTCCCTAATTTAATGGTGTTATTAGACGTGCTGCAAATGAAGTCAAATCAAAATTATTGTTATTACCGGGGACATAGCGTCCATGGATGTGGGTCATGTGTTACATAGCCTGACAATATCAGCTATTTTTATTTTAAATTAATGATAAATTGATCACTTGATTTTTTTTCGTTTTCGTATTCCATTCATATTTCAAACATCGCGTCATTGAGGATTCGATTCTTCACAGGGATGAACGATTCACTGAAATGCTGCCTCGCCTGAGCTGTGAACCAGATGCACAGTGACACATTACATCCAGCATGCTTATGAATCAGAAATCGTGTCACGAAATTTCATTATTTTCTTCGTTGGTTGTGAAAGAATAAGATTAATTGATGAACAGTTCAGTTTTATTTAAGTTTTTTACCTTATTTTAATGCAATGCGATCCAAACATGTAGCATTATAATTATGGAATTGTAGTATTGTGCCATGGACAAATTGACAATTCGAATTATACAGACTAACCAAGACCAACTACAATACTAACAAATTTACTCTGACGCTCTCTGAAAAGAAAATTATACTTAAAGCATAGCGCAACTATCAGTTTCATAACGAACATGTCGGGGACATTTTAATATCAAAAATTTATAAATAAGAATCATGGATACGCAAATGTAAAAATCTTAAAAAACTGTTTTGCTGAGCTTCCATTCTCGAACGAAAAAAATGTACAACTTCAATGGTAGGCAGTTTAAAATAATATTTACAAGGCTACACATAGTAAGTACGCATTCACTCACATAGCAAGGGAGAAACAGTAAAATCTGAGAGAGAATTTTATTTTAATAGCCAGTACAAATTTTGTTAAGAACACATGAGTGTTGAAAGGAGAAATAAGGAAATTCTGTCACACTTCATTCAAGTTGTATGCGATATCGGGAGATAAGGGCTTGCATTTCGTAGCCATGAAGAAAGTAGGGATCTTCCAATAGAAGAAAGTTCATGGAATATAAAAATAAAGTAATGAAATATGATAAAACTCTCAAAGATCATGTGGAAAATTCCACTACGCTTCGAGCAACCTCGCCTGAGTGTAAAAGTGCTCTGATTATTAAAGTATGAGAGCACACATTTATATTTTGTTAGATCATGAACTTAAATAAACTTCTTCCAATATTACACCACGTAGTACATGAACCATTATTACTTTTGACATATCTGTTTTTATTTTATATTTACAAATTATTTGTGGCTCTAATTTACCGAAGTGTCAGACATAGTTTTGGTGAATAAGGAATATTTAGGAGTTTTAATTTATTTTCACATTTCTCGGGTTACATTTCCTAAGCCAAAAATCAGGCTGCGCCACTGGTTATTACGCATTTTTTGGACAATGTAAAATGATCAAGCATGCACTCGAGTTTCAAGTAAATAATGTTCACCTATGCAATACATTTGTAAACAAAAACAGCAGATATATTGTTTTTGACGCGTTATTACTTTTCGGGTAGGTATTCTCGAAGAGCACTAATGTAGCTCAAGAACACGACACCTTGTTTCAAACCGCAATACGACGGACTTCCAAAGTAAGTATACGTTGTAAGAAGTGTACATTTTTCTTTAGACGTTCAAAATACTCCAAGAACCTCGAGAAAAATACTCGATATGAAGGTGAAATAAATTAAGGGGAGATAAAAGAAAACGAAAAAAACATGACGTTTGCCTTCAAAAGACTCATTAAAAATAATTTAACAATTTGAAGTACAAACCCACTAATATTCAATGCAAATGAAGAATGAAACGTGAAGCAAGCTTCGATTAACAGTTACAAAATTTTAAATCCAGTTTTAAATCCATCCATTTTAAATTTTAAATCCAGTTTTAAATCCATCCATTTTAAATTTTAAATCCATTGTGATGATCTCCAGGATCAATCTCCATAGGACGAGTTACGTAACCAGTTCGCCATTTTTAGAGAGATGGACAATATTGCAGAGCAGTTTCTTCAGAAATTCAAGAGAGAATGAGACATTACAGAAAGAGTTGAATGCATACTTTAACAAGTGTACAACATGCAACCTGATTACTCACAAAAAAATATTGCACTTCAAGAATCTAATGAAACGTACACGCAATACTCAGTGAAATGTTTTCCCATAATTTATTAATAAAATCAATCAAATTTATAGTTCCACTTTTTTGTTACTAATTTTTCTTCATAATTTTCATCCCAACTTTGAAACAATCAATCACAATTGTGTAACAATTATTGTTAATACCACTTGAAACCCAGTAGAATTAAATCGCATGGAGAATTTAAAACCGAATTCAATTTTAATTGCGCAAGTTTTCATAATATTCATCTATTCGGATAGGATAAAGAATGATATCCCCGTCCTGGTTTGCTCTACCTTGCGGCGAACTACCCAAATCGACCTTGCTCCTTTCAACATTCCTCAACTTGCGCTGCACCCCCCCTTTCCTGACCCCGCTCCTGCAGGGCTTACCCTGCAAGTTAACTGCGATCACCATTGAAATTTACATTTCAATTCAGAAGGGTAGTGCAAACACACATTGAAAAACGCAAATGCTACTTCAAACTGTACTGAACTGCATAATCAAACAATAGGCACAAAAATGCACTGATGGTACCGCCAGAGTTGGTTTCTTACGTTTCCACCACACCTGAAGTGGATATTTCCAAAATATATTTTTTTATTATTATATATAGCGTATACAAACATAGAAGTTACGCGTGTGGTCATCGGAGACTTCCAGCTTTAAAGCAATTACTTTATTTGCTGAGATATATTTAGTTCATTAGGGAAAGGGATATTTACATAACACTTTCTCTAAATAACAACATAACAAATGTTTGTTTAGTACCACTTACCTTCATAAAATGGTTCCAAATCTTTAATGTAAACCACATCTCAGGGAGGAAATTACTTTAATTTTTCTGACGATGGTCATCTCAAAATTTAGGCAGAACATCTCACGTTAACTGGTACTACACACAGCCAAATTAAAGCATTCATCACATTCCCTTTTCAATACCATCTTCCAACCATTACTTTCAAACATTTTATTACAAATTTCACTTCGCCAGGATACACTTCAGTTGCTCAATAGTTTTAATGGTTCCGAATACATGACCGTCATTTTTGTGCCCGGCCTTTGTTTCCGCGCAATTTACACGGAATCGACCTCTCTACCGATCCGATTTTCTGTGTTGCTGCATTATGAAGCGGTCAGTGCTGAAGCGCGCGTTAAAACAAAGCTATTTGTTAAAACGTGGCGTGCATGAATTAAATTGACAAGCCTTCCCCTAGGTGCGGCGAGCGGTTTCCTCAAACCCCCTATGATAGCGTGCGCATTTTAACGAGCACTTTCAAATTGGCGTGTATCACGGGGGAGGGATGACGGCGCCCCTATCGGTCAGCGGTGGAGTTCCTGGGGGTGACTGCGATGCGAGGGGAAACGTAGAGGGCGAGTTGCACAGCTAATTAGGGTTGGCTGGACAGATGTATAGTAGATTCCAGAATTCCGATCCTTACACAGGCGTCCGCGAAATCGGATATATCGAATTACTTCATATTTTTACTATCTAAAGTTCAAAAATCGATAATAAATCGTGAAAATTTCAGTTGCGGAATCCTACTTGAATGCAGAAAAAAATTATTGTTTTGCGACTTTTCTATGGCCTTTAATATGCTCAGATGATTTTGGAATGTGTATCAAACAAGCCAAGAGATATCACCATGGATAAAATTTAGAAATATTATGAAACAACAGAAATTATACACCCATATTGGTATTTTTAGCATTTCTATTTCAGAAGAAATCAACATGTTTATGAATGTAATATCTGTACGTATGAATGTTTATGTTAAATAGAGATGTGAAAGAATGAAGTGCTTTAATTTTTTCCCTCTCAAGGTCTGATACCGCCGCTTGCTCACGTTAACGCGCGGACTCTTCATTCTATTTCCCTATACCTTCTGCCCGGACTCAAATTGGCACTTGTCTTTGATGTTATAAACGTTAAGTAATAAGGTGGTGAAGCAATTCGAGTTCCAAAATGTTTTGTTAAATGATGGGGTGCGTACACTTTCGGATAGTGCTAAGAGCACTACAGAGATAGATTGGGTGATAGAAATTAAAAAAATAAATACAAAGTTCAATTTGTTTCCATAAATTCCAAACGCATCCGAAAATCTGAAAAATATTTGTTCTCTAGATTGCATACGGAAAATGAGTGCAATATCCAATCGTCTTGAAAATGCGTCTGCAGTAGTTTACAATCAATATATTTTACTCATAAGTACTCATTACTTTATTCATATTAATAAATTAATATGCTCTTATACAAAATGGATAAATTCCGAAGAAAGAAGAGCTTCGAGACAAGCTGTCTGAAGTTGACATTAGCTATATGAGGTAGCCACACTTACAGAAACGAGGAATAGCAGGTAAGTTATAAATGGGGATCAGATAAATGGAGGTAAGTTTTGAATATTAGAATGTCTCGAGGTGAGTACATTTGAGTTCTACTGTATCAGTCGAACCTTTCGATTTACACAATATAACCAAACCTAATCTCAGTTGATGTTTTGCTACGTTTTTCCGGCTTGGCCACGAAGCTCCAGCTCAGTGTTGCAAGGTTAGGGGTTTCACCCGTAAGGAATTTTTGTCCTTTAATGGATTTTATTGGGGCCAACCTTCTCAAATCAAATCACATAACGTCAATCGTAACTAGCGGCTCTATCATTCAGCATAATTTCTACTTCCAATAGCATTCTCTTTGGGCCACGAAGGTGAAATTTCGAGCGCACTCGAGGAGTTTGACAGAAATTACTCGTATCATGAAACAATTACTGCTCAGAATCACTGTAACACTGTGAATACCACAAATGAGACATTGGCACTGTGCCCAGAAGGAATTATGTCATTAATTGATTTAAATTACATTATGTGTACGCATATGCTTAATTAACTACTTTAGCAAGTTGCTAAAATATTAAATCCGTTCAATTTATTATTGATTTAAGAAGCCACAATCCACACGATTTTTCAAGTTTAAAGTTACAAAAATAAATAAAACAATTGACAGTCTTTTCAGTAACGAAACATTATATCGCATTCAAACACTATCGATATGAAATACTAACTCAATTTCGAAATATCTTATTAATTTAATCTAGTGATTATACTTCTCTGTGGTTGGCGATGGAATTGGAAAGTAATTATTCAATAACTAACAAGTTTATTCCATTTTTCATGTAAATATATAATCATGAATTCATTTCTAATGAATTTTCTATATGTGCCACAGAATCGTGCTGGAATGTTCTTTCCACAAAGTGAATTTTTAGCGAAATGGAAGATTCAGTAGTGGTCTCGAAATCTCTAATGCCTGTTTTAATACTACCCTTCTCTCTATAATCAAAACCAATACAAAATTCAATGAGCGTGTTATTTTGTATCTTATTATTCCATTGCAATTTCAATCCTCAGAATAAATTAGTCTTACAATTGCTTGACTGTATTGTAGCGATACAGATTTCTCCATACGTTTTGAAACGAAATTCAGCGGACTAAAAAATTAAACAAACAGACTCGGCCACCCTGAGTTCTGTTGGGAAATGAACAGACAGCGTTGCGCGCGCAACCCCGCTTATCGGACAGCCGTTTCCGCCTCCGGCACATTAAGAAAGTCGTTACAAGGGTCAGTCGTCGACAGATTCACTGCAAGACGCACGTGTTCGCATGGCCAGCTGCGCGAACCTTCTAGAACGCTCTTGAAATCGACATCCAGGGAATCCCAGAGCGATAAATTCTTTCACGGACAACGCCTGTCTTGTGCAAGCATGTTCTAGAAGGAATAGGAAAATTCTGGACGCTCACAGTGATGCAAAGAGTCGAAACTCCATGCTTCTCTCGTCGCAATTGGTTGAAATTAATGCGCTGCGCCAGTACCTTTGGCCAATAGCGACGTGACTTTTCTAAGGAGCTGAAGCACACAAGAGAAACGGGAGGGGGTAAAAGTTGACCTAATACAATTTCAACTTACAAAATTCAGAAGGGCCAGAGCATCAGACGGGGCCAGATCATTTAGACGGGGAGCAGTCGGGAGAGAATCTTCTCTGGGGTGCGTAACTATTCGTCGGAGAGAGACCAGTGTGCCTCTGAAAAACTTATAATTATTCGTCGGAAGGAGCCTGAGTTCTAGGCTGAGGATAGTTAGGAGAAAAACTTATCTGGGGTGGGAATTATTCGGGCGAATGTGCCTATGTGGGATTTTATTATTTTGCTGCGAGTTTTGAGCGTTGTGCCGGCTGCAGTAGACAGAGAAAATTCTCTGGGGTGGGAATTCGTCGTGAGGCGAATGTTTCTCCGAAGGATTGCTAAACTGTCCGAAGTTGTGATCGACAATTATTATAATGAGAACCAGAGGTACGCATAGTTAATTACTACGTTCCTGAGATTGAGACCGCCCGTCCGCTCCAAGTCTACTAGTCTACCAGTTACTACCAGTCTACCAGTCACTACCAGTTCTCTACCAGTTACTGCCAGTTCTCCCAGACGCCGTTTCAACGCAGCCACGCGCCACCGCCCTTTGGGTGACGCCATCAGACGACCCGACCGCCAGCTGACGGCCCGGGGGGCCATTGACCTCCGCTGAATTTTTTTTGAAGGACGCCCGCCGCCTCCTCGCGCCGCGCCCGTCCCCGGGCGCGCAGAGACCCTTCTTTCCAGGCAGTATTTTTCAATGGGCATTCGTCCCGTGTAAAGTTTTTTGTAATGCGGCGCCGCGCTATGGCGCATCGATTTGTAACTTTCGTATTTTGCCATTGTAATGTTAATTATAAGTCTTCCTAATTTTAAGCTTTATTCTGAATACTAACTTTTTCATCTTCTTTTTCTATCCACCTAATTTTCAGATTTCTTATTCTATTTACAAGTGTAACTTCCCTGGGGCATTTTAAATTATTTTGCCCAGGAATAAAAGTGATTTTTACCAGTGATCCAAGTGTTTCTTTCATGTTACCAGTATCTGTTTAACAATGCCTTCCATCACCGACTGAGCTAATACACCGGGCCGCTTACCGGGCGTTCTCTCACCGGGGGTGTTACAGTATGTAGCTCAGAGAGACAGAGTGTAAAGCTACACGATTTTATTCAAAATTCGGATTAGTTTTCTTTGATGATCACAACACTATTACCATATTTTATAAACGTTTGAATGTAAACCTAAATTTTAACGTCTAACAAATCATTATGATGATGTATTTTACAAGGGTAAGACCAGGAAAAGTTTCGGTATGCCACGCATCTCTTTGTTTTACAGTTATTGACATTTATGCTCTTCAGTTTGTTGATAGCTACCCATTTAGAAGACGATATAAATTGGTGACAGAAAGTTGTTATACTAAGAGACGTGACACACATGCAATAGCCACCCCCGTTTTTCCACAATGGCCTACTTTCCATTTGTTTCTTATTCACCATTTCTATATTTTCAACACAGTCACGTAAAGTAAGTTGAGAATACGTGATCTCCTCATTTGCAAAACTTGCACGATCCTGCGATTTTTTATGAATGCAAAGCATTTACCTGACGAAATAATGTACTATGTTTGAAAACGACGAGGTGAGGAAATGAAGCAAATGAACCGATTTCCCCTCGCCAACTCTTTCTCTTTCCATTCACAATTTCAAAGCATAGAGTACTTTTTAGCATCTAAAAAATTTGAGTTTTTTTGGTTACTAGCCTCTAATTTGAATCACACTTCAATTGTAACATTTTCATATGCATTATCTTGAGTCCTATCATTCTTTAAATTAAGTAATGCGCTTGAAAGAGTATTTCTTAACATTTTCAGTTTTTTCTAATCGATCTATTTTCTTAACCCTGAAAAACGCTTAGCAGAAACTGACCCGAAGCCAAATAGAGTAAAATGGTTTCAAAACTGATTTTGACTAAAAGTAAAAATGTATCGAATGATAAGCAACTTCCCAACCCCTTCACCCCTTCCTTCATAACGATTTTTTATATAATCAAAAAAGTTCTTCTTCTGACAATATAACTGAGATAAAAGTGTTAACATTGAGCTTATTTTTCATAAGTATTATTCATATATTATTAAAATTATTATATTAACTGATATTCGTTTTTCAACCAGCTTTAATTTAAAAAATGCATAGAGGTATAACACTGCATTAATTAGAGAGAGAGAGATACATAAATTATGTTCATCAGTAATAGAGTTAATAGGATTATTAACATCCAACCATGTAATAATACAAGTTTAATTGAAAATACCACAAAGTGATCTCAAAAGGTTTGGGAAAAATTCGTACCGTGAATGTTGTAGGTTGTTTGGAAAACAGGTAAAGTGTTCCTATTGCTTCTCAGTCCCGTACTCTCTTATTTTCTACCAAGAACAATTATACGATGGGCTTGTTTTATGATGGGAAATTATATGATGGGTTTTTCATGTTACTTGGTTTAATAATGTGATTCAAATTAAAGCGTCTGAGAGCGTAATGAATAAATGTTTGCTTTCTTAAGACTCATGGCTTGGAATTAACTTCACAGCTAACAGGTAACGATGGGATCTACACGATGTAATTACATGTCATTCTTTTCAAGGTAAAATCGTTTGGTTGTACTATTGCGTAGTAATATTATAATTAATAAATTCATTGTGTTATCAATTCAGAATGTTTAATTGGTAGTGATTATTGCGCTAATGTTAACATTTTAAAAATAATAACTGATACTCGTAGCATTCAAAAAGCAAAAAATAAATAAAGAGAGAAAACAAAGACATTTATATTCGCAATAAAAATTGAAATAAAATATTTTCGATTCTTCTCTTACCTTACTAATTATTAAGATTCCAGTTATGCAATCTCCTCCTCCCCCCGCGATGAATGTAGATTATGTATTCCACATGAAGAAAGCTGAAGAGTCACGAAAAAAATGTTTTCAATGATGATTTCGATCCTTTTAAAAATTAACACCAGACACTCAATACCCAGATTCTTTCACTCACAACGGCTCAACGCAAACTACACTTTCTTATCTCGTACAAATCCCTGTTACGTCACTTTCCACCCCAACCTCCACACCCGCCCCTCCCAAGCAATATTCCCCTTCTACATAATTTTCTTGACCTTCCTACTACCTACTGCTGCTTTTCCCAAGAGGACGAAATGTGTCGACCCCTAGATGACTAAAAGCACGTAGCTACTTAGAGTTAAATACAAAGAAATGTCCAGAGGAGATACATAGTGCCTACGTTGGTTGATCGTAGTAAAGTACATGAGACATTGTTTACCACGCATTTACTACGTTTGTGTAAACAGATAATTTCATACTAAAACAACTCTTAGAGGGACATTTCAATGAAATTTATAAGTACATTGTCACAACCTCTTGGTATGTTGGAATTCAAAGAACACAATTTGATTCCACCCCCACTATTTCACATGTACGTACACATATTTTCACCATAAATGAATATACTTTAATAAATATATCGATTTTCTAGAAATTTAGATTTATAAGTCGCTACTGACACGAAACCCCTTAATTTTGCTACTATTGGATATTCAAATACCCCCAAAATGTCAAAAATGTTTAAGACAAAAAAGCTAGAATTTAGTGGAAAACGAAAAAATCAGAAGACGCTTATTCATATTGCAACATATGTTACTCTCCAATACCAAACAGATGTTACCAACATGAAAACAGAGCGACTTGAAGCCTTTAAAATGGAGTGTAATGTAACCACGGTTTATAAAATAAGAACCTTTTGGACATTCTATTACGTTTATAGAGGTTACCTAGCTACACTCCATTCATACCACGAGTACTCATAAACGTGTAGTATTCGAAAATATATATAAATTTTAATTCACTTTTTTTATCCAGTGCAATTTAATGGGATGGATGTAAATCGTTCTGAATCTTAATAACCGCTTACTAATATTAGAATGCTTACTTATTCTCTTCACCAGAATTGAACTTCCGACCTCCCAATCACAAATACTATCAAGCCATAACGTTTTACCTTTATGCTCACCGGTAGCGGTGTTGGTTGAAAACAGAATTTCACTTCTTACAATTAGTCTAATAGGGTACTTCTCGTTATCAAATACTAACAACATATCCCCAATAGATCAGTGAAATAAACAATTCTCACAAAACACTTTTCGCACCTTCCAAGTGGAAAAAGTGCACCTATTTATCCAACCCAAGAAATGTATCCAGTCTATTCACACAGGTGCATCTCATGCACTAGAGTCCATATTCGAGCACTCGGAAGCTGGACTACGCACCTCCGGGGCCATATTCGCCCATGAGTTAGAGTCTATGGAGGATGCCCGATATTGCAGGTAGAATTACACGTGCGTACACACGCGGAGGCCATCAGCCTCGACGCTCGGGGAGATTATCAATATTTGGATACAGGTGTTTCGGGCCACAGTTCGGGACACGGCGAAACATAACAGTTAAGCGACCTACTAACTGGACCATAATGGACGTCAATTACTTGTATTGTTACTCCGCAGTCTTAGACAATCACATGGCAACAGGGAATGAATGCTGTGGATTTGGAAATGCGTGACGATCTCTAAAAATAATCATTACACAATTATTGAATAAAAAAGCTTTTTCGGACGCATTGCGATTGCATTGCGATTATATTCAATCCAAACGTGTGGAGGACGTATAGAAGAACAGCCTCATAGAAGAATTGCCATTCGTTTGCACATAAGGTGGTCGCCATGAGGTCAAAAAAACTGTTATTTTCGTACATTTTCATGATGAGTCTAGGAAGTGTATTTCTTGAGTTGAACACCACTTCCTTCTATTCTATGAATTTCACAAAGGATTTCTTTGTTCCTACACCTTCCTTTAATAGCCACTTTTTACTTTCCCTTATACGTATGTATATGGGGAGTAATATACGTAGTGTAGGGAAAGTTGTGTAATGCTGCAGAAAATCGATTTCGAGATTTCAACGGAAATACACGTTTTGGGGTCTCCTGATACCGAAGTGTTGTTTGTTTCTTTTTTTTCTCGAAAAGTCTTTCTGTATGTTTCATACATATAGAACATATGAAGTAATTATTGTACACAACGAGAACACGGTACAATTCCCCGGTAAGAGCGAAATCTCAGGGACGGAACCTAAACGCATATCTACACTTGACATCTACACATGTCTGTCTGTCCTTCCATTTGTCTGGTATCTATGAACAACACTAGCGCGTTAATCATGGGTAGGATGTTTTCCAAATCGAAGAAACCCCTGTCCTTTTGGCCTGAGTCGAAGCTCCGCGACTTTGAAAATCATTAGTTTTGGTGGTGCTTTGCACAAAGCCCCTGGACCATTTTCAAAATTTTCTCAAAAATGGCCCCCAGTTTTTTCTTGAAAAATTTGGTAGGGATTGTGCTAAATGCACTATATGAAATGACATAAACGTCATATTGCTCTATTCTTTTTTTTCTTCAAAAATTACAAAAATTTATTTTTTATATTCACATCGTTAATTTGCGGAAATTTTATTCACATTATGAGTACATATGCATTAAATAATGCCCTATAAAGGTTCTCGAAAACTCAACCGTTTTTTGTCAAAACTAGCTCACAATTTCGCAATTTCAGGAACACTCAAAAGCCATTTTCTCAGAAACGGCTCAAAATTTTTGGTACAAACTTTTCGAAAGGATAGTGCTAATTGCACTCTATAACATGATTACACAAATGTAATTTTTTGAAAGATCTCTCACGCCGGTAATAAGCACATTTCCAACAATTTGTAAAAACTATTGTGTTTGTAAGTTAAAGTGCTTAAAATTATGTTTTTCGAAAACTCAAAACGTTTGTGCTTCATAGTTCGAATTTACTGAAGCGCTCAAGCGCCATTTCTTAAAAACGGCTCCACATTTTTCAAAGAAAAATGCCATTAATACGAAGTTTTATTGTTATTTAATATTCTTAAACTAATATTTCAGTTTTACTATTAGAAAATCGAAAAATCAAGAAAAAAAAGTACATTGGGCGGCGATAGATTACAGCAGGCAAGAGTATGTGATAAGTTCGAATAGCTATCCGAAACCAAAGGAAATAGAAAACGAATACGGAAAAGTTTGTGCCATTCTGTACCACCACAAGTTAAAGTTGTTTATATTCAATAGGTAATTGTTCGTAAATTACATAATAGGATAGTATGTGGAGTATGTGGCCGGGCCACAAACCACAAATTTACAGCCTAAAGCATTCTAACCTTTCGAAGGCTGGTTTTCCATCGCATCCAGTTGGTCGTTCCATCGCATCAAAGACATCATAAAGGAAAAGTAAAAAGTATTTTTGTTGATAGAAAACGAATAAGACTGTGAGCACGTTAGGTGCAACAATTTCGTTCAGTAGTAACTGAACCCCTTCTGAGAAGATAATGTGAAAAGAATTTATTGAATTGTATACCTTCTAAAACAAGATGATAAAAATGGAATTTACTACATTTTAGTAATGGGCAGCGGTAAATTTAGTGGTGAATAAAAATAAGGAACAAAAAAATATTAAGGTAATGCAAAATGGAAAACTGACTTCATTTCCTAGTCTTGAAGCTCTTCGTTTAAATAAATAATAGACCTATTGAGATGACTATTTTCATTTAAAGCTTCAATGGGCTTCCAGGCATTGTAATTGATTTGCTAGACGGCTTTGCGATATATTTCAAAGTAAAACAATTAACAAATCTTCAGTACATTTATCTTCAAGATTCTCTCGAAATATATTTCCGCGTCCATCCACTTGCAGTGGAGAACCTAGAAGATATTTTTGTCTTTCGTCACTTATCTTACATGTGTTTGCAAAATCTACTTCAGTGTACTACCTATGATGTTCCTCTTTACAATTTGAAGTGATTAATTGCGAAATATTTGAATAGATAAGTTAATTAAGTTACAATAAATTATATATAATTAATAATTAAACTATTACATTTAATCTCGGATACATAATCGTGTGTATATCTGTCAAACTATCACTCTACTTCAGTAACAGATGGAATGCTGCGCGTCAGAGTTTGCAGAAGCACCTAGGACACTCCTGACTTTCATTATGATAGTAATCGGTTGCGCCACATTGCTACATTGCCGATATTCCAACTAAAGTGCTTCGTTTAAAAGAGGCAAATTCTCGAGTGGGAGATCTTGTTTTGCACTTGACGTCATACATAACAGAAAGTGGTAGTTCAAGATTGATGACCCGGAAGAGACCAAAAACTGAGAACCGTAATTCTCGGAACACCACGAGGCAAGTATCATAGAGGAGAGACATTACACTCCCAAGCACATACTAAACCGACTTGAATACTGGTCGTATATGCGGAGGTCAACAAGAACGGAGATTATGCAAAAGTTTAAACTCCGTGTTGTTGGTTATCTTTGAATGTACGAATGTGCCCTCCTCATCTGATTATTTTATATTTAGAGATAATGTATGAATTGGAATGTTTTAACTCGTAACTGTAAAAAACTAATTGGAAGCGGATGAGAACTTGCGTCACGCATAGCAATGCTGTTAAAGCGGCTCTGAAAGACACGAAAATGGTGCAAGAAGAAAGAACTACACAGTGGAAATATAAAGCAGAGCGGTGCGTTTGGATCGGGAAAATAACGAGAAGCAAAAGAACAATAGTAGTAGTAGTAGTAATAATAATAATAATAATAATAATAATAATAATAATAATAATAATAATAATAATAATAATGTCTTTGAAAATAGTCCGAATTTTAGAGAGATCGGAAATATGTCAAGAACAATATTGACTTCTGCAATACAGAAATCTGAAAAAGCAGAGTCAGAGAATATGAAAAGCGGCTATCACAAACTAATGGCAGATATGTGGATATAAAACATTTGAAATATTTATCACGTTGATATTTGAACAAAACAAAGAATTGCATTTCATGCCGATTTTAATTCCAGTGGTTCCCCTTGAAGTACCTCGGCGACCTCGAATTGCAAATGAGTTCGTTGCCGTTTGAGAGAGCTGCCACTGGGTGTGCATGGCCGCCACGCCCACCTCTTCAAGCTCACTCTGCCCGGCTGGCCCCGCCCCTTCGTGCCCCGCCACGCCTTCTCAACACTTTCCCTCAACATCCGTCACACGATCAGTGTCGCTGTCAAGCGGAGAACTGTGCCGGCCGACTGCACTGATCGGTAGTTTTCATATTAGTTGATTTTCAATCAATATGAGTTGAATGCCGGAGCAGTTCCCAAACAAACAGGTGACGGGCCGCGCGCAATATTTCCTTCCTCATCCACGACCTACCGTCTTCCGTTACACACACACACACACACGCGTACTACATTACAATATACATGACGACAATATATAAGTCGGAAGCTTATACCTGGTCCCGACTGGGGTGGTTTCCTTCTGGTGGAAATACTTGGATGGGGAAACTCCCGAGGGGGGCTTGTAGGGCTGCGCCGGATTCCACGTTCCAGGGAGGAGAGGCATATCCATGAGGTGGGGGAGGGCAGGAACCCCGCTACCTCTCGCGAAATGATATGCACTGCACAGAGGGACTTAACGATCGTAGTAGTTGATGCAACCGGAAACAAAATGATCATAGGTAACATCACGAGTGCTTTGGAAATTGTCGATAAATTCCCGACTCGCGAAGCGAGGAGGGGATTTATCTGAGAATTGCCAAAGTACGAGTGGTATTTAATAGAACTATTCCACGAGTGAAATTATGTCCAACAGAGTTGCCGCCGAATATGCGCCGAATATTGAAAATAACTGAAAACGTACGTTAAAATCAGAGGTTATGTTATAGTACATAGTAGCTGTTTATTGGACATCGACATAGCGATCGATGTATACCGTCTAATAAAATTGATGAGTCACAGTTTATGATTGGCCAGAAGGTAGAAGCGGTAGGAAACATCGGATAGAAAAGGCGATAAACGTTTTGAGATACACCGCCCTGATTGGGGCATTTTGTAAGTGAAGTTAAACACTATTGGTTTTAATTTCACTTGTGGAATAGACAATCAAAACTACGACTAGTCGCGCCGCGCCACGTATCACTTACTCCTCAAATAACCAACACCACGCGTCGACAGGACTTTAATTGTTGGTGTTTTGAATATTAATTTTAAAAAAAACAATGTCATTACTTTGGTACCTTCCCGGACGTTTCCAGGCGTCAGAAGGACGCACATGACGCGAAGGCAGTTTGTCGAATTCAACTGCTACATAAATTTCTCAGAAGAATACGAAGGACACGCGTCAAATTTAAATGCAAGCGGTATATACCTTTCTTTTGTCAAGTATTTTGTCACCACACGACACTAAAAATTCAAAATAGTGAGTTTGCCTCAATGTACACAACCAAGGGTGAAGAGTATTAAATGTTGCGCTTTAAAAAAAAGCCACCAATTACGTTTTTCGGATTGATTGATTCATTATATCTTGATTCTGGGCACGTCAGCTGCTATGGTAATTCATCCCGTAAGTGTAGTGCACGCTTTATCAGGGGCAGTGGCAGTGTTATTCCTCCGCTGGATTGTGATATCCCTACCTGCAGGCGCGCCGACCTACCTGTTGGCTTGCGGGGTTTTCTTCATCCAGGTACCTCCCACCAGCGGGAAACCGCCCCAATCGGGACACGCTCTAAGTTCCTGACTGGTATCGCGACGTGTGGTGCATGAGTACGTATATGTGTAAGTAAGGATTGGGGGTAGGACACGGAAGAGGAAGGAATGATAGTACGCAGTAATTGGCCCTTTGGTAGGGTTCTGATTAGGCATTCGCCTTGAGTCAAGCGGAGTAACCACAGAAAACTATCGATCAGATCTAATAGAATTCTCCTCCAACAGCGGCTTTATTCGGCGTAGTACCTTCCTAGCTAGTGTTGAAAATTCTGCCCCCGTCGGGACTCAAAGCCCATGCCCTTCCAGTCAGACGCACATCAGGTGTTGCCCTGAACCTCCACAGTGGGTAAAAGTCTCGGTGGATATTGAAAGTAGGTGGGGCGGGACCCTTTTTAACCTTCCTTCGTCCTTAATTAAACGTAGTTCTTTCTGGAAGGGGAGGCCTTGTTACGTCCTTACAAGACAAATTTTCATTTTCTGCTTGTTTCCTAAAGACTACATCTCATTATTAACAATATTATCACTTTTCTAAATTTTCTATTTGCATAAAGAATTTTTGTACACCACTATTTTTTCAAAAGCGAATTTGTTAAGTTGTAGATTAGACTGTTATAGGGGCTAGCGTCCGCCTAGCGGTCTTCCTACTACGGTTAGGCCGACGCTTTCGGCCATGTACACTTCGAGTTACAAATTATCACATAAACTGGAGGGGTAGGGACACTGAGGTCAATCTGAGGTTCACTGACTGGGACCTGTACGCCTCGGTTGGCCGGGCTTCACTTCTCCTCGCTACTCCACGACACATCACGCCATTCCCGTCATGTCGCATTTAGTCATGTGTAACCATCCGTTCCGCCCCGCCCACAACCCGTTCTGCCCTTCCTATGTTACGGTCAGAGTAGATCCGTGTTCATCGGAAGAAATGTTCCGTTTCAAACGGAGTTCTGATTCTACCAAATGGCAGCGATCCCTGCATTCCACTGCCATCGCTCTTGAAATTATTACGCGCATGTTACATGTATTGGGAAGGAAAATATTAAAACTGCTCGCTCAGAGCTTTTTTAAATTCGATCGGTTTTATATGATATGGGAGAGACGTTTTTTTCATTAAACGTCACATTTCTACGCATTAGCGAAGGTTTGAAAATATTAGTAGCAATTTATTTCGGCGTTTTATTTTGAAATTTCCTTTTCTTATTGCTGTTCACGTACCTTGAATCACAGATTTTCCACAGAGCGTTTCGTTCATAAGCTAACGCGACAAGTGTGTCCGTTGTATAATTCAAGTTCATTTCATACTGTTCTGCTGAGTGGGAACATCCATCGTGTTCGTCAGAACTTTTCAGACACGATGGCGCCGGGGCTATTCTAAAGGGCGTTTAAAATATTCCGTCATGAACGGCCGTGGTCGCCCGATCGGGAATTCGGCCAAACACGGAACCACTCTGATCAGTGGCACTCAACTCGTTCTTACCCATGGACACTACTCTCACCCCGCTCAGTCCCTCTCAACCCGCACTGTCCCTGTCAACCCGGCCTCACTTCATGATCCGCCTCTCGCTCAGTCCGTTTCAACCTGTACTGACCCTGTCAACCCGCTCAGACCATTTCATCTCGCACTGTTCCAAAAAAGCCGCCCTAACTCCCATCGACCGTTGTCTCAACCCGACCTGTCCTTCTCAATTCACTCAGTCCCCCTCAACCCACTCAGTCCCTGCCAACCCGCTCTGCTCGCTTTGCCGCGACCCGCCTCTTCATCTCCGTTCCGGCGCGCTTCGCAGGCCTAATGGATATTCTTACTTCAAACAGGCTTCTCCAAGGGCAGGGACGCTGAGGCAACCGGCGCGGCGGCGCGTCGCGACGGCAGCGCTGGCGGGGCGGTCGAGAGGTCGCGAGCCCAGTTCAGCTGCGGCACTCCGGCTCGTTGCGGCCGCGCGGAATGGGAGGGGGAGGGGGAGGGGATGGGTGGAAGAGGGGGGAGAGGGGAGGAGAAGGGACGAGACGGGTCGGTGCGGCTGCCCGGAGCGACAATGCGCCGGCTGGTCACGCGCGTGGATTTCCCAGGTCGGCCGGTTTTCCTCCCCGCACCGCTACTCCGCGTCTCGACCTGCCGCTCGCCTCCCACAGCCACTTATTGACCGCCCACACCGCTCCGCCCCGCTCCACATGGTCCCTCCCCACACCACTGCACTCAGCCTCTCATGGTCCCTATTGCCTTGCACCGCTCCGCTTCGCCCTACCCCGCCTTGCCTAGCTCTCTCCCCACCCCCTCCCCGCCCTCTCTCTGCTCTCTCCCCGCCCTCTTCACACCCACTCTCCGCCCTCTCTCCTCTCTCTCTCCGCCCTCTCTCCTCTCTCTCTCCCCGCCCCTTCCCGTCCTCTCCCTGCCCTCTCCTCGCCATATCATCACTCCCTCCCCGCACTCTCTCCGGCCTCCCTAACATCTCCCCGCCCTATCCCCGAACGTACTCTCTCTTATTTCTTCCACCTCTCCGACACCCCGCCCGCCCCAGTCTTCGTTTTCGCGTATATTTCCGCGTCTCCTCGCCCGGCCCCGAGCTGTCCGCTCCGCAATGCCCCGCCACGCCACTCCCCGCCACGCCACGCCACGCCACGCCCCGCCTCGCCCCGCTCCGCCCCGCCTCACCTCGTCCCACGTCGCCCCACCTCGCCCCGCCCCGATCCACTCCACCGCCCGAAGCGCTCGGGGAAGCACCGACCACCGCGCGGTCGCCTCTGCTGGCTGGCCTTCGCGGCCACCTCGACCTGCTCTCTGCCTGTCCTCTCAAGCTGCTCTTTGTTGACACACGAAGCGTCCTCCACCCTCGCTGATGCTCCAACTTCGCGTCAATTGGGCTCCTGGAACTCTTATTTACCCGAAACAGTTATACTAGCTAGAGTTCATTTTACTGCTGGTCAGTTTTTCCCATTCCTCTTGCGGTAATGACCGTTATTACATCAGCGTGATTCTCTTTCACTGTTGGTTTATTGTTGTATTCAACGAACCACGTAGTTAAGAAAATTATTTAATGCTTCTCTACACATTTGACCAAATGCTCTTATCATTAAGTGTGAATGATTACATAACAGTAGTGTCTAAACGTTTCTTGGCATCTTATCATTTGAAAATAAATAAAATATTTTCCGTGGTTTCTCCGATCAACACCAGACGAATGGCGCAGCAGTAACTTAACAAAGGGATCGCGGACAGCATGGGATCTTTCCTTCCTCTTCATTGGTCTATCCCTTACTTACACTTATATGCACTACACCACCACGCAAGTCGGGAGCTAGCATACAGCGCGACTCAGCTGAGGCGGTGACCCGCTCGTAGGAGATACCTGGTTGAGGAAATCCCGCTAGCAGAGAGTAGGTCGGATCTCGGCATCCATCCGGCGGGGAGAGGATAGGGAGAGGGCGGAGAGAGGGCGCAGAGAGAGCGGAGAGTTAGCGGGGAGAGGGTGAGGAGAGGGCCGGGTGAGGGCGGGGTGAGAGCGGGGAAGGGCTAAGCGGGGGGATGCGGGGTGTAGCGGGGAGTAGTGGGGTGAAGCGGGGCCAGCGGGAGGGGCGGGGGGAGCGATTTAAGGTAATCTGAGAACCCGCCACCTCTCGCGAGAAACTCATGCTCTTCACTTACTGGAACTAATGATCTTATCAGTGGACGCGCGCGGGATCACTAATTAATCATTAAATGGACATAGGCCTACTTACGTTCAGTGGTTATCAGTGACATTTTCTATTTCATATAGTCCCAATACCATTTATTGACGGAATACAAACCATTATTTGGCACAATAAATCGTGCAATTAAGTAACTTTACTGAAGTAACTCATAACATCAAACCATCTTACGAACAAAATTTTTTTCCAATTTCATTTCTCTATTTTTCACGCATATTATTCTACTCCTAGAACTAGCCTCTGGAATTTGTCTTACAATGTGAGAAGGGTGGAGGCTTCAGTAATTATTTCTTAGTTTTCCAAGACATTATCAGTTATTTTCGCAATGTAAGAAGAAAATAATTGTATGAGATTAATTGCAAACAATTCTGATTTGTACACGAGAATAATACTAGCGCAGGAAGAATAAATAACTATAATCTGATACATTAAACATTATATTGACAATATTTTAAAAACATTGCAAACGATTGTCAGATTATTTGTGCAGTTTTAGTGACGAATAAGCTAAATGTCGACTCCGTACTTAATGTAATCGGACCAAAATATGCGATAAACTATACGCCAAGATACATTACAATAGGGAGTGAATCAGCAATTTTGCAAGTACCTTGACTCAGCATTTTTGCTCCTTCCCGGAATATTTTTCCGGACACAACACTAACACACACATTCACTTCTGGTTTGGTCATATCCTATACGTTATAATCGCAATTATAATGTATTATCTGCTCATTAACTGAAGTGATAGTCATAAATGAGCTCTAAAAATAACATTTTCCGGACGATCTTTGCATGTTAGTTAATGACAATTGAATTATATATTTAGACCCTCCCGGTTATCATGTTGAACGAGACAAAATGCAATGCAGTGTTTTTTACTTTCTCCCTACAGAGTAGGGAATTACGGCGTATTTTCAACATCAAAACTCTTGTTGCCGATTTCTGATAGCGAAAAAGTGAATAAATTCAGTTGCTAAATATAGAAAAATGAATTCTCTAACACACGGTATAGCCAGAATCTATGTTTGTGCATGTTTTATATCGAAAAATCGATTGGCGGCATAACGTCTGTCTGTCCAGTCTGCCGGTCTATTTGCGCTCAACGCTAGCGCATAAACTTTTCAGCCGATTTTCTTCAAAATTGATATTCCCAAACCGATCTAGTTGATGACGCAGTTCCTTGAATTGCAAATCGATATTTCAATTTTGGGCGTACTTTACATGAAGCCTCTTGTATACTGTGAAGGACCTTTAAGAGAATGGCGAAGGTTTATCAATACATTACGTAATAATGCCTGAATCCGATTTGTAAAAATAAACTGAATTATTCCTTTATTTCAGGTTTTTTTATCATCTGCTTCCAAGGGCTTAACAGTCCAAAAACATATAGAAAATAAATAAAAACTGTCCCAAAATTATACTCAAATGAAATTGAAATTTATTTTTTTAACTGAGCTCATCAAATGCATATGTCTCTATTGAGAAACAAAGAGAAACTAAAAATTTTAAAAAAATTAAAATGTCACATTAACAATGCACATGATAGAGCATGTTATTAAATGTAGCATTCATAGTTTGCATTCCCATCTTATAGCCAACATTTCATAAAAATAAATTGAACCTTATTAAAGAGACTGCGTGTATAATTTAAACTTCCATGTTGTGAAAACTCATAGATCCCTCTCAACTTACTCTGACCGTGCCGCATGCCTTGTATCGAACTGAAGAGTTCGTCGGTTTAACAAACGATGCTTTAATGAAGCCCCGTCGCTTGATCTTTAGTCCAAAGACATCGTGAGGTCGCATTCATTACTGTGTCAATCGTGCCTGAAAGTCGATGATCGGCGCATGTCCCTGCATATTGTAACTTTTTCGCCGAACCGAACAGCTTCTTCAATTATGCGGCGAGGCGAAACCTCCCGGTTTTCCTGGTTGACGTTGCGACGTTAATGATCAAATTCTCGCAGATTTCCCTACTCACCGTTTTCTTGTGCATTTCTTTGATTTGTGAGAATGGGATTTCGTAATGTCAAATTTCCCATTGGTGTTTGAAAACGTAAAAAAACTGCAATTAATTTTAAAGACGATACGTAATATGTAATTATATTTATTTAGAATTTTCAGCTTCACATTTTCTTATAATCATATGCTTTTCAAACGTAGGAAATGTAGTAATTAGTTTAACATTATCATTTTTACAATAAAAATTGTCCATAATTTTATCACATTTTTCAGTCTATCTCCGTACCAACATTTTATTATTTTAAAGATAAAATTTTCTTGTATAATAAGATTTTTTTAAAAAACATAACTTTTTTCAAGTGAACGAAATAGATTTTGAATTTCTTCTTGAGTATTGAATAGAAAAGAGGTCACCCTTCAACATATTGTTGACGGATTCAGTGCAAAAGGAATGCACAGCAGCTAATTATTAAGTTTTGGGTGCGGTGGACCCACAACAGCACCAATGCATGCGACATATTTTGATTGGAATCAGGTATAGTTAAGAAGCTTTTGAATGACGTCAAACAAACTTCCCACGTTTCATACGGATCACTCAACTGGACTTAAGGTAGAGTTAAAAGTTCTGCAAAAGAAAGAAACCATGTCAACAATACAAGTGAGCTTTAAAAATATATTTTTAAATTATAGTATTTCACACATGCAATCTCACCGTGTAATTCCAAAAACGTCTGTCTATGTTGTGTCCCGAAATTGCTTCCGTAGTAGAGGTATTATTAGTACGAGGATATACCCATCTTCCGACCACTTTCAAAAGAAGCCGTTTCATTTCCTCCAAATACGTGTCTAGAAGACGTTTGTGATCACTGATCACTATTCGAGAACTGTAGAAACGTGAAGTACAATTTTTATAGTACTGAAGCAGTATGATTATTTTATTCATTGGCTTTTCGAATGTATAAATCATATCTTTACACAAGTTCTTTATTTAGTTCAAATAATGCCGATATCTTCTTCCAGTTTAAAAATTCCAGTTAGTTAACGAATCATTTTTATGATGGCGTGCTGAGATTATAGTCTGTCTCACGCAATATTTCGTTATTTTTAGTGCGTCACGACTAGTTATTTTGCGTGACTTGTATCATCTACCTTGACGACACTAGAAAAACCCACGTGAGAAGCACACTGTTGTTTGCCCGTTACGTTAAACGTTTCGGGTATTTCATTAATAAACAATATGTTAATTTTAAAGACTTACGAGCATGTTTATAAATGGGATTTTTGAACTACAACTTAACGGGTTCATTGCACGTGAATGAAGTATTCTGAGAATATAGTAGCTACGGAAGAGTGAAAAGTACCTTTAGTTCACCCCTGCTGTTGGCAATAAAAGTTTGGGTTTGAAATTATTTACCAGTCCAAGAGAAAATGATAATACAGGAATATAGAAAGTGAACAGCGGACTATGAGGATACCTAGTAATATTACAAAGTTTTGACGCATAGGATATTAAAGAACACATTCACGTACGTATTTTATGAACCGAAACTAGTTGATAAAAAAAACTACTAGTAGCTGAGATTAAAAATCAAAAAAATTGAAAATATTCTCGAAATATTAGCGTGAATGTTAGAAAAAAACATGAAGTGCATATCTATTATTAATTATCATATCATAAGAACCTTATGAAGACCATTTCTCTGAAACGATATAATACAACCAAATTTCAAAAGCTACCAAATACTGCTACCTTATGGCATCTACACAAGACCGAAAACTGCTACTTAGTATTTAAAAGTCAATTACAATTACTGATGTATATTTTATTCATTCGTATTCAGGAGCACGACGTGGCGATTTGACTTTGCTTTGCCTAAATAATAAGGCAAAAACGTGAGATCACAACGCATTCATCTATTTTGCAGTATACTTACGTCACCGCAGCTTCAGAACCTGCTACGGCAAATTGTAACCTCAAATACCACGACGCACGCTTCAGATGTATTCGGAACGGGTCGACCTTGCAGGTGTCGATAACAGCGGCGTGTGGACGTGCCTGAGCTCGAAGGCGTGCTTGTTCAGGAGAGTTCGTTTGTTCCCAAGATAGAATTCTTCGTCCCGTGTTATCTATTTCTGTGAAACCGTTTTACCGTGCCCGACAAGCATTTTGTGTCTCTGGCCGGCCTGTCTTTGGTTAGAGACCGAGTTTTTGACAAGATTCTAAAACGGTTTAGCTTCACCAAAACCATACCGCGGAATTTCTTCTTCGACCAACCAGAGGAGTTGTAGTTCCAACAAAATTGCTCGGAATTGACAACTCACTCAACTGGTTCAATAAGAAGGATTAAAAGTTTGTGATAGTTTTTACCATCGATTTAGTTTCTTCCGATATCGTCACTAAAAAATAAATGGTAAAGCTAATACAATTATGTTGAAAAGCACATGAAAATATTAAAATGCATTCTCTGATAGACAAGTTAAAATTAAAGGCATATTCATGAAGGATAAATGAAAAACACAATCACTGTGTATGAAATAGACCTCACTGTTTACTTTTTTCACGCCTTTAATGAAATTTAACTAACGCGCAAATGTGAAAAACGTTTATTTCCCGAAATGTTAACTTAAACTGTTTAATAACATTTTACTCCAAGGCAGTTTATATTATTAACACTATTTGAATGTAAACAAATTGGTAAATAAAAACTAGGGTTAGATGCTTATAAAACAATCATTAGTGATAAGATTTGGGAGTTTTGAAAAACGTCTACACTCTCAAAATACGTCTTAATTTGCGCATTTTCCATTGATGGTCTGAATTGCACTTGACATTTCTGATCTTTAAGACTAACATCAACTTCCTCAGTATTTCTGCTCGGTTGTTAGCGTAATTGATGCAGGCCTGAGATCAAATATTTTAACTCTCATTTACGCCAAACTGAACTGAGAATGTGGTCGGCAAGTACCATGTAGTAATGTGTCACATTCATTTTGCAAACTTTGGCTAGCATTTGCGGGGCTGTAGTACTATTATTTTGTTATTCCACTAACAGAATAATGTTCACATGACCGTTAATTAATATTGCTAGAATTCAAGAGAAATGCGTTTCAGAACTTCTAATGTGAGACTATTATTTACACAGAATATTCTTTACACAAAGGTTGATCTATTACTGGTTCAATTAATACAACATTAAAACCACTTAATTATCGTACCAGTTGGAAGATTAAAAATTAATCATTGCAAATTTTAAGTTAAAGATTTAAACTTACTAGTTTCTAAGAAAGTAGAAAGTTTTAAACGTCGTCTTAATTTTCAATTTTCCAAAAAATTTTGAAAAATAATCCCCCGAAAAGAGCTTTAATTTTACAATAGATATTTGAGAAGGTTGTGAGTAGACTAGCAAGCAATTTCCCCCCCCCTTTCTTCTAGAAGCTGACAAGCCATTGGTGACAGTGTTAACTCCGTGCAGTATGTTTCAATGCGATAAATTTGCTGTTTTTATGTAGTATCCTACAGAATTCTTTTAACTTTTATTTGAGTCTCCTGTAAAGTCACTAAAGGAAGCTTACCTATATTAAGTTCCATTCGCCTCATTTTATGAATAATTATTTTCTTGCAATTTGTTTTACCAAAAACTTACATTTTCATGAATTGACATATTCAGGATCTTTTAAGATTCAGCATTGTTTCTACATGTAAGGATTAAGGAGAAGGGTTTAATATATATGCAAGAAATATATGTATTATGTAATATTTTATTTAAACAAGAGTTATAAAATAACTAGGTGTATCAAAAGCTTAAAAAATAATACATAAAATCCAGGCAAAGATTTCATATCACAATATATACATAACTCATTTCTCAACGCCCCGAACATGGCACTATACAGGAAACTTCTTACCGAAGTTCCGATTTGTGGGTACATTACATGCGTCATTTCCTTGCTGTTTCCCTGAGTCAACAAAAAAATGCTTTGCAATATTTTTACAGTAATTTTAACTTTAAACAATACATAATTAACTCCTTTTTGTTTCATCCAAAACAGTTCCCACGTTGCAAATTACATTGTCAGGATTCTCCCTCCCCGTGCTATGCAGCGAATTCACGCAATAAATACGCCAACAGCGAGCTGTGTAAAGCAAATCAAGACTAGTGCCACTTAGAGCGCAACGTTCGCCTGTTCAGCAGTCTTGGAACAAAAAAAACGCCCACATTGCCAGCGATTTTGTGCTAGCGTCGGTGGAGGTTCACGCCGCCCGGCGAGAGCGTTTAGGCGATGTTGGGGGTGGGGTCCACCACAGGCTGGACGGGATGGACGGGTAGGCCCTCGACGACGGGCTGGACGACGAAGGGCTGGACGGGCTGGACGGGGCGGCCGGTGACGTCGAGGCCCAGGTGCTTGCGGATGTGTTCGCGGTTGATGTACCAGAAGGGCTGCTGGTCCGCGGGGAGCTTGGCGGCGTCCTCCACCAGCTTGACGTCGTGGCCGTTGGCGTCGATGCGCGTGGACAGGTCGGAGTCGCCGAAGCGGTTCGCCAGGTCGTCGTTGGAGCTGCTGCTGCCGAAGGGCCGCGGGTAGTTGACGCCGCTGCCGGCGTAGAAGGGCCTGTACTGCGCCATGGCGCCCACGGCCAGCAGGAGAACGGCGCACACCACAGAAGCGTTCTAGAAAGAAGAAACAATTTATTAATGGATGCCGAACACCAAAAGCAGCAATTAGTTGTACCAGTGGCGCAACCATATTTTTGTATGGTGGGGGTGATGCATGGGTAATCTACAGCAGATTTCCAAGTTTTCGTATTACGATATTTGTGTTTAAGCAGCTTTTTCAAATATTTTTTTTACCGATTTATAGTAATTTATAATTTATAGGACAGATGTATTTCATGTCTTTCGTTACAACATAAAATCAGTTTAATATATTTGTCGATGTGTCTTCGGCTTCTGAGGAAGTATGCTGAAACCCCCATGAGCTCCCTTCTTCCTTGCCTGGGCCATAAACTACTGTATAAATTACCAAAGAGTGATTAACATCAATGAGGGATGCTAGAGAGGCAACGAAAAAGGCACTAGAAGTAAGAGCTACATTTGAAACGAAGTTTAAATAAGTCTCTTAGAATATTCATAAAGGGACGAAAAACTAAATTCTACAAATAAAACGCTCCTAACATTTCACAGTTTAGCTACAATTATTTGCAATAATTCACCTTCCGACCAACTATTTTTTCTCCAGCCATCTTGTTTTTCCATTTCCATTGCTTCAAATCCAAAATGCGGACGTTTTGCCACTTCCCTAAATGATTTAACGCATTTGAATAAAAAAAGCAACTATTTAGTATGAACCGTTAATTCTGCTTGTTTAAAATAATACATCTAAGAATTTTTTTTAAAAATATCTATTGGATTGTCGTAGCTACGTCTAAAACTCGAAAGAGACTTCCCGCAACTGTGTGAACTTCCGAATAGTCCAGCGCTCAAGAAAAACCAGGAAACTCTCATGTTATCGTTTCAAAGAAAGCTTTCTCTAGGTTAAGAACCGTTTAGTGACCTGCGAGAACACGCCGTGCGCCTGCTTTCTAGGCCGGGCGGAAACTTGCACATGCGCGTTGGGACTTGGTACTACAACTGGTAGACGATGCTTGCTTCTCTTGACTGAATGACTCGAGAAATACAAATTTCTTTTCTTGTTGTATTATCAAATGTTTTCGTTGTAAAATAATGCAAAAGCTCTTTATTAGCCACATAATCAGTTTTATTTTTTGTCCGCAACCTTCACTCGTCGGAGAATCTTAACATTAACAGAAATAAATACTTTACCTATGATAAATAAAGATGCCTGGTATCAATAACTTTTTTATTAAGCTTGTGATAGTTTCGATCGCATAGTGATCATCCTCAGAGCTTGCAGCTTCAGGGCCGAAAACATCATTAAATTAATAAACGAAACGATCATTAGCTTAATAAAAACGTTATTGATACCAGACATCTTTATTTATCATAATTATATAAGGTATCTACCTCACCAGCGATCTAATTAAAAATACATTCCTCATTTTCTTAACGAAAAGGAACAACAATTTAAAAGAATCGATACGCGTCAGTTGCCTTTGAATGGCCCCGTAGCATTTTAGCCACTCCCTAAAACCGTCTCCAAGTTTTTACCATCTCCAGTTCGTAAAAAAAAATGAAAAAAAAGAAAAAAAGAAAAAAAATTGAAAAAAAAAGAAGAAAAAAAAAGAGGGCGTGGATTTCAGCTGCGGAGCGGTGAGCGTTCAACGAGAAGGAAAAGACGGTCGAAAGCGTGCCCGGCGCATCAAGGTCGATTTCCGCGACAACCTCCCGCCCCGCCCCACCCCACCCAAGTAATTGCACCGCTCCACGGTTCGGCGTGGATCGCTTGCCGCCGCGGCGGCCTGGCAAGGTGTCGGCAACAAAGAACCGGCTGCACGACTTCGAAAACGCAGGCTGCGGGCTGGCCTTGCTCGCAAGCGCGCTCGTCACGGTGATGATTTCATGGTATCTGCCACACGAGTGGTTTCCTCTCGTGATGCACAAAGGCGTTAGCGAAATTGGTACGTAATCTCACGCTTTGTTAGGGTGACTGACGGGAGATTTAGCTAAGGATAAGACGAAAGCAAAAGTCTTATTACGGGAATACGAAAGAGAAGCTAAATGTAATCGCGTATCAAATGGCAAGGGTACTGTATTTAGGATACAAAACGTACTATTCAATTACAAAGATATCAACACACTTGTTTGTGTGTAACATTTATTTAATACCAGTGATGAATTATAATTTATAACAAAACTTTCAGAAATACATTTTAAACAAGTTATCACGAAGAAATATTAATTGAACTAACAATGCAATGAGAGGTGCAAAGTGCTATTGAGAGAAACGCATCCTTTCAAGAAATTATGTTGCAACATTTTAATGCAAGATGAATTAGTTACCACGTATTACTTCTAAGAATAGATTACAAGCAGGCGACGGCACGCCACTCAAAAGTTCAACATCCAGCCGAGAATTAACGGTACGATCGCTTAAACAGTATAGTTCACACCCTGATAAACACGGCGAAGTTCATCTTTGTTTACAGAGTTACGCGTAGGTATCATCCGAGACGCTCAGCCGCCGTGGCCTGGGTGAGGACAAGCGTGCTTACCATGATAACAGCGAGCGGGTGTCCTTGCGGGCGAGAGCACGAGAGCAGCAGGTCTGAGCCGGTGAGTGCGGGTCGACTGTGCCGAGCAGCGGGCTTGCCGCAGTATATATTCGCGGCGCGGCTTAGCCGCCGCCTACGTCATAGCCCGGCCCCCACCGGCCGCGCCTCGGGAATCCTCCCACCGGCCGGAGTGACGTGGTCGCCTTCCGCCCGCAGCTGTGACGTCAGCTGTCCTCCCGCGTGCGAGGGCCCGCCTGCCAAGGGGCGACCGCGCTTGTGTTGGTGGTGATGGTCATGGTCGTGATGGAAACTGGCAGTTGCAGGGGTGCTGATGTTGATTGTGGTAATGGTTATAGTGATAGTTATGGTGGTGGTGATGGTCGTGATAGAAACTGGTAGTAGCAGTGGTGCTGATGTTGATTGTGGTAATGGTTATAGTGATAGTTATGGTGGTGGTGATGGTCGTGATAGAAACTGGTAGTAGCAGTGGTGCTGATGTTGATTGTGGTAATGCTTATAGTGATAGTTATGGTGGTGGTGGTGATGGTCAGGATGGAAACTGGCAGTAGCAGTGGTGCTGGTAATCATGTTGATTGTGGTAATGGTTACAGTGATAGTTATGGTGGTGGTGATGGTTATGAGGGTGGTGAGGTTATGGCGGTGACTGTTATGGTGCTGGTGATGTTTATGGTGGCCGTGATGATCAAGGCGGTGGTGGTTATGGTGGTGGTGATGTTTAAATAGATATGGTTATATGGTAGTGGTGCTGCTGGTGGTGGATTATGGATTAGGGCAATAATGATGACGCACAATGATGGTGGGGTCGGTAGTGATTGCATCATCGGCGGTGACACTGACGGTGATGGTAATGAGGACTGGGTGGCGATTGCGATGCTCGGGGTGGTATTGTTTCGTGCCGTTGTAGTGTGACGCAGAGGTGTTGGCGGGGGTTGATGATTGCAGCGGCATGATTACGGCAGGGATTTTAACGGCGAATGTTGATGGTGGTAATTGAAAGCATTGCGGTGGGGGCGGTTATAGTTGGTTATGCCGTCGTAGCAATTGTGATCCCGAAGAAGGGGGTGGTGAGGATGACGACAAGAGTCGCGGAGGTGACGGAAATAATGGCGGTGAAAAATGTTACCGAAACGATAGGGACATTCCTGATGGTATTGATGATGCGATGGGACCGAGAGGGCGTTAGCAACGGTAATTTATTGAATTATATTATGCTGATTAATAATTACTATGGCACACTGTGGTCTTGGCCTGATGATGCCTTTTCAATTTCATTGAATTTCATTGTTGCATGAACTGAAATTCAGATGGTGGATTGTAAACAGTGCGACATGGGAAAACTGTCATTTAGTTGAAGCTGAACAAACTTCGAAACTGAAAAAAGAAATGTGTTAGGATTTCTCAATCACATTTATTAGAAGAAGCTGAACTCGAGCCGCAGTACATCCTCATTTGTGTGAAATCCTATTACTGAAAGAAGTGACGTCATATATGCTCAAAGTTCGGCGCGAGGATTTTTTGACGGTCGTAGGTAATAGGGAAACTAGCATAGGGAAACTAGCATGAAAATATAATTGATTCATTATTTGTTAATTGTTTTAAGTAACGTTTTTATGCATATTACTAACTCTCAGTTATCCAATTCGAAGTTAGTATGTACTAATAGGTTGTAAACGGAAGAACGACCTGAACAACTTTTTTCCGTCAGCAAAGAAATGTTTTTATTATTCAGGTGTTTCGCTACAACTATTATCAAGATATAACTAAATTTCCATTTTTTGTCACACGCACGTGATGACTCGCAATAAAACCTGCATAGATATGAAAACTCATGACTAATTCCCACAAACATTTCCCTTATAATTAGTCCAGCAACTTCTATGAGTAAGGAAGAGCTTCATACCCTGCGGTGCACTGATAATTTCTCTCTTTTATGAGTTGCTAGAGAAGTCTACAGAGACTTCTTGTGGTTGCTGTGTGTGGTAAAGCGAATGACCGGTAACGGTAGTCGGTAGTTGAGAAAAAGACAATGGATGACGATGGCCTCGACAGCTCGCAAAGTAAGAGGTACAATAAAAGAAATGAACATGCGCAGTATGAATAATGCATATACATACGCCCCAAAATATTTAACATGTTCTTTAGAACTATTTACAAAATACCATCAAATGAAAAATTAATGGAACAATAAACGAGTATAATACCTCTCATATTAAACATTGAATTAAACAAGAATTGGAAATAAACAATATTCAAAATTACAATGTATTTCTTGCATTGCGCAACGTTTAACACTCAAAATTTAAATGAGACTTTGGTAAATGAAGTAGTTATTTACGAAAAATAGTTAATAGTGGCCGATGAGTGTTGCATGAGCCATTGCCATTCTACGGATCTCTTAGCCAACAAAATATATTAGGTATATAAATAAATAAACGTTTTCTTAAAATAATTTTCTGGGAGACTTAAACGTGAGTTCATAGTGTCTAACAGTGTATTAGCCCAATGTGTGCCAAAAATACTTGAATGAAATTATTTGTAACTCTCAACATTTTCATTGACCAATGGAGGATTTTATATTTTTTATGCTATGGTATATTGAGCCTAATAAAAAATAACAATTTTAAGTAATCTCATTTTATAAAGAAGGTAAGTTTTACAAAGATTCTCATTTTTTGAAGTTTTTGAAACAATGTTTGTTAACATGTAGGAAGAACTAAATTTGAAGAATTTAGTTTTGTTTGGTGTAATTAACTCGAATGTGTTCACTTCATCTCAATTTTGTTCATAAGCTTGTAAAGTCATGTCTAGGGGATATGGCAATAGCAGTGTTAAAGGTGTTGTCTGATATCAAAAATGTTTGATATTTCTTTTATCATTTTATATTGTATAGCTTCTTACTTAAATCCTATCCATTTTTCAGGATTTTCAAGACATTTTCCTGGGTTTATCGTGACAAACCATCAACTCTAATGTTGCTCCTCCCCTTTCAACTTAGAAATTACAAAGAAGTTAAGCAAAATAATTCAGTTACATTTTCACATCTTGAGGTCTTTGCGTGGAAAAGTAATTTTAATTCAACGGATTGATTACGGACTTAACGTCAGCAAAGAGAATCAGTTAATGTAAGTTATCTTTAATAATTCCTACGATTCAAATGAACTCTTCTTCATTTAGTATGCTTTTACCAATTCTCTTAATAATATAATTTAAGTAATTCAGTCTAATCAATGACAGTAGAGAAATAACTTCAACAGACACTTCACTAGCTTACGGTAGAGAATCGATCTTAAATATTGAAAACTGTCGCGGGAAGAAGGCCTTTTAGTAGTGGTGTTACAACAGCACATACCTTCTTACAATATTTCTAATTATTGCAATTTTCGAAAATTCAGAAAGTTCAACGAAAATGATATCTGCGCATTCTTTTAAGAGGTCTTTATGCTATACGAGGACAAAGTTTAATGAAAAATTTGGGGCCATTTTTTAAATTATTTTTGAAAATATGTGTGATGCGTCATGTAAAGTAAACTCAAAAATTAAAATATCCGTCTTAAACTCTCATGGCCTTGAGTTCGTTCAAATTGATCGAGATATATCAATTTTAGAGAAAAAGTTTTGAACGGTTTCGACACTAGCGTTGATAAGGCAGGCAGACGTTTCGCCATCGAATCGAAGTTTCGGTATCTACGGTCCATAAAACATGGATGAGAACTACACAATGTAATAGAGAAGTAATGTAGTATATAAATTAGGTTTAACCACTTTTAAGACCCAAAATTAAGAGGAGCTTTTTGTCGAAAATTCGTCAATTTACGCCAATTGCAAGACTTACTTTTCACTACCCTCGTAGTAAGACGAGAATGTAAAAAAAGTCAAATGAAGTGTGTAAACATTCAGTTAGCTGTGTTCTG
Source organism: Gryllus longicercus (assembly GCA_038098605.1). Taxonomy (NCBI): domain Eukaryota; kingdom Metazoa; phylum Arthropoda; class Insecta; order Orthoptera; family Gryllidae; genus Gryllus; species Gryllus longicercus. Next base: position 4,876,283 of record JAZDUA010000020.1, read on the forward strand.
ATGCTATCTATTTAATTTTATTGATACGTTTTTTCTGACTGTGGGAAAATTATTTTCAAATATTCATTATTCAACTACTTGTTATTTCAGTTACACATTTGAAAACTGAATTTGTTCTCTATTTTAAACGTTCGTTTAATGAATGATTTCCTGAAAATTTTATTTAGTTGTAAGCAGCAATTTGTGCCATTACGTCGGGGAATCCCCTGGCGCGCGCCGTGGCGAATCCAGAGCCGCTCTGGCGCATCGCGAACGACCTGGGAGCGGCCCTGGGCAGCAATTGGCGGAGTGACGGGCGGCGCGATGGGGAAAACCTGTCCTCAATGCGACGGTGCCCTGCCAGCGGCGGCGGGTGGAGCGGGAGGAGCAGCAAGGCGACGGGGCCGGGGGCGGGGGCGGGGAGAAGAGGCGGGGGTGGAAGGTAGCGGGGGCGGGGAGGGGGTAGGATTCAGCTGCAGAGCGCGGGTTGACGGATGCACGAGAAAGCGCACAAAGGAGGGCACACGTGTTGTAGGTGAGCGCGATTGTTGAGTAGGATCTTTGCATGTTTGGAGAGGCGTTGGATGGCGCAATTTGTTCCAAAACACATGTGTGAATGTACTAGCATGAATTCACACCACCGCTAGTTTAAGACTCAAAGTCTCTCTGCACATATGTTTTAAATAATAAGCAAATAACCTAGCGATATAGGTTTTAAAAGTGTCTCGAATTCGATTGTCATTGATAATTCTAACGCCGTGTGGCAATACATCAAATAAACTCCAACTATTATAACCAACAACATCAATAATAATAATAATAATAATAATAATAATAATAATAATAATAATAATCGCAATTACTAGAGGAACATAAAAAATGCTGCTGAAAAAACATAATATGGTTTTCCTAAGAAAGCACGCACACTGATGAAGATCAACAAATTAAATAATTTCGTATAACATTGCATAAATTAAATATTTTAACAAAAAACAATGTTCACGAATTCGACAATAAAAATGTATAATCTATAGGGATCGCCAAAACTACAACCCTTTTAGTTTCAAACATATCTAAAAGATCATAAGTTCCATAACGCAACATATGAATAACAAATATTTAATGGCGGGCGATATTTTCCTTAGAACCTGTTGCATGACGTCAGTTGTGTCGTATGCAAAGATGCACTGTTTTGGTATGAAAATTCAGTCGGTTTATGCAGTAGGATTATAACTGGAAAAACGGAATGAAATATATGCATTTTTCAGTCAAAATCGAAAGCTTTTATTGGATTTGTATTTTTTCCTGCGTTCCTGGGTATCTAACGAAACCATACACACCTCTCACATGGCGGAGGCTATATAGTTTTTTTATCATTTCTGCCGCATTAAAAATTAGTAATAGAGTTAATTGAATGAACAAAAATTGCAGTATAGCATGGCTGAGTTAATATTTCAAATGCCTCATTGTCATAAAAAAACAGCGTTTATAGTAGCAACCAAAAAATACAATTTCTGGTTGCAAGTGACAAGGAACAAGGAATGGCTCCTCGTATTCCAGCTGGCATGGAAGTTGACAGCCGCATACGCAGCAAAGAGAGAGTGAGACACGGAGGGAGAGAGAGCGACAGCGGGTGATGGGAGGAGGTGGGGGAAAAGAAGAGAGGGGGACATTGGAGGGGTCAGTGAACAGACGTTCGTGTGTGTGCTCATGCGAAAGCGCGCGCAATGGGCTGGGGGCGGGGGGGGGAAGGCGCTGGGCGGCCGAGCTGCGGGAATGTAGTAGGGATGCGTCATTGATGTTGATGTTTTTATAAAATAACGTTTTACAGGGTCGCTAGTTTTTAAATGCAGGAATTCCAAAACCAAATTGTATTATAATTTCCAGATATCCACAAACTGATTATTCTGCTGACCAATATGACAAAGACTGGAAAATAAATAAAATCGAGTTTTCGTTACTGAAGCCTAAATTATTTTTGAATTAACTAATAAGATAAACCTAATTTAGTTGATTGGTGATGATATTTCACTTTGTTTTGCCTACTAAATCTCAATTAAAATTAATAAACATTACCACTTTCAAGTTAAATGCCCCCCGCGGGAACCTAAATGTTTACTAATCCAGTTTTAAAGGCATCAATTCTTAAAAACCTCGATGTTTTAAATTTGAGTAGCGATGTTTAGTACACCGATCTTTTGTTGGCGATATCGCATCCCTGTAAAGTAGAGAGAATGCAGAGCAAAGTTGAGATGAGCAACGGATTTATTTTTGGGGAGAGGAGGGGGGGGTTGGTTCCGAGTAGATGGTCTGATGGGCGAAAGTGTAACCTGGCAGGATGAAGAGGTACTGGGGTGGAGAAAGAGGGGGGGTGGACCGACAACAAATAGAACCAGTGAGTAAGCGGCATGAGTCGAGAAGCCTGTGAATGAGTGAGTCAGTGAGACGCGACTAAATGGGTTTCTAGAGCAAACATCAACACGAATACTCACTGCAAATCCAAATGGATTTCTTCTAATACATTTGAAAATAAATGGAAATAGCCGTCATGAAATGCAACGATCTGTTATTATGCACTCAATTAAAATAACAAAGCTCTGTGACATTTAAAAGAAATAAATAGTTCGTTAATATTTATTTTCCAAGGGGAATTTCAAACATTTTGGAGTTTATATAAGCTCCTCAGATGATCAATGAATGATTAACTGTAAATGAAGAAAAGTGAGTGCAGATGGAAGGAGAGATGGTTGGAGGGATGTAGTAAGTAAGCAGCTCGAGCTAGGAAGCTAGTACGTGAATGGCCGGACGAGGCGAGTGATGGAATTTGCTTCTGAAGGGAACAGAACTCAGTTCACGTCGTTTCCCGTTAATTAATTTTAAAAAGAAAAACTGTAAATAAGCGATACACGCGATAATCTGTAAAATACGCTTAATAACACGTATAGACGTTTAATGGATTTAAACTTTTGAGCGTGTTCACAGGTCAATTAATGGTTTGGTTTACTGGGGATTTGTTGTTGGTGGCATTCCAAATAAAAGAATTGAAGGTGTAGTCATTGCCAATATTATTATTTAATGTAGGAAAACTTTACGATATCTTAACCATCATTGTCATTTAATTAACAGAAGATATAAAATAGAATACATTCAGTTATAAACTATAGATATATAATTTTAGTTATAATAATAGATAGGTAATGAAAATTTTAGTAATATATAACTTTAAAATTAGAGTAATTAACATAACAAATTAACAAAAGAAAGGGAAAAGAGGTTTGCAGAGTGATGAATTATTTAAAACTACACAAATTAAGTGACTCATTGCAAGAAATGAATGAAAAATGAAAATATTCATTTAATAGTTTGCGGGACAGTAATGAAGGACAATATGGGGATGGGTAGGGAAAAGTGGAAGCAATGCGGTGTGTGTTTAAGCATCCCGACTGGGGAAGTTGGAGGGTGAGGAGAGCCATGGATAACACATCAAAAGCCTACGCCAAGACTTTCTCACCGCCAATCCAAATACTTTTCAAATAAGGAATGTTAAGAAAAAGAGGAAAATAATAAACATCAAATGCGACAGTCTGTTAAATGCTCTTACAGTATACGCGACGAATGGATTTAAATTTTTGGGCAAAACTTCCGGTCAATTATCCAAGGTGAGCGAGGATGATGAGGTGACGCGTGGGGGGGGGGGGGCGATTACAGCCAGTGAGTAAGCATCACAAGTGGGGAAGTCGGAGGGCGGGGCGTGCCGTGGAGCGCGCTTCCGAAGTGCACGCCGCCGCCGCCAGTCCAAAGGCCAGCTGCGGGCGGTGTGACGTGGATGGATGGTGTGACGTCACGAGTCGCGGGAGAGCCCCACAAACACACAGAGCCACGCGGTGTCCGCGCGCTTCTCTCCAGTTTGCGCGTCGCCGTCTCGGCCGGCGCTTCCCGGAAGCGGGCACGCGGTCCAGCGCCGGCACGGCGGAACGCTCGCGTCATTTGTTTGAGGTTTTCGACCCACTCATGACTGAAACCTTAAAAATCTGGTTTGCAATCTCCGCACGGGATCCTTTACATAACTGAAGTAAGTATGCTTTCAGTTGCATTCACTAGTCACAAAACAGAAAACAAAATGTTTTTTTTGTTTAACATTTATACATTGTTATTATTCAAAAAAAGTTTAAAACTGAAGAGAAAAAAGTATTCAAAACTAGATAAAATAAATAAAATAAAATAACAAATTTTCGAAAAGTTTAAAATTGAAGACAAAAAACAAAAATAGATGAAATTAATAATGTAAATTAACAAATGCTAATAATTTTATGACAAACTTAAATATCTTTAAAATACTTTTAAATGAAGTTAGAAGTAGGCTTTTGTAAGTTTCTTATTCCTCTAATAGGTATTAACACTTTTTGCTTATAAAGAATTGTATGTATTTTGAGTCGGTTACTATTATTTTATTCCGAGTACTATTATTTTATTTCACGTTTTTTTACATTGAGTTCCAGAAAGATAAAAAATTTAAATACTAAGCACATTTAGTCCACTCAACTCCAAAAACGAACATGTAGTAACCTACGTTTCACTACCTGCGTTTCACGATGTGAAGGCCGTATGTGGCTTATGGAGAATCCACGCGTTATGATTACGATACGCTAGCTTGCCCGCTCGCTCGAGAATCGTCCAAATCACGGCTACCTTTATGCGTCTACTGAAAAATATTCTAATACACAGGGACCCTTTGCATGTATTCTCTTCTAAAATTAAAACAAAATTTGTAAATAATTGATTGTATCGTCAAATACTGAATAATTAATTTATGCAATAAACAATCAATTTACCTATATTTCAGAGAATTACTATTTCCTTAATTGGAAAGTGGTTCGATACCCTCAATCGAGGCTGCGGATGTCTATTTACTGCTATCAACGGCAGAATTACTGTTGTCATTGCTGGATGAACTGTTTGACAAACCCAATTTGATCTCTTGCTATTAACATACTTCACGATTGATTATTGACTAATATTAATATACCTATTTTTCTATACCACCCATCCACCGCCACTCTTCACATCCACCGGCAAAAACCACCCAGAATACCCAGCAAGATGATATTTACGATTGGGCTTATCTTTATTATGTGTATTGTTTTGAATTCTCCCTTTCTCTGATAACATCAAATAAACAAACACTTCCTTTCAGCCTTCCAGGTCACAATTTCCCGCATCTGTCTTGTCGTGTCGTCACGTCTCCCGCCGAGCCTCCGTCGTCGTCACACGTCGTGTGCGGTTGAGTTCGAAACAAACGGCAAATACTCAGATGTTATGTATCGGAAGACCTTTGAGCGATAATAGAAAATAATTTCATCTTTTCCCCAAAAACTTTGTCGCTGGAAGTTTTTAATTGGACTTAGGACGAACGACTTTAGAACGAAAATATACCAGCGACGGTGTATTATAATCCACAAATTAAAACGTTTTGCATTTTTGTTGACAGTTCATTTTTCTTAAAAGGACACATTTCGACGCATTGATTGTAAGAACTTCTCCAAGCAATGGTAACTGAAATATTGTATCTATTTTTCTCAAAATAATTCCAGAAATTTTTGGATACGTTTCTTATGGTTTGAATGAAAAAGTGTTTAATAAGTCAGTTTCGCAGGAATCCAACGTTTTAATTATTTTAAAGCAACTGACTGACAAATTTTTCATGATTACCATTCATGTTTCTCGTATTTTTTCTACAGGACTACATTTCACCTACTTACTTTTGCAACAATGTTTGGCAACAGTGCACGAGTTTCTTCCATAAGAATAAAATTTTCTATGAGAACCCATTGTGCTTCTCGGCGTGAAAATTAGTATAGATGTTTTCAAAATGTTTCACTTACTAAATGTAGATTCTTTCAATTTCTTCTCTCTGTGTGTGCATTTGAGAATGTTCAAATTTATAAGTAACAAATATTTATACGAACTTTGATGTTTACAAAATGTGTACACAAAGTCAATAAATATTAATTAAAAATAAAGATTGTATACACATCTTTTTACACGAGAATTGTATGTAAACTATTAAAACATAGTAAAAAAAATACTTATTTGGTGTTAAAATCTGTCCCTAAGTACATTTTTATACCAAAATAAATTTCTGAATATTCACAGGAGTGAGACGACTCTTTATTATGTTAATTTTAAAACTATCTGTAACAGTATCTGGCTCCTTCACATAAGTATGGTACTTCATATCCTGTAGAAAGACAAGTCAAGTTAAGTTAAGGAATAAAGAGGAAAAGGTAGAGGACAAAAATGTACTAAAAAGAATAAAAATGTTATATATCAGAAGCGATACAAATTGTATGAAATATTAATTTGTTTTATTATCAAAACAAACAAATAACAAAAATTAAAACAAAATTACTGAGAAAGAGGCTTATAAAGTATGACAGACAGAGGCATTAATGGAACATAGCACCGGAATAAAGTTGCAACAATACTCTTCGAAAATACTCAATCCTTGGCTTTCCATTTCAAAAATACAAACTCATAATTATAATCGGCAATTTCTTCAAACAAGGGCAGTTATGTCGGGGGTGGTGAGTGGGGTGGGGTTCAATTTCAGATGGCACCCCTTCCCCACTTTAATATTATTGAAATAAAAATTTGAAAAACATTTTTTTGAAATAAAAGTATTTACATTCATAATGAGAACGTCCATTTGAATGTTATGCGACCAGCGAGTGAAAATTGTTTTGAATAAATCGTGTAAAAATACAAAAATAATTTTCGCATTTGCGCGGGCACGGAGCCCAAGCCACCCCCTCTCCCAAGCCCTACATCCAACACTGACTTCTAATTAGCCCTCACAGCTCGGGGTGTTAAAAGTTTCTCTCGCCAAGAAACGAGCGGCAACCGCGGCCTAGGCTTTCCCGGCGCCCTGAGCGGCCTGCGCCGCGCCGCCGCCGCCGGTTTGACTGAGGCCGATGTGGTCGCTGATGTGGTCGCGGTTGCGGTACCAGAAGGGCTGCTGGCTCTCGGGCAGCGCCGCCACTTTGTTGACGACGTTGACGTCGTGGCCGTAGGCGTCGTAGCGTGGCGTCGCGGCCGCGCCGCCGAAGCGGTCGCTGAGCGCCTCGTCCGAGCTGCTGCCGAACGGCCGAGGGTAGTCGACGCCGTTGGGCGCGTAGCTAGGGTTGCGCTGCGGGAAGGCCAGGGCGCCGCAGGCCGCCAGTACCAGGGCGCACAACACCAAGGAATTCTGAAAAGATGAATCGTGTTGGTTGGTACAAACATTGCCATGACTAGGATGCGGCGTCTCTCGGACAGCCAAGAATCCATTGACTAACTTACATTTTCAAAAATTACAAAAAGAAAAAAATAAATAAATCTGATATTTTATTGATGTTACTTTCATCTATTATAAGAACATTATATATATATAATATATATAATATATAATATATATTATATATAATATATATTATATATTATATATATTATATATAATATATATTATATATAATATATAATATATATAATATATATAATATATATATAATATATATATATATATTATATATTATATATATATAATATATAATATATATATAATATATATAATATATGATGCTTATTAGTATTATTATGAATATTATTTTTTAATTAAGGCCGCAACAACAGCTAGTTCATTATCGATAACGATATGGTTAACAGTATGATGTGATATGGTAATGGTGTGGAGTGTAAGGACGAACACAAATACAACCATGCCAGAGGCGGGACTCCAACCCGCGATCCTTCAGTCCGAGATCTCTACGGCACTATTGCATTTACGATACCGGCCATCCGGACGACGTGAATGTTATTATTACGATTAATTTCACAAGTGATCTTATTTAATTTACAGAAATTTCATTATTTAATGACAGCATAGTAGAGGAGGTTAATTATATGAACTTAACCTGATGTTTTTCAATTACACCTTATGATTTTCATATACAAATATCTCTTTAATTGTTAATAAGAGAATCCATAGAGAATACTAGGTCATAAAAGAAAATAAATATTTCGTTATTAACAACGCAGGTTCAAAACTAATTCAATGTCAGCAAAAACATTTCGAAACGTGTAAATTACATTACATTTATGGATCATATTACGCTTTAACATTTACGTGATAATAGTAATATTCTATAAATTAATGATAATTTTTTTGAACCTGAAAAATATTTCACTACCATACTAATGAAGCTTTATTAACTTGGTAAAGTATTTTAAGAAAAATGTTTTATTTGAGGAAGCAAACACTTTTAACACGTTCAGTATTAATATTTAAACAAGAATATTTTAGTGTGAGAAGTGATAGCTTTGCAGAAAACAATCACTGTTTTCATATTGTCGACGAAGGTATTCTCAAAATTGTGCGTTAACTCTCGTTTATGAGTTTATGATTCTCAACAATTTGCAATCTTTTAGCGAAGATGATCAAATAGACACAGCTAAGTACTTAACACTACAACCTCTGTTTACATAATAAACCCGGCTCATATTTTTCGGAGAATAATTTATGAATACCTGTTTGTTCAACAAGAACTGTGATATTTATTATTTTAACACCTCATAAAAAAATTGCACAACACAAGAATGTCTGACTGTCATACGGGACAGCCTATGAAAGCTAAGTGTTTGAAATTCATTATGACTATATCGACAAACACGAATTCTATTTGCAGTCCAATTCGCCCTTTCAGATGCCCACTTTCACTCAATGACGACTTTGACTACAAATATGTTTACGAGTAAGGAAAATACAAATAATTTGTATATGTGAATATGCAACTGATAAAACGGTTTTATCGAATGTAATGCTTTTAGACTAATTGTATCATGTTGATTTGATAATTTATAGACATCGAGACATAACTTACACACCATTGCTACAGTGCCATTTCGCTACGCGCTTATTCCCGAGTTAAATTTTATTTAACAGCCATCAACGTATTTATCATCGTATTTAACTCATACAAGAATATCTCAAGGTGTTTTTACTTTTATCCGTAATAGACATAACATTACATAATAAAAGCAACCGCGCCAAAATGCATTCAGTTGCCTGACTGTCGTAACCAAGCCTTTCACTTCAATTGCTGAAGGTTGCCGTTGCCCCTACACACTGATTCCGTTCAGAAGAGCTAAAAAGAGACACCGCAATAAAGTTCTAAAAATGTTACCAGAGTACTCGCAACTGAGAAACTATAATCAGTGACTCATTAAATTGATTCACAGAACTAGAAAAAAATACGGAGAACTGCTAAGCTCAGAGTTATGAGAAGAAATATTGGAATGGTGTCTTCAACTTTTATAACAAAATCGGTGTTATAGAAAAAGTGAATGTTAGATTTTTTCTTACATTGGGAATGCGGAAGGTCTAAAATGCAGAAATAAACGTAGAGAGTGAGCGTCAAATGTTAAGACTTGTCCTATTACATGCAAACAATTGGCTTGAGACAAATGTACCATCTACTTGCAGGCAGCGCTATAACCACTGCGCCACCACGAGGCTTCATCGCCGGATGCACCATTATCGACCCGAAACTCGAAATCTACAGGATCGTATTGAATGTACAGACGGTTGCTTCTTTCCATAAAATAACTAAAGCGGGTAATGTCTATTTTTTTTCTCAATCGGATTCCATTCATGAGTTGCATATCCACTCAATTACACAACCTCTGCTGGAAACTTCAAAACACGGTGCGATGGACACGAGAATTACCATCACGACACTTAGCCTAGCTTGAAAGGCTCAAACCGATTTCAAAACAAACGGCATACTTCACCGCGCATCACCGCCCATTCTACAGATCATCTTCTCGCAGGAACAAAGCCACACTCACCATATTCAATTGACGGGGGGTAGCTGCTTCGGTGGACTGGAGCACTAGCGATGCTTCTTCACCAATGATGGGCGTTCGACTCCGGGTGTGTAGCGAGGCCGCGCGCCGTATATACTTTTCCGCTCCGTGATTCCCTTACGTCACGCTCAGGTAGAGCCCCCCTGCAATCGCCGGCCATCTCCCCACTCCGCGCGCGCTCGACCGGTCCAGGGGAACCCGCCGCCGGAGTGCGCGCAGCCTCCGACCAACAAGACGAAAACGTCGGCCTTGATTGTTCGCTGTGCTGTACCCGCGACGAGAAGTAAAAGGAAAGTGCGCATGAGTAAGCGGGGAATCGGTCTTCGTGTTCTCGAAAAGATGTGTTGACAAGACTGAATCATAATTGAAGAAATGGGAAAAGGGAAATATAATCAGTTTGACGCAAACGTTGATAAAGCACGTGACGTGAAAGGAATGAAAATAATTCACAATAAACTTTAAATGAAAGTTTAAACATTTTATTACATTGACCATTTAGGATACGTCTTGATATTACATTTGAATTATGCAATTTTACGGTATTTTTTTCCTAAATTTTTGACGTTCTAATGGGTTTGCATGAAGTGGTGTAGGGTGGTCCACCGAAAATAGAACTTGCAACTTTTCCGCGAAAGGCGAAAAAAATCAATCTTCAGTGTTAGATCTCTTAAGCTTTACGAGGACAAATTAGCGGGAAAAGCGCTTTTGTGAGAAGTTGTTTTCAGCGTTCATGTTGGAGAAAATCTCGGAAAGGTGCGATGAGGAAGAAATCTAAGAAGGAAGTATAGTAAGTTTCATGCAAACATTTGAAAAGCTTAAGATATATGACGAAGGGGTCCCAAATATTGCACACATCTCTAATATCGTTTTCTGTAACATAGCCCTGAAAAGGGTTCCATCCGGGCGTCAAATTGATGGCCAATATCCTAGTTTACTACAGTAGTTCTCTGTGAAGTCTACATAAATGTTATATCGTCCTATTCTTGCTTTGTGATACTTTTTTAAAAAATATTTTTCAGTCCATGAGTTATAAAACAACTCATTTATTCTGCAGCATAAAAAGTAAAGAATGATATTAGTAGTATTATAAGTAAGTAATATTTTGATACGAAAATATTCGAGTTTGTCTTGTAGACTTTGTTTATAGCATTCGCCTCTTTGTAAGGCTGAAAGTACCCGAATACGACGATTCTAATATTGTTTACTTTATGAACATTAATTTTGAAACATTAATTTGAGTATATGTCAAGTTATTAATCAAGTTTCAACGTAAATAATTGGTCAAAGAAGAAATGAAAATATATGTGAAAAGCCAAACTCGGGGCAATCGATTGCTGTGGAGTCACTGCCGTCTGTCAAAATGCTGGGCAGGCACAGAGGAAGATTTTTTCAACGAGATTCAGTTGTAGCTCTTTACCTCTGGTATCACTAATTGACGTCCTGTCACTACCGAGAATTCCCCCAAACAAAACGTTGACTATGTGGATCGGTCGCAATGATTACTGGAGCTTACTTCGAAAAAAGACTTACGGAGTCAATAAATAAAATCAAAGTGAAGGCATTTGACAGTAAAAAAATATCATTCTAGTCCCATTGTCGAGAACGACGGCAAACTCCTGTTTTTTTCAAAAATTGCAGAAGTCAACATTTCAAAACTACAAAATTAAAGACAGACATTTTTGCTTCCGACAAAGTCCAAAAAAAATCAGCTCTTGAAAAAAGGTCATATACAAAATTTCGAAAAAAACTTGTACTTCTCGCGTAATTTGCGCTTTAAATTTATGCAATTAAAAAAACTTTTTTCTCAAACACTGCTCCAAACTTCTTTAATATTTATTCACGGATAGGAGAAGGGCAATTTAATAGAATGGTGTGAGTCTAATTTTCGTTGAACTCTGAATTTTCAAAAATTGCAAATTTAGAAATAATACGAGTAAGTATGTAGTGTTGTAACACCATTCATTATGTCATATTTTTATTCTTTTCGTCTTTGTAATATGGCAAGACATTAAAAGCATTTTTAAAGCATACTGCTTGTCTTAGTCTACTTTTTGAATTAGGCAATGGCAATATCATTTGATTTCATCGACAAGTATATATCTTTAGTATTTATGTTGGAAAATATCTCTGAACGATGAAGGGTGACTCCCACTATCTAAGAAATGGATGTAGAGAAACGTTCGCGGAAACGTTGGGAAAACACGTGAAAGAAATGACGAGCAAAATAAAATTGTATATATTGTAGAGTGGAGTAATGAAGATATATTACTCATTTCTGTTCACGGTTTACGTCGTAATTTGACTTCTTTTCAACAGTAAAATTTTATGACATTCTTTATTTTGAAAACTTCCAGTGTTGCGTTTTGCTTTCAAAATGATTCTCTCTATCGTTCCTTGACTGTTCAGGTAGAATGCTGAAAGTTTATTTTCCGTGAAGAGAATACATAAACATTGGGAAATTGAAAGAAAAAATGTGGAAAAAGAGAATATTAAGATATTTGTGTAATTTCACATTGTATTGAAGAGAATATTTAAACAATGGAATCATCATCCTTCAATTACTGTATTTAGGTTTCAAGCTTTAGAAGAAATCTGTAATATGAAAACGTATTTTTTCAATTGTATTTGACCTTTTATTAGCTTCTTTTAAGTAGTTAACTCAGATCAGTACTGTTACATCGGTTCAATAGGTTTCGTTTCAGTCAGATATCCCCCATGAGATATTGCTACATTTGGCGTACGGGATTGCTAGCGAGAAGATTGCCCTTAAGACAGTCTTCCGCACCCGAGTTTTCGACCCGGGCTTCTTTGGATGCCTACCTCCGACGCGGGTCTGGAGACCTTATCTAGCAAGCGCGCCTCGCGGGCGGTCCCCTGATGCGCCTGGAGTTTGACTCTCACTTTCTCCGCCAGATGTTGGTCTCAGTTAACTATATCTGAGCTGTCTGTTTACGACAGTACTTGCCAACTCGATGCTCTATGACATCAGGAAAATCTGCTCTCCTGCTCCGAACCGAGCCACGGAGCAATGGGTGGCCGACACGGTGGCGGGTGTACAGTGTTCCAAAGATGGTACGGAAGTGGGAGAAAAAGGTTCGCTCCCTAATTACGTTTTTAAATGGTAATTATTATTTAAATGTATACGATTCAATAAAAATATGAAAAATTAAAAAAAATATAACATAGATTATTACATAAATCAAAGCAATATACAACTGTTTATCGTAACCAATACTGTAATTACACTTCCATTCTTCTAATTCCTAAGATTTTTGGAGAAAACAGTTTTAACATTCTAGTACAATAATGATATATAATATACAATTCTATACAATGTTATATAATATAACAATTTTAGTATGTTCCGAACCATAAATCAATGTTAACAAATAGACACAAATATATACCCGGGAGGAATCCCATAGGATTACTTGGTCCCCAGGATTTATTATTTATGCAGTACAGTTTTGTTTGAGAATATTGTAAATCATCGTTATTTTCAGTACCTTTACCATTATCTTCTATGTACAAAATCCTTTACTTATTTCATGATTGCAGGCTGTCTCAATTCTCAGAAATTATTTTCATCTAGCGGGTTCAGGGTTGCAAAGCTGCGTAATGCCCCTGTGGGTTGAACTTTTAACACACTGCAGTTCTTTCGAACACACCAAACACTTCGCAATTGTTACATCTACAAAAATAAACATTTCTTCCCAAATCGAAAGAAAATTAACGGCTCTCATGTTGCTTGAAACACGTGGCCGGCGATCCCTCCCTCCGTCACGCCCCCCTTTGCGCGCACTGCTCCTCCGAGTGCCTTCACAAGAAGAGGAACTGCTCTGACCTTGATTATTCTCCAGTTGGTGAACGCTGGTTTAGGAGAAAGTGAGATCTCGTTAGGGTGTGTTACTGTCGGAAGGAATAATTTTTCCGGGCATCTGCCAGTTGGTGAACGCTGGTTTAGGAGAAAGTGAGATCTCGTTAGGGTGTGTTACTGTCGGAGGGAATAATTTTTCCGGGCATCTGCCAGTTGGTGAACGCTGGTTTAGGAGAAAGTGAGATCTCGTTAGGGTGTGTTACTGTCGGAGGGAATAATTTTTCCGGGCATCTGCCAGTTGGTGAACGCTGGTTTAGGAGAAAGTGAGATCTCGTTAGGGTGTGTTACTGTCGGAGGGAATTAATTTTTCCGGGCATCTGCCAGGATTCTTTTACATGCCACAAAAGTGGCATGGCTACAGTGGATTTTCCACCCTTCCAAAATCCACGCACCTCGGTACCTTGAACCCGCGCTCTGGGAGGGTACAGAGGCTAATGCGCTAATCCCTCACCCATCGAGGCGCGCTGATATTGCTACAAGTGTAATGATATTTCAATGCGTATCATATATCTGAAAACGCGTTAACAGATTTGAATGATGCAATAATTGTGATCAATAGTTTTAAAGATACAATATTAAAATGTAACTCCGAGTTCTTTATTAGAGCTAAAATTCTATGTGTTCACTCTCAAAGATGCAGAATGAAAAAAAATGGGAACACAGTAACTCGTTTTATTAAACAAAATATTTTCTGTAATTATTCAAGATTCATTTGATAGTAGCGAAGTAAAAGTTTTACCAAATTTAAGAATCTATGAGTCAACGTATCTTCCTTGCACCTAACGAAAGATGTAAACATGCAATTCATTGCTACTTTGAAACAAAAAAAATATCAACTCAGTAATCCCAAATCCATTAGATGCATAGCAGAGCAGAATAGAAACTATGGATTCGCGACATTTTCACTGCAAGTGACACGTAGGATGTGACGTGTTTCGCAGTCGTGATTAATCTCGTGGTGTCGTTTGCTTTATGATGACGTAATGTAGTTGACGCGGTTCTTATCATCCGCAGTCGAGAACATCTGCATCATCCAATAACTTCCGCGTGACTTTCTTAACCGCAATTCAACTTCCACTATAAAATTTACGCTGTTACGGGACTGAGTTGTTCAGACCAAACGTCTACTGAATTCAAGATTCGAGGGACTCAAAAGATTTTCCCGCCCTTCCTTTGCCTTGAAAAACTCGAAAAAAAATCATTACCTAGTATATGAAATCTACCACATCAAATTCCTCGCCTCATCCATATGACTGATTTTGGCGGAAGTGTAAAATATTATCTATGTGTTCATTGGCATAGGCGAGTCATTCTTTCAGTAGTAATACATCTACCCGCCATTGGCACTTTAATCACTTCTTTTATGGCCTATATATTTCTTTCTTCATCGACCTCCTTCTGAGTTATTATCATGATATGAATGTCCATGTATATTTTTAGAAGACCCAACATAGATAATTTCGAGAGCATCGGTGCATTAAGTAGGTAATTCTTCCCCTCGAATTTTAAATTGGAAGGTTAGGTAAACTAATATTCTGATGACATGACAGCGTTTGAAATAATTTGATAATTTGAGTTACTACTTTTCAAAGCGTACAAAAATTCGGGAAGAATTCGTGTAGAAATCTGAAAGATCGTTTTTGTTGATATATTTATTATATTGTAGTGGTATACTAGAGTATTTATTTATAGTTCCTGAGTAGTGTTTTTGAAAAAACATTATGTTGGGATTTGTTCAGCATCATTTTTGCTGTTGCAGGCCAGTAGTTCATATTATTTATTGAATAATTTTTCAACGACCTGTTTGTTTATTCTTTTATGAAAGCAATAAAGCAACAAAAAATGTGTGGCGTATTGTTGTATAGCTAGAAAATGTCACATCTACACTTTGATATTTTAACACAAAATTGAAGATATACACCATTTGTCGGTGATTTTTAAATTAGTCTGAATAGTTTTGTCTCAAAAATGAGCCTAATGAATGGAAAAGTTTTATTCGTGATGGTTGTACTACACTTTTTGTTACATTACTTTTTCTCTATGATAGTGAAAAATAATTATTGAAAATAAAAAAAATACTCGCGTTATTTGCAGTCAATAGTCAAAGCGCATAATTATCAACCACGCTTCTCGGCCTACCATATTTAGAAGTAACTGTTTCTACGAGGTAAGTCGGCATCCGCATGCAATTTTGTGACGCGCCTCAGGGTTGTGGCTGGCGATAACGCTCTACAATGACGCAATGTGGTTAGCTGTAGTCTTTATCATCAGTCCTCCCAAATATCTGCATGTCCTCGAACGTACACATGTTTCTAACCGCACTGTAATTCCGCTCTCCACACATGGTCGACACTGTCACCGGATATAGAATTAGAAAATTTCGTGTTATCGCTTAAATTATGATTGTCTGTAATGCGTAATAAAACAAAAACATAAAAATTAATTATCTTAAAATTGAATTTGAAAACTTTTATCATACGTAATACCAGGAGAAGTGCTGTGAGAGCCGGTAAATTCACGACTCGCGCAGTGAGGAGTGAATTTACCGGCTAACACAGCACTTTGAGTGGTATTTAGAGTGACTATTTCACGAATTAAGACATTGCATGAATCAAATGGATAATTAAAATCTCAGGAATTGTAAAAGAGAGAAATATTGCTCAAACTTGCTACCGGAATATGTGAAAGTGTCATTGAGCTCCGAGTCATCACTGACTTCTGTAATACCTAATAATCAAGTAAAATATGAATGACAGTTTAATGCACAAAATAATTTCAACTATATTACGATTTTATGGTAATAAAAGTTTCAAAAAAACTATAACAAAATTACTTACAAGAGCATTTATTAAAAACACTAATATTTAAGTTGTACGAGGTTGAGTTTACCATGTCTTAGTATTCCGTGAAAGAATTTGAAATGGAAGATGTACAGAACTTGTAAGTTGAATTAGCAGCGGGATTCGTGAATTTCGAATAGTTTGAACACACGTGTGTACTCATTGGAGTATTTTTCTGAATAATTTTTGTTGTAACGTTCCACATAGTTTTGATAGCATATTCATTGTACTCTTTACCACCTAATTTTTGCATACTAATTGCCCACGTGGAATTTATTCATTTATAGTTTGTGCTATCCATTTGTATTTTCTTTCTTCACAAAATTCTTGAAATTGCTTCCACACACTTTCTCTGTTTCCTTTGCCGCTTTTTGGCACTGAATCGTTAATAATACATTCCATTTCAGAGTTTTAAACATTATCAAAACGACACATATTTTAATATTATATTGATGTTCATACGCTATTATGGGCCTCATCAAAATATACATCGATAACTCAAACCTCGATAACATCAATGGTAAACAAAGTGATCACAGCGGAGAGAGAAAGGTAAACAAAGTTACAATTTTATGGCGATAGACATCTGGTATTGATTTAATTTGAATATATTGTCGCTTAGCATTGATTATTTACTACACGGACAGACATTAAATAAATAGTCAAGAAAATTTCATGTTAGTTCACAAACATCAATGAACGTGAATATAGAACTTTTAAATACTCAACTTTTTAGTTAGTTATAACACATTTTGGGTTTTCGTGGTCCATTACTGAAGAGACTGAAAATCATTAATAACTTTTTATTTTGGTCTTCTCAAAGTTTGTATTTATACCATAACATTCATTAACTTTACTGTTCAAATACATCAACACAGAATGCTTTACGAGTATTCAATTTTCTTCTTGTTGAAGAGAATCAGTTTCCATTATTGCGCTCCATTCATGAAACCATATCCCAGATCAAAATTTCTGTGTTGTTGTATTACATCTGTGATACACAGGCATACAAAAATAATTATTTAAATTATACTGTTTCTATTCAATTTGTATTCTTGAGATATCAAAATTAATCCTACCAAATGTAACATTTGTTCCAAAATATGTTTTGTTAAATAATATCAATACATGAAGCCAACAAATAAATAGAAATATTAACCAAATGAGAATATTACTATAGAATAGAGAATGCTCGTCCGCAAGTTATAATTCAAATCAAGCAAGTACTGGTCAAAAAATTATATCTAATCACTCTTTCTGCGACTGCCTGCCCTGTTCTATGAAATCCAGCTTCCACAAACATAAGAATGACATCATTTTTGTGTGAATGTGATTCATTAAAACTAGTTAATCTCTCGCTTTAGGACTCTTACCCACCTGTAGCAGATGATTTACTGCTATTTCGTGCAGTTTTCCTCCACACCTCCCTGAATCAGTTAATACTAGGTAAAATTGGTATAATCCGTTAAAATTGTAATATGAAATTGAATGTTTTTTGTGAAAATTGGAAAAAGTACGCATATGAGGTAAAACGTGATTCGAATTATGATTAAATTAATACTTGGTTGTTTGAACTTTGCCTACAGTATTTTCTATTATAATTTGTATTATTTTTCGTTTAATTTGGTTACATCTAATGTAGATATATTAAACTTAAAAATTGAGATTAAGATTCTCTTTATGCATACTTATACATATTTTCCTATTTAATTTGTCGTGGTTTTACTTAATACATCTCTAATCCTATTTACTGGAAACGATACATAAAATTAGAAAATGGGGAAACCCATCATGATTTGTGAAACGTGTCTGTCGTGTGGTTCACGAATAAAAATATTCTTGTGCACGATATACTACAAAAGAAAATGAAATATTAGAGATACTAGTAAGTCGATGAACGTGGATTTTCTGAAATGGTGCGATTTCTACAGATGAGATAATGATCGACTCCGGAAATATCAAGCAGATATGACTTTTTTAAGTGCTAGCACGAGTCAGTAGGTCAGCATTTTAAAATTACAGTTAATGTGAAAATTAATTCGTTTCTTCACATTAAAGTACACCAAGTATTTATAAAGATGTACGGGATAAGTGTAGTCAAATAATAAATTTCTACAAAATTTGGAAGCAAGGAAAGGAAAAGAAAGGATATTCGGCAAGTTCCAAGGCACGAAACCATTTTACAAAATGTGCTTGAAGAGAAAGTCACAAAAAATAGCACGAAGAGGGGCATAACCTTCGTTTAGACCGCACCCAGTGAGAAGAATAAAATTCTGGATATTCACAAAATTGAAATTGGCAGCAAAGGATCTGGAATGGTTTTTGTAGAAACCTAGGTAAGCCTTTACAAGATGCTGTTGAGTTTTTTTAAATTCTGTTTTGTAACTCCGGAAACATCAAAATTTTCACGTGGTATTTCCGTGAACTTAAATGATACGTATTAACGCAGTATTATATTTGTTTTCCAAACCATTAATAGGATACAGGATCAAAATCAGTTAGTTTTACACATACATCAAGGGACTATGTGCTTCAGCCTAAAATCTTAATACGAAAAATAGGATTTATGCTAGTACGTATAGTTAAACTCAAACGTGCTCGTTCAATTTTGAATGAGTGAGAGAGAGATATGGCGATATTAAAAAAGGCTGGAATTCTACAACTTCATTCGACATAACGCATTATTATTTCTATTTTTTTATTTTATTTCATACTGATATACACCAATTTTAAGGCTGAAAAATGATTCATGATAGTTGATAATTAGTACACTTTTTTATTAATCTTTTCACTTTTGGTAAGCGTGTGGTATTTCCTTACGAAAGAAAGGTATATCCAGTATACAATGGCGTTGCAGGTGACACATTGTTTTCTAAGACAATGATTACTAGATGATGTGATTCATTTTCTGTTTTCGGTACCTAATGGTAGTCTTCTTTTCTTCATTTGGTGATTTTGGAGACTTGGAAGTTGTCATATAATTTTATTTGGCAGTACTTTTTGCTCTTCTCCTAATGATTTGCTCTGGAAGCATTGCAGAAGTTCATGGTTTCATATTGTTACTGTAAGTCATATTTGTATGTCAAATGTGTAAACAGGATGGATTTATAGTTTTGTAAATTATAATTTTATTTCTTATTAGTAATGTTGATCATTTGTGCAATAATCAAGCTAAATTGTTTATTATTAGTTGCGCTTATTTTCCCCTTCTAACAATAAGTTATTAATCCACCTGTAAGGTTGAAATCGAGATGAAGATCCAACAAATATATCGCACGTTGTCTGCTCCTGGCAATTCTTGTTGATGAAAGAGGTAGGAATAAAATTTGCCTTATTCATCTTTACGCGCCATTTTCTTACGACTAATATGCAAATTATTGATTTTCTTTAGATGACGCTGGCAAATCTATGACACATTTTGAGGATATCCATCAGATGAAATAATCGCTGGGTCATCAATGAAGGTGGTAATCTGCCAGGGGAAGGTTCAAATTGCAGACCAGATAAAGGATTGGATCTCAGACACTGCCCGCAGTATGTGATGAGAAGTTTCAACACTTCATGCATATACTATCCCAATCGTAAATGATAACTGGTATCATCTCTATATCCAAAAATTAAACCAAGAGTCATTATCAATAATTCGCGGCTCTTGATTAAAAATTTATTACATCATTTGTGTTAAAATCTGTATCTCACATGCGTTGCGTGCTGCAATTTAGAGATAACTAAGCAGCCTATGGCCACGTGAGAGGAGTCATTGGATTTGTTAGACACCTGCATTGTGGTTTTGTTTAACGGTGCCAATTTTTGAAGCAACGCAAATGTTTGTGCCTATTCTCATATTGCGCCTACCAACTTATTTCTCAAACTCAGTGTGTCACAACTTAGGAGTCAGTTCATGTTACCATTGAATATTTTCTATTTACATTGATTTTTTTTTCATTTTCTCTTTATTGACTTTGCAAGTTACATAGATCATTAGATACTTATACATATGTAGTTTGTAGGGGAAAATACCGCAGAACCAAACCACACAAAATGATTTTCTAAAAAGTAGCTCACAAAATGTTCAAGAATAAGTAATAAAATTCTCTCTTATAACACAAATTACATTATACACTCTCCTATAAAATATTTTACCAAAACAGTTTTCAAGAATTCAGTAGTAATATCGCGTATTATATTCGGATTCAAGTACAACAGATTTTTTACACATCAAGAATGTCAGTGTGAAGAGCCCTATACAAACATATTATCCGACCTACGAGTGTTATGACTCTCGCGTGCCCTATGATAAGAATGGGGAAAATCGTTTATTTTTGTCCCTCTATTACAAGTTCAAGGGCACAAAAGAGCAAGAGCATTCAAGTTTCTATTTTAGCTAGAAAAATAATGCTATTTTAAAAGGCCATTGAAATCTAGTATATGCAATAAAATGCAAATAAAGTTTACAAAATTTACTTATGTATTTCTAAAGATAAACATAATAACGTACACAATATATAAATAGTGTGAGTTAATTTACGCAATCCTTGTACATATTTGGCATTAAAAGAAACTCAGGCATTAAAAGGCCCCCTGAGAATTGAATAGGATATTCCTCCTCAAAGAAATAAACAGTATCTTACTTCGCGCCTAGGTGACAAAATGGAAAAAGTCCATCTCGTGTCTGGAACTGAGCAATGGGGTTCATGCCATTCATTAAATGGCAACAAGGCGCTAGTCAAATCCCTTTGAAACAGATTTACAGCTTAATTCTTGATGATGAGAATGATGATGATAATGGTTTTAATTAATTTTATAATATCGATATAATCCGCATTTCGTATACCGCATACCGACAACTACGCGTGTCGGCGCCAATACGAAACTTCTGAATTGCATCAAACAGGCCACTAACAAAATACAGAGCTTTCGAGCAAAGGTAGTAAACTGTGATGCAGAGGGCTGAACAAGGTTTCCCAAGAGTGACGTATTTTTGTATTGCATCGTTGGGAAAAATTCATTACACATACTGCACGGAGTCAGTGAGGAATCGAGCATCTCTACAAGGAAATCTCCGGCGCAAAGCGCGACTCGAGAGTGCAAAGTCATTGTGGGCGACATGACTCACTATTCGCGGCAGATCTATGTCTTCACCTCGTGGGCGATCAGTGCAGTTGTGCCCATCGACGTTCACGGCACACTCCAAGAAGAAACCAGGGCTAATGACTCGCAAAGATTTTCATACAATTTACAAAGTGATTAATGCGTAGTTCATTTAATAAAAAAAAATCCTGGCGGTTGGACTTGAATTTATAGCTGTGAATTGTTGGAAATAAAAATCAATTCACACCTTTTTCGTTCTCTGTCCGTTTGCAACCGTGTTACGTTTTAGAAATTCGCACGTGACACTTTTAGTATGTAATTATCATTATTTTTATTCGAAATGAATTGATAATTAATAATCATTTTCCTTTCATATTTGCTACCACTGTCTGCAATATCACATTAGTTACTTGTTAGTTAAATGTTCAAGAATTATCCACAAATCGGTGTAGAGCCAGTATTTGGTGATAAAAATACTAACAAGGTGTAACAGTGCCGAAATATTTTATCGCGCCTCATGCAACTGCGGTGCAAGTTTCTTGAAGCGACGCAATAAGATGCTTGAGAGAATCTCGCAGGTCTCATGTTTGTTGAAATGCCTGATTTCGCGAAAATGTAAAAAAAAAAATTAAAAACATTTCGGCGACATCCTACAACTACAATTGCGAAGAAACAATTTATTTTCTTAATGAAATGTGTTCATAAAACACAGGTCTTCAAATAAGATCCTGCTGAATTTTTTTTTAATATGAGTATTTTTTGTGTAATTTTGCGACAAACTTAATATCCAACTCCGAATTGACTGTGCTTCGTGAACGTAATAAAGGTAATTCCAGCAGGATGCTTCTTAAGTTAGAATTTGTATATTCTTTCATATTTCTTTGTTCGTTCCTTACATTCCAGCTTTTGTTGTACGTTTACAAATTAATCTTTTAAAATATAATTTAAAACCTATTTTAACTTGCGGTCTTTAATTGAGTTAAATATGAAAACGAATAGATAATTTCGCTTAGCATAAGATGTGGAAATGAAGAGTAATGCGCGTAAAAACCGAGTAGATTTGATTAATATTATATTTAATTATATTTTTGTATGCATTTTCATTTTCTTGTCAGGGGAATCAACAATGCTAATTTGGAAAATGTTATATCATATAAGAATTAGCTGACATTGTTGCGTGTTGCAACACATTGTTGTAACGCCTCACTAATAACAGAAGGCGATAATGATGGCTGCAGTTCGTTCACATTAATATAAACTAATATTTTTTTAATACAAAGAAAACGAGCATTGTTGGTACATTTACGTAGAACGTAGATACACTGAATTCATTGGCAGAAAGCTGTTTTAGTTTAAAAGTTTGAATTAAAAACATACGTATTTTTCACGCTTCGTTGAATTTTTCAAATAGTAATCGAAGTGTATGAGAGAAACTGTCATATAATAATATTACATACCTATTAGCAATATCGCGAGCAAGTACATGCTGTTGTACAACCACTAATTATGATAGCCATTTTGTAGCTCCTACATTAAAAAACGTACGCATTATTCCAGAAAATATAGGTGTAAACAACGTATTTTTGTAGTTTTCAGACAGGCGAGCCGATAATTAGGTAACCGAGTTAAAATTATGCAATTCCTTAAAACATACGCAAGAAGAAAATTCACAATCTCACACTTCATTTTCTTCTCTTAGCAGCAAAATGTGTTCAACTTCCTGTGACATGGTCCTCCTTATTAAGTAGTAAGTCGATAAACTGTCGACGATTGACATCGTAATCGACACTATTTGGAAGAAGTCGATGGACGATGATGTAAACATCGCATAACAACAACAACAATAACAATAATACACAAGGGCTGTGGCCGTGGCGCAAGGGGTTTGCGGCAGCTGCAGGCACGAATCCTGCGTAGGCATGCTCGGATTTGTGATTGTCCCTTCACCACTCAAATCATCCTACCACTTCATAATTCAATGCTTAACAACATTGTCTTACCAAAGCATAGAGCCGAAATGCTGATCCCCATAATGACTCACGTTAATCTCTCCGGGATAAAATATGATTGGGCCTCGAAAGATAGCATAATAATAATTATAATAATAATAACAACACATCTTAACGTCGGTATAGTTATATTTAACAATTATTTTAAAAAAACAATAAATTTTATGTTAGAGACTTCCTCACAATATGACAGCTGTCTATGATCTATTTTGTAAACTACATTATTATTATTATTATTATTATTATTATTATTATTATTATTATTATTATTACACTAAATTAATAATCAAAATTAATAAGCACTGTCAACTTGTAAACAGTAAATTTGAAGAAATATTAGAAAATGTGACCTAGCATTTCATATTTTGAAATGTGAAGTGGGAACGACGATGTGACAAAGAACCAGCCATGGGGATTTAATGCAAAATACAAATTCAAAATCCACTCATTATAAAGTACCCTCAATACTACCAAAAATAAAATCAGAAGACTCTGGTATGCTTTAAATAACACTGTACGTACACGAAAACAAAATCTATACTCACATTAACAAAAATCTCAAAATAACCACAAACAACAATACAACATTATGACATATTGACAGGTGGAAAGACATAACTTAATATGGCCCATATGCCACACCTAAATACAAGGACAAGTAAAATATTTCTTACATTTGACAATGCTTTAGTATTGGCAAACGAACGTCTTTGAAACTTCCACTCCAAAAGACATCTCCCATTGTGAACACCCTAGAACGTAGTACGAGTAATCAATGAAATTCTGTAAAATATACCGCATAGAATCAGTTCCGTATTACTCAAGGAAATATTAAAAGATGACGTAAAAAAAGATCCTCGACATTGTAGACAATATTACTCGTCAAAATTGTCTATTATCTGTCAAAATGTTGAGAAAATAGCTCATTACTGCGCGCTATTTTGACAGATTTTGTTGCTTAACGCTTGCATTTTTCTGAAGGTAAGGAATGGTGGCAAATTTCATTGCAATGGAGATAAAAGACAGTAAATGCACTAATAAGGTAAGTTACTTTAATAATTTGTCAATTGATTTTCATCTATAAATTTAAAACATTGTTTTCGTTTTGTAAATAGTTTTAATAATTTAGTTTTTATTGTTCAATTTACATATTAACTGTGCTGTTTAGTAGGTCTTGGTCGCGTTGTTATATCTTAACCGTCGAGTATAGATACCAGACGGAAAAAAACCTTACGAATATGTTGAGAAAAACAAAAATAATATTGTAAGCTATGCCAGTTTTGTCGACAGTCAATAATATTGCATATTATACGTAATTGTAACATACGTTCAGTAATATTTGCGGTCATATCACATCCACAAAAATGTCTCTTCTACAACCTTTTATAAGTAACTGACTGTACAAGGAAAACGCGAGAGATGGAGTATTCACGGTCACTTCATGGACGACCTTTCATCCTTCCCAGACTTCGTGAAACCCTACGACCCACAGTTGTTCCGTAAGGTCGACGTTGCATGAAGGAACTCTAACTTTTAAAACAACGAAATTTCACCGCGAAAGTCATGGTATTCTACATATAGGAAAGAAAAATTATAACTACAGAATGTGGGAATAAATCAAAATATATTTTGTGAATAATGTGAATCAACAAGGATTTAATATGTAACTGAGCTAACTGCATTTTATTTCATCTTTTATTTGATGAAAGAGGTAAACGACTTAACGATTAATAGTTTTATATCGTAGCATTTGTTTACGACCATTTCTATTTGGAAAATCATTCTGTGAACTTGAAATTAAAATAAGACATTTTCAGTAAATCCCTTCATGCTGTGGAATTGGCGGGAACGAAACAACTGATAAATTACCAAAAATAAACAGATTTATTTTAACAAGTACAAATTACACGACTGCCACACAGTCTATGAAGCTCTTTGCTCATATGAAAGCATTCTATTTGCATCAATCACGCGGAAATCGAATAATTTCTTCCGTATTCGATCAATCAACGCAACTAGACTGCACATTTGCATTGGAAAATTAATGTATTAGAAATTATTTCCATACGCGAGTCCAGTAACACAAATTAATCCAAAATGCAAAGGATATAATCTAAAGATTTCTAAAACAAAACCCAAAACAATGGCATTTGTGGGAAAATATCCTATACGCACCCAAATAATTTTGTAAAATATGATGCTGGAACGAATTAGCAATTTTAAATATTTGGGTAATAACATAACGTTCTCCACAGAAAAAGATGTAGATGAAAAAAATCATAAATACCAGAATATAAGCGGAATCATTCGGCGAACTCTTTAAATATAAAAGACGTAGAGATACTCTAATGAGGATATATAAAGAAATGGTTGACCCGTCTCTGTTGTTCGGAAGTGAATGCTGGATTCTGAGGGAGAAAGATAAACAGGCGCTACAGTCTGCCGGAATGAAATTCTTGAGATCTTAAAAAAAAATGTACAAGACCAAATAAACTTAGAAATGAGGCAATTCCAAAAAGAATTAAACGTTCAAGAAATCAATAACAAGGTACAATGTTACAGACAGGAATGGTTACATGTGGAAAGAATGGAAGAGATTCGCATTCCAATCAGGCGTTTAAATATAGGCCTCAAGGCAGAAGACTACTGGCACTACTTCTGGCAGAAAAAGATGGAATTATTAGAAGCCGGAACAGGTCATAGATCTATTCTTGAAGGGAAGAAGAAGAATATTGGGAATGTTTCCACCCTACGACCTTGTGGCAAAAACTAAAATTATTTCGAATTACGATAAACTCTTAGAATTGTCCGAATATGAATATGGAGTTACAGCCTCCTTACCGAAAACGCCTGTAGTGATTTTTATGAATTCTTTAAACTTTCAGTGTTGTAGTTGACACCATCATTTTCAATAAATTTGTAAATGTTTTATATGTTGCATATTATGCTAAAAATGTTGTATATTATATATGCACTTGAAATGAAGTTAAGAAGGGGAAATAGGGTTTTGTCCGAATATTAATGCGACTAACTGTATTGGTTTTATTTCGTCAAACCCTTTACTTCATTCAATATTGCGCTGGTCATGTTCAAACTCGTTCCCGATTTTCCGCGTCATAGCGCTACTGATATGAATCAACCTTTCCGGGTAAAGGAAAGGAGAGGAGAAGGTTTCGACTATGCGGAAGTTTCAAGGACTTCAACGTTGGAAATATTATGTTGACATTCTATAACGAACTTGTCAAACGCTTAATAGCATAAGAGCATTATACGAGTGTTTATGTTCTATTAAGATTTCTTTTTCTGCGCGTTTCATGCAAAACTACAAAGAATTTCTAAAACGGTGGACGAAGTTTTGCCTGTTACGCACAGAACGATATATCAGTAGTTACATGGGTGAAAAGGCGGTTTGGACAAAACGTATGCGGATTGTGGCACAAATTAAGAAGAAACGAATACATTAAAGGGAAAAGGGTTTACCGAATATATCTGTGGTTAGGTGCAAGAAAGACCAATGTCAGTTTTTAGTGATTTTTGGTTTGTACGGCCAATGTGTGCTTCAAAGCCACTTCCTTCAGTGCAAGAAAGGCTAGTCACAAGTCGATCCTACATTCTGATGTCACTATCGAGATGTGCATTGGCCTACGATTACTTTGTCAATTTGATGGTATAAGAAAACCACGCATTCTATACAATTTTGATTATTGACATTGACTCCTATTGCACCAAGTCGTGTTTTGTTTTAATGTTAAAATTAATTCGCATATCCTCTCTGTTTTATAAATCTCTCGCAAGCATGTAGCTAGGAAAAGGAAAGTGATCTGAAGTTCCTCCTGAATTAAGAAAAATTAACACCGCATAAAAAGCGAGCAATCATTAATGGTTATGCTTCTGGGCAGTTGCGTACGCAAAGGGGAGTGCTTTTGCAGTAATTTTCTAAAAATGCTGTTTACACACACATAAAAGTCTTTAGGCGAATAAATTACTAAGTTTAGTGAACAAGTTTCACAATTCACGGGAATTGCAAAAACATCTCCATCAAATTACTCTCGGATGACTTATGTCAAATCCCAAAAAAGGCAGGTAAGTTCTAAAAAAGAAGCGAATACGAAAAAACTAGCTGAAACAAACTTATTATTAGGAAGTTGGTAAAAAAGCGCCAGTCATTATGTGACTTGTTTTAGGATGGTGGTACAAATATTATGAATAATTTAATAAAAATTACGACGTGCGTTTACAACTCAATTTCATATTATTTTTCGATCATACGAGTTTCCTAACTAGCCCGAAAAAAAGGTAGAGTGTATGTTGACCAATGTGTGGGTCCGTTTCATTAACATTCATTTGATGATATTGAAAATGGGACTTACGCAATATTAACAGGGAGGTAAAGAAATGTTACTTGTCGTACACACCAGGAAAGAGATTGGGTGGCTAAGGCATTGTCCTTTCACTGAATTCCCACGACTTGTCATGGGCTTAATGACAATACTACTGGGAGTCGCAAATTATAATATCCAGGGGGATTTCATACAAAACCTTTTCTCTACTAACACCATCTTAGGTGGCTCAGAGCAGCAACTCTGTCGCTGCAGTGCGTCTGGCCGAGGGGTCCTAGTCTCGAGTCCCGACGGTGGCAGGATTTTCGACACTAGCTACTTGTCGAAAGCAGCCGCTGTCTGGAGAGGAATTCTAACGGCCGACTTCTCTGATCGGTAATTTTACGTGGTTTCTCCGATCATTACCAAGCAAATGCTGAAGCAGTATCATACCAAATGGGCCACGGACAGCGCGTGATCTTTCCTTCCTCTTCCTTATCCTATCCTCACCCCTTACGTACACACACACGTGCTCCGGGAAACCAGTCAGGAGCTTTGAGTTTGTCCTGGCTGGAGCGGTGCCCTGCTGGTCGTGGATACCTGGTTAGGGAAACCCAGCTAACCGATGTGAAGGTCGGAGCTGGATCTCACAATTCAGTGGAGGAAGATCACCGTCGCCTCCCGAGGAAAAAACAACTTTGCACTGCATTTCCAGAACTTCAACAGCCTGAGCCGTTGACATGCCGGGACACACGAAATGATCAACCACTCAATTTCACTGCTAATAGCTGCACGCCGCTGACATGTCCGTTCCGCTGTGGTTCCTTAGTGGCCGGGGATGCTGTCTGCTCGTTGTACTCAGCGGCGGGGTCAGTGCAGCGGTCGGAAATGTCTAGACCCGAGGAAAATGTTCCTAGCTCCATCTATTTGCAATGAAAGAAATTATTAGAACCTTAGGAAGACTGCAGATGTCGTTCCAGTCGCAGAAGCATAATACGCTATCTTGCAGAAATTAAATAAACCAAACACCAGCGAGAACGTATGTGTACGTCCGTATACGCAAATATGAATAGAACACTGGGCACGCGTTCCGCCGGATGTACAGGCAGTGTCATGGCAGTTAAAGGGTTAAGCTCACTAAGCAAGGATTTAGTACCCTAGCTGGATAGAGACTCCCAATGTTTTTCCACAAAATGTTACATCGAATCATAAATGGATGAAATGATGTTTAAATACTTTTTCATTTAGTTAACTAAATATACTCATTAATTCCATGAAAAATTGTTGATTATCTCTGTTAATAGCATGCGTGCAATTATAATTCCACCGTGCAATTAAAACTTCATGTCAACCAAACACAATTCAGAAAGAGTGCAGAATCGTTGATTTAAAACACTATAACACATACGTAGCAAAGGTATTTCCAGTCGGCCATGAAACATAAGCAAAAATGTACATCACAGATTACGTACCTACAACAACTACATCTAAAGAACGAATGCATAAAACTAAATTGGCAAAGTAAACATTAAGCTAGTTGACTAATGGAAAAACATATAATATTTAATATAATATAGAAATGCAATGTTTTACATTAAAACATTTGGTCTTAGGATTACAAATGTAAAAAATGTAAACGTCAGTAGTGTTTAACAGTTCTAAAACGTATAGCAAAAAGCTATAGCAAACTGTGTCGAAAGTGTACTTACCAATATTTATATATCTTGTATTCTCTCTCAAACCTGTCTTTACTTTTCGTTGGAAGAAATGTTTTCATAAGTTTGTCAGCTTCTTCTAATATTTCATCCGCAATATGTTGAGTACCTTCTACATGCAAATATTTCTTGCAAACAAACAATGCAAGGCCCACTAAAATATATCTTTTCAGAAGCAATATGACCTCAAACTATACCTCAAAAGATAAAAATATTCTTGAATTTCTCAAAATTTAAATTATTCTTAAATATAAACGAAAAAATATTGAATGTAACATGTGTATAAAAAGATATAATTGCACTCGTGGTATATAAGAAAACTTGCTCCTATCGTCGCTCGTTTTCTTGAACATATCACCCATGCAATTATTCCTTCTTTAAACAGTCGTTTCGTAAATTACTCTAATTATGCAAAAATCATTAATTTAATTAATGCTTTAAAAATTGATAATGACTTCTTTAACGTTGTCACATTGATATTATTTAAAACTATCCCATTATTATATTGTATTTAGTATTAAATTTTTAAATTGTGAAAGTAATACTATTATTTTCATGTTCATTCTCCAACCATCATGTTCAATATTTTGATACTATTAGTAGGCCTCATGGTTTGATGATTTTTAAGGCCCCGTTCAACATTAATCCGTCCGTAGTAATAAATATTCTTCGCCATGAATCACATTGATGCATTGGCCGGGTGTACAAGAGACGTACACGACAGTGTTTTTCGTGTCACCGCACCGTTCGGGCGGCGATATTGCACTAAGTTTTCACAAAATGACTCAAAATTGCCTTGGGACCCGCGAGGTGAGGCTTCTGTTTTACTTTCTCGCTACGAGTCTACTACCTAGGCTTTTATGTAGTAAAAAGAAAGAAAAGAAACTCTTCGGCAGAAATCGGAACTTTTTCGACAAAATAACTCGTATTGACCGGCCCTCGTAACGAAAAAGTGATTAAATCTTTTTCCTATGTGTAAAAAATGACGAGTACTTCTTCTACCGTATTGTGAAGTCAGAAGTCACGTTTTGTGTGCTCTTGGTACCGAAAAATAAGATTAACTGCAAAACGGCTGTCTGCCGGTCTGTGGTCAACGCTAGCACCTGAACAATTCAGCCGATTTTCTCCAAAATTTATCTTGCCCGATGGATTTAAAGGAACTCTACTCTCAGCGAATTTAAAACGGATATTGTGACTATACATGAGACCACAATGATATTTTCAAAATTTTTGTCAAAATGCCTTCTTTGATTTACTACATTTTGCCTCGTATAACATAAATAACGTTTTAAAAAGCGGCACATTTCTTATTTTCGTTGAAATCTCAAAATTTTCGAAAACTGCCAAATTTAAACTTTTTTGGGATCTTCTTACAACTACAATATAGAGATTTTTTAAAATTGTGTTTAAAGGAAGATATTGGTATAAGGTTATGTATAATTTTTCAACACTGAGTAGTTTTCACATAATTTTCCGTGAAATGCAGGCGATTTTTTAGAATTATTTTCTCATGAGTCTGGAAATTTTAAATTTGAATTGTTTCTCGTATGTATCAAATGGTAGTAAAAAGTTGAAGTAAGGTAGGGAATAAAATGTCTTAAGGTAATTTTTAATTACTCTGTATTATATTCCTAAATGCCCCAGCGAAATGCTCATAGAAATCCAATCAAAACACTATTTTTTTAAAAATATGTACATTAATGTGCACCACTTACATAATCAAATACTCAAGGGGATATCGAAGTCTTGTGGGAGGAGGGAGGCGGTATATGATTCGTATGAGTTTAACTTACAAGAATTAAGGATTTAATGATTTAGAAACATGATATAGTCATAACAATGTACTCCCTATGATTCTGCCTAATACGATGAAACCTTGACCTTTTTATGATTTTATCTGAGTCAGGACATATAACATTACATGACCGTAATTTCGTATTTACTGTACACCTGGATTATGTACCTTGTTTTTCTTTCTCCTTGAATGAAATTATGAACTCATCACGGGTAAACAGTGTTTGGGAGAAGTCTTGCGACTGGTTCAGGGACGTTATGTTGTGATTGGATTTTTAAAATGGATAAGCTGAGAAATGTTTCTTAAAATTCTCTGTTTTTTCTTCAACTCTTCCCTTGAGGCTCCCGATTCAAAAATATCATGACAAATGAACGGATCTCGTCCGTACTTCACTGCATTTGCTTAAATGACTATTTCCTTTCAATTCAATTTTTAAAAAGTCTCAAAAAGAGTGGATGATGATGATGAGAACGAGGAGGAGGAGGAGGAAGATGATAAGAATGAGGATGAGGATGATGATGATGAAGAAGAGACAGATAGTAATGATGAATGCAAAACTTGTTCGCCGAGCGTAGGCGACAGAGAAAGGCTTCATAATTATTATTTCTGTTCCTCGGATGATGATCACAATGGTGGTTTGCCATTGCCTTCCTCTGAAGAAATGAATGTTAGGATGTTAATGAGGAAGAAATAAAGATGAGAGTGGAATGATTATGGATTGGATGCGGGTTCAGACGAGATACCATGAGGGCATGAAAAGCCAAACATATCTCAGGCACTCTGAGCATATCAACTGCTATGGCAATTAGTCCCTTTATTGAAGCACATATCATATCCCTGGAGATAGCAGTGTTCTACCATCGATAGATCGTGAGATATGTTGCCGTCCTACATGGCGGCTTGCCTTCCTGTCACCGCCCTCTTTCCCCTTCTTGATATCTCATCGTCTGATTGGGCAACTCTATCCTCCAGACAGACTTCCATCATATGTTACAGTGTAGGGTATGTACGTGAAATGTGAGTGTGAGTGAGGGGAGAGTTGAGGGAAAGAATGCTAAAGAGAAGATCGTGAACGCTTCATGACCCATTTGTTAGGGTTCTGCTCCGGAATGCGCCTGATGTTGCTCGGACAAACTTCGAAAAACTATACTCGTGTTTTTATTTCTTGAGGCGTGAGGATCATTCTTCTCGACGGAATATCTCACGGCATTCCGCGTCTTTCTCTGTCGCGCCGCTAGATGTCGCATGATCGCCAGCACTGCTCGATACGGTCGCGACATGTATCTAGCGGCACGACCGAGAAAGACGTGAAATGCCGTGAGATATTCCATCGTGAAGACAGGTCCTCTCGCTCCAAGAAATAAAATTCCAAATATATATCGAACAGAGCAAGTGGCCTCTAGAATTTTCCTCCAGATGGGGGCTAAATTTTTGCGTAGCTGATAAGTGTCAAAAATTCGCCAACATCATGACTCTAACCCTGTACCTGCCCGATCAGAACAATTTTTGCTAGGAAGAAATAAAGATGAGATGTCAATGATTATTGATTGGATAAGGATTCAGATGTGATGTGTTGTGCTATGAGAAGTCATCCACAGCACAACCACATAGTGAAAACATCTATAAGGAGCTCAGAATAACAGCCTTCGTCTTGCGTACTCGAATGCTTCAACTTCCTGCTCCTGTTAGGTAACAGTGAAGAAAACAAAATGTTGATAATACTTTACACAACACTTTCCCAACATTTTGAAGCAATTAGTGGCCTTCGGCAGCAAAAATGCTGTTGAACAAAACCACATAAAATAGTTTTCCAAAAAATAACACGCACACTGCTCAAAAGCAATAGACAAAATACTCTTGTATAACACTACAATGAATTAAATATTTTAACAAAACTAGACTCCACAAGTACTGCAATATCACAGTATATACTTGGATTTATTTAGAGCTGCCTCTCACATCAGCTGTTACGGTGTCATCTAATCGGAAGGATGAACGTCACCATAGTGTCGTTACAGCAGTGACATGTAAGCTCCCGATTGGATGAAACCGTAACCGCTGATGACCTGTCAGAGGCAGCTGTAAATAAATCGCATTATAGTATTGTATATATACATACACAGTATGAATAGTATAGTATTGCATACTACCAGTATGAATAGTAAATATTTAATGGTGGGGTCTCCTCACTGGAGCCTCACTGTCACAAGACGTCAACAGTAATGAGTAATAACACTTTGGGAATGAGAATTAAAGACGATGCGCGCAGTTTGAGAATTGGCGGAATCACACAATAAAATATTTGCATTTTTCAGTGAAAACCGAATCTGTTTCAATGCTTTTGTAGTTTGCCCGAGTTTCTGGGTATCTATTGAAATCATTGACACCTCACATAGCCAGTCTGCAAAGATTTCTTTCCATTTTCGGTAAATAGTAATACAGAAATCATATTTTAATATGTTGCTTTATTCGTATTAGAACTAAATTTCCAGGTGAAATACTTATATCTTCTTTCAGAAATTCTAAAATACGCATAACACATATTACATTATGTTTACTTACGTGTAATTCAAGTTTTAAAGAATTCGTACAATCATTCCCATATTTCGTTAATTAGAAGCGTTAGGCGTGTTACTTTGATTAACATAAACCGGTGTATTCATCATTATCTCTTTATATAAGTGCTTTTTACAGAACGATCACTATGCGAAACTGCTGCTGGTGAATTTCAAGGTCTCATTAGCTCGGAAAAATGTTTTCGTCAACGGAAGTCTTTATTAATACTGTTCAGTTTCAAAGTAGCACTGATTGTGGATTTGTTGTGTTGAGACTAGTCATTAAGGCTTTAACTTCCTTCCAAATAATGCTTAATTTCCCTGACATTTTTATAATCACTGCTCAACGTAATTATAGTGATATTAAAAATTATATGATTATGAGCAAGTTTTCAATTCAAGAGTACGAAATGAAGATTGCGACCTCATTTTTAACAAGGGTGTAATTCGTCAGAGAACAGAGAACATTAGTCAAATCGTGACATCATCTTTAAATATTCTCTCAAATATTTATTTATCCTTACCTGAATAATTTTTGTAATTATGTTAAGCCACGTTAAACATGGGCTTTCTTAAGTCTGGTTAAATCAGATAATTAAAATATGTTCCATCCTATTCTGGATATCTTTCTTTAAAGGAAGTTCCGTAATGTAATAACACCTGAGAGTAATAAATAGGCTAACCAGAAAATTACTTCTTGGAATTTTTGCTCAAGATCCAAACAATATATTAACAAATACTAAGTTATTTACATTTTAGGACTGGAGAGATTAATATCAATGCAGAACTCTATATTGCAATAATTCCCAAGCATGATTTCTAAAAGCCTTCAATAACATTGAAGGAAAGAAAAACAAAGAAAGTTTTGACATCTAAATTTATTGTAACAAAGATGGAAATAATATTATAAGTAATCATCAAAGATTCACAAAGCAATCATAAAATATATTTCTTTTAAGTTCTCGTCTAACCTCATTTCAGCACAATTTGTTGCCAAATAATGCTACTAGTCTTCTTTCTTTCAGTCCACCAATCTTATTACTTTCACCCCTCAATAGGCCTGAAGAGGTTCGTTCAAACATCCAACTTATAAATCTGAACGTGAATGATGATATCATTGATAATTTGCATGGGTTGGCAAGCCTGGGCGGATGTAGCGGACAGTTGAGACCGAGCAGGCCAGGCAGGCTAGGTGGGTTTGGCTTGTTGCCAAACAATGCCGACAGTCTTCTTCTACTTAGTCCACCAGTCTTATGTTCATCACACATAAGCCCCTTTAATCTTCTTCGTCAGGAAACTGAGCAGGCAAAACGACGTCCTCAATCGGCTCAATCGGCAGGGGTTGGCGAGGCTGCGCGGGTCGAGCGGGTTGAGCGGGCTGGACGGGTCGAGCGGGCTGAGAGGGCCTAGCACGCTGAGAGGGCTGGGCGGGCTGAGCGGGCTGAGAGGGCTGGGCGGGCTGAGAGGGTCGAGCAGGCTGAGCGGGCTGAGAGGGTTGAGCGGGCTGAGAGGGCTGGGCGGGCTGAGAGGGCTGAGAGGGCTGGGCGGGCTGAGCGGGCTGAGCGGGCTGAGCGGGCTGCACGGGCGCAAGGCCGAGGTGCTTCCTGATGTGGTCGCGGTTGAGCACCCAGAAGGGCTGCTGGGCGGAGGGCAGGTCCTGGCTCTGCTGCACGAGCCTCACGTCGTGGCCGTAGCTGTCGACGCGGGAGGGCTGTGGCGTGGAGGAGACGCTGGCGAAGCGGTTGTCCAAGGGCGCCTCCGGTGCTGGGTTGAAGGGCCGGGGGTACTGACGGCCCCCGCCGGCGTAAAAGGAGTTGTACTGGCCCATGGCACCGACGGCGCACAGCACCACGGCAGAGAATACCAGAGGATTCTGAAACAAATAACAGCACGCGGTTAAATAACAGAATTGACTCACTACTGTTACTAAAACAGCACGTACTTTCTCGCTCGTTTTTTTCTCGCAAAATTACGCGAAAAGTAGTCAGATTTTCGAAAAATGCTACATGACCTTATATCAAAACCTATATTTAAAGAACAGATTTAATTAAAAGAAAAAATCTCTATCTTTACTATTTTATTTGTAGGAAGAATCCGAAAATGTTTGAACTTCCGTAAAATTTCGAAAAATCAGGGTTTTCAACGAACATGAGACCTGCACCATTCTCTTAAACGTCCTTCACGCTATCCAAAAACAAAATTTAATCAAAAACGATGGAGCTTTATTTTTTAATTTGGAAAATGTTCAAGAGGCTTCATGTAAAGTACGCTCCAAAATTAGAATATCGGTTTCAAATTGAAAGGGCTGTGACATTACCCAGATCGATTTTGAAGAAAATTGGCTGAAGGTTTACCCACTAGCATTGTTCACAGACAGACAGACGGCATGGACGGATGGACGGACGGAAGAGTTCCCGGCAAGAAGAGTTTTCTGCCAAACATTCGCCGTTTTTCAGCGCAGCTTTACATAACTTTCTCTCTACTCCGTAGTGAGAAAGTAAAAAGCACTCTACAAAATTAATCTAAATAGCATAGTAAACCTATTACTGAAAACTCTCTTCCCGTATAATCAATTGTAACTTTAAGAAACGCATGAAATTGTATAATTTATAAAATAAACGCTTATTAATTTAATAAGAAAAATGCTAGAATGCGCACAAGAATATTAAAGAACAAATAAATCGACCAAATTTTTATTACAATATGCAATCTACGTTTTGTTGCACATACGCTCTTGTATGGGAGGAATGTATCAATGTGTTTACTGCTTTGTCGAAATTATAATCGAAATAATATTAAGCAAGTCTTGTCTACGAAAGTTGTATCCGAACAAGTGGAACTAGTGATGATACAGAATTACTTACTACTTTCTCAGATCATTTAATATTCTAATCTCTTCAGTCTAGGCTATCTTTTCGGCCTTTCCACATCGTCTTCCCAGCTGCTACAAATTGGCGCATAGAATATATTTTTTCAGATTTTATTCAATTTTCGGGTCTTATTAGAATTGAAAATGACTTTAAGAATATGTTAGAAGAGAAAACATTAAATATTCAAATTTTCATTGAAAAATTTCGAACCGTTTCTGGGAAAATATGTTTTGAGGGTTTCTTAAAAGCCAGTAGTTCTGAGAAAATTTGCACAGAAAACATTTGAGCACTTGTGTTCTCAAATGCAACATAAATAATAAGTCCTCGTAAAAGTAAATACGAACGTGATAAATGTATAAAAAATTACATTTCTGTAGTTTTTGAAAAATCAAAAGATAATATGAAAACGGAGTTTATGATATGGTATTCAGTGGACACTATTCCTATAAAAGGTGAAAGAAATAATTTTGAGTTTCTTTGTGAAAAGTTTTGTTTTTAAAATTGCTATTATTTCACACACAATTATTCGAAAACCACTCAAATTATGAAACTAGAGGCACCACAACAGCACATACTTTCTCGAAATATTGGAAATAGTTACGTAATATTGAAATACATAATTGTTTTTAGTGCAGCAGAAATTGTAATTTCTGCAATTCTAAAACCTCAGTTATAACTCGAAAACGTCCAATTCAACCAATTCAAACGAAGAGCCTGTGGCGCTTATGTGCGTTTTTAAAGATAGCCGGCAAGAGTAGTCATTTCTAACTTTTTCAAATGAAACGAACATAAATTTAATTGTTGGAGCACATTATACAGAAAAGAAAGAATATTTTATACAAGCCTGCCTTGTTTACATTGAAGTTAATCAACAATTCTTGAATACCAAAATCAACGATCAAAACTTCTTAAATAAAAGAAATGTATTTGTTAGTCAACGTTGAATGTATTTCTTTCCTTAAATCTACTTTCTTTCATGAGAATATTATCTATATCATACAATTAAGTTATCATACGTTAGTTATGTTATATGTTAAATCATACGTTAGTTATGTTAGCGTAATTGTTAAAATATAGAAGAATGTGGCAAATATATTATCAAAAATTTAGAACTAAGAATACGAAGTTTTTAATATCATGAACAACTAAAATAGGTTTTTGGATTGGTGTCACAATTAATAATATTGTAAACATTTCCGTGAACAGAAGACCCTCCTTG
The DNA here is from genome assembly GCA_038098605.1 of Gryllus longicercus. Taxonomy (NCBI): domain Eukaryota; kingdom Metazoa; phylum Arthropoda; class Insecta; order Orthoptera; family Gryllidae; genus Gryllus; species Gryllus longicercus. The sequence goes on from JAZDUA010000020.1 coordinate 4,914,452, forward strand.
CAAGTAATTGGACGCTCCCGTTAATATTATGAAAAGTTAAACAAATAAAATTTGAAGTTAATAATAGTAAACAAATTAGAAAGAAAGCAAATCAGCAAAGGATATATCAACACGTCTTCCAAAACAGAAAAATTAAAAAACGCGAAAATATCAGGGCGTATGTAAACTAATATTAAAAATTAAAAGAAGATAAAAGAAATTCAAAAATCAACAAAAGAAACATCGGATCACTACAAACATTCCTAATAAAGTAAACAAGCAAATTTATTGCAGTGTATGCAAACAAATGTTAAAACTTAAAACACGATCCAATAAGAATAAATATTAGGGAACCTAATGTTCAAGCTCTAGAAAATTTCCGAATAAAGCTAAAATAAACAAGCAGCAAACTTACCATGGCGATATGTGGCTGGTGCGTTTGCTGGAGCGAAGCACAAAGCAGGCGTATTCTGGGAAGAGCGGGACGAGACTGTGGCCTGCCGTGAGGATGCTCGCGATTTATATCAGTACCTTTGCCTCTTTCCGCTCGACGTCACAAACCGGCTCGACCAGGCGGGCTCGGCCCCACCGCAGTGACTCACGTCCCGTCCAATTCAGCCGCGAGAAGTTGTTGTGAATCCACCGCCACATCCACAAGAAAACCGGTCTAGGGGAATCCCTGCGTAGAAGACGACGTTTATGGAGTGGATTGCAAATATTTGGATGAGACACGAGCACGCGAGGTTTTCAAACTTGGTTTAGCTTCGTAATTTAATATAAATAATTAGGAAATTAGTGGATACTGTTCACGTCACGTTATTGCATCTGACGTTGAAGTGATTCATCTGTTCTGGGAAGGGGTTTGGAATTTTTCCAGGAAATTTTCTGGAGAATTCTCCCTTTAACTAGAAATAAATAGAAACATACCTGCATGTTTCCAATAGGTAAGTACTTATATTGTGTTGTGTGCGTTCACTTTCGGCGTCAAGTAACGAAAAGACATCCAAAAATATAATGACGACAAACTCTCTACGCTAATAGCACTAAGGAACAAAAAAACGAGTCATACCTCGTGGATGAAAGAAGGTGATTTCAAAGGAAACGATCACGCTAATTTCGAAAATTGTTATAAAACAATTATACCACGTGATTATGATTAATTATAATTACGGTTCACAGTTATTTGTCACCCAACTCGTAGTCCCCCAATTTCATGAACTAGTAGAAAAATATAAAGCTGCTGTTATTTGGTCTGATGGTAAATGGCACGCATCAGATTCATATTGGCTTTTCAAAGACTTTCTAGCTTAGCTGTACAATGAAAGTCCTGTTAGAGATTATGTCGTTGTAAATTATCGATGGGGAAAACATACTCTTTGAAAGCATGGTGACTTTCTTATCTGCAATGATAATTTTAAATCTGATGTTCTGCAATCCCACAAGTGGGAAAGTTGCACGACAATTGACAATATTCATGGGGGGACAGAAGGAATGCACAAAATATTTGTAAAAGTACTCGTGAGTTACTGATACATTCAACTGTTAGCTGTGGTGGCAACATGATGCTTAATGATGGTCCTACAAAAGATGGTATGATACCAGTCGTTATGCAAGAAAGTCTTCATGATACTGGATCTTGGCTTCGGATGAATGGTGAACGATTTATTCTACAACACCATGGATCTTCTAGCAAGACATATACAACGAAAACGTTTGGTATACCCGTGGTCAAGGTGAACACTTTGTATACGCTATTGTTCTTGAAAGGCCAAAAGAAGGCTTATTGACTTTAAAGAGTTCAATAAGCGCTATCCATTCAAAAAGTTTGCAGAAAAAGTTTCGTGGTTTATGAGAAAATGCCGTTTGAGCGTTTCTGAAAATGCGGCATTTAAAGCTAGTTTTCACAGAAAACTGTTGAGTTTTCGAGAAACTGTGTATAACATTATTTAAATCACATGTTCTCATAAGTATAATAATGTGAACAAATTGCCGCTAATGTAAATATAAACGTTGTGAGGGACAAGTAAAAATAATACATTTTTGTAATTTTTGAAAAAACAAAAAATAGAGGAACATTGCGTTTAGGTCATCTCATAGAGTACATATAGTACAATATCAACCAAAAGTTTAAAGAAAAAATATGGAGCCGTTTTTGAGAAATTCTTGTTTTTATTATTGCGTGAAACGCAATATTGCGTGAAAACTACTAAAATTTTCAAAAAAATATATGATCTTAATGACAGAACTTACTATGGAGAACAAATTTTATAACAAGGCAAAATCTGTATCTTTAATTTTGTTGGTGTAGGAAAGCGCGAAAAAATTCAATCTTTTGCAATTTTCGAAAATTTAGAGTTAACCGTTAAAATCGGACCAATGCCACCTTATCCAGTGTTTTTACTCTATTCTTACAAATAATTTAAAGAAAAAATGTGGGGCCGTTTTTGAGAAAATTTTGAAAATGTCCGCTTCATGTAAAGTACCCCCAAATTTTGAAGAAAGATTTTTCAAAATCGCAGCGCCTCGAGAGGAGACAGATTGTCAGGGGAATATTCATTTCGGAAGAAATCGGACGTATGGTTTAGGTGCTGGTGGTGTTCACAGACTGACGGACGGACACGCAGATGGAGGGCCATTTTGCCTTCAATTGCTTTTTCGGTATCTAGGACCCCCAAAACGGAGATTTTGGTTTCACCACGTGTTAGAGGATTTTTTTTTTCTTAATGTAGCAACAGAATTTATCTACTTTTTCATTATCAGGGCCCAGCAAAGAATTTTTTCTTCCGGAAATCAGCCGTTTTTTTGCACAGCAATGCAAAACCTTCCCTTTACTACGTGTATTACTCTGTATATACATATGTATACGGGAAAGTAAAAATTGGAATATTTTTTTATGAAAGTTTGATAATTGGTCGAAGCTGTATGTAATGTGCCCCCCAAAATAAATATATCCGTTTCAAATTCAAAAGTCTGCCACAATAGCCAGTTCGATTGAGGAATAGCAATTTCGGAGATAAGCCTGTGAAGGGTTTAGCCGCTAGCTTTTTTCACAGTAGAGAGGCAGACGTTTTGTCGGAAACCTATTATTCGGTGACAAGAACCAACATAACATAAATTCTTAGTACACAACATTTTAAAGGAAGTAATTTACGGCATTTTGGAACAAGGATTGTCCGCTCTTTCGCTGTAAGACACAACACAAGATATACGTTGAAAAATTGCCATTTTCCCTCCAGCTTGACTTCACTTTTTCAGTACTACGTAATGGTGTGCGAGAAAGTGAAAATACATAGACAAACTTTTATCAAGACAGGTTTAATTTTTTTAATACATTTTTAATGATATAGTACATTGCCGAATTCCATGTTGACAGTTTTTAAAAACAGAAGTTATTTTGCCACCATTCATTTCCGTCCCAACAATGTAAACAAATGCCATTAAGAAACATGGCCACAATGTTGCTTTGGGTTCACAGGCGAGACACGTATAAAATAAATTTTAATTATACATTATTATTACACAACTTTAAAACGTTTGCAAATAGCCGCTCCCTTGGGTCAGTGCCTTGAAGCATGAGCGCCAGAGAAAACAGTAAGACCGTGGATTTCAATACCCTCGTAAGGATGTATGTTTTCAGTTGTGTTTATGAAGTGGGATTCGTTTAGGGCGTATGTCCGTGCACTGACCGGTAACTGTACGGGAGTTAAGAGTACAATGGAGGAACTGACTCCCCACGCTCACAGTAATGCTAGAAGCAACGAGATGAGGCCACGAGTATTTACATAATAATACTGGACCAAGATGTCCCCGCGGGCTAATTTGGTGTGATATTTGGGGAGAATGTGCCCTTCAATTATCTCCACGAGAGCGGACGTTTTCACGGTTTGTCCAGATCGGTTTCTTGAATGCCGGTAGTTATCAGCGAAGAAGCCGTAAAGGTGGTAAAACTGACACAAAAGAGAAACCAACAAAAAACCAACAAAAAACCAACAAAAGAGAAAACAACAAAAGGAAACCAACTAGTTCCAAGAAGTAAGATCTCCCCCAACCTTTTCGATATTTTCACCTCAAATATCCTACTTTGCACCGATACCTGCACAGCTTTGAAATCCGACAATACCAATCCCTTCTTATTTACTTCCAATCCCAAAGTTTCAGAGACCATTTCAATCATATGGACCTCTAGACAATTTCTACAAACGATCGGAGAACTGGAGACTAAATTTGAACCCATGAAATTTTGATCCCAATAAGTTTTCCCTAAAAGACAACTATGAAATGCATATTTTAAAGATACATAATTCCATCTCCTGGTCACCCAAGCACAAAACTATTAATATCTTGTTCTATTAAACTCACATGGAAATCACCCATTATCTCCCGCTTAAATCTAGCTTATGTCGTAGTCCAAACATTATATGCTACGATATGTGAAGTCTTCTCTACACAGGATATCTCGACACAAAAACATGTCTATATCTTCACAAAGTTCTACTTTGTTCTTCACTAACTTACCCTTGCCCTGTCTGGGAAGGCACTTCATCCATCTTCATCCATCTTCATCTTCCTTCTTCATCCATCAAACATGTAGACACAAGACTACGCCAACTTGACGCACTATTAGTACCTCTCTTGGTAAATAAAATAGAACAATTATCATTAACAATGCTTCAAACAGCCGGTTCGGATGGCCGAGATCGCTAAGGCAGTAGTGCAGTAGTGATCTCGGACGGAAGGATCGTGGGTTCGAGTTCCACCTCGGGCATGTAATGTGTTCGTCCTTTCACCCCCTATCATCATCATCATCATCATCATATCGTGTCACCCGCACAGTTACCATATCGTTACAATCAATAGTGGTCGCTAATGACCACTATTGCTAGTAGTTGATGTGACCTTAAATAACGAAAAAATGCTTCACACAAAAAGGGTACGTTTATGAGTAGTTCTAGTCGTTTCTGAAGTTAAAAAACGCCTCTCTCTTCTGTGGTGTCTCGAGAAGGAAAAGGCAACCGGGGCCGTCAGATGGACGTCTGCATTCTGCAAACACTGCAGCGCTGCTCGAGGTCACACCTGAAGTGCATTCGGAGAAACGGGAAGACACTTGTCACGCTTACTGCAATTGTGAATCCCTGCAGCCAAATGAAAAGCCACCGAGAAGGCGGCGGTCAGGCGGCAGGTAGCGACCAGCTGTCGGCTGCCTTTGAGTGAATGGCACTCACCGCGGTACGATATGTTTGCTTGGGGCGCCTTAAATGGATTCTGATCTTCCATAGATATTTAGAAGACACTGAACATATTTACAGGATCACAATCAGCGATCACACGCACCAAATGATTAAGAGCATGATTTAACCAATATTAAAACCAGTCTGGACAAAACGGCACACACCTTTGGGGAACAGTCCAAAATTCCACCATTGAAATATTAAAACATTCCACTCAATATCCTTATGAAATTTTTTTACGCCCCGTGATACGTATCGAAAACAACAATACACAACGACTTACAGATCCCAACAATACAAGGAAAAATCAACAAGACCAGTGCAAAATACCTACACCGACTACATAACCATCCCAATATTCTAGCCATCAACTTAATACAGTAGTGTCACCACCAGACGACTTCAACATCATACATTACTTCTTGCACGTAAATGGTTGTAAATGTTTCATGTAAATGGTTTGTGATGTGGTAAATGGTTCATTTAAAAAATTGATAGAAAACCGAATGATGTCAAGTTTATTATTTAGTTGGGAATTTGGTATATAGCATAATTTTGTAATGGCCCCGAGGATTTTTTTTACAAAATTTGTACTTTTGCAAAATTGGATTTGCTAGCGATTCAATTACAATTCTGATTTTAATTTTCAAGGATGATTCGAAATGTTTTGTTTGTAAAATCTCATAACAACTACTGACGTTGGTTACGCCATCAATTTCATATTTAAGAAAACAAAGGAATTGATGGCGTTTCACGTAAGTACTTTGGTTCGAAGTCTTGTTGAAAGAATTACGAATAAAATAATGAGTGAAGAAATTATATTCAGCGTCCCCACTGGTCAACTATACGTGTTTTGCCTGCATTTTCCCTAAGTATTCCGTGAGTTTTTCCTGCAGTTTTGAGATTTCTCTGCCTTAAAGCATCTACATAGCAGCGTAAGACAGTAAATATGTAAAATTACAGCAAAAAATATTTTTTCCAAAACAGCACCAAGTTTTTTCTTAAAACTTTTGGTAGGGATACTATTAAATGCACTCTTTAAGAGGACATAAACACCATATTGCTCTATTCTTTGTTTTCTTTTAAAAATTACAAACATTCAATTTTTTAAATTACTTCTCACGTCGTTAATATTAACATTAACGGAGATTTGTTGACATTACTATATTAATGAGTACATTAGCTTCAAATAATGTCACATGTAAAGTTGCTGGAAAACGAAATCAGTTTCGGTGCAAACTAGCTCGAAATTCCGCATTTTTAAAACTCCTCAAACGCCATTTTCTATAAAACGCTCCAAATTGTTTCTTCAAACTTTTTTAACGAATAGTGGAAATTGCTCTGCTTAAAATGAGATAGAAATAATTTTGCTGTATTCTTTGTTGTTGTTGTTGTTGTTTTCAAATTACACCAATATACTTTTTTCGTAAGATCTCTCACGCCGTTAATATAAACATCTCCAGTAGTTTGTAAACACTAATGTATTTGTGAGTTAAAGTGTTTCAACTAACTTCTAATAAAGTTTTCCGAAAACTTAAAAAGTTTCTGTGAAAAGAGCTTCAAAGTTCGAATTTAGTAGCCCTTAAACGCCATTTTTTAAAAAACGGCTCTATTTTTTTCAAAGAAAATTGCCATTTAATACGAAGTTTTACCTTTCTTTAATATCCTTAATGTAATATTTCCGTTCTACTATTACAAAGACGAAAAATAAAGAAAATTAAAAAAATGTACTTTGGGTGGCGATAGATGGCAGTTGGCAAGAGTGTGTGACACGTCCGAATAGCTAGCCGATACCAAAGAATATAGAAAACGAATATGGTGAAGTCTGTGCTATTCTGTAGCACCACTAGTTCTGTTTGGTTTTCGGAGTTGTTGTCAAACCTAAAACCTTCAAACACTAACCTTCGTCGCACTAACCACGAATCTGAAGCTAGAATTGCGCCACCAACTTCCATTTTCATACCGCAAAAAAACCATAGTGGAATGGTATTTTTAGTTTTGTTTCCGGGGTTGTTGTCAGACCCAAAACCTTGACAAAACTTTCTTTATGTATGTCGAACACTGAATCCGAATCTGAATCCGGAATTGCGCCACAACCCCCCAATTGTGTTAAATCACAAAAAACCGTCGTTATTTTTTTTTTTACTTTCTCGCGGTTACTTACGTAAGAAGAGAAAGTATTGTAATCGTGCACCGGAAATCGGCGAATCTTCAACACAAAAAGTCTTATTGCCATACCCTGGTAACGAAAGGGGAATAAATCAGTTGCTAAATATAGAAAAATGAATTCTCTAACGTGCAATGTAGCCAGAATCCATGTTTGTTTGTGCTTTATACCGAAAAATCGATTGGCGGCAAAACGTCTGTCCATCTGCCCGTCTGTCTTCGCTCAACGATAGCGTATCAACTGTTCAGCCGATTTTCTCCAACATTGATATTCCCCAATCCTCTAAATTTTTTGATTAAAATTTGTTATTGAATAGTGCGAAGGTCGTTTATGAGACGGGTGCAGATCTCATTTTCATTAACATACCCAATTTTTCGAAAATTGCAAAAACAAAAAAAATGACACTACAAAATTGAAAATACAAATTGAAAATACAAATTAAAAATTTGCTTTAGACAAAGTTTGTTGCACAAAATTATGTCTTTAAAAGAGGTCATGTACAATTTTTTTTAAATGAGTAGTTTTTGCGTACTTTGCGCTTGAAATTATCGCAATTCTTTTCTAAAATATGGTCCAACGTTTTTCTTAAATTTTCTACACTTAGGGACGGTAAAAATATTGTGCTAGTCCCATTTGGGGGTATTGCTTGTTTTTCAAAATTGTAAAAAATAAGTTTTAAAACTACAAAATTGAAGATAGAGATTCTTGCTTCACACAAAGTCTGTTGTATAAAATTGGCTCTTTATAAGAGGTCATATACATTTGTTTTGTAAAAGTTTTTGCGTAATTTCTGTTGGAAATTAATGAAGCATTATGGGCGTGCCGTCGTACGTAACGATAACATTGTAATATTGCGATACGATTTGTGCTGTTTAAGCAACACTATTGTGTTTTCATGGGTTGTTGTCAGACCCAAAGACTTTACACATGTTTCTCTATGACTGTCGACGCGTTTAATATGAATTCGAAAAAACACTGCTAACATAAATTGTATGAAATAGATACATATTTTACAATGTATTGACATTATGCCCTAATATTTTATACTGATAGTAACATACTACTAGTAGTTTGCTATTTATTATAATATTGCCGTATAGTTAAGAAGTATGGATAATATTGTACGAAATTTACGAAATAAGAACCGAAAATAATTTAGATATGAATTTCGTGCTTCTCATCAACATTTGTAAAATTTCCAACCAACTATAATTTTGGTTTAAATGTGGTAAATCACCGTGGGAGAGAAAGTAGATTAGTGTTGATGGTTAAAAGGCGGACACGGATTATTAGAACATGTGTTAAATGACTCCTGTTAACAAACGAATCTTCGTTTTTGTAAAGATTGACTAAAATCAATCCATGTAGATGAAAAGTAGATGCAGTTTTGCAATGACACCGTGATGATATTTCTGTCCATTTTTTTTATCGAAAACAATTGACAGAATTCGACCAGAAAGCGGTAGTCTTACGAACTTTTTCTTGTTCTTCCATGTTCACATGCTTTACGTTCTCAACAAATTTGCACTTACGACTTAAGATTAACATCACAACCCGTATTCATTTCCTGGGGTTTGACGTCTTTTCAGAGACCGAACACACCTCCTGTCGACCTCGATAGTCACTGCCAAACCAAATCCCCCCCCTCCTACTTCCATCCAATACCCCTGCTACAGCACTCTAGACGTCACGGCCTTCTGTAGATACCTTGGCGCTTTCACTACCTGCCTTTCCCGTGAACCACCGCCTCCGCCACCGCGATAAAACGTATCTAACTCATTCATCGTTCAGCGCGACAACGCACAAAGCGGGGAGTCATTGCGGCTTAAACTGATACTGTACACCGCTACCGGGAAAGTCAGCGGCACGTGATTCGTGCGGTTTGTCCCACACGTCGAATCAAATCACGTGTAATTCAAGGCGGTTAAGTGATTGGGGAAGTGCCATTCACACGCAGTATTACTAAGCGGTTTTGTGCCTGCCGCACAATATCCGTGTTTGAGGAGAGGAAGACAAAGAAGAGCTTACCTTACAAAGAGGTTTAGCGCCATTTTTTCAATTCTTTCATTTTACTATGAATTGATTCTACACATCGTACACTCCCCTACCAAAACGATGTGTGTGATTGCTAATGTAATAGTTGCTAGGCGTGCCTAAAGGTAGGGAAGTTGTTATGCTTTTATCCTAGAAAAATATTAAATACAATGTGGTTCATCTCTCGAGTAGCTTCTCCAGTACGTTCTTTAATAGCTGTTCAGTTATGTTTATGTAGTGGTATCGTTATAATTTTACAGATTAATTACAGCTACAAATATTTGAATACTTTGTCATAGTGTTTGATTTATAAAATTTTAGGTCTTGGGGCCTAAAAGGTTAGGTTCCTTGGGGCGCGTTCCCCAAATTAATTATTATTTCATAGAAATAGTTATATATTGATAATATAATGTAATGCCCGTTTCGTTGCCTTCTGCCAGAAATCAAGCCCTGTTGAATCTAAATGACAAACGTCATCGCAGAGAGAAGAACTTGCAGACGAAGTTCATAACACAGACCTAATAGTCCAATTCCAAGAAGAAAACAAAAACACGATCGCTTTATTCAACAGCTCCGCGAAAGTTGAACGCGTCCACTTTCCGGAAGGTCGTACGAGCGGTGACGCAGCAGTCACTGAACTCCCCCCTCCCATCCTCCACCCCTTCCATCCTTCAGACGTGACGCAATTCCTGTTGCTGCGGGAGCCTCTTGGTGTCCCGACCTCCCTCACATCACTTTGAGCAGAGACTGCTAAGTGGCGAAAGCCCAGCGCTTACTAGCATACGGCACAGACGGAGACAGACAGAGAGAGACAGAGACAGACAGAGAGAGACAGAGAGAGACAGAGACAGACAGAGAGAGACAGAGACAGACAGAGAGAGACAGAGACAGACAGAGACAGACAGAGACAGACAGAGACAGACAGAGACAGAGACAGACAGAGACAGACAGACAGATGGAATGAAAGACAGGCTGAAAGAAAGACAGACGGAATGACAGAAAGACAAACACACACACAGACAGAAGTAAAGGCGTAAAGGAGGAGGGGTAGAACAGCCCCGTCACCCCACCTAACGAAGTAATGCCTGACGGCGGTTCCGTAGGTTGGGCGAGGGACATCGGGTTTCAGTGGGTATTATCTACGGACGAGTCCCACACGAATCGGCCCGGACATGAGAGTCGGGGTCGAGGGTGCGTAAAGGCATTTCCCCGTCGTTAAAAAAAAGACACACAGACAGACAGACAGACAGACAGTGTCGATTGTTTTCTTAAGCTTTCAAATAAATTAATGCAATTATGATTCTGTCCCTTAGTGCAATGAACTTTTACTCACTTATATTTATCAAAATTTTTATTAATATTTTATTCTTCAAAATATCCACTAAAGTTTCAAATTCAAGTGGTAAAACCAAGTTTCATCTTCAACCAGATTGGGATAAAACACGTGAAATTTCCCTTCTATCATGGGCGTTATTTTTATATTTTGGACGCAAAATCTGGGCTTCCTTCGATTCTTTGTCTCATTCTCTTGTTCCGCTATTAAAAAAATGTACATATAGGTATTGCTTCTGTACTTAACATTGCGAAGCAGTTTAGTACAAGTCAAGACTCGGCGGCGGGAGTTCCGGCGACTCCGAAGCTATCTGAAGGGTCCTTTTCGTTGCCCCCGTCTACCCTGTCCCGTCCCTGGCTAGTGCGCGAGGCCCATACGAAACTGCAAGCCGTCGGTGCATCCTATCGTCTGACCCAGTGCGCTCATCTTAAATAGTGAACTGTGACCAGGTGCGTGTGGTAGGTAAGATTGTGTTGTAAATAAGAAGAAAAAGTCATAAGTAGGTGGCGGATTTTGGGTCACCTAAGACATCGCCAAAAGGATCAATAAAATGTTCTTAAAATGCCTTAAAAGCAAAGAAAAATGTCGTTAAAAAATGTGAACAAAACCAGTTCAGATGAACAACTCAAGCTCCTTCATCTTGTTTAAGTAAGCTTAGTTTGCAAATTTTTGGTTGGGCAGTTCTTTACCAGGAAATCTGTGTTTAGTAATCCCGAAATCGACCTACCTGACAATGATGCTGATAGGCGTGACAGGAACTTAAGATTACATACCCACATTGGCTGACATAACAACAGCTAAGTGTACAGTAATTTCTACATATTATGTGAAACAAGTATCATTAAAATGAAGTGAAAATCGATTAAATCAGCGAAAAATGCATTAAAAACGACGAAATATTTAAAACATTACTTATTAGTCGAAATCGACGAAAAATGCAACAAAAAATACTCACAAGAATTGGTCATTTTCTTTTGTCAGAACATAAAATTAATGTTATACTAAGCTGCATTGCTCTAAAATGAAAAGAAAAAAATACATATCATTAAACTCCGCCCCTACTCATAAATTTGAGTATGATGTGTGAATACGTACGATGTGAGTACGTTTCTGTATGTGCATGAGTGAAAGAAAACAATAAGACTATGAAAAACGATCAGCGAGACTGAGAAAAATACATCACGAGTACGCAAATCTTATATTGCGGACCAACGCGCCGGCTACGTCTGTAGATTAAGTTGGTTTATTTAAATCCTGCCTGCGCCCGTCTTTGCCGCCTAAACCACAGCTCATGTATTTTCCTAGACCAATCGCCCCACCGGGGCCTCTGGCGAGGGGAAGAACACACATCATGGCCGCTGCCGCGTCACCGCGCCGCGTGCTGAATGCAAGAGAGAGTGCAACGTACGCAACGACGTTTCCACGTTCACAGTCCACCTCCCGGCCACACTACTGCTTGCGTTTCCTCGGACGCTGAAACGCTCGCTTTGCCTAAACTGCCACGCGAGGACGCAGAAGGCGAAATAATGAGTATTTCCGCAGCTCAAGGTAAACACGCACACGGTTTGCGTTTCGGACTATTGTACCCAAGTTGGCGGGTTCAAACCCGATCAAAGCCGTGGATTTTTAAGGGCGAAAAAAAAATCCTTCGTACGCCTTCCTTTGGAGGGGAAGTAAAGCCGGCTGTCCCATGTTAGTAGATTTACTTGCATGTAAAAGATCCTCAAGCCTAAATGACGCCTCTGAGCCAAATTCAAAATCGCCTGTTTCTCGCCCAAGAAATACCTCCTTTCTCTGCTAGTTGGTGAAAGGAGCGTAGCGAAATTTGCGTGGTCAGACGGAAGAGCAGGCCTAATGGCCTTAGTCTCGCCACGCAAAATAAGGCATTAATTCAATTCAATTCAACGCTTGCGGAAAAACGGCGATGATTCAGTGTAGAATAGAATTGCCAAAGAAAGGTCGTTAGATTTTGGTGACATCCAGGCAGGTGTGCTTCAACATCACTTCCGATGGCGCTAATACGCATTTCCTGTTGCGGTTCTTGAATCAACCCCAAAATTCGCAAACACCACTGACAAAAAGTAATATGTACGTTGTAATTTAATCCGTAAGCCGTGTGTCGTGTGAATTCACAATCGCAACACTAGAAATTTCAAAAAAATAACAAAGTTGAAAGTAATGTAATACGCAGGAGGATCTTAATTCATTCCGCATTATACATCTCATCGAAACATACTCGTATGCAACGGCTGGTAAGACATTTGACGGGATCGTCTTACGTGATACATCCGTTGTAAATGTCTGAGGCAATGATTTTACCTACATTGGAATTTATTTCTTAATACGAATTGCAGCAAGTACAGATGTATAAAAAAGCGTTAAATAACAATAACTATCTTATAACAATAACTAACTTCCTTTTTGGAATTTTTCGGCAGAGATTGGTATATTATGTAAAATAATTGACAATTTTCCATACAGAATAAGTTAATACATGACAGTAAAATACACTTTAACAAGATTCACAACCTACTTCACTGCGCAATCGGCCACCGTTCCAATCGGGATAATTTCTAAACGAATGGCCTCTCAAAATGTTTGGTGGTTTAGTGCTTGGTTTATGTGTATGGGAAAATGATGGAATCGCACAGTCTTGATCCTGCAAGGGCTACTACCCCACACAATTCTTCGTTTTACCAGGGGGCGTGAACCCTGGGGATTACTTAAGCTTTTCGTTTTTATCCCCCCCCCCGCCGACGCGCAATTACGCAGACAGGCTGGTGCCCTTACAATGCTTGGGTTGAGTCTGTCACCGCCAGAACTTGAGCCCTAGGATCTCCGGCCAACGATGATGTAAAATCAATGACGTTGCCGCTGAGCCAATGCATACGATACAAGATCTGAAATAGATAACTGAGTTATCCAAAAATTTCCAATCACCTCTTCAAACTCGAGAAAATCAAGTGCATTTTTCCCTTTCCTATTCAACTTTGTATCAAATATTTGCAGACCTTTCAGCAACCCTCGTCGTTGGACGTTGTGTTGGCAACCGTGCCCTTCGGACATATCTTTCGCTCTCGTGACCCCCGTTTGAAAACATCAAGAGCAAAGAGTCGACGAACGTAAACGCCCTTCGTTTCTTCAGTGTACTGCCCGCTTCGTCCCAAAGACCCCCCCCCCCCCGCCCATCCTCCTTCCTGACCCTCTCCCTCACTCCTCCCCCCCACTGAGGTCACAAAGCCTGCCGCCTGCACACTGGCCCGAAGACGTTCTCACTTTGAAGCAGAAACCCGCATGTTTTTAATAGTTAATTAGCTTCTCCGAAGGGGTAAGGATAACTAATTTCTGTGGCACGAGCCGTCTTTTTAATTTTCTCGTCCCGCTCTTCTTTTTTATACAAAACGCGGAATGTGTAGAAGTTTAATTTTAAAAGCCGCTTCGCTCCAGTGGCTTTCCAGCTGCTGTGCTGTGCGGGAGCACGTAGCAGTTTAACGGCAGCTGGATACATCATTGTGCAAAGCGCTAATTAGAAGCTGTACGGAGGGACGGTTCGTGTGGAGGGGGTGGAAGAGGGTGCAGAGTTGGCAGAGTGTGCGGGGATGGGGGTGGAGAGCTGAAAAAGGGGAGCCGTTGATAAGCTGTGGGATCGTTTCTAAAGCCAGTCAAAACAGACGAGTGCAAGTTTTATTTCGGAACGTTGGATGGCGAGAGAAATTAGAAATCTCTACGCGAACGCTGCATATGTTGCAGTTTCGCGGCACCAGAAAATTTAGGAGTAGTGCTGATGCGATAAATTGGAGTCTGAAACGCGGTAATTAGAAAGTTCAGAAAAGGAGGTGGGGGGGAAATGCAGAATGAATGAACTTATGGGTATGACGGAGGGAAATTGAATTCAATGTGCCGTGATACAAAGGGGTGTAAGCCCTGTTTGTTTCATTTTCCAGATTGTTTGAGTGTATGTTAATGCTGGGAATGATCAATTGCTAATAGTCATGTCATTCAAGAGTTCTCCGAAAATACTGAGACTCTTGATCTTAATTTTAGATGTGTTTTGAGGTACTTGGATGCGATGTAAATAAAAATGTGTTCATTATTTCATTTTTAGTTTCACAAAAAATGATGATTGAGGTATGTTAATTCCGAGAGAAATTGTGGAATAAATAATATTACATAACCATTAATACAAGCGAGAAAGTTCGTGTTGTTTTAGCGCGACTAGTTTGTTTCAATAATAATCAAACGACCTCATTTAAATATCTAATTATAAAGAAATTATTTAATTTAATAAAAATATCTATCATCAAGATTGTACTTTCGGAAATGATAAATTTCTGTAGTTTTCAAAAATACAGACAGTTTGCCAAAAATGGGACCAATACACACAATTTTTTACGTTCTTTGTTACATACGAAGAAAAATTAAAGAAAAAACTTGTAGCTCATCTGAGAAATCAAAAAAATTTCCTATATTGCATACAAAATTACGTGAAAATTGATTCTGAATTATAGAAATAAGCGGAGAACATTTTGAAGATGTAATTGAGGCTTTCCCCAAATAAATTACCCCCAAAAATAGAAATATCCGTTTCAGTCTCGCAGGGCTATTAGTTCAATCAAATGGATTGGAAAATATCACGTTTGGAGATAATCGGCTAATCGTTTTAGGCGCTAGAGCTGATCGTAGACAGACGTTTCGTCGTCAATCGGTTTTTCGGTATCAAGAAAACATGGATTCGGAATGCACAGCATTAATCTATCAGCGTATTACGGAAAGTAATTTACAATACAGAACCAAGATTCATTCACTTTTTCGTTAACAGGATCCTGTAATAAAAGTTTTCTGTAGAAAAATTGTCAATTTCTGCCGCTCGGTTAAAATATCTTCTCTTTACTACTTATATAGTACGGCGTGACAAATAATAATTAATATGCTCGCATTAAAACTAAACAGACTTGTTGAATCTCGGTTAATTTCTACGTAGCATTTTTCATTTTCAAAATATTCTGGTATGCACGCTTTATTGCTATTATTATGAAATTCCCGTTTTTGGACAAATGAATCGTTTGGTGCAGAAAACTCCCATGTCTACTCTCCACTATTTTTCAGAAGGGAAAATCCGAATTACCGAAACCGATTCTGCTACAAATGATCACTTCAGCCAGTTCTTATATCCACAGTTCAGAGCGGTCATGGATTTTTATATTAGTCGAAGCGTGTGATCAACATATCTTAAAATATGCAACAGAATAGCATACACTTTTTCGCATTAGCTTTTTAATATTTTTAGTCTACGCTAGCTTTTCAATATCGCCACTCTCCTTTGTCCAAGCTGCTGCCAATTGGCGCTACAATGACAATTTTTCACATTATCACAATTTGTCCATACCCTAATAGTAGAAGTAAAATATGTCTTGTAATGTAAATATTAATGACGTTATGATAAAGAAAATGCATTGTGTGATTTTTGAAAACTCTATATAATACCTCAAAATGACATTTTTGTCAGGTTATTCTGCACATGTAGCACTATCCGCACAAAAATTTAAATGAAAAAAATTTAAACTATTTTTTGAGAAAATCTTGTTTTTCAAATTGTTTAATATAGTCAATATTTTACTCAAAAATTACACGAAATCTATTCATAATATGAAAAAATTATTTTTTAAAGATATAATTTTAAAGAACAGATTTTTATCTGAGGAAAATATGTTTTCATTACGAAGATTTCGTAAAACGCCGAAAAAAAATTGAACTTTTGCAAATTTTCGGAAATTCATGTATTTCAACGAATCTGTGTCCTACCCCGTTTTTAAGCGTTCTTTACGCTATCCGAAGACAAAGTTTAATCAAAAAATTAGGAGTCATTTTTGAGAAAAAAATTAAGATGTCCTTGTGTCCATGACAAGTACTCAACAAATTAAAAACATCGTTTTTGACTTTCAAGGGGCCACGATATCGGTCAGGTCGACTGGGAAATGTCAATTTGGATGAAAATCCTGCTTAGAGTATACCTGCTAGCGTTATTCACAGACAAACGGACGGACTTTTTTGCCAAAAAATCGCTAATTTTTTCTGCAGCATTACTTAACTTTCTTTTCTACATATGTAGTATTCAAGAAAGTAACTCTGGACATGAGGGATTTCTGCACCAAGCTAGTCAAATATTAAAATGGTATCTTCTTTTGTCTCTGAACCAAAATATATCTTCACTGTAAATGTAGCGCACGTTTTTCGAGCTCTCTCTTTATTAAGTTGCAGGAGTAGGATCGGAGAGAAAGGATTTATTATTTTCTTAACAATACCGCCCAATCAAAATTGTGGTTTCTTTGCCGATGAAAATATATTTTATACTTCTAGAGAACGAAAATATCCAGTTTTCAAATGTTGCTTTTCACGCCTTGTTGGTAGCTTTATTCACCATTTAACAGTGGTGAAATTAGATTGTGAGCTGAAGAAAACATGCAGAAATTATTCGTCATATACAGCATTTTTTTATGTCAAATAAATCAAATCAAATGATTTTTCCACGGACTGTTCTCGTGACGTCTTCTACGACTTCCCAACCACCAAGTCGTCTCGAGGCGGACCCGGCAATATCGCCGCGTCTCAGCCCCTCAACTCGCTCTAAGAGTTTTAATAAGCGTTAATTATGAATTTCGAAATGGATGGCGACGTTTGTTGTGTAGATATTGTGGAAGTACTTAGTAGTTCCGCGAGGAAATACTGGGAGCACAAAAGTAATTAAGACCGCTTCGTCTCCGTCGCAGTCGGGAGCGGCGCGCGTTCTCGGTCGCGAGGATGGCCGCTGCGTCGCCCTGTCGCACGGCCGAGGACGGCAGCCCGTGGCCGAAATTGCGCCTTGGCACGAGAGCTCTCGAGCGGAGCTCGGGTTTATCTCTCTGAGCGAAATCTTTTATCCGTGTGCTTCTGCGGGCTGCAAGGAGAAAACCAAACTCGTCTTTCTTCAACGATTTGATAACGAGTTCTGTGGAACTCATTTTTTAATTAATTTTTTATTAATTATAAATTCTGATGGGGGCATAGTAATGAAAATCACTTTGTTTGAATGTCTTCCTCAGAGAGAAAGGGGCAGAAAAAATTGATGAGATATTTTCGTTTCCATTTTAACAATGCCTATGCATTGTTCGCCTATTATTATTGCTGTGTGTATTACTATATTATTACCATGGTCATGGTACTGATAATCCACATAGAAATTTCAGTGGAAAATGCAATGACAGAATGATTACCCTTTATCGGGTGTCACAAAATGTTATCAACGAACGTAATTTTTTGCGAACTTGTTCTAAAGAATCGTGTCCGGTATATTGTGCTTAAGTGCTATTTTAGCCTGATTGTTAGCAATGGATCACTGGTGTTTTCAAGAATCGTTTACGGAATAAACCACTTTTAAGGAATGCCACAGTATTATCAATGCCAAATGATTTGGTGAACGATGTCATGTTTGGGTTTACAATCCGTGAGGTATGACTCACAACCTGGAATTATACTGTTGATAGTTTCAAGATCTTGTCCTCTCAAATTTTCGACTTGTGAAGGTTTTCCTTTATAATGTACTCCTATAATTTAATTTTGTCATTATTAGTTTTTTAATGTTTCCATTATTATATTATAAACTTCATCAATTTTATTACATTGATATCAAAATGGAAATAATATTCTTGATAAAATACTATAATTAACTTTAAAATATCCCACACAAGTGGAAGTGCGCGTTCGCTACTCCCATTTTTGAGTGTGTGAGATATAAGCATGCACCTATGTCCTTACTTCTCTTGTGAAGGTGATTAAAATAATGATTTACCCTCACCTTCAATTGTATGAGATGTTGGGTGGTCATGAAAAGTTAATGATGATGATGATGGGATATGAATTTTGATTGGATGACAGTTTAGATTTGACACGTGGTCATGAGAGAAGCCAACCACAATCACAAGATGAAAATCAGGGACCTGGGGCAGTTTGTCCTCGGAAGGCCTCTTATTTAAAACAAAAATACCCTCCTTTTCCCAATTTATAAAGAGGATCCATATCTCCATGCATCAGAAATAACTTACAGTATAAAAGTTTGTTTAGAGCTAAAAAAAAGTATCATTTCTTTTGAATGAAAAACAAATCAGAGCCCCAATTAAGTCGGGGCCTAGGGCAAGTTGCTCCAGCCGCCCCCCTCTTCTGCACGCCCCTGGTGAAAAATCCCACTTCTCACGTAGGATTTGTGCCCCTGGGAATCGAATCCTCAGATCGACCATTCATATCTATTTTGGATCCGCGTACTAGTGCCTTGTCTGTAGGCCCTGCATATCCGTGGCCGGCAACCTTTATGCAAATTAACAAAATGTCCACAAAGATTTTGATAAATCCTATCATTGATCCTCCAGAAGGAAACGTTCATTTCGGTTCGGCCCATTCCAAAATGTTACGATTTGAGTTAACCCTCTCTCGTCAGTTGACTCTTTGTCACACAAGCGAAAGGAAGTATCACAATACCGCACCCCACACGCACTATCATCATAATTCGGGAATGTCATGAAAGTTTAACATGTTTTCCATGCTAACCCAAATACAAGTTTTATAAACCAAAGGGAAATACATACAGTTCAGAAAGTTTGCTATTACTTCTAAACGATGGAATAATTACTAGCGAAAATTGCGAAGATCATCACAAAACTCATTATTACATTTTTTGCTTTCTCGCAGAATGGAGGACGTATTCAAAAATCGATGTAGACAGTTGGTCGGGAAAACACGTATTTTTTTGGGGGTGGGGGTCTGATACTGGAAAAATGATATTTCCAGAAAGCCAGTGGCCAATTTCCAGATTCGTATGTGGCAAATACTAGATCATTCATTGTTAAGAGGAATATATAAAATGGATATTCAATGGTCTATCTAGCCACACTAAAGATCCTGCGAATTTGAAGTGGATATTCAATGTTTGGCGGTACTTTATACGTGAAGGTCTTTGAATATTTTGAAACTTGTCTCCAAAATGACTTCTTGAAAAGATTTAAAGAAACAATTATTTTTTTAAATTTTTGTTCGAATAGAAAATATGTGTGCTTACACAAATGGCTTTGGTATGATTTTCATTCAAAACTTTTCAATTTCCAAAATTGCATAACATCGACATTTTTTGCATTAACCACGTTAAAGAAGATAGATTTGTTTGAAATGTGTTATTCAAAACTAGGTCCTTAAAAGATATAACGTACAGTTTTAAAAAAAATAACGGTTTTAACAAAATTTCGAGGTAATTTTTTGTTTTTCCAACAAAACGGGGAAGCTTTTCTCTAAATTGTTTGCTCGAAGAGCAAATAGCACTTAAAAATTTGGTTTAGATCTGACTCTCACGTAACCTTCTAAGTGTTTTAAAATAGCAGAAAATTCCAACTGAATTTATGATATACGTGTTGCTATTAGAGGGATGAATGGATTTAGCAAACCAAACAAATTCGAACCACCAATAAATAATTATACAGTCACCAATTCAAATCCAAAATTCCAAATTCAATTTTTTTTTCGAAAGAAACGTTAATCGAAGAGCCAGTCTCATGGCTGTGTTAGCTCAGGGCAACAACTCTTGCTAAACCAGTTTTTGACCGGACTTCCAATAGTTTGAGTCGTGATCGTGACGCATTTTTGCCTAACAAGAGCAGCAGGTTATCAAACGAGCCACAGACCACGCGCTATCTTTGTTTCTTTAACATTGTTCACTTCTCTCCCGTTACACACACTCACATTCACATGCAGTACTCTATCACAAATCTTGGGAGACCAGTCTGGAGTTTGGAGCTTATTCCGACTGAGGGGGTGCCGCATGAGCGGAGATCCTGGAGAGGGATCTCTCACAAGCCGAAATGTCGGTCGGCCGCGGATCTTCTGTTCGAGCGCGGAAGGAACACCGCACTGGGGTATAAAATTTACCACTTTTACTTGTCTAAAGTCCACAGCAGTTGACACGCACGGAAAACGAAATAATCAATCAAGCAATCGTTTGGCAAGGCCAAGGGCAGAGCGCTTGAATACCTAAAACACGTATGATTCACCCGCGGTGGTCTGGGAAACGTGCCAGCATTCCCCACTGCACAAAGAACGACAGACGTGAGACGCAATCACAAGCCTGGCGCGGGGACAACAAAAGTCTTTCCTCGTCCAAATGAGCGATTTCTCCACCTGCGCATTCATTGGTATGCGACGAGTGTTCTTTTGCGATGACCTGCCGTCCCTCATTCGCAGAACATGCGCATGTAAAGCTGAAAGTCAAAAACTAAAGCCGTTTGAGTTACGACATCGGTAATTCGAAGAAATACCCGTTTAAAAAAATTCTAGTTTTTACTGATACGTTGTTGCTTGTTATTGGCTTTGATAAGGAGCTCTATCTACACTGCGAACTTACTTGAACCGAGAGGATCGTGATTATGAGGGATATATGAAAATAGTTCAATGATGA
Organism: Gryllus longicercus; assembly: GCA_038098605.1. NCBI lineage: Eukaryota > Metazoa > Arthropoda > Insecta > Orthoptera > Gryllidae > Gryllus > Gryllus longicercus. The sequence goes on from JAZDUA010000020.1 coordinate 4,935,664, forward strand.
CATATGTTGTCTTACGGAGGAGACAGGAGGGAAATATGAAAAGACAAAGGGCTAAGCTACTTTTAGGGCTTTTCCCCATTAAATTATCTCCCACAAGCGAGGCATCGCCCAGCACGGTTAAGCTCGAAACTCCCGACTGGTATCTGTGTGGTATTGTAGTGCATGTAAGTGTAAGTTTGTGTAAGAAAGTGGTGAGGTTAGAAGGAACATAAAGGAAAGATCGCGCGCCTTCCGTGGCCCATTTGTTAGGGTACTGCTCTGGTATTCTCCTGATATTGATCTGAGGTACCACGGAAAACTACTAATCACAGCCGCCGGTAGAATTGTTCATCAGACGGCAGTTGCATGCGACCTAGCTATGTTACAAGTGTCGAAAATCCTCCCATGAGATGCTAGAATTTTTCGATCTAAGGTCCTGCAGTGACATCAGTTGATGCCCTGAGACACCTCAGTCAGTTCAGAGTCCAGCTCTCCACCTTGTGCACTGTCTTTTAGATGCTCAATGGTTTTTAGTGACTCAAAAGCAAGGTCTTAATTTTATTTTGTAATTCGTGTGTGGGAGTGACTGCTCCTGTTGTGGTAATTTGGCAACCGCGTACCTTTGCTTCACGTCACAGCCGTGGCTGGCATTTCGGGATGGGAGGGATGAGTGAAGAGGGCAGTATCATCTTTCGTTTCCGTGCTTTTCCCATTCAGGACTCGTGACAGTCAGGTACGTGGCTCTCGGCTGGGAATCCTTTCTGGCCGAGCGAGGCAGGGCAGAGTGGGGTGGGGTTGACTGCGACATAAGCGGTGAAACAAAATTACCGTTTCTGCGATTCTCTCCAGTGAGGTCTAAAAACAAATGATGGGGAGATATAGTATGACTAAAATGACACTAGTCAACAGCCATTTTGGATATGGGATGTAATGTGTAAATTAGTATTATTTTGTATACGTAGTATCTGCATTTCAAAATGTTCAAGCACGTAAGATTTTTTAGTTTTTTAGTTCTTGTTTTATATTTTCATTATTTAGCTTTCTCTGTTGTAGTGTTTACATTTTTGTTTCTTTTGTTTATTAAGGGACTGTTGGAAGATCTAAAAATCTTAACCATACGACAAGATTCTAAACTGTATTCTCTAGATGGCAAGAAAATCCAGTTATGCGAAATAATACGTTACTACGTGTGAAACAGTTTGGTTGTGTCTCATAAAATCATTTTGCCTCCGCTTCATGTCAAGCTGGGCCTGATGAAGGACTTCTTTAAGACTCTGGATAAAGTAGAATAGGCTTTCAATTATTTGAAAGAAATATTTCCCAATCGAGTGAGCAAAGATAAAAGAAATTATAATCGTTGGGCCACAAATAAGAAAATTGTTGAAAGATCCAACCTTTGAAACCAAGCACACAAATATCGAATTAACTCCTTGGTTCTCCTGCAAAGCAATTGTCAATAGTATGTCTCCATTGCGAATTATCTATTGGACAACAACAACATGTGGTGTAGAATATCGCTTAAATTTCATATTTTAAATTCCCGCATTGATTTCTTTCCTGAAAATTTGGGAGCCTTCAGCAATAAGCACGGTGAACCGTGCCAAAGCCGTTACCAAAACATCCTTACAACAGAACAGCGTTTTCACTCACACTCTTCGATAATGGGCAACTACTGCTGTGGTCTTGTTAAGGAGAGTGACCAAAAAAGGCATATAAAAGAAGATTGTTGTTGTCACATTTTTTGAATACTAACAATGATTTAAGTTGACTACTTCATTCATGCCTGTCTGTGTAGTAAGTAACCAATGCTAAGCAACAATATATTCAAATTAAACCAATCCCAGATGTCTATCGTCATACAATTATTACTTTGTTTACCTTTTTCTCTCTGCTGCAATTACATTGTTTACCTTTTTAAGATAAAGATAGTAGTTGTTTTAGGTCCATACTAGCTTGTGAGCATCAATATAATATTAAAATATGTCGTTTTGGTAATGTTTAAAACTCTGAAATAGAATCTATTATTAAAGATACAGTGCCGAAAAACAGCAAAAGAAACAGAGAAAGTGTGGGGAAGCAATTTCAAAAATTTTCTGAAGAAAGAAAATGCCAATAGGCAGCACAAACTACAAATGAGGACATTAACACGTATTGCGGACAATTAATATGAGAATATTAGATGATGAAGAGCACGTAGGATATGCTATCAAAACTATGTGAAACAATGGAACCCACATTACACAGGAAAATACTTTAATGAGTACACACAACACTTTAATGTGTTCAATCCATCTGAAATTGACTAATCCCACTGCTAATTCAGCTTGTACATCATCCACTTCAAGTACTTCCACGGCATACCAAGACATGGAAAACTCAACTTCCTACAACTTTAATAATTGTGTTTTTAATAAACGTTCTGGAAATAAGCGCTGTTATAATAGTTTTTTGAAAGTATTATCACCATAAAAACGAAACATATTTGAAATAAGTTTCTGCATTAAATTATTATTCATATTTTACTTGATTACAAGTTATTTCAGGAGGCAGTGATAACTCTGAGATGAATATAACTTTCTCATACATACATATTCCGATAGTAATTTTGAGGAACATATCTCTCTTTCGTAATTCCTGTGATTTTAATTATCTATTCGATTCATGCAATGTCTTAATTCGTAAAATAGTCACACTATGTACTATTGATGAATGAAATATCACTCGAAGTGCTGTGATGTTACTTATTAAAATATGTTGTGAACTTATTTACACCTTCATTGACAACATGTCAACATACATATGTAAAATAATATTGAGTTCTAAAGATATGAATATATATTTCTTGCTTGTTTTAAATCCGAGATTGTTCGCCAGTACTGTTTTGATTATGTTGCATATCTAGGGAATGTGACGTGAGAAAGAAAAATTGAATTTACCCATGTATTCAGCACCCTAAAGTTAGGTAAATCAACACATTACAAACCAGATGCAGAAAAGAAATTTAAATTTATTGAGTAGTGTTAACTACCGCAATAACCATAACAATAATTATTATCTAATGAAAGCGGGCTCAGAGATAAATTATAAAGGTATCTTATTAAACATCATTGACAAGCTCTTCTTTCTCTATAATAATAATAATAATACAATAATAGTAACAATAAAAATGATAATTTTTAAATCTGGGAAATTAACAAATAATAAAATCTTCATAAAATTAAGTCCAATATTTATACAATATTTGTAAATAAAAAATTAAATATTACTGGAAATAATGAATTAAAAAATAAAAGTGTTATGATCCCTAAAAATGACAAAATTGTGTTTTCCTCTTTTTTTCTGAACGTTCATTCTTATGGAAATGGACTAAACAAGAAAGAATACGTACAATCAAGGACGGAATTAGTGATTTCTTCTAACTTCAACTAAAATAGTCAGATGCTTCTAACACAAAATCTGAGGGCAAACAACTGCAGATGGGTCGCTAAAATTGAAAGAGATGCTAAAGGAATATCACGTGGTTGTCAAAATACCACAATAGCAGTTGCATTCAGTCATAATAATAATACTATAATAATAATAATAATAATAACATTCAATATTATTTTATATCATAGTTAAGTAAATAACAAAATTAAAAAGAACTTCTAGAGGTATATGAATTGCCTGTACATAGGAACTGAGTTCGAAAAGGAGAAAAAACAGACAGGATAAAAGAACAAAGAGAGAGAGAGAGAGAGAGAGAGAGAGAGGAGGGAGAGAGAGAGGAGGGAGAGAGAGATTACGGGATAAAATAAAGATCCTGTATTCATCTTTTAGACACCAAGTGCCGCATCTGTTTTGATAGGAGAGCTGGTGTTGGCGTCGACAATAAATCAACTGCAGATTTATGAGAATTTAGTTTTCTGCTCAGCCTCACTATAGCTGAATCCTTAGTGGCGGTTTGCTCAGAGCTGTCGAACTCTTAAGGTATCTTTAACAGTAAACCACAACGTCATTCACTGTTGAAACACCAACACAAACAAATATAATGTAAACCTTATGTCGTTTCCTTGGTGGCACAAACGCTCTCACAGTCAACTGTCCGGCTACGAACTCTCAGTTGTCAAAAGATGGAGCGAAATATGAAAACTCAATTGGGCAAACAGAGTACATTTATCTTAACATTCTATCGATCTATTCCATCACTATTTTTCTTCTGAAAGAGATCAGGCAATTATCAACCATAATGCAGTTCATTGATATCTGCTCAGACCCAAAACTAAAACTTGATATCGCTTAATAAATATTTTACTAACATCCTTTATTCACACAATAAAATAGTGTTTAATTACTACATTGATTTATTTTATTTTATGATCTCCTTTGCGTTATTTAACGAATTAAAAATACTGATTCCAACTGGAAATACTAATTGCAATTCGAATAACTCAAAAGTGACGACTTTCTAGTACTGTGAGAATTAAATATTAATTTCATGAAAATAAGATATTTGTTCCTAGACACTCTGCTTGACTTGAAGTTTGTGGATTTGCAATCCTTGTACTTCTGTAGTCACTTGGCCTCTTTGCTATATTAAAATCTTCAAGGCAATGTTACTACTACATTCAAAGAAATTCTAGAAAAAACGCACAAGGTACAAGTATTTTCAGCGTTTCAGGTTAAATTTCAAAATCACTAAAAAAACTCCATCAATTCCTTCGAATATCTGCTTCCTGCATTTTAAACGTGTTTATTTTAACTTTAGATATGCTAAATATTGGGTTGAAAAGAATCTTGAATTCAAACTAGTACCGATCTCGCAATGTCTATTTACAGGGCTATAAATGTGCTGTGCTAAACTACATTATAATTTCGAATAACAAGAAAAAGCTCAGCTCTTTGAAAAGTATTTATACTCTTCTACTTCTTTTCATGACTGGGACATTCCGCATCATATGATTGGAAAGAACTACGATCAGTTGGTTACTTGCTGGCGTACTGATATCTCAACACCAAAGAGCGGGGTTCGATATCGGCTGTGTGTGCATTTTCTAACATAACGAAAATACCGGGAGATGTGGCTCAGGGTATCAACTGATGTTACTGCAGTGCCTCCGGCGGGGAATTCTGAAGTTATGAGTGCCGTCGGTGGAATGATTTTCGACACTAGCTAGGTCGAATTCAGTCGCTGTCTCGAGGAGCATTCTAGCGACCTTCTGATTTGATCCATAGTTTTCCGTGGTTTCTCCGATCAATACAGTCAGAGCAGTACCCTAACAAACGGGGGCGGAGGGGGGGAGCAATTCATTCCTTCTCCTTGTTCTATCCTCAGCCCACACTTACACATTCTCTACACATTACATGCTCTACACTACCGCACATGCGTGCGAGACCCGCCGGGAGCTTAGATCATATCCCAGCTGGGGCGATGCCCCGCTGCAGGGTCGGATCTTACCATCCAGCGGGAAAGATCGCCACCACCTCACGAGGAAAGAACATGCACTACACTTATGGGATTAATGACTTAATCAACCATAATGAGAGCTATACAATACATTTAAGAGAACCATATATATTAATATTTTGGGCAAACCGAACTCTCCGAAAATTCTCATCCTAATCAGATCTGATATTCGCTCAGTCTCAAATGAAGTGAACGCAGTTCTGATGCTTTCTGTCGGCAAATATGCGAGACTAAATGTAGCGGCAAAAGAGCGCCAGGCCGGAGAAATGAGGCCCTCAAAAAAGTCTCAAAAATTTCAGCTCACGTCGGTGCTTGTCGAAGGAATCAAAACTCCATGAGCTAGGGCATTACCAACGAACACACAAACAAGCAATCAACTAATGAAGTAATTCATGATTGATCTTCACAAGAGCAAAGAGCATCAGAGAAAAAAACCTCCGCCGCGCCTTGCAGCTCCACTCCTCCCCCGCCGTACTTCAACCCTTTACGACTCGCGAGTTCGATTCTTCTCCGGCAGGGGAAACCCGGGGCAGGAATCAGTAGCGCGTGACTTCGGAGCTATAAGTAGCTTTTCCTGCTCCCATTCGTTTCAGTCAGGTCGCAGCTCTCGAAAAGCGAGACATTTTCCTCTTCTGCGAACCGGCTGCGCGGAGCGGCCAACGCCCACTCCCACTCCCACTCCCACTCCCACCCACGCCCATGCCGCTCTCATACAAGCTGGGTCGCAGTGGGCCGAAATACGCGTACGGCAAATAAATACTAGTAATTTTTTTAAATAAATAAATAAATAAATAAATAAATAAATAAATAAATAAATAAATAAATAAATAAATAAATAAATAAATAAATAAATAAATAAATAAATAAATAAATAAATAAATAAATAAATAAATAAATAAATAAATAAATAAATAAATAAATAAATAAATAAATAAATAAATAAATAAATAAATAAATAAATAAATAAATAAATAAATAAATAAATAAATAAATAAATAAATAAATAAATAAATAAATAAATAAATAAATAAATAAATAAATAAATAAATAAATAAATAAATAAAAACCAAACATAAAAGAAAGAACGAAAGAAAAGAAAGAATAGAAAAACTATGAAAGTGAAGAATTTAACAAATGAGATTTCATAAAATATGGATAAGCAAAAAGAAAATAGAAAAATTAAATAAATTGTGGGTTTTCTACGTAACAGGAAATTATCACTACATTTTTGACTAATTGATGTTTCCGGTGACGTCAACTGCTGTTCTCATTTGTTCCGTCAGAGTAGGTTACGTTTTATCCCTGGAGGCGGCGGTGGCGGTGGTCTTCCCGTGCTGAATGGCCATTCCCTGTGACGACCTGCACATCTGCTTGCAGAGAATTTCTACTTCCAGGTATCATTCTCAGCGTGGGTAAGCTCTAAGCACCTGACTGTTATCTCCACATGTGCTACCACAGATGTAAGAAAGGAGAAAAGAGAGGACAAGAAATATCGCGCAGTCTTCATTTGTCAAGATACTTCTGCATTCACCTGCTATTGATCGGATAAACGACGACTAATACACTGCAATCCTGATAAATAAATTAAAGAAGAAGCCTCAAGAAATCGTACCACCGCAAGGAAAGGATATTCTGCAGGTCAGGCGATCGGTAGTTTCAATTCGTTAGGATCAATTCCAGGTGGATGCTAAGGTAGTACGTTAAACAATTGACGCGTTTCAACGCGTTCTTTCTTCCCTTTTTTAATTATATATTTTCTTTGTTCGACATAGAAGTGTCTTTCACGGGTACGAAAATATTTTACATAAATTACATTGATTTTGTAGTATATTATAAACATAATTAAACACGAAACATAATTAACAATCTTAAAGGTTGTTACAGGAAGGAACCTCTGAACAATTATTTTAATTTCTTTCTTTCGTCTCACCATTTAAATATTTACGCCCTCTCGGCTGATTCCCCATCCCAATATGCAAATCCCCACGATCTAAAAAAGATTCATTTTGCTCACTGTGGTCACTGCAGTCACTGTGACCAGGAGGGTCTAGGGTTCGAGTCCACATGCTGTCAGATTTTCGGAAACTAGCTGTAGAGCTAAATCGAATTGTACCGCAGTCAAGAGGAGAATCCTAATGGCAGACTCCTCTAATTGATGAATTTCTGTGGTTTTCCAGAACAATACCGGTCGAATATCGAAGGAGACCACTAACTAACGGGACACGGACCGCGCGTGATCTTTCCTTCCTTTTCCTTGTCCTATCCTCTCCACCACACACTTACGCACGCATGTTCTACACACCCACACATGCCGGGACACCAGTCGGGGTGTTAGAGATGATCCAGGCTTGGGTGGTACCCCACTGGCGGAGAAAACCGTTGGTGGAAACCCCGAAATCCGTCATTTAGGACGGCGCCGGGTATTTCGTTCCAGCGTGGGAGATACACTGTAACCTCTCTACACTTGCGGCTAATGACCGTAGCAGTTGACATACCCGGAAACATTAACCAATCAAACCCACTATTTAAAAACATACCAGCAGAACTATGAATAAGTAATGCGAAGTCGAGGTTTGAAATGGGACTTAAACGAAGACAGCATTAACTCTTCAACGTGACCGAAATGAAAGGAAAGTCGCTGGGGTCACCCTGAACACAAGGAAGGAAAAGTAACCTGATGGCGCAGCTTCAAATTGCTGGTATAACAAACGTCTGTGAGGTGTAACTGCATAGTCTGGCACGCCTGACTGCGCTATTACATTCCACGCACTTGTTCATCCAGAAATAAATCTCTTGAAAAAATTACTACTGTCGTGATCTTCGAAGACTTCGTCAATTCAGCGCGATGGTGGAAACCTAATCAGGTTGTGGATCTTTCGGAAAGGAGAGAGGAGAGAGGGAAGAGGGAGGAGGGAGGAGGAAGGATGATGGGGAGTAGGGAGGGATGAGGGGAAGGAGGGAGGGGGAAGGGGAGGCGAGGGAGGGAGAAGGGAAGGAGAGGGAGGGGGAGAGGGAGGAGGAGAGGGAGGAGGGAGAGAGGACCTCTTTAATGCCACACGCCTAACATTTTGAAGTTACCTTCAATGAAATTTACAATAGAAATGAAGCAACACAATACTTGTCTACTACAAGAATGTAGCTAGATTGTATCTGACGATCTAATGCCAAAGAGAAGCTTTCAGTATCAACCTCATGAAGGACAAATTCAGGAATATTTACATGAACTACGACGAGAAGAAAACAAAAGAAACGATAAATGATGTATATCTTAACAAAGAAGATATCAGTCAAACGGAGTTATTTCCCTGCATGTCAACTTTCAGCGTCACACTGCAGCTTCAACTATTTTGTTTTAATGTTAACATAAAGCGTAACTGTGAGTAAAAACTTGTGATCAGTATTTTTATTCGTTTGTTAAGTTCTCACAATAAGCTAGCAAAACTTTTTCATTGCAAATCTTGACCTTTTATGCGTTACACTACTTTTGAAATTATTCATACGTCGGCGGTAAGCTTTCTTTTATTTTTATGATGGAAGCGATCCCACGACATTTAGTTATATCCGAAGAAACATCCTCGCTATTAATTTCACACTTTTTACCTCTGAATATCTCACAAAAATGAACGGGATACAATATTTTTAGGAACTCAACACAAAAACTAGATCACCATTACAAAACCATGATTGTTTTTAACAAAAGCCAAAACAAACGAATGTTATATTTGAAACAAACACATTCAATGTTTATCCACATATAATGAAATAAAAAATTACTCAGAAGCAATCGTTGGTATATTGAAAGACACACATTAGATGTAATTTAATGAAACTCGTTGATGCACCAACCGGTCATGCGTCGCTTTTGCAGAAACAACTCTTACAATGAAAGTCGCTTTTGCACCAACCGGTCATGCCTTGTGATACAAAAGCAAGACTCATTTCAGTATGATGTCCGTATCAGACATGTTTCTTCAATACTGACAATAACATTGCCTATGACCCTTTCTTGCACGTCGACATTTGACAAAATAGAAATGCAAAATGTCCGTCTGAATGTGAATCACTGCCAGCTGCACCTATCTCTTTTAGTTCCTTTTAACTACGGAGGAGGAAGAGGAAGTGGTGATATACAGCAATCACCTACGGGGAAGGTCCGCGACGACAGAAGAAAACCACTCAAGGAACTTCGCTGAATATTAATTTAAAACAAGAAAACATGCAAAATATATGCAAAAAATAAAGTCATTTTATTTAAATTATTCATATTATTTAATAATCGGATTGTAAAATTGTTTTTTTTTTCGTTAGTGGATTAATTGCACTCATTAATTCCATGAAAAATTGATCAGCACTTTATTAACTTTCTGATTTGAGGGTATCTTAGGCTCATAGACAATCAATTCCAAAGTCAGATCAATATATAATATGTTTATTAAAAATCATTTCGAACAGTTGAACAACGTACTCGCAAGCTTCCGCGGCTCGAGTTCATGACTTCTTGGCTGTCCGGGTGACTCCGCGTCGTTGGCTGAGAGCCCGACGTTTCGCCTGTCATGTCGCAGGCTTCCTCAAGGTAATGAAGGTGTCACTACCCTGAGGAAGCCTGCGACAACGCACTTGTGAAGTACGACTTTTGACGTGAACTAAAGCGTTCACTTTATCAGGTAAATTAAAAACCTTCTCGTTCTTTAAAATCCAAAATTATTTTTTTTACTGTGTAACAGTAAGATTCGTTCAAAGTCGAATAGGATTGTGGCCGACCTCAAACGTCCTATTCGTCTTTGAACCAACCTTACAGCTACAACATGGTAAAATAAGCATTTTGGATTTGAATAGAAAAATTTTGGGACAAATCATAAAATTTCACAGCAATCATTAAAATATTAATTACACTCGTGAAATTAAAACTCCACTGTGCTGATTCTTGATTTGAATCATCGGTCAGTGTGTACTCCCCGCATGGATAAAGGGTTGTATGCAAAATGAGCTGAGAGCTAATTTTTGTACGGGAATATTTTAATACAGGCAGAATACTATTACAATATTAAATAATTTTTATTTCCTTCCAACCAGGATTTTTCTCCAAAATAACCGCGAATATCTATCTCTGAATTCATACTATCAATTCAACTGGAGGCGTTTCGCTTTGTTCCCGGCCACCTCTCATGCACCAAACGCAATAAACTAGGCGAATCAAACTAAAGGAATAGGGGATAAGTACGCTCTCTGCAAAGTACGCATACAATACTTCATTTATCCGTCGAATGGCCGATGATTCAATTCAAGAAACAACCCATTGGCTCGTAATTCTAAATATTCGAAACAAGTCTTCAAGGCATTTATTCTTCACTCAAAAATATAGTTAATAAAGTAAAAAAGTATGAAGTGATAGATAAAATCCTAGGTACTTTTAGGCAAATGAGCTAAATATATAAAATAAAATGGGTTTTATTAGACTAAGAATGTTTTGAAACAAATTGTAGCATTTGATAAGTGATGTTATCTGGTTAGTGTCATCCCTATGTAAATGTACGTTGCAAATGCATGTAATGCATATTAATCGACTTCCTAGTCATAATATTGTGGAATTCCAGGATCATTTCGGCCCACTGCCTATCTGCCTCCCCCCGTCCCCGCGCGCCAGACTCAGCCAAAACGCGTTTATTTCATTCGGACATTGAGATATGACACAGAGGCATGGGTTGAATTTGCTTCGTGATAGAGCCTAAGTGGTTCCTCGCAGGCGGAGAGGTTTCTCTGCGAATGGGGCTTTCCGGGAACGGCGGCATGTTCAAGCGCGGCCGCTGTGCAGATGCAGGATCAATCGCGACGGCCCGCAGACAGAGAGAGAGAGAGAGAGAGAGAGACAGACAGAGAGAAGGAGAGAAAAGAGAGACAGATAGAGACAGAGAGAGACCCAGAGAGAGACAGAGAGAGACACAGAGAGAGAGACAGAGAGAGACACAGAGAGAGACAGAGAGAGAGTCAAAGAGAGAGAGACAGAGAGAGACACAGAGAGAGACAGAGAGAGACACAGAGAGAGACAGAGAGAGACACAGAGAGAGACAGAGAGAGACACAGAGAGAGACAGAGAGAGAGTCAAAGACAGAGAGAGAAGGAGAGAAAAGAGAGAGACAGAGAGAGAAGGAGAGAAAAGAGAGAGACAGAGAGAAGAGAGAGACAGAGAGAAGAGAGAGACAGAGAGAGACAGCGAGAGACGGAGAGACAGGGAGAGACAGAGAGATAGTCAAAGACAGAGAGAGACGGAGAGAAAAGAGAGACAGAGAGAGAAGAGAGAGACATACATACAGACAGACAGACAGACAGACAGACAGAGAGACAGAGAGAAACAGAGAGAAACAGAGAGAGACAGAGAGAGACAGATAGAGACAGAGAGAGACAGAGAGAGACAGAGAGAGACAGAGAGAGACAGAGAGAGACAGAGAGAGACAGAGAGGGACGAGAGAGACAGAGAGAGACAAGAGAGAGAAGAGAGAGAAGAGAGAGAGAAGAGAGAGACAAGAGAGAGAGAAGAGAGAGACAAGAGAGAGAGAAGAGAGAGACAAGAGAGAGAGAAGAGAGAGACAAGAGAGAGACAAGAGAGAGAAGAGAGAGACAAGAGAGAGAGAAGAGAGAGACAAGAGAGAGAAGAGAGAGACAAGAGAGAGAGAGGAAAGAGAGAGAGAGAGAGAAAATAATATGATTACTACTTTGCACAACGTATTATCACTGTGGAAATGCAGTCGTTTTTATGGCGTAAGTTGCCTATTTTTAAAAAAAATTTCGGGTGAAATCTAAAAGTTGAAATTTTTACTGAAGTTTGATATTGCAGCGATCTAGCATGTGTGCAAGTTTAAGATTTTTATCTGGTCCTCTAACGGGGATATTACAGTTGAAAATTTGGAAAAAATCCAAAATTTCAATTCTTAAGAGGATGTAATTTTCAATTGGTACGTTATTTGCCAATGATATTTTACGAATCGTTAACTATACTGCTATGTGTAAAAGCTAAATATTATGAGTATTTGAGAGAAAAAATTGTTTCGATAGTCAATTTGTAACAGAGGTTTACGTAAATCTATATCATAGTAATAGGAGAGTGCGTAATAAAAATGAGTCAGGATATAATAATACCGTAGGAATATTCTGACTGAGGACATTAAGGAAAAATCCTGCCGCAAGTACTAGTGGTCAAGTCCCGAATTCCTCATTAGCTAATTTTGTATATTGTGCACATAATTCTACTATAAGGATTACACATAAATCAACATATCTAACGAAAGATAACAGCAAACAAAAATTGTTTTCGCTATGCGTTGCTATGTCTAATAAATTTTAGAATATCGCAATTGAAAACAAAAAATAGCAATGTCGGACAATCCTTAGTTTGTGGGTAAGCTTGTGGCAGAATACTCTCGCATACACGTCAAAGAAAGAAAAAAATATGTTCAGAGAACGGAAGGTATACTCTTATTTTCGTGGGAAAAGCACAAGTCATCGGTACTTAAACAGAAAAATATGAATTAGTGAATAAAATGAAATTGAAAACAATTTTAAGTTCGGGATTTAAGTAATTGACTGGGGAATACAATAATTTTTAATAAGTGGTATTATCTGACCAGCGTATAGGTTTAAAAGTTTTCTCTTAGCAAGCCGATTTTGTCTTGCGCTGAAGTAAAATAATTCAACTAGGAGAGAGATTTTGCGAAATGACTCCTGGCTTCATCATTTACGAAGAGATGGTACACGAAGGTTACTCGATGTTTTGCACAGCCTTGTGAGTTTCAGAGCATCCCCTTCCTAGTACTTGTTAAATCCTGTACTCACTACATTATTTCCTGTAATTCATCGCTTCGCAGAAATGTAATTGTTCGACGTACATCTCTCCCAGGCAAACAATAACAATGCATTTCATTTTATTGTATTGATGTTTCAATGTGAATTCTCCCTTGAGAATCTTCTGTTCTTAAAATCGTGTTCAATAATGAAGTAAATTGGAAAACAATTTTCTATCGAGGGTTTCCTTGTTATTCGGTCGCTGAAATAAACTTTTCTCTGAAAATTTATAAAGTTTCTCTTCACATGCAAGACTTTATGAATCTTCTTTCAAGAAACACTGTAAAATGGAATTTCATTAAATTCGAATAATTTATCGGAAAGCACATTACACTGGAAAAGCAGCAAAATTCATCAAAAATAAAAACATTATTACAGACCTCCTTATAATGGCAACTAGGCAATGAAATCCATCAGAAAAGAGAAAAAGATAATTACATAACACTAGAAGGGCTGAATTCTATGAATTCCTTAGAAAGAATGAAATTGTCCCATGCAAAAAATATTATAATTATTACTAATTTATAATGAGCTTAAAAATTGAAAGATTACGTCTCAGCCTTCGACCATGTGAGAGGTGTCTATGGTTTTTCTAAATACATAGGAACTCGGAAAAATTCCAAAATTACTGACTAAGTGTCGATTGTCACTCGAATGCGCAAATGTCTGACAATGTTATTCCACCTACTCATTCACGATGACTGAATAATATCTGAAATATGTCTTGATAACCTTAGTGAAGAAATACAGTATTCATATTTACATTCCGAATTATCATTATTTCATTGTCTTCTGGTGGGTTACTTCGCTTTGATCAGTTATTCATTTAGAGCACTAGCGATTCTGCCTCCCGAGTCCCCTTTGGTCTGCTCACCTGGTCCCACCGCGTCCAGCGGCATCTCGCGTCACTTGATTGACTGATTTACATCATCTGCTATGGTCATTAGTGCCTTTAGCGTAGTGAATGTTTTATCCCTGGAGGTGGCGGTGTTCCTCCCCCTTCCGATGGTGAGGAATGGAATGGAATGGAATGGAATGGAATCGAATTGAATTGCCTTATTTTACGTGGCGAGGCACAGGCCATGACGTCTGCTCTTCCGTCTGACCACGCAAATTTCGCTACGCTCCTTTCACCTACTAGCGGTGAGGGGGCGACGGGGGTACCTGTTTCTTGGGCGACGAAACAGGCGATTGTAGAATTTAGCTCAGAAGCTTCATTTAGGAGGATCTTGTACATGCAATAAATCTACTATCATACGCCAACCGGCTTTACTTCCCCTCCGAAGGCGTACAAAGGATTTTTCGCCCTTAAAAATTCACGGCTTCGATCGGGTTTGAAACCTAACTGGGTATAACAGTCCGATAACTTGGAGATGACAGACAACCGTTACACCATCGCCGCCGATAAGTTCCAAGCTGTCGACTCGTTGCCCAGCATGTGTAATAGTGTAATGCATGTAAGTGTGTGAAAGTAAGGGGCGAAAATAGGACAAGGAAGAAGAGAGATGATCGCACGCGGACCGCTGTTTCTGCATTCGCCTGATATTGATCTTAAAAAAAATAAAAACGCGGAAAACTATCAACCCGAGCAGAAGCTCGCTAGAATTCTCTTTCAGACAACGGGAGAATTCCACCTAGCTATTTAGCCAATGTCAGAGCAAATGTTGCACTGAGCTACACACAACCGGTGACTCGCTTTTGCCCGAAATCACCTATCAAACACAAGAACAACAATAACAACTTCAATAACAACGCCCAGATGTATTCCAGGTAGCGTCGTTTATTATAACAACTTTTCGAACGGAAGTAAATTTGGGAGTAACACTTTGGAATTGCGAAACCCTCTTCATTTCTTCTAAGCTGTCCATAAGTGTTCGTGCAAAACAATCTCTCCAGGGGTCCATGCGATTTTGTGAAACAAACGCATTGGAGTCCATCGAATTTGTGTTCAGATGAGTGTATTCAGGTGGAAAACTAGTGGGGCTAAAACTGCACGTACTTTCTCGCAAAATTACGCAAAAAGTACAAAAATGTTTGAAACATTGTATATGACTTCATTTCGAAATCTAACTTTACGCAACAGTTTTCATTCAGCGGAAAATATATATTTTCATACTTGTGGTTGTACGCCGAAAAATTGTTGAATTTCATACTTGTGGTACAAATTTGTTGAATATAAAATTTGTTGAAATACAAAATTGTTGAATTTTTATACATGTGGTTGTACGCCGAAAAAATTTTTGTAGTTTTCGAAACATTAGAGTTTTTAACGAACATGACACATGCACCATGCCCTTAAACGCCGTTCACATTATCCAACAACAAAATTTAATCAAATCGATGGGGCCATGTTTTTTATGTAAAAAAACAACTAAAATGTTGATTTCCAATGCAAAGATCTGCGACATCAGTCAGAACGATAGGGGAATATCAATTTTAGAGAAACAACGGTTTAGCATCTCGCGTTGTTCCCAGACTGATGGATGACCGGACGGACGGGCAGACAGACGGATGGACAAACAGACGTTTTGGGGTGTCATTCGAGTTTTCGGTAACAAGGACCCACAAAACATGGATTCTGACTACACCACGCATTAGAAGATTTTTTTTCCCTAAATTTTGCAACTGGAGTTATCCACTTTTCGTTACCAGGCCTCACAATAAGAGTTTTTCTACCGAAAATTCAGCGTTTTTCGCGCAGCATTACATAACTTTCTACTCCGTTGCGAGAAATTAAGAAGGAATTATTTGTTGATGATATCACGACAAACGAGCTGGTGTACTGATTGTTTGTTTTTTTGCATGAAATGACTCATCTGATATATTAAGAAATAAGACCCATTTGTCAACGATCTACATTTGCAGAGGCGGCGAACGGGCGTTGCAATGAGAGCGGACACCCCCGGACGCTCGCAGTGTCCGATTGTGGCGGGCTGCAGCTTCTCGCAGCCCCTCACCGCGCCCGGGAATTTCATATACCGCCGCCCTTTGTGCTCGCTCCGCGTCGCTTCGTCGGTTAGCGGTGGCGGTGGCGGCGTCAGCGGCGGGCTGCCAGACGACACGCGAATCGTGGCTTCTTTGTTTCCGAGTTGACGCGCGCCCGTGCGAGAGGATACCCAGTGGGTGGCTGAGGGCGGAGAGGTTGCAAGGGACGGAGGCAGGTAGAGGGACCGCCGAGATGGTGACGCAGGTGGGGGACGGCGGGGGACGCTAGGGGGCGGCGGGGGCGGCGGGGCGGCGGGGGCGGCGGGGGCGGCGGGGGTGGAGAGAGCGGCGGGGTCGGCAAGGGCGGTGGGGGCGGCAAGCGCAGCGGGAGCGGCAGGGGCGACGGGGCGGTGGGGCGGCGGGGGACGGCGAGGGACTGCAGGGGACGGCGGGGGACGGCGCGGGACTGAAGGGGGCGGCGGGGGACGGCGAGGGACTGCAGAGGGCGGCGGGGGACGGCGAGGGACGACAAGGGACGTCAGGGGGCGGCGGGGGGGGGCGGGCGGGCGGGCGGGCGGGCGGGCGGCGGCAGGGGCGGCAGGGGCGGCGGGGGCGGAGGCGGCAGGTTGGGAGGCGGCGCGCCATCGCGGTAGTGAGGACATAGTGACTAAGGCTGGGGTGGAAAGGAGAATGGAGGTGCCCGGAAGGGCGACGGGAGCGATTGAAACATCCTGACGATGAATAGGAGAGCGGCGGAGGGCGGCAGAGGCGGTGACGTCAGGGAAACGGAGATGACTAGGGTAATAAGAGTTGCGGTTGAGGAAGAGATAGACGGCGGAAAGTAGTTCGTGGTGTTTGAATGCCACTAAAGGAACAAAGTTCTAGAAACCGCAAAGAAATGTAATGAAATATGGGTGAATATATGATAATGATGGTGATAAAAACATATAGCAATAGGTCATTATTAGCTACCCAGAAATTTCTGATCGTTACATTAGTTTCGCAAACTTCTATCGTCTCGGAAAAGTTATAATAATGACGAATTTTTCAAATTTTGTTTTCAGTGCTTAAAGCCCGAATAACAAGCAAATTTATTTATGTAATTAAATTTAAACAATGACATGTATTTTAGCTGCCTGTAAAAACGTCACCCCATTTTCGTTTCTTAACAACTGCTCTATTTGTTTTTGTTCAGTTATATTTTTTTCTTTCCTGTTTGCGCACTCATATTAATTTCAATTGATGTCACTGTAGTGCTTCTGACCGCGAAGTCTTAGGTTCGAGTCCCGGAGCTGGCAGGATTTTTGACACAACTTGACAGCTGGTTCGAATTCACTCGCTGCCTGGAGGAGAATTCTAGCGGCCGGCTGCTCTGATCCGTAGTCTTCTGAGGTTTCTCCGATTAACGCCAGACGAATGCCGGAGCAGTACCCTAACAAACGGACCACGGAACGCGCGCGATATTTCCTGCCTTTCCCTTGCCTTAACCTTATCCCTTACAAACGCACACTTACACTAACATGCACTCCACATGTCGGGAGAGCGGTCGGGAACTTAGATCTTGCACCGGCTGGGGCGATGACCGAATAGTAGGAGATACCTTGTTAAGGAAAACCCCGCAAGCAGACAGTAGGTCGTCGCCGGATCTCAACATCCAGTGGGGGAAGATCACCGCCACCCGAAAAGGAAAAAGCATTCACTACACTTACGGGACTAATGGCATTAGCAGTTGACGCGCCAGACATCACTAACAATCAATCCGTCGCACAAGAAACCCATCCACTACCATTGTAGGTCAGCATGCTCCCGTGTGCAGATAGTAAAGACGTCGCCGTCGCATTATTCTCGCATGTTGGACAGAGCCCTGCAGGTTACGTCAATGTTGGAAAAATGCGGCGGCCACAGCTTTACAACCAGCCCAAGCCAAGTTTCCACGCCTCCCTTGAAGTGGATTAGGACCTGAATGGGCACAGACCGTTCGATTGGCCAGATGTAAATTGGGGGCCAAATAGTTCCTTCATATTTTCTCGGGAAACGTACTTTCTAAGTCTACATGTAAATTGGGGACCAAACCAACCCAGGTGCGGAAAAGGACTGATTGAGCAGGTAAGGGGTTAAGGGGGCCGTCGCTGTAGCGTTGTTGTACAGCTTTTCCTTGTACCTTATTGAAAATCTTCCAGACTTGCTTATACATCAAAATGAAAAGCAAAGAAATTACTAGAAGACTGTCTAAATTTCACGTTCAGCGATATAGAATATTAGGAGAGAAAAAGAAAGAATATAAAAATGGCACGATAACTAGAACTCATTCAATCAATGAATGAATAATTCAATTGAATGAAAATCAACTTCAACCAAACCATATTTCAAATGACTTGAAAATTGAGAAGGGGGTTGTGTTTTAAACACACATTACGGGGTCCTGATACAGAAAAAACAACGATAAATGTTGTCCCAATATGTAGCAAATTACTTTCTCTAGCACGTCGTGTAGATAGAATTCACGTTTTGTGAGTCCTTGACTGAGAAAAATGGGTTTACATTAAAATGTCGGTCCGTCCCTACTTTCGTCCGTCCGTCCGTAACCAACGCTAGTTGCTAAACCGTAGGCAGACGTTTCATTAAAATTGACATTTCCCGATCGTCCTAACGGATAATGTAGCCCCTTGATTTTTACATCACTCTCCACCTACTTGCAATCGAAACTTGTAAGGTCTGTGCGACTCATGCGGGTTGGGAATCTGTCTCTGCCGCATAGTTCGTACAGGAGAACAACCTGTCGGCGGCGGTGACACACCGGAAAGTTTTTACAATGCCATCGGTTATAACTACGAATTGGCTTTACGACGGAAATGCCGGGCCCAGTGATTCACAAAGCGCTTGTAATATATTTTTATGGTGCTAACGAAGACCGTTACAGGCAATGATCGGACTTCGTGGCACAATTTCTCGCCCAAGAAATACCTCCTTCCTCTGCTAGTTGGTGACAGGAGAGTAGCGAAATTTGCGTGGTCAGACGGAAGAGCGGGCCTGATGGCCCGAGTCTCGCCACGTAAAATAAGGCAAATTCAATTCAATTCAATTCAATTTCTTGCGATCGTATTGACAAAAAGATCGTATGCGGCAAAGATCGCCTCCTGGGACTCTGATAATCTGCAATATATATCGCTTTTGTAGAAAACTGGTAAAAGCAAATATCTGTTGCAAGGCATCGAATACTGCATTAATTTCTGGTTATCAAAAAGGAAATGCAAAGACACAGCACTGTTAACCTTTAGGTAGCACCTAGATAAATAATGCATTCAACTAATACGTACAAATTTATTTTTTTATCCCTGTTTGTACAGGATGTAAAGACCACGATCATTACATATAAACCGAAGTGTCCATAACGACTACGGTTGCTACACGATCTGAAGAGAAAATAACAACGGTCGTTATAAACAACGTACGTGGATATAACTCCGGGGTCTATAACAAAAGAATTTATCTGGACCTGAGAATTTGCCATAAACAACATCCACTTTATCCACAACCGACATAAACCAGATTGCAAGTCTCACAAGAGAGGATGGATTACTTCCACCGCCAACTCACTTCCGCTGCGTAGGTAGCTGGAAGTTAAGGCCGGAGGCGCTGCGAAGCTGTGGAGAGGGGAGAGTAGAACGAGTGCGGGAAATGGCGGGAAGGAAAGGAGCATTCCGCCGAAGACGGGGAAGTCCCGCGCCTCGACCCTGCGGCGACTGCACAGGGAAAAGCGCCACGCCCAAACACATGCCACCCAGGAAGAAAAAGGAAAGAGTAATGGAATGCTGCCGATTCGTCGTATATGGCTGAATGGCAAGGCTTCCGCTACAACAGGGGTACTTAAACAGTGACGCCTCAGCTGGCATATGAGCAGTTTTCACGACAAGACATAGACTTCCCTGACCGGAGTCAATGGATTCCAGGCTGACCTTGAGTATAGCTTTTCTTTGACGAACAGCTAAATCTCTTAGAGCTAATACTAAATGGATAGAACGTGTGTGGAATGCGCATATTTAATTAAGTAGATATACTTTGTAAAGTGACGCGAGAGAGGTGTGCCAAAACGCACCTTATCTGTATATTCGCGTAAAGTGCGTTGGAAACTGTACTTTGGCTGGGCACAATATCATACGATATTCATGGATTGATTGTTAGTGATTTCGGAAGCGTCAATTACTAAGATCTTTATTCCAGTAAGTGTAGTGCATGTGTTTACTCGGAAGGTGACTGTGGACATCCTCTGTTGTATCCTGAGATCCAGCGCCGACCTACCGCCGTCTAGCGGGGTTTCCACTAGCAGGGCACCGCCCCATCCGGGACGAGCTCTACGCTCCCTACCTGTCTCCCGGCATGTGTGTTAGTGCAGTGCCTATTAATGGAAGTGTGTGAAAGTAGGCGGTGAGAATAAGACAAAGAAAGAGTAGGAAAGATCGCGCGCGGTCCGTGGCCCGTTGGTTAGGGTATTACTTCGGAATTCGCCGGGTGTTGATCGGGTGATGAAACCAAGGAAAACTACCGATCAGAGCAGCCGGTCGCTAGAATTCTCATCCAGACAGTGACTGAATTCGACCTAGCTGACAAGGTAGTGTCGAAAATCCTGCCACCGTCGGAACTTGAACCCAGGACCTCCTTGTCCGAGCGACTGCAATGACATCAGTCCATGCCTGAGCCATCCATCTCGGTTTATTCATGGAGGCTTGTATAAATGTTCAGGCTATGTATCTCAGAATTAATTTTACAAACCTCTACGGCGTTTAAAGGAGTAAAAAAATGAAAGCGTTTTGCCACTGAACTTGAAGAGGAAAATTGCATATAATGGAGTTATTCAAATGGCTATCGCCTCTGCTTAAGCAATTGCTTCAGCAGATTGGTCAACTAGTGATACCTGTCCAACATCAGTTGAGGATTTTAACAATCCGACCTCTGTTAAGAATAACCGAAATAAATGTTGGTATTTTGTATTTGAACTCAACCTTTATAAATTCTGTAAGGTGCAATTGGCCTCGGCACCGTTAGATCCCGGGTTTTCTAGTCGGTCACCCAACCAGGAAGTTGCAAAGTCTCGAATTCGCTTAACCTTCGTGACTTCTCGCAGTTCACGAATTCGGCTAGCGTCGTCCGTTGCGCGGTTGTGGCCTTTTCGAATAACCATCCCAGCACTCGCCTGGATGACCGAGGGGAAACCACGAAAATTCCAGTCAGGATGGCTGGCATGAAGATTGAAACGGTGCCTCCCGAATGCGAAGTCAGCGCGCTACGCACTGAGACACTTTGCTCGGGATCCAAATAAATTAGTTGTAGCTGAATATGGCGTATGAGTTCGCCTATTGAAACAAAATGTAGATATATTGCTAATTTCCAATGATCGAAGAAATCGAAAGAAACTACTCAACCTTCCCGCCATGTGAGAGCTACCGTTGGCTTCCTTAGATACCCAGAAAGTTGGGAAAATGCAAAAACATGGAAACAGTTTCATTTTCGACTGAAAAATGCAAATATTTTGTAATACTGCGAGAACCGAATGAAGTCTCGTACACAATACATTACTCTCTACGACATACCTGACTTTAGGCGACAGAAAGCTCCAAGGAACAGGTCGCCGACAATCAAATATTTGCTCTCCACGCGTTGCGATTTGGAACAGTAACTTCTTTGACATTCTTGATAGTACGTAAAGAATGGCTGTACTGTGTATCCGTGTATACTACACTACACTCCATCATTGCAGTATTCGTGTCAATTGTTTTTGTTAAGAAAATGTATTTATTGCAGTGTTACATGGAGTTATTTAATTAGTTGTTCTCGAGCAGTGTGCGTGCTACTTTTTGGGAAAGAAGTTTCTGCGGTTTTGTTCAACAGTAATATTTCTATTGCTTTTAACACATTAGCACTAAGCAATGTTGCTGTTAATTTATGTTTATTAGTCGTCTGTAAAGAATTTAATTTGTGTGGGAAAAGAGAAAATTGTATTCCTATTACTGCCTATAGTGCATTTGATTTTTCTTGTTGACCTTGTATTCAACAAGGAGAATTATTTAAACGGAAATGTCACCGTAAGTATATAATCATATACCTATGGTTCCTCTAATGGAAGTAAACAGGGTGTTAACAGAATATTTTTTCAACAACTTTTGTCTGTGCTAATCGCTTGTCCTTCACTCAAAAAGTATTTTCCAGCACCCTACAATTCTTAGCATGTACCAGTTCTTTTGCTGCAGTAATGTTTCAAACAAAAGGCATATCTTGTCGTTTCCAAAATAAAGGTTTTATCTCTTCACAGTTAGAATCAGCTTAAATCAATGTTGATACAGTTTGTGACTCTCAGTCACGAGGAAAATATTCCCATGAACCACAAAAAAGTACCACTGAAAATGAAAAAAGACGGAAATCTACAGCATGGACGAGGAAGCTGCTAGGTGGTTAAAACACAAGCATGATAACATACACTGAGCGCGCTAAAAGGTTTAGTACAGAGAGCATTAAAATGAAGTTGATGTGTCCGTGAGGAGAAATGAAATACAGCTTAATGTTCGGGACTTCCCAGAGAAGCTGTGCTAAAGGAAGCATTTATAGGATACTTATTTTGCATTGCAAGAATCTTCAGTACAATAAGAACAGGTACCTGAAAGGAAATAGGTGCAAATAATACTTTTATTGTTCTATACATCAAATGCATGACAAAAACACAGAGGTAAAATTAATTTGATTTAATTGATTGTATTTATTTACCATGAATGTGTTTTGGTAATCAGTAAAAGACTTTCCGACCTTCTGATACGTTATCTTTTATTTTAAGAATTATTACGTTGTTAGGGTTCACTCAAATAAAGTGACGACACGAAAATTAATTTGTAAACACATGTAAGTTATCAAGCCTGACCTTATTCGGAGTATTTTCATTTATTCAAATATGGCAACATTGTTCTATTATTTACTAATATTTTATAATAAAATTATTTTTATTATTAATATTTGTTTTTATTATAATAATACTGACTTCCCCTTTCGACTCTCAATCCTTCCAGCAAATATTGTTCATCGTCAAGGAAACGAGGCAAATGAAGACAATTATTTTACCAGTTGCACTTACATCGCTGACGGAGCAAATGTGGTATATAGTAATGAATTTTCATAGGTTTCAAATTTGCCGAGCATTTAACGAGAGGTCTTGTGTGCCATGTCAGAATGCCTTGTGTGCCGTGGTCAGAATGCCATGTCACAAACGTGACATGGCATTCTGAAAATTGCTCACCTTTCGAAAATACGAGTTCATCGCCTCACCCAGGTTTGAACAATATCCCTTACAGACGTATAAATCCATACCTTCTGAAAATCCATTTTTTTTACAAATTCCATGAAATTTGCAAGACTTGGTTCTGGGAAAACGATTGCAAGGAATCAAAAAGGAGTTCAAGGAAATTCTGTTTTACCAGAGAAAAACAAAGTCCACACTCATCGCTATTAAAATAAGAAGAAATGTGATTCAGAACAGCGAAACACTTCACGTGTTTTTGGAATACACCCTAAATCGCATAACCAGAGTTCCAATGGGCAATTCAAATTCCCTTTTGTTCAGTACGACCCGCCTCCTTTTTCCGCGAGCAGTGCGGCGCCGGTGCTAGCGCCAAACGTACACGATTCCAGCAACATCGACCACGCCATCTCCGCTTTCATCCCTGCATCCGCCCTCACTCGTATTTCTACACTCGCCCCAGCCTCATACCTCACTCCCGACCCCGCCTCCCATTCTGCCACCGTCATTGCACAGCCCCTCCCCCTTGCCAACTCTACCACCGCTTCCTCCTCTCCTCGCCTCCATTCCTTTTATACCACCATCCCACAACTTCTACCCCATCGCCGCCTCTCCCTTTAACCGGTCCCTGACCGTCTCCGCCCCTGTCCCTGCCCCTGCACCCACTTTCCATTCCACCCCTCTCTCCAGTCATCGTCGCTGCCGTCTCCCCACCATCCGCCTCTGCCCTCTTCCCCATTCGTATTCCCACTCCCGTCCCCCGTTCTCTACACGTCTCGGCTGTTACCACCCAGTGACGTCCCCACACTGTCCACGTCTGCATCCTTGATCCCACCCCCCGGTCTCGTCTCCCATCCCACGCCCGTCATCGTTCACATCTCTGCACTCCCACCTCCATCCCGTTTTCGCCACCACCCCATCCCGTCTCCGTTTCTATCATATCCCAGCCTAAATCGAATCTCTCGACCCCAGCTCCGTCCGACTCTTCCTCTGCCCCTTTGTCAGCCCTCCATCTCCGTCCTCGCATACATCCTCATCCCTGCCCCCATCCAAATTCGCCGCTGCGTACCCCGTCCTCAGCCCCGCCCCCACACTCACGTTGCCCCCATCCTTGCTCCCCCCAAACCTGTCCCCATCCCCGGCCGCCGAGCCGCCAGCGCGTGTGCAAAGCGCTTCAAAGCGCTTGCTCCTTGTGCGCGCGCGGCCCACGTGCCCGCCCACGCACCCGCGCGCCTACACTTGGCGCGGCCATTTTGAACTTTTAAATCACTGCAACGCGAGCTTCCCAACGGCGCTCCGGGGGGCCCTTCAGCGGCGGAAATCGCCAGAGCCAGACACTCGTTGGACTTCCACGCTGTGCTCGGTTCACAGACGGACGCGGAGCATTGCTTCTGCACGGCAAAAACGGCCTATGGGATTTTAATGGAGTGGTGGAGAGGCTACGTAGATCGTTTGGTGCAGAGACGGTAAGTTCAGCGTTAATAGGTGATGCTACAACATACCGTTTGGATTAGGAGTAGCCGTTGACCATCTGAGGACAGGCAAGAGCACTGGCTTTTCCATTATACTGCTATTAAGCGTTGAATTGCGTTCCAGACTACTGAGACTACTGTATTGATTAATGTAAAACCCTCATAGGAGGGATATAATTATGACTCGTAAACCCGACAGCTGTAGGTGACATGAGCACATTTCATATTCATTAAATATAGAAAGGACGCATGGCGTATGGTGGAAGATGGTTAATACACTTTTAGAGCACGATTGTGGGATGAGGAGTATCCGACGAAGCAATTGAATCTTGTTTACTTATGGCCTCGATTTCTTAGGACTCTCACCAATTTTTAAATCACTGCAGAGGAAATCATTCACCATGGACACTAACCGCATCGCGAAGTCGAATTAAAACAATATCGACAGTCTGCTAGTTTCGGTAATTTTCCTTCATTTCTTTAACCACTACAAGGGAAATGACGGAGCAGTACTCGAAAAATCGGGTCATCATTGTCCGCACAGGATGTTCCCTTGTTCATCATTCTCCCCTTCTCTTACACACACACTTACACTTACTTGCACTTTACGCCATACATATTAGGAAAACAGTCGGGAGCTTACAGCTTATTCCGGTTGGAGCGGTGCCCACAGGTGGTGTACCTGGAAGAGGGAAACCCACAAACCGACGCGTACGTTTACGACGGATTTCATGTTTCAGCGGAGGAAGGAAATCCGCCAACAATGTGCTCCACACTCACGGGACTAACAGCAAAAGAAATTGACGCGTGGAAACACGAAAAGTTCTCATGCAACTTGGAAATTTTTAAAATCATAAGATTTGTACTGGTTCTCTGTGTCAATGCTTGCCTGTAGACAAACAGTTCTGAAAGTATATATTGCAAAATGACACTTTTCCAAACTCCCCCTAACGACACACTGCGTCTTATTCCGACGGAGAAGGGGGACTACTGTAAAAAGAAAAAAAATCCATAAATAAGACAGTTCGATGAAGAATCAGCGATAACACTCAAATTAATCAACACACTGCAGGCGGCGCTAACCGAGAATATGTTGGTGAGAGTAGTGGGATATATTCGTAAGGAAAGTACCCTTGGTGGAGGGGAATAATCTTGATCTAACGGGAAGCGACAAATTGTTTCCAAGATATTTTCTTAAAATTCCTAGGCATTTATTTAGGTATTCCGCCAGCACAGTTAGAACACTGCCGCTGCGATTTTCACCGGGAAAGCCTGAGGTTCGAATCTTGACGGTGGCGGATTTTCGACTTAAGTAGATCGAGTTCAGCCATTGCCTGGAGAATAATTATTTTCCGTGGTTTCTCCAATCAACACCAGGCGAATTCAGGAGCAGTTCCCTAACAAAGCCACAGAGCGCCCTCTCTTTCCTTTCGTCTCCCCTTACACACACTTAAACTCCACCACACACGCCAGCAGATTAGTCGGAGTTTAGAGCTTGTCTGTGGAGTACCCTCCGCTTGGAGATACCTGCATGGGGAAATTTCCAGCAATCTGACGTGCAGGTCGGCTCTGTCCAGTGGAGTAGGAACACCCCCTCTCGGAATAATAAAACATTCACCACATCACGGGAGTGATGACCATATTAATTGACTTGCCCGGAAACATCGAACAATCAAACTTAATTATACCCACAAAATGCATGTAGAACCTTATTGTTATTTCAAAACGTGTGAAGCAATCAGTTTGCCGTTGAAAAAGTTTAGTTTTCGAGAAAACGTAGGTTTCTTGGCGGTTTCTCGACTGGCAACTAGAGAGCAGTTCCAATACTAGGTGTTGATCTGAGTTGCGCCGTAGAGGAAAAAGGCTTCAGATAAGTCTCGATGAGGCCGCACTGACATCTGGTGGCGACTTGGAGAAGGAAACTAGTTCCCTCAGCGCTGCGCTTACCGTTCCGACCTCACTCTTCCTCAAGCACTCAATGCAACGCAGTTAGCGCTTGCGTCCTTGCGGTGTACTTCTACTGCACGTCCAGAAAAAACAGACAAGTTGAGTTTCGAAAAGGAAAATTTTCGTAGGAAATCATATTACACTAACATTCCTCCAGAATGATAAAGAGTCTATATGATTTTCACGGAACAGCTAAAGTACACTCTGTATATTGTGTTATTAAGTCATTACAAAATGTATGACTTAATACCGACCAACGATGTATTTAGGGAACTTTAGCGCGGCGGAACAAACACGGATACGAATTTGAATTGGTCCTCAATGTTCAAAGAATTTCACGGATGGAGCTCACGTATTACTAGTCAATGACGTTTCGGCATTTAGTTGGATAAGTGAAAATAAGACCGGATGAAACCGAATAAGATTGGAATCAATCAAAGAGTAGATCAATTCAATCCAGATAGCATAACACCGGAGAATACAGTGATTTATAGTGCGAGATATCCATTAATGATTTTCTTGGTACGGTGATGGCGTGAGGATTCGACTTGAACCATCTGAAAATGAGAGAAACCTGGTTAGCTATCGGTCTCATACTCGCCTGCATTTCCCGGAAACTTAATTAACGTTAAAAGCAGCAAAGCGAAAGCCCGTGGCTGCAGGGAAGTACGCTTCACCGTTGGAATTCATGAAAACACTGCTTCTTTTGGCTTGCTATGTTCAGCTCAGCAAACGGTTAAACAACGAGTATTGCTTGTGAAAGGCCAAAGCGATCTACGTATTTCGTCGAATTCACAAACGAACTGCAGAAACCGTTTTAGGTAAGATCGCATATTGAACTGCCTCAGTCTTGACTTAATAATTCAGGTGGAATTGACCGTGGAGAAAATTGAGTGCGAAATCTCCCTGAATTATCCCAGGTCGAGAGAAATCAATTGAACTTTATCCGGTTTCTGCTTTACAGGTGTGTCAGAATACATGATACAAACTTCTAGGACGTGTAGGTAAGTCAAGGATAATTAGGGTGAAGTGGAGTAATTGCGTGAGATTTTCAGCAATTTTTACCTGTCGGTTTCTAGTGGGTCTGTATTAACTAAAAATTATATTTTTTACTTTATCATTTAGGACTGTCATTCTAAGTTGTGCATCACCCACTGGACGTTTAAAAATGATTTTTTCATAGCTTTATCAACTGTTTTAAACAACCTCTATAGTACATATTTACCCCAGGCAGTGGGGCAAACGTGTACTGTGTTTGGGATCTCTAAAAAATCTAGTTGTTTCGCTGTTGGAGCAAATGTTAACAGAAGAACAGTTCGGGATGAACAAAACGGTATAGGATTTGTTTCTGATTTTTTGGGGGTGAGAGTGAGCGGCAGTCAATACATGTTTTCTTCCAATCTTTTTTCTGAAAGATTGGTTGTTGGTACAATTTAAAATCACTAGGGAGCGCTAGCTATCATATTCACACATTTTCCCCTCTCCCCTCTACTTCCTTCCGGGGTAGGAAATATTTTTAACTGACGTTACACGTGTGCCCGTGAGTTGAAAGCAACTCTTCATGCGTTGGTGTTTTTTAGGTTACGAAAAAGTATCTCAGACACACCAAACAGCAAATCATGATGGTTTTCCTGCCAATCAAGGGAAAATGTCACATGAGTAACTTCGTGTTAAATGAAATTTCTCACCTTATGCTCAACGACAAAAAGTTATCTTAAACCCCCAACATACCCTCATGGCTGTAACATTTATTCCGAGACATTCTGTATTCGCATAGTGACTATGGCCCTTTGAATCACTGGCTTTGTATTTGTACGTAGTACACATTGCACGTTCTGGAAAAAGATCTATTGTGTTCCGATGCAGGCAGGACACACATTGGAGATTAGACCATACATTCTCTGCCACGGTATTGAAAAGATACGTTATAATCTCCATTCTTCATTGAAGGCAAAGACGGTAATTATTGTGCGGATATTTATTATACTTAAACAGTAACACTAATTGGGCGATGGTGTCCAGGGGTTCTTTAGGGAAAGAAAGCAAGCATTTGCATTTACTTTCAAATTGTTTCCTGATTGTTCAAAAAATAAAATTAGATATTCTTATATCATTGAAACTACTTTTTTACCCTTTTAGTACAAATTATAATTTAACTGTTGAAACAGGGAAACAAATATTCCTTTCTTTTATTTGTTTATAAATGGAAGTGTTATATCTTTTTAAATCGATTTTTAGGTTAGTGCGTGCGAATATCGTAATAGTGAATAATAAAATATAATGATGTAACAATCTTAATTTTTTGAGCAGGGTTTTTCAAGTTATTATCAAAACATAATTAATTCTATAGTAAATGATCTTGCACTAAATGTTACTAAATACGGAATCTTCTAAGAGCATCTCGTGAGGAAGAGAGACCCTGTTGAAAATATTGTTTTCTTCTGAAAGCGCGTATCTATTATTTTAGAAGTTATTGTTAGCAATTAAACAACTGCAAAAACTTCAGAAACCCCTTACTGTGGAAATGTCTGCCAAAACTGCATTTCTTCCAGCCTTTAACACTCGACGTTCTGCAGAATACACGGGTATAATTGGACTGTTGTATATGTAGGAGTTTATTGGACTCAAAGTGATCGGTATTCATTCTACGTTTTATAATAATCGGAAATAAGCGAATGCAACAGAAGAGGTAGACGTGTACGCCCGTCATAGGGAAAATATTATTGAGCATATCCAGTATATACGTTTGGAGAGTAGATGTGGCGTCGTTTTGGGTATTTCAAGAAAGATGAGCCAGCCAGCACATATCGCCCTTGCGTAAGAAGTGTGATTCATCTCAAAATCGTTATTTTTAATTATGTGAAGAAATCAGATTATTATTTTCAGTATATATTTCTTTAAAACTAGTTCACTAGACAGTTTCAATGTAGAGTAAGGCACTGTTTTTGGCAGAGAAACAAAGGGCTCTGCTCAATTAAAACCTATCATGGAAAATGACAATTTTCGAGACGTGTTACTTTTCGTGTGCATCTCTGATACGTCAATACTTCGAGCAGTGTGAACGAATTTTTAAGTAATTACGAAGCGGTCACCAAATAGGGAGTGACCTTTCAACTTTAAAAAATTCTAGTACACGACTTGGTATTGGCCCTGAATACTAAAAAAAATTCAGAGATAGATGAGAAATATTGTTTGTGTAGGGCAGAAATGATCCATTATTTCAATATAGAGTGCACGGAGTAGAGACACAACATTCTGAATGAATGATTCGATACCCGACAGACGTTTTGACCTTGACCATAAATATTCTGTTGACAGTAATCCCAACAAGAGTTCATGGTTATATTGCGGATATTCTATGCAGCGTTATCTCTTCGTAACACGTGGTTTGAAATCTACATTGTCTAAGAAATCTGAGACTGGATATTGGTTGTTGAGAGCATAAAATGGGGAAACTAATGATGGAAAATATATGCTTGAACTTGAAACATAAAGAGGCAATACATGTGAAGCTTCTATGAACTTCTAATACACGTGAAGGTAGACCCAACGTGAAGGTACCATAGACCCGACAGGGGAGGCCTTCAGTTTCGAAATTTCTGAGAACATAACTTTATTTTGGCCCTCCATACTCGACAAAGTGCAAGTTCGGAGAGAGAGAATTGCGTGAGTAGAGTTTTAGTAGAAAATTAAAATTCCTATCACATTCTGAAATTGCGAACAGCACTGCATGAGTCAAGCTATCTATGTCTACAACGTAAGTAATTTCGAGTTCATCAATTTATTGCGAGACTTATTCCATTTGAGTAGAAGGCAGAAAATGTACATAATATATGGCAATAATGAATAATCCTGTACTATTAATACTAAATAGATACATTGTTCTTCTCTCTTTTGAATTTCATGATGATTTGGTTGTCTCCATGAATGATATATTTTATATTAAAACAAACTTTCGTATTCATTAGATCATTAATCTCCGCAGCACGCATGCATGTGAGAGTGTACATTTTTTAGACAAATTTTATTTTACTTTCATTTATCTTTTCAAGCTTTTGATAAAACGCACACTCTTTTCGCTCTGAACTTGACATATCCAATTGAGTTTAAAAATTGTTTATGAGTTCGCGTTTTTTTCTTTTTCTCACTTTGTTTTTATCACCACCATCTTTTGTATGTCGTTTGTGAATTGTCTCTTTACCTCCACATTTCCTGCTTTCATTCCTATTTCAGAAGACTTAACAGTTTTCCATTCACCTGTAGCACATGAATAGGGATGTTACTCTCCCTTTTGTAATGCGCGCATCCCATCGCCATGATGATTTAAGTCAGATCCACTACACGAAATTCGAATACCGTGGAACAATGTGCCACACTGCGGTTGCAACATATCATCCATTTGATCACAAGAGGAGGAGTTCATTTGTTATAATGTTTACCCACCTATAAGAAAATCTTTCGAGAAACAAAATGAGATTCACATTCAGAACATTTTTTTAAAATATTTATTTTAACTTTTATGATCACGTTTCAGTTTGTTTTAAACTCTGCCTTTGAAGGATACTGTGTATACTATTACTCACACAATTAAATGTGAAATTTATAAACTTGATTGCTGCTTTATTCATAGTATGCGAGATGAAAATGCACGCTGTGGCAGTATCATAAAATCTGCCGCGAAGGATGTAAAGAACTCGACAATACTTTAAAATTCTCGAACTTTGCTTGATGATGCAAGGCAGATCTGAAGATGATCACTCCATTACTGACAGTTATTAATCTGCTGGAAAAAAACTTTCGTAGACGAAGTTGACTTCGTAGTTTACTCTT
Organism: Gryllus longicercus; assembly: GCA_038098605.1. NCBI lineage: Eukaryota > Metazoa > Arthropoda > Insecta > Orthoptera > Gryllidae > Gryllus > Gryllus longicercus. The sequence goes on from JAZDUA010000020.1 coordinate 4,967,378, forward strand.
AGGAGGAAAATAAAAAATAAAGGAATACAAATCGAGTTCTCACCAAACTCACCCAAATATTAAATAACCTGTGTTACTTCCTTTCATATACAAGCTACAATCTAATAGTATATATAAAAATATGCGGTCGGACGTGAGTGATCGACAAATCAGCGCACGGGAAAATTCACGACAGACGCGCAGAGGCCTCCGCGCCGCCACGAAGCCGAACCATTTCTCGAGGCGCCTCAGACAAAAGAGAACAAAACAAAAGGGGGAAAACTTCTTTCCGCGGGGCCCTTTATTTCATTGGGCTAGTTAGTTTTCATTCCGTCGCCTCGCTGCGGCCGCGCTGCCCCCAACCCTCCTCGACCTCCGCCCCGCTCCGCCCCGCTGCACCGCCAGGCCAACGGTGGCCGGGCGGTGCGGAGCGGGGCGGGGCGGTGCGGAGCGGGGCGGGGCGGGGCGGGGCGGGGCGGGGCGGGGCGGGGCGCGACATGGCGCGGCGCGGTGCGGTACGGTGCGGTGCGGTGCGGTGCGGTGCCGCCTCTGATGCACTGTATTCACGGGCGTAATTGAATTGCTACAAATTTACTGCGTCGATTCGGGCGAAATTTCCACATGCATTATGGCCAGCCCACAAGTTCTGGGTGGCCCTGCTCGGAATTTAGATGGCCCTGGAAGTCCGTACCCCGCAACCCCTCCCACCGCCTCCCCACAACTTTTGCCTCCTTCAGGTTCTCTGCTGGCCGTCCTCGCCTCTCGCTCTCGCCCCTCTGTTGGGCAATGCCCTGGGTGGTCAGCTGTGGCGGAGGTGGCAAGTGATTCAGGGAACATTTACTGTTTCCGGGTGCTTCAACAGCTTATCAGGTAATCCGTCCCGTAAGTGTGATGTATGCTGAATCCCGGGAGGTGGTGGTGTTCCTGTCTTGCTGGTGCATGTTATTCGGCGCCTACCGACAAGTGTTTTATTTATTGGTGTATCGCGGCGCGTCACTATTTTTAGTAATTGGTTCCGTAAGTGTAGTGCATGTTGCATCTCAGATTGTAGTGGTATTCTACCCCTGCTGAAGGTGATATCCAGTATCGATCAAATGTCGGTTAGAAAGATTGCTCAGTCTCGCTCTAGACGTCGTGGAGTAAGCATCGCATCGCTCCGCTTATCGCTGTGCTTCGGTGTTACGCTCAAACTCGTGTTTAGTGCAAGTACAAACGGGCGCCGCTACCAGCGGATCCCCATATTTCTAACAGTGATTGTTTTTGTGCAATAGAATTGTTTATTGCTAATAACGAAATATTGTGTTATCCAGTGAAAGTGTAGTGGTGCAGCGAAAGCTGTATGTTCGCAACAAGTGCCCCCGCTTTTGGGGGCCAATTGGTGTCTGCAGCCCACGTTTTAAATGGTGGCACACCAGATCAGTTCACAGCAATGAATGGAGATGTGCTTCCATTTCCACCACAAATGGAAAATATTCAACCCTTGGAACAGTTCAACACATCACAACCGCCTGCCCTGCAGCTGGATGGAGAGCCGGAAGGGACTCTGACCAACCTTCAGTCAGTAAGCACTAAAGATGCTTATTATAACAGGTATGGTGCTGCCCCGCAACAAATAGTTATTCAACAGTCAACCAGTGGTTTTAATGAAAACAGTAAAAATCTAAAACGCATGCACGTAGATTTACCAGATGAAAACAATGCTTCTAAAAGAATACTGTATAACGTGACCGTCAAAAATAGGTACCAAGGTTTTCAAAATATGACCGCAGAAAATTCGCCAAACGAAAGGGAAGAAAGTGAAGAATCCATCATTAAAATACCCTCCTTTTATGTCCATAAAGTACTCGATTATCCCCTATTTATCAGTGAACTAAAAAGTATTACAAAAAACAATTTTTCTACTAAATTAGAAAAAGACACTATAAAAATTAAATTCAACTCAATAGAGGACTATAGAGAATATCGAAAATTCTGTGAAAAAGAGAAAATCGAGCATCACACATATAGGGATCCTACCCAAAAAACTTTTTCAGTTGTCATAAAAGATCTGCCAATTACCTATTCAGAAGAGGAAATATTTAATGAACTTTCGAAAAACTTTGAAGTGTTAAAAGTTGTTAGACTGTTCGGAAGAGAACGTAAACCGTTAACTACCGTTGCGGTCGATCTAACTGATAATGAAAAGAACAAAGCAATCTTAAAAATAAATCAGCTTATATATAGCATTGTCAGAGTTCAAATGCGCGTAAAGTCTAAAACTCCAATAATGTGCAAAAATTGTCAGACTTTCGGTCATTCACAGGCAAATTGCGGAAGGAGGCCTAGATGTGTGAGATGCTTAGAAAGCCATCATTACTCGAAATGTGACAAACCTAAACATAATAATGTACCAAAGTGTTGTAACTGCAATGGGGAACACACGGCTAACTACAAAGGCTGCAAAGCTTACAAAGAAGCAGTTAAAAAATATAATTTAAATCAGGCTAATCATAAATTTTCAGCTTACAACCTGCCAAATAGGCAGTTCTCAAATCGCCAATTAAACCAAAACACACAACCTTATCACTATGTCCCACAAGAGTTTCCTCCTCTGCCGCTTAATTCAACGCCCTTGCATTCTTTTGCTTATCGCGCTAGCCAGCCGCCTAGGCCAGATAACAGGAATTCTCCCCCAGTCCTCCAAAATATGAACGTAATAAACGAAAACCTAATCCAAACAATTATAAATAATATTCTTTCTGCAATCATTCCACAGTTGCAACAAATGGTTCAAAAACTTATTTCTGTTCATTTCAATGGCTCAAAATAAAATAGAAAACTTCAAAATTCTCAACTGGAATGCAAATGGCATAAAGCGCCAAGAGAACGAACTAAGATACTTTCTACAAGTCCACGACATAGATGTTGCGTGTATTTCAGAAACACACTTAAAGCCGGTTGAAAAATTTTCGATCCCAAAATATTTAACATACCGCAATGATCGAATTTCGCATATAGCATCAGGTGGGGTAGCAATTCTCATTAATAGAAAAATTAAACATACACTGATACAATCCCCATCCTCAAATGAAATAGAAACAATTATTATCAATATCGAACTGATCTCTTCTAACATAACCTTGATTGCTGCATATAAACCTCCCAACAAAAAGTTTCCGTCAAGTTTCTTGAAAGCATTGTTTGATGGTAGGTCACAAATAATTTTAGCAGGAGACCTAAATTGTAAAAACCAAATTTGGAACTGTAATTCTACTTCATATAATGGAAAACTTCTTCATAAATTCGCATTGCAAAGAAATCTTAATATACTAGCTCCTCCAGAGCCCACATACTACCCTTATAACTCAAATGTAGTTCCTGATATTCTAGATATACTTATTACACAAAATTTAAACATTCCGATTTACCGAAATGTAAAACCAGAATTAGACTCAGACCACAATCCAGTAATAATTTCTTTCAAAGCCGAACTTCAGACTTATCATAACGAAAAAATTATAGAGGGTAAAGTAAATTGGGACATGTATAGAAACATACTAATAAACGAATGTCAGTTTCCTGAGAATCTTAAAACATCATCTGATATCGACAGTTGTATCAACTCTCTCGAAAACATTATTAAAAATGCTATTAAAAGGTCATCTACTAAAGTTAGGAATTTCACCAAAAATTATATTCCGCTTCCTAAACCACTTCTAAATTTAATTAAAGAAAAACATAACCTTCGTAGATTGTGGCAATATTCACGCAATAAAATAGTGAAACAAAAATTAAACAACATATCGGTAAAAATTAAACAAGAACTACATAAAGTGAGGTGTACACATTTCCAAAATTTTTTAGGCAGCATCCCTCCAAACTCCAGGACAATGTGGAACACAATTAAAATGATTACAAAGGAAAAATCTTTCATCCCGCAGTTATCCTCTAACTCACGTCTAGCAACGACGGATTTCGAAAAAGCTGAAACTTTAGCGGAACATTTTGAGAAAATATTTACAACTAACCCGGTAACCGACTTTGATTTCCAATTAAAAGTGGAAACAAACTTGTCAATACCGCGATATTCCGTCCCAATAAAAACTAAATTCATAGCCCCGTCTGAGACATATCAAATAATCAAGGCTTTAAAACCGAGAAAATCAGCAGGACACGACTTATTAAATAATAAAATGATGAAAGAATTACCTCGCAATGCAATTGCAGCATTAACAGCGCTCTATAACGCTTGTTTAAGATTAGGATATTATCCAAAGACCTGGAAAACTGCCATTATAACACCAGTATGCAAGCCGAACAAAAATCCACAAGACCCTCTTAGCTATAGACCAATTAGTTTGTTACCGACCTTTGCCAAAATGTTTGAAAAACTTATAAAATCCCGACTATCTAAATTTTTCACCGAAACTAATGCACTTTCAAATACGCAGTTCGGATTCCGTCCAAACCACTCCACAAGTCATCAACTATTAAGAGTAACAGAGTACATTGCTGAAGCATTTCGCAACCGAAAGTACACAGCTGCAATTTTTCTCGACATCGCACATGCCTTTGATAAAGTGTGGCATCATGGGCTACTTTACAAGTTGCAAACCTTGGGAACCCCCGATTATCTCCAAAACATCATTAAAAGCTTCCTGTCAGAGAGGGATTTCAAAGTTAGTATAAACAACAATAAATCAAGAGCACATATCATCAAAGCCGGCGTGCCGCAAGGTTCCCCACTTTCTCCCTTATTGTTCAACATATATATAGCTGACTATCCACAAATGACTTACTCAGAAATAGCACTCTATGCAGATGATACAGTATTATTCAATGCAAATTCAAACATTACCAACGCTTGCAAAGATCTCCAGTCGGACTTAAATGAATTTGTCGAATGGACATTGAAATGGAGAATTGCCATAAACCCTACCAAATCACAGCCTAAAATATTCTCACTAAGAAAAATACATAAACCACTACAAATCAAAATTAATAATTCTGCAATTCCTTGGCTTAATAATGAAACGCCCGTAAAATATCTGGGTGTATTACTGGATCAAAAATTAACTTGGAAAAACCACATTCAAGAAATAACGAACAAAACCTACGCAAAAATGAACAAACTTTACCCAATAATTAACAACAAATCATCGCTTAGTCTGGACTGCAAATTATCAATTTTTAAAACGATAATACGCCCCTCATTAACATACGCCTGTCAAATTTGGAACAATATAGCAAACACACATCTAAAGAAACTACAAATCATTCAAAATAAGTATCTAAGAAAAGCCGTGCAAGCCCCTTGGTTTATTCCAAATATGCAAATTCACAGAGAGCTTAACATCCCTTCCATTAGCGAATACATTCAACGGATGAGTAACAGATTTTTCACCCTTCTTCCGTCGTGTACAAGTGCACAAATATTTGATCTAGGCAAAAATGCTTCCATCCCAACCCGCATTATCTCTCGTTACCCCAAAGACTCTCTTAAACCACCTTAAATTAGAATAATTTCCATCCCCTCCCATTAATCAATTCCGCTGCTGAAAAATTAAATACATTAATTAAAATAAATAAATAAATTAATAAATTTCTTTGAATTACTGCTCTGCAGACTTTGTTGACGAGGTAGCCGTGTGGTCATCCTCATATACTGTCAGCCGAATGGCCCAAAAAAAATTCTGTAATTATAAACTGTAAATTAAAACCCCTAAAAGGCATACTATGCCGAACAGGCAGGAAAATAAATTAAAAAAAAAGAAAGATTGCTTAGAATTTCGTTCGACTAATTTGGTCATAAGTTCTGTAAGACAACAGTCACAGTGCAGCCGATATTCATCGACATTCTGGTCGGCCGACGTCAGACGTTTTCGTATTATGTACCGGCTTCATTGAAACAAGTGCAGGTAACCTGAAATGATCATAGTGAACCCACACGATCTGTTTCGACAGCACCTGGAAACATCAGTTTGTCGGACGAAGATCTGTTTCGTTTGGTTTTTCCGTCCGACATCGACCGACCAAAATTTCGGGTGGTCCGAAATAAGCTACAAACCAATAATATTCAGATGGCAATGCCAAGGCTATCTGCAATATAAGTAGACGATCTTGAGTGTCCTTTTGGCAAACGTTAAAACTAGTGGTGCACTTTCTTTCTCACCCGTACACCACGCAGTTTCCCCACCCGTATTAGCATGCAAAATTACACGAAAAATACTCAGATTTTCGAAAAATTGTACATGACCTTATTTCAAAATACATCTTTAGGGAACAAATTTTATTAAGGAAAATTTTTCTATCTTAATATTTTAGTTAAATAAAGGCTCCGAAAAGTGTTTGAACTTGATGCCACATGATAGAGGATATTCCCTCCCTAAATTTAGCAACTGGATTTATCCACTTTTTGTTACCAGGGGTCTGTAGAAAAATTCGCTGCTTTTTGCGCAGCATTACGTAACTTTCTCTCTACTCCACAGCGAGAAAGTAAAAATGAACTGTGGAATAATTGGAATATTCGGATGATTTCGGGTATTATTCGGGTGTTTTTCGGATGAAATAAGTGGAACGTATTTTTAACACATTCGTCCAGTAGCGAAAAACCATTTTGGCTAGATTGCACTAGCAGGTTGAGTATACAGATAGTGATTAAATTCAGTCTTAGAGTCGAAAATCTTCCATCGACGGCACTGAACCCCTAAGATCTCCAGATCAACGATACTAGCACAAGCTACGATGTTTTCACTGAGCTATCGCAACCGTTCAGAGGTAACAACTTTACACTCATTCTCCCAGCACCTTGAACATTACAGATCTCAGTGGTTTATACATTTTTACACTAACGCTAAACGCTGATTGACAAGGTATATTTGTAGTTGTAAGGAATTTATACACGCATAATAAAGCAGTTCTACACTGAGTGACCGCAACAGACATTAGTGACGCAAATCTGAATCAGAGTAAACATAACCGTTATAGGAAAGTGAGAAGGAAATCATGCAAACATTTACAGAGCAGAATAATAGTTATTCACTCACACCAGTATCTATAGATCACTACAAACGATTCACATACTACTTTTGATCACAATATCATGTAATGAAATGTAATTACTGCAAATAGAGCATTTAGTCTATGCAACCATCGTGTGGAAGCACCCAAGCCGTAAATGTGAAGCCGTTTGCATTAATTACGTCACAACAAGTGCATTCACATTAGAGATACATCAATATTACAAAAAATAGACAGATGAAAGTAGAATCTTGTGAACACAAATATTCTGAAAAAATTACGTTTCATTACTTTTTTAATAATTCTCATAGTAAATAATAAAAGCGAAACTTATTTTTATTTAAATTCACATTTCTCGAATTCAAGAAGAGGCAGAGTGGCCCTCTAGTTTCAAAATTCGACATATTTCACATTTCTTCGAGTTTTAATATTACTGAATAACAGGTTGCATTATTTTACATACTACTTGAAGCGTATATAGGTAAGGCAAATGTGTCCATTGAACGATGTAACTACTGACGGGTCATCCGAAGAAAGTACCCAAACCCAAGCCAGATTCTTAAAGCGAGCCCCTTGATTTCCAGCTCTGTAGAGAGATGTTTCCTACTAGAAACATGCTCAAATAGGAGTTCTTCGCAAGACCCCAGCCCAGGCATGAGGTAGTGCCTAAGTTTTCTTTTGCTGCCGGACAGTCGGCCATCACTGTGAACACTGGAAAGCAAAGATTTTTCAAGGGCTTATTCTCAGCTGTCTGATTTCGCTACTTCATCGGCAAGTTTTCTAACCATTACATTATTTTGAAGAGAACACTACACTCTCTTGATGTAGTGTAATGCAATTTATTTTACTTGCGTTGTAGAAATGTTATTGGCATTTGAAATATAAAAACCCTGTTGCCTAACTAGAGCCCGTTCTTCACGCGGAAGCCCAATTTGTTGGCTTGTAAAATAAAAAGATGAAAGTATTTGGTACTTCTTACATCTTAGAAGTCCAATAAAAAGCTAGAGCCCACTATAAAGCCTGTCAGTTCGAGAGGGCAGGAAGAAGAAAGACATCAAGAGACAATTTCAGAATTTAATGCCAGAAAAGTCGAAAAGAGAGATAATTACTTGCCAATAACATTTTTACAAAATTATAAAGTTAGACAAAAAGCAAAAGGAAGATTTCACCTCTGGCGAGGAATCGAACGACACGTTCTCTGGCTCTTCCGAATTGGATGTTTTATAAGGGATATTCTCCTAGGCGAAGCAGAAGCAGAGTGGATGTTTTGCAGGGTAACGTTTTCAGAGGACTATGATCGCATGTGACAGAAGACGCTTATAGAAAGGTATTAAATAACATTCACCTGAGGTAAAAACTTTAAAAGTTGTTTTCTGCTTTCATTACAGAAACCCAACTGAGTCCGAATTTAATTGACAAATTAATTAGTTGATACACACACACATTATATATATATATATATATATATATATATATATATATATATATATATATATTGTGACGTACCTGGTTGTCGGTACTTTCCACTGCAAATCTAAAGGTTATAAAGGACGGGTGTCTTGCTCGTGAATGGGTTTTCTGAGGGACTCGATAATACATTGGTAAATCAAAGTAATAAATTAGTATAAACACAAATACAATTTATTCATAAATCAACGTCTAATACACCTGATTAAATACATAAGACCTCGATGTCTTGGTACCAAGATTCTATCAACCATGTAATCTCATCATACCTTCGGGCCCCATTAATAATTCGACTGTTGTGGCTGCTCACCCACGGCGACGGCGACCGTTGACCTTCACCGCGGCTCGGCGTCCCCGGGCGGCTGTTGACGCAGACACGTGCCTCGCTGGTCTGCAGAGGCGGCGACGAGAATTCCTCGGCCGCAACCTCGGATGTTTCCGCATTCGCTCCCACACGCGCACACAGCATCTCGTAGATGTCCATTGCGTTCACACCATGCACTCGAATTATATTACTGCGCCCCTCCTCGGTTCTGTTCGGCTTCCCTCTCGCAACCGCTATGCACGTGATCACACTTCGTACCGGCGTTCAATACACTATGCACTGTTCTATAAATTACCGGCTTCTAATCAGCGATTATACAAATTTAACACTGTTGAACGTCTTTCGTCACTGGTAGTGTTTCACTCTGCTTGCAACCGTTCGTCTTTCCTCTGCTACTCACTCTCCGCAACTGTCCCCAACCGTCGCCCCTCGGCGTCTCCTCGCAACTGCTTCAACCGTCGCGCTCCGCTTCTAACGGCTGAAATCCCCCACTCTCTCGCTAGGCCACGGCGGCGGCGACCGTTCACTCTTCCCCCACCGTGCGTCCTCGCACCTGCCGCTATGCCGCGCCGTTCAAAATGAGTTGTAATTATACTCCTGTACACTTTGTCTTTAATTGCGTATAGAAACGCTTCCGCGTTTCAATATATATACACGAAATAGAATACATATTAAAGTAAAACAGGTGCCTGAACACAATCTGAATTACTAATTTATTATCAAGGTGTACTCTGCCGGTGGTGTATGAAATAACCTGTCCTATTGCTAGTATTATGTAATGCAAACACATCGTAAGTAATTACCAATGCACTTACCAACACATACATTTGAGAATAATGAAGCTAAATATTTGGATCAAGTACAATGAATACATTGCGTGGATTACACTTAATGATTATTGGATGTATACACACCAAACATTATCTTCTCCTAAAGAGATGTACTACTGAATAAATTGCTTTAGAGTAAACTTTGCCGTAGAGAAGATATTATATCCATTACAACTCTTCAACACAAAGAAAGAATAACGAGACGAAGAATCATTCATCATATCAAGAGTAAGTAATGATGTTTTCTAAAAGGCCGTGAATATTCATTATTCTAAAAGCATTACAATTACAAATAAAGCAAATGCTGAGGATGTACTGAGGAAAGAAGCTTTTGTTTATGGTGTCTTCAAACTGCAGATAGTGTCTAGGGATTCGTTTATCAAAAGCCATAGAGTAACAAAGACCTGTATGAGAAACCATCTCAAAGGGCATAGAATATTTGTCGAAAGATTACTGGTTTCCTGAAGTTCAATAAAGGCGTGCAACTTAATAAATATGTTTGATCAATATTGTTTGTTCTCGAACAATGACGCGACGTTTCTATTCGCCTACACTCTGTATACATACGCTTTCAAAAGGGAAAGTTAGTACTTGGAAGATATCGAGCAACGATGCTCACTTCTTGTACCATTGTGGACAAAAGAAAAACACAAAAGAGCACGTGCAATATTTCATATAAAGTCTCCTTAATGAAAGGAAACAGTAATTTATGTTACTTGTCCTCTAACCGAGTCTTCCAGAACAAGCCTCGATCATTAACTATGAGATATGCAGTGATTACACACTATTTCATTAATAGAAGTAGAAAGATGACTATTCCCTAGTCAGAATTATTGACGTGTGTGGAGAGAAATTTTGTGAAAAATTTGGATGGAATGTGTTTGCTCTTCTAATAAAACAATTAGGTGAGGAAACTCAATTACAAAAAAATATTGACAAATAGCTCCATGCAGCAAAAATTACGTTCAACTGAAAACTAATTTAGAACTCAATATCAGGTCACTCACTATTTAAAGGTTTTGAGTAGTCAATAATTTTATTCTGCAAATGCCAAGCAAAATTATTCATTTACCAAGTAAATAGGAAAAAATGTAGAATATATTTATCGTGATAAGTCTTGTTCTATAAAATTTCTAGATGAACTTCTATTTGTTAATGAAATAAAATACACGATTTTTCCAGAACTGAAACAAGGTGTGGATAAAAAGAAGTAAAGACTGGAGAAAAAATGTATTTCCTTCAGCCAAAATAGTGGGGACAGTGGCATCGTCGTTTCTGGCTGCGTGAGTGCAACTGTGGAAGGATCTTCAGGAAGCAGTTATTAGGTGAAACTATAGATTAAAAACCTATATTATTAATCGCACAACAAAACTATCACCCAAATAGTGGGTCTTACAGGCAGTAAGTTTTCATGCAAGATAACAATCAAACTCACATGGGACTTACTTTTAGATTGTGTATTTATATAATAATCCAAAATTCTTTAACACGCCTTCAAAGACCCCAGATACTAAATAAAATCCAGTTTTCATGGAGAAACATTAGAAAACTCTCTATAAGAAATCTCTAAATTTTTCTATTTTGTGAAAATGGAGGAAGGTGGGCCGATGAACACTATCAAACTTGTTCATTATAGCATTCTTAAAATATCGGCGATCGAATCAAATCATAAAGTCAAACTAAATATTTAATAGTAATAAAATCAGTCGAAAATAAAATCAGAGTATTAGAATACCTTTTACACATTTTAATTTCACAATTTTTATTTATTCATACTTTCATCACTATATATTATCAAACTGAATGTTTTCTGGGTATTTATTTATAAATCGTACACGAAAACGTATTGAACATGTTTAGTAATCCACTGTTTCAATACGTTTTCTTATAACTACCTGATAACCTGATTTTACCAGACCTCCACTAAATATAACACAAAATTCAGATTATACCACACTTTGAAAACATCTTTCAGATACGGAGTTCTAAACACAAACATATATCCCACATCAGCAACAGAACTTCCCAACCAGAATTTTTAAGTATACATTCTCTTAAGAGCTACTCTAGAGCGAGAATACATTAGCCGAATAAGATTTTGAGGGCTTAATTCTTGGAGAGATGCTACGTACTCTTTTAAACTTTCAGGTTAACAGACTTCTTGCCCAAAAGAAGATAGCACTTCCTTCAGGCCACCCTTCACAGTTTCCGACAAACACTCTTCTCTAAGTACTTGAGAAGACAGCGCAATACCGCTTCATCTCGAGAACGAGACGCCAGGGATCTTATCCGAGTAACAAAACATCTTCAAACTCAAAACTCTCTAAGCCGATCAACGCATGGAACAAATTAAGCCCGAAGAGCTTTGAACCTTTCAACAGGTTCCTCTTACCATCCCTGCCTCGCGTCAAAATCTAGAACGCGTTAATTCTTAATCCATGAATCAGTGGGAGATAAACTGGCTTTGAAATCAGATGAATTAGACCGCGAAATATTTTTTTTTAAAAATCCGCTCATTTCTTTCCTTCTTGTGATAAAATATTTTATTCTCAAGATATGAATATATTTATGAACTTCTCTCTCAGAATTGTTTTCACTATGATTTTTTTATATCTTATGGATTATTTTGCGGGGACACGGCAATTGGTCATAGTTAAGCACATGTACTTGTATATTGTGTGTATTAAACTGATTTACATAAGATATTAACCATTAATTATTTTTAATGTGTTCTGCGTATGATTTTTAAATATGAGCCACTTACCAATTGATTTGAGAGATGATCATGTAATGCTGAATTCAAAAAGTTTAAATTCAACATACCAGAGAAAGGTGAAGAACGTGGCGCAGCCAACCTTAAGCCTTCAAGAAGTATTACTTTCAGAACAATGAAACGTATGTTAGTCTTCGATAGTTAAAGTAACTTTTTAAAAAGACCATAACATTTTTATTGTTTCGTTGTTGTCTACAATGTTGCATTACACCATGTAATGAAATAACATGTATCTATTCAACAAATTTCACATTATCGCGCTATGGCAAAAAAAACCCTCAAATATAACGTGGGTTGGAGAACAGAACTCGGAGGTAGCGCAGGACCAGATCCGCACGCGCACAGCGGCGGATCTCGCGATAATTCCATAAAAACAAAAGGGCCTCGAACAATCGACGCGCCGTCCAGGGCATCGCGCGCGCGATTACCGAGAGTGCGAGGGCGAGGACAAACAAACGACGACAGCCGCTCGGCGCGGCGCTGCGCGGCAGTTGGCGGTCCGCAAACACCGCGCAGGCCGATTCCATTCCATACCTCCAGCACCGCCTCACCGGCACATCCCAACACCCCGCGCTCTCTGCGCCTTGTTGTCGGCCCTATCTTTGAACCCTGTCCCATCTCGCATTAGGGATGTGACACCGATAACGGAACGTTGATATATCCATACATCGATTTTCAAACTTAAAATGTTGATATTAACAGCATACACATATAGATATAGCTATATTAATAGCACAACAAAATCCATCGACGTTTTTGAATAGCAAAAGTTCTAAACATGGTTTCGTAACCACTAATGTTGAATTTACTCGCGACCCTCGACCGACACATCCCTCGTCACTACACTCGCTTCCTGTCCTGAGAGTCCTCGCTTCCTGTCCTTCGCCTTGCTACCCGTCCTGAGTTTGAACCCTGACCGATTTCCTACTAGTGATGAGACCCGATAACGAGACGTCGATAATTTCATTCATCGATTATGAAAATTAAAACATCGATATTAATAGCAAATTGACCAAACAATCCATCGACGTTTTTGAATAGCGATATTTTAGTAACCTCCAACATTGAATTCACCCCCGCGACCCCCGACTGACACATCCCTCCTCACTGTACTAGTGTCCCCTTTCTACCTGCCCTGTCCCATATCTCACTAGGGATGCGACACCGATAACGAAACGTTGATATTTCCATATATCAATTCTCAAAATTAAAATATAGATATTAATAGCATATTGTATTGACAAAAAAACATCGACGTTTTTGAATGGCGATGTTCTACAGATGGTTCCATTACCTCTAATGTTGAATTTACTCGCGACCCTCGTCCTACACATCTCTCCTCATTGCACTCTCTTCCCTTTGCTAACTGCCTTTCGTTGAATCCTGTCCCATCTCTCATTAGGGATACGACACAGATAACGAAACGTTGATATTTGCATACATCGATTCTCAAAATTAAAATATATATATATTGAAACCCAGAATATGTGTTTCATTACACTAATTAAATCATTAGTGTAAGAATTCAATAGCTATTCTGGACTGCGCGGTGCGAGCGCCGGGCGCTGCGAGCAGCGGGCAGCCGGCAACGGTCGCCGCCGCCACCGGTGCCCGCCGGGAGGCGAGCGTGAGAACGGCGGGTACAAGCGTGGCAGCGCGCACGTGCAAAAAGTTCGTCAGTTGGATTGAGGCGGCCGCCGCCGAAGGATGTGCCGACGTGCGGCCGGCGAAGGGCAGAGGTTAGCAGAGCGGCGACCAGTGCGGACGTGTAGCGAGGGCTCTCCGCTAGTGGATGGACGCATGTAATACGCGACATAGTTATGTGATTAGGAATCGCAAAGTAATGGACATGTAAACAGAACATTAGAAGTATCAGTATAGTAAAAGATTAGTGTTGGTAAAATAATTGACGTCGCTCTTATTAGTTGGTACGGAGGGAACATTCTTGAAAGCGTGCGGTACAGAACTGTGACCAGTATACGGAGTAGGCGGGGGTCGTGTAATTAAACCCACTAATGGACAGTGATTCGAGGAAGGTGCGCAGCCGAGGTATCAAGATCCTGTTCGGGGAAGAATTGTTGGAGCATCAGCCGTGGATGATCACCACGCCATCTGCTGCCGACGGCCCGCAGCAGTAGCAGAGGTCGACAACCCTGTCGGCACGAGCGGCTCGACGAACCTCATAGGTATTCAAACGGGGCCCCGAAGGTATGAAAGTTGTATTTTACTCTTAATCTTGGTACCAAGGCGGAGTATAAAAACGGTGTCTGATTATGTAAATAGTAACTTTGATTTAAAATAAATCTTGTCATAATTGTATTTTTATGTATGAATAACTTCCCCAACGTTGCACCGACTTATCCTAGGACCCATTCACGTAAAAGACACCCTCTCTTAGTGTTATATTGCAGTGAAGATACCCGGCACCACCAGGTACGTCACAGCTGGCGCCCGAACAAGTGGATAACGTATAGTTAAGAAATGTGGCCTTAGGGAAGTTGGTGAAATGTTGGAAAATAATGTGCATGTAATTGATGTATAGTAGTGCAGGGTACAGATGAGAAGCAGGCAGTGAAGTGTATTATTGTAGACAACAAAAAGTAACAATACATGTGTTAGCAAAATATGCATAAGTCAAGTAAACATAATGAAATGTTGATAATTACAAAAATGTTGTTGCATAATTAATTACGGGCTGACATAGGCAATTATTTGTGAGCATCCAATATATAGTTAATATTGTAGTTACTGAGGTTATGAAGGCTATACATGTACATGTTACAAATAATATAATGTAATAGAATTCCAAATTTTGTAAGACATATTAATAATATTTGAATGGCTTGGCAATTTTTTTTATAACATGGAAATCAAAGAAATGGGGAAGTAGTAATAATTCTTATGAGAATATAAAGGTGGTTAATAGTGTTGTACAAATTATGCACAAAATTGTTTTTTTTTGCTGGGAACATTCACGCAGTAGTGCATTATTTATTGGTGATGGTAAAGTGTGGGGAATTTATTAGAAAAGATACCAGGTTGGGAAATATATACCAGCAGTGTGAATGTTTGTTGTGAATATCTATATGATATTATTGAGGAAAATTCAGGGAGGAGATATGACATGCAAATGTGAATGATGATTATGTACATAATATAGCAATAAGTGCGTTGAAAAGTAATTTCAATTAACAAGGGATTTATTATAATCTGAAAGCATTTTTGTGTAATAGTATTAACGAGTCTGTTAGCAGTGTATATGTGTTTCAATGGTAATAATATTATGTATTGTAAGGATTATGTTTATGCATTGGTAGGTGAGTGGAAATTTATATGGCTATTGAATTAGTGTTATTGTGTTTATGGTGGTGAGTGAGGCTTGTTCGGTATTAAGTAGCAATTGAAATAGGAGTGAATTAAACCATTCACGAAGAATATACAAGTGTTGTGGCGGATATAGTTACTTCATAGGATAACTGTGATATCGCTGGTAGGTGAGGCAAGTGGAAAATTTGTGCGGTATTTTAGTGTAGTGAGAATCGATCGGACAGCTCAAAGACAGAATGGAGGCGCAAAATGTAGTGCTGGACCGGGAAGAAAAGGCGGATGAAGTAGGGGAAATAGATGTAGGAATCGATAACAGCAGGTCATCGGAAAGTAGGGATAGTGGTATTGAAAGTCGGTTGGATGATACGTCAGGGGACAGCTTCAATAAAGATGTACAAATTACGTCAACTCCAATGAACCAGGCAGTAGGAAATCCGACTCGGGGAGGTGGGGACAATACCCATAACGACCCCATACAGATATTGATGAAGATGTTCGAACAACAGAGCAGGAAATTAGATGAAATAGGTGAACAGAATAGGATCGCAGAAGAACGGAGCAGGAAAACAGAAGAGCAGATTAAGAAAGCGGCAGAAGATCAGAAGAAAGCGGCAGAAGATCAGAAGAAAGCGGCAGAAGATCAGAAGAAAGCGGCAGAAGATCAGAAGAAGTTGATTGAAGAACTGTATGAGAAAGTAGACGAACAGAAATTATTTACAGAGGAGCAGATTAGGAAGTTGGCAGAAGAACAGAGTAGGAAATTAGACGAACAGAAATTATTCACAGAGGAACAGATTAGGAAGCTGGCGGAAGAACAGAATAGGAAATTAGATGCAATAGGGGGGCGAATAGAACGCGCCGAAGAACAAATTGAGTTAACGAAGAATGAGATGACTAAAATAGCGGAGCGGGTAGAAAGTCACGAGCAATGGACCACCGAAGAATTAGGGAAACAGAAAAAGGAGTTAGAATCCCAAGTAATCAATCTGGGGGGAGAATTAGAGAATAAGCTATATCAGCGATTAGATGATAGAACCGCTAAGCAGGACGAGAAAATTGAAAGGATACAATTGGGAGTCAAGGAAGAAATGCTGGAGAATAAGAGGGAATGCGAGGAGAAGGTTGTGTCATTACGAACAGAGATTGAACAAATAAAAGAATGCAAGGCATCCCCAATCGCAGCAAGCGGGACGGTACCATTTACCCCCCCAAGATCACTAAAATTTTCAGGTGACGGGAAAGAGAATCCATGTATATTTATGAAGGCAGCAGAACGACATTTAGATGTTATCAATACTTCGGAAAGGTGTAAAATACAATTATTATATTTAATGTTAGAAGGCAACGCCAGGATATGGGCCGATACATTTGATAAGTTTCCCGAATCAGTAAAGGCATTTAAAGATCGATTCCTTGAGCGGTACTGGAATGAGGAAATTCAAATTAATTTTAAAATTAGCCTGATGAATAATCATTACAACCAG
This sequence comes from Gryllus longicercus, assembly GCA_038098605.1. Taxonomy (NCBI): domain Eukaryota; kingdom Metazoa; phylum Arthropoda; class Insecta; order Orthoptera; family Gryllidae; genus Gryllus; species Gryllus longicercus. The sequence continues at coordinate 4,984,562 of JAZDUA010000020.1, forward strand.
TCCATGGGAAGTTTGCGGGAATACGCAACAAGGCGTATTATGGAATACAAAACGCTATCCCCACCGATGAGCGATCAGGAAATAATATGTGTATTGACGAGACAGTTCCCAGTCACAGTGCAGAATCTTTTACGTAGTGTGCAGCACACCGACCTGGAAAGATTCCAGAATGTGTTAGGAGGGTACGACTTGACGTTCGCAGGCGTACCAAAGAACAGAAATGAAGGGAATGTTAATATGGTTAGATCGGAACGTAACCAGGGGCAAGGGAGTGACAGGAGCAATGATTACCAGAGAAATCAACGTGGGAGAGGGGGAGACGGATGGAGACCAGAGCCGGGGAACCAGAGACCGGACTGGAACGGATCTAATTCAAACCGTACGGAGACGCGAGGCGGGGGCGGGAATGTACCCGACCGATCAGCACAGCCTAGCACAAGTAGTGATCAAGGACACTATTTAAACTAATAGAGTCCGTGGTGATAGGTGGCCCCATTGCGGACGCGGAAATCGATGAAGTAAATGCGGTCTCCATAAACGCTATGCAGACGGTAACTCACGATACCCAACCGTGGCGGAGATGTAAGAACTCAGCGGTCAGAATCAGGAAATGTCCTACGATAATGATAGAATGTGAAGGTATAATTAAAGAAGCTTTAGTAGACACAGGGTGCACGACTACAGTAGTATCAGAGGAAATGTATGAGGAGTTAAAAGCAACAGGAAAAGAGATAATGTGTTTGCCTATGAATAGGGCGTATGTGATTGGAGCCACTCAGAAGAAGTCAAGCCCCATCACAAAACAAATCATGTTTCGAGCCAAGATTGGCAACCAAGTATATGAGATGGTGGCCCTGGTAGTCAAAAAATTATTGTATTCGGTAATCATAGGGACGGATTTTCTGGTCGATCACAGAGCATTTATAGATCTAGAACGGCAAGTGGTGGAGCTGGGGAGCCAGGCGATAGGATTCGACTTGGGGATGGACGAAGAACACGAAGCATGTACGGGTGTAGTGGCTGACAATTCATTAGAAAAACGAAGCAAGATAATTGACGAATGGCATAGGAAGTCGATGGAAAGACTGGATAAGCATGGGGAAGAAATGAGAAGAATTACAGAAGAACGGAATAGGAAGCTCATCGGAATATGCGAAAAACCGTATGGGAAAGCGGAGGAACTGGATAGGAAAGATGAGGTGCTAAAATTTCAATTATACCATCAAGTAGATGCTAGGGTAGCGGCAGCAGACAGAAACGAGGGGATGACGAACCAAATCCATAAAGAAGTCAAGACAGCGGAGGGCAAAACGGTGGAGGTCCAAATCGAGGCCGAGGAGGATGTTTATAAAGTGAAAGTGAAAACGGAAGAGTTGAAGTTAATAATGGATGAAGAAGTGGACATGAAAATAGAAGAAATGGAGCGTATAACAGAAGAAGAAATCGTGGAAAATACACGAGGGTGCGAAGAGAAAATAGTACACGAAGAGGTTAAACAGGAAGAAGACGAGAAAATGCCGCCAAGTGTCAAGTATGGGGTGACACCAATTATGCCTCCAAAGTCGATGAAATCTCTGGGAGATGGGACGGAAAACCCTAAGGTAGTTATGCGAGCAGAAGAACGGCACCTAGCATCAAACAACATATTGGAAGGATATAAGGTCCAGTTATTACACTCAATTTTAGAAGAGAACGCCAGGACGTGGGCAGAGAATTTTGGTATATTTCCGAAATTTTTGAAGGAATTTGAAGACAAGATTTCCGTACGAAAGCGGAGCGAAGAAACCCAAATAAACATCAAGAGCGACCAGAGGAACAGCCATTACAACTACATTACGGGAAGTCGTAGTGAATACAGAACGAAGAGCATTATGGAACCAACAACAATATTTGCCCTTATAAAATATCAAGGAATTAGTTGCATGTCAACGCGACAGTATTTTGTTACCGTGCAGAGCCTACCGAGCAGAGCAGATCATACCGATTTAGGAAAGGGTTTGAAGATATTGGAGGGGTACAACTTCATGTTTGCAGACGCCCCAACGAATGGGAGTGAAGGAGATGTAGGCAGGTCAAAAATGGAACGAAGTCAGGGGCAAGGGAAGAGTGATGGTATGGTCAACCATTGGTACAAACGTAGAAGAGGTCGTAGCTGGAAATGGGATGATACCTATCAAGATGTGCTCAACACGCTGGAAGCTATGTCCTACAACTGTGATTCAGGAAATCACTGTAAGCAAAATGGGAATGAACCGTCGCACAAGAGACAAGACATAGTAGGACATCACAAGCTTCAAATCGGAAACCTGGTCAACATGTATGGAAAATAGTGAAGTGTAAATAGTGTAATATTAGTGTTAATACAAGTAATCACATGTTAATTCGATTCTAAGTTATAAGTGTATATAGGGCGTCGAGGAATATGCAAAAGAGTGCAACCATCGGCAGTGACGATGTTACTAGTGTGAATTTTTCCAGAAGCGGGAAAAATTCAAAAAAAGAAAGGGGGGGGTGATGAAACCCAGAATATGTGTTTCATTACACTAATTAAATCATTAGTGTAAGAATTCAATAGCTATTCTGGACTGCGCGGTGCGAGCGCCGGGCGCTGCGAGCAGCGGGCAGCCGGCAACGGTCGCCGCCGCCACCGGTGCCCGCCGGGAGGCGAGCGTGAGAACGGCGGGTACAAGCGTGGCAGCGCGCACGTGCAAAAAGTTCGTCAGTTGGATTGAGGCGGCCGCCGCCGAAGGATGTGCCGACGTGCGGCCGGCGAAGGGCAGAGGTTAGCAGAGCGGCGACCAGTGCGGACGTGTAGCGAGGGCTCTCCGCTAGTGGATGGACGCATGTAATACGCGACATAGTTATGTGATTAGGAATCGCAAAGTAATGGACATGTAAACAGAACATTAGAAGTATCAGTATAGTAAAAGATTAGTGTTGGTAAAATAATTGACGTCGCTCTTATTAGTTGGTACGGAGGGAACATTCTTGAAAGCGTGCGGTACAGAACTGTGACCAGTATACGGAGTAGGCGGGGGTCGTGTAATTAAACCCACTAATGGACAGTGATTCGAGGAAGGTGCGCAGCCGAGGTATCAAGATCCTGTTCGGGGAAGAATTGTTGGAGCATCAGCCGTGGATGATCACCACGCCATCTGCTGCCGACGGCCCGCAGCAGTAGCAGAGGTCGACAACCCTGTCGGCACGAGCGGCTCGACGAACCTCATAGGTATTCAAACGGGGCCCCGAAGGTATGAAAGTTGTATTTTACTCTTAATCTTGGTACCAAGGCGGAGTATAAAAACGGTGTCTGATTATGTAAATAGTAACTTTGATTTAAAATAAATCTTGTCATAATTGTATTTTTATGTATGAATAACTTCCCCAACGTTGCACCGACTTATCCTAGGACCCATTCACGTAAAAGACACCCTCTCTTAGTGTTATATTGCAGTGAAGATACCCGGCACCACCAGGTACGTCACAATATATATATATATATATATATATATATATATATATATATATATATATATATATATATATATTCTGTTCTTACTTTACCCGACACCCCACCCTGCCGTGCAGCGCTCCCAACCTCAGCCCCCCTCGCCCCCTACACCTACTGACTTTCGCCTCCACATTCAGACTCCGCTCTTCGAAACCGCGCTACGCCTCACCTTTACCACACTCCGTTTCTAAGAACGTGCCGCACCGCTCTCCGCTTCCTCTTACACTCTCCGCCACCTCCTCAGTCGCATTTCGAGTCCTAGCCGCACTCCCGAGTCCTTTCTGCGCTCCGTTTCCACGATCCGCCTCCAACTCCAAGTAACGGCGCCCCCCTTCCGCTCCCCCTTCCGTATCGTGCTTCCTCATCCCGCTTCTTAACTCCGCTTCCACGTCCTCCCCCACGTCTCGCTTCTTCGCCCTGCTTCCTCATCCTGCCTCTTCGCCACGCTTCTACGCCCTCTCCCACCCCCGCTACCTCGCTCCCGCTTTTTAGCTCCCCTTCCTCTCTCCCACGCCTCGTTTCCTCATCCACGCCCTCTCCCACCCCCCGCTTCCTCGCTCCTGCTTCTTAGCTCCCCTTCCCCTCTCCCATGCCCCGCTTCCTCATCCACGCCCTCTCCCACTCCCCGCTTTCTCGCCACGCTTCTTAGCTCCCCTTCCCCTCTCCCACGCCCCGCTTCCTCATCCACGCCCTCTCCCACCCCCCGCTTCCTCGCCACGCTTCTTAGCTCCCCTTCCCCACTCCCACGCCTCGCTTCCTCATCCCGCTTCCACGCCCCCTCCTTCGCCCTTCGCCCCTCTCCCCCTCTCCCCCTCGCCCCTCTCCCCCTCGCCCCTCTCCCCCTCGCCCCTCTCCCCTCTCCCCCTCGCCCCTCTCCCCCTCGCCCCTCTCCCCCTCGCCTTTTTTCCTCCTCTCACTTCTGCACCACGCTTCCGCGCCCTGTTTCCGCGTCCCGCATCTTCGCCTTGAATCTGTACTGGCGTCTGCGTCTCGCAGCCAAACGTCGGCTTTCCGAACTGTCATGTTCTGCCGCTCGACACCGTCGCGACCACAACACTCTGATGCTGCCGTCTGCCCATTCCCCATCTCGCCTCCATCCCCTTCACTGACATTCGCCCCCGCTTTCAGACTGCGCTTCGAAACCGCGCTTCGACTCTGAGCAATATTTCCCATCCGTACTGTGTCTTCCTTTCATTTTTTCTTACAGCCTGTCTCAAAATCACTTCCTCTTGTACTTCATTTCCATCACTTCTTGCCACCCTATCTCCCTGTTCTTGCCGATTCCCCCGGTGGTCAAGCAACGCTTTCCGCCCTGGATCATAGCAGTTCCGATCCCTACTTTGGAGCCCCACCATTGGTTCTCTATGTCCCACGCAGCTGACGTTCTACGCAGGTCCGCCTCGTTTCCCTCCCCCTTACGTTATGATGCCACCATCTAGTATTCATTCTCCATATTTTCGCACCCATATTCCTTTTACTACAACAATTATTAGTCACTTAAGTGTAGTGCATGATTAATCACGGGAGGTGTCGGAGATGTTTCGCAGCTGGATGGTGAGATCCGGCGCCACCTACACGACTTGCGTGTTTTTCCCAACCAGGTATCTCCCACCAGCGGGGCACCGCACAGCCTCAGGACACCGGAAATGTGTAGTGTATGCAAGAGTAAGTATTGAACAAGGAAGAGAAATACGTGCGTGGTCCCTGGCTCGTTTGTTGGGGTACTGCTCCGGCATTCGCTTGCTGTTGACTGGAGAAACCACGCAAAACTACCTATTAGAGCAGCCAATCGCTGGATTCTCCTTCAGCCAGTGGCTGAATTCAATCTAGGAATTTAGCTAGAGTCAAAAATCCTGCCACGTCGTTCCCTATACCCTACTGGTCAGAGGCACTTCAGTGACATCAGATGATGCCCTCAGCCACCTAATCTCCACCGGTCTCATCCTCATCATTACTGCTTTCCTTAACCTTTCCTCGACTATTTTGGGTTTGACCGATCATCTCAGTCGGTTTGCCGCAATGGTTAAGTAACCCTTCCCTACCTCCTCTCCCCATCGGCGCCCCCCTTGCCCCTTGCACCCCGCCCCTTGCACCCGCCCCTTGCACCCCGCCCCTTGCAGCCCGCCCCTTGCAGCCCGCTCCATCCACCCCGTTCCATCCACCCCGTTCCATCCACCCCGTTCCATCCACCCCGTTCCATCCACCCCGTTCCATCCACCCCGTTCCATCCACCCCGCCCCTTCCACCCCGCCCCTTCCACCCGCCTGCGACCCCTGGCGGCAGGGGTGCGGCTGATCGCGCGTCCAAACAGAGCGCTCCACTGGAAACGCTACGCGTTGTTGCCTGATGTCCGCCGTGGAGAGTTTCAAAACATCATCCCCCGCTCGTGGATGTTTCCGCAGCGAAGGAAAACGAGGTTTTGTGTGGACATCCAGAGGCGTTTCAGCGGCAATTTTGTCATTTTCTGCCATGTTGATTGAAATTGGCAATGCTGTTGACATTATCATGGATGGCCATGCTGAAATCTACTTCATGCATTGCCTCGTTGATTATTCGCTTTGCTTTCTACACAATTACGATTTACGTTGGAGTGGATTATTTACGTACTTTTTGTAATGATTTAATTAATTACTTTTGATGTATGTCTGATTTAAAATAAATACTTTTTTTAATTATCAAATCATCATTTGTATTTTTTTAAATACGGTTAGTAAAAGATACAAAATGGTTAATTTATAATCATTCACATAGAAGAATATTAAACTATCATAAAATTATATCACTCTAAATTTTATTAAAGTATTTGATGAGTTATTAATAGATAACCGTGAAAGCCCAGAAATCTCTTCTCAATGCTTCTAAAATAAGGCACCAGACCAAATTAGATATCACGCTTTTAGCACCAAATGGTACATTTAAATGGAGAAAATGTGTTGTCGTGCGTTCCAAGGCATAACATTTGTCACACACGCATAGCAAGTTACCGTTTATTGAATCCTTATGCTTAATTAGTTCACTGAGAGGTGATATGATAATAATGTTAACGGTCAATCTCATGCGTGGGGAATCTATTACGAGTGTATGAATGTTATACGAAGCGCTGCGTCCCGTTCAAACGCCAACCGCAGCAATTTAGTACTTCTCTTTGAACTAACTTCTGAGAAAGAAAGTTTGTTAAGTGCCAATAATAAGGAGAACCATCGTGTACTATTAAGCGTTAATATTCTATTTCAAAACGAAGTTTCACCTCAAACGTCGTCTTCAGAGGTACCAACCAAGTGAAATGACTCCATCGACTGATTTACGGTAAAAATGAGCAGTAAAAATTTACGACTATATCACAACAACAATTTATTAAATTTATTCTTATAATACGTTTGAGTTATAGGAAACTGTTAACGACTTGACTTGCCCCAAAACAATACTTTATTAATGACCTAATCATTAAGGACCCTTTCCATTATTTAAAAACTCACATCATATTACGCAAAAGAAAATGACCTACAATTACATTTAGGATGAGGATAATTTGATACATATAATTACAATTTTCTGTGCACTGAATGAATACATTTCAGCTCGAAAGTTTTAAAGATTTATTTACTTCGCGGATAGTACTGTTAACAGAAAACTCGATTGAAGTCAAAACGTACGCACCCGCAAGCTGTTAACTCAAACTGTGGCTCTTATAAATGAAATGGGCTTGTAAAAATAAACATTACCCAAACGACACAACCGCTTCTCTCCGACATTGTGACGTTATATGGAATTTTAGACGTCATATGAAAATTATTGGAAAATGTAGTTTCCTGGAAGCCTCTTAAAAAGGGCATGAGTTGAACTCCAGATTTCAGCCATGTAAAATGGATTGCCCAATACGATTCTGCGGTCGCTGGGACGGTAGGCTTTGAAATGACTCGCTGTTTCGTTCACAAAAATAAGAGAGAGAATTCAGTGGAAAAGGATAAAGCGATTTTATGAACGATGAGTGGAAAAGTGGTGAAAAGGATCTGATGGAAGCATGGACGCGCAGAATGGTCAGGTGGAGAGAGGTCACTTTTGTGTATATAACAGAGATGCGTACGTTCAAAAGATTGTAGAGCGTTTGATAAATGAAAGATGAAATAATATATTTTTATTTATTTAACGTCAAAAACAGCAAAAAAATGTATATGACGTATTATGAAAAGAAGTGTATCCTGTGCATGATTTCTTAAATTCTCGTATCTCCACCCTAACCCATATACAAGTTGAATTATTGTTAGAATTTATAAGAAAATATTAGCCCCCTTGTAATACAAACTATTTGTAAAGGGAAATCGGCTATATATTTTTTTCTATTATCCCTCATCGTGTCCTTAGTGAAGGAATCGACTTACTGCAGTGAGAACACGGAGAATGTTAAGTTAAATAACTACATTCCTCACTAAACTCTAGAAAACGTGCCACAAGTGGTGAATTTACATACATGTCCTAAAAAAATAAGGAGCATCGCAACAATCTCTCAATGGATCTGGAAACTGGCCAAAAAAATTATCGAGATGGGGGTGTTTGACCCAGAAGCTGAAGTACAATGCTTGTTATAAGATTATTTAGCCTTTTAGAATTTTACAGTCCAAATGGTAATACGTAATGAAGATGGAAACGGAATTGAAGCATGACCTGTCGACTTTCTTAGCTTCCTTTTTTTAGTCTGGAGGCCTGTCCTTGGGTGGAGGACCTTAGTGGTTTGGTGAGAGTGAAGTGGTTTTACGACGCGTGGTAGGAGTGAGCTGCCAAAACTGTGTGAACCCGATATTGCTTCATTTACACACGACCCGAGAGATGGAGGTTTTTCGGTCAATAAACAGTAACGCTTTGAAGAAATCTAAACTGGGATTTCAGAGTTGTAAATTAAACATTTCTATTTTCTTGATAATAAAATTGGGGAAACGATATCGAGTCTATTATCATCAGTAACAAGTAGTGATTTTATCAGGGCGAATACATTAGTGTCACATTGGGCGGTTGAGTGAAAATAACATAGTGTCTGACATTTCACATTTCATGGAATAACATTACTGTTTAACGTGGAAGGAGCTTCAACTTGCCACATGTAGCGTGTGAGTTAGTCATTGCCATTTGTTGACTGTTCTTGAAATCTCTTGAAATATAAGAACTACTCCCTTTTCTTCATTAAAAAGTCAATAATATACGAGTTTATTTTGCGCAAAATGTTATACCATAATTTACAGCTGAACTTCCCTATACCTAAGCCAGTAAACACAATTGACATAATAGGAACTGCCTGTAACAATTATTTCAGTAAATAAAAATTCAGATGTAGTGTGGCATTGAGCAGCTGCAAGTAGCTAAATGCTGCTACAAACTTCAATATCAAAAGTGATAAAGCACACTGAACGTTGACCTGCAACTGAGAACACGTGCTATTTTTTTTTTTGGTAAAAAAATGTTAATATATTAATAAAAGTAATTATTTTTGTTATTGCAGAGGGGTACCAGGAACACTTCTACAACCCTTCCCCTGCCAGCGACTATCGTTAGAAAGGGCGGCAGTTGGGCGACAAGTCTCGCCGGGCACGCAGCGGAGTGCGGGAGGGCCAGGGAGGCGCGGCCATAAACTGCACGAGGATAACGCCAGCGCGGCCGGGCGGGTCGCGGGGCCTCGGCGGGATCAGGGCGACAGGGCGCGAGGAGCAGCGGGCGGGGCGTCGGCGGCCGAGAACGGCCCCTGCGGGACCCCGCGCGACGCCCGGCTGCGTTCAATTAATGGAGATGGCCAGCTGGCGGTTCAACTGTTGCGAAAGAACGCGAAGTGGGAAGCGGGGCGGAATGAGCCGGTGTACGGTGGGACGAAGCGGAGAGCGGGACGGGACGGGAGTAAAAACAGTGCGAGAGGCGTGACGGAGTAGTAGGGGGGACGAGGCGGGGGTGGGACGTAGTGAGGCGCGTGGAGGATAGAAAGGGACCATGCTAGTGGGAAGGGTGGGATGGCTGGGACATGGTAGGGTGAAAGGGCAGCGGGCTGAGAGGAACGGGATGGACTGGCCGGACCAGGCGGAAGAGACTGGTTGGGACAGCAAGCTAGGGACCTAGCGGGATGGGAGGTGCGGAGCGTGACGGGGCAGGAAGGGAAGAGCGGGACACGAGGGAGCGGAAGGAGAGCGGCAAAGGCCATAGGGTGGAGCGGGGCAGGGTGAAGCGGTGTAGAACGGGGAAGGGTGGGCTGGGCTGGGCTGGGATGATGTGTGATGGGATGAGATGGTGTGGGGTGGAGTGGGATGGGGCGTTGTGGGCAGCGACGAGTCCCAGTGGAGTAGAAACGTAACCGGAGTAGCGGGACAGATCGGGGCGGGACAGAAGCGCGTCGCAAACCTGCCGCTCCGGGCCGGCGCAGGCGAGAGAGTTTTAACAGGCGAGCGGACCTTTTATGCGCCTCCCGTTTTGTTGCCGCCGCCGCCACCACCGCCACCGCCGCCACCGCGAATAATAACGCGGAAACAATGGCCTTTGTGCCCCGGCGCTGCCCCCCCACCCCCACCCCATCGCGGAGTCTCCCTCGTGCGGCATCGTTGGCGCCAGCCACCCCGCCACGCCCCCTCCACGCCCCCGCCACGCCGCGCCGCTGCCCGGTTTTCCCATCGCCTCTGTCGTACGGACATAGCTCTGTACACCAGTGTTTCTTTGTGCATGGGCTTACAGCTCCAAAGAGAAAGGTGGCTAGTTACTGCTTGTTCCTAATTGAGCGTTGTTTCATTTGTTAGCTTTTGATAATTTATTCGACATAATGCATCCGAGATAAAAAAAGAGGCGTTATTAAAAGTGCAGTATTGAAAAAAGAATATAAATATAAAATATATATATATATATATATATATATATATATATATATATATATATATAACATTATGCAGAAGGACCTGCAAATCAGACCAAAGTCTGCTGATTTCTCAATTGCTAGGTAGAGATACGCTGACATTTTTCCCGCACGGGGGTCATGGATGTTTATGACAGACTATCACTGACCTCAAAATTGTCATTGTGGAGTCCTGTCCCTGTGATTGTCGGTGTGCCATTTCACTAGGTTGTCGAGCTTATGGTAAGTTGATCAAAAAAATTGTCAAAATTAGAAGAAGAAGAAGAAGAAGAAGAAGAAGAAGAAGAAGTAGCCAGAAGTACGAACTAAACCCCGCAGACCCCCCTCCCTTCTCGTCGTGCAGGACACTTGTCCGCGTGTAGACTAACAGATTCTGGAGGCGCTCGCGCCCTCTAGATTATTTCATTTGTTATTCTTGATCAGTATATGTGCTACTTTTTGGAAAATTATTTTATGTGTTTATATTGAGAAACATTTTCTGATTCTGCAAGCCTTTACTGTTCCCGTACTTCTGAATTAGAATCTCAGACCTTAAATTTCAAATCATCTCTCCGCACGCTTCATAAAATTAGTTTTAATTCCCTTTAGTCAAGTCCTGTTCCTATTATTGCTTATTTTTCTTATTTAAGCTCCAAAGACCGTTCCTGTTCGAAAATACATCAACGTTACAGTCATGATTATTTTTTTTCTGATTCTCAACCCCTAGCCTTTCCGCTCATAACTGAGATGGGTAGAATGAATATGTGGAAGTGGGGATAATATGAATAAATGTGCATCAATGATGAACGAGTCGGACGGTAAACGGAGGAACCCTTAGACATCTCACTACCCTTAAAAACCCTTAGAGAACCCACTTTAACCACTGCATTTCACATGGACCGAATACGATTTGGATCCAGAAGCGAGATGTGCGGTATGTCCACTTCACAACAGGTGTCCCACACTTTCTTCTCCATAAATTGCTATCATCTTTAACATCCATCCCATCCATTATGCATTAATTATGCCTCTAGTATCAATTAGCACTATTTTTGCTCCATTTAGCTGACTCCCTCCACAATATTTTCGCTGCAGCCACATTAATCCCTCTCCACTTCCACAACGCTCCTTGTCTCTTCCCCTTCCCTTTGCTGTTTCTGTTCTTGTACGTTGCCATGGAGCTGCTTCTGTTCGGAGGGGATCCCGCCAGCATTGCAGTGCAGCGAGACGGAACAAGAACGCTCTCAAGGGAGTAAGAATGACGGCGTGGCTGTGTGACGGCTAAGTGGGCCACTGTCGCAGATTCAATTGCAAACAGATGTCAAAGGTTTAGTAGGGAAGCGAATAAAGATGTACTCTAAGAATTATTTTTGCTAAAAAACTGCTCAATAATGTTATCAAAATGCGGTGGAATATTTACAATCTTTAGTTATACTATTAAAACATCCATCAAAACAGACATCCTGTGGAGAAATGAATCGAAAGAACTAAAAGATAGAAATTTATTTTCTGGAAAGGAGGCAATGTAGCCTAAATGTTATTTTTACAAACTTGATTAAATCTTTGATATTGGAAAACTTTCTTCAAACCTGGGGGTAATTTACATAAACCCCCCAGACATTTTGAAAACTTTCTCAAAAACGGCTTCAAATTTTTTTCTTTAAATTTCTTGCAAAAATAGGGTAAAACACACTTATAATATTGGCATATGTCGGATTTTCAGGGTTAACTCTAATTTCGAAATTTTGAATTTTTTGGGGATTCTTCTTACAACTACATGATTGAAGATAGAGATTTTTCTTCAAATGAAATTTGTTTTCCATAGTGAGTTCTTTCATTAAGGTCACGTACATTTTGTGGAAAATTTTAGTAGTTTTCACACAATAATACGATTTTCTCAAAAAATGTTCGATATTTTTTTTCAACTTTTGCAATTTTAGAAAATTCAGAGTAAACCGGACATATGCCACCTTCATAGGCGTATTTTAATCATTTTTTACAAGAAATTTAAAGAGAAAATTTGGAGCCGTTTTGAGAAAAGTTTGAAAATACTCCAGGCGTATCTTGTACTCCCAAATTTTAAAAAATGTTTTTCATAATCTCAAAGCTTCAATTCGATCCAGATTGGACGCGGTTTCTTCAATTCGAAGAGAATTCTGGGTGCGGTTTAAGCGATAGAAGTGTTCACGGACAGACAGACGTTTTGAAAAAAAAACATTTTTCGATATCAGGGGCCCCCAAAACGTTTATTTCCGTTGACCTCTCGAAATTGATTTTCTGCAGCATTACATAACTTTTCCTATATTACGTATATTACTCTGTATAATACATTCGAATGCGGGAAAGTAAAAGGTAGACCAGTGAATGTGCCATTCTGTAGCACCAGTAGTTAATTGTCTAACTTGGGTATTAATGCTTGATTTAGGTGCACGTGACAGAAATAAACAACTGATGGCATGCGATTACACCCATTGAACAGATTGTGTTTCATGCGAATTGCTTGAAAAATTTATAATAAACATCGTAAATTAATAATTTTAAAATTATACAGCGTTTCCTATATATTAATAAGAATACCATTAAAGTACATATTTAGAAATGATAACGCAAATTTGACTGAACAATACTGAAAATACTAAATTGAGTCTATGTATAGATGATAATAGTATATTATGGTGGATAGTTCAGAGTTTGTCGTAATTCAAAGATGTTTTAAAATTATCAATTCCTGGAGGGATAACAATCTCTGTTGTTTTTTAATCCGCGTCTCTTCTTCGAAACTGCCAACCATTCTTAATAAGTTCAAACGAGTCTGATGAGGCCCAAGATGGAATAGCCTGTCATGATCAGTCACATTTTCATACCGGGAAGAGTCGTCTTAATCAACCGACAGATATAGGAACACAGATATACCAAATGAGTAATTAACGGCCACCAAATTCGTTACTGTGAACAAGATTTGAAAGTTAATAATAAATTTCGAGACGATGTGAGAATTGACAATTTATATATGTATTGGTGATATTAATCTTCCAGGTTTTGGAGACTCCGGCGCAAGTAGCGCGCGCAGGTTTAATTTGACAGTTTAGAAAGTGCAGAAGCGGTATGGGAGCACGGACGCGGAAGACATCACCGCCCAACAAACTTCCAAACTAAGGGATCTTCCCCCCTCCCCTTCTCACCAACCCCAGCACAGCTCACGGAATCGACGTCCGCGAGTTAGAATCCTGTGGAACGCAGCCTTTACAGACAGAAAACAAACTTCGGCGTCAGATACTAGAACTAATTGCTAGAATTAGATTTGTGTGTTCTTTTCATGAGGTTAACCTCTCAAGACTGTTCCTAGACACAGCTTCTGGAAAGAAGAACAAAACAGTGTAACTGTGTCGACGAAGAAGTGTGCGCAATTGTGGTGAAACTTTAGCGGAACAAACGCATTTATGTAAAATGTGTTTGGGAACTGTATGAGAACGTATGCTGAAGTCTAGTATTAAACCCCCTGAAACTAAGTACTCCAAGGAAGAAATCTTGTTTCATAAACCAACTTAACTTGCAATCTGATATTTTGTTCATTGTATTCAACGTTATAAACAAGAAGTTCACATATTTGTCTTTGAATGTGTACTTACTTCACATTTACTACGGCTAAAGGTGGTCATAATCTAGGAAACAGCGAAAAAATAAAGGAATATGAAGTGGATGTTAGAGAAATAGATACAGATTTAAGTCTACATACCTAACACTACCTTAAAATAATGCTTTTTATTCCTTCTTATTAAAAAAAAAACAAAAAATTAGGAATCTCGATATTTACAAGTAAAAGAAAACTACTAGACGTGACGAATTGCACTTTGACTTTCAAAATATGAAGAATTTGAAGAACAAGATGTGATCTTTTTGGGCCTTATTACATTTTTGGTGGCCCGGCGCTTCTCGATACTAAGCTACTTCTCGATACGACACTGTTCAGTGTCGAGCAGATTCTGCAACTCCATGTGAAATTAAACAATTTTTTTAATTTACTCTTCTATGCGATTGAATTACACAGATGTACATCTCTATTAGGTAATAAAGTTAAATAATATTGCAGAATAGGTGGTAGTTGCCCGATCCTGTATTTTCGCATGGACAACTTTACGTAGCTTTTTCAAGAGTAAAAAGCATTTATAATATTTTTGTTACTATCAATGAAAGCTGTTCGCTAACTGTCAAGGATGATTATACAATTACTTCGAATGTTGTTTTTAAGGAAGTGTTGCGAATTGTTCTAAAAACATGTCTACAATACTGAATAAAACATTATTGAAAGTTTGTTTCAAACATCAATTGCATTGTTTTTTATTTGATACTCTAAGTCAATGAAAGTTACCTTTATACATGTTTTTAAACGAATAAACTTTAATTTGCGTTTTTAAAATTTTAATATAGTTAATATTTTAAGTTTTAGTACACAGCCCAAAAAAGGAATTATTTCAGCAAATATCGACAAATTAAAAAAAATCAGTCAATGTTATGTAACACATAAATAATACCCCCTATGTAACGCAGGATAACGCTTCCTTAGACCCTCTCCCCGTCTTTAGCGTTACGTAATGATCGACCCCTAAGAAGGAAATCGGACAGTTCTGTTCTCACCGCAAAAACACCAACAGTGGCAACGGAGGCCTTTATGGAACAGCAAGGAGACATCTGGACAGCTGGGAGGAGGGGAGGCGGAGCCTGCAGTTATAGCAGCAGCGCCATCAAAGCAGCAGCAGCGAGGGGAGATCGGGGTGGCCGTGGAAACATCGGAGATGGGCCATCGGCAACGGGGCGGTGGCTAACGCAAATATCAATATCGAAAAAGCGAAGCGACTCCGGCATCGCGGCCTGGCGCCCCCAGCGCCCAGAGCGCGGTCTGGCTGGCGTCTGCGCTGCCCTCCCCCGCGCGCGTAGCGGCCCCGGGGAGACCAACGTGGCAATGGCGGCGGTGGTGGCGCTGGTGGCTGTGGCAGCTGTGGCAGTGGTGACTGTGGCGGAGGTGGTGGTGGCGGTTGCAGTGGTGGCGGCGGTGGCGGCGGCGGCGGCGGCGGCGGTGGCGGCGGTGGCGGCGGTGGCGGCGGTGGCGGCGGTGGCGGCGGTGGCGGCGGTGGCGGCAGTGGCGGCAGTGGCGGCAGTGGCGGCAGTGGCGGCAGTGGCGACAGTGGCGACAGTGGTGGTGGTACCGGAGGCAGAGGCAGTGGCGGCAGTGGTGGTGGTACCGGAGGCAGAGGCAGTGGCGGCAGTGGTGGTGGTACCGGAGGCAGAGGCAGTGGCGGCTTTGGAGGCGGTGGCGGTGGCGGTGGCGGTGGCGGTGGCGGTGGCGGTGGCGGTGGCGGTGGCGGTGGCGGTGGCGGTGGCGGTGGCGGTGGCGGTGGCGGTGGCGGTGGCGGTGGCGGTGGCGGTGGCGGTGGCGGTGGCGATGGCGATGGCGATGGCGGTAGCGGTAGCGGTAGCGGTAGCGGTAGCGGTAGCGGTAGCGGTAGCGGTAGCGGTAGCGGTAGCGGTAGCGGTAGCGGTAGCGGTAGCGGTAGCGGTAGCGGTAGCGGCGGTGGCGGTTGCGGTAGCGGTAGCAGTAGCGACGGTGGCGGTGCCGGCGTTGGCGATAGTAGTGGTTGTGGGGGTGGCGACGTGAGCGATGGTGGTAGTGGTGGGGGCGGTCGCGATAGTGGCTATGGTGGCGAGAGTGGCGGATGCAGCGGGAGCGGGGTGGCGACGGCGGTGGAGCTGCGTCAACACAGCGCTCAACAAGTCATCTCTTAGCAGAAACGCAATAACTGGCGGGCGCAGACAGGGGTTGGAGCACGTCTACGAGACTGTGAGGGTAAGATGAACTAAAAGTATGTACTACCTAACTGTGAGCAATTAAGTTTTCCTAAAGAGGGCTTAAGAGCATCGTTGGTCACATGTGCTCTGTCCCCGATCTACCCTGCCCTACACCGTCCTGAACTGACTCGTACCTATCATACCCCATCTCAACCCTCCTCGTCCCGCTCAGCTCTATTCTGTACCTCCTCACCCAGCCACTCCTTAGGATATGGTTGCTTCAATCATGTATGATTGAAGCCGGGATCACACTCCCGGCAAACATCCAGTAACACTATGGACCACTTACTCAAAGCTAAACTATTCAACTGAAATAAATGAAAATGTAACTTAACAGAAACTTCAATGGTATTTTAGAAACGTTCGGTTTATTGATAGTTCTCAATATATACGTGGAGATGGTAATTAATTTCAAATCGCTCGAGTCGGCCCAAAGCGATTGGGGAATTTTCTTTTTTTAAGAGATTCTATGAATATTTAAGGCGCTAAAACTGACCGTCGGACAGACTGTTAGATACACAGACAATCTGGCAATTAAACAGAAAGGCAGACATGTAGGTAGTCAGGCAGGCAGTCAGACAGGCAGGCAGTCAGACAGGCAGGCAGTCAGACAGGCAGGCAGTCAGACAGGCAGACAGTCAGACAGGCAGGCAGTCAGACAGGCAGACAGTCAGACAGGCAGGCAGTCAGACAGGCAGACAGTCAGACAGGCAGGCAGTCAGACAGGCAGTCAGACAGGCAGACAGGCAGTCAGACAGGCAGGCAGGCAGTCAGACAGGCAGGCAGTCAGACAGTCAGGCAAGCAGGCAGTCAGACAGGCAGGCAGTCAGACAGGCAGGCAGGCAGGCAGGCAGTCAGACAGGCAGGTAGGCAGGCAGTCAGACAGGCAGGCAGTCAGACAGGCAGTCAGACAGGCAGACAGACAGGCAGACAGGCAGTCAGACAGGCAGGCAGTCAGACAGGCAGGCAGTCAGACAGGCAGGCAGGCAGGCAGCCATTTTTACCGAAAACAAATGTTCTTAATCTGTTACTAATTCCTTACCACGCGTCCGCAAATAGCTGCCACGAGACTCGCTGGCTAGTACGTTACAATATAATGGAGAAATTGGCTACATTAGTGACCGTTGCTAAATGCCTACTTTTAGGTTCTGTCCCGCCCGCTCTTGGGTGCACGTATTTTCCATTTTATTGATTTTCACAAATAAAAACAAAAATGTTATTTCATTCATGTTTAAGAGTCAGCAATTTAATTATAATGTAGGTGAAATGTTTAATAATTTGTTGGGAAAAAGTTTGAATTTAATAATTAAAATTATCTCAAGTACAGAATTTTATATAACAATAAATTAATATCTAAACTTTCCAAATCTTCTGTCCTACATTTCGATGTTAGAACGAAAACGAGTTCCGCTTTGTCTTAGTCACGTAGCTCATGGCCATTATCAAACTTCATTATTTGTCACAAAAGCTCTACCATCTATTCTTTTGTTTTGGTACTTCGGCAATAACTGCGTCAGTAGGCGAACGTCCACCAAATTACAAAGTGCCGAGTGCAGGTGTGAAAAGTTTTCCGTCTATTCACATTCAATAGCGACAAGAACTCAACTTCTGGACGATCTGCACGGCGAATAGGTTCCGAAACGGCGACGATATCGACTTTTCAACAGCATCGGCTCACTACGGCACTTCACGCAGTCAAGCACCTGCGAACGGCGAGGTGGCTTGTTGGTCGTTAGACGGAGAACGCACATTCAGTAGGTTCTCCCGCACGCGCATTGGAATGGTTAAGCGCGCTGGGTGAAAGGGGGCGTAACCTCCAGCCTCAATCCTAATAACTTTGCGGGTTATTAGATCCTAAGAGGCCTCGTCATGCCCCCGATCTCTATCTCGGGGACATTGGTCTGAATGCGAGGGGGAGGGGGGAAACTCCATGATGTTTTCACCCTCAAATGTCTGTATTATTTACGGAGATCTCAACGAAATCTGATTTTAAATACAATGTGTATTCTCGTTGCAAACGACAAGTGACAAGTCAAAAATTCGGTTTTTTAGTTAGGTGGAGAAAATACTTGTAGAATAACGTATATTTACAAGTAAAACCTAGGCAGAGGTAGTCCTCAAGACAGTGTATATATCTAGTAAAACATTTTACCTTTGGGCGCAAAATAAACAATAATGCTGAGAACAAGGCAATTCTACACAAAATTAATAGTTTTAAAAGTGTTACTTTCTAAGTGTACTTACCATGTGACTGATTTGTTGGTCTCCATAATTATAATAGTTTCAACTGTGTAAATGTTAATTTACATAATAAGCAGAATTAAATTTGATTTGATATAGGGTGAAAGAGAGTATACGAACGAGTATTCTTGGATGTGGCGTGAAATGCCACATAATGAACGTGTTGTAGAATATCATCTACGATATAAGTCAAATAAATGCAAAGACCACATGACACTTGCATGACTTTGCACATGTTATCACATAAATCTAAAATAATATACTGTGTTGCATTTTCAACATAGCGCATAAAAATTTACAAGCAGATATGCTCGTCGAAGAAAGAAGAAACTAGTGCTACAACAACACAGATACTGCCTCATTCTTCCCAGAAGTGAATTATTGAGCCAGATTCGACAATCGTGATGTCATTTGAACGCTCTTTGGAGTTATTTAATCATCTAAAATTCAAATTCTCCTTTACTTGCAAAAGTATTCGCAAATGTAGAATAATTTGTACATGATACAATGATTATATATGGGTGCCATTCATCTGATCAAACCATGTCACCAGGGTGCGATGATCTGACCATTAACTCGAATTGTGAGTAAATTAAAAATTACAATAAATGTTCGTTTCCCATTGTTGCAGAGGGAGGTCAGAATCAAGTTTACACGCCATTTCTTCATCAATTTTTTGCAACACTTTATAAAACTTTAGTTTAAATTAAGTTCATGCATATGAAAATTAGGATTTTGATATTCACTTCTGAAGTTAAGTAAATAGTATTTTTTCATTACACTCAGAGCTTGATTTCTGGTGGAACGCGACGGAACGGCGTTCCGGTACCTCGGGAATAATCATTAAATTGTACTATAAATATATATTTCTATTAAATTAATAATTAAATTGGGGCGCGTTCCGAGACCTAAAATGTCATTTACACATTTACTGAAAAATTTTGTTGCCATTTTTGAAAAAAAATCGAATATGTTCTAAGGGCTTTATGAAAGTCACCGAAAGGTAAAAGATTCGTCTAAAATTCGAGGGAGAGCGACATCAGCACGATCGATGTGGCAATATCAATTTTGGAGAGAATCTTAATTTTACGTTTAAGGCGTTGCGTTAGTATTTTTAACACCTACAGTCAGAACGGAAGGGGAGAAAATCGGTTTTGAGAAAAATCACTTTTTTGGTATCAAGAACCCTCATAACATGTAATTTGACTTAACTATGAACACAAGACAACACAGAAATAACTCTTTTAATTATGCGTAAAAAATGACGAAAAATACACGTTTTTGGAATTAAAAATCCACCAAACTGACTTTTCTGCCAAAATAGCCACATGGTTTTCTGTGACATTATGTAACTTTTTCTTTACGGAATTCATGAAAAATTTAAAAAAAATTGGAAGCGTAGATAATCCTTCCTTTTTCTTCATTTTACATTTACATGAACAACTAATTATCGAAATATAATACGCGACTCTGTGGAAAGTATGTAAAAATAAACAAAGAATTAACTTGTTTTTAGAAGACTAGGCAGACAGTCACTGCATAAATATTTTTTTATGAAGATGGTAGAGCGATAAGGACGGCAGAGGGAGCAGGTTGAATAGGCAAAAGCAAGACAGTAACTATTGAAAACTGTCTGACAAGGTATTCTATTTGTTACTGAGAATATAACTATTTGCACGACTCTTCGGTGCTCGTAATTTCAAAGAACTGGCGTTACCATGGTCTTCTAACTCTTTTCCTGAAATAAAAACGTGTTTGAAAAACGGAGCAGGAAGTGTTCATTCTAAATTGTGACGCCTCAGTTCGAGAGCAGGCAGACAAACGCCGACACACTCCTCGTCGAGTTAAATCAATGTTTTTGCGAGCAGTTATTCTCTAGTTAACAGAATTTTCGTGATTCTCGTAGGTGTTTTTCGCGTTATCCAGTGTTTCTGAAACAATATGACGAACTACAAACATCCCGTGTTTATTTCCTGATTTTAGTTGTCTAGAAACAATTCCCCAAACGAACAATTCAGATGGTTTTATATTGCATCCATGTAAATCGTAGTTGTGTTTCAATGAATCATAGTACGTCATTTCAAGTTAAAAGTTATTATTAAAATTGAAATTTTGAATAAACCCACACGTTTGTGAAAAAATAGGTTTTCAATTAAATAAACAGAAAATATGATTATTGGGACAAAACGAATTGAAGGAAGAAAGAATAATCGACATCAAGACATCAGTAATACGTATTCTTGACGCAAGGTTGTTTTTACTACACAGATATTATAAACTTTGCGTAGGTTAATTATTTAAAAATACATTTAATACAATTTGCAATACTGTTGCATGTAACGCTGTTGCAAATTTAAGAAGTGATAATAAATTAAGGTTTGTGATTTATTTCTTGTGTTACGAAGGAAATGTGCTAGAGGCAATATTTAAGGGGGCAAGATGTTTTACATCAAAGATATCGGTATTTTTTTAGGACAGTGTATATTGATAAGCGTAAATGTTTTGCTTCGTAGTAGTTACTTTAAGTCAGTGTCTTCAGTAAATGATTCTTCAGAAAGTCTATCGATACCTCTGTGGGAACGTATGAAATCTGTACAATCAACACAATTTGTACAGAAATTGTTTTGACTTACTCTGAACATTCATCAGTTCACTATCAACAGTGTCCACTTCCAACTAATGAGCAATTCATCATTTTGATCAATTCACTGGTCATCAGAAATAAGCTTTTGTCTCGCCTGTATCGTATGCATTTAGAATGAAACAACCTCGAGATATATAAGGCGTGACAGACACATAGTTGACTATTACATGAATATATGTAATTGTCAACTACCCGTCACCTTGCTGGACGGAGTTAAGCTTGGAGAATATGTTCCGCAGTCGTAAAGAAATCCAAATTGTGACCGTGTTACTGAGTAACAATGAATTTTAATGATTAAATTTGTTCAAAGAAATCATTTATCATGTTGATAATTAAATTTGTTCAAAAAGCAGCTGGGCGTAAACCAGACGGTCCGGGCTCGAATTCCGGTCTTGTCAAGCAATTCTTTGAACGAATTTAAATATTACATGAACAGTCATATTGGGGACTCTTACAGGAAAGGGAAATTAAGGAAGAGAGAACATCAATTTTTCTTCCAGAATTGGAGCAATTAAACACACATTTCTCAAACAGTCACGCAAGCATGTCGGCGAAATATCATTTTTTTAAGTATTGTTAGGAGTTACAGAAGGATAAAAGAACATCTGCATCATACGCCGTCGCTGATCTCGACACACAAGTCCTTACAGAGCTACATACAAATATGTGCCAGCGAATATTGCCTTTTTCGAGATCGAAGCCGGATGGATTTTTCCAATATTGAATGGGCGCCGAGCACCCATCTAATTCGGAGCAGTGGATATGAATTCCTATGCGTGTACTTCACTTCACTGGAAATTCAATTTTCGGTTCCAAATTATAGTCGTTATGAAACAATATCAAAGCGATTAACGGATCTGTCAATATTATTCGAGAAGAGCTGCGTTGTTCCTTTGACAAGACTTTCCACATGAAGGCGCCCAAAGGCACGACAGCAACGCCTCGAAACAAGCAACGAGCAAGAACTCATAAGAGGGCACCAAAGGGTTGTCACTGTGAGACCAACGGTTACATGATTGGAAACATTTCGACGTGTGGCAAACAAAAATGTATTTACATAAGTTTCTAATACGTATGATAGCTGAAAATAAATTGTGATTTGTAAAAAAGTATCCAAAACGTAGAGAACGTTTTCAGCTGAGGAATAAAAACAAACAAATAATGGAGAAATGATAAATTAAATATTTTACGTAAACAATTAAACTTGTTATATTACTATACATATAAATATCATGTTTGTACACAGAAAACCACTGCCGTGGATACTTTCTAATTAATTTGAAATACTCAGTAAAGATCGACAACGACATACAACGAATTACCATTTTCAAGTAATTTACATTACGTGCGTGCTATTCATAATTGATTTTTGAATATAAGAGCAAAGAGAGTTGTTCGTACCATTTGATAAAAATAGTTTTTGCTCACATTTAACGGGAACTAGTTGTATCCGTAAACGAGCTACATACTTTATTGGGTAGAACTGCTGACGACATTAATAAATCCCACATTCCTTTCGCATCTTGATAATTAGCATCTTAATAAAACGTGCACGAATTATAGAACAACCATAATTTCATTTGTACGCAGTGAACATCAGACATTTATATAGTTGGATGGTTTGTACTATGTACAACCGATTTGGTGCGTCATTAATAATGTCGACTTTCTTTAATGTGTGAGACACTATTACCATATCACATATAAAAGTTAATTTGTTCATATTATTAATTGTAAAAATATTAAATTTTGCAATTTTTATTTTAACAAAATAAGTCATAGAATATAAACAATAGTAAAGGTTGACACCCCTTGAGTAAAGAGGCTAAGTACGAAGACTCTAGAAATTAATTAAAAGTTACGTACATCGCAGAATATTTGAAGATTAATTGCGACCTCATTTATTTCACTAGCTTTCATCCACGAAGTCCATCATTAAGCTACATGCTGAAAACCTTCCTAATGCTCCAACTCCCACGCATTTACAAACCGCCAGTACGCTGCCATCCTCTCATTCACAACCCTCCACACAGCCGCGGTCGCCAGTCCACCCAACCGCTTGTCGGTGTGCCTTCCCACCAACCACCCCACCCCCCGAAAAGAATCGATATTTTCAATACCACTAGTACCTTCCCGTCGATTCCCAGCGGTGCGTCGGCGGCGGGCAGCTATCGATAGCGCCATTCGGTAAACACTACAAGAGCGCGCCAAAGTCCTCGTCACTGCCGTGGAACTCCGACGCAGCACAGGATACGGGAAGGAAAACAAAAACGAGGAGAGTCCGCGTCGCATCAGCCAGAACGCCTCCCTCCAACCACCCGACACCCGCGCGCGAAGGAGTGAAGGAGAGAAAGAGAAAGCGAAAAAACGAGATTTTCGGAAAAGGGTGCCGTGCCATTTTGCTGAGTACGTTGCAATTTCCACATTCATCAATAGTGAACAGAATCGATCTGATGAGGCTCCGGGCAGAGAGACGGAGCGTTGGGCTGAGAGCGAGGAGGAGGAGGAGGAGGAGGATAATGCGAGGCGTAGGGGGAGTGGGAGGTGGGGAGGGGGCGTGGCGCCGCGCCGCGCCGCGCCGGGACGAAGAGAAATGAAGGAAGCGCTGCCTGGGACGAGCGCAGGTGAGATGAGAGCTCGAGGCAGATGGACGGCGAAATCTGCTAAGCCGGGCATTAGCCGGAAATATAGTACAGCGCCCGTCGGCGTGTGGGCAGCGCCAAGCCAGAGAGGGGAGCTACCGCATTTCTGCGGTTCTTGCCGCTGCAAAAATTAATTAAGAGGTACGCATTATACATAAAATATTTTGTGCGTAACGTTTTAAATTTATTACAGAAAATGAAAAACAGATAATATATTGATGGTACCGCATAACATAATTTGTAATAATATTTCTCTTTGTGTTTTGTATTATTTAATACATGACAAAATATATTAATATTATGTAATACTATCAAAAATACAAACATATTCTGTTTTGTTATTCATTACATTGACAACGCAAACTCATTTATTTTATTATTTTTCATGATATAAGCAGAGTTTATATTAAAAACAATGTTTTACTGCTGTAAATATTAATTTACTATTAATATAAATTTCGTAGTTTAAAATGTCTGCTTGTTAAAACCTCTTCAACACAAAACGCATTAATAAATTAAATTCCATGACCAAATGGCGCAAATAATTCATTTAGATAAGATAATACTAAAATAAAATGAAAATAATTAGAATGTCCGTAAATCTCCTTGTTTACTCAACGCTAGAGGTAAGAGCTAAGGCCTGGGAAAGGAACCTCGACGAAGAAGAGAAAAGGAAGGAAGAGTATACGAAGCGGAGAGGGTGGAAAGAAGAAATGAGAACTCACGACAGATGGACGACGATATCTGCAAAGCCGGGCATTAACTGAAAATATACGTTGTTCATCAAACCGGGATTTAGATTCTCATCTCGAGGCGTATTGAGCAAGTGGCGCGAAAGGGGGTTCCGCCGGCTCCGGAGCTCGGCAGCGCGCGCGCCGGAGAGGACAGAATGCGGCCCCGCCCCTCCTCCGCGGAGGCACAATGGGAGTTCTGATTCGGCGCCATTGACGCAGTCTTTTTGTCGCGTTACCTGTCCGCTCCGCATGTGAGTGAGAGTTGGTAATTTTCTCGCTGTAAAGTAGCACTTGGGAGCCGTTGCCTACTGAGTGATGAACTACGGTACGGTGGATCTTCTATATTTTCACATTTTCAGACTGGACGTAAATGCTAGTTTGATTGGTGGTTTTTAAAGTAAATTCTCAGTGAAAACATTAGTCAAAGTTTAATTTAAATAATAGAGTAACCAAGTTTTTCATTTTCTATTACAAAATATTAATTAAATGAACCATGACTTTCGAAGGCTAACTTCTAATTAACTTTGTTTTTTTTTCATACATTATGGTTCGTATCGATTCTTAGCCAGTGGCGTTAGATTCCTGAGAAGAAAATCAAGTTCAATTATTTTATAAATCAGGTAATACCGTCGTTTGGTAAAATGAAAATATGGTGCTTACAAAATATATTAACCACCACTTCTTAAATTTAAAGGGGAAAAGAATTGCAGATAAGAAAATAATATTTTTTAATTGGAAATAAGCCACTTCATGCAAGAGGTTTTGAACGTACGTGTCTCCTAAATGTGTTGTTCAATTTTTAATTATTGAAGTGCAGTGATTCCTGATATCAATATTATGTAATCTATAATTTTCGCAATTTGGCTTATTAAAGAAATATTTTTAAATTATTTATTTTCTTCAAAATCATATTCATAAATAATATCATGTACAATATTTTCAAAACATGCGAATTTTTTGCGTCTTTTTCAGATAAATTTAAGACATTTCAGGCATTTTAAAAAAATACCTAAACAATTGTTGTCTCAAAAAAGTCTTAAAAATGCTGGATTACAAATTGTGGATCAAAGAATTAGCATCTTTAAATTTTGAAATATACAATTGGTCAGAACCTGTTTGACTCTTGTAAAACTACATTATTATTGATTGAGATTGTTTTCTTAATGCAATATATTCCTCAATGTTATATATTTCAATAAGTTTTACAAAGTACATTTGCTTTTCATAATACTAATAGTTTTTGCAAATTTAAATTTATTGCGACAGTTTTTGCACTTTATGTTTCAGAACTACCGCAATATTAAGAATTCATTGTAGCAACACCAAAACTTAGAACCACTCGCCGCAGATTAGTGACTAGATTGTTCTTCGGAAACCTAAGAGCTTGAGTTTTAATCATTTCGGCAGTATTTTTTCTTTAAACTTTTTGAAAGCATACA
This sequence comes from Gryllus longicercus, assembly GCA_038098605.1. NCBI lineage: Eukaryota > Metazoa > Arthropoda > Insecta > Orthoptera > Gryllidae > Gryllus > Gryllus longicercus. The sequence goes on from JAZDUA010000020.1 coordinate 5,010,473, forward strand.
CACACAAAATTTAATGGTCACAAGGCTATTTTTATGATGCGTTTTGAAAATTCGAAAATTGATATTGTAGATTATTGCCACAAATAATATGGGAAAGTATGTACTTTAGTAGCTCCTCTACTTCCCTACACAATATTTCGTATATACGTATTACTTTATCAGAAAGTTAAAAGGTTATCTATTGGCGTCACTATTCAATAACGGCAGCTGCTGCTATGTAATAACATCACTTACAGTTATTCAATCAAGCCAGTTGCAGCAATTGCGCTGTTTCGAGTATTATTTCGCATTTTCTCTTGGATTATTAGCATACAGCATCACTTAGCAATTGAAGCGAAACAATTCAGTATCAACTTGCTCGAAAACCTGCATCTATGCATCAGCTTCAAACACTCACACACTTACCAACTCTTTTTGAAAAATGCACGAGCGCTGTTCAGATGTTCTTCTAGAAAAAACTTGGAATGGGATTTAGTTTCTTATGAGCGAACGTGTAGAGACCAACGAGATTTCTAACTACATACTCTGTATAATTAATTTCGTATGCACGAAAAAATGGAGATGAAACTAAGCATCCTCTGACTATAAGGTGTCATTGATTTTGTTAAATACCTAATATTATAAGAAAAATACAAAAACAATGAGTTTCTATTTTCACTAAAAAATTCAAATATTTGATTGTATTATTCCACCTACTCTCATTGTGTACATGCCCGCTGAATTATCATCACAGTGCTTCATATTTACGATTCAGCTGACTCATCTGACAACAAGTATTCAAGGTGGTGGTCGCCCGCAATTAAATATTTGCTATTGAATATTTGCTTCCTGGAATGTAAAGAACTATTGTACTGTGAATACGAACGTTATATCCGTTTTTTGAAATATTCGTGAATATTTTTCCCTTTAAAGTATTCGATATGGGAGCGTATAATTTAATAGATATTTTAAGATAGATTATTCTATGATGTTCTTGAACTGTGTTTTACTTTGAAGAAAATCATTTTGTAAGGTTTTGCAGAACAATAGTATTTGCACTAATATTGCTCTTTCTAGTGAGGAGTATTTGTTGCACGCCTGATACCGGAACATTTTTGTTCTCCACCACACATTTTTGTTCTCCCGGCAATTTGCAACAGAGTATTCAAGTTACTTTTCCTTCCTCCTGTCCAGGGTGACCTCTGCGGCTTTCCTTGTATTTCTGTCTCCATGAAAATTCCGCAAGTTTTATCGCCTAGACTACACCTCTTCGAATCCCTTTTTACTGTCTTGCCTTCATTCGCAAGAAAAAAGTATAGTAAACGTGCGACGAAGACTTGCGAAACGCGGTGAATTTTCGAAGAAAAAAAATTATTGCCGGGTTCTGATAACAAATTCTTTTGCTAAATGAACTCAATTACTTTCTCTAACACATGGTGAAGCAAGAATCTATATTTTGTGGGTCTTTTATACCGAAAAATCGATTGACAACAGAACTTATATTTGTTCGTCTCTTTATCCGTGTCTGTCTGTGTTCAACACTAACGGCAAACCCGTTTAGCCTATTTTACTTCAAAACCGGATGTTCCTGGATCAATTTGATGAACTCGAAGCGAGTTTGAAAAGGAAATTTTGGTTTTGAGGATACTTTACATGAAACCTGAAAGTTTCAAACTTCTCTCCTCATTTTTATAATTAACTTTTTCCTCAAACCGCCCAGGGAACGCTCAAAAGAAAGCACAGGTTTTATTTTAATTGAATGATTAATCGAATATTGCAAAACTCCAATTTTTTCGGCGCCTTCCAACAATTACAATATTGAAGATACATATTTCTCTAATTTTAATAAAATCTTTGTTCGAAGGCAAGTCTTCAAAGAAGGTCAAGAACATTTTTTTGGAAATTTTAGTAGTTATGCGTAATTTTGCGTGAAATATGGAGAATTTAAAACTTTTTAAAACACTTACTATGTTAAAAAGGCTAATTTTTGCTTTAAATTTACTCCTCGTACGTATTAATGAACGGTAAAAATTAAGGGCTAGTCTCTTTTCAAGCAAACTGTATTTTTGAAAATTGCAACAAAAAAAAATGCAGAAAGTTAACATTCCAAAACTACAATATTCAAGTTAGAGATTTTTGTTCTGAACAAAATCTCCTTTCTAAACAATCGGATCTTGTGAAAAAGGTCACGTATTGTCTTTGAATTGTAGTTTTTGCTTAAGGTGCTTGAAATTAATGCAATTTATAAAAAAATATTTTAAAAATTGCTACACATTTTTTTCTTTTTTTCCAACGGATAGAAAAAGGGACACTTAAAACAATGGCGCAGGATTCATTTCCAATGATCTCTCTGGATTTTACACAAACGCGAATGTTAGAAATAATGCGAGAAAATATGTGCTGTTGTAGCACCTGTAGTTCTTTCGCTTCAGTTCAACCAGAGCTTAGGTATGACGTCCACACATGGTCTGTACTAGTGAAGTTTCTCTTCAAAAGAACAAATATAGCATATGTGGTATTGCTCTAAAAATGAGAATGAGGGTTGGTGACGAGGGAAAGATTGCGTGCACATGTGTGTGTGTGTGTGCGTGTGTGTGTGTGCGTGCATGTGTGTATGCGTGTGTGTGTGTGTGTGTGTGCACGCGCACGCGCTGCTGTCGTGCATCAGTCAGGGCTCCGGAAAGTGTTCTATCTGTGGAGTGTGCCGCTGTGCTTTGCGTATATTCTTTACTCCTTTCAGTGCACATGCATCTCTCAGATTGTCATTGGATATGCCTTTAGATCACCAAGTCTCCCCAAAACATGGTGACCCGTTCTTCAAAGATTGTGGCGATCCGGAGATTCCTATCTGTGTTCAGAGATAATTCTTCACAATAAGTAAAATTCTATTCGGTCTGGAGGAACATGGGACAAGTGCCTCCCAAGTCACGAATGCTTAGATTGGGTGTTCGAATACAAAACAAAACATTGCTGTTCTCAAGCGTGTTTGTGATTTGTTGTACATTCCCAGAAACTCATGTAACACCCCTGTACACTAATATTTTCATAATTCCTTATCCTGAGCGGAAACTGCGTGTGATCTATGCGCATGATTGAGGAACTGGTTCAGTAACCCTGGAATATTGGTTCCAGTACAGAGTTGAAGGACAGACTACCTCATATCAGAAGTGGGTTAAAGCAAAAGCAGAACTACCAATTGCTTGGAACATCCATTGGACCGTGTGCTTAGAACCTTCAATTATTGCTTTATAAACGTTTATATTAATACATTTATTCAACCTAGTTCCCTGCAGCAACAAATATGTTGTTGAACAAACCACACAAAATGGCTTTCCAAAACGTTGCATACACACTACTCAAAGCCAAAAAATAAAATACTCTTGTATAACCCTCCCATAAATCAAATATTTCAACAATAATCTTCCCCGCAAATACTGCAAAAACATAACAAAAGGCTGGAGGCTGCATAGCTTCTATTTCTGCGCGCATTGAAAATTAGCAATACTGATATTTTTCCATTTTCCCCCGAGTTCCTGTGATTCTAACGAAACACTAGACACCTCTCACATGTCAGGATAATACAGAGTTTTTACCGAGTAGAGAGAAAGAGCTACTGCTACCGCGGCAGAGAGAAAGGCCTGTAATGATGCGCGAAAAACGGCGAATTTTCGGCATAAAAACTCTTATTACAGTGCCCTAGTAACAAAAAGTAGAGGTCGCATTAGGATCTGCTTGCCTTCAGCATCAGTTATGGCTTCGTACACCTACGATAGCGCATCAAGTGGTACAGACGTTACCGGACCGCCTCCGACCGCGCGGCCATTCCGCCAGAGGCCGCCGCAGTGTTTTGACGCCGTCCGAAATGCGGAGCCGGCAGGCGCTGAGTGTGGGGCGGTGAGAGTTGGGGATCGGGGTGCCACATGAATAATGTCCCATGGTTTGCGACCGATGCCGGCCCCCACCGGCGTCCGTGGCGGCGGCAGAGCCAAAGGTGTGGGGGGGGAGAGAGGACTGCCGGGGGTGGATGGGCCGGCGAAGAAGTCGACAGAGGCGGCGGCGGCGGGGGAAAAGCCAGAGCTAGATGGATTGATTGCCTGATTGAGTAGTGGTTCCTGGCGCGTCAACTCCTAAGGTCATCGGTAGTGCACGTACTTTACTCGGGAATTGATGGTGATCTTCCCACACTGGATGGTGAGATCCTACGCCGACCTGCCCGTCGGTTAATGGGGTTTTCCCCGACCAGGTATCTCCCACCAGCGGGGCACCGCCCCAGCCGGATCAAGCTCTAACATCCCGACCGGTCTCCCTACATGTGTGGCAGTGTAGTGCATGTAAGGGAGGACGAAAGGAAGGATGAGGAAGGAAAGATCGCGCGGTCCGTGGCCCGTTTGTTAGGAAACTTCTTCAGCATTCCCCTGGTGTTGACCGGAGAAACCACGGAGAACTACCCAACGGAGAAGCGACCACTGGAATGCTTCTACATTAGTGGACTGAATTTGACCTAGCTGACAAGCTAGTGTCGAAACTCCTGGCACCGTCGGGACTGGAACCTAGGACCTCCCGGTCAGAGGGACTGCAGTGGCAACAGTTGATGCCCTGAGAGATCTCTCCCGGCCCAGAGCTCGAACCCTAGGATCTTCGGTCGACGATGATGTAGAGGCAATGACGTTGCCGCTGAGCCACTGCATTCGATGCAAGAATTGAAATAGACAACCGAGTCATTCAAAAATCGCAATCACTTCTTCAAACTCGATAAAATCAAGTGCAATACAATTACAATACTTGAGATACGATTCATTTTTATCTGGTGTCCTTATCAATTGTTCACTTTGTAATTAGGTTTAAATTAATAATATCTGAACTGATTTAACAACTAATTATCAGATGACAGTAAATGTAAACATAATGTATTCGTTCAAATAAAGCTAAATAAAAGCGTTTGAGATGCACAACTGTTTCTGTATTTGTAGGGATGAGTACCAAAATGAAAATAATTACTTTATAATTAATATCAATAAATAAGTAAATTCATTTGTTAATTTTTATTGTAACATTATAAGAGACTGAATTTGCGTATGACAAATATTATCATAGACAAGTTTTGTTGTTAGGATCATTCACAACATTTTAATATGGATATTAATCTTCAGATCTCCCCATTTGTTGTTAATAGTTTTTTTGGTGCCGAATGCTGTGTAAAATTACCTTCCTATTATCATAGGTACTTTTTTATTAACAGGTTAGGCAGATGGAACTGAATTAGCTCTCTCAACGTTGGAGATCAGCGCGTAAGTTAACCTTTGCCAAATCAATAAACAAACGTCATTGCTCTGAGTTATGAAAATGTAGGAAGTCTAATACTGAATAAATATGATATCATTATATACTAAACCACGCTAAATTTGGTAAGAAGACTGGATTCCTCGTTTGAAAATGTTATTCAATCATAAATTGATGCGTGTGGCAAACCTACGTTGACCAGTCACAATACTAAATCAGTTCTTTTTAGATTAAGAGACTATTAAAAACACCATAATCGGTCTATACATTCGAAATTCATTTAGTTTTTCCTGTTGAAATAAACTAAATAACACTACCTAAATAAAGAGATTTAAAAATGTTTTAACTTCAAACACTTCAGAATATTTTTTATAATTATAATTCTATATTATAACTAAATATATAATGACAAGTCACTCAGGTGGTAACCGATTGCGCGATGAATATCGACTTATCAGCTTACATCGGCGTTTTCTGCTAAATGCTTATTCATAATTTTGTCAGAGGAACATTACTATCTAAAAAATTGCTTAACATTTTGTAAACCAACATACTCTTTACCCATTCACCAACTTAAAAATTCAATTTACCAATGAAACATTAAAATAAAATTCACCCTCGGAGAAAAAAATCCATGACCGTAGCACTACCCAGAATGCCCTCTTTATATTCATCGGCAGATTCGGAGTTGAGTGAACTCTTTGTTCCGATCGTAAGCATCCATAGAGACAACGCATATCAAAAAAATGGTAATTCGGCGTCGGGGTGCGGTTGCGCATTAGCCGCCACCGCGGGAGGGCGCGAGAGGGCGAGGACGGGGAGAGGCAGAGAGGGAGCGGTCCATTTTAACGCAAAAGCCCGTTTAATACGCGCTTAGCGACAACACCGGCCGAGCGCAGCGCGCCGCCTCGAGATAAAAGAGTTCCCGGGAGCTCATAAAATTGTCGACCAACCGAGGAGAGGCAGGCGACTGCAACGCAGCCTCGCTGGCGCCCACGGCCTCTAGGCCTCCGCCGCCCTTGACGTCCCAGCTGCCTATACCGCCCTCGCCCCCTCTCCGTCCTCGTCACCTCCTCCCCATCCTCGTCGCCCCCTCTCCATCCTCGTCGCCCCCTCTCCGTCCTCGTCGCCCCCTCTCCGTCCTCGTCGCCCCCTCTCCGTCCTCGTCGCCCCCTCTCCGTCCTCGTCGCCCCCTCTCCGTCCTCGTCGCCCCCTCTCCGTCCTCGTCGCCCCCTCTCCGTCCTCGTCGCCCCCTCTCCATCCTCGTCGCCCCCTCTCTATCCTCGTCGCCCCGTCTCCATCCTCGTCGCCCCCTCTCCATCCTCGTCGCCCCCTCTCCATCCTCGTCGCCCCCTCTCCATCCTCGTCGCCCCCTCTCCATCCTCGTCGCCCCCTCTCCATCCTCGTCGCCCCCTCTCCATCCTCGTCGCCCCCTCTCCATCCTCGTCGCCCCCTCTCCGTCCTCGTCCCCTCCTCTCCGTCCTCGTCGCCCCCTCTCCATCCTCGTCGCCCCCTCTCCATCCTCGTCGCCCCCACTCTCTTATCAACGCAGCTATCCCCAACCTTAGCGCCTCCCGTTATCGCCGCCCCCCATGAGTCCGCGCCTTTCCCTCTCCATCCTGTCCGATCCTACCGTCTCCCTCTGTCCTCAGCGCCCCCTCTCTCATCCTCTCCCCATTCTCACCGCACCCTCTCCCCATTCTCACCGCACCCTCTCCGTGGTCCCAGTCCCCTCCTGTCCTCAACCGTTTTCGCTGTCTTGCTGTTTCCCGCAACCTTTCAATCCTTACAAAACCCTATCAATCCCCGTCTCCTGCACTCCGACCTATCCTCCTACCCTCTTACCGTCAACGCCGCCATCTCCGTCCTCCCCTTCCTCTATTACGATGTACTTCGGAATGCTCTCTCTCTATCTAAAAGTCATGTTACATCGTCCAATATACTCTAGTAAACACGCATTTGCTCCCTGCCGCTTTCACATAATCAAGAAATATTTTCCTCGTAAAGCGTCGGTTGTTAGATGTATTATTCTGCATCTACTGCTATTAATAATGATCTCATCGCAACACGAACAAGAGCCAAAAGCATATGTTGACGTTCACTAACGTACCTCCTACCTTCACCGAGAATCTCATGAGAAGATTTAGTCTGGTTCTTTTCTTAATGGCGCTATTTCTGGCTCTTTCCATTGCTTTTTCTCATTGATTGATTATAATTTTCATACAACTATTGTTCTCAAAATATTAATGTTTTTTCATTATTTTAACTATTATTTTATTATACATACCATCTTTCATTAAAGCCAATATTCTTGATTACGTTTATTACATGCTACTCCTACGCGTGTATGGCGTGGATAATCGCATGTGCAATTCACCCTCAACACTGTCACATTTATTTTTTCCGTGTTTATGTTAACACACAAGTATTTAGTGCATCAGTATTCCCTATTTCCATAACTTTTCATAAAAGAAATTTGCGCTATGGAGATACAAGCAGAATTCTCACTACATTCCTTTCGTCATTTTTAACCAACTTGTATATACAAGTACTATCATGTTTCTGCTTTAAATAATACCCTAGCTTACGAGTCTCTTCCCTTTTATGAAGTGCTCTTAAATGTACCAGGATTCATCATGCATATACTACTTTATTCACATGTATTTTTTCTGCTATTTTTTGAAAAACTTCAAGATTCTCTTTCCGAGACCACACATCTAATATTATCAATGCGCATTAAAATCAAAATTAAATAGTTAAATTCCAATCACCACATTTCATCTATATTATTAGTTAAACAATAACATACTGAAAATCATTAAATAAGTTCACATTTTAGTTTATTTAATCTAAAACATTTTTTAGTGAGTCTGAGTATATAGACTAATAACAATATTGTAAATGAAGCTCGGTGATTAAGTATAAATTCTCGGAGATAATCTTGGCTACTCTTTTAGAAAGAACTTCGGAGGAATAAAAGAACGCTTTTCTCGATTGGTTTTGCTTTCCTCACCCCCCCCCCCAGGGTTGCCCCCCTCCTTTCATTGACTTCCTTATCGGAACCTTAGAAGCCCCCTGTCGTCTCACGTTCATTGACAAACTCCACCACAATCCCGGGTCTCTTCGCCGTTCCCGACATCGCCGTTCCCGACATCGCCGTTCCCGACATCGCCGTTCCCGACATCGCCGTTCCCGACATCGCCGTTCCCGACATCGCCGTTCCAGACATCGCCGTTCCAGACATCGCCGTTCCCGACATCGCCGTTCCCGACATCGCCGTTCCCGACATCGCCGTTCCCGACATCTCTCCACAAACGCAACATTACTCAACTGTAGCACTACCAAATCGCTCCCGACTCCATAACTCCGTCACCGATTTCTCCATAACCACATCCGACATCACCGCCTGTCACCACTCCCCTTCGTCTCATCACTACCTTCCTGAAACCACTGTCTCCATCACCACGCATGATTCAACCGCTCTTAATGTCATTTTATCGCCACCACATCTTCGCGCCAGAAACAGTCCAACGCTTGCTTTTAAATACCGCCATTTCGGGCGAGCAGAGCAAGGGCAGGTTTTTATCTGTAATTCTCTCTCGTCGGAAAACTACGAGAGCTCCGGCTGCAGCGACGCATCGGTAGAGGGCGCGAGATGGCGAGGCGAGCGTTGCTTTAAACGCACGGAGACGCTTTCCACGATCCCCCACTCTCTGCTCCCCCTCCTCTGCATTTCTCCGTCTTTCCTGCATTTCAACCCACTCTTCTCTCTCGCTTCCTCGGGCCCTACGGCACGAACGCGGTCGACTGGAACCGAACAAATCGCCTTTTCCGAAAGCTTCCGCCCGCCCCCCGCCACCTCCCGGCTCCACTCCGCTCCCTACCCCTTTCGTGCTGCAGGGTCCTCCCTGCGCCTCATCCAATAAAACGCCAAAATATCGAGAGAGCCCGACTGTCGCTCCAAGAGCTTCTCTTTTTTTTAAATACAAACCAAGCGTCCGAGGAAAAAATCACAAATGGTCGATCGCATCGAACGTTTGAAAAAATATCCTGCCTGGTGTTTAAGGGAATGTTTTCATGAGAGAGCAGGTAAGATATAACGAGTCCAAACTGTGATATGCACGCAGCAGATTTCAGGCAACTGGTGCAGAGGCTGGACGAAAAATCCACCGGTGAGAATTCTTCCCTCTGAGAAAAGGTCTTGTAAATAAAATGTCGTAGGGGTAACAGGAGTGGAAGAAACGAGAAAGTAAAAAGCACGCCACCGGTTCTAAAAGACAGGGGAAATAGCAGGTCTAAAATAAACACAACAGACTGGGGAGAAAAGAAGAATAAATTTGAATCTGAATTCACTGTCGCCAAGAAAGAAGAGATTTCATTTGGATGCGCCTGTACCGCCAATGTAATTATACATTAAGCACGCCCGGCATGTATTTAAATATGCAAATTCTAATCTTTATTGTGGGAATTCCTTAGGAGATGACCTCTCAACCTGTGACGAGAGCCTCGCCTAGCGGACTTTCGCCACTCCTGAAACTTGGGGACGCCTTTTCCGCACCAAGACACTGACCCCATCTTCGTGGATGGTTCGCGACGCGACTTGCAATGGAGAATTACAATAAGGCTTGCAGGAAAGGTTGCACTTTAAAGTTTGGAACTTGAGGCTGGGAAATGATGTGATTCGTTAAGCGGGATATGCTTATTCAAGTTCCCGAAAGTTTGCTAAGAGTTGCTGCTGCTACTGCAAATAATCGTTAAAGGAAATAGTCTCGTTTTTTCTGATGGTGCACTTCAAAGAGAATGCGATACCATAATTTGTGGTACTGGAAATGCAAATACCTACAACGAAAACAACGTATTTTTACGCAAAGGCTTGAGCAATGTCAAGAACAGATAAACGTGAAAATATATTCAAAATTAAGAAAAACACTCGTGTGTGTGTATATATATATATATATATATATATATATATATATATATATATATATACATATACATTTGTAAAAAAAGAGGTACAACTTTAGTAATCTCATATGGATTGTGGCAGCAAAATAAACAAATTTATATCTGATATGAATATAATCCTCAAATTTTCCACAAAGTTTGAACGAGCAACAAACACGAAATTTTTATAAATATATCACGAAAACGTTAAGTAGTATACTTCATTTGAATTCAATACTTAAGATGAACTAACATAAAAATATTAATTACCATATTTATAGCACAAGTTTACTGTATGTGGAGACTGAAACAATTCAATACACTTGTATATAAACACCATAAATATCCAGTTATCATGTGCAATCATTCCCTACAAAGACTCACCCCAGAACCTCTCTATTACCAGCCATTTGCATCCAAATCTCCACTCACGTATACCTTTGTACCTCGTGAGCACGCTCCAGGACATTCATTGAATTCCGCGCGCCAGCAGCCTGCGTCTGATATCGCAACATTACGTACGTGAATGAACATCAAAACGCGACCCTCCCGCACCGAGTCCTTCAGTCGGACTCTCCCTCCGCATTTGCCGAGCGACACAATACGAAGCACGCTCGCGCCCCCTACCCCTTCGCTGCGCCGTTACACAGACGCAATGGCGAGATAAGGAAGCCATTGACACCTGCAGCGCGGGGGGCGAAGCACGTGGAAAGCGCGGAAAGCACGAGGGAACGGCGCCGGAAGCCGACATGCCAGTTGGTGCAAGGCTGGCTTGATATTGGGGGGATGGTGATGCCGTATGTTTTGCTTGATTGATACGCTGAATGACTGTTAGAAAAATTGGGCATCGCAAATTTTAGATGCGTTTCTAGAAATTAGGTGCCAGAGAAAAGAGGTGAGTTTAATTTTATTGCAAAACTTGTAATATGAAACAAGTCACTTTCACTCTCCATTTGTGAAAAAAAAGATAAGTGGAAATCGCAATTTTACAAATTGAGCATTGTTTTACGAGCAAATGAAATTTTCTCTAAATATGTAATAGTAGTAATTAAGCCCATTTATGAGCCCGCATTCAGGTGGAAAAATATAGCTATTATTTTCATCATAGTTAGACATTGTGTAAATGCAAAAATGTTACTTTGGTTAGTGCGAGGCCTACTTGATAAAACAAGAGCGGTAGTATGCTGATATTTGTTTTACTTTATTGAATGTTTCACTGGTTTGTTAGTGAATTATTTTACTAATCCCCCAAAATAGAAACTGATCCAGAAATAAGAATTCAAAAATTGATTGTTTTGTATTTACCTTCCCTACATCGAAAACAGAAAGACATTTTTATACTGTGTTCGCAAAGATCGCGTACTCATTGTAATGCACATTAAAAAAATGTTATCTGTAAATGACATATGTAAGTGTTGTGTGAAATGAAACCTACATTTTTGTTTAGTTCATGGTACACATAAATTTATTATGATTTCACGGTTACAATGGTACCATCATTCAATCTTCCAGAAACAAAATCAGGTTATGAAGTACATTATAGGCTGTAAGTTTAAGCTCTTCATTATACTCCGATTTAAACACGGTGGCACTTAAAAGTCACGAGCTAGACGGAAGGGGTGACACCGTCATCCAATCGGTAGCTTCGTTGCCATTTAAATTTTTGGTATTGGAGCTGCCGATGGGATAACAATGTCCCCTTCCCCTTCCACCTCGTGACCTTGAAGTGCCACTGTCTTTAAATCAGAGTATAAACACATTTCAACTTATTTTCACATTTACTGCAAATTTTATAAACAATCTCTCTAAAAGGTTCACAGATTTCATTAATAAAAATATTTGTATAAAAGATGATCTCATTAAATTCTACTACAGAAGTAAAAAAAACTTAACCAAAGAATATTATAAACACAAATGCCTTTTGACTGGTTTCTCTTCTTAAAAAAAAAAGAACAACCGCGAGCGAGAAACTCCAAAGCAATGGCACATCGTAAATCCGTTTCAGCCCCTAGAGCCAAGACGTCGGCGGCAAGTGCGCGAGTGGGGCGCCCTCTTTAACCGCGACCGCGCTCCCTCGCGAGGCGCCGCCGCCGCTCCCTCGCACGCCTGGGCGGCTGAAGCCCCGCGAGGCGAGCTCAGGTGCTCTCGGGTTGCGCGAACGCGGCAAAAGCGCCGCAAAGTGGCGCAAAACGCGCGCGCCAACGATCCCTCGCCCCCTCGCGGAGACGAAGACGGAAGGGGAGGGGAGGGGAAGGGAGGGAAAGCGACGGCGGAGATGCACTCCGCACTGCACGGTGGCTGGGGGAGGGAGGAGGGAGAAGCAGAGCGAGATGCAGGAGACTGCGGAGAGGTGAACGCAGTAACGGTGGGGACGGTGAGGATGGCGGGAGAGGAAATGTGGGTGTAATACGCGTCTCCATAAGGCGCAGGTGTCAGTTGATTGTTTGATTGATTGTTTGTTTGATTGATTGATTGATTGAGATTCCGAGTGCGTCAGCTTCAGAGGTCATTATTCCCGTAAGTGTAGTGCATGTTTTCATCGGTATGTGGCGATATTCCCCCGCTGGATGGCGAGATCTGGCGCCGACCTACCGTCCACTAGCGGGGTTTTCCCAACCAAGTATCTCCCACTAGCGGGGCACAGCCTTATTCGCGAAAACTCTAAACTCCCAACCGGTCTCCCGGCATGTTTGGTAGTGTATTTCATGAAATTGTGTGTCTACTCAAGAGGTGAGTATAGGACAAAGACGAGTAAGGAATGATCGCGCGTGATCTGTGGTCCGTTTGAGGGAATCGAACCCAGGACCTCCTAGTCAGAGGCAATGCAGTGACATCAGTTGATACACTTAGACACCTCTTCAGGTCGCAGGAGTCGCTGTGGCACAGGTGTGAGTTAAACGCGGGTGCAGTTGTCATGGGACTGTTCGTAATACATTAGTGTCGGTGTGACGCGGGTTCTGGTGAGACGAGAGTAATAATAATAATAATAATAATAATAATAATAATAATAATAATAATAATAATAATAATATATAAATTTACTAGCTAGTCTCGGGTCATAAAGCGGTGGTTCAGAGCAGTAACTGAAGGCAATGCTGTGCCTCTGACCGGGAAGTCCTAGTTTCGTGTCCAGACGATCGCAGGAATTTCGACACTAGCTACATAGATAGGTCTCGTTCTCACGCTGATTGGGGGAGACTTCTAGCGGCCGGCTGCTCTGATCAACGGTTTCCGTCGTTTCTCCGATCAAAATCAGGCGAATGCCGGAGTAGTACCCTAAAAATGGGTCACGAATTGCGCGCGATCTTTCCTTCCCATTCCTTGTCCTAACTTACCCGTTACATATACACGCACACGCATGCAATACATTATTTCACATGCCTGGAGAACGGTCGGGGGCTTAGCATTTGGCCCAGTTGGGGACGGTGCCCCGCTGGTGAGAGGTTCCTGGTTGGGGAACTTCCTTACCCGATGGTAGGCCGCCGCCGAATCTCGCCAGGAAAGAAAGATCATTACCATATACCAAGCAAAAACATATCCTACACATACTGAACTAATTGACTTATCCGTTGTCTTGTCCGAAATCACTAATCAATCAGCTCGTAAGGCGTTATAATTCGCCTAATCACACTACCTACTAAAAGAGGAAGTTGGAAAAGGCATTGGTGATGCATGGTGGAGGGAGCTAGACTGCATAAAATCATCTTCACGTGACAATACGCAAGGGAAGGCGGTCCGATAACGGTATGCTAGAACCTGGTGCTCAACAGGCTCTTTGTACACGACATACACTTTGTGCATACACTTGCTACATGACTGAATTGAATTCAAGCACTTCCTGCAGGGGATTTCTGGTGGCCGCTGCTCTGATCGCTGATTTTGCATGATTTTTTCGATCAATAGCAGATGAATGCAGGTGTAATTATTCCCAAATGGGTTTTAGGCCGCGTGCGATCTTCCTTTTCTCACCGTCGTTTCACACACACACACACACATTAAAATTATCAGAGAATCAGGAGAACAATTAGGAGTTTACAGCTTGTGCCGGTTGGCGCAATGACCCGCTGGGGGAGGTATCAAGAGGGGAGAATCCATCGATTCCGGGCGTGTCAACTTCTAAGGTCATTAATCTCATAAGTGTAGAGCAGTTTTTGCTCGGATGTAACGGTGATCTCCCTCCATGGAAGACGAGATCCGGCGCCTACCTACCGTCAGCTAGCGGAGTTTTCCTCAGCCTGGTATCTCCCACCAGCGAGTCACAGCCTCAGTCGGGACAAGCACAAAGCTCCCGACCGGTCTCCCGGCGTGTGTGGTAGTGTAGTGCATGTGTGCAAGAAAGGGGTAGGATAAAACAAAAAATGGGAAGGAAAGATGCTACGCGGTTCGTTTTGTAGAGCACTGCTCCGGCATTCGCATGAGGTTGATCGGAGAAACCGCATAAAAATATCGATCAGAGCAGCCGGCCGCTAGAATTCTCCTCCAAACAGCGACTTACATCGCTATGTAGCTAGTGTCGAAAATCCTATCACCATCGGGACTCGAACCTTAGAACGTCCAGGTCAGAGGCCCTGCAGTGACATCAATTGATGCCCTGGATCACGTAATTCGGACGCACATGCTAATCTACAGACCTTGAGTACGTATGTATATGTACGTCCATATATCTACGTCATCAGTCACGAGGTCACGTGGTCACGTGGAGGTCGATGTTACTCAGAAAAATGTATTGCGGAGAAAATATTCAATTTTTTAAAATGGATTTTAATTTTTTTTAATCGTAAAATATTAACGTTGTCATGAATTCACGAAATTCATTAATAAACTATATTTATCTCTATGCACATTTAGTTTTGGCCCATTACAAATGTCGTTTATATTGATGTGTAAATTTATTCGTGAATATTTAAAACTAATCCACAACATTTTTTTCATAACATGATTCAAATATATATTTTTGTGGAAAGTTCTTGATTACTACCAAATTGCAGTCTTGTTTTTTGTTCCAAAATTGCAAATATTCATTGAATTTTTCAAGTCACTTTTTTCATAACATGATTCAAATGTATATTTTTGTAGAAAGTTCTTGATTACTACCAAATTGCAGTCTTGTTTTTTGTTCCAAAACTGCAAATATTCACTGAATTTTTCAAGTCACTTTGTTGAAATCTCTTGCGAAGTACAGGTAAAGAGAAACTTAAATATCTCTAGGTACAAGATGATACAGAACTAGACAAACACAGAAGAAAACTCTATTTTGACGTTTAAATATGCGATGAACATTATCATTTATGCAGGCCAGCCTGTACCTTTGCACGTTTTTATTCTAGTGCCTCTTACGGACTGAGATACTCTGAGTAATTTCCATACTCTAGACGTAGAATAAATTTAAAACACTTAACCCGCGGCACCGGGCACGAACGGAAGGCAAAGCTCACAGTGTTGGTATTCTGGGCTCCGCAGTCTAAATTGCGGCGTTTGCTCGAGTCAAAAGGCACAGGAGTGACTGGAGATTAAAAACAGAGCAATGACCAAAATCTTTATTGGACCGTTTCACTGCAAATTCCTGACCAAGTGAAATGAAATTTGTTATCTTCTCTAAGACACCTCTATACCGTTCAAGAAATAGTTAATAATTGTTGACATTAGATGATAAGAACCTGTGATCCTTAATTATGAAAATATAACGAGATTTACATATAATGGTTTTGTAGTTAAAGAAACTGTCCAAAGTCCACCGTACAAAGCCAATCTGAGCATATTCAAAAATTATTGTTTTCATTTATTGCTCTTTTAGCAATGTTTCATATACATATCATTATTTTTAACTTTAACATGTGAATACTTCAACTCAACGTGAACCAGCAAATTTTAACAGGATGACAATTAACTCTTTTGTCTGAATCTAGCAACCATTAATAATCAACATATTTATATGTTATGTTATCGTAAGATACCCATGCTATTTATCGAATTTCATACTCGCTAACAGTGTCCTGCAACATTTCGATTGGTAAGCCCCTGAACTGTTTATTTCAGAATTTTACACCCAGTACACTGCGTGCTTAACATTATAATACTGCTCCGCGTTTAGTAAGGCGAAACATGTGTAACATCACATAATAATATAATATACACCACATTTTATATTCCATCTATTTTTACATAGGTTTAGACAGTACGTTTGTCTCAAACCACCTGTGCTAAAGAATGAGGAGAAGAGTTAATGCAACAAAAAAGGAGAAGATTAAAATATTTATTATTTTGGGGAATGCGGCTGGGAGTCCACCGGTTGCCCTGATTGTTCGTTTGAATCTATCTCGTTCCTCGCATACTATTTACAGGCTGCCTAAACTGACCCGCATATGCTCCTTTACATGTCCCTCGTAAGTTTAAAGCATGCAAGTTTTCCCAGTTTTTTCTCATATTTTTTCTCCATGTGACTCACATATTCACCGCATGTTGTCCTACATGTTGATGGGAATATTAAACTGGAAATTTAGAATTTTTTTTTGAAGTCGTTTTTACACTACGAAGTACTCTTACGACGACGTACTGTACAGTGCAATACAATTTTGAACTACAAGAGTATTAAAAAGGACCGAACCTCAAAAATGTAATAATTTAAATTGTCTCTTTTAAAGAATACGGAATCTTTTAAAGGATACATAACTCGGAACCCCGCTGGGAAAACGCAAAAATCGGATTTGAAGTCCTACGTCACCCCATTTTTAATTTGTGCTTGGAATTCAGAAGATTATTTTAAGATTACTTTAGAGCGCTAAATGTTTTTTTTTTTAATCAACGCATTTGCAACACACACTCTGGGTTCCAACGAATCGTCAATGAAGTCATTTCATAATTTAAAACAATTTTAGTCCTTAGTGAAATAATATAGGGAGATGAATGAAGTAGTTTATTTTGTAGGTTGTGAGTAACTATTATTGATTCCTGTTAATACATACATTCAAATTCCGAAACTAGTAATTTCTGGTATAATATCCGAGGAACTCATCCACTGAAATTCATCTACAGGGAATAAAGAGTAAAATCCATGCCTCCAACAACCCCTGTTTTACAATATGTAAACTGCCAAGTGACTTCTGGCCGCGACCCACCACGCGAAAATTCACCTACGCCTGCAGCGGCAAAGAGTGGAATGTATTTTTGCTTGACTCAAAACGTTATCGGGTGAATTTCCTCGCCCCGCCAGCGCAGCGTCCTACACACGAAACCCGCGATTCCGCGAGACACAGGGTGATACTCCCGGTAATTAGCGGTAATAAGCAGCCGGCGCGTTAATGCGAGCCCTGAAAGCGCGCTGCACGGCGGGAGAGGATCCCGGGTGTCAGAGATACAAGCGCGGTCCATACTAGAGCAGAAATCCCTCGTAATAGCGTCGGCGTTGCTGGACTGTGGCATAGCTCGTCAGCACCATTACATCATCCGCTCTAAACTACTGCTCGCTCGCGAGGGCGTCGAGGCGCGCACCCGCGCGATTTGCCGAGGCTTCGTTTTCCGGCGGGTGCCGCTTTCGGTACGTGATGAACGAGGTAAAATTGATTCGAAATGTGTGGGTGTAAATGACGATAGAAGCGATCCGAGCAGTTCTGTATTTCTTAGTCAGCTCTCAAAATTTAAGTCAATTATTATTATTACTATTATTATTATTATTATTATTATTATTATTATTATTATTATATTATCCTCTCTAGATTTAATTCGCTAAGGATATGACTTTTTTCTATTTTCTAAGAAACCATCGAAATAGAAGTCTATATGCTTGCTTCTGCTGGATAGGGAACTACTTTAAAACGTAAACAAATGTTGATGTAATATCAGATACTTTCTCGCATTATTTGTAACGTCTACGCAATATTATAATACTACATGACTCTACAAAAGTTTTTCCAGCATATTTTTTTTCTTTCTTTTTTTTACGAACTCATCATCTTAAGACTTAACACGCCATTCACTTTACCCCTTCACCACTAGTCTCGCGTCGAAAAGCTTCCTTCCCGATATTTAAAAAAAATTGAATATTACATGTAATATACAAACATTATCTAGTTATAGTAATTTGCCAACAGAATTTGGAACTGATGGAATTTTTGAAAATTTTGATATTTCAACGAAAATGGGACCAGCATCATTTTTTACGCACCCTTTGCGCTATCCGAAAACAGTTTCTCCAATAAAACAGGAGCTGTTTGGAGAAAATTTTGAAAACGTCGAGGCCTCATAGTATTCGCCTATATCTACCTGGGAATATCAAATTTAGAGAAAATCTACTGAATGATTAAAGCACTAGCAGCACAAACAGATAGACTGACAGACGTTTCGCCGCCAATCAATGTTTCGGTATCAATGGCCGACAATTCTGACTGCGTAACGTAAAGAGCTCTGTACCGCATACAGGAACAAAGTTTATCCATCCCCCCACACACACACATACAATAATAGATATTCTGTCGAGAAATACTGATTTTAGAAATATTATTGCAATACACATAATATTCATCTACAGCTAGGAGACGAAGAGATCTTGTCCCTTAAAACAAGGTTTTTGTGTTTCAAAGGTATGTTTTACAAGTTTTATCGGAACAGGTGAGTTCTGTGGGGTCATGAATTTTGGTTGAGATGTGGGGGCAAGTGGGGGACAGGTGGAGAAATTATGAGAAAGGTGGTGTCATACGAGGAAATTAAGCGAACAGGTGGGGAACAACCGAGGGCAGACGGGGACAAGCGAAGGCAAGAGGGGCCCGAAGTATGTTTCTTAATCAATATTCTAAGAAGAGATTCTGAGATTTCCGTGAATTTCTGTTAGATTTTTGTTTTAGTTGTTTTGGGTGATCTCACTCTGAGATCTGTAGAAAATTTCGTCAGAAAAGTCCAGAACCCGCACTCTATGTAAAATTATATTGGAGAAAAAATTATGAAAAAAACATTCAGGATAATATGAAAGATATTGGTATTGTTATGAGTTTTCGTTGGCGTTTACAATGAAATAATTACATGAGTCGTCATTGCCAACAATATTGTTAAATACAATATCAGCTTTCGATGGCTTAGCCATCATGATGATGATGGTATACATCAGTTTTCTGCTGTATGGACTACCTACGGTAGTCGTTTTGTGTCATCCATACAGCAGAAAACTGATGTATGCTATCATCATCAGCAGCAGCAGCAGCAGAATCATCATCATCATGGCTAAGCCATCGAAAGCTGATATTGTAATTAACAATATTGTTGGCAATAACGACTCATACAACTATTTCATAATATAAAAGAGACTGATTTTCTTTTCAATTTAAACTCAACGATTAGGAATATGAACTGAGTTTATAACATGAACGCAACGTTCAGAAGCTGGCCATTGGGTTGTGGTGTTCGACTATGAAATAATTTTAACTTTTGAAACAATTATTTACGGGAAGTTTTCGCATTGATCCAACGAGTTGAAATTAAATTCCTTTCTTATTGTAAAAGATATAGGGTATATCTTTTTTATTGAGCTATGCTTTGCGTTCATGGTGACCTCTATTGCGTTTAGGCGCAAATATTTCTTTCCAACCACCACAATAACGTGTTTAGAAGAGCAGTATTTACTGAACCATTAATCCCCTTAACAACGTCGGTGTTGCTAGTCAGTACCACATGCCAGTGCTTCTTAGGCGCCATTTTATCATCCATTCTAACCGACTGAGCGGTCGTAAAGGCGTCAAAGGTGTCCTTATGTTGTCTCTTTCCGTGCTTAGTCCTAACATAACCTAACTTAACATGTTACTATAGATACGACGTTCAACTGGCTGATCTTCAGCTCTTCTAGCGGCTTCCAACGTCACGATTTTGTGCAGAAAACGAAATGATCGTGTAAAATGCTCGTTCTATTTCATCCAGTTTCGATACCAAAACAGTTGCTCGTCGAAATGAATGTCTCTTTTCCATTAACTTTCTGTACAGAAAAATGATATAAAATAATCTTGTAAAACTTAAGAGCATATTCTTGCAAGTTTCCATGAAACTGTACAAAAATAGTATGTTACATCACAAGGGCTTTTTGCTCGAGGTTTGGTTGTTGTGAGAGAAGGGCGTAATTGATGTTTACAAGCTAGAAATTAAAGATATCAACGTAAATTTAACTGAAGAAAATATGAAAATTCCTCTAGACTATCTGGAAATGGCAAGAGAAGCTGTGGAGGAATGAGTTTGTAGCAAGTCAAGAGAAATATACAAAAAGGTGTACGATTTTCTTAAAATAAATTATGCATTGAGAAGAAGTTATCAAAATACTTTAGGATTTTGTGAGTGGCATTCATAAGTGAGATGCGACCACTCGTGAGATGGCCGAAGATTTGTTTGAATTGTTCTTAACAGATGGAGGAATGTTAAACCCCTAACGGACGCCGGTTGTAACGAGTGGTTTTCCGTTCTTCAGTTTGATTGCAGGAAGTCGATATTATAACGATCCCAACGCAGTATGAATTGCGCATTGATCCGACCCCAGCACATGCTTCAAAAGTCGGTATCTCCGAGCTGGCAGGCCGCCCCTGCCCAGGCAGTGAATGGGAAGATTACAGAGAGGATAAACTGTTATCTCGCGGGGACCACATACCAGCCTGTGGGCGTACTTGTGCGTAGGCGAAGGGTGCGGACAGGGGCTAACGCCTAAGTGCACACCCCAGGGTGCATTCCCCGCCGGAAAAAGACAAGTGCGAGGTAGGCGCACGACAGACACACACACTGTACGTTCTTCCGGAAAGTAACAAAGCGCGCTCGCCCGCCGCTCCCAACTACTTGAGCGCAGGCCTGTGCGTGCGCCGCTCGTAATGAAACAAACCAGGCGCACCGGCGCACGACACGCGTCCGGAGAGTTCAATTAAGTAGCAACAAATCGAATGGCCGGCGCTGCCCGCGTCCCACTCTGAATTATGCAAGTGGGAGTCAACATCCAGTAGCCTGAATTACTCACAGATCGCACCGTTCGACTGCTCCGCGGCGCGAACCCACGCCGCCAACCGCATGTCGACAGACACACCTCACAGGATGCCCATTCTTATTTATTTAATTCTTTTAAAGAATACGTGAACGTGTTATTTCGAAGATATCGAAATTTATACTGACCATTTTTTTAAAATAGACTGCAATATTTTTTTCTTCAAATAATTTATTAACATTTGACGTTTCGATCTTAATTGTCTTTTTTCAAAAAAAAATACCCCGGTACATCAACTGCTTTTCGTCCCGTAAGTGTAGTGTGTGTTTTATCATGGGGGGGGGAAGCGGGAGGTGATCATTCCTCCCGCTGATTGTTGAGTTCCGACGTCGACCTACACGTCTTGCTTGGAGGGGGATCTCCACCCAAGTGTCTCCCACAAGCAAAGCCCCGACACAGCCGGGCAATCTTCAAATCCCCGAGTGGTCTTCCATCACGTATGGTGTTTGTAGTGTAGTGCATTAAAGTTTAACTGTGTGTAAATAAGGAGTGACGATAAAACAAGGGTGAGGAAAGGAAGATCGCCCGCAGTCCGTGATGTATTTGTTAGTGTACTGCCTCGGTCCTCGCCTGTATTGAGTCCTGCCTGGTATCCGAAAAAAATTCCTGAAAACTACAGATCAGACCACCCGCCATTAGAATCCTCCCCCAGATAATGGTTAAAATCGACCAAAAATCCGTCACCGTCTGGACGCAAACCCTAGAACTTCCTGGTCAGAGGCACTACAGTGACACATGTTGATGCCCTGAGCCACCTCAGCCGGTGTATCTATTAAGCGAGTAGAATCAAAGAAAATTGCATGGAAGAGCGTTTATAGATTTTGTGCTAAAAACAATAGTTTGATTCTTCTCTATCATCATACGTTGATTCATTCGATTTAAAGTCTAGGAGAGAAGGAAAAAACTCAACAAGATGCAGACTTACAAGAAAACAGTGACACAAAACAACATTCATTTTTTCCTGAAAGTGTAAAAACTAAACCTCTAAACGCAACTTAATTGTGATACAAAATTTACTTTGTTGTTCAGAAGTAAATCAAGGAACCATTTCAGCATATTCCCTAGAAAATCCATATAAAACGCGATCAATAATTTAAGAATGGTGTTTGAATTTTTTCCTCGATACATTGAAACATACGGTGAATGGTTTGGTTCCAACTGACCATGCACATGTCTACTTTATCATTTGATGTTGGAACGTTGAAGCTCCAATTTATTCACCGGCTAATTAGCCGGGGCTAATGAAGCTACTGGAGTATTTCGTATGTCACGGTGTAGGATTTGTATCCGGTGAATGCAGAAGTACAGATTTAGCGGGTCCACTTTGCAAGTCGTGTAGGGTTTCATTACCACATATGTGGTCACTTAGGGAAAGGCTGCTCGAGTGGTCAGCCCACACTGCGCGCTCCGTCAGCGGTTAGCAGCGAACAACCGAAGCGGCCTGCTGCATACTGAGTCAGCCCTAGAGAATGGTAGTGGGGGAAAGGAGGAGCTAATCGCGTTGCATTTGGATGGGGATGCACGGAAAAGGAGTCTAGTTTAGCGAAAGGCGATTTGCACGCTGGCCACTGCAATAGGCGCCAGCGGGCAGTTTCGTCGTGAATGTTGGCAGCCCCGTTGGTCTCAAATCTTGAATGTTAGCAACCCTGACATAGAGTACGGTCCTTCGTGTGGATCCGTCTTCGAACGAAGAAAATCACCCTGCACGAACCGTCGATTGATTCTGCTGAACGGAAGAGGTCACACTGCAATCGACTTCAGTTGACGTTCATCTTCAAATCATTACGTGAAAATGTCAAATGTCGCGCCAAATGTTTCGTACGATTCTTTCGGGAGCAAACTAGTACACATGCTTTAAAATAGCGTTTCAAAAATAATGACATACTAGAAACGACCCAAGAGAAACAGACAAATTTCTCGGAAGAAAGTCCGTCAACGCTAACTCGAGAAGACGGCTCATTAACGAGGAAAATCCTCACTACGCCTCGACACTAAAATATCGCTTAATTTTCCAGTCTGCTGAGCCCATGTTGAAGATTTCTGCACCCTCCGGATTATTAAAAATTACTTTACATCTCCATATTCTTTTCGCTTCCTCCAAAGTTCGCAAGGAGTCTTCAAGAGTTACCCTTCCTTCTTTTCCATTTAAGGCGTCCTAACAACATTTCAAGTTACTTTTAATGACTCTGGAGGATTCTGAATATCTTCCGGATGTAGTTCTATCAGATCGAAGGGGAGAGAAGTCGTGGTGCGATTGCTCGTTAGCTTTTGACTAATACGAACTGTTCCCCTTCCCCCGGCCACGTGTCTGCTTGCCGTCCACGTGCCTTGACACGTGTCGAGACTTCCACCCCCTTCAGAGACGTCTCGAAA
Source organism: Gryllus longicercus (assembly GCA_038098605.1). Taxonomy (NCBI): domain Eukaryota; kingdom Metazoa; phylum Arthropoda; class Insecta; order Orthoptera; family Gryllidae; genus Gryllus; species Gryllus longicercus. The sequence continues at coordinate 5,034,045 of JAZDUA010000020.1, forward strand.
CTCGAGAAATCACAAGAAATCCCGATCTAACTTCAAAGGGAAGGAAATCCCGTTATAGGTTAATAAAAATGTCTCTTCGCATTTTCGATCGCGCATCTTTTCGTTTCGGAGCTTCCTTGTGTCTTCGGGCAGCGTACGGTGTCTTCCCACCCACGCACCAACCGTCACCGACCCCTTCCGTCGCCTCGGCTGAGCAAAGCAAAAGAGACCGAATGCTCAAGAGAAACATTGTGCGCGAAAGCCATTCTGCAGATTTGCGAGAGGCAATTCGCTGTAATAAACAGAGATGAATCGGAACGGCGCGCACCCGCTGCCCAGAGACGAAGATCCGAGGAAGGTGATTCATTTGATTGCTTCCAGTTGGGAATTGCCTTCCGTTTCTCCGGGCATGCCGAATGTTCCGTGCGGTTGTTTTGGAAGTTACACCAACGGGTTGGTTCTTTGTGTTTTATTACGTAAACGTAGGTCGTTGGACCGCAGCCCAAGTTTCGACTGTGTTAAAGTGCGATCGTACAGACGAAGAAGAATTTCGATCAAGAGCATCCCGTACACAGAGCAGAGCTTTAAAATCTGAATTGTTTTCTTAATCATTCAAAGAGGAAAAAAATATTTAGCACGCGCTGTCAATATGAGACAAGAAATTGCGTCAATGAATTCAGTAACGCACCCAGATATTCAGTTCAAAAATTTCTAGCAATTGTTTTCATATATTGTTGCGAAACAACCGGTTAATTAAAATGTTATTTGATCGCTTGTTAGTACAAAACGGTTTGTAATGTAGTTCAATAACAAATTATAATTTTGTATGCAATGAACTATTGGTACAATTCATAGTGAACGTTCATATTAAAGCGGCAATTGTGCAGTCCTGTTATTTTATAATTAAAAAAAATGCTGCTGAAATTGTGAAATACAAAGCTAATAATAAACAATACCCATGCATAACAAAATTCAAATATTTTGATACTATAAATCACCTAATTTATTTATAATTAATTACTCTTTTGTTTGGGATTTAAAAATAATTTGTATTATTACTTTCATTGAATGTAAAGAATTAATTCGAATAATTCCAAGAATTTAACCGATTCCACATCACTGACTACTAAAACAAATTCCATATTGAGATATGTTAATCAAATATACAAATCGTCATGGAATGTTCCCGAATATGACTATCACGAGTATATGGCGGTAAAAAGCATCCACTTGATCCACATTATTCCTTGATTATTACTGATTACAGTAGTAAGCGAACTGTTCTAATACAAAATCTAGATCATCTGACGACAAATGAAGCTAAGAACACATGATTGGATGAGATTATGTGGAACTGAGACGGGTTCTTGTGAGATCCGACGAAAAGATGCGATTACAGCGTAGCTACTATTTACATGAATTCCACATTACTACAGTGATGTTGTAATTTGGTTCGTAGTACGTGTGAATGAAATAAGAAGACTCACTTTGCCGATTATTCAAAATATTGTTAAACTCGTGGTTTCGCATGTTAAAAAAGCCTTCCCTCTACCACATGTTTTTCCATCAACCTCAAACCTTCTCCTTGGAGCCGCCGAAACCGCGGTTTATCCTCCCCGGGCGAGCCTATTACCCATCACAATCACCACCGCCCCCGCATAGCCGTAACTGGCCCCAAATCGCTGGGGCGAGTTAAAGCCGATGACGAGATAACTTCATCCTGCCCCGAGTCAGAAACAACACGCCTGCCCCAAGCGGCCTGCGCATCCATCGGCCGCCCCAGACAAGCGCCCGTGGGAGGCAGCTACCGCGCAGCCATGTGCGCGCCTCCCCCGCCCCGCCCCGCCCCCTCAGCGCCGGTTCGCCTCCGGCGTTACCCGCGCTGGCCGGCGCCCCCCGCCCCGCGCCGCGCCATCACGCGCCGCACCACGCCGCCTCGCGCCGCACCGCGCCGCCCGGCACCACTCGTGCTAACCCCTCAACCCCACCCCGCTCTGCCCCGCAACGCCACTAAACCTCCCGCAACGCCCCGCATTCTGCCTCCTGCCCACGTGGACCGGCACCACTCGCGCCAACCGACCGCGCGTCCCGACTCTCCCCGCCCCGCTTCGTCCAACCTGGTGCGCCTCCGGCGTTACCCGCGATGGCCCATGCCTCCGATCCGATCCGCCGTTGCCCTCAGGCCAGACTGCTTTCGCCCCGCTTTCTCGCCTCCCAACAAACACACCTCCCCTCAATCCACCCCGCCCTGTGAAACATCCGACCCGCCCCCAATCCCCCACCACCCCGCCCCGCCTAATTTCCGCCCCTTCCCCGCACCAGCCCCCTCCCCGACCCGTCCCGGCCCCGCCCCGTCCCGTCCCCGTCCCGCCCCCGCCCCGTCCCCGCCCCGTCCCCGCCCCGTCCCCGCCCCGCCCCGTCCCCGCCCCGTCCCCGCCCCGTCCCCGCCCCGTCCCCGTCCCCGCCCCGTCCCCGCCCCGTCCCCGCCCCGTCCCCGCCCCGTCCCCGCCCCGTCCCCGCCCCGTCCCCGACCCGTCCCGTCCCCGACCCGCCCACGCCCACGCCCACGCCCCGTCCCCGACCCGTCCCCGACCCGTCCCCGACCCGTCCCCGCCCCGTCCCCGCCCCCGCCACCGTCCCCGCCCCGTCCACTGAGCGCTGTTGCACAGCTCCTCTCTCAGCTTCCTGCCCCCACCGACTCTTCCGTACGATCCGCCCCGCCCACTCCCCGCTCCTCTAAACGCCACGCCCCTTTGTGCCGGCGTCGACAGAAGCGTGGGCGGCGGTGGTGGCTGAAGGCTGTACCTCCGCTCACCCTGTTTTATGTAAGAGCTAATATCAACAATTGTGATTAAGCTGGGTGGGTAATCACTCGCCCGACACCCCGTCTCGGCTTACGGCGCCGCCTGCGCCCGCGCCCCCGCCCCCGCCCACCCGCGCTGGCTCGTTCGTTCACTCGCCCCGCCACCCGTTCTCGCTCTCCGGGCTTCTAATTTCATTCCCGACGCCCGTGTTGGATCATAATCCTATTAAAACAAGGTATTTAATGCCACACAAAGGTTAATACCTTGTTACTATGTGGCGTGAGTTAAGGTGGTACCGAAGCGCCTGCGGCAGAGGCCTATGCAAGCGGGAGAGGAGAGGGGAAGCGGTGGGGGTGGGAGCGATCTGGTGGGAAAGGTGTTGGCGCAGGTGCGGGCGGCGGAAAGTGAGAAGAAGAAGAGGAGGAGGAAAGCAGAAAATGCTTGTGTTGTAGTGGTTGTTTTATGTTGGTTTAAGGGATGACCTGAACCAACCAACCAATGGAAATGACCTCTAGGAGGGGAAATCGACAAGATGGATGGAGTTTGAATCAGAAATGAAAAATGATTGGATTAAATAGGATGAATAGAATAAAGGAAGAAAGGATAGTTATAAAAGTGAAGATGATAATGAAGATGATAGTGAAGATGACAATGACGATATCTCTGTTGTAGACACGGTATTCTCTTACGTATGTGATAATAGTTTACACGTGCGGGATGAAATAATATGTAGGTATAAAACAGGCCATGAGGTAATAAATAGAATGCATGTTGGGAAACAGTAACTCCAGTTTTCTGCGGACTTGATGTTTTCGTAAAAAGTGTTGTTTTTTTTTTCATTTTTGCTGGATTTTTTTTATTTGTTGACTTTAAATTTAATACTTATAACGTTAAAAATTGAAATATTGAATGACTTCTGTTAGCGTATAATATCAAAAATAACCCATGTGTTTGAATATTTATCGCTTAATACATATCGCTTCTGGAGGGGCTGAAGCTGCATGAGCCCCCTTGGCTGCACTACTGGTTACAATGGAAACGCACGGAGGGCGATGATCTAAGTCGCCAGGGGCGGTCAGAGGTACCATAGTTCGGATGAACTAGGTTTTCCCAAAGAGCGAGTCAACCAGCACTTGCTGGAGGCGGGAATGACGTTAGGAGTGAATTGTGTGGTGGGAAGCGCATGGACATACGCATGGAAGGTGTTAGCATGGACGTGAGATAGTGATGAGAATGTGAAAAACAGAATTTATATGTTAAAAATTCTGTGAAGAAAGTAGAAATACTATCTAGACAGTGGGAGTAAAATTTTTAATGAAGACAAAAGCATTGCGAGTAGACAATGAAGAAGCATCAGTTTTGATAATATGAAGTATCGAAAACTCGAAATCTGTGGACGGGGACTATGGTGGATAATCGACGAACAACCAGGTTTGGAGAATTGCGAGAGAAAAACAGTGGATGATAGGACATAGGACGTTACGGGAACCAAATGGACGGGAGACGGACGGATAAGACCAACGACTGAGGAGAAGGGTAGGACCAGAACAAGTTCTTCTATGAGAGAAGAAAACTGTTCCAGCAAGAAAGAACAGTTATCATTCGAGTGGTAAAAGTGACATTTTATTTTGAGAGTGGACTGCACAAGGCCGGTAGGCCGAATGGCGCAATCCCACGTCCAATAAGAACACTAATCCTATTAAAATTATTTACAGCTTATTACAAAAGCACAACGTTTCGATGATATTATTGTAACTTTAATTATGCAAGCCTGATCTACGCCCCAATAATAGGATCAAAACGTTTTCATTTGTAATATGTATCTACTTATGTATACTAACTGAAAATGACCTCAACAATTAAATTTGTTGGCAATCAACACAACAAACATCAACCCTACAATAAAAGAAAGGAAAACAATATAGTAGCATCGCGTTACAAACGGAGACAAACGTGGCACTCGGCGGGCATCGCCGGATGTTGAACAAAGTGCGGAGTAACTACGCACTGGGACTTTCCATGGACGTAGCGTGGCCAGGGCGGCGGTTGAGAGGAGGCAATGGGGGCGGCGGGTAGCGTCAAAGGGCCTATATAAGGCCAGAGAACAATGCCCCAGTCTTCCTGTTCTAGCGCGTCGGCGACAGGTGATGCGCGTGTCTGTACGTGTAGGTGCACTAGGGCGAGGGGCCGGCAATTTATTGTCGCGACTTGCGAGACACGTAGATGGTCTCGAGGTAGTGCGGTGCTTTACGCAGGGAACATCGGTAGTACGATCGTTGGGACGGTTCATACGGACCTTCGTATGTTGCGGTGTGGTAGCCGTTCGTAAATTCTCTCTCCTTGTAGTGGGTCTATTTATTTAGTTTATTGTAAGCAGGGTAGTTGTTTAATTGAGACTACGGCCTAGATTGTGAATAAATCTACTGTTTTACAAACCACTCTCGTCTGTGTTCCGATTACACCCGTATGACGCCACAATATGAAGTCACAGAAACGCGAACAGTGGCATAGAGGGCAGCTGAGGAAGTGCCGGGAATGGTGGCGCCGCTTTGCGAGCGGAAGCGTCAGCAGACGACGCGTACGCGGCGATGAGAGCCGCTACAGAGTGGAAACAGGAGGTGCCGCCGGCGGGGGGAGGTGGAGAGGGCGAGCCGCGTGGGAGGCAAGAACTCCGACGGAGGGGGCAGGTGGGGTGGGGTGGGGAGGGGGGGGGAGGAGGCGCCGATAAAAAGAAAGGGCTCCGGTTTAGCCGAGGGTGGAGCGTAGGCGCCGCTCAAAGCGAACGCCAAACGCCGCCTCGCGGGGGCGTAATGCCGGCGCTGCAGAGCCGGCGAAGGGCAGTCGCTAAAGGGGATGGAGCGATGGACACACGGCGGGGCGAGGCGAGGCGAGGCGTAATAATGAGAGGATAACGTGGTGAAATATGTACTTTAGTGTCTAAAAAAGAGAGCTATATTACAAAAGTGTAGGGGAACGTGTGATAGGTGGACAGGATCAACAAAGTAGTGAATATAAGGAGAAGGTATGATTAAATGGAAAGGGGAATAACGTGGCTGTGAAACCTATTGTACCCTACCTGTTATTGGATGTAAAGCGTACAAATGCAGTAGGTAAAATGTTTACAGTTCAGCTTCTTTTGAGTTAGAAAATAGTTACATGTAACTATTATCTAATTTCCTAGATTTCGAGGAAACATCCAAACATTTAACTATAAATTGATTGATTGCAATTCTGGGCGCGTCAACGGCTCAAAGTATTAGTACCATAGATGTAGTGTACATTTTTTGCGCGGGAGTTCTTCCTCCGCTGAATAGCGAGATTTGCAGACGACCTACCACTGGCTAGCGGGGTTTTCTTCAACAAAGTATCACCCACCAGTGGACAAGCTCTAAACTCCCGACCGGTCTCCAAGCGTGTGTGATAACTCCCGACCGATCTGCCTACATATAAGTGTAAATGTAAGTAGGGGGTGCTGATAGGACAAGGAAGAGGAAGGAATAATCGCGCGCGGTCTATGACTCGTTTGCTAGGGTTCTGTACCGGCACTCGCCTGTTATTGATTTGAGAAACCACTGATAACAGAGAGCTATCTGGATAGTGTGGAAACTCTTGCCTTTATTGTCGGGACTTAAACCTAGAACCTTCCGGTCAGAAGCACTACAGTGACATTAACTGGTGTCCCGAGCACTACAACTTGAGAAGAGGGACCTATTTATATATAGCTTTGGCATTTGAGGTCCCAAGAATCCCTCTTTTTTCAGCTAGCGGTGTTCTGAGGTCTGGTTCCAGTTTTTATTTATTGTTATCCATGTCCGGAAGAAAGGGAGACAAGTGGTGAGTATGACGTAATACCATCACTGTATCTAGCTTATTTTAACTGCCTGAGATTTTTTTTCGTCACAAAGCTATATAAACGGAGACCACATATATAAGAAAGCTACAGCTTTTTTTCGCAGCCGGGAATCGAATGCGGGACCGCCTCTCAGAAAGCTAACAGGCTTTCCAACAGCCACCGGAAGGACTAAAGACGTGTGTACATTTACAATAAAATTCTGAATCACCAGAAATGTTAAACGTTCCGCAGAGAGATATGAGGAGGCACGGACTATTACACCAACTTCAGACGAAAGCGCGTACACGGCAGGAGAAACAAAAAAGCATACGAGGGCACCGAGTGGGACCAGCGGCGCGCGTTGAAGACAAAGACGGGCGTGCGGTGAAGGGTTACAGGCTGGCAGCAGCGACTGCGGCGAGACGTGGGGAGGCAGCGCCGCTTGTTACGAGTGAGTCGCGGTAACGAGAGCCGCACACGCTCAAGAGCCACGCCCCCCCCCCGCCGCTGCCATCACCCCCACGGCGGCACCCTGCGCCCCGCGCCCCTCCCTTGACAGCACCCACCCTTGAATCCGCTTCCCTTTGCACTTCTCCCTCCACAACCGCTACTCCTCTCGGCTACGCTTCGTTCCAGACCCGCCTCTCCCCTCCCCGACGCACCTGCTTCCCTCTCCCCGCGCCCCTCCACAGCACCCACCCTTGAATCCGCTTCCCTTTGCACCTCTCCCTCCACAACCGCTACTCCTCTCGGCTACGCTTCGTTCCAGCCCCGCCTCTCCCCTCCCCGACGCACCTGCTCCCCTCGCCCCGCGCCCCACCACAGCACCCACCCTTGAATCCGCTTCCCTTTGCACCTCCTCTCCCATCTCGCTTCCCCTCTGGGTTACGCCTGGTTTCCATAGCTGCTACACCCCGCCTCTCCCCTCCCCGGAGCCCCTGCTTCCCTCTCCTTGCGCCCCCCACAGCACCCATCCTTGAATCCGCTTCCCTTTGCACCTCCCCTCCCATCTCGCTTCCCCTCTGGGTTACGCCTGGTTTCCATAGCTGCTACACCCCGCCTCTCCCCTCCCCGGAGCCCCTGCTTCCCTCTCCCCGCGCCCCTCCATAGCACCCACACTTGAATCCGCTTCCCTTTGCACCTCCCCTCCCATCTCGCTTCCCCTCTGGGTTACGCCTGGTTTCCATAGCTGCTACACCCCGCCTCTCCCCTCCCCGGAGCCCCTGCTTCCCTCTCCCCGCGCCCCTCCACAGCACCCACCCTTACAAGCCGCCCCCCGCTCAGCCCGCTGCTCTCGGCTACGCCTGGTTCTCACATCCGCTCCCACACCGCCTTTCCTCTCTCCCTTCCTCCCCGTCCCCCACACCTCCTCTACACCCTTCCGTACCTTCACTGCCTTTGCGGCCACGCTACCTATCCGCCGCACCTCCTCCCGGTTACGCCAGGTTTCCATCCCCGCTCCCACCCCACCTCTCCCTCCCCCACGCCCCTCTGCCACTTCCGCTTCCCTGGCGACCACTCTCCTCTCCCCGCCCGCTTCTCCCATTGGTTAGACTGGTTCCGATATCTGCTCCCACGTCTCTCACGTCCCCGACAGTCCTTCGCGACTTATTTCGCTCCCGTCTCAAGCCGTGTAGGTCCCCCAATTACCGACTTCGTTCTCCATCCCCACCTCGTTCTCTTCTCGCCGCACTTCCACTCCTCCTCTTCTCCTTGTTCACCTCCCCCGTGCCCCGCCGCTTCTCTTCCATTTCGTCTCTCCATCCTCATCTTTTCATCGCTCAACATCCTCCTCGTCGTCTTCCTTGCGCACGACCCCGCCTTTCCTTGCCACGCTCATTTGTTCCTCCTCTTGCTCACAATGCCACCTCTACCCTGTTTCATTCTCACCACCCACAATAAAACTGGTCTTGATCCCTCCTCCACCCCACCCGGTTGACCTCGTGTCACCTCCTTCTCCTCCACTCGCCATTACCTCCATCTTAGATCACCTCCTCATCTTCTGCTTCCCAGCGCTTCCGTAACTTTCTCGTCTCGCCTCCCTCATCTTAATACCTACTCGCCCCGCCCCTTTCTCCGCCGCTACGTGCCTCGTCTCGCCTCTGCACTCCTCCACTTCGTTGACCCCTCCGCTCATCTCACGCCCCTCCCCCCCCCCCCACCCCCGCGTCTGCTCCGCCGAGGTCGACGTCGTCACCGTCCTCTTGAAAGCGCCTTGAGACCTCTCCGCTGCACGGCGCCACCGTCGAGGGAAGAGACCCTTTCGCCTCTCCCGAGGCCGCTTAGCCTCTTGGCCACTAGGGCCAACTAGTCGCCATGGAACGATATCGCGTTTGGAGATTACAACAGTGTGTACAGCGCACGAAATACGAGAAAATCAAGCTGGATACTAATCCTCATTATGTTTTTATTGAAATTCTTATTAATAAAAAACGCAGATACCAAAAAATCTTGTTTGGTGAACTGGTGAGGATTTTAGTTTCTCTTTCATTATGAATGATGCTACGTGTTACATTTCTTTTTAAAACTGTTCAGTATTTACATTAAATCTTGTGGCCTCACATTAAATATTTTTTATAATACTCCAATATTCACATGAATATTCAACATTCAACAAATAAATATGAAAACACAACAAATATGATAGTATGTTAATACATCTTTAACATTCCTTTGAAGGTGTATCTGAAATAAATTATAAAATGAGAATATGACACTGAGATCTATTTACTGGCCTTTTACGATAAACAAATTCTATGTTGTTGGCTCTACAAAAAGCAGGTGCTACTAAATGTCGGAATGTAAACATCTATCTGCCTTGTGGCCTTTAACTCAAAACAGAGGGACAAATATCTTGCAATACTGCCACGTTATGGTAAATGTCCAATGCACCCTATCTTTCAATGTGAAGTTAAAAAATAATCTTGTGAGTTTTCGCGTTTCTGTGGATTCGCCCAATTAGTAGTGCCACCTTCCATGTGCCTGGCTTTCAAGTGCCTGGCCTATTGTTAACGGTTCTAAAATACTGTGACAGTTGTGATTTAATTGTTTGTTTTATACTTGGGTAAGAAACGACATCTGTTCGTGACAATTAAATTTATTACAGGTGCGAATCATTCGCGCTTCTTTTCTCTAGAATTTTATCCATTTGAAGTGATGTCTGAAGTGTTGGCTCAACAGAAGTTGGAACATTAAAATATTATGTAAGGTATCAATTGTACAAAAAAGAGTGCAAAGTATGAAACTATGATGTCAGTTTTCGGTTTTTGCAATTATATAGTTTAAAATGTATTATTGATTAAGCATTCATAACCTACTTTAGAATGAAGAAAAAATGTTCCTTCGGTTGAAAAGAGTTTGTCGTCAAAAATGCAGACTTTTTTCACGAGCCAAATTGACTTGGAGTGAAATGGTGACTTTTTTCATGTTCCATATTGTAACACCCCCCGGTCGTCTCGGGAGAGAACGCCCGGTAAGCGGCCCTTTGTAGCTCAGTCGGTGATGGAAGGAATCGTTAAACAGATACTGGTAACATGAAAGAAACACTTTGATCACTGGTAAAAATCACTTTTATTCCTGGGCAAAATAATTTAAAATGCCCCAGGGAAGTTACACTTGTAAATAGAATAAGAAATCTGAAAATTAGGTGGAAAGAAAAGAAGATGAAAAGTTAGTATCCAGAGTAAAGCTTAAAAATGAGGAAGACTTATAATTAACATTACAATGGCAAAATACAAAAGTTACAAATCGATGCGCCATAGCGCGGCGCCGCATTACAAAACTTTACACGGGACGAATGCCCATTGAAAAATACTGCCTGGAAAGGGTCTCTGCGCGCCTGGGGAGGGCGCGGCGCGGGCGAGGAAACGGCTGCCGTCCTTCGGAAGAATTCAGCGGAGGTCGGTGGCCTCTCGGGCCAACAGCTGGCGGTCGGGTCGTGACGTCACCACAGGGGCGGCGACGCGTGGCTGCGTTGACGGCGTCTAGTAGTGTTGTCTGGTTGAGCGCGGGGTCGGCCAGGAGTCACTCTCGATTTCAAGAGCGTAGTAACCAATCACGGATTCTTCTGATACTCGTGATGATTCACAATTACAACTTTGGAAAGTCTAGAAATCCTGCAGAGACACATTCGCCTCACTTTGCAACTGATTCCCGCTTCAGAGAATTTTCTCTGCCCACTCTACTCAGCCCTTTTACAATAGCCCACACCGAAGTTTTTTCTAAGTCCAACAGAGGCGCACTTGCCTCTGATCGGTGAATAGCTCTCCCCTCCAGAGAAGTTTCTCTCCCGACTGCCCTGCCTTGAATGCCAATTTTATAAGTCGAATCGTATTAGGTTAACTTTTACCCCCGCTCGTTTTTCGTATGTTCCAGCTCCTTATGATAGTTGCGTCGCTATTGGCCAAAAGAAATGGCGCATTACGTTATTTCAACCAATCGTGACAGGAGTAGTGAAGGAAGTTTCAACTCTTTGTGTCACTGTGAGCGTCCAGAATTTTCCTATTCCTTCTAGAACACCGGTCATGCTTGCACAAGACAGGCGTTGTCCGTGAAAGAATTTATCGCTCTGGGATTCCCTGGATGTCGATTTCAAGAGCGTTCTAGAAGGTTCGCAGCTGGCCATGCGAACACGTGCCTCTCAGTGAATCTTTCGACGACTGACCCTTGTAACGACTTTCTTAATGTGCCGGGGGCGCAAACGGGTGTCGCGATAAGCGAGGTTGCACGTGCAACGCCGTCTGTTCATTTTCCCAACTGCCCTCAGCCTTATGAAATTTTGTATGAGGAAATTGGTATCGCTACAATATTTTAACTAAAAAAATTGAATAAGATAGAATCACTGAGTCTCTCTTTGTATATCAGAATATGACAATGACGAATGCTTCATTGCAATTTTTCATGTTTCTTTCCTCTTTCAAATACTCCGTTTAATAAGTGTTTGTTCATTGCAGTGCAAATGGGCTGAATAACTAGAAAAAAAGATTGTAAATCGATTATGATTAATAACATGTAGTATTCATAGTCTCGTGCGATTTGATGACATTAATCACCACATGAGATAATGTCAGAAAACTGTCCTAATTTCTTAAGCTTCAAGAGAAGATACAATAAACTTTCCACAAAATGGTAATATCTCCAGGATTTATAGTGATATTTGTTTGAAACACTGCGTACTTATCGAGTCTATGCAGCTTTTGTCTCTCACGCGTTTAGCTCCTATAAAACCAGACACGTTTGTGCACCCTTCATCATCATCCACTCTCAATCCCCCCGCGCACTCAATCCGTCCGATCGATCGGAGTCCACTAAGGATTCCATGGTCTTCGGGTCGTTAACGCGCAAATACGCCACCAACGACAAAAAAAAACCTGCACGGAGCGCTCCGCACGCAAACAGAAACCGAATAGAGCGGAAGCAGTCCAGGGCATCAGGCGGAGCACCGGGTGGGAGGCGGGCGGCGGGCGGCCGACAGCGAAATAAAATTCGCCCCCCGGCGGAAGGGCAGTGGTCCCTCGCAGACTCCGGACGCCGCGCAGATTAAAACGCAATTTCGCGCAATGGATCGCATTGCCACCTCCCTCGCCTTCCCTCGCGAGTCGGTGGCCCCGGCTTCCTCGTGGCAAATCCCGCCTCCTCCCCCGCGGCCAGTGACCATGTGAGCCCCGCCTTGGCCTCCCCGCCCGGCGACTTTGCTTTTCCCCTACCCGCCCACCGCACCCGTCCCTTCCTCGCCGCCCCAAGCATTGGGAATTCCTGCTCCTTCCCATCCTCATGGGTATCTTGAAAATATCGTAGAAATTATACCAAACTATGGGATTTATTCATAACTGATCTAAATACATCAACATCTGGTAAAATTCAGAATCGAATTTTTCGGACAATTTACGAGAGCAGAAAGTACTAATGTATACTTACGAAATCATTTTTTAAGAGATAGATATCACAAAATACTCTTACAAGAATCAGTCAAAGATTTTCACATCTTTCCATCATGAGTGTCATTGAATCACTCCTCGCGATGAATAAATGTTTAAAAAAAAGATGGAACAAAAATACTACATCATCAATATATGTAGTTGGTCTAATTGCTGTTTAAGAAATAAATGTGGATAATGTAGAGAATTGTAGCACACTTATTTAGAAGGATAATGTAGAGTTGTGAAGTTCAGAGTATAGTATTGAGTGTTGACCGGGGATTGCAGAAAAATGAAATTGGTAGTCATTAATTTTACTCAATACATCATTTTTAATCATTTTACCATACTCCGAGGAGATTTAAAATCTTGGCAATGCACTTCCATTCCTCTTCTAAAACACTTTAAGTCCTCCGGCTATAATATGTAATGCCGAAAATATGATCAGATGTGTTCATGTTAATTAAAAATCGAAAACGCATGTATGACATGTTTACTGGAAATGATCCGTATATTTGCCTGGAAGCTTTCCTTTTGAAACACCCTGAACGCGATAACAAAAATCATCCCCTCGCCTCACAATTGTTTGGCGTGTGTAATGAAAGGTGGATCACGAATTGGAGAGGTCGGCAATAAAAGGTTACGGAGGGACTCGACTCGCAGGTGAGCGAACGAGATGAAAGCGAAACGTACACCACGCATTTACCTTCCTAAACACAGAGAGACCCCACTCAACTCAGAGAGCTGTAACGTGCACTTGAAGGGCACTCGTTGATCGCATTTCTAGTTATTGTAAATATTCATTTAGCTTTTTTATTTTTTTTTTATTTAAGGTCGCATCAACTGCTAGGTCATTAGCGACCACTATTGCGTGTAACGGTATGGTAACTATGAGGATGACAGGATATGATGATAGGGATGTGAAAGGACGAACCCAATACAACCATGCCCGAGGCGGGACTCGAACCCGCGATCCTTCGGGCCGTGATTGCCACGGCACTACTACCTTAGCGATCTCGGTCATCCTGACCGGCATTCATTTAGCTTGTTGACGATGATTATTGGTGATATTTTCACGTAATAGGTTTCCTTTTGCTACTTTACAGGCAAAAGTTATTTATACACATAATATTCAGTCACATATACAAACCACACTGTTCGAATTTATACACCACCATAAATCGAGCAATGAGTTCCTAAAAAATTTTTGGATTCATTCATACGTATTGATCTCTACGAGTCTTTTCAAAATTTCTAAACTTCGTCTAAAACGACTGAATATTTAATTCATATTAAATAATTCATAAAACACTTCTTAAAGCATGTCTGATCTCTTTATTCTAATAAGGCGTAATATTATACTAGGATTCATTCTCACCATTAAAAGGAAGAACGTATGGCATTGACGTGTTGCTTACCTTCGAGATGAGCACACTGTGTCTTACGCTAATAATTACAACCCATGCCATTTACCACAACAAGCAAGTTATTAAATGGAATTGTAATCAACGCATGAATGAGCACATAAGAAAATTTTGACTATTATAAAAACGCAATACCGTTGATTCTTTTGTTTTCGTCCCCTTCACTTCATTGTCTTTCTATCGGAAGCGTTTTACATTTTACGTCAGCAATTTTATAAAAATTACCACAACGACCATTAAAATTACATTTTGTGCTCACATTCCTGTTTCCATTGCCCTGCTTCTTTCCAAAACCTACCAACACCGCCTTTGACAGCTATTACCCACTCTCTCGGCGTGACGTGGCGGCCCAATCGGCGGGCGATCGCCACACAGAAGCGAAGGGCGACGTTTTATAATTCCAAAGCCATTTGCAACGAGTCACCCGCGGGGATTCCCCTAGTATGCATATTGTAACGGAGCGGGTTATTGTCATTTTTTTCCACCTAGCAACGGGGTATCATATTAAAAGATCCGGGATAAACAAGAACGCTTCGTGAGGTCTTTGAGAGTACATCGAGGGCTCCCGGTTCCACGAATTGTGGGTTTTATGCAATAGTGTGCATGATTTGCTTGATGGCAGTGATAGTTGTAGGGCCCGGATGTTTATGACGTGTCATATTTTCTTTGTGCTATTTCCATGGAAAATATAAATTAAGCATGACTTTTCTAAAATTATGCAATTTTCATGTGTCATATGCTGTCGTATTCTCCCTTTTATTAACCATTTTGTAATTTCCCGATAATTATTCACATTATGGTCATATTTTTCCATGAATTTTGGTATTTTTTGTCATATTTTTATCTTTTTGATTCCAATCTCGCATACTTGGTTGCAGTCGTCTCACAAAGATTTTTCTACTAAATGCTAATTTCTTACAATTGTCATATCTAATTGTCTGCTTTTCGTATAAATAGTCTATATAAGAAAGTGAATTACGAGGGTAAGCTATGTACGTAGAAGGAGAAAACTAAAGCACCAGATGCTAAGGAAGTGTTCAGTTCTGTCAGGTTATGTAACTAAGGTCAACCGCTTCTATAACTTTACCAGGTCTTCATGGGGCTCCAAAGGAGAAGGGGTGAGTTATGAATATGCAAAATTTCCAAAGTATGTTTTCAGTATAATGGTTATTTAACCAGCGACAAGATTGTGGAGGTTTCGAAAATACAACCAAAAAATATTTAAGTCATATTTGGGTTCATATTTTCGTATTTTTTCGGTCATAAAAGCTTGCATATTTCCAACATTTTGAAGTCATAAACATCTGGACTCTGCTTCTTAGTGTTTGGTGATGTTGATAGGAGTTTTAAAACGTAAAGCGAAAATATTATAATTAAATCGGTATTTTTGTTGAGAAAGATTATTATTTCTCATAAGAAGAAGCGATCCAGGGGAAGTCTAAGACTTATTTGTGGCTCTGACGATTGAGGCGTTACAATACAGAGTCACAGCGAGGAAAGCCTTCCTGGTAGAGACGGAACCGGCGATCTCTGCGCCGGCCGCAGGGAAAAATTGAAACTACGAAGTTGTATACCAAGCCAGACGATTAAGCCAGAAGCAACGAAAGACGCCTAGAATTGAAAGAGTGGAAAGTAGTGGCATGAGCCCTGAGACACGTGCGAAAAGTATCCCATGAGAGTGGGAGCTGGAAAATAATACATGCGTCGTGGCGCCTCGAGTGAAAGTATTGAAGCATTGGTAGTGAGTTGCTCAAGTCGCATTGTATGCAGTTTGAAAAGTACAAATCTACAGAACTGGATATATCTGTAACACGTTTTGTAATCAACTTCTGGTAAACGACCAACTCGACTGGGTATTTTGCCCAATTTCTCACGATATGTTGCGCAAATGCTGAGAACATCCCTGGCTATTCTTCTGAACATTAATGTTGCAGTACTTCCTTTTCACATACCTCGAAAATATATTTATTTTTACGTTAAATAATAGTTAATTAATATAACAACAGATTTAAGAAGAGGGTTTTCGACCAATAAGAAAGGTTAGGACATAATGTTTTTGAGTAAATAAAGCACGGTTAAATCCTGTAACTCACTATTTTCTTTAATGTTTTAGTCTGTTACATAATCGCCCACACGCTTATATCATATTAGCAAATGATTGTGACTATTGATTACTGAAGGGCCTGCTGCAGGAGATATGTAGGAAGCAGTTGCAATCAGCTGTTCTTATGAGCTGTTCTCATTAGTGACATGCTTAACATATGTTCTTACTAGTGGAGCGCTCGTCAGCTGTTATTAGTGCTATACTTATCATGCCTTACTAGTTCAACGCTTCAATGGCAGTAGTCGTGCAAGAACGGAGGCGCATTAAAATACGGAATATGTTACGAATGTTTGAGACATGGATGACGAGACGTTTTTTCTGATGTATCTTAGAAGGAGAAGAATTTGCTCAATGAAAATTATTGCCTGAAAAATCCATCACATTTACGAGACAATATGAAAATTTCTGCAAATGAAGCAGTTACTTCAAAATAAATATTAATATTGATAGGAAATAATTAAGAGACATAAATATGTAAATACTCATTAATAAAGTATCCGTTACCTCACTTTTCCGTTTCTTCTTTCCTTACTGTTCTTTAGTACCTCGGGGATCAAAATACTCCAGTGTCGGAGCGGCAATGGAGGCAAACTTAGGAAAAGGAAAGTTCTGACAAAAGTTGCAATCGAATCACGTTTAAAAATAAATGTATAAGTAAATAAAATTCTTGTAGAAAATAAATTAAAATAATATTGTGGGATCACGTTTGAATACAAAATATCATAATGCACAAATTGCCTACAGGCTCAATGGGAAACCAGACTGAAATATTCAACTTTACCACAAAGTCACTGTGTACAATTATCCAACACCAACCAATGTAAGAATATTCACAAAATGGTTGTTCAGATTTTTTAAGGCCGATGAAATTATATATGGTCCACGAATATCAGATATTGGATGGAGTTAAGTTACAGTAAGAAAAACAGATGCTTAGTTGTTAAATTTAACAATGTTGTGCTTAGATTTTACATGAAACTGACAAGAACATTATTCACCATGGAAATACTACATTTTTATTTGAAGTTAATAAAACAATTAATTTTTACTCTGTTGGTTTTATTCTCGCTATTCTCTACAAAGTTATAAAGTCAGTCATCTAAACGTTCGTTTAAAAACTTCCTTTAACACTTGAAAGACAAGTATATATGAACAATGCTCCCATTTTGTTAACGAACAATGTTGAGAGTTTGACTTAAATTTTTACTGTCCGAAAGTTTTATTTACTTTGTACAATAAATTGCAAGAGAAATTGTGCAAGACAAAAGATATAAATAAACTAGTGCAAGAGCATTTACTATTTTCGGAACGACCCTGTTCATCCTAAACGAATTAAACCCTAGTTCCAGATAACTTGTTTTGCAGTTGAGGAGAGACCACAACGGATAGGTGAACACTTCCTCTCTATAGACGCTCGTTCATGCGCGGGCTAACGAGCTCTCTAAATAAATCTAACGCAATTTCCAGGTGGTACTTCGGCAGAATAATGACCCTTCCATTCGAATCGCGAGTTGCTGCTGGCGCAGCGTTACACCGCCCGCGGCCATAGGAAGCGATCCACAGGATATCAATCAGACAGGGTATATCAATTTATCGACCTGCACCTGATACCTCTATACGCAAGTGAACGCTACATTTGCGCCCGCGACATCCTGTGCTCCCGCAACCATCAGTTCGCTCTCCCGAAAGACTTATTCGCCACCGCGTTTACCGGCGGCGCGTCCGCCAGCAAACGACTCATTCGCCGGGACGAGATTATCATCACAAATCGATCGCAGCGCGTCCGGTTGTCCGGAGCGGGCGGCGGCAGTACTAAACGCGTTACGCGAACGCGAGTGGAAGAGCGTCCAATTCGGAAGGTCACTTGTTCCGACACCGGACACCCAATAGGCAGCGCGCCACTCGCCGCCACCGGCGACCGGCCTGTCACCGGTCGCTTGTCGCGGGGTGAACTGCGGGAGCACGCGAGGGCGTTTATCGGCAGCACGCGAGGGCAGGCGGAGCGCGCTCGCGCCGCGTCGGCCAATAGATCGGCGACGTTTTATACATCCGCCGTAACGACGTGCGGAGTCGAAGTGAATAATGTGCTATTAAAGCAGCATGTTCTCGTATTTACCGTCCGTGGGCGGGGGATGGTTGTGAATCCGGGGTGAGGGGATGATATGGTAGGGGGGGGGGACACGGGGCCGGGCATCAGGAAGGGAGGGTAGGAAGCTAGGAGAGGAAAATTATTCGGGAAACAATCGAGCGGCAAAAGTAGATAAACGAAAAACGCGATCGTACGACAGTAACACACAACAAACATATCGATAAATGTACTAAATGAAAAGTGTTCAATCATGAAAAGGAAGAATGGGCAGAGTAGATTGGATATCCCCAAAATCGAACCCCAAATAGAAAAAAATAAATGATTTCCAAAAGAATATTTAACTCAAAAATTACTTCGGGTGAATATATTATGTGGATGAAGGAAATTAACGATAACAGAAGTTTTGACGTGCAATTATATTTAACAACGATGCGAAAAAGAGAAAGTACATTATTAATACAAGAAGAGGAACAGGAATAACAAAACAATAATAAAAAAATTGGTAAAAAAGATGAATTGAAAACAAAAAGAAGAAAAGATACAAAAAGTCGAAACAGAAACTATTAAGTTGATGTGGCAGAGGTGGGAAGGGGAGACAAAATTGATGATAAATGTCGTGAATAATTCAATGATGTGAAAATGAGTAAAGAAGAAATGGTGCTCATAACGCGATAAACCAAGGAGGAATATAGTGAATCAGAGATTTAGATTACGTAATATTTCAAGGGAAGATGGATAAGAAGGGGAGCTCCAGACAAAAGGAAAGTATGAAATATGGCAGGGGAAGCAGTTGGTGAATGATATGGGAGGAAAATAAATAGAACATGAGGGAATGCAGATGCATGCAAGGAATAGAGATATATGCATGAGACAGCAAAAATGAAGAAGGAAATAGTTTGTTTGTTTTTTTAGTTCTGTTACTTCTCGAACAATTTGAAATATCTATAGAAATATAAATTAGATTCCATAAGAAATTAGTATGTGCAATTCTGATAGAAGGAGTACAAAACTAGAAAGCGTAGAAATCATAAATAAATTCATATTTTCATATTTACCATAGATATTTTCAGATCAAAAACTTAATGTCAGTACTTACTGTGTTACAAAAACTTACTGTCTTTTCTCATCTTATCAAAAAAATATCCGAAAATGTTTAAGCAAACGGTCCACTCATATGCCCTTCCGTTCTTTCTTACGTTTTTTTTCTTTTCTTTTAGGTTATTCCCGTGTGATTGATTTGAATCACCCCATCACAACAAAGTTTGAATCTTTGTGCTGTATCTTAAATTAATTTATGTTACTGTTTCTGAAAGGACGCATCAAGAATAGATACATCAAAAGTTAATAAAAATGAGCAGAAATTATTGAAAAAAAGAGAGACAAAAATTCGGATTGGCTTCGTCGCATTCAACGTCTCCCAACCATTCCCTTCTCATTTTCACGTTTGAAGAGAAAGTTAAATGCCCAAAATAATGTACCCGACATCAAAGCGGGCTGAATCTCGAGAACCTAACGCAGCGACTGTGCGTGGGCAAAACGCGATCACAAACGAAAGAGAAATGCGCGGTCGCGAAAACCAGTGGCCGAGAGCGATCGCACGATAAAGGAAAACTCGCGAACGCGGCCGCGGCCGGGGCTGCAGCGACGCAAAGCGAAGTGCGCGAGGGAGGCGGGCGGGCGGGCGGTGAAAGAGGAGGGAGCTGGTTTACATACGCGCGGCGGCCGCGGAACATTGATTCTGCGGACTGCGTTAGTCTGAATTTGAATGGCCACTTAACGGCGCGGCCGCGGCCCGGGGTGGACACGGGCGGAGGGGCTGGGGCTGGGGTCAAAGAGGGGAGCGTGTGGGGAGGGGCTGGGGAAGAGGAGGGGGAGCAGGGGCAGGAGCACACGGGTGAGCGGAGAAGAGGCCTGCGGCCGAAGGGCGGGGTGAGAGCGGGCCCGGGTGGGGACGGTGGGGGGTGGAGGAAATGGAGCGGATGCGGGGACTGTAGAGGGGGTCAAAGCGGGGGTGCGTTGAGAGTGGGAGTACGTGGGAGGGGACACACGGGCGGAGGCTAGGCTGAGGATAGGACGCCGTTGGTGGAAATTCCGATGGTCGAGTGTATATTGGGGAATGGGTCTTAGAGGTAGGGAAGGAGATGGAATGGTGGGAAAGGGTTGGGGCAAGAGTGTGAGAGAGAGAGAGTGAAGATTGGGAAGATGCAAAATAATGATGAGGTGGCGTGATGAGAAGGTTGGGCCGACAAATAGGGATGAAGCGAAGGGGGCGCAAGTTGGTCGATGGGGAAGATCTAGGGAAAAGAAAAGGAAGAGGCAGGAAAAAGGTGAGGGAGAAGCCGAGGGGAATAACACGAAGGAAGATATGCGAAAGAGGTGGGGAAGAAAGCAAAAAGATGCAGGTGCTATGCGTAGCGATTAAGGGGCGTATCGGTGCGCGCGGGGACTAGAAGAAGAACGTCGAACGGGAGTGGGGGGGCGAGAGTGGGATTGCAATAGGGAAGCGAGGGAATGTTGGTAACGGGATGTTGACTAGGCGCACCGGGTCAAGTCCGTGAAGGATGGGTCGTGCACTGCACGGATGGAGGCGCGCCGTGTCGGTCACGGGGCGCTTGTGGAAGCTGAACCCGAACTGTGACAACAAGCGTAGGCCAGGGACAAGCACAAACTAGTGGAGCTCCAACAGCACGTTCTTTCTCGAAATATATCTAACTTTTTAAATTTCCGAAATTTCATATACGTCAAAGAATTTGAGATCTGCCTCATCTTTACATAACACGAGAACAAATATTAATCAGTATTTACTTGGCTGTTCGGGTGACGCCGCGGCGCGTCGCATTACGCCCTGAGGAAGGTCGCAGAATGGCAACCGAAACGTCGGCACCTTCGCCATGGGCGCGGCGTCACCCGAGCAGCCAAGTAAATACTGCCTCCGGCCGCGGAAGCCTACGCTCTCAAATATTAATCAAAAAAATTTTGACCCATTTTTGAGAAAATTTTGAATATGTTTGACCTTTATGTAAAGTACCCCAGAGAATTAAAACTTTCGTTTGAAACTCGCAGGGCAATGAGTTGCTTTAAACAGATTACTGAATATCAATTTTGGAGAAAACCGTCTGAACGGTTTAGGTGCAAGCGTTGACCACTGACAGACAGGCAAGCAGACATGTTTTGCGGTAAACCAATTTTTCGGTATTAAGGACCAACAAAATTGCAAATTCTGTGAATTCTGACTACACAACGTGTTAGAGGAAGTAATTTACTATATATTGGAAGAAGACTTATCCAATTTCTCGTCACATGGACGCAACGATAAAAGTTTTCCTTCCGAAAATTCACTGCCTACCGGAGCACAATTACAATACTCTGTCTTCCCACGAAGTAAAGCGAGTAACTAAAATGGACTGAAGCAAGGGGTTCAGTCGAGGTTCCCTGGCTCGAAGGCAGGCGCAGTGACTGGCCACGGTTGGGAGGTGCGAGTGCAGGAGCGCGCAATTTGAGCGGGGTCGGTGGTTTGGTTGGTTGGTTATTACTGTTTCCGGGCGCCTCAACTACCGATATCACTAGTCCCGGAAGTTGGCGCATTTTTTTTCGTCGGGTGGTGGTGGTGGTAGTGGCAGTGATATTTTCCCGCTGGATGGTGAGATCCGGCGCCGACCTACCGTCAGCTAGCAGGTTCCCAACCAGGTTTCTCCCACCAGCGTGGCACCGCCCCAGTCGCAACAAGCTCTAAGCTCCCGACCGGTCTCCCGGAGAGTGTGGTAGTACAGTGCATGTTAGTGTGTGTGTGTGTGTGTGTGTGTGTAAGGGGTGAGGATAGAGCAAGGAAGAGGTAGGAAAGATCGCGCGCCGTCCGTGGCTCATTTCTTAGGGTACTGCCCCGGCATTCGCCTGGTGTTGATCGGAGAAACCACAGAAAACGACTGATCATAGTACCCGGCCTCAAGAATTCTCCAGACAGCGACTAAATTCAACCCAGCTGACAAGATTGTGTCGAAAATCTTGCCACCGAAGGAATCAAACCTAGGACCTCCCGGTCAGAGGCACTGCAGTGACACCAGTTGACGCACTGAGCCACCTCTCCCGGTCAGGGTCGGTGGAGAGAACGAGGGCGGGGACGGGCGTGGTCGAGCACTGGGCGTTGAGGAGGGGGCAAACGAGGGTGCGAGCACGGGACGGGAGCGGCGGCCACTTTCATTCGTTTAACGGGCGCCGATGCGTCGAAAATATTTTAGTTTCGTTGCGGCGCACACGTACACATCGCGAACGCCACCCAGCGCGAGGGGAAAGGGCGAGCGCGCTGGCGCTGAAGTTATTACGATACTCCACCCCTGCCGCTCCACAGAGCATGTAAGTTGATATTGATAAATCGGCGGAGTATTTTAGAAGTGCGTGCGTTTGTGGGTACTCAATTGCGCTTCGATGTGGGTGCTTTGTTTTGATAGGGGTACACATTTCGGGACAGTTCCCATGTACGCGTTACAAATCTGAATACTTTGAACGAATATATGAATGCGCATGTATCTATTTTCACGGTTTCGTATGACGGTTGTATTTTTTCTGAACGCATTGCCTTATGCAATTAATGTAAATTAAAACTAACTGATGCACATTTTGCAAAAGCCAACTTCCTAAACTGAAAGAGACCCAAAATTTAAAAAAAAACAGTATGTTTCGTGCCAGTTTTATTGTAATGTTTTGATGTGTAACAAATATCAGCTTATTCTCACGCAGAAAAGTCGTTTCACATTTTTATTAAATACATTACGTTCTGATTTCAATTTAGCATTAAATTGTCAAACAAATAGCCAATATTTGGCCTTTTTTATTCCATGGATTTTTCCTGCAAGGAGTAAATACATTTTAAAATATTAAATGTAAATATTATTCTATATGAATGGGAGTAATTTTCAGATCAGATAGATTCAGGTCTGACACAAATGAATGTTAGATGGGTTAGAAGGGAGTTAACCTGGTTGCCAGGTAATAAACCTCGGCAAAACAGTGAATGGTGTTTGGAGCCAAATAATGCATCGCACCAATTGATGCAATAAATACATATTTTAAATGTTATCCAGTGCAAAAGCAATACTAAGAAGACGGAAAATTTTAAAACATTTAAAAAATAATTATAAAAATGAAAATAATTAACATGAATATATTTTGTTCAAGCATTCAGCTGTATAACTTCTTTTTTAATCTCTTAAGAATACAGCAGTGTATAGAATGATCTTTGAATTTCAATAAATGAAATGTTCAATAAAACTAAAGAAATTTAACAATATTAAGTAATCACACCACTCTAACGAGATAATCACACGATATCTCAAACACAGTAATTCCTAACTCTCTAAGATATCAGATACCGATAACTTTAATCAATAAAAATGCCAGAACTTATATGGACCAATCGCGAGTCGGAATCAGTTTTGTCAATACATATTGCATCACTATTTTCAATAAGAGATTTTTGATAACAAAAAATATTGTTTCATGTTATTGAAAAAAGATTTAACAACAGTAATTTTCCCCTTTTATACTTTATTCCCTATCGTATCGTATCTTTTATTCTTCTTTACTTTCTATTTTTGATTACTTTTCAATTCTATTCTATATTCAAATTTCTAAATAGTTTCAAACCCCAAAGACAAAGTATCTACAGAGTAATCGATTAGAAGAGATTTTTATGTTGAAAAATATAACCTAACATTTTAAAGACAGGTGAAAGGAAATAAGAGAGATTGCGTTAGATATCATCTTGTATTGTTTTTCAGTTTGTTCTTGAGGAAAAAAAATATAGTAACTTCAATAATTATAATTAATTGTATGTTTTATTACATTTTTCGTTTTTACGAAAAGTTTTTGTATTCCATTTTAAAGACGTGGTATATATAGACTAGTTTTGTACTAGATCGAGTTAATTTGATGAATTCAGCCATTAAAAGCAACTTATCAAAATATATACATTGGAAATATATTGTTACGAGGTAAACAATATACAAGCGTTAAACAACAAACGTTACTTGACAAAGTTCGGTGCATTTTATAAGCCCAGGTAACTCGATTTACTCCCTTAAGGGATGCCTGTGTACCATAATCCTCCTCGCCAACGCATCAATATATGAGAGAAAACGTATGGCAGTGCCACTTTGGCAACTCTTCCCCAAGGCCGACGCAGTTTCCTTGCGCGGGGAAGGGTCGCAGCGATGCGACGCCGGGCGTCTGCTGCCCCCAGGGGGCGCCTCCGCGGCGTAAATCAGAACGGCGGCGGCAGGACGACGCCGGGGAGGGGGGCAGCGCAGGACGACGCCACAGAACGGCGACACACGTCGGCGCAGCCGGGCAGGCAGCAGGCAGGCGGCGCCACTAGCCGATACCTCCCCGACGCATACATCACCCGGCTGCTCGGCCGAGCCAACGCACAGAGAAAACAGACTCCGCTGTATCCTGTCACACGGACACATTGTGTACACGCGGACAACAACGCCGCGTATAACATATTGGAATTTAACATACGTCACGCACACAGAGGCGTCGCGACGCTGGCCCGCGCGTCGAGGCGCGTGTGTGCGGCGAGGGCGGTCCGACGCAAGCACGAACTTCGGCCCTCCAAACGCTGCCCACACATCGACCCCTACCGGAATTACATGACATCCCTTTTATGGCGGCCGGACAGAGGCCGCGGTTGCCATGGGGACGGCAAAGACTGATGCATTGCGACCTCGCCGCGCGGATGTCATTTGTTTTGTGATTTAACAACAGAATATCGAAGTTCGTTTTGAAAAATAGAACAATGATTCCAATGTTTGGGACGCATGTTTCGGTGTTTGGCGGTCTTTTTTTTTTTTGTGCAAGCGCGCGCGTTTACAACGAGGCCGTTATATCCGTGCTCCGTGGTACGAATAATTAAAAGGTGAATACATCGACGCATCGATGATGGGAATATTTATATGGGGGTTCCGAGGTCAGCGTATGATGAAGGGGAAAGAGGCGACTACTGCTCGCCGTCCGTCATATAACACGGTCATGTGTTAAATCCGCTCTCGCTAGTGGCTGCGAGCCTCGCGTAAACGGCCATTCGTTTAAATGAAAAAGCTCAACACCGCGTTTTCCGTTTTGTGTTCATCAGCAGGCGAATTTAAATATTTATCTATTTGTCGTTCGTCTCGCGTTGGTGTGTGGCTGTTGCTGAAGACTTTACGACCAGTTGAGACGTACTCGAGATGGAAATATAAAGAATTCCCCAGGCAGTGCCATGTTCATTTTCTCACCATGCAAATCTGAAAGTCTAATTCGTACATACTCTCTGAGAGGTTTTTTTCTACTCAAGAGAAAATATTAAAATAACAATGTTTGAATTATGAATCTCAGTGATGAAGTTCTTATTTACACAGAGCCGCTACCTATACTTAAACGGAATAAACTGTTTCAGAATTCAAAATTAAGAGAATAACAAAACTAATTGTATACAGAAAAGATTCGAATTTTATACAGAGCTGGCATTAAGGCCACTAAGATCTTTAATGGTTTTCAAATTGTATATGGCCCCCTAACTGATATTTGTAATTGTTACAACCACCAAACATTGTTTAACCACAAACGCATTTCTCCTTCTGTTCACAGTTCATGAAAGTTCGGCTTCTTTACACCAAACAGCCTGTAAACATTAGTACGCAGATACATGCGCGAAATAGCGCATCACACACATACACACACACACACAGGGAAGGCAGTTTTAAAGTAGTTAAACTTTAAAGTAATTAAACAAAAAAACACACCAATTGTGTGGAAATATGCGCATATGTTCTCCTTACGAACACTGCAGTACAGACGAGCAAATCGCAATATAGAGAACGTACGCCTTACCTTAGTTATCGCCAATATACTTAAAACCACAGTAACGGCGGGTCGGGCCTGCTGCCTCAGCCCAACAACTAAAAACGACACAACGTGACCGCGCCCGGCAACTCACTGCGCCACCTTTCAACCCTACCACGATGATGTCACCTGCCGAACATGATAAGGAAAGAGGGGGGCGCAAATGCAGGAAGGCGGGGAAAAGGCGCATTGAGAAAACCAAGTAACAATCTTAAACACCTTTGAATACAAACAAAAATACATTCACATTATTACTTGCTGTTCTTTAGATTCCAGTGATGAATTAATATGATACTATTATAATGAATGTTTTAACGTCTGTTATAATGTTTATTTTATTGTACTTTCTTGACCTCAATAAATAGACTGAGATTTTTTTATAACAAATTATTTCATTTTATATATTTAACGTTTCGACCCTATTTGGGGTCTTTTTCAAATTGATTGGATTTGACCCGATGAAGCTGATCCTTTTTATTATTGATATCACTTGATCATTTTTATGTGAATGACAATTTTTTTATAAAAATGCTTACTATTTATTTATGATGTCAACTAACCTGGACACTGGGTTGTTTTTTGGAAAAAAACCAAATAGGGTCGAAATGTTAAATATATAACATGAAATAATTTGTTATAAAAATTCATAGTCTGCTTTATTAAGGTGAAGAAACTGGAAATATAATAATATGATACTAATTCCTACATGATAATTCTCTTACACCAAGGCATTGTTTCTCTTTTTTCAAAGACTTTGGTGTCAAAACTCTATTACACATTCATGAACATTTAAATCTTTAAATAATACTGATATGTTCAACAACACTCATTTTCACTTTGAACAGGTCACTTTGCGCACAGTTGGTAACATTAAATCTTTACTAACATCTTAACTAACATCAAAAAAAATTAAATATTTACAAACCAAACAAAAATACAGCCAATACTGACACTTATCGTCCAAAAGTTTAATGCCCTCTTTATTTAAGAACTTTGAAAAATAATGTATTAAAAAGGTTAAAAAGCTATCTACATGTAACATTAACAATTCCTAGAGAACAGTTGTGATTCACAGGCAAGATATTCACACAACACCAATTAATTGGAATATCTGAATATTATTACACAACTTTCTAGAGAAAACATCGTACACCAGGAATATTTGTTGGCAACACATTCGCATTTGACGGAACATGGCACAAAGCCCTTACTTACAAGATTAAAGAAATGGCCCTTTATCAAATCAATCATTCATTGCTTTCTCGACACAGAACTTTCTTTGTTAATATACACAATCACAACGCATATGCAAAAATAATATTCCAGGACTCCCCCAAGGATCTCCACTGTTACCCACATTATTCAGCTCGACTTTAATAGATCTCCCCAAATTAAACAACAGTCAAATAATCCAATTTGAAGACGGTACGTTAATATTCTGATTTGGCAACACACTCGTAGACATAAGAAATAAAACAGATATGTATATTTCAACAAAATATAAAAGGAAATAATAAAAGAATATCACCAGGTTGGGAAAATTCTGGCGTCTAAAATTCATCCTCATGAATAAAAATTTTACACTAAAAATGAAAAACTAAATCTTGAATAGAAGCATTTTGCCGATAACTACTTACGGAACACAAACCTAGTCCCTCAATGCAAAATACCATAATAATACCATAATAAGATCATGATAATCTAGAAAAAATGGAAAGAAAAATATTTCTGATACTATACTACCCTTGCACAAAAGTTAACACAGGTAGGAATAAGGAGTAGAAGAAAAGTCGAAGACGCCGCAGAAAATGCTAACAAGATTAAATAGAATTGGAGAAAACATGTCACGTACATCCAACAAGAACGTTAGACTAACCGTTTAACATCGTGGGACTCGCGGGAAGGCAACAGGAATGTAGGAATGCAGAGAAGAAATGGGCAGGCAACTTCAAAGAGATAGAAGGCGGGCAATGGACGAGAGTGACAAAAGATTAGGCAGAACGGAAATTTTGGTAAGAATTGACTGTGTGTTAGTGTAGAAGTAGTGAAAATTCAAATACAAGTACTGATTAATGATTCAATACTGACAAATGCTGTTAAGAATCAAGTGATTAGTGTTAGTAATTAAGAAATATTCTTCTCAAAGGGGCTGCTCGAGATGCTACATGCATTGTAAACTACTCTGCCTAGGAGAAGAACAAAAACCTAAAAAATTAAAATACTGTAAATCCATAATTACTCATATCAAAAAGATTTTATGAAGGACTAGCAATTCCTTAATTTGATGTTAAGTGTAATGAAAAACGAAACCAATTTACATACAATTTTAGTAAGTCTATATTAAAATGGAATGGTGCAGTAAATGTAATATTCTAAGAAAAGTTCATACCAAAAAAACGTCTAAACGCTGCCCTCAAGGATTACGTACTACAATTTTTGTTTAAATGGAGGTACCTCTTCCTATTTAGAGCCTGTGTGGCTTGTAATTTACAGATCTGAGTTATGATTACGAAGTATGGACAAGTAAAACATTAAATCGTGATGGCTGTTACAAAATATGCGCAAATCTCCAGTAACAATTAAATTTCATACATTCGTAAATTGATAATCTAATGAAATAATTTCTTGCCGATGCTAATATTGCCAGTACTATCAATTGTTATGTACGCGTTTATATTCGGATTAAACGTTAATAAACGAAAGTGATACTAATCGAGTGTTTAAATTACCAGCCTCATTACTGTAACTCACAAATGAAAATCCTTTGTTTATGGTAAAATGAAATCACGGAACAAAATGTAAAAGTAGGATTAAAATAATGGACTCCTAATTACACACATTTATGTAATGCATACTACCATTATTTTACAACAAATAGGAATTAATTGTTCATTGCAAAATTTATTATTTTTCTCCCATATAAATTAGCGATCACTTTACAGTGGAAACTCTCTTTTGCAAATTTAAATTAAATATGACATTCCAAAATCAGGACGTATGAAGACCAGTAGATTCAGTCTATATATGACTAGCTTGTTAATACATTAGAACTCGTTTGGTTTGTTATGAGGGAGCACTGGCAGTAGTCAAACAAATAAAGACAATATGTCTAATAGCATTTATCTGAATCAAGCTCAAAAGTTGAATGGTATATAAATACCACAAGCTCGCCGTATAATGTGTTGCTTCAATCAATTTAAACTCAAATTTCAGTGCTGAGTACTTGCTTATATCATGCAAAACATTTGATATGTCAATTGTTTCCCCCTTTCGCAGTTTACCGAACATGGCACAGAATTCGACCATAGTATTTATTTTGCAGTGTACTACTGCATTTGCAATAAAGCCTACGTTGTGCATTGAAAAGAACAGTCGTAGTTACACGCCACAACACTTAAAAATCGTCTCGCATGATTTTGAACGAAGCATGCACGGCTGAATACTGCTGTATCAGTGGATTTCCGCTTTTTTCGGAACGGACGGCCGTAAAATTGAAATCTATATCAATTGTTATTCCCAGGCTTGGCAAAAAGCCATCCCACAGTGGGACAGATATCGTGAAAATGCTTCGTAAACAATACTCGCCAAAATTTACATATGTAATGATCGCCTATATATCGTCTCCCTAAACCATTTCTTTTCTTTCTGAAAAAGCGAAGAAAGGAAAAATCTGACAAATATTATTGCAGTCGTCAACACTTGGTTGAAGCGTCCGGATATTCATTAATCAATATCCGTTTCTAAAGTGAATAAAATAAAAATGAAAAATAATGCTCTTAACTTCGTTCCCCCAAATTCCTAACTTTAGTAAGTGAAAAGCTCAAAATGAGTCTTAACAACAACTAATATCAATTGTGAGATCTTGGATTAACGAAAACATTACAATACCGAAAGTTAAAATAAAACCAATTTCCTTCTTTTGAAAGTTTCGTAAAGAGTTAGGTTAGATGTGACGTAATTCATTTTCGCATAACAAATAATATCACAACGCGAACCTAACTTTTTCGCCTTTATTAAAATATCACACTTGATTTCTTGTCTGACAACCGCAAATGCGCATTTCTCCTACAAAATGTGTAGGGTGTTATTAATTTTACACCTTTATTTTTTGCTTTAGAGAATGGCTCCATAAAAACGAAACTATCCCCACACAATAAATCGTAACTGTACCCAGAATGTATTTTCGTTTATCAGTACTTCAAGCGTGAAAAGAGGAATGGAAAAAGGCTCGTTACTGATAGATGTTCACGAAAAGAAACTAATCCTATTTTACTCCCCTAAGTAGTTGCTACTCAACACGCTAATTTACGGACTAAATTATTGTTGATTATGTTTCACAATGTTGGTACTTATAATTAAGATGAGAGCTGAAATTAGAGTTCGCCAAAGGGAAGAAATTAAGCGCATGGTAATTTTCGTTCGCAAACGTTCGAGGGAGAAACACAGCAACTCTAGGTCAATTTCCAAAGACGTCATCTTAAAATAGAGACTGTATAATATCACCAACAAACAGATACCTATTAGGAAGAAAAATTTCTAGTTCATATTACAATCATAATTTCTGTGTTTTCACAATTTCTCAGTTTTGAAATTCAATTATTTTTCACTAAATATTTGAAAGTTGTCTGTAGATTTTTGCCTGCCTTAATTGCGATTGCCATTGATTTCAGTAGTGAATAGAAGTGTGACATCAACTGACAATATATTCGTATTGGATGCATTTTAGTGCGGTTAAAATAGTACTTGAAAGTATAGATATGTCAGGAACGGAGTTAGTAACTGGGACAATTAAATGGGCACTTCACACTTTCTATTTTTCTTAAACTCCAGAACAGACCACACATACCTAAGAAATATACAGATTTTTCTTCGTAGATAAGTTTGAAGAATAAAATTTAATCGGATTTAAAATTATTCAGAATGGACCATAAATGTATCAAGAGTAACATATTTAAGGAACTTTCAGCTACATTTCAAAATTTCAAAGATACCATTGCGATTGATTTGGTTGTGGTATATTTCACCATTACTGAATTATTAAATGTCTGATTTATTTTTATGCGAGAGTTTCAGATCTCACTAAGTTACAAGAATGCAAGCCAGAAGGTATAATTGATTATTACCAATCGTACAATATTAATACCAATCGTCTTCTTAGTAATAATTCTTGTTATCGTAGTTGTCGCTAATAACACTCTAATAATGGAAGTAAATTCGAAGAGCATACCATATAAAAATCTCCAGCTTGAACATCATGAAATATATTTTATTCCATTATCGAAACAAAAAAAGTATTTCAATGAAATCACGGCATAATGTTCATCAAATTCAATTACTTGATAAATTAATTGATACATAGATATTGTGATGTAGGTTATCATATGGTGGTCAACACGAATCATCCATGTTATTATTAATTCATTTAAGTTTCAATAGCTAAAAATGCCACGTTAATAATAGTTAAATATTTCCCCTTATTTTGTAAAGTATTATTGATGATAAACACTTGTGTGAGTGTATTGCAAACTTAATCTTAATGATTAATTGCCAAACGTTTCCAGATAATAATTAAATTTTTTATATACCTGGCCAAAAATCACCATATAAAAGTTTGAGGCACCCCAACGGAATGTTAAAAAAATTCGTCGGAAATGATGATAAAATGCAATTTTGATGTTAACTAGACATTGAAGAGGTAACTATTCTGTAAAGAAATATGTCAAGAATCACCCAGTATAAACCACAGCAGTGATGGACGATTATAAGACATTTGAAAGTAGTTTATCACTTCTACATTCTCATTAGGCGCGAATGGAGTGGGATTTGATTTCGTGCGAGGGCTGGTGTTTTATACGTTCGCAATGTAGACTCAGAATCACAATGTTAGCGTAATGCGGTCATGGAATCTAACAGAAAGTAACTATATAATTCGGAGAACATTTTAATGTTTATCTTCTCAAATCACTGTTTAGTCACATACGTTGGTACGTTTTGTGTAAAATCGTTAATTCACATTACGGCTCATCAAACCCTGTTTGGACTCTCCATACAGGTGGGCTAAAGTCATTCTCGTACCCGAAGTTAACATTGCAAAACTGTTTCATCGTGGGAAAGGCAAATTATTTTCCAATTAGGCATTTCATCGGCGTCGCAATGACACTTATCCGATACAAGAAGCACCTGGTTTAGACGGTTTTATACGCTAAAATTAGTCCAAATTCTATTTGCATTCCATTCCAATGTGGAGCCCAATTCCAATTAATTATCTACCTGAAATATATTATAAAGGCTTTCTTTTCACCGTTGTGAAGTTTCAAAGGAAAAACAGTGTCAGAACGCTAAAATGCAAATAAATTCACTTCCAATAAAAAAATTTGGCTAAGGAAGAAAAACACTTTCATTCTCATATATGCACAAAAGCAAGAAATTGTAAACGAACTTGCTTCCAATTTTTCTCAACCTTGTTTTACACAATTTTAACAATTTTATTCTTTGCTACATAAATAGTTATCATTTATTCTTAATTTTCATTGAAATATATCTTAAATATAGATTTTTCGCTGAAATAGTTGTATTCGCGATAAAAAGGAAACGAAGAGAAAATAAAATCACTGACGGTTAAATAATCATGTTCATTGTCCAATATTGTCGTATCATTTCATATTGCAAAACATCGTTGCTGAGTGTCTGTCTGAGCCCTTGATAGGTTTAGATTTATTTATTTAGTAGTAGTGCCGTAGCGAACTCGTACCGAAAGATCGCGGGTTCGAGTCCCGCCTCGGGCATGATTGTATTGTGTTCGTCCTTTCACCCCCTATCACCATCATCATCATATCAGGGAAGGCATCGGGAAACCACCCTGAATAATTTATCCCAAGAAAACCCGTTATGGGTCACCTAACTTCCGTATATGGAAGATAGGACCAAAGAAGAAGTGAAAAAACGTAAAACCTGTACGTGACTCATGGGGGAGAAGATTAGGTTCGACGGGCCCTTCGAATCACTTCTTATCGCGGGGCTTCTAAATCCATGGATGCGCATTGTGTCTCCTTTCAGTGGATTACCCAAGCTTTGTGTATTGCAGTGTGAAGTACCCCTTGGAAAAATCAACGTCATTTCTTTCTTCTCATGGAAATGCGATATTTATTACGTTGTCTTTCTTGTGTCAATGACACCCGTTAACTAGTATGTTGCAATAATTTCTGGGTGTGGTATTACTATTCTCTTCTCTGACACACCTAATTGGGGCACTTTGGAACAGGAATTTGCACTATTTGAGAAGAAGCAACAGTTATTATCTTGATGTATATATCAACACGTAATTCTTTATTGCTTACAACTTCTAATATACAACCTTCCTTGGCATTGAAATGTTAATTTGGAGTAAGCGGTTTAGGTTTTCTCTATGTATGTCAGTTCCGTTGCGGATATATCGAATTCTTCTGTAAAAAGCGTTGCGAGAGGGGAATAATCATTTGCAAAATTTCTTAGACAGGCATGCAATTTTCTGAATTTTATTTGGACCACTTCACCAACTTTACAGCATTATTACAACATATAAACGAATACATTATCACAAAAAATCCATCGAGAAAATTGTTCTCAAAATTATAATATCCAGTGATATGTACACAAAGTTTCTTTTAACAAATCAATGTCCGTTTGGGCACAGAACAATTACACACATAAATATCAACAAAAATATATAAAATAATAATAAAGCTAGTACTTAAGTTTTAATTTGGAAAATTTAGTTTCCGAAATTATCAACTAATAAAAATATTTACTGAACAATCTAAAATAAAACAAATAAATATCACATATTGCGTTTAATTTAATTTAATAAATATCAAATATTGTGTTCACACAAATGGCTTCCCCAGAACAGCCTTAAAACTAAATATCATTGTTTGACGAAACATCCTGCCACGAATTATGAAATATAAATTCCGACACTTGTTAAATTGTAAGAGAAAAATATTATGTTTTAATTTCATTACTGCAACATTTGAAGGTGAAAACTAAAAGAATGAAGATTCTAAAAGCATGCCCATACGTCACCTCTAGGCAGATAAGGACAGACTCAGCGACCAATCCGATACGACCATTGGGGGCCGCAGAAACGTCTCGAGCCGACCTCAACCGCCCAGAAATCTCAACCAAAAAATAACGTCCCAACACGAAACGTCCAGACACAAACCACCCAAACACAAACTCGCCTAGACACAAACTCGCCTAGACACAAACTCGCCCAGACACAAACCGTCCAGATACAATCTGTTCAGACACAAACCGTCCAAATACAAACTGTTCAGACACACACCTCCCGGAATCAAACCGTCCAGACACAAATCGCCCAGACACAAACTCGCCCAGACACAAACCGTCCAGACACAAACAGTAAAAACACAAATCGTCCAGAAACAAATCGTCCAGACACAAACCCGTCCAGACACAAACCGCCCAGACACAAACTCGCCCAGACACAAATCGTCCAGACACAAACCGCCCAGGCACAAACCGTCCAGACACAAACAGATCCGAAATGACCCGCTCCCACACCAACCAAACCGACTCGATCTGTTCAGCTCGATTCAACCTTAACACGTCCCGTTGTTTTCCCAGAACATCCGTCTTTGGAACGCCATCACTTTGTGAGCATTTGTGCCACCAATTCACAACGTCCGCCCCACTGCGCGGGCGCGCGCGCGCGCGCTCGCAAATGGGAGCGTCCGAGCCGCTCGCCACGCGTTATTCCGCGCGCGTCGTCGCCGGGGACAAACACGCGACGTGTCGGGCCGCGCGAATGAAGAGGGGCGCGCGCGAGCGCAGCAGGAAGTGGCGAGGGGCAATTACGACGAGAGGCCGGGGCTGCGGGAGGGGGGCGGGGGGTTCGGCGCGAACGATTGGGGTTGCGGGCGGCGCCCCTCTTGCTTACGCGGCGATTCGTGCGTTTCCCAATGGCGCCCAACTTGGGCGCAATTGAAGGTGAAAATTTGTGTTGGACGCCGGTTACATTAATCGTTCGATTTTCGCGTTGAGTCATTTGTGGTGAGGCACTTACTGGTGTGTTCAGCCCAACGAGATGGACAAACGCTAGACAGTTATTAATTCAGTAGCTGAATAAAATGTTGGACAAGCACAAGTAATCCATGACTGCCAACTGTTTTTCCATATACATTACCTTCTTATTCAATTATTCCCTTTTTCTTTTTCTTCAAACTTCAGGACTAAAGATTCGAAGTGCAAATGAAGGTTTACAAAACAAATAGAAGCTATATATCGAGGACTTTTCGTAATGAACATAGAACGAAATATTTATTTATATATTAAAAAAGTTATTCTATAAATAATTATTGTAAGTTAAACTAATTTTGTAATGGTTTGTGAACAACAAACACAATGCAATTATTATAAACATTTTTAAGTTAATGTAATATTTTTCGATAATTCGACAGTGAATTTTACGTGCTCATTAAAACTGCACGCCGCACACTGACCGCAACATGCCCATTTAATGAGGTAACTTCCATATAAAATTGAGGGAAATGAAAGCAATCTACAAAAACGGAACCTAAGATCAACTTATTCCCCGTCAATAATATTCGGTGATTTCACACGAATACATATGATAAAAGGAAAACTAAAGATTAGTTTCGATATTCCAACTGCGCCGCTATTAAATGCTTCCGTCTTTGGTTTTGGCCAGCGCAAATTCACCCCCTCCCCCGCGTCAAGGCAGTCACGCTAGCCACGCGGCTGCGGCGGACAGTAAAGTCGCTGACGGACCCAACCAAAGGCTGCGGTGAGCCGCTCTCCCCACCCCCACCCCCACCCCCACCCCCATCGCCCACATTCCGCACGTTCCCACGGCGGCCCACAGAGCGCGCGCATCAATCAGGATCGAACGTGAAAGCACCCACCCACGCCCACGCCCCCTCGCAGCGAACGGGCATTCGCC
Organism: Gryllus longicercus; assembly: GCA_038098605.1. Taxonomy (NCBI): domain Eukaryota; kingdom Metazoa; phylum Arthropoda; class Insecta; order Orthoptera; family Gryllidae; genus Gryllus; species Gryllus longicercus. The sequence continues at coordinate 5,070,031 of JAZDUA010000020.1, forward strand.
CCACATCCACGCCACTCCCACGCCTCTCAAACCAGCTGCGATGGGTCAGCGGATAAATCGTTGTCTCTGGGAGGTTCTATTATCCGTTCACCCTAAGAAAAACCTGATGTAAACAAACTGAAGAAATCTTCGCGCCGCACTACGCTCTCTCTGATTGCACAACTCCCAGCGCACTACTTTCGATTACGCGAGTAACATACCCTGCAAATTCAAATGGAATAAGGGCTGTCATCCAACTACTGTACTTACGATCAGTCTGCTTCAAGAAGTGGTTGCCAATAACCGTATGTTGTGAATTATTAGTATAAATTGCACCAAATTGCAGAAAAACCTAATGTAAATTCCCAATTCTCTCTCAGCTGTTTGTAGGTTGCCTCCAACTCTACTCATCAGTGGCCTTCCCCGCATCACGTAATATTTACCACAGTTGTATTGTATTTTCGTTTCTTACTCGTTTGCATTACCTGTCTCCTTCATAATTCTAATCGCCACAATTCATTCCGCACCTCCGCATTAGCTTCCTAGTTAACTTTGTCTCTCGAATTTTCCCCAATCCCTGACCAGCCCCTGGAATACTATCACTGGAGATCGAACAAATGGCTATGGTGAGAGGAAATGATTCATTCCAACTATCATTTAACTCCCCCACAAAATATGTTGGTAGCGAGTTATGAGATTGGACCGTGTCCCTTTTAACGGGTCGTGCTTTTGCCAATTACTCCCGGGGCCGCTTTGTTCCTGTTGGGCGTTCCATTAAATTTTGTTGGGATCGAAGCAAATAAAAGCTGAATACGATTACAATTGGCGATATATATCTCTCAAAAATGCTGCCGTAAATAATCAGAAGCACAAGATAATTAGGAAACCGTAAATAGGTGCGTCCCGGCAGACATCCGTAATCGGTATATTGAATTGCGTTTTTCAATCGTGGTGTAATTCGTTGTAAATATATTTCATAAATATTGAACTCACCATTTGCGTGAACTGACGACAAATGTGTTTGGCATTTTTAGGTTGATTTTCCGACTTTGCCCACTAGCTAACGGTTTCCCACGTACCTGGGCCTAGATCAATTCCCACGCTTGGGGGATAAGAGAGACTTGTGTCGAACATGACGTATTCCCTTCATCGCCACTAGCAAACTCACAATAAATGATGAATTAAAATACTCGTGCTCACCAGTTCACGTAACCTCATCGTTCTCCATAAATGAACTACCGAACAAGATGAATTCGAAGTCCAAAATTAAGGATGTCCAAAATAGTTAAATGTTTAATCACGTTTAAGTACATTTAATTTTATTATTTCTTCAAGAATTATAAGATCCGTTATCAACAGTTCGCACCGAGCAGCCGTGCCGTGAACATCGTACGCCACAGCTCTCTCACTGCGTAGTGTGTTTAGATTGAGTGTCAAACTAGTTTCGCTTGCACAGCAATCTACGTGTCTTTTTTAAATATTATACATCGTTACATCAAAAACAGTTTAATTTCGCAAATAGTATTAAAAATTATTTACCACAAGTGAGTGAAAACCAACCCGTGACCGCGAGTGGCGAAATGAACGTACAAGGTAGCCCCGAGTCGGGGCTACACGGTACATCACAAGTGTTTGTGAACGCTATGGATACCTTATATGCAAGCAACAACGATCAGTGCATTCTCCCAACAGCACAATTTCAACTTTTACAACAACAGCAGCAACATCTGCAACTCCTTCATCAGCAACAACAGCAGCAACTACTGCTACTTCAACAGAATCAACCCACAGCGCAGCAAGGGCAACCGTTAATGCAGCAGCAACCGCCCCAAACGACCCTGCCCCAAGAACACCAAAGCGAGGAGATGCACGCAACAACTTCCAACGAAACGCTTTCAAACGTAAGTAAACGAAAGAGAAATGATGATGAAAACTCTATGCCATTATACAATGTTCAAACTTCATCGCGTTTCGAAGTGCTTCAAAATCTTAAAGACAGTGATCTAAGTACTCCAGAACAAACATTAAAAATTCCGCCCATAATTATGCACAACGTACTTGACTACAACCAAATGATTTCCGACATTAAATCAGTCGTCAAATGTGATTTCACAACCAAGACAGCCGGTGATCAACTAAAAATCATGCTCACTACAATAGAAGATTACCGTAATTTTAGACATCACTGTGTTGAGAAGAACAGACAATTCTATTCTTTCCGCGACCCTTCTATTAAAACCTTTAATGCTGTGATGAAGGGCATCCCCACATGTTACTCGGAAGCTGACATTTTAAAAGAACTTGAACTCAAATACCCTGTTACCAAAGTGACTAGATTATATGACAAAAAGAAAAATCCAATTGAAATTTGTGCTCTAGAAATAAAAGACAATAGAGACGGGAAGTCAATATTAACTTTAAATCGCCTGATGCATTGCGTCATACAAGTTCAACCTAGAACAAATCGAAACTACCCAATACAATGTAAACGTTGTCAAAGGTATGGACACTCGCAAGCAAACTGCCGACTCACTCCGAGGTGCGTTAGATGTAAAGAGTCACACCACTATTCTCAATGCACAAAACCAAAAAGTGAGAAACCGAATTGCGTTAACTGTGGCTTGGAGCACACGGCCAATTACAAAGGCTGTCGCATTTTCAAAGAAACTCAGCAAGCACGTTCAAACCTAAATGAACGCAGGTCAGGGTCAGAGCAACAACCGCCGCCGCGCAACAATCCCTCTCGTAGCCCTCCAACATTTAGCCCTCGCGAATTTCCTCCCCTTCCCAAAACCAATACCCCGTGGTCACCGGCTCAATCTTTGCAAACCCAAATGCCAACTGATGTATCCCAACTAATAACCACAATAGTATCACAAGTAATCTCAGCTATAATCCCGCAAATTCAAAATATTGTACAGTCAGTGCTAATAAATTTCCATAATGGCAAATAAAATCACTTTATTGAATTGGAATGCAAACGGAATTAAAAGACAACAATCAGAAATATAAATTTTTCTTCACGAACACAAAATCGATATTGCATGCATAACCGAAACCCACTTGGTTCTAAATGAAAAATTCAAAATTTCCGGTTATAAAATATATAGAAGTGACAGAATTTCAAATGTTGCAGCAGGGGGTGTTTTGATTGCTCTTTCAACCCGAGTCAAACATCAACGGTCACTTAGCCCCAACACTTCTAACCTGGAAACTGTGTCAGTCACCGTAACCATAGATAATAAAGATTACACAATAATAACAGCATATAAACCTCCGAATAAACAATTTCCAGTAAAAGAATACAAGGAAATATTTAATAACAACGCCAACGTTATTCTACTAGGAGACCTAAACAGTAAAAACCAAGCCTGGGGATGCAATTGCACAACCCAGCAAGGCACTAAATTGCAATCTTTTGCAGTAAACAATAACTTAGATGTAATAGCACCTTGGCAGCCAACACACTATCCGTACAATAGTAATATTATCCCAGATATTTTAGACATAATGGTGTCTAAAAACTTCCACTTACCTACATCTCAAACCGTACTTCCTGAATTAGATTCAGATCATTGCCCAGTCATCATTGAACTAAAATCTTCAAACCTCTTGCAGTCTAATAATCCCTTCACAGTTTTGGGCACGAAAGGGCACGTCAACTGGAATAAATTTAGAGGCCTATTAGAAGTAAACCTTCACTACCCGGAACAGATACTAACAACAAATGAAATAGACAACCAGGTAACTGATATCACACAGAAAATCTACGTTGCATTGCTACAATCAACAACTCCTTTCGCAAGACCTTTCACTAACAATAGAAATCCGATCCCAAGGAATATTCTAAACCTAATTAAAAGTAAACGTAACCTTCGACGGCTCTGGCAAATCAACCGCAGACATGACCTTAAAGCAAAAATCAACAAATTAGGGAGAACAATCAAAAACAAATTAAATCAAATTCGAATAAACAATTTTCAAAGATCCATAGCTCAAATACACCCTAATAGTAGACCACTCTGGTCAACCATAAAAAGACTATGTAAAGAAACTACTGACATTCCTATCCTGAAACACAACTCAGATGTAGCTTATAGGGATCATATGAAAGCCAATATGTTAGGTAAATATCTGCAAAATAGTTTTACTCCAAACCCAAATACAAATTCTTCCTTTACTAATTATATTACAAAAAACGTCCTGTTACCAGACTATAATGTCCCAGATAAAATAAAATTTATATCCCCATCCGAAACATCTAAAATTATTAAGCAATTGAAAACCCGAAAATCAGCAGGTCACGACCATATTAACAACAGAGCTCTTAAAGAATTACCCAAAAGAGCTATAACTATTTTAACCGCCTTATTTAATTCCTGTCTAAGACTGGGCTACTTTCCAAAAGATTGGAAATTATCTATAATCTTACCCTTCTGTAAACCAGGCAAAGATCCTCGCTTTCCTACAAGCTACAGACCAATAAGCCTCCTACCCTCAATCGCAAAGATATTTGAAAAATTAATTCACAGCAGATTATCTACTTACCTAACAAAAATTAGCGCTATCCCTGACTTTCAGTTCGGATTCAGATCTCAACATAGCACCACCCACCAATTGCTCCGTTTAACTGAATATATTGCAAATTCATTTCACAGCAAAAAATACACAATTGCAGTGTTCCTAGACATTGAGAAAGCCTTTGATAAACTCTGGCATGAAGGTCTTTTATACAAACTGCGCCAACTAGGAACTCCCAAATATCTACTCCATCTAATCAGAAGTTTTCTAAAAGATAGATTTTTTCTGTCCGTATTAACTCAAGTCTCTCAAACAAATTTGAAATTAATGCAGGAGTCCCTCAAGGTTCTTGCCTCTCTCCACTTCTCTTTACTGTTTACATGTCGGATTTACCACAGTCAGACTGTACAGAAATTGCCCTTTACGCAGATGACACAGCACTTTTTACCTCTCATTCAGACATTAGCTGCGCCTTCGACAATATACAGATTGACCTAAATAACTACATTAAATGGGCTTCAAACTGGAAAATAAAGATTAACGCATCTAAAACTCAAGCAAAAATTTTCACACTCCGCAAACTTCCTCAACCACCCCTCCTCAGCCTCCAAAACACAAATATAGAATGGATGAGTGGATATACAGCAGCAAAATACTTAGGAGTACTACTTGACACCAAACTAAACTGGAAACAACATATCAAATCTATAGCAGATAAAACTTATGCAAAAATATCCAAACTATACCCAATAATAAATAGAAATTCCGGACTTAGCACTGACTGCGGCTTAACCATCTATAAAACAATAATAAGAACAACGCTCACATATGCCTGCCCGATCTGGAATAACGCCGCAAAAACAAACCTAAACAAAATAGAAATAATACAAAATAAATTTCTCAGAAAGATCATTAAAGCTCCTTGGTTCATAAGCAACATACAAATCCAAAATGAACTAAATATATCATCCATTAACGAATATATAAATCTTTGACTCATAAATTCTTCTCATCCATTCCCCAATCGCGCAGTACAACAATATTCAAGCTAGGTAAAACGTATGGTTCATCAAAAGGAATAAGATCACGATTCCCTAAAGACTCCCTTCGTCCACCTTAAATCACCTACCCATCTTCCACTTTCCAAAATTCCTCCCACTGACACCCTCTCCTCAAAATAAACCCATATAACTCCAAAAACTGTTATCCACAGTTTCTTCTCAAAGAACAACTTTTATCAGACCCCTGAGAGAGGAGGTAACGCATGCGGATGTCCATCCCTAAAAGTTAATGTGTATAATATTGTACAATGAACACCCCTGAAAGGCAGAAATGCCGAGCAGGTAGAAATAAATTTAAAAAAAATCCATTATCAAAAACAAATTTCCCAGTACTACAACTCGTTTAAATTCAGGAGAAATAATGTTGAAGCTCGGATGTATACCCCTAAAATGTCGCATTGCACGAATAAATCCTTTCATAGTCGTAGGCTTCAGATAACGTGCGTAATACTGCAAACTAACAAGAAATCTGTCATCCATTTCGTAATTATTATTCCAGATCACGGCCAGTATAAAATACGGTAGCGATTCAGAAATCAATATTTTTCCTGACACATTCTAAATTCTCCTCTGGGTTATGAGGAAATTTCTAAAAAATATCCTCCTAAAGAGTAAAAACCCCTAATTGGTAGGAATTTGTAAAAAAAAAACAATACTCAAATGCACAGTAACAAACAAATTTGGATTTTTTATCACACCAAATTCATTTCAGTTCATCTTCAAACAACTCTGTGGACGTTATCTCTGTTAATTAAAACCGTTAAAAATTAATTTAAATGGCTTTTGTCAAAATTAAAAAAATATTCGTTTTTTCCTTGCAGTGCGAATATTTCACCGCAGAATGATAAAACCGATCGAAACCCTCTCACTCCTAACGTCGGATATCAAGTAATTTCACTCGGCAGCCATTTCCCCTCCACCGAACGCGGGTGATTACTTCGTCGGGGGCCGTGAAGGTCGTTCTGAATTGTAAGCCCGCCGCATTTCCTTTCGCAATCATTAAAAAGCGAGGAACAAAAACCCGTTATCTGTTCGAAATTAAACGGTCCGTGTGGTGCGGGGCATGGCTGGCAGGCGGCTGCCCGTTTCAGGCAGTTGGGGAGACGTCGCGGACGAGTAAACGCAACGGAGGCAGACGACGCCCATGATGGAAAGAGGGCTAGGTTTGCGCTCGATTCAGCTGTAAGTTGTATGTACTTGACGCGACAGCCCGTGAACAGGATCAAGGCTTCCAGCGACGTCCATGCCTCGCGTAACGCCATGGGTTAAGGGGGTACGTGTGGTTAGCACGTAGACATCCCCACGCCGTATTCCGGTCTTCTCAACCTGAGAAGTGAATTTTCCCATCGTCACACAGCAACATATTCTGGGACATTGCAAGGGAAACGCACACTATAATCTTGCCTGAGCGGTAATCGAACCCGGGGCCGCGTAGTTGTAAGCGAGCATGCTGACCAACAGCTACCCACGAGGCTCTCTGCTCTAAGGTAATGTGATAAAATTCACTCGCAATGTTTTCGGTGAATCTAGATTGGATGCGTCATCCATGTAAGACAGAAGGCTACGTTTGTCCTCGATGTTCTCCATTCTATTCATTGTCAATACTCGTATATCTCAGCGCCGGAAGTGGAGACACGGAAAGGAGTAATACGAGTTCGTATAGATTCCCGGAGCACTGAGCTAAAAATAAGTACTGTATTCTCGAACAGTACTTAAGCTGATTCTCCTTCATAATATATATGCTCTTTTATAAACACTAGATTTCATTATAAATATTTCAAAACGACTTCACGTCCGACTGTCGTCATACTAATGCGAGAGCAAACTTACTAAATTAGAAATTTAAATATACAAAAACGGATTATGTACGTGTGTGGGTGTGTCTGTTTCACAAAAACATTCACAAAATTTTTGTTTCACAAAATTTTTATACAGTCTTTAGTAAAAACGTTTACTTATAGATCAAATTAAAAGTTCAATTTCAAGAACTGGTGCTAAACGTATGGTGGCACTCAAACGTTCAAATGAAACTGTGAATGCAACAAAGAAATTAAAATTCACCTTTCGTCTGACCACATTAGCTACTGTTAACCTCCACGTAAAATAATACACAATATAGTGATTTGTATACTTGAATTGAAATAAAATGAAAGTCTATAAGGCTATCTAAAAATAATGTGTGAAACACGTGGAAAAAAGTGATTTTATTTAGCTCGTGGAATTGCGACATTCGGCCTATCGGTAAATTGATTATTTCTCGCGTCCGGGCTTGTCAATTGCAATGGTCACTAGTCCCGTAAAAACAATGCATGCTTTTATCATGAAAGGTGAAGGAGTTCTTGCCCCGCTGGATGGCGAGATTCGACGCCGACCTTCCCATTGGCTTGCTGGGTTTTGCTCATCCAGGTATTTCCCACCAGCGGGGCACCGCCCCTCCGCCGCCGAGTCAAATTCCAGTCAGGCACGTCAAACCGCGCCCGCACGAGCTACTTGCCCGCTTGGGGAACGCGGGGCTCCTACGGGCACGGGCAACTTCCCCTCACTCCGCACGCATTTCCCCTGCAAATCCAGAAAGAGGTGTACATGCGCAAGCAGGAGCGGCGCGTAGTGGTGAATAGTGGCTTCATACGAAAATATGTTTGCCAGATGTTTTCTATCAATAAACGATATTTGTATTATGTTTATATTCTTCACTACCCTTCGATGTTTATTTTCTTACTAAATTCTCCCTAAATTCCTCTTTTCTAAGTGTCGGAAATCTATTTGAATGACGAATTATTTCCTTGCTTTCATTTTCTCTTGTGTTATTAAATCATTCACTTATTTATTGTATTTATCAATAATGTGAAATAAATTAACAAGTCTCTATAAGTTAACAATTTTTGCTTACGAACGGACATCCCTTCAGCAGACAAGAATATTCTAAGAAACATTCTAACCCGAATGTAGAAAGTTCATGCTTTTATATCACTCTTAAGTAAACAAGATTACAAAATTAAGAGTCTTTTGATTAATTTTTTTTAAATTTTTCTCTCAATTGACAATTTAAAATTGAACATATTTCATTATAATGAACAATTTCTTTGCCTTAAAGACAAAATGAAAAGTAATATAGCTAACTTTGTGACAACATCTGTCAAATAATGTCTCCTTAAAACTGCTATGGGCCAGGTGTTTAGTGACGTACCTCCATTCCGTAGAATTTATACAACCTTTACTTTTAAATCTCAGGCCAATTTCTCTGGACGCAGTGCCCGCGAGCTCTACTAAGCTTGTTACCTTACCCGCGACCTTGGAATACCTGCTATAGAAGTCAGTTCACATAAAAGTAAGTGTGTGTAAGTAAGGGGGTGAGGATAGGACACCGAAATGGAAGGAAAGATTGCGCGCGATCCGTGGCCCGTTTATTAGGGTACTGATTCGATATTCGGACATTTATGTCTTAAGAAGTCCAACATGCTATATTTTTATAAAATGTTATCTTCCCCTTCCCAACGCTTCTCAATTCGATTATCCCACAAATATCTATGTAGACGTCATTGAAATAATTCTATTTCCAACAGTAAGACATAATAGTTGTTAAATTGAGCGTTTATCACTACCTTGTTTGGCGAATTGCTCATTTATTGTCTATTTCATATATTTAGGAAAAATATCATAACATTACCCGTTCAAAATAAATAAATTGTGTTCCTGCGCACAATTTGTGCACAGGAGGGGAAAATGATTTGTTGATAAAATGCTGTAATTTCTCGTTTCTCCACGTGAATCGCAATTATCATCTGCATGTAGAAGTTAGTACCTTTAAAAACCCCCATTCAAAAGTTCTTCTTCGAAACGTTATTTCTAAAGTGGAAACGCACTTAAAATTTTTGGTAGGGGTCACAAATTAAAAAAATTAATTACATTCTCATCCCATTGAAACTTGTTTCCGAAATCATAAAATTGATTCCAAGAAAAGTATTGTCCTATACACTTTAGTTTATTTTCCTCTCCTTTTCATTAGTAGGACAATGCAAGATAACAATAAAGCTTTATTTTAACGATCTCGAACTTGGAACAATTCAAGCGTGAAGAAGTACTCCTAAAATTAAGGAGAAAGCCAGCGTAATTGAAATATTAATTTCATCTCTAAATTTGTCGTCAAAACAAGGACAAAAGAAAGGGAGATTTTACTCTCTCTGAGAAAATATTTCCATTCAGGACGTTCGGTATTAAGGACTTTCACGGTTAACGTAATGCGACCCTCTCGTTCGTCAATACTAGTCTCTGTTCGAAGCAGCATAAAATTTGACACGACATTTTTACTTTCAAGCATTTTATAGAATTGAATTGGGCACACGCTATAACGAACGTCATATACTTTTTATAAGATATATACTTTTTAAGTGATATAAGGGCAATTGGTGATGTGAGAAATTACCAGTTAATAAGAATTACGGTAAACTTATTAAAGTATTAATTTTACATGTTGTCTTTCGTATTTGCGGTTAAAGAATTCATTTAACCGCAATATATCCATAATTTAAAGAATTCATTTTTACTAATTGGATTATCCAAGTAACATTAACATTTCATAACAGACAACGCAGAAGCGAACATACAATATTTTTCGAAATAAAGCAAAAGAATTGTAGTGAGAAAAGAAAATTGCTCAGCGTAGAAGGAAGGTAAATAAAGAGGATATCCCAGTTGTTCGTGAAAACGGAAACACGCTACTTCCTAACGATCGGGCAAAAGCTAATGCGTTATATAAGTATTTCAGTTCGGTTTTCAAAAGCAATACGAACTATTCACTAATTCAAGGGTCTTCGGTTACAAATCAGTTTAATAGTGAAGTGAACGTTCTACGGAATAAAGTAAAATCTATAAAAAATGGTAAGTCAGGGGATCTACACGACATTTCTACGAACATAATTAAACTAGGAGGAGAGGCAATATTACCATATCAAATTATAATATTTCACGTATACGTTAACAATTCAAAAGTACATGAATATTGGAAACTAGCTTTTGTCGTACCAATTTTTAAAAGGGGTGACAAAACTAAATTAATAAATTATAGGCCGGTACCTCTCACGTCAGTGGTCTGCAAACTTATGGAGCATCTAGTTGCGAGATACATTAAGCAAGAATTGGAAATCAAAAAATGGCTCTATGATGGATAACACGGATTCAGGAGTGGTTATTCATGCGAAAGTCAGGTAGCCACGCTATTTCAGGATCTAGCAGATGAAATTGACGCGGGCGGGAGAGTAGACGCAATAGTTATAGATTTTTCCAAAGCGTTTGATGTCGTTCCCCACAATCGGCTTGTACAGAAATTAATGAATTCAAGTATAGATTTCAGGGTGGTGGTGTGGATTAGCGAGTTTCTGCGAGACAGAAAACAGAAAGTGGAAATGGCCTATGAGTTTTCTACCGGGACAAGCGTTACGTCAGGAATACCGCAGGGGAGTGTCATTGCTCCTCTTCTATTTCTAGCGTTCGTCAATGATCTGTCAGAACACTTCATCTCAAATGTTTGGCTATTTGCAGACGATTTCATAATACATCGTAGTATGAATTCGAAAGACGAAGAGATGCTGCAACGAGATGCGTACGCATGAAAGGCATGTACGCATGCAAGTACCTAGGAATCCATTTCGATAGTAAATTAAGCTGGAAAAGTCACGTAGATTTTGTTGTAGGGAAAGCCTGGACATCTCTTCACTTTGTAATGAGCGCCTTATAAAAGAGTTCGGCAAACGCGAAGGAAATTGCTTATTTATCACTTGTTCGTCCGATAATACAATATGGAACAATTTGTTGAGATCCGCAAACAATTATGCAGTGTAAAAATTTGGAAGGGTTCAGAGTTAGGCAGCTAAATTTACTTTCAGGGACAAGAAAATTGCAGTATGGGATTCACTCGAAAACAGACGATCAGTAGCAAGACTCTACGTTTTGTATAAAGCTTGCAGCGGTCATCCAGCTTGAAAAGAAATGAATCGGCGGCCAAGTATTGCTACATAATCAGTAGGGGGGATCACAAGCACAAAATAAATTTAAGACAGCAGAGAACAGATATCGGGATATTTTCGTTCACATATCAAATGATATAAGAAAGAAATAGATTGCCTGCAAAAACCTTCGAGCCCATTCCTCGAAGCGTTCAACAGTTTAGGAATTTAATTTACGGTACCACTAAGTAAATGAGGGACTTAACTGAAAATAGTAGGTTATCGAGCGATGCTTAAGTGTAGAGCAGAGAAATAATGAAGGAAGTGATTTAAGGGTCATAGTGAAGTGAAGTGCTGTGCAGTGCCAGTGCAGTGTGGTCTTCAGTGCAGAGTTACATTATAAAAGTTTATTTTTCTTAAGGTAATTTAATGTTTTATGAATCTGTCATATTATATTATTATTATTGTTATTATTATTATTATTATTATTATTATTATTATTATTATTATTATTATTATTATTATTATTATTGGCGTATAGGCCATTACTGACCACGCTACACACGATTAACGTGCGTGTAATTCTTCCATGATCAGCTTTTCAGCTGTATCCTTGGAATACGACAAGGTTGTTACGCCTTGAAGTGTGAATTATGAGATGATAGGAATGGATTAGGAGATGATAGGTGATCGTGGACTTTTGGAACCATCCCAGCATTCGCCTTTATGACCGAGGGAAACCACGAAAACCCCGGTCAGGATGGCCGGCCCGGGAATCGAACCCGGACCTCCCGATTACGAAGTCAGTGCGCTACGCACTGAGCCACTTCGCTCGGTATTATTATTGTTATTATTATTATTATTATTATTATTTTTATTATTTTACTATTATTGTTAGTTTTATAGTTGTTACTATTGTTACTATTATTATTATTATTACTGTGTAATTTGCATTTTAGATATACAGGTATTATCTTATTTATCTAATTATCTTCATTGTATCATCTTATTTATGTAATTAGCTGCCACAGGGTAATACCCAATTGCAGTTTGAATAAATTTATCTTATCTTATCTTATTAAAATTCAGCATTATACTTAAAATTGATAACAAAAAGTTTTTGCAATTTAAACTAAAAAATTGTAGGTACAGTGTTCGTATGAGGTACTTTTTAATCAAAATTAGATTTTTTAAAAAATTATTGGTATCAACAATAGGCACGTTCTAACCAAGCATTGCAATGTTGGGTAGGTGTAAACTATCATTGTTCAAGTACCGTGATTACAGTATATTACTTGTGTGAATCTGTCATCAGATCAATAATGGATTGTCTCCACTATGACTCAAGTGAATTAAGAAACGGAAAACTACGTTTGTTTCGTCATAAAGTATGTCTGGGAAAAACATCGCAATTTACTCATTCATAGACATTACATTCATAAAAAATGGAGAACTCTCGATTTTCAGCGACAATCGAATTATGCAGTAGAAATATTGAGGAACAATTTACAAATAACATTTAAAAAGATTCGAAATGGATAAATAAACATTTAATAAAAATGTACACGATACCACAGAGGCCCCATTGATGCATTTACGGAAAAACATTTTAGATTGTTCCTTCTCATTTTCGTGATAGAATTTGAAAGCAACAAGCCATTTGTGGCCATTACACAGTTATATATTGCGGTGTTATCTGTCGCAATATAACGCATCTCCTTTGTTGCAGCTCCATTTTAGTAATTGTATTGCGCGCAATCCATTAATTATGCCATTATTTGTAGCTCAGATTTATTTTTAGTCCAAAATTAGTAATATCTGCTTATTGTATATATATTCGTATAATTGCTTTCATTCATTTTTAATTACCCTATTTTAGCAGTCATTGAATAAAACTGACAAAAGCGCTTTCAATTTAACAGTTTTCCCAATATACTTGCATTACAACATAAACATTTCATCTGAAAGCAATAACCATAAATTTTAACCTAACTTCATCCTTTCTAATCCATAGAGTCTTGTTGTACGTGTATTTTCATATTTAGATGTGGACCAAATTTATAATTTGCGCGTATAAAAATCAAATATGATTGTCAAATGTATGTTCTAGCTAAAGAACGTCTGCACCCTACATTTATGATAAGGTTAAGAGAATAACAAACCGTGTTAAACAATATATTTTATGATGAGAATATTATCTAGTAGTACAATTCAAATGATATGTAAAGCTATAGATAGAATAAAAAATATATTTTTGTGATTGCTTTCGTCAAAGAATATTTAAGAAATTCAACATGCCAAAAACGTTCATACTCTTTAGAGTGGATCAGACTCTAACAAATTATCATAGGTAATACCACGAGTGCTTTGGAAATTGTCGATAAATTCCCGACTCGCGAAGCGAGGAGGGGATTTATCTGAGAATTTTCAAAGCACGAGTGATATTTAATAGGACAATTCCACGAGTAAAATTATGTCCAACAGATTTCCAAAATGCGCTAAATATTGAAAATAACTGAAAGCGTTTATTGGACGTTTACATGGCGATTGATGTATAACGCCTTCTGAGACAGATGAGTTAGTTTATGATTGGCCAGTAGGCAGAAGCGATAAGAAAAATCATATAGAAAAGGGATAAACTTTTTCTGATACACCGCCCAGATCGGGGCATTTAAACACTTTTGCTTGTAACTTCACGTTTGGAATAGTCATTTTTACATTAAATAAACTGTCGCTTACTTCGATTGTTACATTATCGTCACACACTGACTCAATCTCTATAAAGTTCCACGAAGTGACACAAATGTTTTCAAAAAAGACGTACTTTTAGTAGAATATAAAGAAACGGGGAAAGAAAATGGGGAAACTGCTACGGCGATGGTTATAGCACGAGAGACGATTTGGTGCCGGGTGAATATTCCGCCAACGATCCAGACGTCCTTGGAGCTATTTTGAGATTTCCTCCCACCCCGTTCCCAACTCGGCTCCAGGCGAAGAAACGGATCTAAAAGTCGCGTCCTGTCCCTCGCCCCTTTTGCGAGCGGTGACAGAAGCAGTGACGTCTCACAACGGATACTAAACAAGCATTACCAAGCGTACTGGGGGGGAGGGGGCTCCACGGCCATTTCTTTACTTCCGCCACATTGCCACCCCCTTTATTCCTACACCGAGGGCGCGGGACGCCCTTATCTGCCAGCGACGAGGAGATGTCGAAGGGGAGGTTCGGTACACTGGATCGAGCAGGACAAAACGTGCGCAAAAATCGATTTGCTTGCTTCGCCGGGGGAAAAAAAGTTTTTAATATGCTGTGCGCGAAACGCGCTTTTTAATGCTTATTTTCCGTGTGCGAAACAGCCATTTTCATCTCTGTGTGCGAAACATCGCGAAGCGTGCGCGAAACATCTGTAACGATTCGCAATTGTCTTTCGTTTTGACGACGTCTTTGTTTATTTTTTACAAACAATAGTGTTACGACACTGGCTGGAATCCATTTACTTTTGTACAAATAAGGTATTACTAGTTCTTCTTCTTTGGTCCTATCTTCCATATACGGAAGTTAGGTGACCCATAATGGGTTTTCTTGGGATATATTATTCAGGGTGGTTTCCCGTTGCCTTCCCTGATATGACGATGATGATGATAGGGGGTGAAAGGACGAACACAATACAACCATGCCCGAGGCGGGATTCGAACCCGCGATCTTTCGGTACGAGATCGCTACGGCACTACTGCCTTAGCGATCTCGGCCACCGGATCGGCTATTACTAGTCATTGGATTTTTAAATTATATTCCTTCACTTGACGCATCGCGTTTTGCTGACGGCGTGTTAAAAAAAAAAATACAGTATAGGCAACACGGGCGCGAGATGATTTCCGCACTCGTCGCTTTGTCGTCCTCGCTACGCTCAGATGACTAACTCGACTCATGCGCAAATGGCCAGTTTCGCACCCTTTTTACGTAAACTACTATTTTTATACATGCGGAACGACGTGGACGTGTTATTTACAAGCGTGCGCCTGCTTTGAAATGACGTAGTAAGCATAAATTTTCAGGTGAAAGTTCTCCTTTCAATATACTCGGTTGTGGGAAAGAAATTTGTGTATTAATTTGTAGAGCTGGTGCTTCCGCACTACACAGAACGAAAGACATTACATTGTTGTGTTTTTCACTCCTAGTTTCTCAGGGTAATTGAATTTTTCTATCCTGTTCGAATCTCTCGTTCGTTTTTATTTCATTTTTGTTATAATCTGCAAATTGTAGCAGTTGGAGACTTCTTACACAAAAAGTGTACTTGTTGGGTGCCACGATATAAAAACGTAGGTACTGAAAACTAAGATTCTATTAACTACTTATTAATTTCTAATAAATTTTTAAGCGTTAAACGTATTATTTTAAATTCAGAATATATTTCATCATTTAACAAAAGTATCTCAGCGCATTAGAAATATATGAGTATAATCATTATTTATGCTTTTTCGTCCATGTGATACTTTGTCGAAAAATTCTGTGACTTGCACACACACTTTCTTCACATTCTCAACTATTCAACGTATACAACTATTCAACACAATTCACTGTATCATTATTTTCTGTATGCGAGTACAAATAAGTATTTTTTTTTCTATCAATATATTAGTAATTTTTTAAAGCCCATGGAAAAATGGAATCCTCCATAAACCCCTTCACTCAGTACATAGTCTAGTAATAATTTACAGGAAAATGGTTTGTAAAACTTTTCCTTCCTAGTTCATTTTTCACCGGCTTAGGTGGCGCAAAGCATTATTTGATGACAGGGAGGTCCAAGAGTTCGAGTCCCGACAGTGGCAGGATTTTGACACTAGCTTCATAGCTAGGTCGAATACAGCCACTGTCTGGAGGAAAATGCTGGCGACTGGTTGCTCTGATCGATAGTTTCCCGTGGTTTCTCCTATTAACACCTAGCGAATACCGGAACAGTACCCTAACAAACGGGGCACGCATCGTGCGCGATCTTTCCTTCCTTTCCCTTGCTCTAAACTAATCCCTTACTTACACACACACCTACATGCACTACACCAATACTATCATACATGCCAGGGAGCTTAGAGCTTGTCTCGGCAGAGGTGGTGTCCCATTCGTGGGAGATACCTGGTAGTGGAAAACCACCACAAGTCGACAGATAAGTTGCCGGATCTTGCCGTCCAGCGCCACCTTCCCGATACGAACACGCACTACTCTTACAGGACCAATTACCTCAACAGTTAACGCGCCCAGAATCACTAATTAAATCAATCATACATTTTCTTTCTTTCTTCTTCCTGTTCTTCTCGTTTAGTAAGGCATTTCTTATTAAAAAATATAAGTCGTTTCATGAGTTTACGAGACTAGTGCGCTCCGTACATTCATTTACAAAGACTCTAAATATTTTCCTTTCACCTTCGTCTCTGAGCCACCTTCGTTATAATTTTTTTCTCTTGAAATAGGATTCGACCCACTGCAAATTGTCCCTTGCATCGTGCGAACACTGCCTTCCTCGCCGTTTGATCCGCGTCGTTCTTCACGCGGAACCCATAAGAGCAGGCGCCCTTAAGCTCTCCCCGCCTTTGGAAGCGCGCCCCAAGCAGACTTCCCTTCCTTTACTCGCGACCGAAGCCATCAAATTTTTCCACGTGTTCTCACAAAGCCTCTGGAAATATGTATGACATGTCCCGTTCACTTATTTTATACCTTACTAGGCCACATTTAGGTTGTTTACGTCGGAAAGCGGAAGTTTACAACATACTGTACGGTAATGATTTCTCATTCCAATGTATGAACTTGAAAGTTTGGCACATGTTTTATTAATACGTGGTCACCAACAACAACACTGATCATTAGAACAGTTTGAGTGAAACTTCTAAACATTCATGAACTTGATGGCATGAACGATAGTAACCAGTCACTGCGATTAGTTGAAAAAAGTATACAAAATTGTCAATGTGTGGTAGGTTGCACTCACCAAATCTAATACATGTGAAAAACAATTCATCCTCTTTAACCACGTTCACACTATTTACATTTTCCGCAAACGTAATTGTTCCTATTCTTCTAGCAACCTTTCTTAAGATTTTTGAAGTGTTAAATGCCCTAATTCTTTCTTGCATTTTATCCACTTAACGCGCGCAGCGCCCAACAAATAAAACGCTATTAAATTATACGCAACATTGAAGGGTAATATTAGGCTAATTAAGTGTCATATTCACGAATGAATTTTGAATTTCTCAAAATTGTAGGTGCTGCTAGCTTTGGCATAAAACTAGTTGAGGCCACTTATAGAAATTGCAATACCAACGAAAATGAATACAAAATTTAAAGGCTACTTAAAGGCTTTAGGGATATATTTATTTTTCCATTTCCAGCCCATATTTTTTCAAAATTCAGGATTGCCTAAATGAATATAAGCATACGTTCTTATGGGCTTACGTACACAAAACTAAAAATCATCAGAAAAATCCGACACCGAAATTTAAGGGGAATTTAAGCTCTTGGAACAAATATTCCGTCCTTGATCTGGCAAATACCCAAGCTGTAATTTGTAACATACGTTCTTATGTTAATGCGCAAATAAACGGTGTCAGAAAAAATACGACGTACTACACAAGATTAAAGGCTACCCAAAAATTAAAATATCCCTTTCAAGTTCAGAAGGCCGCGACTTCAGTCAAATCGATTGGTGAATATTAATTTTGGTGAAAATCCTGCCTACCTTTTAGTAGCTAGTGTTTTTCACAGACAGAAGGACTCTTTGCCATAGTACCATTTTTCAGCATCAAGGACCAACAAAACGTGAATTATGGCTACGCAATGTATTTAGAGGAAGTCATTTGGTACATACAGGAACAATATGTAACCATTTTCTTCTGTATCATTGACCTACAATACGAATTTTTCTGCCGAAAAACCGATTTTATTTGTTGTAGCATTACATAAATGTATAAAACCAGTATGCGAGAAAGTAAACGAAAGCGAATGAGACTTATTGTTTTAAAAAAATGAAAGCGTTTGTTCTGTTACCGGTATCAATAGAATTTCGGCTGTCCGGAAAATGCCGCCCCCTAGATACCCTTGAAAAAGTTTCAGTCGTCATCCCGCAACTTTTCTCTGGGCGAAATGTCCATCTCAGAGCATTTCGGCCACAAGAATACCGCAGAATGACGGACTGACCCTACGATACGGCGGCTCCCTGTCGTAAAAAAAATTCCATCAAAACTGAAGTGTTTCGAAATTCATTCTACACCCGTTTTATAATTATAACCTCGGCTCCAGTCGTCACAGCGGTTGGAAACCTCTCAAGTTGTAATGTCACAATTAGATCTTTGTAACGCGAATGACTATATTAGACAGGATTTGGTAAATAGTCTCCTTACATACCGGGTGTGCTAACATACCGGGCAAATAGTCTCCTTGCAATACCGATGCAAATAAGTTTTCTATAACTCAGAAACAAAAATGACTATTTTTAAATATTGCTAATATTATGATTTTTAAAATTTATTTTTAAAATTGATTTATTTATTTTATTTCTGTTAAACTTTTACTCACCTTTCAACTAATTATAGTTAAAATGACGGAAAGGGATTCTGGAACTCAAGAAAACGTGCGCAGATAATCTTTTCCACCCTACGTCACATACAGTTTTTACTGTTTTTTTGACTGAATAAATCTAAATCTAAATCCTTATATACCACTAACTATGGGCCAACTCTGTAACTTTTAAATAGTTTACGTTATCGAAATGCAGAACAATGGGACCCGTAATATGCCTTGATGATATTTTTTGTTTGAAATAGTTTTTGCTTTCAAGATATTTAATCATATTTTATTTTCCAAACAGATTTTTTCTCTGACAGGTAGATCATGAAAAAGGGAATACAAATGATGTACCATTTGTTAATATTTTGTTACAAATTTGAGAATAAAATAATATTTTCACGCCTGTGTGATTTTAAATTTAACGACAATATTTCCTTTAGTAGCTCTTGCAACAGACGCCTTAATGGAAAGTGGCCTTCGCAAAGCTGAGATTGCTACGGGGTGGGATGGTATTAAAGGGGTGGCAGTGAGGGGTATAGACGCACCCACAGCAATCCATGGTCTTGACACGAAGGTCACAGAAGCCAATATTAATGATCAAAATGGGAGATATTTTTCCATTTATTTATCATAATTGAGCTTTCCTTCCATTGACAGAAATTCCAAACCATTGACTTATAGCGTCATAAAACACTGAAGTCAGTCCTTACACACACCACAGCAGATGTACATTGCTGTCCACGGAGGACACAGAGCTTAGAGCAAAAGAGCAATTTTATTGTATGGGCTAGTCTTTAAAGTCACAATCGTATCATGACTAATGTCTCATGTAAGCAAATTGGGAGAAATTTCATCATTAAAATAATACACATTCCGTAGAATCCTACTGATGACTAAATGTGAATAGACGGCAATATTTGAAACCCTTTCAATTTATTTAATATTTTACTGTCACATTTCCACATTTAAGAATATGATGCTCACAGATTATGTAAAAACATCAATAATGCAATAAATAAGGTCATCGAAAATAATTTAGACTACAAACACTAGATGGCTATTGATCTGAAATAAAAGAAAAAAATGTAAAACTTCACTTAAACATCTTACATCTCACATTATTTATTCTCCGTGTCTACTGTTGATCTTCACAATTACGTTTTAATCTGTTACGTCGCCATTTAATTACAGTTACATGTTTTCTATTTTTTAGATTAAAGAATTTTCACAGCACTGTACATATGACAAAAATTCTACGACTAATCTCGCCAGAAATTCTGTGCATAGGTCTAATAAATTTATTGTTTGTAATCTCAATGCCGCAGCAGTCAGCTGCATCTTCTGGAAGCATTCAATGGCACAACTAACAGGAGGGTTTCTTTAACACAGAGGAGATATTTCCCCATGTTCGAAACACAGCTAATTTACGAGTGTACTAGTAGCTCTTGATACACCATTAGCGGTGGTCATATTTGAACCGTCTGAAACCATCGTCCCCATATCTGCAGCAAAGAGCGTAAATATCTGCCTAATTGTAAATTTTTAAGAAATTTTTTACGAGTTTTACTATGTCTATATTATTTCTTACATTATTTCATCGCAAGCAAGTTACAATTCAGGTTTTCCGCATTAAATACATATATCGGAATTTCTATTACTTTTTCGTGTACTTCTATGCCATTTCAGAAACGAGCATGAATGTAATTTTTTTAATTCATAATTTATATTTAAGGTAGATGTAACGTCCCGGAACATACCTTGTTTTCGCTATTTAATACATTTTTAGACCTGACCAAGAAAGTACATAATAAAAAATAAACTTGAAAATTAAGTTTTGAGACTTTTGTATTTTTAAGTTATTGAATGGTTTTATGAGTGTCGCTATTCTAGACGCATTGTCTAGTCGTGAATAAAAACATTTCCATGGTAAACGAAGTGATTGATAGTGTATGAACCAGATTAGTATTTATCTAATAACATTTATTTGAAAATACTGTGTTTTGCTTTCTTACAATTTTTTCCCAATTTTTTACTTCCGATGAAACAGTTTGAGAAAGTATTGTATCTACAATATCTACGCTAGCATATCTCAGTTTCGATTTGCAAGAAGAATTATTTAAATTAAAATAATTGTAAACTGTATTTATGTTATGATATTACAGCTACAAAAATACGCTACAAAAATTATTGGTTCAGGTGGAGCATTTATAATTGGGTTACCCCTAATATGAACCATTGCACACCACTTCAGAAAAAATTATATCTAGAAAACAAATAGAAATTTAAAAAAAGAACGTTTCACCATTGTAAAGATGAAAAATGGCTGCGTGTAGAACGACGAAAAAGATTTACATTTTTAGCCATTTTTGGGTAGATCCATTACTTTAATTAACTTTTCATTATATTGGTTAAATAAGCTAACTCGATTAGTTTGACATATACGTACCTGAAGATAAGAAAGAAAATTGCAAAATCAAAAATAAAATGAATACCTAGATATTGGAAAAATCTTCTCGGCATTTGAAACATGAAATGGGTGCATTTACTGTTCAAAAACGTTCTCGTACCCTATATTCATGCAATAATGCTACAACTGATAATAAACTATGCACGTTCAGCTTTTTGAGTAATTTCTCTGAAATATTTTAAGATAACTTATTACTCTCTGATTTTAGAACAATCGTGCAGAGCTGTACTAACATAACTTCTATCGTAATGAAGACAGGCTATGTATTCAGAGAGAATCGAAATTTCATTCGTTCCGAACGAACAATGGGGGCCCATTAACAGGATATTTAATTGTGCAAATGGCACCGGACGACGTAGCTGGGCGGAATCCAGTCAGAGTCCTAAATTTCAGCGGAGTAAATTTGGAACCGGACACCTAAAACAACAGGGAGTTGGGTGGAATACAATAATTCCCCTGTATTTCCATCTAATGGAAATTATTGGCGACAGGGACACCCTACTAGTGTGTGGGTGGTGAGTTAAGAGAAAGGGAACAGTGAAGGTGTCTATGGGTAGGAGAAGCAATAACTGCGAGGAGCTTTGCTGTGAATTGCTTGCGAAGAGCTTGTGCATTATTCACAGTGAAGGAGATGTAGAAGTGTATGTGAAGAGGAATGTGATGGATGAAAGAGACAGAGAGCAGACAAACAAAAGAAAGAAACGA
This sequence comes from Gryllus longicercus, assembly GCA_038098605.1. Taxonomy (NCBI): domain Eukaryota; kingdom Metazoa; phylum Arthropoda; class Insecta; order Orthoptera; family Gryllidae; genus Gryllus; species Gryllus longicercus. The sequence goes on from JAZDUA010000020.1 coordinate 5,092,258, forward strand.
GAGTTTTAAAATGAGAATGATGTACAAGATTCAGAATTTGACGAATTTATTGTTGAGATTACGATCGTGAGAATGACAAAGTGTTTTAAGGTTAGGAGTTTAATGGTGATGGACTCAAATGACTGAAGCCTGGGGTGGAAAATTTGCTCTTTGGTACGGACAAGAGAGAGCCTGAAGGCAACCACGGTAGTGCAGTGCTACCTTGAACAGGAAATACCTACAAAAATGGAAGTTTAACTTTAACCCTAATAAAGAGAAGCAATTATCGCATTTAAGGAATAAGAATAAAATCCGAGCGCCATCCAAAAAAGTTTCAGAATGTCAATTGTGTCTTAACAAGTAAAATAAAATAGGCTCCATATTTTATAACCAATAAAATATTCTATAGCTCTCCCATGAAAAGGTGCTGCAACATTTTCGCAATCTGCGTTGAGGGGGCCATGCTCACGTAAAAGATTGCTTATAATCATCTACATTTTTAAAATCGTAACAAATTTTAAAATAATAATAAATGTTGTAACGTGGAAAAAATTAGATTGTGTTTGAAAAATCTTCAACTTCCAAAGCTTTGGAACTCCCTCTTCAAAGAGTTTCGTGATTCAAGGTTGTAGATTTCAATGGGAGTCATCATTCGATGACTAGCTATCGACTCACTGTCTGATCTCGATCACTAGCCACCCTCCCACCTGGTCAGAGGCACTGCAGTGACACCAATTGATGCCCTTAACCACCTAGGCCGATAGATGACTTTAAATAAGAGACAAATCTGGTAGAAGTGACGTCGAAGGCAGGATCCTTTGGGGGAACACTGCCACCGCCATGCCACGACGGCCGTTCGCTCCTCCATATCTCGGGGGCGCGGAGGACTGTGCGGGGTCGGGGGCGGAGATTCTGGCGGAGGGGAGAACGTAAGCATAGGCGGTGGTGGTGGAAGAACCGTGGCCAGAGGCGGAGGAGTCGGGGGCGGAGGAGCGTGCAAGAGTGGTGGTGGAGACTATGGAGGGAAGGGTGTGGGTGGATGTGGGGGGTGGTGGGGGCGGTGGAGGATCTACGGAGGAGGCGGGGGTGGAGTGTGCAAGAGCGGTGGTGGAGATTATGGAGGAGGGGAGGGGAGGGTGTGGTTGGATGTGGGGACGGTGGCGGAGGAGGAGGAGGATGGAAGGAGGTGGCGGGGCGGAGAGATGTGCGGGACTGGGAAAGGAGCGTCTGACGGAGGGGAGGGTGTGGTTGGTAGTGGGGGCGGTGGCGGAGGAGGAGGAGGAAGAGGAGGAGGAGGAGGAAGAGGAGGAGGAGGAGGTGGAAGAGGAAGAGGAGTAGGAGGAGGAGGAGGGAAGGAGGCGGTGGGGACGGAGAGGTGTGCGGGAGCGGGCAAGGAGCGTCTGCCGGAGGGGAGGGTGTGGTTGGATGTGGGGGCGGTGGCGGAGGGGGATGGAAGGAGGAGGCGGGGGCGGAGAGGTGTGCGGGAGCGGGAAGGAGCGTCTGACGGAGGGGAGGGTGTGGTTGGATGTGGGGGCGTTGGCGGAGGAGGAGGATGGAAGGAGGAGGCGGGGGCGGAGAGATGTGCGGGAGCGGGGAAGGAGCGTCTGACGGGGGGAGGGCGAGGGTGTGGGCGTGGGCGTGGGCACGGGTGGTGCGGTGGTGCGTCCGGTACATGCGGCGACCGGTCGGCCGACACCTCGCCGCTTTGTCGCAGCACAATGCGCTGCAAATAATGGGCGCCGACGGGGTGGGCGGGGCCGCTTTGTGGCACCTCCGCCCGCGGGACAATGACCGCCGGGCGCGCAACCACCCCCACCCGCCAACCACCGCCTCCGGTGGCGGGGCCGCCACTGCCCGCCGCCGCCGGCTGTCTGCCAAGACGCAGCCGCCAGAGCTACCTTCCTCGCGGTCACCGCAGCCATGTGTTCTGCAGGAAGCGCTCTGGCTTCGTAACGAGATTTCCTTCACGGAAACACCTGCAGATGGAGGTCCAACGACAATGCTCTTTCTCGAAATTATAGAAATTGGTGTTGAATGTTACGCAAGTTTTGCGGTAGTTATGCCGTTGTAAAACTAAGAAAATACTAGTAGACAAGATATTATGCAAATTATTAAAATATGTAGTTCTCGCTTTTTAAACATTTAGTTATCTAGTAACATGGCAATAAGCTAGTATAAGATACAAATATTCGTATAAAAATAAGGGTTTCATGTTTTGCACGGCTTCTGCAGCCATCACCGCACCCGCAGCTATCTTTGTTTTTGTTTGCACGATTTCCTTGAAGAGAGATTATTGAAGTCGGCGATCCTTCATTGTCGAATCATTTAAACTGCTGGAAATCGCTGTCTGGACATATAACGTGATGTGGTAAACTGTAACTGACATAATAAACGTAATTTGGTAATTTCTTAAAAGTTTGATTTCGAGTACAGTAAAGCTGGGACTTCTTTACTCATAAAACAATCCTATAAATTGATAGATAATACCGGGAGAGGTGGGATACTTACGGGACTAGTGACCTTATTAGTTGTCACTCCAGAAACACTAATGAATCAATTGATATTACTAATACAACGTTTACAAACTGAGAAATGGTCCTATGACCCTTGCAAAATGTTGGGCAGAAATAATTTTTCGCTAACTCTGACGTTTTCTTTCAACTTCTTTATTTTTAATGTTTCCCTAATCGTACTGTTACGAAGATACATGTAAAGGATATAAGACGACTCAAATATAAATATATTATTTCATTAATACGTGTCCATTATAAGTTCACAAACAATTGTAACGAATCATTAGAGTAGTAGCTCACAGAAGCAATGTTGCGTTTTGTATGATTGTACAGCAATGGAGCGCTGGTACGTGAGTCAATATAAACCTATGTGAGCAGTGAGCTGCAATGATAAAGCATAATCAATAGCGTTTGAGTATTCATACAGAGTAGAAGATTATTAAATTGAAATTAGAGATGGAAAAATGTAACAAAGATATCAATTTGAAACTTATATCGTCACTTGGCTTCATGAAAACCGTCAACATGCACATTTAAATAGCTTTAATTGTCCCATATCTACATTCACGTACACATTTTGAAAACAAAGCGTGTTATTCAAAATCTCAACTGCATTTTACATTTTTCATCTATTAGCATAAAATATAGTTTTACAAGCGAATTAACAGTTTTATTATGCATGAACAATCCATTGATTATTATTTGAAATATCAATTCTATCGTCTAATATAACGTCGTAATAAATTGAGTACCAGAAGAACATGCGAAGATGTTTCAGCCTCTTCGCTTGAAATTGTGTCGTAAGTTTAATTAATGGTGCTATACATTACGTGAAACGATTAGCCAAAAATATCTCCGGGATTAAAGAGAATTCTATTAAGTGCAGCCCGACGTAATGAACTTTTTAGTACCACAACTTCTCAGAGAGTATGTGCGGATATAAAACGGAATGATGGAAAATTAACTTTAGAAAAATATAGTAATTTTTCAATCTCCAATTAGCACTCATAATGGAGTAGTTTTCGGTCCAGGAAGATATTTATATCCAGCGAAAAAAAATTATTTGAATGCAGGAGTTTTCAACAAGCTTAAAATGCAAGAGATAAAAGCCCAAGCCTTCCCAAATTGTTTTAACAGAAAATAATAATGAATACCTTTTTTTCAAAAATAAGAAGTAAAAGAAGAAAGAGAAGTAAACGAAAAAGAAGAAATAAAAGAAGAAGAATATTAACAAAAAGAAGCTGAAGATGATGATGATGATGATGATGATGATGATGATGCAGTAATGAATTTTATATTCCAGCCTGGAATGTCTTCAGAAATACTACATACAATACGGAATCAAAGTAATCCTTTCAAGAAATGAACTGAAAAATCCACAGCAAATTGTAATATCAAAACATTTACAAATGCCTAAAGATAAATATATTCTACAGAGACTCCATCACATTCTAACTTTGTTAAATCCTTACCAAGACAGTGTTGCAAAGGGCAAACATTTATTTTAGACACCGAAAAACTGCACAAATTGAAGCGTATAATAGACTTGTACAGTGCAGAAGAGAAGTAAAGAAGAAATTTGGACCAGGAACGCATGCTATGTAATTGTATTTGCATATGCAATTCACCTCTAAAAATCTAGGAACAAAAATCACGAACCAGCTAAATGATGATGGTAAAAGTGACCAACATCCACACTAGTTTCAACAACACATGTGTTTTACAGAGTCTGTACGAGGGCATATAAAAATAAAAAAATATTAAACAACAAATTTTAAGAAACTAGTGTGGAAATTCTATTGTATATAAAAAATATTTTTATACTAATACTTATCGATTATTGTGAGTTAAGATTATAAATGCACAAAACATCAAACATATCTATCATTATGACTAGAGCCCAAACGTTTTGTAAAATTCCTTTTTGATTATTGATACGATTTTATTACTTTTTACAATAGGAATCACTTGACTGTATTTTTGGAGTTGTTTTGGAAGATTTTCATTTTGTCTTGTTATAGCCTATTTTAGCTTGTGATAACTATGTTCCATTTTAGTATTTTGACAGAATGTTTCGACATTATTTTCCTTTTTTTCTTCTGGCAACGATGTGGACCAAGCTGCGATTGTCTTAGGTAGCTCAGGGCATCAGTTGATGTCACTGCAGTGCCTCTGGCGGTGGCAGGAGCTTCGTCACTGGCTTATTTGTTAGGTCCAGTTCAGTTCAGTCGTTGTTTTGAGGAGAGTTTTAGCGGCCGGATGCTCTCCTTGGTAGTTTTCCGTGTTTTTTCCGGTCAACACCTGGGCGCATGCCGGAGCAGCCATCACCAACACCAAATGCCGGAGGAGTACCTTAACAAACGGGAGATGGCCCTCGACCCTTTTTTTCCTATCTTTTCTTTGCCTTATCCTCTCACCTACTTACACACACTTACACTAACATGTACTACATTACCACACATGTCAGGAGACCAATCTGTCATCACTGCTCATGCTCCTATCCACCTCCGCATACATATACAGGTCCATGGAGAACTAACGATATTAAAAATAGAGATCCATTTCCACAGGGAATTGGACTAACACCAAAGATCTTAAAAGCCCCCTCCCAAAAAAATCAAATAATCGGTTTCATATTGAAGGGCAGATCGATCTTTGAATATCAATTTTGGTGAAAATCTGTATTGAGATTTAGCTGCTATCGATGACGACAGACAAACCGACAGACGGAGAAACGTTTTGTGTTAATGGATTTTTCGATATTAACGATACAAACGCGCCACGGACAGCGCGCGATCTTCCTTTCTTCTTCCTTTTTCTATCTTCAACCCTTACTTGCACTCTCCTGCGCTACACTACGGCACATGTCGGGAGAGCAGTCGAGAGCTTAATGCTTATCCCAGCTGAGGATATGCTCCGCTAGTGAGAGATACCTAATTGGGGAAAACCCCAAGACAATAGAGGTCGGCGCCGGATCTCTCCATCCAGCCAGAGTCGATCACCGCCACTTACCGATCTAAAAACTTGCACCACACTTATGGGACCAATGACCTTGGCAGTAGACACCCCTGGAATCACTCATCAATCAATCAATTCAGCAAATAATCATAAAATGACTTACATTTTCCCAAGTGGGAAAATAATTCCAACTTAGAAATTTAAAATAAATCCTTTGTCCATTCTATTGGCGTACACAATGAACACGAAGGGGGCGCGACCCCGCAGAGCATGGTACGGCCGCGCTGGGGACACACACATCCCTCCCGAGGGCGGAGGCGCGAATCGCATCCCCAATAAGAAGAGAACCTCCCGCTCTGTCCGCCCCGCGGCGCTGGCATTCGTCACCCGCAGGGGGGCGCCAGCAAAGCCGGCCGCACCGCACCGCATTCCGGGCGCCCACCCGCTCGCCACACTGCGCGGGTCATCCTCGCCCACGCACAGCGCCCTCCGGATTGGCACATGCCACCGCCCTGGCGCGCATCGCTCTCTTGCTCTCTCGCTCTCTCCCTCCCTCTCTCACCCGCTGCTTCTCTCTCACCTCTCTCCTCTCTCTCCCTCTTTCTGTCTCTCCCTCCCCCTCTCCCTTCTCTCCCCCTCCTTCCCTCTCCGTCCCTCTCACCTTCTCTCTCCCTCTCTCTCCCTCTCTCTCCCTCTCTCTCCCTCTCTCTCCCTCTCTCTCTCCCTCTCTCTCACTCTCTCTCACTCTCTCTCACTCTCTCTCCCTCTCTCTCCCTCTCTCTCCCTCTCTCTCCCTCTCTCTCCCTCTCTCTCCCTCTCTCTCCCTCTCTCTCCCTCTCTCTCCCTCTCTCTCCCTCTCTCTCCCTCTCTCTCTCCCTCTCTCTCTCCCTCTCTCTCTCTCCCTCTCTCTCTCCCTCTCTCTCTCCCTCTCTCTCTCCCTCTCTCTCTCCCTCTCTCCCTCTCTCTCCCTCTCTCTCCCTCTCTCTTCCTCTCTCTTTCTTCCTCCCTCTCTCTCACTCCATCTCTCTCCATGTCTCTCTCCCTCCCTCCCTCTACCTCTCTCTCCCCCTCTTTCTTTCCCTCTCCCTCCTCCCTCACTCTCTCTCTATCTATCTCTATCTCTCTCTCTGCTTCCACACCGCTTCCGAACTCAAATCTCGCTCGTCCACGCTACGGAGCGACTCTGACCATGCCCTTTCCTCTCTTTACTTTCTCGAATACGTTCCTATATACGAAGTAATATACGTATTATAGAAAAAGTTGGCAATGTTGCAGAGAAACGTTTTCGAGAGAAAATCTGGTTTGAGAGTCCCTGATACAGTAACAATTTTATTTTTTCTTGCCCGTAAGTCTAACTTTGATTAAGTCTCCACTTGACTTGCACGGAGATCCTCTACATAATCGACTCGCCCGAATTGAAACCAATACTTTGATTTTGAGGTATTTCACTTGAAAATCCTGGGACATATTCAAAAATCTGAAATTCATTTCTTTTCTTTGCTCGATCACACCCTCTCCCACTGACGCACTCCAGTCACCATCTCAGTATCTCCCTCAGCGACTGATTCAATGTTTGCCTGCACATTAAACTCGCCTCAGAATGTGCTTGAGCCTCTCCCTCCTGGTTCTGTTCCTCAGGCTTCTGCAATATCGTCTGCTGATCATCCCTTACCCAAGGAACCTTACCCAAGAGTTGGAGCGACAGGGCTTCTACATCGCACAGCCAGCTTTCCATTGCCGTTAGCGTGAAGCGATCGAGTCTACGCTAAGATAGAAAGTGCTTGCGAATGGGCTGAACACGGAAATTTAGGTGCTTACTAAGTAACCCTTAGTGATTGCGTAGACGAAAATACCTCATCATTGTAATTACTATCGAGAAATTGTATAATAAAACTCCATTAATGAAATATTGTCTCAGTATAAAGATGTTGGGTTCAAAAATTAAAATATTTTGCGATTCTGTTTTCATTCCAGGAGGCGTGATAACATAGTTTAACACATGCTAGCGGTAAATATTCCAATGCTCATAAAACCATGTAATATGCAACACCAAAAGTATTGAAGAAATTGCAATGTAAGATTGATAAATGTCTTGTTAAATGATGTAAGGTTGATAAATGTGTTGATAATCTAAGAATATACTAAGAGCAGCAGATAAGAGTCCTGAAAATGAAACAATGAAAGTCACTTCGCAGTGGCACCTCGCTGGTGAGAGTGCTAGCAACAGAAATTATGTTCGCTAAAGCTTGTAAAAAGTACATTGCATATCACCACAATCAAAACAGATGCTGGAAGTGTTGTCCCTTTCGCTTGTTTCCCTGTGATCTGGTTGCTACCAACAAATGCAATTTTTTTATACGAGGGCCCTGACTTGGCTCAGTGCGAAGAGACTTTCCTGGCATATTACTTTCATTTGATTCTTCACAAAACAAATTGGATTGAGCATTCAGATATTAAATCCATATGGTTCGAAAGAATAAACACACGTTTCATTTGTAAGAACTTCGTTATTCCAAGTTACACAAATGGAGTGTCTGAAAAGTTAATTAAATAACCCACTCTCAATAACAAATTTTGTTTGCGTCTCTAGACGAACTTTCTACAAATATCAATATTTAAAAACTATCTCCAAATATCATATTTTATAACTTTCTCCAAATATCAATATTTTAGATTCACGAAAGATTCACATAGATTCTCGACCTAAATATTTTTTCTACAAGTATAGAAATATTTAATACAATGAAATCATGTTTTTATAAATGTGGAGAATAATAATGTTGCAAGAAAGAAAAATCGCAAACATCATTATACGAAATCTTTTGCTACCAAATCTTTTAAACGAGAACATTGAAAAAAACTACATAGAATGAAAATTAAATTTCACGATGCAGTAATATTAAAAATATAATCCACAGGAAATCAACATACCCCAGTCATCTCTACAGCCAAACTAATATCCGTGACGTCAGGTGCACTTACACGCTGACCTTTCTATAACGTAAGCATCGTCAGGAGGCGTGGCGCAGGGTCCGATCGGCGGTCCGCCTCTATAATAAACATTTTCATTTAATTCAGACCAGCGCGCGGCGTGGCGGCACGGAGGGAAGGGAGGGAGGCAGGGGGCAGAGGCGGGAGCGGGGAAAGCGGGCGGGGACGGAGGAGCGCGTGATATTAATAGCACCGTCGGGGAGGGGACAAACGTAATTAAACGGGGAGGCGAGGGAGGTGCTAAGCGCCACCTGGCTCGCCCGCGCCGGAATTACGCGGACGCTGCGGCGGACGGGGCGAGGACGGGGCGAGGACGGAGCGAGGACGGGGTGAGGACGGAGGACGCGCCGCGGTGAAAGGCTGGCGAGGGAAGCTCCAGCGGCAGAGGCGGCGAAGCGGAAAGGCGGCGATGGAGGCGGAAGCGGAGGTAGAGGCGGTGGCGGCGGCGCAAGCGGCGGAGGCGACCTAGGCGGCGGAGGCGACGAGGCGGCGGAGGCGGCAGAGGCGGCGGAGGCGGCGGAGGTGGCGGAGGCGGCGGCGAAGGCGGCGGAGGAGGCGGGAGCGGAGGTGAAGGGCGGCGGAGCAAGCGCTAGGGAAATTGAGAAGACACAAATGTTGGGGGGAGCGTTTCGGGCTCAGGAGAAGGTGGTGAGGTGATATGGAAATTATTATGCTTAGGATACCTGGCAATTACAAAGCGATTGAAGTCCGCGGGATTGAAACATTGTTAGATCAAAAAGTATGCAAAGTAACATTGTTTTCGACGTGTTACAATAACACATTACTCCTTAATTATGGTTGCAATGAAAGATGTACAACTGTTAAGTTGGTGAAATATTCAATAAAAAGATAATCATTCACTTTGTGAAATGATATGTTATGTAGCGGAGTACCCTGCCATAAGACTCCCACACCAAATCATCTACATGAAATGCTCTATACCATAAGATTGAAAATGGGAGCTCTGGTCACTGTACCAGTGCAATTTCCAAGATGTACAAGTGAATGGGTTAGAAAACACGTTCTTACAAAAGAGGTAATATCAAGCAACAGGTAGAAAAAACAGACGAAGAGATTTTACAAAAGAAGCGTATTTGCTGAAATACTGAGGCTAGAAAAATTGGACTATAATCACAATGTTTAAAGTACAAAAAACAAATTTTGAGGAAAATATAAGGATGTGGGGATTGTATTCTGGAAATGAAGGTGGAAGTGAAGGTTTAAGCTTAACCCGACTGAAGCAGGAACGAACTAGACTAGGAATAAATCATGCAATAGAAGAAGAAGAAGAAGAAGAAGAAGAAGAAGAAGAAGAAGAAGAAGAAGAAGAAGAAGTCTTCTGGAATCTTCAATAGATAATACGAAGTATAAAAGTAGGAGACTAAAGCGGTTATCATGAGTGATAATCCACATTCAATTCACTCTGAGGCATCCTTTGTTAATCCAACAGTGCAACAGCAGATGCAAATGTTAAACTTAATATTAACGAATCGATGTTATTTATTTATTTAATAGGTAATTAATACAAACAATTTGGCTTACTTGATTCTATGTGGCTAGGCCGAAGGCCTTTAAGCCATTACAATACCTACATCCTTTCGCGTTCTAACCTTTCGAATTCTGGTATTCACCCCAAATGGTCTCTCCATCGCATCAAAGCCGCGGAAAAGAGACCATACGGTACGGCTCAGGGAAAATATTTAGGGACTTAATATTAATATTAAGGGATTTAATATTAACGAATCGATGTACTCACAATACCAAATCAAGGAAATATATTGACAGATACATGATATTCTGATTTCTTGTTCACGGGGTTAGCCAGGTAAATAAAAATATGGTAGTTGTTAACGTTCGGAATGTAATATATCAACAGAGATGAATAGAACTACACATTGATAAATATACATTTACTAATTCGCAACTCAACGAAACAAATTAATATTAATAAAACTTATTAATAGTTCAATAAATGTGAATGCTATATAAACTTACTATAATGCACAGAATTGTTTGATATATGATGTAGAACTAAACAGGGGCTCTAGTTTATAAGAATAGTAAAGATTCTATTGTTTTTATTCATTTCATTGTTTTTAAATGTTTTCACAGAAGCGTGACCAACATTTAATATGCAGACTTCACTATAACCGAATACTATTGACGATCCGTAACTTCATCTCCCTACTACTACTCCGAGTTCCTCCTCCACCGCATCCGAAGATCGATCCTTCCTTTCTCGTCGCCCACCGCCGCCGCGGCTCCCCGTGCATAATCCGCGTGACACGATCGTCAGAGGGGCGCGACCCAGGAGGGCACCCAGCCGTCCCGGAGGACGAGGGCGGCTGAGCCCTCACATCACCCCATGCCTCGTCGCCCTCCACCCCGTCCGTCAGCCCCGCACCCCGTCCGACTTCCCTCCAGCTTCCGCCGCCCCGTTCCCCACCCCTCCCTACACCCGTCCCCAGTATCCCGCCGTTCCCCCGCTCCGCTCCTGTCCGTCGCCACGCCTCCTCTGTCCCTGCCTCCGCGTCCTGTTCCCACCGGCTCCTGTCCCCTCCACCTACTTCGTCTCCGCCCCTGCTCCCTCCGCTTCTTTCCACTTCCCCGCCCTGAGTCCCTGCGTCCCCCATCCCTTTTGCTTTGCCCCCGTCCGTCGCCTTGCCATCTCCGATCTCTGCCCCGTCATCAACCACATCCCCGTGCCCATTAGACCTCTCTCCCTCCGCTAAGCCCCCCCTCCGACACTGCCCTCCCCCTTCACCTTTAACCCCCCCACCCACTGTTCCCAACAACCCCCGACCCTCCACCCATCCCCTCCACCTCCCCACCCCCTGTCCCCGTCACCCTCTGCCTCCATCACACCCTGTCTCCATCACCCCCTGTCTTAATCACCCCTGTCCCTGTCACCCACTGCCTCCATCAACCCTGTGTCCATCACCCCCTGTCCCCGTCACTCCCTCTTCCGTTACCCCTGTCCATGTCACTCCCTGCCTCCATCACACCCTATTCCTTTCACCCCCTGTCCCCACCATCCCCTGTCACGTCACCCCCTGTCCCCGAAACACCCTGTCTCCATCACCCCCGTCCCCGTCACCCCCTGTCCCCGCCTCCCGTGTCCCCGTCACCCCCTGTCCCTGTCCCCGTCTCCATCTCTCCCAGTCCACTCCACCCCCGCGTCTCGTCCCACTTCACCCGCGAGTAGTCACACGGCTTGGGGCGCTGCAGCGGCGGTAAGCGACGTTTAGAAGGCGCCGGCTCATGCATTTAAAAGGCTTGGTTACTGGCCGAGAAGTGACCGGGGCGTGCCCCGTCCCGCAGTCGCCACGCGAACCCAGGCGCTCTGGGATGGAGACGCCCCCGACGCGCGTTATCAAGATTGGTTGCGGCCGCGCGCCCAATCCCCGACGGATCTGCCGGATGATCACTGGCACTTACTGCGGGAGGAATTTTGCAGCGTTTAACGAACGAGTGGTTCGTCAGATTTGGGGACCGCTTCGTGTGGTTTACTTCGCGGGAGAGATGAGTGCAAGGAAGGGTTTCTGTGACGTTTGAGGTTCAAATCCTTCTATATTTGCATTGCTATGTTGATTGAATTCTTCCTTCAAACATACATTCTTCAGAACTGATACACTTGCATACAACAGTCAGCACATATTTGAGCGTTACCTGCGTAAAGAAGTTATCGGTTTCAGATTCCGAATGAAAGTGTTATGTTTCTCTTTGTTGTAGATTATTTTGTTTTTTCCTGTTTTTTTTTTTTTGCTTGAACTCTCCATTAGCACAAACTTAATCCAGTATTAACGAGTAAATCAAACTATTCCCATTAGCAAACGTCTGATACACACAAGAACAACACGACGGTCACCACCTCACGCTCACACAATACACTATGTAACTAAAGGTAATAGTTGCGTGGTAGTATGAAAGCAGCTGATTTCGCGAGTCTTTTGTCCGAGTTCAATGGAGCAATTGTTGATGAGCGAACGTGAACTTGTCCTTGCGAGCTACCGAAAATTTCACGGCGAGCTGTTAGTAGCTCCCAATTTCTGCACTAGAGCTTCCAAATTGAGAGTTCACCACTCGCCAATGCTGTTCGTCCACTTCCATATTGTAGCGATACCGATTTCCTCATACAAATTAAATAAAATAAACTCGGCCGCCCCGAGTTCTACTGGGAGAATAAACAGATGGCGACACCACGCGCAACCCCGCTTATCGTGACAGCCACTTGCGCCCCCGGCCCATTACGAAGTTGCTGTTAGAGCTGGTGTCAAAAGATTAACGGAGAGGCGCGCGGACGCAAGAACATCTGCGAAATCTCTAGAACGCCCGCTCGCATTCGGGGAAACCCAGAACGATAATTCTTTCACCGGACAACGCCCCCCTTGCGCAGGCATGGCCGATGTTCTAGAAGGAATAAGAAAAACACTGTACACTCACAGATGGCACAGAGAGCGGAAACTTCCTTCGCTCCTCCGTCACGATTGGTTGAAAATAGTGTACTGCGCCATTACCTTTGGCCAATAGCGACGCGACCTATTATAAGGAGCTGGAGCACACGAGAAAATGGGTGGGGTAAAAGTTTACTTGCTACGATTTCGATTTACAAAATTTCAGAAGGGGCTTAGCAGTCGGGAGAGAAACTTCTCTGGGGGGGAACTATTCGTCGGGGAGAGGCGTGTATGCCTCTGAAAACATTAGGCTGAGGGCAGTTGGGAGAGAAACTTCTCTGGGGGGAGCTATTCGTCGGTCAGAGGCGTATGTACCTCTGAAGGACTTATAAAATTTCTACGTGAGCTATCATAAAGGCCTGAGTAGTGTGGGCAGAGAGAGACTTCTCTGAAGCGGGAATCAGTCGCGGAGAGAGGCGAATGTTTCTCTGAAGGAGTTCTAGACTTTCCGAAGTTGTGTTCGACAATTATCATGAGAATCAGAGGGACGCATAGTTGACTGCTACGCTCTTGAGATCGAGAGTGAATCCCGGCCGTCCAGAGTTCTACCAGACACTACCAGACGCCGTTCAACGCCGCCAGAAGCCACCGCCCCTTGGTGACGTCACGAGACGACCGCTCAGCTGTCGGCAAGGGAGGCCATCGGCCTCTGCCGCATTTTTGTGAAGGACGCCAGCCGCCCCCCTCGACCGCGCCGTGCCCTTCCCGGGCGCACAAAGACCTTTTCCCAGGCAGTATCACTCAAGGGCATTTGCCCCTGTGTAATTTTGTAATGCGGTGCCGCGCTATGGCACATTGACTTGTATTTTTTTTTCACCATTGTAATGTTAGTTATAATTCTTTCTAGTTTTAAGCTTTACTCTGAATTCTGATCTTTCATTTTCTTTTCTTTTCATCTAATTTTCTCGTTTTTTTTATTCAATTTACAAATGTAACTTCCCTGGGGCATTCTTTTTTCTTGCCCAGGAATAAAAGTAATTTTTACCAGTGATCAAAGTGTTTGTTTCGTACTGCCATTGTATCTGTTTAACAATTCCTTCCATCACCGACTGAGCTACAACCGGACCGCTAACCGGGCATTCTCTACCGGTAGTGTTACAATATGTTACTTCGTATGACCCCTAACCTCGAATTGGAGAAATCTTCAAAAGTACGAGATATCGGGCACTCTATAGCGCTCTGTCTCTCGATTCTTCATATATCTCGTGCAGTGTTATTGAAACAGAGAGGGAATAAGAAGAAAAAATAGGTTTATAGCTAACAATAAACCTTTGAAACAATCATACGTTAAGTTAGTAAATACGTTAAGTGGATTAAAATTGTTAAAATATAAAACCTCAACATATATACTATAAATCATTTTAGGGGGGGAAGGTAAGGGGGGATCGAAAATATAAGGGCAGAGGCGCTGGTGCGGACGATCTTCTGTGGCGCTGTTTGATTTCAGGAGCTGAGGAGGCCAAGCACTGGAAGAAGACGGCGGGACGCCCACGCCAGAAAATAAATAGTTAAAATAAACGTCGGATAGATTAGTATGTATTCGGCTTCTGACGGCAGGTTTTTCCCCCTTCAGGGTTTTTTTCCTGAGCCGTACCGTATGGTCTCTTTTCCGCGGCTTTGTTGCGATGGAGAGACCATTTGGGGTGAATACCAGAATTCGAAAGATTAGAACGCGAAAGGATGTAGGTATTGTAATGGCTTAAAGGCCTTCGGCCTAGCCACATAGAATCAAGTAAGCCAAATTGTTTGTAATAATTACCTATTAAATAAAATAAAAATAATAAATAAATAAATCATTTTTCTGATTAATTCTGAATAGAACAACAGTATAATTATAGAAACCGCTTCTCTGAAAATATTTCTATCTTTTCAAACAATATTAATATTTTCTCATAATAACTACAATTGAAAAGTAACCATGAACAAAAATAATGCAACTGTTTATTTTCAAATATAGTCGTTACACAAACATGTTAAAAATTAATGTTATTATAATTTGAGGACCGTAGTAAATATAAAAAAATTGTTTTTAATACTAAAAGTATCTAGAAATTAATCACGAAAAAACTCTGTGATTGTAGATTGGTTCTTCGTACAATATTTTTTTAATAGGAGAAACCAAAGAACGTTCCAAAGTATCACTATTTTTTGTAAGATTGAAAGCGTTTCTTCAAGGATCTGGCATTTATCTTGTTACGTTAGTATTAAAATGCAACGTTTGTAAATTAACAGGAAGACTTACAGTATTGTTCTTTCCGCAATATTTATTACTCCCAATTTGGAACGGGCAGTTATTAAAGTAACCATAATATACTGTAGAATATTAATGATCAAAAATAATCATAGTATAAATATAGGATCCAGTATCACAATTTGACACAATAATTTTATCCCTGATGTATTTTGATGTATTTGGCGTTGAAGTGTTGACAAGGCCAGGTTGATATTCAATTTGCCTCAATCGATAATAAATTAACAATTTCTAATAAAAGTCCTAGCTTCCGGCAAGGCAATTCATTCCAAACGTTTCACGTCGCTAGTGCTGCAGGATTACGAATGCTAGAGGAATTAAAAACAAAAGCGACTCTTAAATGACACTGTTAAGGTATTGTGGGATTAAAGGGATCTACCCACGCAGAAGAATACTTTAACTTACAAAGTTTAGAACAGACATGACATAAGTCTACTTTTATTTTCAAGTACTGTCCAGTACTTTCAAGTGGTTTTAGAAAGAATTTAAAGGCAAAGGAAACTTCTGTAAATTAGTGCCATGTGCAACTAATACAAAAAAGTGTTTAATGGGACACTAATTGAAGCGCAATTTCGTTAGAAAACGCAAAGGCACCAAACGAAGGTTCAAGAGGTATACATAGTGAACACTTTATTCTTAATAGTACTTAAAATATACTGTAAGGAATATAACTAATAAACAAGATGTTACACAAAAATAAATACACCTCGAAGATGTAATTTTGAATATACTGAGATTAATTTTGCAAAATGAAATTTTTCTCTGAAAAATCTAATGCATTAATACTCTTTTCAACAATTCTTCCAAAACGCCATTTATTTAACATTCCACAGGACCTAGTTGGCAAGAAGACACCTCAACTTTCTTCAAGTCAAGTGAACAATTATTTTGTGACTCATGCATGACAATCGAAATTAGGGCCGCGGTCTATGAGTAAACGTAAAGAAACAATATGCATGAACTTACGAACGTTGGCTAACTTGGGTGAGGGGGTGAAGTACCCTATTATTTTGTCATTACACCGACTCAGAATCTTCGCCTGAAAATTTATTTAACTAGCTAAAATGCGACCTTAGGATTTAAGTACACGTCAAAAATTCTATTTAAGAAAAAATATTTACACGCTTTATCGTTCGATTAAACTTCGGTTAATTACAAGTTTAGTTAAAAAAGTGATTACAATTAGCACTCGAATTTTGTCGATTCTCAATAACAATCTTTTTACCTTCAACATATATCACATGAAATGTTCACCAAAGAATTCCTTTTTATAACTTCTTATGATTTTCGACATGATTTGAATCAATGTTTACAATGTCCCTTTTAGTGACAAAATCATAACAATTAAATCTCTCTTGGAAACTATCCTTAACTTCCAACTCCCCTCACTGAACTGAGACTTCCGAGATGGATGGTGGACGAAGGAGCGGTTTGGTTTCCGGGGTTGCAACAAGTGTTTTAGAGCGCTGCCAAAAAACTCGTTCTCTAGCTTGAATCGAGTATTCGTGTATACGCACGAGTATCTTCGTCCCAACCGCAGAGCGCGAAGCAAGATTTACCCCGTGTACAACGCACGAGTCTCAAGCTGCCCAAGCAGGGCAATAATCGATGCCTCGCGCTTGCCTGCCCCGAGGCATCCATTTTCCCACTACGCTCGCCACACATGACCCGGCGCCTTTCGCGCGCGCCGCCGCGCCGCGTCGCGACTTCAAAGAAGCCCGGAATGAGTTCTGCCCATTCGCTCCCGCCGGCCCCTCCGCCGGCTTAATGCGAACCGATGGAAATGCGCTGCGTGGCGGTGCTGCCCAGGCCTCTTCTACGCACGCCGCCATACACGCCGCCGCCCTCATCTCCCCACCCTCCACGGCGCTGCGGCTGCTGCTGCCGACGCCGCCCACGACGCTGCTTTCTCGCCGCCGAAACTGCAGTCCATGCCGTTGCTTGACTGCGACTCCGATAGCGGCGCCCTCTCTCCTCTACACGATGGCCCTGACGCCGCCACCGACGCCGCTCGCCGATGCCCATCCCACATCGCAGACTCCTCACGCCTAACCCACCACGCCACCCCCCATGCTAACCCCCCCCCCCAACGCCAACCCCCCAAGTCATGCCCCCACGCCAAGCGCCCGACTCCAACCCTCCGACGACTACCTCCGACGCCTACCCCCAACGCCTACCCCCGTCGCCTACCCCGACGCCTACTCCCGACGCCTACTCCCGACGCCTACTCCCGACGCCTACTCCCGACGCCTACTCCCGACGCCTACTCCCGACGCCTACTCCCGACGCCTACTCCCGACGCCTACTCCCGACGCCTACTCCCGACGCCTGATCTCGAAACCTACCCCAGACACCTACCCCCGACGTCTACTCCCGACGCCTACCTCCGATGCCTACCCAACACGCCTACCCCCTATCCCTACCCCCGACGCCTACCCCCGACCCTTAACCCTGACGCCTACCCCCGACGCCTACTCGCCGCCATCGTCCCCATATTATGGACAGGGTGACCGTAAACCACTTACTTTTGAAAATCACTCTTCTACTGATCTTAGTGATTACACAGCTGCATTTAAGTGTGCTTCCAGTATCTCGTGTTACTTCTCCACACAAAGCACACGCGCGCGCTACACCGCTACTCTACAAGTACTGGCCATCCCCTCCCCCCCCCCCACACACACACTTTGCTCTGAGTATTACTCTCGGCTGAAATTAGAAACACCCTTGCCAAACGCAACTTAACACTCTTAACTTAAACTCTAACTTAAATTAATACTACGTAGAACACTTCATTATAACCTACATTTTATATATTCTTCTACTGTCTTGCTCTGTAATTTTCACACTTCTTAATTGATTTTTCACAAATAGTGGTATTCAGAATAGATTCTTTTATAATTGACGTATAGCGGTAAGAGGAGAACTACGGTTCTAAAATAACTAATTTCGGTTTTCATGTTTACTTAGCTATTGATATAATATATAACAGCTACATAAACATATATAATAGCTATTGATATAATCATTAACTCTGCGTTTCAAAAATTCAATACATCCTAAAGAACACTTTTTGAAATCAAACGATGGTTCAAAACGATGGGAATTCCTTTAAATAGCTCCTTGACCACTTCGAGGAATCGCATCACTTCGAAAGTATACGGTCGATGATTAATGGACAAATATGTTTACATCAAGAGCGAAATCATCCGTATAATAGTTTCAACATGCAAAAACGGATTGTAATAAAAATAAGTGTACCAGTTCGAACTTTTTATGCCTGAATGGTGTTAATGCCTCCCAGTTTATTAATGTTCTTGCTTCCCAGTTTATTAGCGTGTTTAAAGAGAGCAGCGATCTGAAAACTGACACCCAGTGGCAAAAAAATCTTGAAGTAATTTGCACTTCCACATACTATTGGTAGTAACAATATGCACGTTTTTACACTGGCCTTTCCTCGCCAGACGTTTGCACAGCCGATTTGTTACCATCGCAGAAGGTTTAAGTCTTCTGGTGAAGGGAATATGATGGGGAAGGAGAGCATATGTAAACAATGTATTATGGTATCTCCTTGCATAAGGTTCGTTATTTAAAACACTTCATTGGCAAAAACAAATATATTAAGAAACATTTATATTAAATTCAAGTCGAAAAATCGTAAGGTGTCAGCAGGGGTGGGGGGTGTTGTATGAATGTATTCCTACAAAACAAAATATCTCAGCCAACTTACCATCTAATCGTGATTATTTCTCCCACGGATTGTAATAAATCGGCAGCCAAACAAAAGCAGCCGTTGTATCTGGAAATGAAAAACATGGATTAACATGAGTATATCGAAATAGTTCTATCACGAACTTATTAGAAAGAAAAACTAGTTTAATGAATAATTCAAGCCAGTTCTGTTGTCAACATATGCATATTTATGTTTTATATTTCTTATTTCTAAGGTTGAAACGCACTGCCTTTCTCTCGCTAACAGATTCTCTAAATGCAGCTACGTTTTCTCACTGATGTGATCTAAACAAAATGAGAAGTCAACCCCTAATAAGTTTAGTATTTTTTTAAAGCACAGGATGAACATAAGCACATTATTACGTTTCACGTTCGTTTTAAAAAATTCATTAATTATCTGTTATTTAACACTGATTAGTCCGAAAATTCGTATCATTCGTTTACACGCCGCTCGTGCCCGCCATCTGCTGGTTAAATTTCATGATGCGGTAATTGGGCAGGAATTTGTGATGAGAGGTGAGCACGACACGGAAACGGAAACAATATTTTATTTGGAAAATTAAACGAATGAAGTGCGCCAATTTTATTAGTCGCCTCTAGATTAATTTAAAAAAATAAAATATATCTGTCAATTGTGACATTTTCCACATTGGATCATAAGATATTTTTATTTAAGCAATATTTATTAACAGGTAATTCATGTGGTTCAGCTCAAACGAATTAATGTACTCGTATATTACAGTTTATAAGAAATCGTCATAAAATGCTAATAATCGTGTCTCATCTCAAAAATGTATTGGAAAATAAATGAAAGCGTCCTTAGGGCGACCCCCTGCAATCATAATCATTATTATAATTGTATTTGCCATTCCTCTTTATCTTCCTTATAAAGAGGCATGGAAATTGAGATGCGGAAAACGGCCAAGGCTGTAAATAAAACCGCTATATAAATAGATTTGCCATTCCGTTATCCCAGCTGGACAACAATCTCACATTTCCTCTAATATCCATAATATCTACGGTGCCTGTGGGTTATTGTAGGTTTTACTGACGACTGCATCGAGAACTGCTTACAAGGTCAGTACGTCATAACGGCAAATTTATAACCCAATTTACTACATTTTTTCTCCTTGACGTATTTACCAAGTTTCAGCTAAAATGTTTCTAATCTGTCCGGGTGTTCCGGGTATTTTGAATTGTATTGAATTGATGCGATTATACATGGCGAGACTCAGGCCATTAGGCCCGGTTTTCCGTCTGATCAGGCAAATTTCGCTACGCTTCTTTCACCAACTAGTGGAGAAAGAAGGTATTTCATGGGTACAAAAGTGCGTGGATATTCCCACCAATGGCCCCAATTTTACCATCTTTCGAGCAGCAAGAATGGACCTTAATCCTGATGTGAGCGCGAAGTTAAGGTCAAAAATCTTAATGAATGTAAACGGGGATTTTAGGACCGAAAATTCGAAATCGTATTGTGGAGGTGATTCCAATACTTCTCCTTCTGAAATGTAGTATAGGAAGGTAAAGTAACAAGTAAGTAGTGGATCTCGTAACTTGGTATCATCAATTTTAACGCGACACATTAGACCTAAGAGTATAGATGAAAATAGGTTGATTATAAAACAGGACATGTAATCCTGCGTGCTATTCAAAAGATAAATGTGATTTTTATTTTAATAAGAAAGTAACAGGTTGAAGTGCCACCATGGAAAATAACTAATAAAAATGATATTTCTAAATATCAAAGAACGTTTTACCTGTGCTAGTTATTACATGTCCTTTGTAAAATTAACCCCGTAAAATTGCAAATCCCTCAGGAGGAAACTGTAACGAATGCGCAAGCGAACACAAAGCACTGAGCAACAGGCAAGTGAACGCACAAAGGACGAAAGGTTATGCGAGGTCATGCGGCAGAAACAACGTGTTCATGCACGAGAGGCGCACACACCTCATTGGGGACCACAGCCGCCCATCACGTGTCACTGCTCCTCGGGTGCGGATCGCAAGGGCTTTGTCTTACGGAGTGGAACAGTTTTTACCCACGGCAGATCTTTTAAAGCTTTATGAAGTGTCAGTGGCCCCATATGGAAGCGGGAAAAGGAGCGAGAGTGTGAGTATTGATTGCAAGTACGTCAACTGGTATTGTCATTAGTTCCGTACGTGGGCTGCATTTCAAATCGCAAGAGCTGGCGGTTTTCCTCTCCCGCTGGAAGAAAGATCCGGCACCGGCCTACAAGAAGGCTTGCGGTTTTCCTGTATCTTTCCTCAGTGAAGCATCGCCTTAGTCGATGTATTCTCTACACTTCCGACTAGTCTCCCAACTTGTGTGATAGAGAAGAACAATTAAATGTAAGTGTACAAGAACAGACGGTCGATAGATAGGTCTACAGGACCGATAAGACCTATATCTATTTTAGTAACATGAAAGAAGGAGACTATAAGGTATTTGTTGGGAAATGGACAAAAAATGTGTAATATAATAGCAAATATTTCAAGGAGATCGAATTCATTCATAGATAATGATCTCACTTCCGAATCTCACCGGTAAGGCTTTCGGATTTTTTGTTGAAAATGTTGCATGGAATAGTGAATGTTCAACGAAAAAAGGTGTCCTCAGAGGGAAGAATTTAATTGGCGCCACAAATGTACACAAAGAACGTGTCAATGCCTTGCCACTTTGCGCGATTCCTTTACATTTATATTCGTGGTATTGGGAACGAATTTATTTGAAAATATCTCAAGTTAGTTTTGATTGGAAGAAAATTGTTTATCAGGGAAATTATAGAAATCAGAGAAAATGCTTATTAGAAAAATATATAATACGGCCGAGAAAATAGAAATTTTCAACAAAATATCTGAATTTACGAGTTTCAGAAAATATGATTCATTGAGTGGGGAATAACGTCGAGTAAACTTCGAAATGAACGGAGAGACATATCAGTTTTTATATAAATGGCACAATATACGAGTTTCATGGGCTAAGATTCATTGATACGGATTCATGTAAGTCTAGTAAAGCTTTTTACGTGACCTGAATTCCCACCCGAGCCGTTCATTATTCTAATTTGTCTATTATTCATGAACATTGCAAGAAACGTGTTGTACGTTTGTGAAAACTCAGTTATTACTGGATGGGAACGATGATAAGTGAAAGTTGTGGAGGAATAGTGACAAATATTATAAGAGTGGCAATCTGACCTGAACTATGTTAAAAATAAATTTATTTTGTTTCTATTTCTTTAAAGACCTGGGTTAATATTTATTGAAGAGAGAAGAAAGTCCTTCGCGCTTCCATTTTGCTGAGATAAGCCAATCACAACAAATTGACTTGATGAAAATATTATTCTATTCTCTGGAAAAAATAGTGATACTTCTTCGTCGAAAATCTTTGAAGGACATAACACTTAGTAATTGTTTCTCATTTTTTCTCAAGCCGACTATAATGGCTTAAGGTAAGAACATTTCTGACCGGAAGACCCTACGGCGGCGGATTTCGATTCTACCATCGGCAGGCCCAATTCTGTAGGAAAATTTTAGCGACCGACTTACTTTGATCGATATTTTCGTTAGTTTCTCCAATCAACACCAGACGAATGCCCTAGTAGTACCCTCACAACCGGGCCACGGTGCGCGCGCGATATTTCCTTCTTCTGCCTTGTTCTACACACAATCCTTACTTACACACACTCACTAACACATGTCGGGAGATCGGTCGGGAGCTTAGAGCTTGTTCCTACTGAAGCAGGGGGAGATACCCGGAGCATCGCAAGCCGACGTGTTCATTTCGCCAGACCTCACAATTTACCTGCAAAGAACCCATCTACCTGGAAATGACGTGCACTACATTTAATAGCCATAACAGTTGACGCACTCGGAAACAAAATAATTATTTCGTTCATAATTACTTTGTAAATGTATATAATGCTAATATAATGTCATATGTATAAAAAACAATGTCAATGTGTAAATAATAATGTCAATGTGTTAAAAGTATAATAAATAATATTCTGTCACTGTGCTTGTGCAGATCAAGAGAGAACAGGATTTATTGTAATCAATCAGTCGTTTTCTCTCGCACTCTGCGCAAGAGTTGAGGCATGAATCGGCACGTAGTCGGTGTACCAAGAGCACGTACTCAGCAACACAAAGGACGACGCACCCACGCACGCACGCACGCGAGCGCGCGCACACACACACACACACACACACACACACACACACACACGGGGTGGGGACGCAGCGTGGCCCACGCTACGCCGAGTGGCTCCCACGTGTCATTGGTTGGAGAGAGAAGGACCACCAGCGCACTTTTGATCAGTGGGCGAGAATGATTATGTAACCAGTGAAAGTTATTTTATCTGATTAATACGTCAAATTGGGCACAAACGCTCATGCCTCCCTCTATTTACACTTTACTAGTTACGAATCAATATTACCTAATTTACAAAGCACACACGATATGCATATGTTTGCTGTCCGTGTTTACCTGCCCAGTCCAACGCTGCTAGGCTGGTCTCTATTTCATTTGCGAAATTCGGAATAAAATGTCGTTTCTTCTTTCCGCAACATTTGACAGGCTGTGACTATGATGTGGCGTTCCGCTGCGTAAACTACCTCGGATTATGGGCATAATTTTGTGGTCGAAAATGGATGTTATTAATAGTGTAGTACTTCACGGGAAAAGTGCAGTGGGTGTTAAACAGATTGATGTGAGTAAACTTCAAACACACGGGTAGTAAATACAGGCAGGAAAGGAGGTAGGTTAATTTTATTCAAACAACAGTCCAAACTCCACAAATGGAAATCGAAAATTAATAACATTTAGATAAATATATTTGTAATCCTGTCCGATGATGCCGGATTATAATATAGCATTTAATAATGCGGTTATTTGAAGATAATTATTTTTTATCATATCATCATGTCTCGTATATTTTCATCTTCTTGGATATTGATATTTAAGATTTATTTTACATTCATTTTTATATAAAATATTAGCTTAAAAAGCAGTGAAAAAACGCGTTTGCACAGAAGTGATGAATTTCACAAGTTTCATATTCAGGGTTCTTCGTGTGTGTTTTTAAAAATTTCCTTTTTCCTTAAAAAATTGGTAAATATTTTAGGTTCATTAAATTTTGAAAAATCTCAAATAAAATACGCGATTATTTGCATTAATTAAAGTGTTGTTTGCATATCAGTTAATGACTCTCAAATATTGTAGATTATTCCAAAATTAAATAGTCAATATCATAAACCAAACTAAAATATTAGTCGTATTTATTCACTAATTTTTAGTTCAAGTATTTTTTTTTCAATACTGTATTCCCTCTACTTCTCTGCTTGTAATAATTTAATTGATAATTTCACTGCATCAAATAAAAAACAAATCCAATCAATGTAGTAGTTGTCTAACCATTAGATGCTAGAACCATTTAGGAGATATAGTACGTGAACTATTCTTGACAATGTTCAACCCAAACATTGTTGCGTACTAATAACTTACACTAACCTTAAATTAGGTTTTGGTGTGTGTGTGTCGAAGAACTATAACACCACGCGTAGGACAGTGCATGCGCTTACCACACCATTAAATTTTCCGGCCACATTTCAATTAAAAATTCCTACATAAAACTCTGGGCAGTAGCCTTGGCCTTCTTTCACACCCGTTCGCAACAAAGTGCAGTCGATAAGAGTGTCATACTCGGTGACGGAGCGTACGGGATGGAAAAATCTCGTATCTTCATACCTTCCCCTTTCCTGGGCAGGTGATCGACAAGTAGTTGACCTAATGTCCAATGCGATATTAGATATAACGCAAGGTCGTATATCCAAAATATTTGGTAATACTTTAAGAGAAGGAAGGGATAAAATATTTTCGTCACAATTTGTAGGTTGTGTTCATGAACTCCGCTACTCCATACGAAATCCAGTGCAAAATTCCGGGGTATTTGTTATGAATACATAGAGGAGTAAAAGTTGGCGCGCATGCAGGTGGGAAGCGAGCGTCGTCGGGGCTTGCAAGTGGGGAGAAGGGAACGCGAGACCGAGGCGAGAGCTGTGACGTCGCCTACGGGAATAAGTTTCTTCGAGGGCCGGGGTAGATAGAGTTAGTTACAGATAGGTAGATAGATTTAGTATTTCTGCAGGTAGGTATAGAACCTGGTGGTAGGACACTACAAATTACATATTACAACTAAGAATAGTAATACACTGTAATTTTAAAGCATTTTAAGGCAATAACAACAATAATATAACAATAATAACAATAATAGCATTACCTATACACATTATGACTGTCTTGAATGGAATTTTTAACTAATAAATACACTGCACTGCACTTCACTTCACTTCACTTCACTTCACGTCACGTCACTTCACGTCACTTCACTTCACTACACTACACTTCACTACACTACACTTCACTACACTACACTTCACTACACTACACTTCACTACACTACACTTCACTACACTACACTTCACTACACTACACTTCACTACACTACACTTCACTACACTACACTTCACTACACTACACTTCACTACACTACACTTCACTACACTACACTTCACTACACTACACTTCACTACACTACACTTCACTACACTACACTTCACTACACTACACTTCACTACACTACACTTCACTACACTACACTTCACTACACTACACTTCACTACACTACACTTCACTACACTACACTTCACTACACTACACTTCACTACACTACACTTCACTACACTACACTTCACTACACTACACTTCACTACACTACACTTGCATTTCATTTCACTACACTACACTTGCACTTGACTTCTCTATTGCACTACACTTCACAACACGTGAGCGTTGTGGAGAGCGAACCTGTGTAGAGTAAGTGTGCTTTAGTATTTACGTCTAAGCCGACTGTGACTGCTACTTTAGCATCCTGTTGGCCATTCGGTAGTCTTGGCTACGGACTGGTACACCCTCTAGTGACGCTGACCCTGCTTTCGATTCTGATATATTTTTCAGGATAAATTGTATACGATATTATAATTTGGTACGAGTTGGAAATTGTAAAAAGGGCATAATAAACATGAGTTATTTTTATACCTCTGGTGTATTTTCTGGACATAACAATATTACCTTTGAACAACAGCGCATTCAAAACAACACGTGGCAAACAGAAATCACAAACTCAACCAATCATTTGTATTATCATATAATTAACTTATCAGATGAGTCAATTTATTAACGATAAACCCACAAAAGGGCAAAAATTGTAGAGTGGTTCGGAAAACTCAGAGCAAGCACGCAGATTCAACATCCTCACGTAGACTGCCTTCACATGGTGCCCCTCTCTCCCTTACACCCACCCCCTCCTCAAACTTCCTCCAAGACATAATTCACCACTTTCCTTCAGAGTTCCTCTTCCAAAGCGCACCAGACTATATCTCCTCGCGAGTCCGCGGCGGGGCGAGGCAGGGCGGGGCGGTGCGGGGCGGGGCCGGATGGGTCCTCCATCACCACTCACCCCGCTCACCTGCGCGAGCCCAGCCCAGCCCAGCCCAGCCCCACCGAGCCGAGCCGCCCCGCCCGCTGCGTCCCACGGGCGCGCGCGACCCCAGCCCCGGCCCTAGCCCAGCGGCGGCGCGGCGCCCTGATATACGAAGTGGCCGATATCCACTCGCCCCTCTCGATCGTAATCGATGAATTCGATTTCCTCCGCTCTCCGCCAGGCGGCGCCACGGCCGCCGCAGCAGATTTCGATTTTTCGCGACGGCTCCAAATATAAATAATCTTTTGAAATGGTAATTCAGTTAAAGGTTCAATTGTGGCGGATGAAGGATGGGTGGAGCCACGCGTTTTGGCCAAGATAAGGAAGTGCAGGGCTCGACAGGAGGCGGGGGTGGGGTGGGGTGAGAGCGGGCTGGAAAGAGGAGGAGATCCAGGGCGGTCGGCGCAGGCGGTGGCGAGCCGCGCAGTATAAATCATATTTCCATATGGATGCGGCCGCCTGCGGCGCCTGTGGCGGCGTTGGCGTTGGCAGCGGCGGCGGCGGCGGCAGCCCTGGGACGCAGATCGTGGCGAATGGTGGCGAGAAGCGATGGCGGGCAGTGGCAGAGGGATGGGATGGGTGGTAGGAAGTGGGCAGTGTCTACAGCGAGAGCAGTTTGACGTCGGCGGCAAAGGCGGGCGTAGGCAGGCCTAGGCGGGAATTGGCGGGCGTTTGTGGGCGTTGGCGAGCGTCGACGGGCAGTGGCGAGAGGGAGGCGACGAGAGGCAGCGGTGGGCGACTGCGACGAGTGCAGTGGGGGTTGGCTGAGGCGGGAGGACAGGGGTGAGCGGACGGGGTGGGCGGAGGGCGGAGGGGGGAAACAGGACGAGCGGGGCTAGATGGGGTAGGGCGGGGCGGAGCGGGCCGGGGCGGGCCGGACAGAGCAGGGCTAGGAGGGGCAGGGTGCGGCGGGGTGGAGCGAGCGCAGCAGGGCGGGGCAGAACCGGAGACGGAGTGGTGATGGGCGGGGTGGACTGGGCGGGCGGAGCGGAGGAGGTGGGCAGCCAGTGTGATGGCATCAGTGGGTGCAGAGAGGCGGCCGTGGCGCAGCAAAAGCGAATATTCGTGGGTGGAGGAGTAACTCAGAATGGAGCACACTGGAGCGCTGGGTTGCGCAAGTGGTGGTTTGGGAGATTTGCAGCGCAGGAGATAGAAATGCCACGAAATGGAGTTCTTTCCCCGAGCTACGCAGACACATCGGTCAGTGACAGGCCATCTCCGTCCGCGTATTTGCCTGGATTCACGACGTATTTGCAACGAAAGCTCCGATATGTTTTTGCTCGTGTTGGGGCAGTGGTGCTGAATAACTTAACTAAAAGAATGAACACGAGCCATGAGCCTTTTGTACTCGTACACCAGGGCAAAGGAATTAAAGCGATATTTAGTTTCACTTAACGCGAGAAAATGAAGTGATCATAAAAAGTATATTACACAAAATGAATTCGTTTAGTTGTGGCTTAATAGCTTTTAAGTGTACTGAATTTTATAATCAAATTATGTTCAATGGTAAATAATAATAATAATAATAATAATAATAATAATAATAATAAAAGACAAAAATAATACAGATATATAGAGAAAGAACCATGTAGGTTGAGCGGAAAGTTCAAACACAGAAGTTAGGGCATAACTTACAAATACTTGACTGTTAGAAATGACCATCTTATTAAACATGAGATTGTATTGCATCTGCGTGCATATCTGCAATATAGTGAACAGAGCTAGAGCATGATCAGGAATGTTGTAAGTAATGGTTTAAAAGTAAAGAAATCGTACTTTTTATTCATTCCTTTTACATCAAAATGCCCATGCTTCAGGCTATCACAACATCAAAACGCCCATGCTTCAGGCCGATTTCTAACTTTGAAGCAACTCTTTGAGCAAAGATCTGTTCGGTGGCATTGTTGGTAAACAGAGAAATAGACATGAAATGTTTGATTATCATTTAAATGATCTGTTTTAAAATTGATTTCCCGACGCTAGCATCTTAATTAGGAATCATATGAGGAATGTTTATACCAAGTCATATATTATCTCACGTTAATTTGGGTTAATATTCAACAATGTTAGTTAACATAGGAATTACTGCAAAGACGTGTTTCTGCTTTTTGCACTTTAAACACACTCTTGAAATGATTCCTGTTTGAGAAAATTAAAATTTCAGGTATAATTTCAATCAGTGTAACATTCACGTAAAGTTTTAGTATCTTTTAACATTTATACACGTTTTGTAATTTGAATATTATTGACGGAATAACTGCTCTTAAAAAATGTCTAACTAGTACAGAATTGCTCAAAGCAGTGACCCAAGGGATACAGTCCAGCGAAGGGGGCATTTGTAATACTTCAAGCATAGTTCTGCGTGTCAGTACCGGCAGCGTGTAAGCGACTCCGATATTTCTCTCGCCGCGTGCTGTGGTACGCCATGTGACTTGTTCTGAAACACTCAACTTGAAATGATTTGTATAGTTTCTCACAGCCAGGGTTCAGCGTTGCCGCTCATCCAATTCACACGAAGTCGCGGAGGCGATAAGGTTCGGTTTTGGCGAAAGTTATGAACATGATATCAAGATGGATTATAGCGTCAGTAAGTGTTAATGTTAAGAGATTTCACTAATCTGTGAAGTATGTGGTGCATGCGTAGTAATGTTTAGCACCAGCACATTGAACTGCCAGAGTCGCTTATACGCTGCCAATACTGTAGGTTCATCAAAGGTGCACGGCGGGCCGTCCGTGGAGGGAAGAAGAGTGAATGGAGGTAGATGGCGAGAGGGGTGCGCGGAAGAAGTGGTCCCGGCGAGGCCTCAGACATTTTTCGGGCCTCGATGGCCTGAATTCAGCCCTTTCGACCGGCGTGGACTAGAGCATGCATCTAAGGGCGGCGAGACACATTCGGCATTCACCAAGCAGAGCGCTACTGAGGCGAATGTTCGGTCCCTTTGATGCGTCGGTAAGACAGACATGTGGTGGACAGGGCGAATACCGAGAGTTCGGCGCTCGGCGACTCGCAAGCAACCCGTCCACACTACTCGGGATTCGGGAGTGGATGCTCGGGCTTCGCCGAATGGCGCGTGTGTGGAGCCGCCTTAAAGACCGACACGTGGTGGGTAGGGCGAATACCGAATGTTCGGCGCTCGGCGACTCGCAAGCAAGCCGTCCACACTACTCGGCATTCGGCGAGCGGTTGCTCGGGATTCGCCGAATGCCGCATGTGTGGAGTCGTCGTAAAGATCGTCACGCGGTGGGAAGGGCGAATACCGAAAGTTCGGCGCTCGGCGAATCGCAAGCAACCTGTCCACACTACTCGGGATTCGGCGAGCGGTTGCTCGGGATTCGCCGAATGGCGCGTGTGTGGAGCCGCCTTAAAGACCGACACGTGGTGGGTAGGGCGAATACCGAAAGTTCGGCGCTCGGCGAATCGCAAGCAACCTGTCCACACTACTCGGGATTCGGCGAGCGGTTGCTCGGGATTCGCCGAATGCCGCATGTGTGGAGCCGTCTTAAAGACCGACACGCGGTGGGTAGGGAGAATACCGAATGTTCGGCGCTCGGCGACTCGCAAGCAACCCGTCCACACTACTCGGGATTCGGCGAGTGGTTGCTCGGGATTCGCCGAATGCCGCATGTGCGGAGCCGCCTAAACTCTTCACGTCGGTGACTGATGGGTTTCGCCAGCTGTTGCCACAGAACGTCGCAAGCGGAGCCACGCGGCGCGGTGCGGCCTTGGCCAGCTGCTGCGGCGGATCGGCGCGCGACAGCCGCTTCGCGGCGCGGCGCGGCGCTCAAAAAACGCTTTGCTCTGCCGGCCACGGATTTCGATTACGCAGCGCGCGCGCCGAACCGACCTCGCGCGTCCATACGTCACACGCGCCGCGCGCCCGGCGGTTCCTTCCCCGCCCACGGCTCTCCCTCTCCCTTCTCGCCCGCAGTCCCGACCAACACCCCGCAACCCTCCTGCCTCGCCACTCCACACACGGTGTTTCGCCTCCCATAAGATTTCACTCTCTGCTCACAGACTTCCATACACACCTTTCCGTCCTGCCCACTGGTTGTGCTCCATGAATGATTGCTTCAGAGCAGGTCACATGACGTACCACAGCACATGGCGAGAAACTGTCAGAGTGGTTTATGCGCTGCCGGTACTGTCGACCTGCAGAACTATTGCAAGTGCCCCCTTCGCTGGACTGTATCCCTTTGGTCACTGCTTTGGACAATTCTGCACTAGTTATATATTTTTAAGAGCAGTCATCCCGTCACTTATAGTACGCTGTGCTTGTATTCAAATTATAAAACGTATATAAATGTTAAAAAAGGTACTAAGAATTTACGGAAATGTTTATTCAACTCACTATTTGCTCACTCCACATAAACTGTACCTCAACTCACTCTTTATTCACTCCACATATACTTTACAATTAGACATCTCCGGAGTCAACAACGTCCCACTCCCACTATGGAGAGTGCTAGTAGCGCGATGTGCTATGCCAGCACGGACCGCGGCCCCCCAGTTTTGCCCCTCCCAAACAACGAGCGACCTGCTCGCTCACCTCCACGGAGTCGTCTCCCTCGGTGGCTTCCCGTGCGCCCTCCGTCACGGTTCGCTGGTGGCCGTGGTCCACACCTCGCGCGAACCCTCACGACTGCCGCGTAGTCGACTCCCGTGGGTGGACTTGCGGGTGGACTGCCTGACTATCTCCTGGCTGGTGTTGACTCCTCTAGTCTGCGTGACTCGCTGGCTGGGGTTGACTATTGACTGCCTCTTTATACAGGGCGCCGCCGTCGGTCCAGACTCCCTCTCCGCCAGCACGCCGGTAGCGCGTGTCCGGCTGCCGCTGCCGCTGAAGTGCGCAGCCTGAGGGCGTGCTGTCATGACGTGTGCCCGCCAATTCAAACGGGCCCACACAGACACTTCCCACACACTGCTCCACCACGCCCTTTCCCTTCGACTTGCACTCCTTGTACTCACCCTTCCGCTCTGCACCCCTCCTCTCTAACTCATACCCTTCCGCCTCGTACTTCCTTGACTTTCTCGCTCACTCTCCTCAGCTACACCTATCTTTTAACCGAGATGAATCTCTTCTACCCCACCTACCCGTTTCCTCACAGCACATATCCTGCCGACCCTCCTCTGATATTGGTTTGATTAATTTATTAGTGATTCCGGGCGCGTCAACTCATAAGGCAATCAGTTCCGTAAGTGTAATGAACGTTTTCTCCTCGGGAGGGGGAGGTGATCTCCCCCCATGATGGTGAGATCCTGCGCCGACCTCTCGTTGGCTAATGGGGTTTTCCACAACCAAGTATCTCCCATGACGGGACAAGCTCTATGCTTTCGACTGGTCTTCGTTATTTGTGATAGTGAAGTGCTTGTAAGTGTAAGTGTAAGTGTGGGTAAGTAAAGGGTGAGCATATGACAAGAAAGAGAAAGCAAAGATCGCGCGCGCTCTGTGGCCTCTTAGAGTACCGCTCCGGCATTCGCCTGGTATCGATCGGAGAAAAATCGTAAAACTACCGATCGAAGCTGCCGGCCGCTATAATTCTTCTCCACACAGCGACTGCATTTGAACTAGCTACATAGCTAGTTCGAACCTCTGTCACACTGCCCACCCACCACTCACACCCTTCCACCGCGACCACAACTTTGCTGTGATTCCACAGCCGTTCTCACAGCTCACATCCTTGTACCTCATCCACCTGAGACCCTCCCCCTCACACCCTTCCTCGTTCTACATTCTTCTCCTTCCTGAGCACTCTCTTCGGCCACGGCAACACGTTTCCGCAGTGCCAACGCTAGTTCACCCCACCTATCTCCGTCCTCTCAACATAGACCTGCCAACACACTGCCGCACACCCAACACCCATTCATAACCTTCCACTACGCCCACACTTTTCACCTTATTCCACACTCCGTTCTCCCAGCACATATTCTGCCGCGTCGTTCCACTCACACCCTCCCATCCTGCCCGCGATTTCCTGCCTCGTCAAGGGCTATATTCCGCCTCATGTTCATGACTTTTTGTACCCACTCTCCAGACCCGGGGCACAACCACCTCGTATCGTTCCTTTGGAGACGTATCAATTCCCCACACGCAAACAGCCCAGAAAAGTTCAAAACATACAAAACCACCATCATCGAAATCATCGAAAAAGATAATTTTTTTGCAAACATCAATGTTTTTGAAAAAAATACATCGATCAAAAAACATCGAAATCTACATCGATGTTAATATATCGATATTTTTAGTAGAAAATATCTTTGTTTCTAGTAGAAAATATCGATGTTTTGAAAACATCAATTTTTTTGCCCTCCCTAGGCGGGCAGCGGCGGCCGGCGGCAGTAGGACGGCGGTGGGGCGCGGGCGAGAGGGGGGGCGGACAGTGTGACAGGAGTGATGGACCGCAGAGTTTCGATATCTGCGTCAGAGGTTAGATCTGCCGCGGTGTACGTCACGGGATGAAATGTGCGACGCGAAGCTTTTTTACGAACCCGCCATACTACTTCATTTTGACTCGCACGGATGATTTCTGTCTGCCCGAAACGTGTGTATAGTGATGGACACTTCGGGGTATGGTAATTCCTAGAAGTAAATTTCAATTGATCGCGAAAAGTATTGTTTGTTATAAATCTTTCTAACAGAATAAAACATTTGAAGCAACTTCTGTTGACAGAATATAGAGGGTCTTATTTCAAATCGCGGAACAACCGAGAATATTGTAGAAATTTGCAATATCTCATCAAAACTTCAAATTAGTACAATAACACATTAAGTTTTTGCGAACTTTTCTTTAACATTAATATTACTTAGTTTTTAATTTTTTTTCTTTCTTTCTTTCTTTATTCTTCAATACGTAAGCGTAAAATGCAATATTCATGAAGAATTACAGCATAACACTAGCGACTCTCCTGCAGCTGATGATCAGACTTTCTCTAAAGTGAAACTTCTGCCCATTTCAGCGAACATTAATTTAATTTAACGTAAACTAATATCAATGTACGCAAGGTCATATTTATTAGAGTGAAGTATAATTAGGCAATTTGAAACAAGAGCAGAATGGGACAAAAAGTTTTGTGAATGGTATTGGAGAGTCATGGATAATTCGTCATGTCAATTACACATTGCACGAAGAGCGTCCAGAAAGTAAATTTCCGTAGATCGTCACCAAAACAAAAACAATCTTGGAGATATAGCATCTACAGAAAAAGTTTCATTATTTTTTGATATAATAACCACCAGAATTAAGACGCATGCGGCTTAGGATAGCAACGTTTACAGCCACCTGCAACTCTGTGACATTGTGATATGCGTAATGCTGATCGAATAGGCAATTCTTGAGGTGTAAGAAAAGGTAGAAATCAATAGATGCCGAGATCTGGACTGTAGCATCCCCAGCTGTCCCCTAGCGCCATCTAGTTGTTATTCTATACCTACGAGTAGCTTGTCATACAGATACGTGAGCTAGAATATCATAGTGAAAAGTGATAATTTAGATTTTGCCCCACCGGGGAATCGAATGCGGGACCGGAGCATGGAAATCTACCTTACTGGTCATGAGCCACCGGAGGTTTTAAACATTTCCTTGTTATTTATAACATATTTACTGGTGATTAGGGTCCCTTCAATTACTAACGTCATTGAGACACTATAATGATAAAACGAGTAGTGAATCATGATAATGGGCAGAATATTGAAGGAATAGTACAATGGGAGGCAGCTGAAGGAGCAGAAGAAAGCAGGCCAAAACCGAGAAAACTTACTGAAAACTCGCTTCTACCACCCCAATTTTCACAAAGGTACTACTCGAGTTTTAGCAACGGAAGCCGAAGAGAGCAGCGAAGAGGGCAGCGGAGAGAACAGCGGAGAGGGCAGCGAACAGGGCAGCGGAGAGGGCAGCGGAGAGGGCAGCGGAGAGGGCAGCGGAGGGGGCAGCGGAGAGGGCAGCGGAGAGGGCAGAGGAGAGGGCAGCGGAGAGAGCAGCGGAGAGGGCAGCGGTGAGGGCAGTGGTGAGGGCAGCGGTGAGGGCAGCGGTGAGGGCAGCGGTGAGAGCAACGGAGAGGGCAGCGGACAGGGCAGCGGACAGGGCAGCGGACAGGGCAGCGGAGAGGGCAGCGGACAGGGCAGCGGACAGGGCAGCGGACAGGGCAGCGGACAGGGCAGCAGAGACAGTGATGGGGAATGCGGTTGGCGGGGGTCAGCGTGGAAGGCGAAAACAGAGGATCCGGCAGGGAACTGCTTGAGCAAGAGCGGAGAGGGAAGCTGGAACAGTCGCGGAGTAGGCGAGACGGGCCAACGGCGGGGCGGCGGGTGTGAGCAGGGGGGGCAGGGCCGGCGCGGCGGCGGCATCTGGCGAGGGTCCGCGGTTCGCGGTCGGCAGTGCACCCTGCGGTGCGCCGCCCCCCGTGACCGCGACCGCAGGCGCGCACGTGATTTGTTTCGCGTCACCCCCCCCCCCCCTGCGCGTTCGCCCCTCCTCCGCCCGCGCGGGGTCATAACCTCGTGGGCGGCGCGGCGGCTGCGGCAGGTGTGCGGCCGATATTTTCGCTTGATGACTCGATAACCGCGCCCGCTGCCGGGGAACGTCGGAAGTGGCTTGAGCAGCC
Source organism: Gryllus longicercus (assembly GCA_038098605.1). Taxonomy (NCBI): domain Eukaryota; kingdom Metazoa; phylum Arthropoda; class Insecta; order Orthoptera; family Gryllidae; genus Gryllus; species Gryllus longicercus. The sequence goes on from JAZDUA010000020.1 coordinate 5,127,276, forward strand.
TGACAATGTGGCGGTTGTTGGGTGGGAACAGTGGCGTGGGAATGCTGATGGCCGCTTCGGTGTGATAAGCCTTCACAGGCACCGACATCTCAATGACAGTTTCGATAACGACTGGCTATGTTCTAAATTACAGTTGTAAATTTTATACAAGCATATAATTGAATAATTTTTATCCCCTCTCTTTACATGATAAACGCGTAACCGATAACTCATTCAGAAAATTTGGTGTAAAATTAGCTTAATCACGTATTGGAAACGTAGAACGCAGAAAATTCCCACGTGTTGGATTCGAATCATCTAGCATAATACCTGAGTTACTATCAATGTAAAATTATGAGTAGGATCTATTAAACGAATCATTCTACTACTAAAATTTTAGGAATTATAAATTATTTTGAAACTTTATGAATTTACTATGTTGTGAATGGCAGATAGCAATATTATTTTGGAAGTAATTGTGATTGTTTAGTTTCAGAAATTTGAACGATTAAAACTATTTTTGAAGTAAATATTCACAAAGGCATCTTATATACCATTTATTACTTTTTATCTTGCACATTATATCACTCAGTAAAATGTTCTTTTTTGACACAAGTAATTCGTGGCTAACGTTAGAGCTACGATATTTGTCACATGTGTAACAACACATCAAGAAAATAAAATGCTTATAATATACACGCAAACAAATACTCATAATCTTCGTAATTAAACACATTGTGACAAAAGGAGACAAATAATAATCTAAAACAGGATATTAAATGGTATTTCATTCAAATACGTAGCATTTCATTAGCAACTCTAGGGCACAAGTATGCTATTAATTATTAGATATAATTAATTAATCTGCTGTGATATATTCGCAAGTTTAATTGAAAGGAACACAATACTCGCATATTTACTTTTCATGCATTTTTTTTAAATGTTCTATTTCCTTTGAATTTCTTGGCATCATGTTATTCTAATATATCTCATAATAATCGTAACAATTATATCAAAGGTAGAGACACACAATTCGCAGTTGTCAGCATATTGAAAATACTAAGAAAATAAAATACAAGTTGTAAAGCATGAGACAATCTCCTACAACATGCAGCTGGAAAAGTTAAACTCCGAAATCAACCAAACTTTAACTTTCCTCTTGAAACAATTTCTAATGATGTTGCACAAGTATATCGAGTGGTGCATCTCCTTTATGTTTCTTATGCTTTTGTGAAATTTCGCAAACGAGTGAGGTAAGAAGTGAGTTGAAGTCTATCATTTCCACCACAGAAGAAATTAAGTTTATTTTTTACTGTGTTTGTAATAGTATGTGATATCGTGTATGATATGTTATTGAGGTACGGCTACATGGTTCTGTGAAATATTAAAAACACGATAACAAGGTCACATAGTAAACATAAAAGAGATGTAACGGAAATAAAATGCAAACATTATATAAGAAAAGTACACTACATAGCTCTTCAACGTACAAAGGGAAAGAAAACGGGGCCAAATGAGAACATTCCGCCCAAGAGCAGCTAAAACAAAAACGCATGCAACTGTTTTCACAAAGCCAAGCCATTGTTACGCGCTCCAAGTTGTAAAGCGATGTCACATTCAGAGTGCTGAACAAACTAAGGGAGACCCTGCATTTTAAATAGTATACTAATAAGAAGAGACGAATACTTATGCTCTGTGTCCATACTGCAAGAAAAATAATGGCATCCTCGAAACGTTTGTTCTATGAGAGAGAAAATTACTGCAAAATGTTCTTTACTGAGTAATTATGTATTAGGAACGATGAAACATGTCAAGGTATTTCACATATTTGTCATTATATATTAGCGATGATATTGATTCCTGCGGAATGTGTTTCAAATTTCTAAAGGTCACAAATTGCGGTTAATCAACTTTAGTGACCGTCTTTAAACTAATTCAACGTTTCTTCTCTTTAAAAATTAAGACTGTTCCAAGTGGATCTTCTGTCATTCACAGGTCACCTCCAATGGTCAGCCGACCAATAGAGAACCGTGAGGAAATATTGGTGATTCGCAGAAACATCTGGGCGTTATATTTTAATAATTACAAAACAAACCTATTTGCTAGAAGCTCTTGTACTCTGGATATCATAATATCATTATTTATATTAAACAAAATTCATGTAGTAAACTAACTGGTCTTTATTAATAATGGTAAAATAATATATTAGTTTTTGATCGTTCACTCTTTTCTACATCATTCCTATAATCCTCCAAATTACATATCCACAGCATTACGTATCCACAGCATGCGCAACTTTACAATTCACTCTTAGTTACTACTTTGTTTAATTTGAATTATTATATTTAATAATGAACCATTTGAGTCTGTTAATGTCACTTTTTAAACCATGGATTGATCTATCTGCATTTACTTTATAATGTATCCCTACAGATATTAAACAAACTAACTTTACGAATTCTAATGCGTAATTCTCGCTACACTATTGTAACGCACCTTCATCAACATTCCATTTCCCCTGAAGTCTATCACTCGTTCGTCTTTCTACACATGCGGACTTTCCCAACAAAATTCTAACAAAAAGCTAGAAATCTCCGTTACGATTTACATACATCTATAAAATTCTCCCTCAGCAATTACGACGAATACGTGTACTTCTCACAATTCCGTCACCCGCCCAGCTACTACTGAACGTGAAGAGAACATTCAGAACCAGACATTCACCCTCGAAACCCGTGCAGCAATTCACCGTACGGTAATCTTCATCACGGAGAGACCCTTGAAATCCTCGGTACAATTATTCGCCCGGCGTCATTGACACTCCATTTACTCCCAGCCCATCACTCAGGTACGGCCTCGGGCGGGCGGCAGACACCCCGCTAATGCACTCTCTTCGCCTAGAAGCCTGCGCTGACCTTTGCTCGCGCCTCTATCCCGCGCGGGTCGTTAGCAGTGGGCCCCGGACGACCCCGGCGCGTCCCGCCGCTGCGTCCCGCTCCGCCCCGCCACCCTCCTCCCCTCCTGCCTCCTCTGCCCCTCCGTGGCCCGACCAACATCACACTCCCCCACTCCACATCTGCCCCCGTCGCCTCCTATTTCATCTCATCCCTTCCCCCCCCTTCCACATCCCTTAGCACCTCCCAACGCCAACCCTTTCCGCTCTACCCATCCCTCCGTCTCCTGTTCCTCTCTCCCCGCCTCCTCCTCCTCCTCTCCCTGCACCGCCTCCTTGCCTCTTTGCTACGATCCACCACACACTTCCGCACTCCACCTCACACTGCCCCCTCCCAATCGCACCCGCCTCGTCAGGCTGCACACTTCCCCCCCCCCGCCTCCTCGTTCATCTCTTCCCAACACCTAGCCGCCTCTTTGATCATCGCCCCGCCCCTCCCCAGGTCAACTCTATCCGCTCCACCCCTCCCCCCACCATCCGTTCCTCTCTACCACCCTTCCCCTCGCCACCCCCTTCCGCGTCACCCCTCCCGATTCTCACCAACCCTTTCGTCTCCACCCAGACCCGCCCATCTAACCCCGTCCTAACGCGTCTCACCTCATCCCATCCAGCCTGCACTCTTCCGTTTCATCCCACCCGTCCACTCCTCTTTCATCCCGTCCCCGCCCCGTGACGTCTCACATATCGCTTCGACTCTGCGCTACTCCCAGTTCTGCACAGCTCAGTTCCGTCCTGGCCCGTTCCGTTCCGCCCTTCCAAGCATCACCTCACCACGCCTTTCTCCACTTCATCTCTCCCTGCCTCCTCTACCGGCTCGCCTCGGTACGTCCTCGCCGCGTCCCGTTCCACTTCACCCCTTCCTGCCCCTTTCCACGCGTCCGCGTCCAACGCAGGCCCGCATCCTACCCTTCCACTCCTCTCTCATGTTCTCCCCGTCTGGTGACGTCTATGTTTTCATGGAGGTTTCTCCGCGTTCCGCCCATTCCCGCGCCATCCCTCCCTGTCCCAGGCAGGTCAGTAGCGCACCGCGCCTTCCCTTCCCCCTCTTCTCCTCGCTCCGTGTCGAGCCGCTTATCCCTTCGTCACTTCGACCTTCCCCTTCCCGTGCCCGCTCCACCCACCCCGCCACCCACGCATCCTCACCTATTCACCGGGCCATTCCGGGGAGCTCTTCCTCTCCGCCCGCGGCGCCGGCGGATCTTTTTTGTTTGCTCTCGGAGCGGAAGGGGTCCGCGCTCGACGCCCGCTTTGTTCACGGGTTTCCTGCGGATCCCCGGAGGCGCGCTGGGCCGGGCTCGGAGGCAGAGCGGAGCGGAGGCGGAGGCGGAGGCGGAGTCGGAGTCGGAAAGGTGGGGCGGGGTCGGAGGTAGAGGGTGTCGGAGGTCATTTGGACTCTGGTGATGGGGCGGGAAGGGCAGGTGCACGATGAGACCGGTGGCAGAGACAAGAAGGAAAGGTGTTACGCAATTGGAGTTCGGGAAGGAGGGTGGTGGCGGGGAGAAGGTCCAAAGAGCGCGGTTCGTGAAAGAGTGAGAAACAAGTTGAATGGTGAGGTTAGGTGGTAGTTTGGTTGATTTATTAATGTTTCCGGGTGCATCAAATGCTACCGTCATTAATTCCATAAGTGTAGTCCATGATTTATAACGAAAGTGGCGGTAATCTTCTCCAAAAGTTATCTCCCACTAGCACCGACACCGCTCCATCAGAGGCGAACTCGAATCTTGCGACTCATCTCCCAACAAGTGTTGCAGTGTAGTGCATGTAAGTATATGTGTCTAAGTAAGGTATGAGAATAGAACAAGGAAGGGGAAGGAAAGATCGCGCCCTGTTCGTGTCCCGATCGTTAGTGGACTGCTCCGGCATTCGCCTGGTGTTGATCGGAGAAACTACGGAAAACAACGAACGTAATTCTCCTCCGGAGAGCGGATGAACTCGACCTAGCTGTGTAGCTGATGTCGAAAATCTTGCCACTGTCGGGAGTCGAACCCTAGGGCTTCCCGGTCAAAGGCATTGTAGTGACATCAGCTGACCCCTTGAACTACCTTAGTCGGTATAAAAGACAAAAAAATTAGGGTGTTTGGTCACGTTAGTGAAGCAGAGGTGGGGTGGTAACGAGGTAAGTGGATTAGGGTGAAGGAAGGTGGAGACTCAGAGAAGGAAAAGGACGTTGGTCCAAGATGAAGCGAGGAGGAAGGGGGCTGACTATGAAAAAGTTGTTCGGGAGCCACGTAGAGAAGTGTCGGAGTGAGGAGTTGAAACACGTATGGCAGTGTGGGTCACTGCGAAGGGTGGGAAGCTGAGGAATGAATTCGGACCTGAGAGGTGAGCGGTCGCAGGAAAGCAGAATCGAGGAGTAAGCGAAGAGGGAGTGGAAAGGCACTGTCACTTCATCTTCAGGCGGTTAGAGAGAAGTTCTGCGGGATATGGACTCTTATTCACAAGTACGCGCGTTCAAATGCGATCGAAACCGTCGATTTTTTTAGGGGGGGAAATCCTTCGTACGTTTATTTTTGAGGGGAGTATAGTCGGTTATCCGATGTTGTAGATTTACTGCATGTAAAAGATCCACTACCCTAAAAGAAACCTCTGAGCTCAAGTCAAATCGCCTGTTTCTTCGCCCGAGTGATATCTTCTTTCTCCGCTAGATGGCGAAAGGACTTCAGCGAAATCTGTGCAGTCAGGCACCTGAAGTCCTGACCCCCACGACGTAAAAAAGCCACCCTTCATTGATTTTGTATTGACCGGGAGGAAACTGACAGGGCCAGGGGCGTGGTCGGCGTAGAGGTCGGGCGGAGGTATGAGAGCGTGACGGACCGTCGGTGAGGCAGGTTATAGTCTGGCAAGCCTAGGAAAAAGGGTTGCAACGGTACGGAGGCAAGGCGGAAGGGCGGTGAAAGCCTTGTAGTGTCGGTCGGACGCGAGGGAAGACGGGGCAAGGTGATGGGGTGCGGCGAAGCTGGCGGAGGAAGCTTAGCTACAACAGATGGAGAGGGTACGTGCGGGATGTGATGGAGGAACGACGTATGAGTTGGACAAAGGGATGAGGTACTTGAATAAAATGAGGGCTAGATAAACCGTCAGCGGTGAAAGAAGCTGGAACACTGACAGGTAGTATGTGGCTCCACGACGCGTTGAGTACACGTGGCCATGATGGCAAGTAGTTGGGATGAGAGATGTCAGATCTCTGGCAGGGCTGTCGGAATAGATGGCATGGCTTAGAATAAGAAGGAACTTTTGAACATCTTCAGAATAATTATTAAAACGTTAAGATGATCACGATTTCCTGAAACATTGGTGTTTACGACTGTGTTAATCGCCTGATAGAGGATACAACAGGGATGATGGTGAAATTAGCGTCCGAAATCGAGATGTTTTTCTGAATCATGGAAATGGTCCATACGAGGATAGGGAGGCCTCCACCTGGTCACTGACTCGAACTCTACAGTTACTACTCAATCATTGACCTGTAAATGATATAGTAACCAACGAACACCACTGATCGGATCAGCCCGCTAAATAATTCAATTCCGCCATGCGCCAACCACCTCACCGATGTTAAACACATCAAATGAATTTCTGGCGCCTTGCCAGAATCGAACCGGCGTCCTCCCAATAACAAATATGCACGAGTTGTAATACTTTATTTTCGTTGTACGGTGTAGGAACTACCACACTAGTATATAGTAATAGTTCTGCCATCGAAAATCCGATGCCAGCGAGAAAAACCTAGAGCGCGGAGAAGGCTGCATTAGCAGTGATTGTGAATCAGAGGCCGCGGCGGAGGTGGCGAGGGCCGGGGCGGAGCTGGCGACGGCGGGGGTGGGGATGGGGGGTGCAACGGAAACAAAAGCACAGTGCGTTTGGGGCCGCGCTTCGCCACCCACCGGCGACCTGGAAAAGAACACGAGCGCCCCACTGCGGCAGGAAGAGGAAGTATGGCGGTGGCAGAGGTTGCGGCCTGCGCGGAGGAGGCAGGAGGCTCGCTAGAGGTAGAACGGTGGGGGCGATTTAGGGCGTTGGAAGAGCAACTGAAGCGGCTTCAAGGCGAACAGCTACGGTTACAATCTGCGCACGGATACTTCTGGTACCAAATAACTACCTCTCCCTTTTACTCCCTTTTGCTTGAGTTATGGATAAAACTAACTTAATCTCTAGAGCTCTGCGACATTGAAAAGTATTTTCATATTTATTAATTTAAGGGTCTTTTTAGTTACGACTTTTTAATTAGATTAGAAGAACCAGTATACAGTGTCATCCCTCTCCTAGAGGCCGAGAGGCATTCAACGACACCACCCGTACCTCAAATGGTCGGCCGTCAGAGGTTATATATACGCTATTATATGTACGTAAGCAGCATCATTACAGTAATATAGTATTACTATAAAGCCACGGTTGTTTTTAAGAACATTTGATAAATTAAATGTTTGCTCCAGTGTAATAGAATTTATTTGTATCGACAAATCTACTACGATTTTATTTGTTAGTATCGCTGACGACAACACATGAATATGCGAATCTTTGGCAAAATGAGAGCTAAAACCGCGAAGTTACTGTAGGTGAGTAGTCGCCTGCAAATGCAGAGAATCCGATGACCCTTGCGAGGGAAGAGCATTACGAAAGCTCCGGGAGAGATGATGAGGGCTATCGCCATAACGGTCGGGAGAAATGGCGTGGCGAGGAAATGAAGATGAATGAGATGTGATGGGAATGGCAGCGGCGAGAGAAATAACAGATGTTCGGCGGCCTGGAAAAGAAGACGAGCAACGTGCTCTGGGGCAAGAAGAGGAAGTGGAGGTGGATGAAATTCCGAGAGAGGAATTTTTGGGGAAGAATTTAGTTGCATGCGCTCGCTTAGCGTAAGAAAAATGTTTTTGACATGGATCACTTCGTGGACTATCGCGGGTCCGTCCGTAGCTAATACATGCGAGGCAATGCGAGCTAGAGGAAGAGAGGGATAACGGCTCTCGAATAAAAGTACTGGCTTAGGAGACTAAGGACATGAATTGATGTTACCGCAGATGCTGTGACCGGGAAGGTCCTGAGGTTTGAGTCGCGACGATTGTGGCAGAATTTTCGACACTAGCTAAGTAGCTAGGTACAATTCAGCCGCAGTCTGGAGCCGGAGCAATACCCCAACAAGCTCGCCTCGGACCATCTTTCCTTCCTCTTCCTTGTTCATTCCTCATCTCTTACCTATACACACTTACACTTAGATGCACCACACTACCACACACGCCGGGAGACCAGTCGGAAGCTTACAGCTTGACCCGGCTGGTGGGAGACACTTGACTCTGTAAAATCCCCGCAAGACGATGTAGGTCGGCGCCAGATCTTGGTAGCCGGCGGAGAAAGATTACTGCCACCTCCGTAGATAAAAACATGCACTACTCTTACGGTACTAACGACATTATCAGTATGAGCGCCCGCAGTCACTTACCAAACAATCAATCGATCGAAGGTTGCCCTCCGGTTATTCTCATTGAGTCGCAGGCGTTCTGTTTAGCGCTGTCACCTTATCGTGAATTGGCACATGTTTCGGAGATAGGTTCACGACAGGGCGCGTGGCGCCATTCGCGGAACAAAACCATTTGCGCCCTTTGGTGTCGCAGGGGGTGACTCCTTGTCTTGATATTGCCGCCGAGGCCGCTCGGGTCTATATATGGGTGCGATCTGTGACAACCGTCTCGTCAACATGTCACCTTGCGGCAAAAACGTGAACAGAGATAGACGTCGTGCAGGCGATTTTTGGTAACAGAAGTGGCCTATGTGGAAATACTTGGGTAGGCGGTGCAATTGAAGGCGGCGGCACCCAATGTCCCCACATGACAAAAGCACTGGGAATGAAGACGACTCAGATGAGATGTCATAGGTGAAAGATGTGAAAGATAGGATGCGTGTGAGGGAGAAAATGGCGGATGCGGGGAAATGGGAAGATGCATGATGGCAGCTACGAAAAAGACGACTCAGCACTTTGCCAACCGGGAATGGAATACGAGCTCCGTACTGGTGTAGGAAAAAGACGGGGAAGACCAGAGAAGAAGGACAGGGAGCAGAGGCAACACGAATTGCCGATCTTCCGTTGAAGAGAGTTTGATGCACACAATTGTTAAGGAAAATTACGCAAGCGTTGAGGAAACTGGGGAAAATAATACGTTAACAGATGTGGTTGACATATGATAAACTACTCGAATTATGTGGGATGGCGAAATTGAGAAAAATAGCGAAGAAGAGATGACGGATCACTTCAGTGTTCTGCAAACGATTATGCGCATTGCATAAGGGAGGAAGCGGGCGCTGCAACGATGGCGACAGCAGAGGCAGCGCGGTGGTTGAAGGGTGGAACCGTTTTATTGAGGCTCCCTGAGCATTTACGGTTAGATAGATCGGTGACAGCGTTGAAAGTAAGTAGGATTTGTGGAGAATCTGAACACGGTACCAGTGGCCGCTCGCGTCAAAAGCGTCAGGTAGAACGACGTAGTTGGTGGAGATGACAAAATGGGCCTCGCAGATACCGTGAGAAGGCGAGAAATCGACTAAAAGAAGTATTCTCCTCTGGGAGGAGGAAGTGGAAGCGATGGTTGGCAGAAAGTTGCGCCTTGGAGAGCGAGAGATATGGCATCAACTGATGTCACTGCAGTTCCTCTGACCGGAAAGTCTAGGTTTGAGTCCCGACGGTGGCAGAATTTTCGAAACTAGCTTCATAGCTAGATTGAATTCAGTCGCTGTCTAGAGGAGAATTCTAGCGGCGGGCTAGTTTTTCATGGTTTCTCCGATCAACACGGCCAATGCAGGAGCAGTACCCTAACAAATGGACCCTAACACACGGAACGCGGGCTATATTTCCTACCTCTTGGTGGACCCCTTCACGGCAGCCGACAGTAGTTCGACCCCGGATCTCGTCATACAGCGGGGGAAGTTCAACCGCCACCTCCCGAGCAAAAACGTCCACTACACTTACGGAGCTAATGACCTCAGTAGCCGACGCGGCCGGAATAATTAATAATCAATTAATCAATTGCGCATTGAATGGAGGTAACGGAGGCTGTAAAGGAGTAAGATACCATTCCAGTGGTAAAGGGAGAGGAGGCGATGTTTGGCAATGGTAGAAGAAATTATGCGGCATCAACGTAAACAACTACACTTGGCAGCAGCTACAACTTGAAGCTGGAAAGCTGGAATATTGAAGAGAAACTCATGTTCTTATTGGCGTATATCAGGGTGAGATCGTAGAGGTGCGGAAAATGTAGAATGACTGGTCCAGGAGAAACAGAAGATTACATCGCTAATCTGAAAAAAGATACGAGCGCCTTCCCACAACAGGAAGGAGACACGGAGCCAGGAAGGGCCGAGCGTTTTCTAGAACGGTCAACAGGAGTAGTGTAAGATCGATTTTAAGGAGCATTGTGAAACAAGTAAAGCGGCGGAGAAGATTGGCACACGCGATGCAAGGAAGGATGTGCCAATGTGAAAGAAGAAAGAGAATGGGCGAAGAAGTTAATTTTTGAGGTAACAGTACATGCAAGGACAATCGTAGAATGAGGAAGGAAGAAATAAAGGCTGAGAAAAGTATGATAAAGATGGTAGAGGTAGCGATAATGGCTGAGGCAAAGAGTGAGATCTTTGGTGGAAGAGAAGGGAGTAGTCGAGACGACGGATAAGATAATAGATGCAGTGAAGTCAGTGGAATCAGAAGAAATTACAGAGGCGGAGATGTTTCTTTCGAGGATGACGGATAAGGGAGGGAAATTACGGAGGATATAACACTCAATCGACAAGCAAAAATTACGGCGGCTGCACCGAAACAGGAAAAGGAAGAGTGGACGCAGTGACGGAAGTGCACAGAGGTTTCAAGCAAGCGGAAATAGAGACGATGTCAGTGGTACCAATAACGGCAGTAAAACTTAGAAGTAGCACAAAACTAACGGCAGGGAGTTGGTGTCGGTGGGACAGATCGTGATTGTAAAACAACGCGTACACATGAGGGTGTCTCTTAAATTGAACGCACCGCACTCTTAACGCCTCTCTTAACACTGAAAGAGCCAATGCGTCCGTTGCAAACAGAACCAGAGCGTTCGAACCTATGCTGTACGGGCAAGCAACTTCACAAAGCTAGCTGTTCTTTTGTGGTTACTGCGAAGGAATCGGCGGTATCGCTGGCGAAGGGAGAACTCTAGAAAAGGACATTAAACAGAATCGAAGAGAACAGCCTTTGGTCGCAGGCAGAATAAGGAGCATTTCGTCGGAATATCTAATTATTTTTTTAACAAACCTTGCTCTTTTTTCTCTTTCTGGGCATGTAACAATATTTAAAGGATCAATGCATTTAAAAAATGAAAATATAGTGTAGCGAAACCGATTTCGTCATACTTTTTGAAACGAAATTCATGCTGGAAAAATTAAATATAACAAACTCGGACCACCCAGAATTCTACCGGGAGTTTAAACAGATTGCATTGCACGCGTAGTTTCACTTATCGCGGGGGCCATTACCGCCTCTCCCCCATTAAGCCGGTCGTTTGGAGGACTAACGTTGACAGACGCTGTGCAAGTGTTCAGAGCCAGCTGCAGATTTCGAGACCACCCACTTTCGGGGGAGCCCAGAGCAATACTTCCGTCATCGAATGCGCCCCCCTACGCCTCCGAGGGCCAAAGTTCTAGAAGGTTCGAGAACAGCCCGTATGCTCGCAGCCTGCACAAAGGGTGGAAGTTTCCTTTGCTTCTCACGCTGCGATTGGGTTAGAATGTTTCACTGCGACACAACTTCCGACCAATAGCGACACTGCTATCAAAGGGAAATAGGACACGTAAGAAATTGGGGTGGGGAGAAGAGCTAACCTGGTGCGATTTCAACGGAGAGAACGGCAGAAGGGATTTGGAGTTTAGACAGAACCGTCGGGGCAGAAGTTTCTCTTGGGGGGGGAATATTCTTCGGTTAGAGGCAAGTTCACCTCTACCGGACTTCAATTTTTTTTCGACGCAGAAATTATCTGATTTGATTTGAGTGCTGACGGGAGTCGTGAGAGAATTACTTCTCTGGGAGGAAATTATTCGTCGAGGAGAGGCCAGTTTGTCTCTGAAAGATTTAGAAAGATTTCGGAAGGAGCGAGAGCTACTAGCTGACAACAATTGAGAAAATTACTTCTCGGGGGTGGGATTTATTCGTCGGGGAGAGGCAAGTAGACCTCTGTGGCGTTTAAAAAAAAAAAGGGGGTAGAGAAAAATTGTTTCTCTGGGGCGGGAATTATTTGTTGCTAGACTTTCCGAAGTTATGTTATAAAAATTAAAGAGACATTAGGCTGATTACTACGTTCCGGAGATAGAGATCGCCCGACTTCAACCAGTATCAACCAGTATCGCCCAGTATCAACTAGTATCAACCAGTTCTGCCAGAATCTTCTAGACGTCGCTGCAAGGATCTTCAAGAACTTCTAGTCGCCTAGACATCGCGGGCAGTTCGCCCGGGACATCGCCTCCCCTGGTTGAATGACCGGAGGACCGCTCAGCTGACGCCACGCGCCAAGAGGGGTGAGGGACGTCCGCGGTCGCCCCCTCGCCCAAGGCCGCCGCCCTCTTCCCAGTTGCCGGTCGAGTGCCTGCCTGGGTACACAAAGGACCCTGCGAGGTTGATGACCTGACGGGTATTCATCTACAAAACTTATGTAACGCAGTAATGTGCTTGGGCACGTCAAATTATCATTCTGTAACGCTTGTAAATATTATTTGTAATAAGTTGACCTTCTTCCTAGTTATAAGTCTTTTTCTATAATTACTAACATGCCTAATTTTCTTTTCTCTATAATTTTTCTTTTCCATTGTTAGTGTAAGAATTGTAATCTCCCTGGTGCAACTTTGTTTATTTTTTTTGCTCAGGAATAAAGTGAATCATTTTACCAGTGAACAAGTGTTTATTTTTGTTGTGTTTCTCTTGTACTGTGTAACAGTTCCTTCCATCACCGATCTGAGCTAGTGGCAGGGTCGCTAATCGATTCCACAGGTAATCGTTAGTGTTACAATTGGCTTATCCAACGTGGGGCAACGACGACCTAATTATCACGGTGTCGGTTACAATTGGCGCTATTCACCGTGGGGCTCGACGGCCTAAGAATTGAGGTTTTTTCACGCCCAAATTTTAAAAATTAAAGTTAACCAAAATTTTGTTATAAATGGATGGAAGGATATTGTTACGAGAGAAACAACTTGTTGACTGGTAATGATTTGTTTTATTGTTGTACTTTGTTTGTGAGTGCCATTGTGTTGTGCATCGTGTGTTGTGAATTTCGTGTGCGCGTGCCATTCAAAACTTCCAAAATGCTGGACGAATCGGGTATCGATGTGGTAGAAGAGGGGAGTTCAGGGGAACAATCACCGCCCGAGACCACCATGAAAGACTTTATTCAAATTTTCATGAAACAGATTGCTGAGGTTAAGGAAACTCTCAAGGAAACTATCACAGAGCAAATTTCAGAGGTTAACGTAAAAATTTCAGAAAGTAACAAAAAACAATCAGAAAGTAACGAAAAACATTCTGAAGATAACAATAAACTCATGAAACTAATTTCAGAGAATAAGGAATCCTTCACGACACAAATGTTAGAAAATAGGGAACAGATTTCAGAGGTTAGGCAAACCCTATCAGAACAAATTTCGGAAAGTAACGAGAAACATTCGCAGAGATTTGACCGGCTGGACGGCTGCTTGGCTGACCATGCTGAAAAATTTGAAAGGTTGGAGGCAAAATTTAATTGCGAGATTGGGACATTGCAGAACCAGCTCGAGGGTAGATGTGGGGAAATTGAGAATAGCGTGGGAAATCTAGGTAAAGAATTACAGAGTTCGAAAACTGAAATAAATTCGCGTCTAGGGAATATTCAAACAGAGATTAAGCAGAAGCTCCAGGCATGTGATAATAAAATAGAAGCATGCTGCGAATCAGTCACAGGAAAGATTGTCGAGGTTAGGACAGAGATAAACGGTAAATTTACCAAAATTGAATCCAAATTAGACACGGAAGTTAGCCAAATTCATGAGAAATTTGGGAAATTAGGCGCTATTGATGGGGAAAACATTAGAGAGAGGGAAGAAAAACTGAAGAAAGAAATTGACCAAAATTTAAAACGGCTAGTCAAAGAGGGAATAGAGAAGGAGAAGGAAAATAATTCGACAATAAATTCATCAGGCGGGCCAGGTTTGAGATTCTCGTGGGCTCCTCCGCAAAATCTGTGCTTCTGGGGTAAACAGGATGAAAATCCAAAGGTTTTCCTCGACCGGGCAGAAAATTATATGGATTTGACGAAGGCGGTACCGCCTGATCTAAAACCTAAATTTATGCAAGAACTGTTATGCGGAAATGCAGCACATTGGCTTACTGCACTCTCACCATTTCCGCAAACGTACGAGGAATTCCGTACAAAGTTTCTTGCGCGTTTTTGGAATGAACAACGGCGATACGAGGCAGAGAGGAAAATTTTGGAAACAAGGTGGGATAAAAGATCAAATCTGTCATACCTCGATTACGCCATGGAAAAAATTTCCGCGATTAAATTATGTGACTCGGCTATCAACGAAAAGAAAATTATCTGGCTCCTAACTGCGCACTTTCCCACTTACGTGCAAAATTTGATTAGCAGTGTGGGATGTGAAGATCTTGACCGCTTTCAAGAATTACTTGCTCAGTTTGACAGAACGCGAGTAATTCATTATGAGGAAAGTTATGACCGGAATCAGGGGAATGGTCAGAATCGGCAACCATGGCGTCGGGATGACCGGAATCGTGGAAACGACGCTAATGAACGGCGTCCACCCCCGCGTGTAAACGAGAATCGGAACGGGAATTCCAGCGACGGAAACAACCAACGCGACTCCGCCAGGCCGGGGCCGTTAAACTGAAACCGTTCGGACCTTTAGGGTATCGGGGTTCCGAACGAATTGTGTCAGAGGTACCGTTCATTAATGTAGTATCTATAAATTACGCCTTTTATGACCTGAACGACGACGCGAACGCGCCCGTCGTAGAACGCGCGCGAAAGTGTCCAGTGGTCGAGTTCCTTATAGGAAATTTCAACGTGCACGCCTTAATCGATACCGGTAGCGAGGTTAGCGCGATTTCTAAGAAATTATTTTCAAAATTACTAAGTGGACAGATTCCAGTACCGACTTTGCCGACGGGTAAATGTTACGTCGTAGGGATTGGGAAAAAGAAAAGCAAGCCCATTTCTATGCAAGCCCTAATATCAATTAATTTTGAGGGAGTTTCATTTGATGTGCCGTGTTTGATCATTGAGGATTTAAGCTACGATGTAATTCTTGGGGTAGATTTTCTAAGAGAAAATAACGGGATAGTGGATTTTTCCAGAAATATAGTGAGTTTCGGTGAGGGCAGGGAAATTGATATTAGAGATGGCGAGGACAGGATAAACATTGGCATTTCATGCGGGTCCTGGGAATTGGGCGATGATGTGCGTGAAATTATTAACGGTTATTCACTGGAAAATGAATTGTTAACCGACTATGAGCGCCATCAACTGAATGAAGTGCTATTAAAATTTAGAAATGTTTTTGATCGTCCTACGCATCCTATAAGAGATTTTAACTTTCGGATTCGCGTCACCGATGACTCACCTTTCAAGGTAAAAAATTATCCCATTCCGCAGTCTATGAGGGGGGAAGTCGATGAAACCATCAAAAATATGATTGATGAGGGCATTATCGAAAGAGCTGTCACAGCTTATTTAAACCCGATTGTGGTAGTCAAGAAAAAGGACGGCAAAGTGAGGATTTGTTTAGACGCGCGACGAATTAATGAAGTAACGATCCCAGAAAACGAGGCACCTCAAAACCTCGACGAAATTTTATGGAAATTTAACAAGACTAAGATTTTTTCGGCCTTAGATTTTTCGAGTTCTTACTGGCAGATCGCGATTCATCCAGATGACAGGAAATTCACGGGATTTCTGTACAACGGCCTGACCTACATTTGGAAAAGGATGCCTTTTGGTCTGAGGAACAGCGGAGCAGCGTTCATCCGTTGCCTCGACGAAAAATTGGGAGACAAAATTAAACAATTCGTCACGCCGTACATCGACGACATCGTGATTTCCTCACAAAACTTTCAGGAACACCTTTGTCATCTGGAACAACTGCTGGAATGCCTGTCCAACAATGATATGAGACTAAATTTGAATAAATCGCAGTTTTGTACTTCAGAAATTTCCTTTTTAGGATACCGTGTTAACACGGATGGCGTGAAAATTGATCCAGATAAGGTTCAGGCTATTGATCAAATATCACGACCACGAAGTACAAAACAATTGAAGGGATTTTTAGGAATGTGCGTGTATCAATCAAGATTCATTCCAGGTTATGCGATTCTCACCGCACCATTAGTAAACTTATTAAGAAAAGGAACTAAGTGGCACTGGACTGACGAACACGAACAAGCGTTCAACAAAATTAAAGCGGCGTTTCGTAATGCAATTATGGTGAACCACCCGGATTTTTCGGAACCCTTCTATCTTCAAACTGATAGCTCAAATGTTGGAATCGGGTGTGTGCTCACGCAAATGGGCGAATTGGACACCGAATTCAAAATTGTCGCGGTCGCTAGTCGTGTGCTCAGGTCAAATGAACTGAAATACTCTGTAACTGAGAAGGAGGCACTTTCCATAATTTGGGCTCTACAAAAGATGCTGGGATATTTGGCTGGTAGAAAATTTTACATTGTGACGGACCACAAAGCCCTGATTTTCTTAAAACGATGCCACTGCACTAACGCCAGGTTATTACGGTGGGTGCTTTGGCTCCAGCAATTTGATTTTGACATCAGGCATTGTCCAGGAATTAATAATCCTATCGCAGATTTTCTTAGCAGGCTGCCTTACGCTTCTAATCACATGATTCAAAATGATACAGTGTATCACATGAATGTGATTAACCTAAATGTGACCCCTATTCCGGAAATGCGGCCTGTTAACCTCCAGAAATTACAGGAGCAGGATGCCACCATTGGCAAGGCCAAATTATTTATTCAAAATTCTTTAGACCAGTCTGATCCACTCTACGAAAAACTGACTCAGAATCCCGGGTTAGTAAAGCTTTCGAGTAACCTCGTGATGTTCCGGACAAAAGCACAACCCTGTGAATATCGGATTTGGATCCCGAACGATATCACAGACAAATTGATCGTTCATGTGCATCAAAAGCACGGGCATTTTGGCGGGAATAAAATTCTTAAAATTTTGATGACATTCGCGTATTGGAAAGGGATGGCTAGGCATGTCAGGGCTACAGTTTCGAAGTGTGTGACATGCCAGCTGACAAAATTCCCCAACAGGCATTACGAAGGACCAATGCATCACATAATTCCTTCAGCCCCGAATGAACTCGCCTGCCTTGATTTATATGGGCCATTGCCTACGGCAAGGTATGGTTATAAGCACGTTTTGGTCGTAAGTGACTCCTTTTCAAAATTCACACAAATTTATCCGATCACTAGGCCCACTGCTCAAAATTGTTTAAATCGTCTTACTAGGGAATTCTTTCGAACTGCCGGGAAGTATAAGAAAATTCTCAGTGATCATGCTTCTCAATTTACCGGTACACTCTGGAAGCAGACACTGGAGAACGAAGGGGTCTCTGCTATTTTCTCCTCAATTAGGCACCCACAATCCAATCCAAGCGAGCGGATTATGAGAGAAATTTCCCGGTTGTTTCGTGTCTACGTGACACAAAACCATAAAGAATGGCCCCTGCTTATAAAACACATAAATGAGTGGGTCAATACTGTTGAACACGATTCAATCGGCATGTCACCTTATGAGGCACATTTTGGAAGAAAACCAGAGCATGCTTTTCCCTTGCTAGCTCGGTTATCCGGACAGCAAGTTCCAAATTACGAAAACCGATGTAGAATTATTTTGGATAATCTCACTAAGAATGCTAGAAGGAGGGAAGCCGCGGTCAAAAATCCCTATCAGTTTAAAATAGGAGACAAGGTACTCGTCAGGACTCCTCGAGTAAGCGACCAGCCCGCGGGCCTATTTCATAAATTCTTCCCTCTTTTCAGTGGTCCATTTACGGTTGAAGCCATCCCGCATCCAAATGTCTGCCTTCTCAAAGATGTGAACGGCTTGCCAGCCGGAAAATTCAATTTTTACAATTTGCGGCCTTTCAAAGATTGAATTCGCGACCACTAGAAACTGTAGAACTCTGCACACAATTCGGTCATCCACCTCGAGCTCACCGAATATTCCTAATTTGGTTGATAAATTTAGTTAGGTGTCATTAGAAATAATATTTTATTCTTAATTCCTAAGGCTAGATTAAATTTTATTAGAACAACGGGTAAAAGCATTTATTTCTGGTTTCGCTATATTTTTTTTTGAATTTTGACTTAAAAAAAAAAAAATTTCTCGCTTTTCGAAATTTAATTCCTCTAACTCCAATTTTTTTTATTCGGAGGGGAAGGCCAATGTAGCGAAACCGATTTCGTCATACTTTTTGAAACGAAATTCATGCTGGAAAAATTAAATATAACAAACTCGGACCACCCAGAATTCTACCGGGAGTTTAAACAGATTGCATTGCACGCGTAGTTTCACTTATCGCGGGGGCCATTACCGCCTCTCCCCCATTAAGCCGGTCGTTTGGAGGACTAACGTTGACAGACGCTGTGCAAGTGTTCAGAGCCAGCTGCAGATTTCGAGACCACCCACTTTCGGGGGAGCCCAGAGCAATACTTCCGTCATCGAATGCGCCCCCCTACGCCTCCGAGGGCCAAAGTTCTAGAAGGTTCGAGAACAGCCCGTATGCTCGCAGCCTGCACAAAGGGTGGAAGTTTCCTTTGCTTCTCACGCTGCGATTGGGTTAGAATGTTTCACTGCGACACAACTTCCGACCAATAGCGACACTGCTATCAAAGGGAAATAGGACACGTAAGAAATTGGGGTGGGGAGAAGAGCTAACCTGGTGCGATTTCAACGGAGAGAACGGCAGAAGGGATTTGGAGTTTAGACAGAACCGTCGGGGCAGAAGTTTCTCTTGGGGGGGGGAATATTCTTCGGTTAGAGGCAAGTTCACCTCTACCGGACTTCAATTTTTTTTCGACGCAGAAATTATCTGATTTGATTTGAGTGCTGACGGGAGTCGTGAGAGAATTACTTCTCTGGGAGGAAATTATTCGTCGAGGAGAGGCCAGTTTGTCTCTGAAAGATTTAGAAAGATTTCGGAAGGAGCGAGAGCTACTAGCTGACAACAATTGAGAAAATTACTTCTCGGGGGTGGGATTTATTCGTCGGGGAGAGGCAAGTAGACCTCTGTGGCGTTTAAAAAAAAAAGGGGGTAGAGAAAAATTGTTTCTCTGGGGCGGGAATTATTTGTTGCTAGACTTTCCGAAGTTATGTTATAAAAATTAAAGAGACATTAGGCTGATTACTACGTTCCGGAGATAGAGATCGCCCGACTTCAACCAGTATCAACCAGTATCGCCCAGTATCAACTAGTATCAACCAGTTCTGCCAGAATCTTCTAGACGTCGCTGCAAGGATCTTCAAGAACTTCTAGTCGCCTAGACATCGCGGGCAGTTCGCCCGGGACATCGCCTCCCCTGGTTGAATGACCGGAGGACCGCTCAGCTGACGCCACGCGCCAAGAGGGGTGAGGGACGTCCGCGGTCGCCCCCTCGCCCAAGGCCGCCGCCCTCTTCCCAGTTGCCGGTCGAGTGCCTGCCTGGGTACACAAAGGACCCTGCGAGGTTGATGACCTGACGGGTATTCATCTACAAAACTTATGTAACGCAGTAATGTGCTTGGGCACGTCAAATTATCATTCTGTAACGCTTGTAAATATTATTTGTAATAAGTTGACCTTCTTCCTAGTTATAAGTCTTTTTCTATAATTACTAACATGCCTAATTTTCTTTTCTCTATAATTTTTCTTTTCCATTGTTAGTGTAAGAATTGTAATCTCCCTGGTGCAACTTTGTTTATTTTTTTTTGCTCAGGAATAAAGTGAATCATTTTACCAGTGAACAAGTGTTTATTTTTGTTGTGTTTCTCTTGTACTGTGTAACAGTTCCTTCCATCACCGATCTGAGCTAGTGGCAGGGTCGCTAATCGATTCCACAGGTAATCGTTAGTGTTACAATAGATAATGTACAAAGTATTAGTTTGCCATTTTCATGCGCTTATGCAATGTTTTAGACATTTAAAATATGTGCATTATAGTCAAGTGTAAATATAAGAAAATCTTCAAAATAAAAAATACATTTTATTGGACAATACAACTTATAAGTATCAAAGTAACCATTAGTATTTGTTGAACATTTTCACGTATGCTTATGACGTATAAATTTCAGCATTTCTTTTACGCAATATGCACAATAGTAACAGCAATATTGTTTCATATAACCACCATGTAATTTCTCGTCTCTTAAAATTATCGAACTTCGTCGACTTGCAGACTTTTTCTCAGTTGTTAAAGCGATCTAAAGGCAGCGTGAATGGTCGGCGACCAGCGCTCCCTGGCAACGACCGCAACGAGAAACTTCCTCCTTCGCTGACTCCCCGAAGGTTCAGCAAACTGCCGCGGCTCTTAGTCCTACTAGCGGTCTACAGCCGGAATAGCTCGTAAGGCTCTGTACTACAAACTAAACCTTGGACAGCACATAGCACAGCTTAATCGTCTAAGACACACGAAACTTGTAGTAGCCTTTGGGCGGCAAGGGAAACGATGATGACAATTTTGATGCCTACAAAGAAGATGGTGAAAGAAGTATTAGCAATTTCGCAAACGATGGATGAAACAAGTGTTTCAAAAAAAGCATCACTTGGAAACGAAACATTTGGTACGGTGGAGAAGTAGCTGGAAGTGAACTCGGCGGAGATGTTGGTGATGGAAACCATTGAAGTGGCGGGTAGGACCTAAATAGTCCTTTTACACCGAGTTATCGATTTTGTTCAAACCAGGGCCGACGACAGTCCGAAAGTGGAGCAAAATAAACGGCTCAGAATAGGGGAAAGGAGAACATGATGTCATAAATTATGGACGTCATCATAAAAGTGTGACAAAAGTGGGATGAAAATAAACTTCAAAAAACATAGAAGAAGAAAATTACGAAGTCATAGAAGCTTGTGGATCACTTGTGGGGGAAAGTGCAACTACAGCAATGATATCTGCCACGGCATTTCGACGATGTTGAATCCAGCGACCGTCACAAAGATGGAGGGAGCAGAGAAGACCGAGAAGTTCTCAGAGAAGGAAGGAACTCACATCAGAGATGGTGGATAAATGTCAAGTGGCAAAGGCGACTGAAACGAGGAAGACGTCGACTGAAGAAGACGAGGCTGGGGGCAGACCGTGCGGAGGCGTCGGCGTGGAAGTCCATTGCGGAGGAGCGGGAGGCTGAAGCATTCTTGCGGGCGAAGGGCCGTAGCCGCCGATGATGGCAGCGGGGAGGCGGCGAGTGAAGCGGCGGAGACGGAGGCGGCGGTCGCGGCGCCACAGGCGGCGGAGTGCATATTAGGGCGCGCCGCCTCAGCCAAGCCTCCTCCACCCCCACCCATTCAAACGTAACGCGTTCGGAGTGGTGGGCGGTGCAGCTTGCAGCGCCGGCCGTTCAGTGGAGAGCAGCGGCGCTTGGTAGAGCGGGTCGAATCAAGGCGGGCAGGGATCGGACGGGAGAGCGTTGGAAGGACCGAGAGGAGGCGAGGTGGAGGAGGAGACGTAGAGGGGTGGACGAGGCGGAAGCAGTGTAGGATGGAGAATGGCGGGTCGGAAAAAAGCGACTAAATACAGCCGGGCAGAGCGGGGCAGGGCGAAATGGGACGGGGCAGAGCGGGACCACACTGAGCGGAACGGGGAAATGTGAGACCGGGACGACTGGGGCTGGGAAGAGTGGGGCGGCAATGAGTGAGGCGACAGGGTTGGGCGGGGAAAAGTGGGACGGGAAAGAGTGAGACGAGGCAGAGGTGACGGGAACAGTATAGGATGGGGCAGTGCCTGGCGAGGTAGAGAGAAGTGGGGGACGAGGTGGGACAGGGGAGAATAAAGAGGGGCGGGTCAGAAACGGGGGCAGGATATGCAGCGCGGCGGAGTGTAGCGGGGAGCAGAAAGTTGGGACGGGGCAGCGCGTGGCGTGGTAGAGCGGGGCGAGACAGAGGGTCGGAGCAGGGTGGGGCGAGGCAGAGGTGAGAGAACAGAGTAGGGATGGGGCAGAGTGAGACAGGGAAGAGTGGGACGGGGCAGATTGCCGCGGCACGCAATGGATCGGAGAAGAGTGGGGCCAGTGAAAGTGGTGTGGGGCGAGGTGCGGTGGAGCGGAGCGAAACGGAGTGGAACGGATCGGAACCGAGCGGAACGGAGCGGAACGGAGCGGAGCGGAACGGAGCGGAACGGAGCGGAGCGGAACGGAGCGGAGCGGAACGGAGCGGAGCGGAACGGAACGGAGCGGAGCGGAACGGAGCAGAACGGAGCGGAACGGAGCGGAACGGAACGGAGAGGGACGGAGCGTAACGAAGAGTAATGGAGAGGGACGGAGCGGAACGGAGAGTAATGGAGAGGAACGGAGCGGAACGGAGAAGAACGGAGAGGAACGGAGAGGAACGGAGCAGAACGGAGCGCAATGGAGAGAAACGAAGCGGAACTGAGCGGAACGGAGCGAATCGGAGCGGAGCGGAGCGGGGCGGAAGAGAGCAAGGCGAGTCAGTGCGTGGGCTGGCGAGGCGCAGCAGTGCGGGGAGGCCGCGGTGGAACGGGGCCGGGCCGGAGAGCGCGCTCGTAAGGAGGGGGCGGAGGGTCCCCGGAGATCGGATCCATCTGTGCGGCCGCCGCCGCCGCCGCTCTCTCGTAGGCGCCCCGCAATTTGTGGGCCAGAGGGCTTAATGCCCGCGCCGCCTGCGCCGCCTGCCGTGTTTGAGAGCCCTCGCCCACGCCGCCGCCTCGCCGCCGTCCGCCCCGCAGATGTCCTCGCCTCAAGAGGTCGCGAAACCCGGGAGCATGTTGCAGCATAAGCAGGCGGTACCCGCCTCCATTATTGATGTATGCATGCTTATGGTAAAATACTGCTAAAATGAATATTTGGGGTGATACTACGTTAGGAAGTGTCAGAAGAGCAATTGAAATCTCACTATTAGGAAAGTTAATTGGTAGGGAAAATTGGTAGAAATTGGTAGAAAAAAATTATTAATGAATCATTAAAAAATAGTTTGTGTCAATTTATATAGATTAAGTAAAAACAGATTATATTTGTAATTATTATTTTCCTCTGTTTCTCAGTTTATTCCAATTCGTTGCCCAAAACTTGTAACTATTCTAAATAAATCATATAAATAAGGTAAATTAGAAAATTTAACGTAATAAGAGTATATTCGTATATTATTGACTGTCTTCATCATTTTGTGTCAATTTATCTATTTTGTAAACGATAAATAGGAAGTTGTGGAGAGTAATATGACGTAATATCACAAAAATAAAATACACAACGTTTCCATCTGAATCCTGAAGGATCTTATACTTGATATACATTATATTTTTCATCTCTCCTGTCAACAAATTTAAAAAACATGCTAGTCTTTTAAGTTGTCACATTTATGAACAAAAAACTGACCCCACAATGTATTAATATCACAATATTTCTCAGCTTCAATAGTGCGTTTTTATGTATTGTGATTTTCAGAGGGCCCCATTTTGTGTAACGTTTGGGACCCCTATGGGCAAAAATCCGGCTCTGGCAGAAGTTGAAAGAATGTTCCTAGGACATTAGCCTGAAATATCCAAAAATTTGTCAGGAACTTGCTTTGTCCGTGAATTGTTTTTTTTTCTTTTGTTTTTTTTATTAAGAAGGATTTATTATAAATTTATAGTATACGGATTAGGAGTAGAAAAACGTTAGAAAAGAAATCAAGAACATTCTCAGTGTGATGACTTATGACTTAAAGGTGGCCATAACATTTTATTTTCCCGTAACATTTGTACTCACATTGTTTAAATAGCTCCAAAAGTGTTCCGCTTTAAAACTTCACATTTTGGTAATCAAACCAAGTAAATGTATTCGTAAAACAGAATGTCGTCACTACGATTCTCATAGGGACACCCAGCTGTTGTCCCGTAAAGGGTTGCACGTTAAGTAGATGTAAGGAATAGTTTCGTAATTTTACTGAGAAGGAACAAATATCTAGTTACACTGTACGTTAGTAAGAAGATGTAGGACGGGCAAATTGAGAAAATATTGAAAAAAAATCACCTTTCGCGTGCTTTCCTATGAGAATTGTAAACGTATTGACTACAGCACGAATTCCGATTTATTCTCCAAATCACTGACAATCATCAAAGTTATTTTAGAATTTCAAATTGTTTTTCCAAAATAAATGGAAATTACGGAATAGTTGGAATTACGGAAATTACTGGAACTAAAAAATAGATTGAAAAACATTTTAAAATACCAAATGAGTTCACTAATTCTAATGTAATGACCATTTGCGAAATTTTACAGGAACAATTTCTCATAAACAACTGCTTGTTGATGCCTCTATTTTTTTAGAAAATCGTTCTTCTCGGTTTCTTGGTGCGTTCTACGTTCCTAAATCTTCTCCTTTAGGGCCAATATGTAACACATGATACACTACACCAAGCAAATCCCTTTAACAAGCAAATCTCTTTATTGCAGGACGAAGAGTGAGGAAATATGGGAAAATGCAATAAACAGTAGTATAAGTCTGTGAAACAGGCAATGGAGAGATGCATGTGGTATAACATCTCATCACATTATGTTTCCACCGTAGTATGATATGCCAATGGTACCAGAAGTCAAACAGCTGTTGAAGTCTGCATATTAAAGACTCAGACATCAACTCAGTTTTAACGAAGCCTTGTATGGGGGTGGGAATGGAATATTATTGCACTTGAGTATCAGTGAGAAAATTTGATTCCAGTTCCTCCAAACGTAATGTTAAATAATATTCTGTGACGTTTCCCAATATTGATATAAAAGCTTCACCTGAACGTAGGAATAACTATACCAACAGTACAGGTTTAGAATTCATTTCACTGCCATACCCTTCCCTGTTTTGCAATTTTTGTGCGTCTTACTACTACCAAGCCCAAAGTCCAGCTTTTCTCTTCCAGGGAGCCATCCCACAAACCACACATGAGCTCACATTCGGCGCAGCCAAAGCTGCTAAGCTCACCGCTCTCTCCATCGCCTCCCCCTCCGCTAGAGCGGGACCTGCAAGTTTTAACTGCGCCTCAAACGCCCACGCAAGCTGCCAGCGCGGACGTGTCGGCCTCCGCGGCCGCAACCGCCCGCCCGCCCGCTCAACCACTTCTGAAGCGCCGGGCGTCCCCTGCCAGACCCCTTAGCTCTCGCCGCCGCCACCATCTCCACCTCCGCCGTTCCCGCTGCCGCAAACATCACAGCGGCCGTCACTACCGTCGTCATCACCGCCGCCACCACTCCTGATGCTGCCCCTCTCGCTGCTCCCGCTCGCCGTCACTACCCACGACTCGCACGCCTCCGTCCCCGTCGGAAATGCGGCAGCAAACAGGCTTTGCTACCGCCTCCTCTTATACCGATCCCGCTGGCGGCTCCTCCCACTTCCTGCGCCCGCCACCAATTCCCACACAGCCTCTTCTGCCATTGCCTCCCTATGCCTTGGTTTTCGCCTCCGCCTTTGCCTCCGCCTTCGCCTCCGCCTTCGCCTCCGCCTTCGTCTCTGCCTCCGCCTCATCCTCAGCCTTCGCCTCAGCCTTCGCCTCAGCCTTCGCCTCAGCCTTCGTGTCTGCCTTCGTGTCTGCCTCCGCCTCAACCTTCGCCTCCGCCTCAGCCTTCGCCTCCGCCTCAACCTTCGCCTCCGCAACAACCTTCGCCTCCGCCTTCGTGTCTGCCTCCGCCTCAACCTTCGCTTTCACCTCCGCCTTCGTCTCTGCCTCAACCTTCGCCTCCGCCTTCGTGTCTGCCTCCGCCTCAACCTTCGCCTTCGCCTCCGCCTTCGTCTCCGCCTCAACCTTCGCCTTCGCCTCCGCCTTCGTCTCTGCCTCAACCTTCGCCTCCGCCTTCGTGTATGCCTCCGCCGCAACCTTCGCCTCCGCCTTCGCCTTCGCCTCAGCCTCCGCCTTAGCCCCCACCTTCGCCTTCATCTCTGCCTCCGCCTCAACCTTCGCCTCCGCCTTCGTCTCTGTCTCCGCTTCAACCTCGCCTCCACCTTCGCATTCGTCTCTTCCTTCGCATTCGTCTCCGCCTTCGCCTTCGTCTCCGCCTTCGCCTTCGTCTCCGCCTTCGCTAGGGCTCCCTTTCTCTCCCACAGCCTTGCCTCAGTGTCACCACCGCCATTGTTACATCAGCCATACCGCTAAACCTATCGTCACCGTTTCTGCTATCACCTTAAACCCAGCCTAGGCACTCCCTACCCAGCCTTCATTCACTCCCCTACCCTCGTCTCTGCTCTCACCACCACCTTCAACAAAACCCCTCCACCTCTAGCGGCCTCTTAGGCCCGCCCACCACCGCCGGCCTGTGGCCGCCGCCGCCGCCGCCCTTGGGGCCGAGAGTCAACACGCCGTGGGCGCGTGCACGTGGTCCTCGCAGCTGGCGGGCTCCACCGCCGCCCCTGCCACTCCACGCACGTGCCGAACTCCCCGGCCTGACCCGGCTCACCCGCTCGCCCGCCCGTCCTCTCCCTTCTCCACCCCGCGAAATCTACCTCCCCTCATCCTCTAGTGACAGAAAGAGTTATATTAGGGATTACAAAATTTAGATTAGCAACTCTTCACATGGATCATGACATTCAAACAATACATCATTGCCCAGATAGCCGTTTTCTCCCTTTCACACATAAATCGTTACTACGAGTTTTCAGCTCGTTTTATTCCGTGTAATTTTATAATAAATAAAATAATATAGCGCATAAATATTGATCTCCCAGAAAAAATAAACGCATCTCTCAGCCTGCACGCTCCATGCGATCTTATTCATGCTTAATAACACAGCAATCCCCGCACGTCATCTGCATTTTTGCCATCTTTCATCAACACAAATTCCCTCATTTTAATCGACTCCCATCTGTTGATAGTGAAGAAACTGTGCACATCTTCGAACATTTTTCGTACCATATATTTCTTATTTTAGCAATAATGATTATCTATTAAAGCGTCTGCAATAAATCGTAGCAACCTCAAGTATTAAACGCGAAACTTAGTGCCGAAAATGCATTGTTTACAGGATGATTTTTGTCTAAGAAAGGTATTGTGAAAAACAATTGAATCACACGAAAAAACACGCAAGAATAAAATAATCAAATAAAAAAAGAAGCTTGTTCATTGTCCTCCTCCGCCATTCTGCCCATTCACCGTACTCTCCGCCCTTATACCACAATCCCCGCCGACCACCCCTCCCCTTGACCACACGTGCGGTGTCCACGCGCTCTCCCACGCGGCCGCGCGCTCTCCCACGCGGGCCGCGTGCGCCGCGCGCTTGGGGCGTCATCCCCACGTTGACATATCGATATATATATATATATATATATATATATATATATATATATATATATATATATATATATCGCGAGCCCTCTCCCCTCCGAGCGACCCGGCCGACCGTGGCGAATTCGGCCTCGCCTGGAGCAGCCCAGTTACACGTGGCGTGCTCGCGACTCATTCATCAGCAAACTGCGTCCGGTTGATCTGAGCGTCAGCGGTGACGGCTGATTTGCAGTAAATGAGCAGCATGTGTTAGTACACGCGCACGTTTAGTTACGGAACACGTGACCCGTAAAAGGGTGACTTCAACCCGCCCGATGTCGCAATAAAGTGTGTATAACTGCGATATTCAAAGCAGCTTGTGTAAAATGAATGCACTGGATATTGTCGCGTAAAGAACTCCGAAAGGCGGTCCGCTTTAATGTGAAAGACTCCGTAGAAGAGATAATTAAGCATCGACGCAAATAAGGCATCACAGCTTCTGACAGCAATTCACAAGATCGAAAGTTATCGATCAATAAGTTATCGAAAGGAGTCAATAAGCTTGATTATGGGCAAATGTACCACAAATCTTGTTTGTGTGTGTCTGCGGTTAGCTACCGCAGTCGGTTGTGGAATGTACGTTATTTACTAGTGACACTGCTGAAATTAAGGATTCGCAGTTGCCAAATGACTTAGTCCCGGTCTCTTGTGGGAAATCATTTTGTACATCATTTCCGTTAATTTAGTATGTTGACCTCTACATGTCGTTTTCAGGATAACCAGGAATTGCTAAAACTTTTAAATTAATTCCTCTGCGTAACCGATACTAGTTAAAATTGGCTCTGTTTTTCATTTAACAGTTATTTATAACCTTTCATACTTTCCACAGGAAATTTACTTAATTAATAAACCAAAGATTACATATATTTGATTCTCGTGCAAAGAGATCCAGTTTCGTTATAAATGAGAGCCTGAGAGGTAAGAGACAGGTACATTTTTTTAGCACATTCAGAAATAAAAGGCCACACTTATATTTTACGTTAACATAACATTCTTGAATAAAATAATTTGATAGCAAATACATTTGAGAAACCCGACGTATATAAAATGTTAAATTCTATTACTACTTATAACCAAAAACAATTTTGAAAATAGGTTAGCTTATCAGTAGATATTTTCTAAAGAAAATTCAAGTATGGAACATCTCGTATCTAAAGTGATTGTAAAATATTTAACACAGTTCACGTCCTCCGATTTTCCCCCACTGTGATTTCGTACGTCGCGCCAAACTTTCTAATTAGATTCCTCCCTTTGAACATTCCGACTTTTTCGTTTGTCGTCCATTTGTAATGATGCTCTCAGAATGTGAAAGAGGAGGGGAAACCCGTTAAACGAGGGGGTCAATCCGACGCTTCGATATGCTGTTTGCCTATGTTATGGGGTAGTAACTAAACAAGCATCGGTTATCTCGGGTAGATCAATTCGGTTTGATGATGTACCAGTGATGGACCAGACGTTGAGAACGATGCAGATTGATTTACCATTCCATAACCCCAAATGCACTACTCTAAAACACGTGAAAGCATCTGAATCGCAGAATTAGACTCACGCATTTCAGGAATTATATTTATTGGCGGCATGCGATTCACTCATTGTCGGTAATTAAAGTTCAGTAGATAGTGATGTATTCCCCGTTAAAGATAATTTTAGGTGCCAGCTTTTCCTTTCTTTTCTTGCCTTGAAATTTGTGACTTGCGTATCAGGAGAGTGTTTAAGAAACTCAATGCTCGTTCTTCCTTGCTTAAAAGTCCTAGAATTTGAGTACCGATGGTAACAAAACTTTCGACACTAATTAGATAGGTATATAGCTACAGATCGAATTCAGCCGTTCTACGAAGAGAATTTTAGCCGCCGACTGCTATGATCGGTAGTTTTCAGTAGTTTCTTCAATCAACGCCAGGCGAACCACAAAAGTCGGGAGACTAGTGAAGAGCTTAGAACCTGTCCTGGCTAGTGCGATTCCCCGCTGGAGGGAGACACCTGGTTTGAAAAACCACGCAAGGTGACATATAGGTTGGTGCCGGATCTGGCCATCCAGTGTAATAAATATCATCGCTATCTCCCGTAAGAAACTAGGGGTGTTCAGCAGATACTTGCTCACATTAATTCTATTTTTTTCATTTTCGAATAATCAAATAATTCAATTAAAAAGAGACCCGCGCCATTCTTCTATATGTGAAGCATCGCTTCTTCTATATGTGAAAAAAAAATTAAGAAAAAGTTTGGAGTGGTTATTGAGAAAATAATCGTTAAAAAAATAAAATTTCCTTTATTTCGTGCAAAATTACACGAAAACTACTCATATTTTCGAATAATTGAACATGCGCTTATTTAAAGATCTGTCTTCAAATCACAGATTTCATTAAGGCAAAAATATCTTCAATATTGTAGTTGTAGCAAGCCCCCAAAAATTGCAATTTTTGCAATTTTCGGAAAATCAGGAATTAACGAACATGCCACGTACATTATTCTTTACGCTACCTGAGCACAAAGTTTAATACAATAAGGTAGAGTCATTTTTGAGAAAATTTAAAGAATGTGTTTGAGGCTTCATGTGAAGTACGCTCAAAAATTAAAATATTCGTTCGTAATTCCCAAAGAACCGAACTTGTTTAGATCGATCAGGGAATATACAAATTTTGGAGAAAATAGGCTGAACGGTTTAGGCGCTGGCGTTTACCTCAGACGGACAGATGGACAGACGGACACACGGACACACGGACACACGGACAGACAGAGAGACGGACATATAGACGGACAGATAGACGAACAGATAGACGAACAGATAGACGAACAGACAGACGTTTTGCTGCCAAACCTTTTTTCAGTTGTTTCCGGCGCAAGATTACAATACTTCCTCTTCTCACGAGGTAGGTGAGTAAAATTAGAAACATGAACTATGCACGAGTAAACAAACCGATGTTACGATTGATTGATATTTCTAGGCACGTAAACTGCTTTGGTCATTAGTTGTATTAGTGTAGTGAATGATTAATTTTCGAAGGTGGCAGTGGTCTTTCTCCTGGACGAGATGCGGCCCTGACCTACTATCGGCTAGCGGGAGATTTCCTCTCCACAAACACCCCCGCCCTCAGCGGGTCACCAACCTCCAAGCTCCCGACTGATCTCCGGAGATGTGCGATTAAGTAGTGCTTAATGTGAATGTGTGTAAGGTAAGAGGATTGGACGAGAAGGAAAGATCGCGCGCGGTCCACGGCCCTTTTGTTAACAAACTACCCCGTCCTTCGCCTGCATTGTTCAGAGAAACCATGGAAAACTACCTATCAGAGCAGACGGTCGGTAGAAATCCCCTTCAGATGGCGACTAAATTCGACCTAGCTAGTAGCGAGAGACAAAAATCCGCCACCGTCGGGACTCGAATTGCCTGGTCAGAGGCGTTGAATTTGCCTCCCAATTTTTGTGGAGATAGTGAATATGAGAGTAAGTGTGTGTTAGTAGCAAAAGAAGACGAGTGGCAAAAGAACGAAAAAGAGGAAGGAAAGATCTTGGGTGTCGTCAATGCTGGGCGCTGGCGAAGAGATTGGGTTATGAAACACGCATTGCAATGTATCCACAAGGATAGGTCGTTGTACTGCTCGCATAGAGCAAAGTGAATGTGTACGCTGATAGCAAATAGTCTACCATAAATAAATCTATAATCCAGTTTGACAACCCAAATCACTAAGGCAGGAGCTCCATACCTACTTCATTTCGAAGGGTTGTGAACTTGAGATCCAACTTCGGTACTAGTATTGTCCATTCATCTTTCATAATCACCTTTTCATACGCCCTAACTTCCCTCTTGGATTACTGCGGCCCTTGTTGCCCTAGATCATTGCTCTAGAAGTAGTTTCCTCTGACTTACATTTCTCGAGTTTCGGCCATGTTAGAAAGGATTTATATGGACCTTGGAGCCCCGTGAGTCACCGGGTAACCTGTTCCAACTTTCAGCAAAGTATAAATAAATAATTCAGTGATTCTTGAGTTTTGTTCCAAAACTGGAGTTATTAAATTCTTACCGTCAAATTTCGGCTCTTTATTGCTGCTAACTTTAGCTAGAACATAGTATAACAGAGCTCTTTAGTATTTTATTCTCTATATAATACGTTTATAAATTCGTCTTTACAACCACCGTCCAACAATTGTCATACGGCTTGAAGGAGGCAACGGAATTAACACAATAATAGAATGTAGAAAGAGAAATACGAGAGGAAAAACCAACAATACAAAAACCGAAGTGAGAGATGTCGAAGGAGAGAGTTATTAGAAAATGTTGATAAAAATGGTAATAATGACTTATTTTCATAGAAGATAAAAAAATTAATAAAGAAAGAGAGACAGAAGTAATAAACAAACAAACAAACAAACAAATAAATAAATAAATAAATAAATAAATAAATAAATAAATAAATAAATAAATAAATAAATAAATAAATAAATAAATAAATAAATAAATAAATAAATAAATAAATAAATAAATAAATAAATAAATAAATAAATAAATAAATAAATAACAACTAATAAAAAATTTTCCCGGTGTCGGAAAGCTAATATTTTTGAAGGTCATTAATGTGGTTGGCTCTGCTGGGAGGGAAGTTGGCCCAAGGCGATTTGGGGGCTCTGGCGGATCGATCGCGGATTGCGGCCCACGCGCGCGGCCGCTGTCGCTCTCCATTAACAGTTTCCAATGAGCCGAACGCGCTTTCGCAGTTTAGCCTCCCGCGCCCAACACGAAAATATTGCGTTCGCCACCCACGTCGCGTCACGCAGCGCCCCCGCCACCCATGCCACTGCCGCACCCGCTGCCTTTGACACCCCCACCTCCCCTTACGTTCCAGCCACCCCTGTCACCGTTCCTTCCGCCCCCTCTTGCCGGTCCACCTCCCCATCAACAACGCTTGTCCCGCCGCCCCCAATGACCCTGCCGCTGAGCCACCCCCGCTGCCCTTGACGTCCCCCCACCTCCACCGACAACCCCGCTACCCCACCTCCACAACGACACCGCCCCTCCCGCCTTCCCCGCCTCTTCACCTCTCCAATGACACCGCCTTCTCCGACGTCCCCGCCCCTGCCCTTCCCTTGTCATCCTCGCCTTCCCCAAAGATCCCGCCACGCCAAAGACGTACTTCCTTCCCAATAACGACGTCATTTCTGCCATCTCTGCCCCTGCTCCTAAATCCTGCCCCTTTCTGTCCCCGCAGCTCTTCTCGTCCCCGATGTCCTCCACATCCCCGCTGCCCTCCATGCCCCCGCTCGCCGTGGCGTCCCTGCTGCCCGTCACGTCCCCGATGTCCGTCACGCCACCGTTGCCCTTCACGTCCCCGCTTCCCCACTTCCCCGAAGACGTCCCCATCCCTGCTCTCACGTTCCTGCCGCCCAGCCACCCCACCACCCCCGCTTCCTGACGACGGCGGTGTCACCGTCCCCGCCCTCTCCGGCCCGCAGCCCCAGTACCCTGTCCCACACAACCCTGTCGGGCCACCATCGCCGCCTGCCCTCTCCCTCACTACTCTCGCTGCCCCCGCCGTCCCTGTCCCCTCAATACCTTACCACCCCCGCCTTTCTGACCTCTCCCGCCACACCCACCACTCCTACCACCATCACCTCCGCCGCCCCCGCTACCCCAGCCGACCCCATCGTCCCCGCACTTTTCCCTTGAGGGAACAGCGGGGCACGTTTACTACATATGTAACAAGCCTCTGTGAAAACACCACATGGCCCGTTCGTAATGAGAATTATGGAAATTCTTCCATCTGCGCGGGGGTAGGAGCACGAGGCACACGACATTCAAAATAATGAAAACAAGGTCCCGTCCGCTTCATTTAAAATTCATATCGGCAGATTCAAATAAGATTCAAAACGGGGAGCGGAAAGCTCCACGGTCAGCCGGGGACGCGGTCGAGGGGACACAATGCGCTTTTTGAAGTTTGGGGATCATATAATTCCCAACATGGGCTTTGTTTTATTGTCAGCGTTACGTGTTACCTAGAGGGTTCACTTTCAATTGGAAATATCACTGAAAATAATTAAAGTATGCGGAACACAGAGTTAACTCAAAATGGGGTTGAATTTAGAAGGAAAATCCGGTCTCTCCAGTCAACTCAAATAAACCTAGAGTTCAAGTGAGTTTATATAAACTGTGAGGATATGAAGTAGGCTGATCATTTTCATCCATACATAGAATGTGTTTGCATTTGAGTATTTCCATTACAATGTTGGTGGTTACGTCCAACTTCTTCCTGTTGGATAACTGTGATTTGGCGTCAATTAGCAGGCGAAAGAATACTGTAACTGTAATAATTACATTAAAAGAGTTACTTATTAAGGAAAAAGTTATTTTCTTTTCAAATATCAATAGCAATGATTATTTATAAAAACCAAAACTAATTCATTATTCCAGAGAATACTGTTTAAAGTTGTTTTATCTCTTATTCTTTTAGCATTCACCTTCTGCAATAAAGAAATGCTGTAGATTAATGTACGGCGTTTAAAAGCCTGGGGCGTTGCCAAAGACAAAAGAAAATAACGTAAATCGGACGATGGTTTTCATACATTTACATCCTTTTGATGGGTCTTGGAGTAGTAGTTTCCTGGTCGTAACCCTTCCAGCCAAAATTTGAGCACCACAGTATGATCAACGTCAAGTATTTTGAAAATGTATGGCAGGGAGTTGCTGGCATAAATTGAATTTACGAACCCTGGGACCTCATAACGAACCACGTGTATCACATTTAATTCGAAAATGCTTATCCTATGTCAGCTACGTTGACTATTTGACCACTAAATAAGATATAAAAATATTTAATTTTGATTGAATACATTGCGAACTAATATTCAGAAAAAAATTGGAATTAAAAGTTGCGAAAAGGAAAAACAATGTTCATTATTTACTACAAGTTCAGATCTATACTACTTCATCAGAGCAAATACAAGTCTTTGAGTAGAATTGATATTTGTGAGTAAATGATATTTAGAAAAATGGTTTTTATTTTTTTTTAAATTTTTTTTTCAAATCAGTCGCTTTCCTTTACTATTTTGACAGCTATACTTGAACTAATGCTTTTATCACGTACCACTTAAAACAAATGGGGCTGTATATTCAAATTAATAACAACTTGAACTATTTAAAATTCAAAACCTGATTAAAAACCTACCAGTTTTCGCATATTTAAATCTAAATTTAATCGTACGCCTAGTCAATCAGCTATTCACCAAAAAATTGATAATTTTTGCTTTTTTGTTGTTAAATCTTGATGTTGCTCTGCTACATCGTACCGATAATATCTAAGCATTCACCATTTCAAAAAGCGACTAAGTTTACTTTGGAAACACGTGACTGTTTTTTGTTTTGCAACTATTACTATTACATTCCATACATAAATATAAACTAAGGCAAGAAATGGAAACCATATGCGTGAAAATTCACTTCTCAAACTATTATGATGTAAATTATCCATTGTGTTTGTTTCCAATAACTTTGTACTCGTAATAATTCTAAATACAAACTTCAGTCCGAACAGTTGAGAACAAATTTTGTTTAATCTCTTACGAGTATAGTGCATATTTCATGATGATACATAATAATAAAGTTTCAACAAATTGAGATCATCGGATGTCTCATCAAGGGTTGAGTCATCCGTTCGATTCGAGAATAAGGAAATAAAACAACACAGGTAAAGAAAAAAAACGACAACCGAGGTCAAAAAGATTGAGAACAAAACGTCCAGTATCAGTAATGTCTCCTCTGAACGAGAACCGTCTTCCTCCACAAGACGGCAATTGCTCGGAAGGCCCAGTTACGAAGCAAGGAGCAAAGTCTTCGTATCCTTCGGAAGGCGACTCTCTGATCCCTCTCTACCTCGCGCTTATCTCTCGGTGGTTAATCGCAGCCGTTTCCAGGGCAAATCCCACACGCGAACCCTCTTGCAGAGGAAGGCGACCGATATACTTCGGTGGCGCAGCTAATAGTCCTTTGATTATTTTCCTTTTAAGGTCCCGGTGATGCAGTGCCGTTCTTTTATCGTGTATGGTATCGTTACTGCAAGGACTACTGCACTTAGGATTAGAAACCTACGCTTCATGGGCCAAATGCGGCCCAAAGTACGAAGTGAATGAGAGGAAATACCTGGGGAGAAGTGCCTGGGGAGAAATACCCGAGTGAAATACCTGGGAGAAATGCCTGGGGGGAAATACCTGGGGAGACGTACCTGGGGAGAAATACCTTGGGAGAAATATCTCGGGAGAAATATCTGGGGAGAAATACCTGGGGAGAAATACCTGGGGAGAAGTACCTGGGGAGAATTGTCTGGGAAAATACTTGGAGGGAAATACCTGGGGGTAATATCGGAGGAATACCTGGGAGAATACCTGGTGGGGGAATCCCTTACAAGGCGACCTGTGGGTCAGGGCCTGATCTCACCATGCAGGAAAACCGCCACATCTCAGTATTAAACTATTCACTACATAAGGAAACTAAATGAAAATGGCAGTTGAAGTGCGCGGAAACATCAATCAATCAATTAGACAACTAGAAAAGAAAATGAAATTCAAGACTTATAAACGTAAATAATTATAATATAAATATAAATAATCGATATAATGATTAATTCGACTTCAATAAAACTAGCACTACAAGTAAGATTGTCCCTTCATCGTCGTTATGTCTAGAAACAATTGCAGTAGAATTAAGAGCTTTTATCAATGGATCAAATCTTGCCACTTACTTTACATTTATAGTGAAGTTAGAATTACAAAACTTTGATGTGGTAAATAACTGTAATAACAATACATGGTTTCGCGATTTTCGAAACGTATCTCTCACGAAAATGCTACACATATTTATGTAAAATCAAATAAAAATTGATAATGTATACAAAATACATTAATATTCAAAGTACGTATTTAATTAAAACTCATAAAAACAAACACGATTAGCATTAGATGTCATACTTCCGATGACAATTAAAACGTCCAGCGTGAGTGTCAACTATGTGTGTTGGATTTTAAATCTTTTATGCTTTATTATGTTGAAAGGGAGTGGCAGACTGTATTCTGAACGTTGCACTTTTTATAATGTAGTTGGAATATAGCATAATACACAGCAATATTCCGCAACAATTGAGTTAATTAAAATCAACCTTACTAGTACGCTTGGAGGGGGGCTCATGATTGCATTGCCATGTTCTTTTTTGCCTCGGCACTCAAAGGTGGTTATCCTCCAATTATTCCGCGATCTGCAACACTTTTCTGCATGTACTCTCTGAAAAACTGCATCCTCTTTTAGAGAGGGAAATTCCTCTAATTATCATTCTTCCACCGTTGAATTGCACCCGTTGTCTTGCGATGGAAGGAAGGCTGCAGACCCCTGGATTACGGTCTCCCGGCGTTAATTAGCGTTCTCGCCGCTGGAAGCGCCACCGCCATCGCGCAGCGACCGTCCTGCAAAGTTTTACGTTTCATTCATGGGTATTTTATGCATGGGGACCGCGACATGGGGGTGGGTATTCGATCCCAGAACACGCCGTTACCTGGTGGCTCACGGCGAGGTAATTTACTCTCGAGATCTTTATGAGTGGACGCTAAAACTCGGTCCTCCAACGACCGGCAATAGAAGTTGGTGCTAATAGTCTGCGGGTGTCGTCAAAGGAAATTATAGCTTGCGGTTCGTTTGTTTCCGAACGCCGTTCCACAAAAGAAATAACATTCCTTTTATGTTTATCTGTTTGCGAGACTGGGCTCTTAGCGCGAAGCAATAATGTAGAGAAATGAAGGTATTGTATAGTTATTTTTCTCCGACTGTAGTATCTTTCTCATCCCGATATCATTTCTAAAAGTAACATTATGATTTTTTTTAAATATCCTTGCCTGAATAGTGAAAATAAGTAAACTACCATCAACAAAATTTCATTTGAAGCTTCTTGTTAAGGCACAATTTCATATTAGTAACTCAATAAACTATACCAATCCACTCCATTTTTGACGAATATCCGCATCACTCGATCTAATTATTGATGCAAAATTACTACAAATTATAATTACTACTATGTGTTATTACAAAAGTATGATAACGCTTATACACAAAGAAGACTTTTAATAGATGTATTTTTGCGATAGAATACCTATCATATATTGTTCTGGACTCCAATAAATCTGTGCAAATAGAGAGAAAAACGAGTGACTGTTTTGTTTCAAGCAAAAAGTTATATACGCCACGATAAATGTGCCCTTAGATCTTCAATCGTTTGTCGAATAGGTGTAATTTTTAATATTATGTTTTTTTATGAGAATGTCTGTGTTTGTTACTTTTACCTTTCTTACTTCAATATTTTAGGCAGGCATTTAAATTATTATATTACCATGTTAACAATAATTTTGATTGTTATCCCGGTAATACAAAAATGTTCATGTCTGTCATAAAGAACATATCTGTCGAAAGGAAAAATTAAGAAGTAATTTTCAATATTATAATAGGCATTTGAATCTGCACTGAATCTTCAGTATCGACAGTACATGCACTGAATATTTAGTACAGATGTGTAATGTACTAAATCTTCAGTGTTGTGATTTTAGAAGGTATTATCTAATTTAAAACACAATTTCGTTAAATGATGTAGTTAAAATCCAATCACAATTTCAATAATTCTTAAGCGCAGCACGAACCCTGTCCGTTATCACTCCATCGCGACTTTCCTCTCTCATAAACCCTTATCTAATGCCTGATTACATTTTCATCGATACACACAGTTCGCATATAGAGAACCAAGTATCAGCGCAGTGAATATTGTGGTGTAAAAACAGATCGGATACTTGCAGTTAATAAGACAACTAAAAGTCAAACTATTCCCTTATTTATATAATATTTACCATGCAATTTTGGAAGAAAAAACCCAATCTTTACAGAAAATAGAGAATACTAATAGATCTACAAAAAACAAAAGCATATTTTCTCCCTCATAAGGCCAAAACTTCACGGTCACTATGATTAAAAGTCAAGACAGTCATGTTTGTCATAAAGAACATATCTGACGAAAGGAAAAATTAAGAAGTAATTTTCAATATTATAATACGCATTTGAATCTGCACTGAATCTTCAGTATGGTTGAACATCCAGGAGCCGACTTTGACAAAAAATAATATGAAAGAATTACGTCAGCAACACGTTGGGGAAAAGTAGAAGATACAGGTATAATGTCCAATTAATACAACTAGTAGCGCTACAACAGCATATACTTCCTCGCATTAATTCTAAATTTACGACATTCGAAAATTCAGCGAGTTCAACGAAAATGAGACCCACGCCATTCTCTTAAGCATCCCTTCTTCTATTCGTGGAAAAATTAAAGAAACAATTTTGAGCCTTTTTTGAGATTAAAGTGTTAATTATTTTTTAAATTGCAAAGTACACGAAATATACTCATATTTTCGAAAAATTGAATATCACTTTATTTAAAGCCCCGTCGTTACGGATCAGCTTTCATTAGGGAAATCATCTCTGTATTCAATATTATAGTTGTAGGAAGACGCACGCAAAAATTTTTCTTCTGCAATTTTCAAAAGAGCATAGGGTTTCAACGAACATGAGACCTACACCATTCTCTTAAGCCTCCTTTATGATATTCGAAGACAAAGCTTGACCCAAAAGGTTGGTCTCAATTTTAAGAAACTTTTTAAAGTGTTTTTGAGACCATGTAAATTAACCTCAAAAATCAAAATATCTATTTGAAACTCCTAAAGCCGTCACATCGATTTGGAAATAACAATTAAGAAGAAAATCGGCGGAACGATTTAAGCGCTAGCGTTGATCACAGACGGACTGACATTTTGCCATCAATCGACGGTATCAAGGACCCACAACACTTGGATACTGGCTACACTATGTGTTAGAGGAATTTCTATATTAACACCGCTATATATCCACTTTTTCGTGACCAAGGCTCGGCAATAAGAGTTTCTGCCAAAAATTCCCCTTTATTT
Organism: Gryllus longicercus; assembly: GCA_038098605.1. Lineage (NCBI taxonomy): Eukaryota > Metazoa > Arthropoda > Insecta > Orthoptera > Gryllidae > Gryllus > Gryllus longicercus. The sequence continues at coordinate 5,166,688 of JAZDUA010000020.1, forward strand.
CTTTTGATACGAAGTACCTTCCAGCGAGAAAGTAAAAATCAATTTTAAGCACAGAATTTATCATTCTCATTAATATATAACTAATTTGTCAATCATTAATAAACGCCTTCCATATATGGGGCAGCGCTGCCTTAATCAATTCAAAAAGTTCAAGAACATGATAGCACGAAAAATTATTAAAGCTCTTTGGTTCTTGCCAAACAAGCAAATTCAAACGGAACTACAACAACCCAGCCCATAAAACATTTTTCGTCATTATTCTTTATCCACCATCGTCTAACAATCAGAAATTAAGCTACATCGTGCAGGATCATCACGCACAAAATTCAACTTGCGACAAATTAAAAACTTAATTCACCCTACCCTACAATTATCCTCTCCTCTCTCAAAATTAAACCAATTTAAACAAAAATAATAAAGTATGAAAATAGTTTTTCTTATTCACATACGTGCTCAGATTCCTAAGATGTCCATTCCGATCAAAAATATCATCAAGAGGCTATGATATGTAATTTCTAGTGTTAAGAAACTCGAAAGACAACTATTCCGAATGAGATGTAAACTTCAAAAATATAAAATACGAGCTACATAATAAAATATAGGTTCAAGACGCTATTAATAGCTGAAATTATAAAATTTTCTCCAGAGTTGAGGGTAATATCCAGGGCCAAAGGTTTCATAATGTGAGCCAGGCTGCGAGAGAAGCAGTTGAACACTTAACACTAGCGGCGTGAACTACCCTACTCCCTGAAGTGCGGGAGTCCTGCAACAGGGCGATTAAATATCCAAAGCTATCGAGCGACGACGGATCGCTCAGATGGCTTTGCATTGCGAATGGCAGCAAGGGGACCTCGGGCTGCGGAGGACGCACAGCTTCGAGAGCAAGGTGCGGGTGGGGAGGTGAATATTGAGATGAGGTGGAGGTTGGGGCAAGGTGGTGGTGACAGTGAGGTAGAGAGATCGACGTGGAATGGAGAGTGAGTTGAGGTGTTAGCAAGGTGCAGGAGAAGGCGATTTTGAGATGAGGCAAGGTGAAAGTGATAGTGAGGTAGAGAGATCGACGAGAATGTGAGAGTGAGATGGAATGTGAACAAGTTGCAGGCGAAGGCGATTTTGAGATGAGTTTGACAATTTGCGTATGGGGATCAGCACCTGATAAAAATGTGGACGTAAACATGAAATTATCTATTTACGTTCCTCTGTCTTCTTTCATAAGTTATGTAAAAGAAGGAATGAAAGTTTACCATATACACAAAACCCAGAAAATGTGGTACTGTTGATTACGATATTACCCCTATGTGCGCACTAAACAGCTAAGGCGCATTATGTTCCATTTGTAGCTTACGCTATGCAGAAATCTATAGGCGCACAAGCAATCCCCATCACCAGTTACGCAACAGCACACAAAATAATCGTGCATCTTTCGAATGCAGTGCACCATTAGCCTTCAAAACCCAGTTCTGGGATTCCAGAAGTGGTTCTGGGTTAATTATCAGATTGGGCATTCCAAATAAAAACATTTTGGACCTCACACTTTTTAGGTTCAATTCTTCTTGGTACCAGCTCTTTAGGTGATCTGAAGCATGCAGAATCTTGAAATGTTTGTTGACTGATTGTTAGTCATACCGGGCGCGTCAACTATTGGTGTCATTAGTCCCGTAAGTGTAGTGAATGTTTTGCCCTGGTGGTGGTGGTGGTGGTGGTGGTGGTGGTGGTGGTGGTGGTGGTGGTGGTGGTGGTGGAGGAGGAAGAGGAAGAGGAAGAGGAAGAGGAAGAGGAGGAGGAGGAGGAGGAGGAGGAGGAGGACGAGGACGAGGAGGACGAGGAGGACGAGGAGGACGAGGAGGACGAGGAGGACGAGGAGGACGGGGAGGACGGGGAGGAGGAGGAAGAGGAGGAGGAGGAGGAGGATGTGCTGGTGGTGGTCTTCCCCCGGTGTATGGCGAGATCCGGCGCCAACCTACCGTCGGCTAGCGGGGTGCTCTCAACCAGGTATCTCCTACCAGCGAAGCACCGTCCCAGCCGGGACAAGCTCCTTACTCTCCCCCACTTACCTCAGCCGCGGTAAGCTCCCGGCCAGTCTCCCGGCATGTGTGATGGTGTAGTGGATGTTAGAGTGTGTGTGTGTGTGTGTGTGTAAGGGATGAGGATGGGACAAGGAAGAGGTAGGAAAGATCGCGTGCAGTACGTGGCCCGCTCAGGCATTCGCCAGATTTTGATGGGAGAAACCATGGAAAACTACCGATCAGAGCGACCGGCCGCTAGAATTCTCCCCCAGACAGCGTCTGAATTTGACCTAGTTGACATGGTAGTGTCGAAAATTCGGCGATCGTCGGCATTCGAACCTAGGACCACCAAGTCAGAGTGACTACAGTGACATCGGTTAATGCCCTGAGACATCTCTCCCGGCTTGAAATCTATGTTAATTAAATCAACTGTTGTAATGAAATTTCATATCTCGAGCTCTAGTTATTCTTTTTGTTAATAAACGCTTAACAAGATCAGAACATTTTCCAACCATGCATGCACGACCTAACCGTGGTTGAAAAAGATGAGTGAGCTACTCCGGCGTATTTTGCTCGTTCTGCGCAGCACCAGTTTGCTTCACGTACCACGTAACCACAGCAACGGTGATCAACCAAAAACAACACTAAAAAGATGTACGAGATGCAATATTTAAAAGAAATATTTCTTATATCTGTTTCATTGACTTGTAACATGATAATTTTGGTATCTGATAGCATTGCAAATTCCCCCAAACATTGTGACGCAAACTGGTGCCTGAAGCTCAATGGTTGAAGTCGGCCACGACACCCAATAGCTCTCCTGTCTTTTTCCATCATGGATCTAAAGCAGAGTTTTCGTTGTGGTGGGTTCAATTGTGAAGCTTGTTTCCCTCCATTTTTAAAACCACGATTTACAACGTTCAATTTGCTCTCACGGTTGCAACTAGTATTTTCGTTATTCATTTTGTAGTTCTTTTTCAAATGTTCGGTTGATCCTTGAACCTGCGAATGGTATATTAAACCGCCTTTGTCCGCTCCGCCACTCACGACATCCCACGCGACCCTCGCCCGCACGCGCTGGAACGGGGCCCAATGATGCCGCGGTCGACCTTCGGGGGCAACAGTTTGCGGTTTGGTACTCCGCGAAATTGCATGGGGCTGTTGCGGTTTCCGCATGCAGATTAGTTTAAATTTTAATGAATTAGGTTATATAATCGCAAATAGAGTCGCACACGCGCATCTGGGTACTCGGGCTTGCTCGTGTGCTCCGGTTACAGAACCGGTTCCAGCCACGGATTTTATTTTTAGGGCCCACCCCCGCCGTTCGCCTCCTTGCAGGGGAAAGATTTCCGCGATTCGCGAGGGGGCGGGGAGAGGCGAGGGGCGGCAGCGCGTTTCTTGTCAATTTGCGCGATTGCGGGTGCGTTTACTGCGGCCGTTTGGCGAACGAGCACAATTGGCATTGAATCCTGCGGGCTCGTACCGCGCGCGCTGTGGGCGCTGCATGCGTGCGTGTACGGAGGCAGGCACGTGTTGTAGAGGGAGAGTGAGGGCTGGCTGGTGAATGGTGGAGCAGTGCGGGTAAGTGGGCTGCAGAGGGGGGAGGAGAGAGTGGCCAGCTCGAGGGTGGGAGAGCATGTGGGGGGGATGAGGGCGGGTTAACGGTAGTCGGGCGCGGGCAGACGGAAGGCAGACGGAGGTAAGTAGGTGATTGGGCGGTAGGAAATCGGGCGGGAGGTATGTGGGCGGTTTGGCTGACAAGAGGTGGGTGTATTAGAGGTGGGTGACCGAAAAGTAGGTGGGTGGACGGAAAGTGTGTGGGGGTGGGTACAGGGCGGTGTACGGGTGGGTATGGGGATGGTGGGTGGGGGTTTTGGGGGCGCTTAGGCAGATTGAAGGTGGAACGGAAGGAAGGCGGGAGGTGGGCGTGAGGGGGCGGGTGGGCGTGCAGGCAGGCGGGCGGGTGTGCGTACGGTTTTATCGGGCACTGCGTCGCGGGGGTGGGCTTGCGTTGAGACCGCATCGGGTCCCTTGGAATGGTGCCCGTTTGGAAACAAGGCTTACTACTCGCGCCTGGCGACCGTCATTGCGTTGGCGGTGGGGCTGTAATACCGCCTTCGCCGCCGCCACTGTCGGGTTTCCGCAACCGCAGGGAAATTTCTGGGCCGAACGTCTTTCTCTCGCGAAGTCGTATTATTCCAGAATTTTAAATTAAATTCCTCGGGATGCAATTACGCTCGGCGTAAAGTAGAGCTGCGGGGCGTAAATTACTTAACTACTGATCCAACTGCGTTTACCGAACTACTACTTGCGCATTTGAATTGCTCTTGGGAAAAGATAGGAAAGGAAACTTCGCTATTGCATTCCTCTTTCGCTCTTTTGCGTTCTCGCCTTGAATAACGACACTGGGAATGGTGTATTTCTTTCATGATTATCATTTTAATTGCAAATAATGCTTATTACTAAATAATGGAAAGAGAATTGCCTCAACTAAGAAAGTAATTTCCTCTAGTAACAGTTCAGAGTTGAGATAGCACAGGCAACATTCCTAAAAACTAGAGGTGTATACATGGTGTTCAGATGATTGTATTTACAATTGGTAGTTAATAATAAAATATATTAAATTCACTTTAGCCGAGAAGTAACTGCTTCAAAATTCAAATGTACCATTCCCTTAAAGGTACAAAAACGGTCAAAATGTTCACTTCCTATTTTTACAATTATTACATGCCATTAGACGCAATATTTACATTAGGAAATGTATCCTTACAACTTCAACATGTCACATTTCGTCAAAGCGAAGCCGTTATGAAAGTTGAAGTTAGAACTATCTAATCAAATATAAAGCACTACTAACCGTAATATAGGAAATGTAAAAATAGAAACAGAAATGCAGAGTTCAAGTATCCCAGTAGACCAATAAAAAACTAAAAGTACCTAGATAAGCAATAAAGATGAAATAAATGTAAAAGTATCCCACCAAAAAACATATTATAAAAGAAGAAAAGTGTGTAATATACCAGCTGAGCGGCAATGGCTGCAATTCTACCTCTATTGGATACAGGGGCGGGAATTTTCTAACAGAGTTAGTACACATTCGTGCATTCGAACGGGACAACTCTACTTTTGTCATCTCCTTTAAAATTCACACTGTTTTCATCCTTGTACCACTTTTAATTATCTCAATTGTTTACCTCCCTCATCTTTACAGAACACGTCACCCAGTGAACAGAATGGCTCAGGCACCAGTGCACACGCATCGGAGCTTCCAAGTATTACGTATATATTAGTCAGCTTAGTGTAGTATTGTATTGTAATGAAGTATTATTATGTTTCAGTGTCGCAATTATTGTAATGTGTTACATATTATTTCTTTTTTATGCTTTTGTGCCTATTGTACAATTTTATCACGTTTTTCTTTAATTTACTTTTAGGTAACACTGATGATGAGGATAAATCTTCTGGAAATTATTTTTAATATTACAATGTGAATAACACTAGTAAATAAATAACAAATTTTGAACGATATCTTATGTTGTCTTTCTCCACTTTAAACAGTATTTGAAAATATTTAATCCTAAGAACTTTTTTCAAAAACATTAGAAACTGAACGTGAGGTTTCAAGGAGAAATATAAACGTGTAGTACATTTGAATTCATGAATTTTGTGAGAGAACTCGCTTAATTTTTGTTACTAATTTTATCATGTAATGTTAAAATGATGTATCTCATTTAAGACAACCTTAAAAGTATACAACCATACGCACACACAATTTTCTGAGCACTATTTTTATCCTTAGAAATATAAACATTGCTTTCACATTATATTTAAGTCCATTTTTAGCTCTATTCAGAATGTTATTGATGAGATATGTCTCTGGATCTCAAATATCAAAACTAGTATTTCATGTTCAATGACGGTGATTGACATCAATCACAATTAAATTCTCTAATTATTTAGCTTTACCCGAAAATCACAATGATACTGTTCGTGGATTTCACATCCTCAGTTTTCGATAACAGGGAAGTTGTTGCACGATTGTCAACATGTCGATCATACGAACATGAAATCATGTATTTACTTTCACATCAAGCACCGTTTTTCTGTGAATTAATCATTGCAATTGGGGATTATCCTGTCATTTTCAGCACGTGCTACTACACATTGGTGGCAACCGTTGATAACTTCTCTCCTAAAATGAATGATCCGTATAAGCATAGAGGCTCTAACATTTTTTATTCCCTTGCAACATTTTAACATAACACTTCATTTATATTCATACGGTAAATGAAACCTAGCATACTTCTATTTCCAGTTGTATTAATACTATTATATATTTTCTTAATATTTTCACCAATTATACTTAAGTTTTAATGTGGCGAAAGAACATAACAAATGAGCAAACGTAGAGAGAAAACGGCTAGTAGTGGGATTTTTCTGGGCAGGCGCCCCGTTGGTAGAACAATTGATATGTGCTAACCAGTACAGTGGCGCTGGCGAGAGGTCGGGCGTCGTCAGCAAAGCGACCGCTTGGCGCGTCATCCAGCAGCGGGCGGGCGGCGCCTGGCGAGCCGCGCACGCGTGCCCGATTGGCTCAATTTCCGGCACGCGCCGCCGCCACCGACCCTGCCACCCGCACGCCCCACACTCGCCATCGCAGCCACTGCCACCCCGCTGCCGCCTCCCTTTCAACCCCCAGCTATCCCTTCGCGAACGCCACCCGCCAACGCCACCCGCCAACGCCACCTGCCAACGCCCCACGCCAACGCCCGTCGCCAACGCCCCACGCCAACGCCCCACACCAATGCCCCACGCCAACGCCCCACGCCAACGCCCCACGCCAACGCCCCACGCCAACGCCCCACGCCAACGCCCCACGCCAACGCCCCACGCCAACGCCCCACGCCAACGTCACTCACCCCCCCACGCCTCAGCCAAGGCCCCCTACCAACGCCCCCCGCCAACGCCCCCCGCCAACGCCCCCCGCCAACGCCCCCCGCCAACGCCCCCCGCCAACGCCCCACGCCAACGCCCCACGCCAACGCAATCACCAGCGCCCCCGCCAACTTCCCCCGCTAACGCCCCCCGCTAACGCCCCCCGCTAACGCCCCCCGCTAACGCCCCCCGCTAACGCCCCTCGCTAACGCCCCCCGCTAACGCCCCCCGCTAACGCCCCCCGCTAACGCCCCCCGCTAACGCCCCCCGCTAACGCCCCCCGCTAACGCCCCCCGCTAACGCCCCGCGCCAACGTCCCTCACCATGCTCCCGCCAAAGCGCTCACCAACGCCCGGCCCAGACCCCCCCCCCCCCCCAACGCCTTCAACAAACTCTTCCAGCTAAGTCTCCCACTCTCGTCAATCCCTACGTCGCCCTCTTCATTTTCTCACCCCACCCCCCCATGCAATACTTCAGCCATCGCCCCGCTATCACCCTGCCATCTTCTCAACACATTTCTCTCGCCATAGCCCTCCACTTCACACCTCCTTTGGAACTGATTTTCACCCTTTTTTCGCGAAAGATTTGGTGAGTCGTAGCTACCCCGCGGGTGCGCACAGCGATTTCACTGTGTCGGCAGAGCTGCCTTTCGCTTGCGCGCGTTCGCTAAAACTCCCTAAATCGTTCGTCAAAAAGAATCATGCAAATCGTCTCTACCGCCTCAGACGTCTCTGTGCCCATGCGCATATTCCCTAACACCCCGGAAATAATTCGTCAAAAGTAAACGTAAAAATCGGGTCTTAGGGTACGCCCCACACTCGCCTCACGCTAACTCTCCCCTTACTCATTAATCCTTCACTTGGGCTTCATTTATCCTACGTGCGAACCAACACAGTCATTGCACCCACTGCCACTTCTCGCACCATTCCCCTTCCCACTCTCACACTACCTTAATCGCTGACCCCGTCCCCGACCTCATCCCCGCCACTGAGCCCAACTACCCTTACCCGAAAGCCGCGAATTCACTCCTACTGATTAAAGTTTCCAGGCACTTCCACTGCTATGGTCATAATTCCCGTTAATGAATTGGATGTTTCCCCCAGGAAAGTGGCGGTGTTCCTCCTCGACTGGATGGTGAGAACCGGCAACAACGTACATGTCAGCTTGGGGAGTATTCCTCCTTAAGGTATCCCTGCGAGGCACCGCCCCATCCTGAACAATCTATGAGCTCCCTGTATGTGTGGTAGTGTCGTTCATGCAAGTATAAGTGTATGTGTGTGTGACAAAGAGGAGAGGACAGGACAAGGCAGAGGAAGGAAAGCTCGTTTGTTATAATACCGCTCTAGTATTCGCCTGGAATATACCGGAGAAACCACGCAAAAACTAGCGACCAGAGCAGCCGGCCACATCCCCTCCGACCACGTCGCGTCGCCGCCTCTCCATCACCATCTGCCTCCACACTCTCCGCAGACCTATACCACCGCACCGTGCACCACCGCAACCCACACGGTCACCACCGCCGCCCTCCGGGCCGGCGCCCGGCCCCCGCGTGGCTCCGCCCACCCGCCCGCCTCGCTCGTTACCCGCCCGCGTCTGCTGTTTGTGCGCTTCGCTGATCCGCTGGTGGCTGCGCCGCGGCGGCTTTTCGGCTGGCGGTGCACGAGCGCGGATCACTCGGGCATTATGGCCGCCCGCCGCCGGGCGCTGGCGAGCAAATAGAAACCGCTGGGCTTTAGCAGCTAAGATAACATTACGAGAATCCGAAAGTTTACGGAATCAGAAAAATGATCATAAAGTGAGAAGGGCTGGTGTTCAAATGTTCACGTTTCAGGCGTTTGCAATGTGGTTTAACGTGACTTTCATTATTTTAGGAGTTTTATTACGACTGTGATGCGTGTACTGTTTCGTAATGTAAATGACAGAAGTGAGATCATTTTAGCATTATTCTACTAAAACTTTTCAGTAAATTATTACTTAAATGCCTTTCATACATGATTTTTTTTTAAATTGAAGTAATTATAGCATCCCGACATTTCTACTTATTATTTTCAATTGTTTAAACCTCGAGTGGTAAAGGCGGTTAAAATGTTATTACAGATATATAGCTAACAGACAAATATTTTTTTACGTTTGATCCAAAGCAAGTATATACAAACAAGTTTTGTAATATAAATTGTAAGTATATTGGCAGGCACATTCGTATTTCACCGTTAGGGTTCAGGTTCAATCCTCGGTCAAACTACAAAGTGGTTGTGGTTGACAAAAGCGAGCACTTGTCAGGTAGTCATCCGTTTAAATTTCCTCTTGTTCTACTATTTCTCCATTATGTACTTCATCATCAATATCGTTGTCATCGACTATTAGAATATCACTTATAGAACTCAATGACCTCAGCAGTTGTTGAAACAAAATAAACATTTAAATAAAATACAAAGTAACCCAGCAAACAAGAATCGGAAAAGGCCGTTTTCTTCATAATATATTCTGATACAAAACCATTTATTTAACTATTGTGTTGCAAAATATCTTCCTATTTTCACAGATTTCACATTTCTTTCGAAACACGCCAACTATAAATTCACAAAACTTTTGTTTGGTAATATTCGTTGATGGTTGTTTCGTTTGGTAGTGGTAATATTCGTTTTTCATACCTCAGAAATGTGTACTTAAAAAATTTATTGAAGGAAAATTATGGATTACCATGGAGTTTGAAAAGGATTGAGTGAGTAAAGCTCGTACTAATAAAACCTACTGACTAAAGGTAGTAAAACCTGCTGACAAGAACTCAACTTTAGGGCACCTCGTAGTTTCGACCCCTCAACTCCAAGATCAGAAAACGTCACAACTTTTTGAATCCCAAACAGATCGTGTTATCGCCACTGAGTCACATTCAATTTACAGAAAGGCCTACATGAATCCCACGTTGCTCTGGTCGCCGCTTGTAAGAAAATGCCCGTTAAAACTTCGCCTCTTCCCTCACGAGCCCTTTTTCGTAGCATTGGGCCATTCCGCTCACATCCCTCCTCACAACTTGTTTGCGCCGGCAGATCACAAGCCAGAACACCAAAGGACAAGGGGGATTGATCAACAATCTTTCCCTTTTTCGTCTTTTTATGGATTTTTCACTAAAAATAACAGTTTATCCGGGAGCGCAAGAGATAAACACGTAAAGAAAAAGAAAGAAGGCGCGTCGCGCGAGTTTTGCGTGGGTGGAGAGGGAAACGAAAACTTTTCCCGCCGGCTCCCATTGTCGATTCCCTTTAATCTCCTATCAAAATCGAAAATCTCTAGCTCCGGCTGCGAACTTCCAGATAGTTTATATGGCTCGGAGCGAGGGAGGGGAGGGGGAAGAGTCCACGTGGCCGTTATGAGGAGGGGAGGAAGAGCAAAGCGCCATGATCCGAATAGGCAGAGCCACCTTCATCAATGGATGCGCTAAGCCCCAGGATTAGGGATTGAGAATCCGAAGATTCGGAATTTTTTTTAGAATCTTCTTAAAAAACATTAAAAATAAGTTTAATATTACCAACATTTTTACTACAAAAAATAATCGAGTAGTTGTTTCAACAGACCACAAACGTTTATATTTTTATATTATTTTTATTATTGCCAATGTTGAATGTATAACTAACTCACTTGTCCAAAAGGAAGTAATCTTAAATATAATATATCTGGAGGTTTAAGAATAATTACATGTGTATCAAATTTTATTGTCAAAGAGTTTGTTATCCTCAAATTTTGGAGTTCTTACGTTAGACATCTGTGTTATTGACTTACAACTTTATTTTCTTAAAATTATTTTGTTTGAATTGTTTATTGCGAAACATAGTTAATGTGCTTTTAACCCCTTACAGAAAGTATTAATTTTGCTACTGTGAATTAAGACTGTCGGGTGAACAAAAACAAAACAAAATACGATTTGCAACGCAAAGAAAATTATTTTGCGTAACTAATTAACAATTAAATAGTTCTAAGTGGTGACATTGTTGATTTTGTGGTAATCGATTGTTGTAGTGCCAGTTTAAGAGAAGTTTGACCTTTTTTGTGTACAGGTTTTAGATCTCTAAGATTAAGGTACAATAAATACTAGTATATAATATGGGTTATAGTGGTATAAATGTTAATAACAAATAAATATTTTATAAGAATATAAAAACAGGACTACATAAATTGCAATAAAATACATACTGTCTTCGTATATAAGAGCGGTAAACTCCGACACCGTGTGACTGAATGTCTATGAAAGTTGGCACAACTACCTGTTTTTTTACCCAGAAGGTTTATGAGCTATTAATTTTGTTGTAACTCCACTAGATGGCGCTGCAGTACAACATTGCGCTCCATTGTAATTCAATTTCCTTTCAAACTGTTCTCCACCTAGGCTTCATTGTTGCTGAAGGTTGTCGCATTACGCAGGGCGAGTCTGAGGTCAGGATAGCGGAACGCGTCAGTAAGAGAGAGAGAGAGAGACAGAGAGAGAAACAGAGAGGGAAAATAGAGACAGAAAGAGATAGAGAGAGACAGAGAAAGACACACACAGAAAGACAGAGGAGGAGTGAGGCAGACAGAGAGACAGACAGATAGAGAAAGATGGAGAGAAACAGAGACAGAGGCAGAGAGAGGCAGATAGAGTGACAGATGCAGAGAGACAGGGGCAGAGACAGACAGAAGCAGACAGAAACAGACGGAGGCAGAGAGAAAGACAGAGGCAGACAGAGACAGATAGAGAGAAACAAACTGAGAGAAACAGACATACACACAGAGATAGATATGCAAAAAGGGACAGAGAGATAGATAGAAATAAACAGAGATAAAGAGACACAGAGAGAGAGAGAGAGACACAGAGAGGCACGCATAGCCTAAAAGAGACACAAAAAGACATGGAGAGACGGTAAAAGGAAGAGTCATGGACAGAGAGACGGAGACAGAGAGAGACAGACAGTCAGACGGACTGAGACAGGGGCAGAGATGGAGAGAGAGAGAGAGACTCGAAGAGAGAAAAGGAAAGGAAAGAAGAAAGAGGGAGATGAAGGGCAGAACGTCTGTCGTATTCCGCTAGTTATAAATTCAATTTCAACCTCTATATAAAATTTGTTCCATTAAAAAGGTTTACTCAAAATATTAAAAATTTGCTTTAATTTATTATTCATTAGCCTCCTAAAAAACTTTTACTAACTCAAATAAACATACGTGTTTAAAAATTGTAACATCTCTGGTTACGAGAGTTCAGTATAAATGTTGTCTAAACGCAAATATCACAATTGAATGGATGACTGGAAAAACAGTACTAGTCCAGAAAGTTGATTCTGAGATAATTTAAATGACAACTTTTGATGAAATGCGATAAAAATTGTTGATATTGAAACAATATTCGTATTTCAGGAAGGTTGTACCAAGACATGCGAAAATGTTCTGAGAAATAATTGCGATAAAAACGTAATTACTAATGTGTTATAATTTTTAAAAAAACTGTGAACTTATACTGTTCTTCCACTTACCCATTCAATTCTTTAACAAGATTTAAAGAAGGTGCTGCAGCAAAATCAATGTAGCACAATATTATCATAAGTTGCAACAGTTGCAAAATTTCAAAAAACAAATACTAGAATGACTGTGGGTTTTCTGGTCTTCACATGATTTTACTATAACCTGATTGTGAGAATTTTAAATAATAAAACCAGCGTGAATGAAAATCATAGCAACATTACATTTAATACATTAAATATACAGAAGTCCAATCAACATAATTGTAACTGAACACATTTTAAAAGGAAAAGCTTTGAATACTAGAATAGAAGCATAAAAGCATGCACGGCGTAAAATAATTTCCAATAGAAGGGAAGTTCTGAAGAAAAAAACCTTTCCTTAAAACTTAATTTTAACAACCATTTCAATTTATTAACAAGTAATCTCGTCTTGATCAATTTGGCTTGAAATTCTACTCGTACGTGTGTTCAGTATGCAACGCGTTCAGCAGAGCAGTGAAGAAAGGACACCTTTAGTGTGTGAAACATAATGATACCATAACCTGTAATTCAAGTTGCTTGCTTCCAAAACACTACATGGAGTGTCGGCGCCACGTTGCAGGTGCTTACAAACACTGAAGCAAGTCTCACGTTGCCCACACCGCAAATGTGAGTGCATGACATGGCAGTTTACGGTGCACTTAGAAGGTCAGTCGCTATTAAAAAAGGGTACGCTTCAAGCATTTCGTCTACATAAGAAAGCTTTATTAATTTAAAATAAGCGTAATACTTTCTAGACATCTTACCAACTCAACAGTAAACACCGAAACGATACAAAAATTGAGACATCCGCATCCTATCCAATTTGTCTCTTCCGGTTCACATTTCCATCGTTGCTCATTCAAACACAGTACTCCGCCAACTCCGCCCATCGAAGACGAAGGTTCTCCAGCACAAAAAGAGCATCGAGGCAGTTCTCGCACGAGCTATCACTTCCCCTCCGCCCCCACGCCGCATCAAGTTTTGTGCGGCGTCTTTTGGAGGCTCCGGCCGGGTGACGCAGCGACCCGCCCGCAGGAGGCGAAGGCGCCCGGGGTGTTTATCTGGCGCGGACAAGCGGTGCAGAACCCTGCTAATGGACGGGAACAAGGGCCCGTCCTCGCTGCTGGTGTTGATCAAAGCTCGCCAAGATTCTACTTGCGCTTTTAGCGGCGTCGCTCGGCCCGGCGGAGAGGGCGGGGCGAGGGCGGGGCGCGGGCGGAGGACGAAGACTGAGGAGTGGGCGGGGCACCCGGTGAGGACCGGCTAAGGAGTCTCCAGAGCAGAGCGAGTCTCTGCAGAAGATGCGGGGGAGGGGGACGAGCGATTAGGCACCGAAGTGGAAGGAGGGGAAGGTGTTCAAGGAGCGGAGAGGAAGAAGCACGTGGCGGAATGATGGGGGCGAGCTGGAAGGGGAAAGCCTAATTGCACGAAGCGATCAAAAAGAACGTGAAGAACGTAATGACTAGACGGATTATTAAAAAATAGAACGAAATATGTCAAATTTATTATGTCAAATAAGTAAACAAAAAGACTAGCAGGAAAATAAGATGAAAGGGGAACGTATAATGCATCTCGAAGACGTACAAGATTGAATAAAAGAGAAGAAAAAGGTTATACAAAGTTGGAAACCAGTTTGTAAAAAATTTGTGAGATTTTCGGTGAGGTCAGGTACTCAGCGTGGTCGAGCAACGAGTCTGCAGAACATTGGGAGCCCTGGTAGATACTGTGGAAGGAAGTGATTGGACGCCAGAGAGGATGAGAATGGGAGGGCGGGGAGGGGAGGCGAGTGAGAACCAGAGAGGAAGCGGCATGCGGTAGAATAATCAACTTATTAATTAGATTGTATTCAATTGACGGTGGAGAAGAATGTAGGGGACGAAATACGGAAAAAGAATATGAAACACGAGATCGTGGATTGTGGAATTTAAATAATAAAAAAGTCTCAAAATGAAAATGCAAACAAAAGAGAAATATGAACGGAGAATTAATTATTGCAATAGAATCGAGGTGTAATTTTTTGCGGAAATAATAATAACCGAGAAAGATGAATGGTATGAGAGAATCTATGGGTAGGATGACCGAAAAGTAAGCAGTAGTGTTCAAGGACCCTTGAACTGCTTATGTACCTCTGAAAAACACAATAGTGCAAGTATCATATTGGATGAGTCTTTGTGAACCTAATAAAAACCAATGAGGTAGAGGATAAAGAATATGAAGAAGAAAGGCAGAAAACGAGATAAAACCAGAAATTGTAAAAGGGAAAGTTACAATGTGAGGAAAAGTATATTTAATAAACTGCGAACGTGAACTGTATACACAGAACGCACTTCAATAGTAGGAATGAACTGCATTCCGAAACTTTTCTTCTTCTTAGTATTATTACTCAAACACATTTTTTAACGTACCTGGCACCCCTTAGATATCTACAATTCAATTAAGTTATCCAGAAAACATTTAATCCACAAGAATAACATCCTGGTGTTTATCGTATACGCCTTGTTTAAAAACGACACAACATCGGCTGCTCTTATTGTCCGCCATCTTGCCCCCCCCCGTCCCTAAAAAGGGCGTTCGAAGAGCTGTATGTGAAAATTATGAGATCTATCCTCAATACGTTGCACACACTTACTCTCTTACACCGTGCCCAGTCGGCACTTCGATCCATCGATCTTGCCACAGCTCAGTGAGTTTGGCTCGCTGAATTACGCTCTTCAAATGTGTGCCGTCGAAGAAAACCATGCACTATCTCGAAATAGGTGAACGGTCTCAAAATTGTTGCGTATTTTTCAAAGGCAGAAATATACTCTGTATCTTGTTCAAGGAATGTGATGAAGGCAACCATAAACTGTAAAAATGCTCTTATTATCGGTTTAATAACGCTCTATTCTCCCGTGAAGAAATTATTCAGTTTCCACACATCTCGCCGTCTTCGGAGCCGTAATTTCAAGTTTACGAGTCGATGCGTATACATTGTAAAGCACATAAAAGACCTATACATTTCAAGATCGCTCGTAAAGAAATAGTTTGATATGTGAAGCACATATTTAGTATCTTTCATAAGAGATTGTGGTTTGTAAACAATGTTTTATTTTCCATTTATGTTATACAATGTATTATTTTGATACAGACCATTTAATCTCTAAAGCTTCAATATGTTTCACCGAATACGAATATATTTCTCCATCCTTGTTTTGTAGAACTTTTTTTGAAGACAATTATGAAATTCGACTATAAATCACATAAAAGATCTCAGAATGATCGTATTACAATGTGAGCGTGAATATTTTATAACGTGCTTGGTCATTACAATATTTCTTTAAGCAGCATTGAGTTCTCGAAAAAAATCAGAAAAAAATTTAAAAAACAATTAAATTTAAAAAAATTAAAAATCAGAACTTTCGCCGTTCATTGTCCATTGTAGTCAGTAGAATGCGAAACGTAGGTACAAAAAATACTCCACACACATACACACACGTTGTAAAGTTGTTTTACTTCCTCGCGCTTAAGAAGGAACTTCTTTAGAAGAAAAGAGAATATAACTTCCTCTTCTTTGTTAAGAAGAGAAAGGTATATTATGCTGCGCGAAAAAACAGCGAATTTTCGACAGAAAAGTTTTATTACAGAGCCTTGGGAACGAAAAAGTGGATAAAACGAGTTGTTAGATTTAGGGGGAAAGTCCTCTTACAGGTGATGTAGCCTGAATCCATGTTTTGTGGGTCGCCAATACCAAGAAGTCGATTGACGGGAAAACGTCCGCCCGTCCGCATACGTCCATCCGTCCGTCCTTGAAATAGGTCTAAACTGCTCAGCCTATTCTCTCCAAAATTGATATTCCCCGAACAATCTGGCTGATGTGGATCATTTTTAGGGTTCTTTACATGAAGCCTTTGGGACATTTTCAAAATTTTCAAAAAAATGGCCCCATCTATTTTGATTAAATGTTGTTGGTGAGTAGTCTGAAGGACGTTTCAGAGAATTGCGTAGGTCTAATTGGTAGGTGGTTGGTTGGTTGGTTGGTTGGTTAAAAACCCTGATTTTTAGGAAATTGAAGAAATTCAAAACTTTTCCGGAGTCTTCCAACAACTACAATTATGAAGATGCATTTTTTCTTAATGAAATGAGTTCATAAAAAAGATATTTTTAAATAAGACCTTGTTGAATTTTTTTAAATATGAATATTTTTGGAGTTATTCGCCCTTTCTGAAAATCTTGCGCTTCTTGATCTGAATTCTACATTCGTATATTTTTTTTAAAATATCAAAAGAATACATCAAAATACAGCTGATACCGTGTAATTCAGTGCATTTAACTTTATTTGTACAAAATGTTTACAAAACAAAATTAGATGCTTTTTTTTAATCTTGTTTATAACATTGACTTTATTTCACGCAAAGTTACGTGAAAACTACTCTCTCATATTTTGAAGAAAGTGTACATGACCTCACTTAGATATTTAATTTTAAAGGACCGATTTGAGTCGGCGAAAAATCTATCTTTAATATTGTAGTTTTAGAAAGGGGGCGAAACATGTTGAATTTTCCAAAATTCCGAGAATTCGACAAAAACCTTACCTGTACCATTTGTATAAGCATACATGCCTCTCTCCAAAAATTTGGAGCCGTCTCTGAGAAAAGTGAGACTTCATGTAAAATGCATCCAAAAATTAATATATCCCTTTCAAATTTTAGGTCCCGTGGCATCAGCCAAATCGAACGTAGTCAGACGGACAGACATTTTTCTGTAAATCGATTTGTCAGTCTCAAAGACCCACAAAACGTGGATTATGACTACATAACATGTTATAGGAAGTAATTTACTACAAGAACAAGAATTATTCAATTTTTCGGTATCGGGGACCTACAATACGAATTTTGCTCCCTAAAAATCAGAGTTTTTCTCAACTTTTCTTTATTCTGTATGTTCAGAACTTCCGCCATTCTACGTATTTTGAGAAAGTAAAAATTATTAAAACTCGCACTTTCAGTTCTCTAACTCTACGGTCCGAATAACCTCCTTCCTCTACCGAACAAACAAAATGCGACGCCACGAATACTCCGAAGTCAGGTGTACACTGAAGTGCACTTCCTTTGATACTGGCCGAATGCGCTGCCGTTTGATGAACTCCAAGTTACTTTAGAAGGTTTCTAGAAACTCGCAAACTTTGCGGAGCTTCCAGTATTCTAGGAAGCGACTACTGCACTTGTTCGGTCTACATCCTTCACGAGAAATTCTGGTGTCAATTAGCACAGCTGTCTCCGCTTCTGGGAAGCGACCCCCGACGCTCCAAGGGGGTTGTCAGAACACTGTAAATGCAAAGTTTAACTCACTACAGGCAGATGAAATACTGATGCTGTGGTTGCAATAGAAGTTCTTCATACCGTATTCTGAGTAATCCGAAACGAATTGGGAAAGACAATACAACTCATTTGAATAACTTGTGGTGCAACAACAGAATATACTTTCTCGCATTATTTGTAACGACCACACAATCATATAAAACTATTTGAACCTGTAAAATCAACCAGCAGTTTTTTCGTCGCTGAGAATCCCACACCACCAGCCTTACAACCATGTTAACCCTACACCACCAGCGTTACAGCTAAACTCAACCAACCCGACGCTTTAAAAACAAAAACGAATATTTGCATTTGCAATTTCAAAAATTCAGAGATGTTCACTAACAATTCACGGTTTAGTTTTAAAGAACTTGTTTCATTAACAGAAAATCTCCATCATAAATATTGTAGTTATGAAATGATGATTTTTTATTTCAGCTTTCCAAAATACATAGTTAAAGGAAAACCAGACCTGTGCAATTTTTATAAGCGTGCTTTTTTTCGCTTCGAGAAAAAATTAAACTAATTATTTTAAAATGCTTTAGAAAAATCTTGTTTTTTAAATTGCCTGTATTCCACGCAAAACTACTCATATTTTCGAAAAATTACGCGTGATCTTATTTAAGAATCAATCTTTGAAGAACAGATTTCATTAGGGTAAAAGAATCTCTATCTTCAATATTCTCGTTGCCTAGAAAAATATCTGAACTTTTGCTAACATCGAAAATTTAAAACTTTTTTCAAAAAACGGTCCTGTGCATTTTAGCGTGCTTTGCTCTATCCGAGAAAAATAATAGATATTTGTATCAGATTTTGAGAAAAATTTAAAATCGAAGTTTCATGTAATGTTCCTATAAAAAACAAAATATCCATTTCAAATTGACAAGGACTTCAGTTCGGCCAGATTGATCGAGGATTATTAATTTTGAAGCAAATCTTCTGAATGGTTTAGGTGAGCTAGTGTTGTTCACGGACAGACGAACCGATGGAGCTGGGCCGATGGAACAGGCTGAGGGAGAAACAGACATTTTGCCTCTTTTCGGTAGCAAGGACAACAAAACGTGAATTCTGACTACACAACGCTCTGGAAAAATCTTGCTTCTGCGTATAGTAATTTACTTTCCCTATTTGTTCAATAACAGGGATGCACAATATGATTGTTTCTGTCGAAAAATTGTCACTTTCCGCTGCAGCTTTACAATATTTTCTCTTTACTACGTGCGTACATAGTAGGCGAGAAAGAAGAAAGATTATTGTAGTGAAGGGATATCTACAACCATGTAGGTAGTTTCAATGTTAAAAGAAAAATGTATTTCATGAATACCAACCACCATTTCAAGACACATTGATGTTATTTAAAATGCAATATTGGCCGAACTAAAAAAAAGTAGTCAGTTATACACATAAATGGTAAACAAAACTCATTCTGAGTTCAATAACCACGTGCTTCTACTTAAAATTACTCGTAATAGATTATCCCTCACATATACTAGTTAAACCCGAACTAACATCTCCTACTTTGTAAATCATAGAAGCTATTAATCATTTCTGCAGGTGCCTCAACTAGTTCTACTGGCTTAACCCCCTCCCCAAACATGTTTTGGAGGATTGCATGGATTGGATGAATTGGATTGATTGGATAGATTGGATGGATTGGATGGATTGGATGGATTGGATGGATTGGATGGATTGGGTGGATTGGATGGATGAATGGAAGCAAGTACGTGTACCGAAAGAACACGCATTACAAAGTTTTCCCGATTTCGTATACGTAGGACATGTACATGTGTATGAGGTACATCACACCGATTCCCAACCGTTATGCACTGCACATAATTCTTTTTTGACGTTCCGTTCCCACTAACATCCTATTATAAGTGGAAGGTAGCGACGTAACCTGCGTATATACCCAACCTTCAACCCGACACCTCCCGAACAGCCAGGAGATCGGGCTGCACGTTGCGTAGGCCGAGAGCCCATGAGGACTGCCTCGCGAGGACAGAGAGAACAGTCGGTGTGTGACGCGAGCCGGACCGCCGCGCCGTAGGGGCCCGGGCCGGGATTTGGGCAGAGCGGCTCGCGGGCGACACGCTAAAGCCATTACGCGGCTGCGGATCATCCGCGTCGGTTCCCGCCTCCCCTCCCCTCCCCTTCCCTCTGCCTTCCTATCCCCCTAAACACCCCGCCCCCTCCCCTCCACACTCCGTCTCCCCATCCCTCCCCTCCCTCCTTTCTCCTTCCCTACCCCCCTAAACACCCCTCCCCACCCCTCCCTTCCCTCCCCCTCAGCTCCCCTCTCCTCTCCTCCCCACCCATCCCTTCCCCTCTCCACCCTCCCTTACCCTTCCCTCTCCACCCTCCCTTCCCCACCCCTTTTCCACCTGCGTCCTCCGTTGCCCAAAACGTCGTATCCTGTCTGTCGCCCGGTCGTGACCCGGCGCCGCCCCTCCACATCCGCGCGGGCCACGACATGTTACCTGCCTGCGTGGACGAGCGGTGGAGGTGTGGCACGAGCCGTGTTCGCCGTCATCGAAGGGTAAATGATTCGAATGGCGTCAGACAACGTGGAATATGGTGCAAACCGTCCTGTCCCGTTTCATACCGTTCTGTTTCAAGCCAACATTGCGGCATCGTTTACCCTGGAGTTATTCGGACATTTTATAAAAATAAAAGTAAAACTCAATGGGATAATGGGCAAAATTTGTATTTCTACGCCTACCATAATCATGACAATGCTCAGCTCACGGAACCCTTGCTCTATTGTTTTTCCTCTTCTCGCCTTCATTCCAACTTGCCGATTTCCTCTACGGCTGCAGTACACAACTTACGGAATGCAATAATAAGCTCTGAACCAATCAGGATGTTAGAGAGAAAGGAAGTCACAAAAATTTTTTGGTGATGCATAACTCGTCACATTGACGCGATATCTGCAGGAATAGTGATGATCAAAGATCACTGAAATGGTTCACCTAGTGAAACCAAATGCTTAAGTATTGGCCCTCCAATCACAGCTGAATGTGTACTTACGTTTCTGAAGATAATTTTTAAAACTAAGTTTAGCTGAATTGAGATTCAAATTTGCTAGAATCGGTTGAGAAAGTTTAAACCAAAGATTTATTTAAACAACATTTGTGCCGTTTTCCATTATAAAATGGGGCATTAACAAAAACTCTCAATACTGTTTTCTCTTTAATTAGATTGCTGGTGAGGTAGATACCTTTTTATTATGATAAATAAAGAAAGATGTTGTCTGGTATCAATAAACAAACAAAGTTTGTTTTCGGCCCGGAAGCTGCAAGCTCTGAGGATGATCACTGTGCGATCGAAACGATCATAAGCTGAATAAAAAGTATTGATACCAGACAACTGTTTTCTCTCTTGAATAACCAAGTAAGTCGCAAAGAATATTTCCTCTTAATCATCACGATTCCACACGAGAGAGCATTTCCAGAGGAACATCCCTTGCAATTCGACGACTTTTATGCGCAGATCCGTTCGCTTCCCCGTCCTGCACCTTTTCAATCCGGCATAATGAATATTCCGGTGGCAGTGAATAGAAAACTGATATGCTCCGGCGATACAGCCATTTCCTTGCACTCGCGCCGATCGCCATTTGTCGAAACAAACGCCTGCGCCGACGCCTGCGCGTAGCCGCCGCCCCATAAACAGCACTCGCTAAAGATCGCAGCGCCGGGCCGGGCCGCAAAGCGGGGCGCGCTCAATGAAGATAAAAGCTGTAAAATATAGCGACACGGGAATGGGCTCATAACCGATTTGATTATCGACTGGGGAAGTACGAATAAAAAAAAAATACTTCGGTTCGGACGAAGCAAACATTTCGGCAGGACCCCGCCTGCACTAAAACATTTATTGGCCGCGCTACTCGGCGGACAACGGCACACGCGGTGGCTGAAAATACGCGCGCTTAAATGGTTTGGAAAATCGCTCTAATTCGAGCTGTGCTTCTTCGGCGGTGTTTCGGGCCATCTTTATTTCCTTTATCCCCCTATGCGCTATCCCGCGGCTCTCCCCCAATGCGTCATGTGTAATCCGATAACGAATAGTTTGAAAGCTGCGATAGAGTAATATGGCCGGGGCGGAGAATTATCTTCGTAACTATAAAACGCAACGGAGCGCTGCGCTGGAACGGGTGGTCCTGGTCCGTGGCGCTGTGGAGTCGGCAAAGCCGCGGTCTACTGGCTACGCGGAGACTGCCGACGCCGCTGGAGTCGTTTCGTTCGGCGCTGTTTGTGTGCACGGGCTGTTCGCTTTTCCTTTGTCGTTGCGATTGATGGCTGGGAAGATGTATTGATGTTTTGAAGGCCGTCTGGGATACCAATCACTCGTTCAGGTTTACTGCGTTGGACGTTTGAGGCAACGTATTCATTAGTGATCTAAATATGTGTACTAGAGAAATAAAATATTAATATTTTGAATCATTTAAAATGCTTCGTTGTGAATTTACTGCTTATAAATGACTTTTCCAAGCGAATCGTCTGTAACCTAAAGTCTTGACTGCAAATCCAACATTTTAAACTTATTAGCAAGGCTCCAAACTTGACCGTATTCAAAATGATTGGAAGGCAATGCCAAACCACCACGCATTCTACTGAATCATCTATATAATTATTCTTTAATCCATATTGCTCGAGAGTGATGTAAACCAGCGAATCGGCTGAACGCAAGTCAATCAAGGGGTGTTGTCATATCCTCGAAGATTCGGCAATAAAAAAATAGAAAAGTGTAAAATTCACCAGTCTTCTCATATTTTTGTATATCAAAGATAATGACTAATCGTATTATATATTTGTCTCTATATTCACACAGTGTAATAAAAGGAAACATAAGTTTAGCAACACTGTCTGCACTTCGGCTCTGTCTCTAATCGAAAACACACTCGGTCGAAATCGTTCACTTATCTCTCAACACCGTATATTTTAAAAATAAATTCGGTGTCAGAGAAATTTCGCCTTATTTTATTTATAAACAAGAGATGACATGAACATGTACACTCATTATAATCAAAAGTTGTATAAATTCCCTCGGTATTAATATAGAATGCACCAATATTTAAGTGAGACAATCGATCACTTTCCGCGAAAATGTGATGAACATTTCGAGTTTGTTTACAAAATGAGAAAGTTCATTTCATATTTACGCACCTGTTATTCATTTTTACAACGTGTTGTTATCTCGTTTAATTAAATCACGTACCGGCAAAAATACCCAAAGCCTAAAACCGCTATGTATTGGGAACGGTTAATGAAAAATATCTCGATGCTTAATATTATGAAAATTGGATCATTGCATAAAGTCAGATTACGGTCTTCAGCGAAATTCACAATGTTTAATAGTAAATTCCAATATACGCGCATTTTTAACATCTCGTTAAAACAATATATAGTATGTTTAAAAAACATATTTTGAGAGAAAATTTTGAATAAAAAGTATACACGTTTTAATATGAAATAATGGAAAATTCGGAACAACGCCATTATATTTTGCTGAAATGTAACAAAATGAGGAAATATACATTCTATACATCGAGTTGCGTACTTTCACCCTTAGTTAGGGCCATCTACAATGTTAAATTGGAATCTACTGTGCCAAAGGTTAGATGGGTAGTTTAAGTACGGTATAATATACGGTATATCTTATATTAGAGCTCAATTTTTCATAAATTGAAAAAATTGCACGATGCTGTGACCATTGAATGATTGCTGCAAATCAAATGTGGAAAATGAGAAAAAATTGAAGCTCATACAAAAGTAACAGATTATCTAAATATGAATGTCGAAAAGTAGAATTGCCTTTAATCGTCAACAATCGCGTTTGTCTTCTTCTTCTTCTTCTTATCTTCAAGTATTTAGGCATAATGCCTGTTACGCCGCTTAATTTTGGTCCCTCCAGCGCATTCTTGGACGTCCTACATTCCTTTTTCCTCTCGGCTGATAATTTGCCACTTGTTTAAGAATTCTGTCGTTGTTCATTCGCAACATGTGATATTGCCATGAGTCTGTAGTTGGTGACTTTCTCTATAAGACTTTCTACATTTAGCTCGTTTCGGATTTGTGTGTTTCTTTGTCTGTCCAAAAGGCTACATCCCGCTACCGCTCTAAGGAATCTCATTTCCTCTGCCTGCAGTCTTGCTATATCTTTATTTGTCATTGTCCACACTTCACTCCCGTATAAGCAGGTTGGTATTGACATAACTTTGTAAAATTTAATGAGAGTGTCTCTTCTCACTTTTGAACTGAGTGTTCTTCTTATAGTTCCATCCATTTGATTGAATCTTTCTATTTCCTTATTTATGTCGATTTCGCCATAGAAAGATATGTCTGCTCCCAAGAATGTGAAGTGTTGTATCTGCTCTACTGTTTTACTATTTACTACAATTTTTTAGCGTATTGGGTATCGACCTTGGAATGCCATCACTTTCGTTTTGGTGTCTGATATTTCAAGATTATATTCTGCCATTATCCGCTGCAGTTCATATGTTGCTTTTTGTAATATACCTTCTCCTTCTGCTATTATTGCTTGGTCATCTGCAAAAAGTATTGTCCATAATTTTCATGTAGTTAGGTCTAGGCTATAAAATTTTAATCTGCTCTTCCACTCACGAAGAGCTTCATCTATGTAGATATCAAACGGTAGCGGTGAAAGACTATATCCTTGTCGTAGGCCTTGGTCCACTTCCGCTTTTCGATCTGGTTTCCAAGTAATATGAAATATTTCAGATTAATTATACATATTTTCAATTACAAGGATAAGATGTTCGGGGATTCCTTTCTTTCTTAATATTTCAAAGAGGGTATGCCTGGCTACAGTGTCAAAAGCTTTCTTGTAATCTACAAACAAGATGTGGGTTTCCTTGTTATATTCTCTGTGTTTCTCTAAAATTTGTTTTAAGATGAAGATATTGCCTGTGCAGGACCTTCCTTGACGAAAGCCACTTTGCTCTTCCATTAACATTGTTTCTGCAATTTTTCTTAGTCTAGTGGTCACAATTTTTGAATACATCTTATAAGCAACGTTTAGAAAACGTATACCTCTGTAGTTGTCACATATTGATCGGTCTCCCTTTTTGAAAATAGGTAGCACTACGGCGAGTTTCCATTCGGTTGGTATTTTTCTTCTATTCCAGCATAGATTGAAGAAGTGGAGAAGCCTTATTTTAAATTATTCAGTTGCACATTTAAACATTTCTGCCTTTATGCCATCACTGCCACTAGCTTTTCTATTTCTCATTTTACTTAGTGCCTCTTCCAGTTCTTCCCTTTCTATCTGATCTACGCTGTCTTCAATGAGGTTTTCATTTTTGTCTTCCTTGTTATTATTATCCCTCGCATTCTTATTTGTCCATAAGTTCTTGTAGTAAGAAAGCCATTCATCTGGCTTAATTATTTGTATATCTGCTATGTCCATCTCTTGTCTGTTAAGGTGTCTCATAATTTTATATGCTGTTTTCTGCCGTCCATGTATGTCATTTTCGATATCAGCTATATATTTATCCCATGAATCCTGTTGGGCTTTTCTTGTTAGGTACCTGACGTGGTTGGAAATTGTGGTGTATTCCTTCTTAGTTTGTGAGGATTTATTAGATAGATATCTCAGATATAGTTTCTTTTTCTCGTTAACAGCTTCTTCGATTTCTTCATTCCATATTTTAAGCCCTTTCTTCTTCGTTCTCTTTGAAGTAGAGCCTAGTGTTTCATATGCTGTTACTTCAATTATAGTTTTCAAATTCCTCCACTTTTCTTCCACATCATTACTAATTTCAATTGTTTTATTATGTTGGTTCAGACGTTGTTAGTACATCAGTTTGACAGATTCTTTATTTAGTAGATATACTTTCCAGGTTTTTTGGATAGGACAGGTTTGGCTGTTTTTGATTTTAACCCATCTCTTCAATAATTTTAGCTTTCCAAGAAGTGCGAAGTGATCACTATCTATATCGTAGCTTCTATAAGCTCTTACATCTGTAAAGAGTTTGCTTATTTTATCGTTTGCCATGATGTAGTCAATAGTACTAATTTGACCACGTGCTGCCCATGTCGTCTTGTGAATACGTTTATGCTTATAGAAAGTGTTCATTATCTTCATATTGTTAAAACATCCAAAATCTCTTAGTTTGCGTCCATTTTTATTCAGAGTATCTTCGTTATTGGGGCCAATTATCTTATCCATAGATGCATTTCCAATTCTGGCATTGAGGTCCCCACATATGACAATATAATCATTTTTATTTATTTCGTCGATAGTTTTTTGTAGGCAGTTGTAAAATTCCTCTGTAGCCAAGGTTTTCCCCTCTTCTGGTGCGTATACACGGATGAAACATATATACCCTCTATCTACTTTAGTCCGCAGTGTGATAATTCTGTCTGATATCCAACAGTAAGAGTGAACTCGGTTTTTTCATCTTCTGCTTATTAGGATTACAACTCCTGATGCTGCTCTTTCATTGATATCAACACCACTGTATATAAGGGCATAATCATCTAAATCTATTGAGCCTTTAGCTTTCTTTTTGTTTCTGTTAACATGGCTATATCCACTTCTTTTTCTTTTATCATATTAATTAGGCGTTGCTTTTTTCCTTTCAACGATCTAACATTCCAAGTCATTATTTGTAAATGTTCCGCTAAGCCGTAATCATATCCTTTCCGTTGCCTAGTCGTATATGGGGCGTCCGGTTGTAATTGCTGCGGTCTGTGAGAAGTTGATTTTTTCGCCTGATAGGGTTTCTAGCCCATGTGCAGGTTAGTTTGGTGATGGGTATGCCATCACACTGCCTCCAAGCTTGCAGGGCAGTTTTTCGGGTTGCTCGCCCTAGATGCATTGCCTTCCATGGTTTTTGAGTTGCATCTACCCAGGACGTCTTCACCATCTTTTCCACACTAACGATGTTCATGCATGGTTCTTCTAGCAATTTCTTCTCGAAATCCTCTTCTTGGCGTTGAGGTCCTCTTCTGGAGTACTTTTTCGTCTCACCCCTATCCCTTGACCTGTCCGGCAAGGGAGGCCCTACCAGTAGCTACGCTACCGCCGGCATAGCTCTCGGGGTCATGGGGGTACTCAAGCTCCGCCACCAGCGACAAGGTCCTGTACTCCCTAGGCGGAGCAATCGCGTTTGTAATGTACATAAAAACATCACCTATAGTATGTTTTACAGAATTATTCCTCGTTTTTTGGAGATTTATTTCTCAATATTCTCATTAGAAAATAATGAATCACAATCGACACAACTTGCTTTCTAGTCAAATCAGGAAACAAATAAATTATTTAGCAACAATTTTCAATGGTCAAGTAGTTCCGCGAGAAAAAAATAACCTTTGGAAGAAATATTTGAAAAGATACTAAATAATTCAAGGTAGCTCACTAAATAATAATATATAAAAAATCAAGCGGGAAATGTCAGTGTTGAATTCCTAAGATATCAGCGCTGTCAAATTATTAAAAAAAGTATTTTGAGTGGTGTCAAAATCTAGATATCTAAATATAATGATTTAAATCCCCAATTTTTAAATCTCAAACGTGCGTTCAACTATCTGTGAGATTGATATGTCGATGACGTTGCTTACCTTCTCACGTCGGTGGTAAAACTTTAATTGAACACTACGATTCTCGCCTGTCCGGGTGACGCCGCGTCAAGAGCAGTGAACCTGACATTTCGACCATCACATTGTGGTCTTCTTCAGGGCTGGAATGCACGAGGATGGTGGGTGCTCGGGTTTGTATACAGTTTGTGCCGTCCGATCCCGGACCGCGCCAGGTAGTCCGATCTCACCCCTCCCGATGCCACTGCCCGGGCTAAGCAGTCAACGAAAACCCGGTCCCTACACAGCCACACAGTATATACACTCGAACGCCCGCCACACAGCGGCGTACTCCAGCTCTGAAAAGAGCAGGATATGAAGGTACAAACGTCGGCATCAGAGCCTTCGACGCGGTGTCACCCGAACAGCCCACAGCCTTCACTTCACTCTGGCCGCGGAAGCCTACGATTACATTTAATTAAACATAATTATACGGACTTGAGTACCTATCAAAACTGATTCTATAGGCGAATCGCGACAATACAATCAAACTTTTGTAACATAAATTACACAATATTTAAAACTCGCAAATTCTACATAAAATGAAAGCATTGCATTCCACTTTATCTTCCCTGAATTCTGCGCATGTAACGAAATTACCGCGCAGTCTAAATACGCAGAAAATAAAACAAACTATTTCAATTATATTTTTAAAATTCCAAATATTTTTTCAAAATTATTTATTACTTATAAATAAGTATTCATGAACTGTATTAGCGTGCGAAATGTAAGACTGAGTAGCACACCGACAAAACAGAATCACCGGGGTCCATTTCACCTGCGCAAGAGTATACTATGAGACCGAAGAAGAACTCTCTACCTGTGCTGGCTTGCATCGTCGGCCAGCTATTTCTCTTGCGTTCGCAATCTCCGGGGCGGGTCTTCTGTCCTCCGCGTTAATTCCATCCGTTTACTCGCTCATGTCTCGACCTCTCCTTCTCCCCGCCTCCTCGCCCGCCTCCTCGCCCGCCTCCTCGCCCGCCCCCTCACCCGCCTCCTCGCCCGCCCTCTTCGCTCGCCCTCCTCGCTCGCCCTCCTCGCTCGCCCTCCTCGCTCGCCCTCCTCGCTCGCCCTCCTCGCTCGCCCTCCTCGCTCGCCCTCCTCGCTCGCCCTCCTCGCTCGCCCTCCTCGCTCGCCCTCCTCGCTCGCCCTCCTCGCTCGCCCTCCTCGCTCGCCCTCCTCGCTCGCCCTCCTCGCTCGCCCTCCTCGCTCGCCCTCCTCGCTCGCCCTCCTCGCTCGCCCTCCTCGCTCGCCCTCCTCGCTCGCCCTCCTCGCTCGCCCTCCTCGCTCGCCCTCCTTGCTCGCCCTCCTCGCTCGCCCTCCTCGCTCGCCCTCCTCGCCCGCCCTCCCATCCGCGCCTCCTTCACCTGTTTCATCACCTGTCTCCTCTCCCAACTGCTCCAGCACCCTCTGTTCCCTCGCCCACCTGCCATCTCCGTCGCCCATTCATATTCTCTCCCACCCGTCGGCCGTCCATCCTTCCGCCCGGCACGGCACGGACGCTCCCCCGCGCTCGGTTACAACTCTGAATGGCGGCCGTCCAAGACTATCCCAGAACTATAACTCAGAAACTTGGGATAAATCTGACAGGAACTTTCGCCATTGACGAGAAGCGCGACCTCGGAGGAAGGAAGCAGCGCCGGGAGAGACGGGGGTGGGGGGGGGCGTGACGGCAAGCGCGGAGGTAGGTCCTCCTCTGTTTGACGCACCGACCTCCCGGGTACACTCTAGGTAAGACAAAATGGAAACGTCTCGCTGTCTTTCTTGGTTCCAAAACCTCTTTGAAGCTGAGGAACTGGTTTTATTCAAAGAAACGAGAAAATCTAAAAAGAAAAATAATATTTGCAAACATTTTTTTTAAATGTTCGTCATTTATTTTTTATTCTCTTATCAGATTTATCAACATTTTATCGTAAGGAAATTTTCTTGAGTTTAGGTCATTAACAAAAGTCTTTTAAAAAACCAACGTTTCTGCTTTCATTCAGCCTTCATCAAAGTATTTTATTCCAGATCTCGTGAGCCTATCCACATTCTAACAACCCTGCCTTCACACACATTCCTTCCTGCATTTCCTGGCCTTCATTCATACACATTATTTTCACATATCACGCCTCGAAGTGACAGCAATTGCCTCAGCCCTACATGTTCTCTCATTGGCCCTTCTCACTGCCCAGGCTACTGGCTATGTCATTCCACTTTCTTTTCATTGAAAACTATTGATATGTTGTCAGCAACTTTTTTATTATTACCATTCCCAAAATAAACTCGAATATAAACATCAAGGTTCCTCACACTCTGTATGCACTATGTTCCCATAAAATAATATCTACATTTTATACATTCCTTTTTTCGAATCTTTGGCAGGTCAAAAAGATGTTTATGATTTATGACGTTTATATCGCTTCTACCTGTCGTCTGAACATTGCGACCTTCTACTTCCGGCGACTGCCTCCTCTGTATCCCAAATGCCTTCGTGTAAACATTTTCTTCATTACTAGAGCGGTTGAAATTTCTTCCCAACACGCCTGTGGAAAGACGTCCATAGGACCAGGTCAGCAGTTCCCCATTTCATTATTAATCCGAGACAGGCTGTAAATCTATATCAGCTCTAATGGCCACGGAGGGGAAGGAAATTGGGATGAATGAATAATTAATAAGTGAATTAATTAATTAATCGATGAATGAATGACTAATGCTACCTCCGCCCTAAAACATGTTCCTTCTCCGCGATATTCTAAATACTCTCATTTTTTA
Organism: Gryllus longicercus; assembly: GCA_038098605.1. NCBI lineage: Eukaryota > Metazoa > Arthropoda > Insecta > Orthoptera > Gryllidae > Gryllus > Gryllus longicercus. Next base: position 5,196,822 of record JAZDUA010000020.1, read on the forward strand.
CACTTTTGGTGACTGTGTTGAAATCATTTGAATGGACGAGATGTTAGAAACGTTTCATTGGCGGTACATCACAGAGGTAACTAACACAACCAATGGTTAGTTACTACCGTATGATCTTTACTGATATGAATTAATAATAAATGCTTGGTAGTGTCCTGTTGTGTAATAAATCCTGATTAGTAGTTTTGTTGTATGTACTGAAACTCGCGCCTGTGCCTATGCAACCCCTGTAACATCGATCCCTTTGGCAGCAGTTCAATAAGAATTGTGCTTGCCTAGTGGCAAATGAATAGTTATATATGCCTATCGATGCTTGAGAACTTATTATTAATCCTTGGTGCATTTTTATATAACCGTGACATGTTTATCCATCGTTCATCCCCATTAAGATAGAAATATAATTTATTTATAAGTACATCTAAAACAGCATTTAAAAGTGCAGTTAGTGGTGATTAATGATAACGATAATATGTTCAATAGTAAAACTTTATTTTGAAAACCGCCGATGATGGAAGTTTATTATATGCAAATGCTGGCATGCAATCTAGATATATCTCTTCGTTTACTACGACGAAGTGGTAACAATTTTGTTGCAGCTGCCAATAATTCGCGGCAGTGAAAATTTACAAAAACTCTAAGAGAGTACTAAAGGACCATAAATTCAGAATTCTTATCGAAAATATCAAGCTTACGAAAACGCTTATTTCACTTGCCCTGAAAAACAAAATGTTCTACATCGTGATAATGATTTACTTCACACGTTTTCGCACCCAGCTGAACAAAGCACAAAGCTTCGGACGTGCGTCTAGCAGCCCGTGTGCAGTGGAGTAGAAACAAACTTCACTTATCTGATACAGCGTCTCGTATGAGCGTCCCCTCGTACAAAGAGAACGCCCCCCCCCCCCCCCCGCTACTACAACCGCTTTCGCCACCACCAGCGCCATCACCTTTACTGTTGCCCCACCGCTACCCACGCCGCCGCCGCCACAGCCACCTCACAATTGCTGCCAAAAATACCGCCACTATCACAGATGGCATCACCACCGCAACCGCCACCGCCACTGCTAATGCCGTCACTACCATCATTGCTATCGCCAGCACTGATGCGCCACTGCCACTGCTTTCGCAACCGCCACCACTACACGCGGAGCTACCGCCCTGATCATCATCGTCACCGCCACTACCGTCACCGTCGCCGCCGCTATCGTCATAGTACCGCCGTTGCCGCCACCTCCATCTCCGCCTCCACCACCACCGCCACCGCAACCGCCACCCACGCCGCCACCGCTACCGTCACAGACACTCACCCCACCTCACCCCGCTGATCTCATCGCAACCGCAACCGTCACCGTAACCGCCACCGCGACGGCCACCGCTATCGCCACCACCGCCCCCAAAACCCCGCCAAACACTGCCACCGCCACCGCTTCCATCACTTCCACCACTAACACTCCCGCCGCACGCAGCTACAACCTTCACCACACCAATACCGTAGGCACCGCTCACACAAGACGAGCAAATGTTGAGCGAGCGAAGCGCGCTCCGACGCGAGGTGCCCGGCAGCAGGGGTGGCGAGTCGATCTTTCGCGCGCGACTCGTTTCGAATTCGCACGAGTGGGACGCGAAAGAGGCGCTTACGCACGGCCCGCTGCGAGCAACGGAGGCTGCCACCGAGAAACGACAGCAGGTTGGAGACGGTAGCCGCGGAAATACAGGCTGCGGAAAACCGATGACAAAACGTGAGGTCGCTGGCACTGTGTACATGATTTATTCTACTGACTAAGGTCTAATTTATTCTACTGACTAGTACTAAGGTCATATACTAACACGATGTTGGTGACAAAGAACTTTTATGCCGCAGTATTGTAGTGAAAAGCATGTCTTACGAGGGATTCAAACTTGCAACTTACGACATAATTTCATTGTATGCGTGAAATCACAGAATGTCAAACTATGTAAAAAGAAAACTTTATTGTTACAGTGCTGACAATTTGTCTTTCCTCCCATCAAAAACTTTAATGTCAAAAAAGAACCTTATTCAAGAAGAAAAATTATCCACCATTTTGAAAAGCAGGTTGATTTTGGAATACTATCACTAAATGCTCATAAAAGTATTCTGAAATTAAACAAGGGTTAAAAGTGTACAGTTTTAGGATAAGTTAGGTAGAACGTATCCGGACATCATCTTCATTAGAAATGAGCGAACTTGCAACGCTTGAACAATAACATAAATGAAAGTGAATAAATATATAAGGGAGTAAATAATGTAGAGAATGATTGAGAATGATTGTGAATGATATTAAGGAGCAATCATTAGCATAAAAGCTAGTATAAGGATTGAAGCAGTGTATTAGAGTATTTTATTTTTTATACATTAAATGTAGCTCTAAATCAAACGTCAGAAGAATATTATGCCCCGCACTGATTTTACCATTTATATATTAATAATATTGTCTTTTATTTTTAGCTTCCAAGCGTAAAACTCAACTTCTAATATATCAAGGCCTCCACCCTTGATGTCGAGCTGTTTATACAGTGGTTTATATATTGCGGTAGTTAGCTCCCGCAACAGACAGGTGGTGCACGTAGAACTACGTACTGCATGGCATTACCCAAGCGGAGGCAGAAGTGATACGTTATTGTGGTGCAGAGGCTTGGAGAGGAAGCAGTTGAGAACGGGTTGGTGAAGACGGAGAGTGAGAGATAAAGCAGGCGCATGAAGGATGATGCAAAGCAGGAGGCGGAAAGGCTGGTTTGATTGATTGATGATTCCAGGCGCTTTCAACTACTAAATCAATTTGTCCTGTAAGTGTAGTGCAAGATTTTTCCTCTTCGAAGGTGGGGACGATTTCCCCCGCAGGATGGGAGATCCCGTACCGATCTACCGTGCGCTAGCGGGATTTTCCCCAACCACGTATGACCCATCAGCGGGGTACTTCCCCAGCCGAGACAAGCTCAAAGTTCCCGACACGTCTCCCGGCATGTGGAGTAATGTAGTTCTTATACGAGTGTGTGTAAGTAAGGCGTGAGGATAGAACAAGGAATGAGAACGAAAGATCGCGCGAGGATCATAGCTCGTTTGTTACAATACTGCTCCACGATTCGTCTGGTCGGAGAGTCTGGTTTTCGAAGTCAAGGCGATGATAGGATCCAGGGTTGTATAGAAAGATGAAAGTGAATGAGAAAAGCCATTGTTCCCACTCTCCCTTTTTCTGCCTTAAAACTCCGTCTCTATCTGCGCTACCACCGCCATCTCCTCCTCTTTGGCTCTTCCACAGACACAGACCGAAGGAGCGTGGGCTGAGAAGAGATGAAGGCGACGACAGAGTGGGCGTGTCCGGAGCGAGCAGCGAGGAAGGGTGGAGAGCAAGGTGCAAATAGAAGAAGGAAGTTGCGCGGGAAGGAGAAGGGCGAGGTTGGGGGCACCGGACGGTGCTGATTTCGGACAAGGAGGACAGGAGATCGGTGGGAGTAGAAGACATGGTGGATGCGGGGTAAGGGCGGAAGACAGCACGTAAACAGAGATGCAGGAAGCAGAATGGGTGGATGTCGAGAAAGGAGGAGATCAAGGTGAGAGGTAGAAGTGGGAGAAAAGGTGGACGCAGGGTTATGATGGGAGCGAGATGCTGACGCAGACGAGGGCAAGAGTTAGTACCGCTGAACGAAGTGTGACAAAACAAGGAAGTGGGATGGAAGCAATGGCGGATGAGAGGTAAGGGCGCGAGGAAGGATGGAGACGCAGACGGGCGGAGGGGCGGAGGCGCGGGCGGAGGCGCGGGCGGAGGCGCGGGCGGAGGCGCGGGCGGAGGCGCGGGCGGAGGCGCGGGCGGAGGCGCGGGCGGTGGCGCGAGGGGAGGCGCGGGCGGAGGCGCGGGCGGAGGCGCGGGCGGAGGCGCGGGCGGAGGCGCGGGCGGAGGCGCGGGCGGAGGCGCGGGCGGTGGCGCGAGGGGAGGCGCGGGCGGAGGCGCGGGCGGAGGCGCGGGCGGAGGCGCGGGCGGAGGCGCGGGCGGTGGCGCGGGCGGTGGCGCGGGCGGTGGCGTGGGCGGAGGCGCGGGCGGAGGCGCGGGCGGAGGCGCGGGCGGAGGCGCGGGCGGAGGCGCGGGCGGAGGCGCGGGCGGTGGCGCGGGGGGAGGCGCGGGCGGTGGCGCGGGCGGAGGCGCGGGCGGAGGTGCGGGCGGAGGCGCGGGCGGAGGCGCGGGCGGAGGCGCGGGCGGAGGCGCGGGCGGTGGCGCGGGGGGAGGCGCGGGCGGAGGCGCGGGCGGAGGCGCGGGCGGAGGCGAAGGCGGAGGCCCATCCGGAAGAGAAGGTGGCGGCCTGGCAAGGAGGAGAACGCGAGGGAGGTGGCGGCGGCGGCGAGCGCTTAGCTGCTTACGAGCCGGCGCGGGCGGCGCTCGGAGGCGCGGCCGCTTCCCTGGACCGGTAATCGCGTTAGGAGGCGCGTCCGCGGGCAGGCTCCGCTGCCCACCGGCCGAGAGGGCGCCACCGGGCCCCGCGCCCGCGCCAAAGAACGCTCCCGCCCGAGGCAGCCGATCGCACCTCTGCCACAAAACCTGTGAACGCCCGTCTGCCACAGGGGATTGATTCAACGCGCGTCTCCGATTTTGCGGCGCAGGTGCTTAGCAGGCGCCGGGCTCTGCAAGCGGTTTCAAAAAATATAACCGGAATGGTGAGTCTCCAGGATAATTTTCTACCGGAACGTATTTACGGTAAAAGTTGTCATGTATACGAATAATAATAATAATAATAATAATAATAATAATAATAATAATAATAATAATAATAATAATAACTAAGTAGTATTTAATTTGTAAATTATTTTTGTTCTTTAATTTAAATTACTCATCCAAATAAAATTTAGATTGATAATTTGATTGAGGCGATTTACGGGTAGAGACCTGATTGTTCGCCTTCCATCCCTGGGGGCGGATGTTCTAATCTCCGTCAATCCGTGCGAAATTTGTGGAGGACAAAGCGGGTTCGCGGTTGGTTTCTATTGCGTTTCTAATGACTTTCGTCCCGCAACAGTATGTCATCCCGTAGGTGCCCGCGATCGTAGGTATTTCCACTCATTTCACCTCAGTCGTGAGGTAATGTCAAATAAACACTTTAAGTTCCACTAAAAGGACAATAATAATATTCTTACATTCTGGATGGCTAATCAATCGGCAAATTGTTACCTGCTCCGCGTTCGCGGATATCTTATTCTGTATTCTTGAACCACCGATTAATTATATCAAATGCCTTCTCTAAGGTTTCGTCAAACTTCTAAACTCTGAAAGACACTACTAATTGGGTATTTTAACCAGAATTTCACTTTAAATATCACAACTTAATCGTCAGGCGTCCATCATTTTCCAACTCCAGCTAGCCTCTCCCAAACAAAAATATTCCTCTCCATAGCAACCTATTACATTCATTAATTGTTCTATCTCTTACTATTGATACACTCCTTCAATATTTTTCGTTTCGTAACAGTTTTCTCGAGGTACCTCATGTGTTCCCTTCCTCTTATTCCCGCAAAACTCTATCATCATTAACGTCTGAACTTCATAATCATCAATACATCAAATTCATTCTGACCATCCAGATACGAATGTAAAGCTCAGAAACTGGAATCATAGTAAAACTTTAAATATTACACTAGTATAACTTCTGCTAGAAATATTTTCAACATACAAGAGCAACCAATTCACACATTTAAGTTTAAAATTAATAATTATTATTGATTGTTCATATTAAAATAAATTGACTCATAATAGACCTTCTTATCCCTATTTATAATGTATCAAATACTTTTTTAATCCTCAATATTTTCAAGCGGGAGGTACGTGTCTTCAACCCCTCCCTTAGGAGCTGCCCTTGTTTGGGGCCAACCCCTGCAAAAGACACCGAGTAACCACCAACACAGGTGACGATGAAGAAATCTACAAAAGTTCATTCCAATAAACAAAAATCTTCAATTAAATCATCTTTTCGAATGAAGACTAGATTGATCATCTAACCAGTGTGGTTCAGTTTGTTTTTAAAATGAAGAGATCAACGTGTTGCATGGAAACTCAACTGCTTCATCCGGAATGCATGCACTTTATTGTCCAAAATTCAAATTAGATTTGCTGACTTATATAACCTGAAATTAGAGCTTCGATTTCGTACCTGAAGTATTTGTATTTGAACGGGGTTCCATACTACTGTATCAATAATAAATAGTGTTCGTGCAGAGACATTTAACACACACACACACACGCAGGAAAGAACCCTGTTTTTTATTATTATTAGTATTATTATTATTATTATTATTATTATTATTATTATTATTATTATTACTATTACATGTACATTGCAGTTTCATTGTAAATCTTTGGTTTTATAATAACCCATAGCTTTCAACTTTACCTTATATTATTTGTTCAAAATTTTATTAGGCATTTAAATTTGGTGTCTAGAACAGTTATTTTTGTATTGACATCGTCCTTTCATGGCACAGAATTACGAATGAAAATATGTCTGGATGAAAAATATATTTCAGCACATGGGAACAATTACAGGTGTATGTTGTGAGCGGTTGTTACCTACACAAGTGGTACAAGTTGATGTTGTAGAAACGAAATGACAATATCAAAGGGTTAGCAATTTTTACGAGCACTTCAGTTAAATTACGCAACTTCATTTTTATGCATCTGCCATAGAACGTTTAAAGCAGCGTGGCTATTTTTAGTCACCGGGTACCCCTGAAATATAAACTAGCAGAAATTCATTGAGGTGTGCTTGCGTGCATTATATGGGATTTGATTTTTTCGACTTATTTATTTTTGAAATAATTGTACAATATATCAAATAATTGTATTATATGATTTAAATTTATAAAGAGTTACTGAAATACAATATATTATAATATATAACTAAATATCTGTATGCTTCTTGAATTAGTGCATTTACAGACGAGATATTCACTTCTGTCCAGAAATAAAATGTCCAAATCCATTATAGATACATATACAAGCAGATAAATGGTCGATTCAGAATATATTTCAAAAAATGAACATACATAATTACTTTTTTCTGTTGGAACAAGTCAAATGGAATAAGCATAAAGCAGTGTAAGTGATAATGAAACGCTGACTTGTTACATACATACATCTACCAGCATACAAATTTGCTATTTTTTTTTTTTTCAAATCGGCTGAGATGATTTAATAAACAATACACGTATGTCTCGGCTCAGACCCGTCAACGTTGAATCCAAAACGTTCGTTACTGAACAAATGAAAGTCACAATCTGGACCGGCAAAGCTTAGCTCCCTAACAAGATTTTCTTTCACAAAAAACGGGTAAGGTGATTTGCGTTAACTACAGCCCGGCAGGTTCACCGAAGCGCCGACACACTAACGAGAACTAGAACGCGCTGCAGCGAAACTGGGTCAGAATGCGTGGGCGCGTCCATGGGCATCAAGAGGGGTGGGGGCTTGGGGGAAGGGAGGCATCCCGGGCGACTGGTGGCCTCCGAATCTCATAAGCAGCTTCCGCAGCCGCTCACCGGATGAACCACGGCCAAGGCGGAGGTGGTGGTAGGGGCAGGCAGAGCGGGAGTGAGGGGAAGGAAGAGGACCAAGAGAAGGACAAAGTGACGACGGAAGAGGGGAAAAGGCAAATGACGGCGAAACAGAGTGGAAGTAGTGAAGAAAAAACATGGAAGGAGTGCATGTTGGGAGAGGACACGAAAGAACATTAAATGACCGGATGAAGACGCTGAGGTGGATAACGAGTAGATTGAAACGAGCGAAGGGAGAGGAAAAGATAGAAGTAGAGAAAGGCTGGAACAATTAATAGGACAAATGAACGGATATCGGCTCATGCGGGAGAATATGTGTGAAAGAGTGGAGCCGTTTGGAGCAGGAGGGAGGTGCGACTGTGGGAAGGAGCAAGTAGCGAAGAAGAGAACACAGAGGAAGGACAAAGTGAAAAGGGAGAAGAATAGATATTCGGTAGAAGAGATACACACGGAGAGGGCGAGGAGCGGAAGGAGCAGTCGGGGAGGAGTGGTTTTGGGTGGGAAGGTGAAAGTGAAATGGGCAGATATGAAGACCGCAAGAAATTCAAGGTCCGCAATAACAGTGATCTTCATCAGAATAATATTTCCAAAATCGTTCAGAATTTGAAAAACATTTTTGGATAGAAGAGTAAACCTTCCACACTATAACTATGTCCCCCTTCCCCTTTCAGTCATTGAGAACGACGTTTTAAAATTAACTGGGATTGAGAAATATGAACTGAAAAAAGAATTTTGTCACACAGATCAGGCATAGTCCTTCTACATAAGAAAGGTATAAAACCGTCATATATAAACCTCTAACGCTTAGCCAGCTAGCAATAAGAGAAAAATCTAAAATACACAGATATAGTTCGAAAGATCTAGGATTTGTGAAAACTTACAAGTGAGAAAGTTGTGCCAGTGTTATTTAAAACAACCGGTTTGCTACCAAAATCTTCATCTTTAGATTGACCAGTACTCAATAACGTACAGTTACAACAAAATGTTTACTACATATGCAAATAACAGGAATGTTGGATAAATGCAACTCAATCTGCAAGATTTTGAAGGATTTATAATTTCACATTGATGTGGAGTTTGGGAGGAAATCACCGCCCTCATTTCTCAGCAGGTCTAGGACCAGTGAATTTTTGGGCGACTTTATAATTTACCGCCTTGAAGACTCCAAAGCCAACCCCAAGCGAATCCCAGAAGAGCAGGTCATTTGTTTCCTTGATAAGTACGGTGGCGAAAAAGGCAGTCATGATTGCAGGTGCTGAAAGAAATATTGGACGTTTGCTCGACAAAGTTAGTCCCGCGGGACAGAATCGCGTGGGCATTTCATGAGAACAGAGAAAAGATGAGTAGTACGAGAAATGAGGTTCCCTTCCTTGCGAAAAATCATCCTGGTGATCTATATTTCTCAAATAGGCTAATTAATCTTCGCTTGCACTGAGGAACACTAAATAGACTCATTTTTGTGTAATTTCAATGAGCGTTGTAACATCATAGAGTAAACAATAAGTAAATGTACGCATTCAAAAAAAATGGCAGAATACCCATATACGAGATAATATGGATGCGTTTTTTTGAAGGGATGAAAATGATTTCGATATATTGGTTGCACGCTGTTGAATGAACATTCTTCATCCCCTTACTTTTCGTATATAGCCATCTACATTCATTCATGGAAGATGATCGAATTTATGCAAACTGACCATTTTATTTTTCGAACGGCCGACTGAATTTTAATTAAACTTGGTATAGAAAAGAGCATTCAAGTGACTGAGTTTTTGATTGGACTCGCCATTTTTAAAATTAAACATTTTTTCACATGAAAAATAAACTTTCTGGGTTTTAAAACGAGAACGTGAAGCACATCGAATTTGAAAGATTGCAGATAAACAAACACGATTGCTCTTTCAACATTTCGTATTTCACTGCAGTTTTTATTAAATGAAAGAACCGTACACACTCAGGTTTGTCAATCTCTTGCGCATAGGAACAAAAATATATGATACATATATTTGAAGTTTCGAATACAATATTTATGATTACCCTTAGGACAAAAATGTTTAAATATTGATAATGATTACATGTATAAAATTATCGCTTTTTATTGTCTGAATTATCTGATCAATGATCATGAACAGTAAACCCTCATTAATACGAATTCCAAGAGACAAAAATAATCGATGTTCTTGTCATAAAAGTTCGTGTTAGCCTATATACATGTATACTCATTAATACATTGCTTCGGCGGAACCAAAATTTTGTTCGTTTACCGACGAATTTCGTGTTAAGCGAGTTCATGCTAACAAGGGTTTACTGTATTCGCAAGTCAAAGATATTTTTATTCATCACTTATGTTGCAAAATAGTCTACATGAAACGTTTATAGTGAGACTTCGAAAGGCTGGAGCTTACACACAGGAGACTTCATTACGCACAGGAGAAGCCATTATATACAGATACAATACACAAAATTTGTGTTTAAATAATATCTAGCTTTCCAGTGAACGATTCAACAAAAGGTTCAATATTCAACAATCTGAAATCTCTTAAAAAGTATTTTACAAATACAACTTCATCAAACTACAAGCTGAAGCCATTAAATTTCTCCAACAGGAAACCAACAGCAAATCAGTGCAAAACACGATACTCCACATAACCCACAAAACGAATAAAACAGAACCGCACAGCGTGAATATTCGTGACGTGGGATATAACTGCAACTATACGATCCAACGACTAGTAACATTACGATAACCTGCCGCCACAAACTTCGCCAGCGCATGGGGATCGTCCACTGTCTTTCCGCGCTGATTTCCCGCGAGAGGTCGCGCAGTGCGGACGTAGCGCGAATGGCGGCGCTTGTCGGCTTCCCAATAGCAAACCTAACAATGGAATGTTCCCGACAATGAGAGTGACGTCCTCCAATATCGAGAGAGCGTCGCTGCCAATGGATCAAAACAGTTACTCACAGCGGCGCGCGGCGCTAACGAATAAAAGTGGGCTCATTGTTAAATAATAAATACCCTCTGCGCCGGCGGAATGGCGCTTGGGAGCGGAGGCTGAAAGGACGGGCAATCGGTATTGCCAACTCAGTCATTTTACTACGGAGCTCCGGATTTTTTTTTTTTTCAATTCGAGAGTGGCAGCAAAAACTCTCCCTTGCGATTTTGAAGTTTTGAAGAATTAGAAGAAGACAGGGGAATTTATATACATGCTAAGAGTAAATTTCTTAAAAGAGCCTGCCACTGCAGTGCCTCTGATCGGGAGGTTTTAGTTTTGCGACCCGACCGTGGCATGGTTTTCGACACGAGCCAGATAGCTAAGTAGAGTTCTGTCGCTGTTTGGAGAATTCTAAAAAACGGGTGCTCTGATCGGTAGTTTTCTGTAGTTTTCCGACCAATACCAGGCGAATGTCGGAGTAATACGGCAACGAACGGTCCACGAACAGCGCGCGATCTTTCATTCCCATTTCTTGTTATATCCTACTGCTCACTTGCACACCCACACTTACATGAACTACACTACCACACATGCCAGGAGACCGGTCGGGAGCTTAGAACTTGTCCCGGCCAGGCTGGTGGGAGATAGCTGGTTGGGGAAATCCCCAGTAGACGGTGGTAGGTCGACGCCGGATCTCACTATCAAGCGGGGAAAGATCACTGCGACCTCCCACGATAAAACATTAACTGCATTTACGGAACTAATGATCATAGCCGTTCTCGCGGTCGGAATCACTAATCAAACAATCAATTTAAATGAGCCTGGTGTTCAGGCAGGTGTCAGTGACAATAGCACACGCAAATAGCGAACTCGCGTCGTTATAGGAATATCTAATTCAATCTTTATTTTCAATACTTTCTCTGGAGAACAATCCAGCGTTCTCAAAAAATACCAGAAAAATCTCTTCACGGGACACCTAACTCAGTGATAATGCGTACACCGTACGTGACTATCTTGAACTCTTGATACTTATTTCGGACACTGCACAAATTCGACATAAATTGTTAAGATAAATTAGTATCTTGAGCTCAGTTATTTCCTATGAGTACCTCAATCTTTCATTAACTGAATAGAAGCAACCAGTTCTCACAAAGGGACCAAATACTGTCTTGAACGGTAACAATAGTTCTCTGTTCTTCCGGAGACAGTTTTATATACGCTGTTTTAATATGTATCTCGTTTATATCTGTTATTGGATATGTGTTCCAACCAAGAAGCTAGCATTAGACGTTAACACCGTATATTTGAGCCTTTCCATAGATTCTTAGGATTTGTGTTCAATGTTATTGATTTACGTACACCTAATGGTATTGTCAAGATATTGCATATTTGCTGACTTGGTAGTATCGATAAATTTCTATGACAAGATATTGAAACAAGTATCGGGAATGGTACTTCCATTTTTTAGTTTCGTCATTAGGATAAACTTGATGATTAATTCTCCGACAGGTGAAAAATTGGAAATTTGGAGCCTCCATGTACTTTATCTGAACCTGTTACAATCGCATCTTTCCCAACAACCATTAATTTTGATTCGGCTGTATTAATTGACACACCTGAATGGGGCCAAGTACCGATGAAATATACCAAAGTTCGATGGTCTAAGAATTGTTTGAGATCGCAGTGTTTTCGACGAACCCAGCGATGCTAAAACTGAACAACCCTTATACTGATACTGATACCGACAAACGTATTGATATATCGCTACTACTCTCAAGAGCAAAAGACATCGCGATAACAGCAAATATCGAACTGTTAAAAAGGTCTATGAAGACGATTTTACATTATAGACTCCTTCCCCACTGAGTGATTTCAGATCCAGGTTGGCAATGCTGATCGCTAAAGGGCTGCCTGGCACACATACGCTGAAATGTTTCACGATACACAGCAGAAACGGGCACACACTTCCACACACACACACACACACACACACGCAACCGCACTCACGAACACACGGGCAGTACGCGCGAACGCGGACTGTGCGCACCAGATAACTCACACATCAAAGGCAATTCGAAATGAAGTGCCGGCCATGTTTCAACGGGAAGCGGGATGCTCGCTCTCTCGCTGCCGCCCCCGCCGCCTCCGCCTCCGCCTCCGCCTCCACCCCCACCCCGCCTGCCCAACGCTCTACCGCCCCACGTACAATTGCACCTAGCGTCAGGATCATCGACTTCGACGATTTTTATGAGAGAAAATAAATTCAGCATCGGCGTCGCGCGTCCGGGGCGGTGTTCTCTACTTGCGAAGGGGCGTAAATTGAATTAAAACAAGTCTTGTCCCGAGGGGAGATAAAGCGGGAATAAAATTTCGAATAAACACGGAGCGGAAAGAGAGCCGCGCGGAATCGCGGCGGTGGAAGGGGGCGTGGCGAGGGAGGGGAAGGCTCGGCTCCGCTCCATGCAGTTGCCCCCCCCTCCACCGTCCCCCTACGCCACTTCCGTCCCTCTCTTCCTAACGCTTCGTCGCTAGTGCCCCGTCCTTTTTGTATTCCTACCTGTCATCCGCATCCCTTCGCAAGTACTCGTCTACACCGACCCTTCCTTCCCGCTCATTACTCCTTCTCCACCTCACGCGCTCCTTGCCCCGGCTCGCACACCCCCAATTACTGCCACCCAAACGCCCTCCTTCCCAAACGCCATCCTTTCCAATCGCCCCCTCCCAAACGCCCCCTCCCAAACGCCCCCTCCCAAACGCCCCCTCCCAAACAACCCCTCCCAAACAACCCCTCCCAAACAACCCCTCCCAAACAACCCCTCCCAAACAACCCCTCCCAAACAACCCCTCCCAAACAACCCCTCCCAAACAACCCCTCCCAAACAACCCCTCCCAAACAACCCCTCCCAAACAACCCCTCCCAAACAACCCCTCCCAAACAACCCCTCCCAAACAACCCCTCCCAAACAACCCCTCCCAAACAACCCCTCCCAAACAACCCCTCCCAAACATCCCCTCCCAAACATCCCCTCCCAACTGGCCTGCTTCCTCAGACCCTAATTGTCTCCTCTCAATCGCCGGTCCCTACCTCCCCGATCTCACTGTCATATCAATTTGTCTGTTCACGTCACGTCTCCTTCTCTCCCCTCAAGACCCTTCCTCACCCTTCATGTATTCTGCCTCATGCCCCGCCCCTTTGCATTGCGACCTTTCCTACTCTCTCAGTGTCACTCTTCCCAATTGCCCATTCTACAATTTCCTCACCCATTACAAACGATCACAACGCACTACACCCATTTTCTACGCCCTTGTCACCCATTCCTTCCACCACGACACCTCCACTCCCTATTCCCTCTCGCAGCCCTCACCCTCTCCGTCACTTCCCCTCCAGCTCTTCACCCACTGTTCCGTTTTCTCCATCTCAACTCCGTTTCCCCGCCTCCTCCATGTCACTCTCTCCTCCCAGCCCCCCCTCTTCACCCCACCGCCCCTTCGCTGCGCGGGGTGGGTCGCGGAGTGGAGCGGGGCGCGCGGCAAAATTTAACAGGGCGCTGGAGGGTGACGGTTGGGCGACGGAGGGCGAGGGACCCGCTGACATGCGATCGCTTTTTGGGTGATGTCGGACTCTCTGATGGGGTGAGGTAGGCGCGAGTCCAGCGCATGGGGGACGTAGGACAATTGCGAGAGGGCTCGCTTTCGCGCAAGTATGACGATTTCAAATGGATTACCTTTCGCTTTGGTCGTGTAGTATTTGGTTCCAGAGAGAGTGAGAACGGGAATAATACGATAAGTGTTTCTGAATGGTGAGGTTTGTTTTCGTTTTCAAACATTCGCTTGAAGTGATCTAAATATTATTTCCTGTGAATAGGAATTATAAATTATTAGCATTGAACAGGTAAGTAAGAATGAATATAATTATTGGCGATTTGATCTTCACTTTTCTATCGCAAAAACCTATCCCGCGCCGGAAAAGGTGGCTCAGGGCATCAACTGATGTTAGGATTCGAGTCCCGACGGTGGCAGGATTTTGGACACTAGTTATCTGGAGGAGAATTCTAACGGCTGGTCGCTCTGGATCACCAGACGAATTCCGGAGCATAACTCTAACAAACAGGTCACGGGCCGCGCGCGATCTTTCCTTCCTCTTCCTTGTCTTATCCTCACTCGTTACTTATACATGCTTCCACTCACGTGCACTACTCTATCGCACTCTCCGGGAGAGCAGTCGGAGCTTTGTGCTTGCCCCAGCTGGGGGCGGTGCCTCACTGGTGAGAAGTGCCTTGTCGTGGACATATAACCACAAGCCAACATAGGTTGGCGCTAGATCTCACCAGCCAGCGAGAGAGGACCACCGCCACCCCCCGCGACGAAAGCATGCACTATATTTACGGATCTAATGACATCCCTTGACGCACCCGTATTAACTAATCAATCAATTCTATCTTCTCGCCCTCCCCCCGCCTCATTTGTCCTCTCCCCTCCTTGCTGTGCCCTTGGTGTTCCTCCAATCGTTCTTTGTACATAGTCCGTGAGAATTAGAGGATTCGATTGAAATGGAAAAGATTAACATTCAAGACGAATACCAAAAATTGATAATGTTCCTTTAAAATTCTGGGTATTTGTAATCAAGGTTTATTAATGCCAAAAAATATTAGGAAACCGAAATATATTTTATAATTGTAACAGTGTTCGTCAATCAAGAAATTCACATTAATTAGAAAACTAAATACAGAGTGTGCTCTCCTGTACTTGGTAATTTTGAATAGTTTGTAATTAACCTATGATTCCCTGAACATTTGCGACATTCAAAACGTCATGTATTATGTATATCAATACAACTGCAAAAGAAGAAATTCAATTTGCAATTGAAGGACTCTGGAATGTTCTTCCCAATGTTAATACCAAATTTATTTTGTTGCAGAGGCCTACGAAAGAA
Organism: Gryllus longicercus; assembly: GCA_038098605.1. Taxonomy (NCBI): domain Eukaryota; kingdom Metazoa; phylum Arthropoda; class Insecta; order Orthoptera; family Gryllidae; genus Gryllus; species Gryllus longicercus. Next base: position 5,212,237 of record JAZDUA010000020.1, read on the forward strand.
AATAATGAAAGATGCTTAATTAGAAATCATTGTTTTATTAGACCCAAAAGGAGACAACTCACATTATTCGTACTGTAATAATGATGACAAACACTGGAAGTATCGAATTTATATAGAACGACAGTTGGAAGAAATCCATATAAAAGGAATGTTAGGATGATATAGAAGGAATATATGAAGTAGCAAAAGAAATAAGATAAACTATTTAGTGAGAAAATTAAATACGAATTATGTATATTTTCGACAAATTATAGTGTCCCTAAACTATAGGAAGTAGGTTGAAAATAGTGTAGTCATATCATTAAGTATGATGAGAAGGGGAGAATTGAAGAATGAATATGCGAAGTTAAAAGTTAGGTTTGTATCAGGAATCGTTGGGGCTTTTAAGCACGACTTCATAACGGCAAGAAATATTCCACTTTCGAAATTTATTGAATCAGTACATTACCGAGATAAATCCACGTACTTCCTTCGATGAATGAGACAAAAAAATCTATAACGAAATATATTATAATTATAACGATGTACGCAGTGGTATTCAAAAATACTGAATCAAATATCAATATATAATCAAATCGCAGGTCCATGTTTATACTGCTTTGCCTTACTGATACAGATTTGCATGTTGATTCCTACTCATATATTCAACTAAAGAGAAATTCATACATTCAAAACAAACAAATACGCAACATGTCGTAAATATGATGACAATAGAATAACATTCAAATCCGGCAAACAACAGAGGAATCCATTAACGAAACGTGTTTTTAAAACTGAATGGATACTGTAACTCGTCTATTTTTAAATTTTATTTCTAATGCGGATCAACAGCAATGTATATTAAGAAAACAATGCAATACAACATTCACTCCAAAAATCAATTAGGAACTAATGTAATAAGTAATTAATATGTAACGGTAAATTATAAATTTGAATAAATGCGTCATTCCTTTGTTAACGTATATATATATATATATATATATATATATATATATATATAGAGAGAGAGAGAGAGAGAGAGAGAGAGAGAGAGAGAGAGGGAGGAAGGGAGACGGGGAGACGGGAGAGGGGGAGAGAGGAAGAGAAGGAGAGATGGAGAGAGAGAGATGGGACGGTCGCACGCGTCAGGTTGTGACGCGTATTTCAATGTAACGTTGCTGTGAATGAGGCCAGTAAAGGTGCATTTTTTCTACCTGCGATGGAGTGGGGAGCGTCAGGGATGCGGGGGCATGCAGGTCGTAAGTTGTATTTTAAGATTAGACATAAGTTTATTGTAAATTAATTATAAGAAGATTTAAGAAACCATAACTAATGTAGAGTGTTTTAACACTCATCTTTTTTTTTTATTTAAGGTCGCATCAACTACTAAGTCATTAGCGACCACTATTGCTTGAAACGGTATGGTAACTATGAGGATGACACGATATGATGATAGGGGTGTGAAAGGACGAACACAACACAACCATGCCCGAGGCGGCACTCGAACCCGCGATCCTTCTGTCCGAGATCGCTACAGCACTATTGCCTTAGCGATCTCGGCCATCCGCACCGGCGTTGATCTTTGTATTATTCAATCCAAAATAAAATAAAGAAAAAAGAAAAGTGCACTATTTTTAATAAATAATTTGCTTCTGGCGTGAGGGTGTTCTCTAGCCCCATGAGCCTCCTCTTCCGTTGGATGTGTCCCTGATTACAGTAGATTTAGACTTGCTACACCAGAGCGATGCGTGAATGTTGCGCTGAAGTCCAAAGAGGCGATGTATTTCTCACGATGCGTTTGTATGACGCGTCTCTGAATCAACATGAAAAGTAAAAGTTGCTCTTCCATGAACCATTTGAATTCCCTTCACTTTATCCGCTGGATGAACAGCAGTTGATGTGTTATTAAAATTAAAATAATGTGTGAATTTAATCATGAAAATAAGAGCTATTCATTTATGCAAAAAACAAAACGATTATAAATACCGGGGGATGAGTTAAACATTTAGGTTAGTTTACAGTATGAACGTACTAAATTGCTGCCCGAACAGAAAATGAAAATTTTTCCCTGAAGAAATGTTAGAAGCTTTATTCTTAGTGTGTTCGTTCTACATTGTAGAAATAAAATAACTTGTCACTTAAAATCATCGATTATCAATTCTTCAAATTACAATAGAATTCTATAACAATTTTGACGTTAGGTTTTAATACAGAATAAGAAAAATGACTAGTTTAGTAGAGGTCCTCTAGAATCCTCATCGTGACAATGGTTTGGTACATTTTTTTTTAATTTTGCTCCATTGCCGTATTTCTAACCATGAATCGTGTAATTCACAAAACTTAATTACATTAAGGATTGAGGATAGATTGGATACTTCGTTTTCCTGAGGCATTACAAGATGATGAATGATGTCACAGAGTAATGTGAGTTGGAATATGTGGTGCTGTGCCAGTCCAAAACCAAAAAGTGAAATCACGCATTATTCAAACCCACCACCCTCAGACAGGGCGGTCGCTTCCTCAACGTCCGAACCATTTACACGAGCCCTTGGTATTTATGTGGAAGTGCGTAAACGCGATACGATAATAAATAAGCAAGCCCGACGCGGTGTCCAGCGGGAGAGAAGCCGTGTCAGCCAGACCAGATCCGGGCGCAACGTAAGCTGCTAGCCGGTTCTTTATTGCGTAAATGGACTAGGCAGGGCGCAGGGGTGCACGTCACGTTGGAGTGCCCCGCCGCGCCGTGTAATTTTTACCGCTCGCACTCGCCCCTTTCGCCCCTCCCCCCACCTCATCCACTGGACACGCAACGACCGTCATCGTCATTGCCGTGATCATGATCATCACCGCGGCCGCAACCGCGCGCGCGTGTAACAGCCCGACACGAGCGCGGGGCGCCCTTTAAAAGGCGGGCGGGGGCTCTAATGGGCAGCAGATAGCCCTGCGCCCAGCCTTCCCGGTGGCAAGGTGGGGGAGGCACGGGTGTCGGATGCGGCGGCGGTGAAGAGTTGGGGACCGCTGTCGTTATGGCGGTGATGGTGAATAACGATGAAAGCGAATGGCAGGGAAGGGGGTGACTGTGTTGGAGGCGGGGGAAGCCGGTGGGAGTGGCATTCGTGTCGGGGACGGCGGGGACGGCGGGGGCGGCGAGGGCGGCTAGGATAGTTGGAGCTGGGGCAAGCCGGTGCTGCCGGGGTGTGGAGGGGCCCGGGGATGAAGGGGATGGCTGAAGCAAAAGGGACGGCGAAGGGGACGGAGGCGGGGTGTGACGAACCGGGCTGTGGGGTGATGGCAGTAGGGCAGCAAGAAGGTCTGAGGAGACAGCCGGGAAGGTGATGAAAGAGGTGAGGGCGTGGGGGCGAGGACGGTGAGGACGATGGGACGGAGTAGTCAGTGAAACGGCGGGACAGAAGGGATGACGTGGGGGCTAGGGTTGTGGGAGCGCGTCGGGGGTACGGCAGGCGAGGCGAGAGTAAAGATGGTACCGTAATGAAGGTTATAGGGGGAGTGAGGTCCTAGGGAAGGAGTAGTGGCGGAGGGACGGTTAGGACTGCTTAAGCCTCTCATGGAGTGATGAGCCGAAAATCACATGATGCGAAGTGAAGCTGCGTAGTGGTCCCCGGCGATGAGAGAAAGCGGTGTGCATTGAACAATATTTTAAACTTTCAGCGGTAATGTTTTCGCCAAATGTATGAAAATGTTAATGGCCGTTGCAAATGAATCCAGCGAATGAATAAAGAACGGCCATAACTTTATTCATGTGTTAAACTACAGCTACACATATGTTGAAAACACTTTCACCTGATCTTAACACTCTTGAAAAGATTTCTGTGAACAACCCCACACTCTTGTTTATCACAAATAACACAAAAGGGTACTTTTTGTTGATAAATCACGAAACCGTACTATAAGTGAAGGAAATGATAAACAAAAAAGTATTAAAAGAAGAGAGACAGAGGGGGGAGAGGGAGGGAGAAAAATATTTAAATGATTAGAGTGTGGAAACTTAAAACTCCACAGCATTAGAAATGATTTCAAAATTCAGATTTTTTTAACATTACGCAGAATTACAATTGTTATGAGTTCACATAAGATGTTTTAAAAATTATTAAGTTTTTTACTCATTCAATAAATTCATGGAATGATTTTCCAAAAAATAAAAATGACAAATGAAGTGCATCATGTCACAAGCGTGCGATGGATTACTGCTAGTGATGATTGCGCATTCGTAAACATCAAATTCCTGAAATGCTTAAAAATCTGATCAAATGTAATACCATTTATTGGTAATTTCATAGATAATGTATTGTTGAACCACAAAATTATTTTTTTCCACAATCCAGAAATATTAGATTTTATTTCAGTTTTCTGCTGTCCCACGTTTTACCAGAATCTACTGAAATTCAATTAATGAATGGAGTCTTGACATATTTACTACTAAAGCAGCAAAACATTTATCATGCCATTTTTCAACTTCTTGGACTTAAACTAGAAGTGTGGAAGTGAATTTCATGATTTTTCGCTTATGCTATTACAAAACATTACGATTCACTTATATTACAGTTAATTTTTACAACTAATGACCATTTTGTTTAATTCGACATCTGTTTAAAGGGAGCACATTCATTAATGTGCGATTCACCCGGCAGCGCAATTTCCCATCTGGCTCTAACCCGATGACAACGAAGATTATAGCAAAGCTATGGGTGATAGAAGACTATTTTTGAACCATAGCACCCTTATGAATTGGTTACTGAGCCATAACTGACACATTTAAAGAATTTAATACCCGGCCATAATCATAAACCCTATTGTTGCCTTAGTCCAATCCCCTCCCTAATTCGCCGGATGCGATGACAGAGGGGACGTCCCATGCAGCGCGCAATAACAACTTTCTGAAGACAACAAACGGGCGATGGCATATTCATAAGCGGCGGCCATTCCGGCAGTTAGTGGGCGCGAGGGAGCCACTGGGGTGGGGGAAGGGGGCGGAAGGACCCTATAGCGCGAGAAGGGGTGGGAGGAATGTGGCGGAAGCGGTGGAAAGGTGGAAACGGGAGGAGAGGAACGGGGGATGTCACAGCGGAGGTTATTCTGTACAGACAGAACACAATCGGCATGCGAATACTCGTCCCATCAGCAATGGAGGCAGTGAAGGTGGCTTAGATACTGGTAAAGATCGCGAGCGGTTGGGAAGTGAGGATGACACGGAGTAGCAAGATTGTGGAAGTGATGTGTGGTGGGAGAGTTGAAAGCGATGAACTGTGTGATTCGCCTTTTCATTATAGTCAAATTCGGATCAACTCGTATTCAAATTTTCCAAAGTAGACGCTGTGGTCATGTAAAAATGTGGATCAGTAATCTGTTTTAAGAAAGCCAATTGGAACGATCTATACAAGCATCGATGAAGACAAACAATCATATTAATGAGTACTTCATCGTGCCTCATGACACGTCGTTGAAGGAAGATGTTTCGGTGATGTGGCTGCAAAGAGCTAACAGATCCATGAACCTGCAATTTGGCGGTACAACAACAGTCTCAAAAACATTATATTTATATATAAATTATCAAATATTATTGAAAATAATTAAAAACAAAGCATACGATCAGAGTGAAATGAATGGGGCTGATCACCACGTCACAAACAAACGGCAAAAACTAATTCTAAACAACTTTTCGCACATGACATCTTTTATTTCACGATTTTTATTTTAATATTAAAAATTAAAACTTATACTCATCTAATAATTTTGTGTTTCAATGTGTCACAAAACAGTTTTCAGATTCCAAGCCATTCTATTAAAGTACAATGACTTCACGTCTAACTATGTCTTCGAATCGCAGTACTTCTTGTCTATACCGAAAAATATCCCAGTTCTGCACTGTGGAGCTGGTGAGGAGGACCAATGCATACATGCGGGAGTATTCCATATACTTAGAAAAGTAATGTCGATATCCTCCAAGAAAAGATTAGGTACCAATTCGTCACCGTAGTTCACTTTCGTGGTTAACTGTAATTGCTATTAATTTCATTAGTTTTCCTTATTTGCAGTGAATTGTGTTTCCTAAAAGTGTTTAGTAGATTTTTTGAGGATTCTAGAATTCATAAGAGAGTTGTGCGCAGAAATTATTAGGTTTCTCAGGAACGTGTCGAGTCTTCAGGTGGTCATCCAAGCAGACCTACACTACAAGAAACAGGACGTAAGTCCGTTATCGCCAGAATCCTTGCAAGTGAGGGCGAAGACTGAACGGCATCAAGACAACGGCAATGACGAAAGTGGTTTTGACAAAGAATGCGAGACCAGCAATGATGCGAAAGCTAAGCAGGAGCTGATCTGAAGGCATTGGAGAGAACAACAGAGGCTGGAAATAGAGCCGAAGTTGAAATACGCGAGGGAGGTTAGGTCGACCATAACACTGGGAGCGGCAAAACGGTCTGGAAAAAGCCAAATGTAGACGCGAGTATGACAGCAGGGGCAACACGATTGTTATTGTGTTTGTAACTGTAGAAAACATGGGAAACCGTGTGGAAAGGATGATGGAACCTGCCTTGGTACGGCGCGGAAGTTAGAAGTAACAGAGCAATAAGAGGTTTCGGATACGGCAGTGGAAGCGGGAGGACGTGAATGGTTGCGGGAATAGCAAGGATGCGAGTGAGAAGATAGTGCAGACGGAGGAGTATGGAAGTGTCAAGGCGCCACCGAGGAATGTGGAATAATGAGGAAGAGGGTGCTAGCGCGGGCTGTAGATATGCCACCATCAGAAGTCGGCTTTATGTGAAAAAGCAATAATGGTGCAAAGACGATGCGGGCGATGGCGTGTAGGTGAAGCGGCAAGGACGATGTGGGTGGTGGAAATTACAGAGGCACCACGGACAGTAGTGGACAATGGAGACTGCAGGTAGGATGCAGACGATAGTGGATGGCCATGCGTGGGTGAGAACGAGGGCGGACCAGGCGGCTTCGAAGTAGGGATGCGACATCGAGGTCGTGGTTTTCAAAACTTCCATGTTTTTTGTAGAAACATGGATGTTTACATCGATGTATTAACTCCGATGTTTTTTAACTTCGAAGTTGTGTGATCGATATTTTTCCCCGAGGCTTTGTTTCTGAATGAAAAATTCCCATGATCACAATACTCTAAAAGTTAAAATATGAAATATTAATTGATAGTAACACTATTATTCACGTTTTCAAACCATAGGAACGCTGTTTACACAATTTTCGTTGACCAACGTCTCTGGGATAACCTGCATGGCCTTGTATTTCCTCTTTCTTCAAATTCATTTCGGACATTAAAAAGTGGTCAATATATACGCTGTGGTTATAGAGTCTGCCCCTTCTTGTACCTTTATTCGTCGAATTGATAAACACAAGCACTGTCAAATTAAATTTTAATGCACACGAATTTAATGTTAGAGGTTAGTAATCCAGTCTAAAAACATCGATGTTGAAAAACATGGATGGTACTTAGTTCATGTGTTTTTAACATCGATGTTGTAATTATGAACATAGATGTTTGCGAACATCGATGTTTTGTAATCGATGTCGCGTCACTCCTTCGAAGGTGATGTAAAAGAGGGCGGGGCAACGCGATTGTTCTATGACATGTTGTAGGCCTGTGTTATTATTTTGTTTTCATAATGGTTTGAAGATGGATGCAAATATTGATACCTCCGAAACGTCATTTTAACGTAATTTTTAATTTGTAAAGTTGTTTTGAAAATTAATAAAAATGTGATTGTCAAGAAACAAGATTGGACCTTTACACCTTAAAATATCAGTCAATATAAAACAACTGTCTGCACCTCTTTGTGATTTATGAAAGGTAATAGAGACTCATGGGGAGGGGAAGATTCATGGGCATGGCGGGGACAGCCGGTACGACGTGTACGGCGAGTAGTGAAGTCAGCGGGAAAGATGTGAGCGGTGCGGCGGGGACGGCGTGGGCGACGCGCGTCTTATACAGAGCACAGCGACGGCAGTTTACTGGTGAGCAGGATAATCTGCTCGGGGCAAAGGAGAGCTGTGAAGTTTGCGCAGATGGTGGAAATAGCGGGAACGACACTATGGAGAAGGCAGCTCGGGCAGTGATGTGCCGACGGTTCAGGCAATGGAGTTGGTGAGGACGGCGCTGAGAGTCTGTGTGGGGGGCACAAGCGGCGGTGGACGACAGAGCTAGTGTGGGGCGGGGGCGAAGGCGGGGGCTGCGAGGCCGTCATGCCAGCGGCGGCCGCGGGGGCGAGCCCCGACCGCAGTGACAGCAGCGCTATGATAGCGGCTGGGTCGTGAATGGGACTTAATCAAGCGGGTGACGACCGGTGGGGGTGGGGCGGGCACCGGACAGAGCTGCCGGCTCACCCATGACGAGGCGCCTCTCCAGTTGCCCCTCACCCGTATTTCTTTGTTACTTGGGGCCCTTACGTTGCTCAGAAAGTTCATATTTTTTACTTAGAAATAACTGTTTGAATTACAACGGATAACAGCAGAGTATAAATTAAAAAATCTTAGTAGAAATATCCTAGCCATCGGCTTTTCAAGGTAGCTTTCCTGTAATATGTAAACTGGTAGTAAATGATACAATCATTGAAAAAGTCCGCATTTTTAAGTTTCTAGGCAGTGATATTTCATACACAAGTGAAGTTGATGTAGAAAGAAGAATAGAGCGTTTTAATCATATATGTGGTACGATTAAAAGAATGCAAAGCAAGTAATTCTCCTAAAATTATATAAAACATTAGCTGTGCCAACTGCTCTCTATGGAAGTGAAACGTGAGTACCAAATAGCAAATCCAGCAGTAGATTTCAGGCTTCTGAAATTAGATTTTCGAGATCATTATTTGGCCTTACGAAAGAAAACGGAATAACGAATGAGGATGTAAGAAATAAGTTAGAGATATATAATTTAAATGAAAAATAAAATAATACAGTAAAGTATGGGCAAACTACGTGCAGAATGGAAAATTCCAGAACTTCAAAAGAAGTGACCCAATAGCGCCCCAAAGGAAATCGGTCTGTTGGACGACCGCAAATAAGGTGGAAAGACCAATGAGTGTGCAACGGATCTACAATCCAATCATTGAAGAAGAAGAAGAAGAAGAAGAAGAAGAAAAAGAAGAAGAAATAACTGCAAATAATATGTCAATAACTGTATGCTACTGCATATGATTAATTTAAATTTGGTAACACTGCATTGTCTTCAGTCTTATATTGCAAGTTTTGATGAGACATAATCTTCCACTTTAAGATAATTACCATCATTTTTGTAGTATAATATAAATTTAAATTAACGAATTAGTCAAAGTAAAAAAGATATTACTGATCTGATAAGGCCCAGCATGTCTGGTCGAAAGATTATCGAATAAATATAAAAAAATAGTTTTGAAAGCTGTAAGATAGGTAATTGATCCGCAAATCCTTCCTCGAAAATATATCATTTTTTGCATAGAGTTAAATTATTCATTTTAATTGTGTCCGTAGACAAACATCCAGCGAAGTAGCGTTGCATTTCAGGATACCTGCGTTTATTCCCAAACACTCAACGGAATTAGTTTGAATAAAGCGCGTTAATGAGTTTTCTTTGACGTAATAGATTTTTCTACGCCTTTCATCCTTCCTCCTTCCATCATCTCTAACCAACATCATTATTAACAAGTCGTTGACCGTCTCTGTACAATCTATTACAGAGTATAATAAAGAATATAACACATCGATGTATGTAAATAATCGGCAACAATAGTAACGAAAGAAATGATGCATAATAATTTATAAATCATTTTCGCCACTAGTTGCGAAAACATTACGCCAAATTGCATGAAATATTTTCGTCCGAGATTTCGAATCAAATACGAAACATGACAGGAACGTAAAAGTTCAATGATAATCTGTTTTTTTGTTTGTTTTGCTGCTGAGAAGTACCTTTTTATAATACTCTTCACAGCGCCGAACATGACTCCCGCCCCTAATACTAAAACGTTCTGCAACACAAAAAGCACTAACCTGATAAACCAACTTTCTAGCTAATTATTATAAACTATAACTATCCATAAATATTTTTACGAGGTGCATGAAGCGTTGTGTATCCTCATTCCTTCTTTACTGCTCTATTTCCGCTATTTTAATCTACAGAACCTACAATAACGCGGCCTTAAACTCCCCATAAAAGTACGATGAAAATCCTATCTCTTAACGACGCAACATTGGCTTTCTCCGTAATTAAACCGTTTTGGAAAGCTCTTATTAACTTATGTGTAAGCGGGGAATATTTCCTGTTGACTATTCCTTTAAGGGAAATGAGTCGGCAGACGGGCGTTTACGGAATTAATTCTGCCCGTAAAATAATGAGCAATAAAAATGGCCAATAGGCTTAGCCATAAGCTCTCTCTCCGGTGTGATTACACGGATCTACTTGGATGGTTTAGGGCACTCCGCTTACTTTGAATTTTTGAGTTTTTGCGAGGACAGTAATAGCAAAAAATGGCACAAATTAGGCGTAGGCCTTTAGTATCTTCCATTTCTTTGTCATAACGCTCTTGCTTTTTCATGCTATTTTACATGCATAAAAATCGCATTTTGTCTATAGCACTATAGTAGCACTATAATAATTATTATTATTGTTATTATTATTATTATTATTATTATTATTATTATTATTATTATTATTATTATTATATGTGCCGCCAACTACCATCTACAGTCTTTTTCCAGAGAGAATGCAACTCAGCACATTGCTGCACATGCAGCACAGCTGCAGTGATTACTCAGCACATTGTAGAAAGATGAATCTTCCACCAGGGCGCTCGAGTTCCGCTTCAATGACTATGATAGAACCTTCCGCACAATATTCATCACTGCAAATAATATTTCTATTACTGCCAACAAGCTCATCAGCTGGTGATGTCCCATTCCGTGGGCGAGGCCGTGGGCGGTGCTGCGTCCGTAGGAGGGGCGGGGGACGTTAGTGGTCCGCGACGCCATGTTGGAAGCTGCGCTGCCGTAATTGAATTCCGCGCCTCTATTAATTGCAAGTGTCCGCAAATGCGCCGCAGTTGCGCCGTTTCGCGGCGGCCGAAGCGCCGATTAAAACTCGCCGGCGACTAAGTGGCCGCCATGAGGCTAATTCGGAAGTTGGCCGCAGGGAGTGGTGCGTGCGGGCGACACGTGTGGATGTAGCCCTAGGCGTCGCGCAGGGTCCGTGACGCAGGCGATGACCTGATCTCCAGCAGCAGGGCTTCCACAACCCTCTCCATTGACCACGACGGGTGTGGTCATTAGTCTTGTAAGTGTAGTGCATGTTATGTCCCGGTCTGTGGGTCCGGGATATCCGGCTAAGGGCATCCACTGATGTCACTGCAGTGCCCTACAGGTTCTATGCTCCAGACCCGACGGTGGCCAGGATTTTCGACACTTTCTAGAGAGTTAGGTCGAGATGAGTCCTTGTCTGGAGGAGACGTCTAGGGGTCAGCTGTTCTGATTGTTAGTTTTACGTGGTTTCCCCGATCAATACCAGGCGAATGCCAGAGCAGTACCATAACAAACTGGCCACGGTCCGCGCACGATCTTTCCTTCCTCTTTCTTGTCTCATCCTCACCCACTACTTACACACACCACAACTCCCATGCACTACACTACTACACATGCCGAGAGCTTAGAGCTTGTCCCGGCTGGGACAATGCCTCATTGGTGGAGATACCTGGTTGGGGAAATCCCGCCGGCTAACGATAGGTTGGCGCCGGATGTCGTCATCCAGAGGGGGAAGATCACCACCACTTCCTGAGGAAAGTGTATGCACTACACTTACGGGAATAAGGATCTTAACAGTTGACATTCCCGAATCACGAACCAATCAATCACGGGAGGCGGTGGTGTTCCTCTCCCGGTGGAAGGTGATATTCGACGGGCTGCCCAAGTCGGCTCATTTCTCTTTACATTTTATTTATATTGTGTTGTACACAGTTTTCAATTACTATTTCTGTTTTTAACTTATTCCCGCATTATTTACGTTGATTCCATCAAGTGTTGTGTCCGAAAATCGGCAGACCTCTCGTTAACTCAGTCTTTTTCGATTCACGATCCGTTCCATTTGACCTGTAGGCTGCGCGTATCTCCCCTTCCGCGCCTGCCACCCTTTGAATAATAGATAAGTGAGCGAAGCGCGACGAACGGAAATCAGGAGTACTTCTAGGGAGGACGCAGGGCGTTCCGTGAACGGGGCGTGTGGGTTTGCAGCAGGCTGAGGGCGGCCGAGGACGGAGTGGATAAAGCTAGATGCACCCGGGACGATGCTTTCGAGAATAGTAATCTGTGTTATATGTGCGATATACAAGAGAGATGGAGGAGTGATATTACGGAACTGCGGGACTAAATTGTCAACAGTTCTCAAAAACATATCTACATCTAGCCGATTCCAGCGAAAATGGCTGTCTACCTAACTGAAGAATTAATTGGTTCGTTAATGAAGTTGCTGAATGTAGCAGCGTGGCGAATGCAGTGTAGAGCTAAAGGACGAGGCGGGACCATGAGAGCATTGAAGTGTAGGATGAAATGTGATGATGTTGAGATACTCGGCAAGCGATAGGTAGATCACCGTGTATTAGCAATTTATTGTGAAATAGAGAATAGCAAAAAAATTGAAATTAAAGAAATGCCTGTTAAATTGTCTAAACGTATATTATCCTACTAGTAGGCGAGAAATATAGTAATATACTTTATTTTTTTATTCAGAAAATCAGCGCCAGATCTCGCCATTCAGTGGGAGAAAATCATCGCCGTCTCTCGAGGAAAACATGCATCATACTTACGGCAATTATTACCTTAGCTTCACGAGCCCGGAATCACGATCAATCAATCCAAATATTTGGGAGAATTGACAGAAAATACAAATAGGCGCATTCTACTTCTTAGAACTCCTCCTTTCTTTTGAACCCATTGCATTGCGCGTTGTGTGTCGTGTTACTCATCATAGTGCCAGGTATTACGGCCACCGTAGGGGGACATACCCAGAGGCCGCACGGACACAACCCGAGGGAGAGAAGGGCCAGGCGCGACGGCGCGTGCGGGGCGGGAAGCAAGCGGCCGCTTTGAAATTCCGCCTAATTACCGCCTTTGAGAGCGCGTTTTTGGGGCGCGTTTATGCTTATCCCACTCCTCCCCACCCCTACTGCCCGTCTCCGTCCCGCCCCGCATCCCCTCCTCTCTCGTCCCGCTCCACCCAGCGCCGCTTTCGCAACCCCGCCTCCCCGCCGCTCCGTCACCGGCCGCGTTTCACGATGTTTTCGCGAGGTTTCTATTATACATATCGCCCTAAGTGCTGGGGATAAAAGTACACCTTGAGTGCATGGCCACCGCGAGAGGGAGGACGTGGCTGTGCCGTCGCTCCCGCTGTCCGCGCGGGGTGCGGAGGCCTCGCAACGAATACGACGGGGCGGCCTAACTACGGGCGATACGCATCCGGAAAGTACCTAGGTTCCGAATGGACGTAAGATAAGACACATATCGCACCTCCAATCGAAAAGTGACACAAGCGCGAATTTCCTATTTCTCAGAAATTGCAATTTTAAGTTTTTGTAGTTCTGAAATACTCGTTATAGATTGTACCAAATATTCACCTTCTAGCGGACAGTAATTTAACTAATTCAAGATCAACTTCAAAATAGTAGCAGTACCTCTTGGTAACCTCTTATCAGCTTTTAGCCGAAAAATGACGATTTCGCACTTGTGTCACTTTTCTATTGGAGGTGCGATGTGACGTCGCCACACAATAACACGAACTAATAAACACTATTATAATTTAAATAAAAAGGCTTTATAATTTCAAAAACTGTTCATGACAGTGGGTTTATTAAAAGTAATTAATGAGAATAAATTTAATTAATGATGGCATATATATTCATTACTTTTGTGAGTTACGAAGTACAGCTCAGAGTACTACAGATATTAACAAGCATGGAAAGTAATAGGAAATTTGTGGATCATTACTTTAACGGAAAAGCACGACTGTTTATATTTTAGATATAGAAGAGCTTTCAATTTAATTAAAATACTTTCGAGAATGAATCTCCATTTCCCAAGAATAATTAATATACTCGACATAAAGATTTCGAGTGCACTCCAAAGAGTTAATTAGGTCAAAGGGGTAAAATAGTTGTCTCAATATTGTAAGTCTATCATCATACAATATCTAACTAATGAACAGGGATTGAGAGCCAATTTTATACCTTCCGTCTAATAATAAATTAAAATATAATTGCTATGTAAATACCAAAGTAGGTCTGTCATAGAGCACGTACGTGCTGGGAACATCGTATCCTTTAAGGTACTACAATTATTGGGACAGCACTTATGAGGTTCATTATTTTATATTGTTTATTTCACTACACCTAGAGGATTAATCTTTTTTTATTATTAAAAGTCATTAAAAATACTTTTCTTTTAACTTAAACGAATATATCACTAAGCTTTTAAATATATCACTTAAACGTTTTGTGTAATAATTATGAAACGCACCAGACGTATCCCGTTCCCCAACTCGTGTGCAAACACGCAAATATTTGCATGTATGTTAAACTACGCTATGCCGTCTGGTCTACGTTTTCCGATAAGTGAACACAGCCGTCGGGCCTCCGCGAGCGGTACTAAAGTACTGCATGGTGACGACCTGCCTGCCTGTAGTTCGTGAAAGTACTCAAGTCTTTGGCTCAACAAATACTTTTCTTTTAATTTCAATAGTATCCATAAAGGTTTAGAGACATGATGTGATTTCTGTATTATTTATACTAATCATTTTCATACAAAGTTTTTACATTTTGATTGTCTCTAAACCTTTGAAGACACTATTAAACTTAAATAATAATCATTGGACAATTTATTTTTCATTTTAAACCGCATACTAATACAATACTTTAATTTTCATGAGATCTTGGATAAAATAATCACTTTTCCTTGACTCAGTCGAAGGATGTGCAGTATTGTTTTGCTACCTTTTCCTTCAGAGGCTCATTTCCCCGAAAGTTAAAGGCCCTGAGTTCCTACGCATGCTTAGAGAGAAAATCCTACGTGACAACTGACTAGGTTTTGTGGTTAAAAAAGTGAATGCATTTGTGTAACAGTTCAAGCACGATTGTTATGTTGCTATGAAACTTCTTTTCTCGCAGAATAAGGTGTCACAGGAGCGCAACGAAAAGTGCAATTCTATTTCTTCTTTTTTTTCTTTGTTTTGGCAAAACTACTTTTTATAAACAACAAAATTTCTTGACAATTTGTATTTGTCTCGGAGACAGTAAATATTAGTGAAAATTGCAACTCGATACGCCTCATAGGTCACGAGAAATTAAATACGAAACTTTCATATGTTAGTTCCGGCGTCGGCCGCTGGGGCTCTGGAGCGCCACCATGCAAACATGCCAACGGAATGAACCCTCATACAATAGATGTTCTGCAATGAGAAATCTACTTTTTTATATAAATATTTTTATTTCAACAATGTACATATTCATAATAAAATAATTTGAATATATGCAATATGTATTTCAAGTAGAAATTTTGAAGAGTACCATAGAAAATCATCGACAAATTACGGAGGTTGTAGAAGATTTGTGGATTTTTTTCTTTGAAGAGTAGGATATTCAGATAAAGTGATGGTAAATTTGTTATTCAATTTTTAAGAAGTCAATAGAAATTTCTTGGAGATTTGGATGTTCATAAAAGAGTATTTTTTATTAATGTTTGTTTCTGTCAGAGGTGACGTGACAATACCTGACATGATTATTGTTACTTGAAAGTACATATAAATGAAATTTCACCCACAAGTGAGACTGGGTACAGAATGAGGAAATGAGGGACTAATTTTGATTCACTTGTCGTTATAAACGTTCAAGAGAGATTAGGAGTTACCATCTATCATAATTCTATTGATAGAACAACTGCGGTTACTGTTCACAAAAATTTCATTTTAAAGATGATGAATGTTTTGACTCGAGGAAAAATGTGCAGCGCGATATGTGGTGGAAATTGGGTATAAATTGACCCAAATCATCCCCCTGTTCCTAATAATTACTTTAAAATTTTATTTAAGCACATCTAAATGTTTGTTAAACAAGTACTATTTAAAAGGATTTGAAACATACATCTCTTCAAAATTTTTAATGTTTGATGCCATTGTCTTCAGGAGACATTCAATGCACAAAACACTTTAGAAAACATTCGCAATGTAATGCACAAAATACATTCGCAAAATTTTAGCTATTTTTAAACCTTTCAATCCTTGTAACATTTTTTAAAACGTTTCTTTCCGAACTCCATTCCTCCCGACTGAGTCAAATAATAGTGACCATTAAAATCAGGGAGACATTTCATACATTTTTAAATTCAAATTTAATCCCAATATAGTGTATTTCTGATTAATTTAAAGAAATGCTCGTATGAAGTTATTAATATTATAATTACCACAAAAATTCTGCGATATTTTTTCATTCACGTGATTTTTTTTACAAATTTGTTCGTGCTACAGCGTTCTCCTGGCATGAAGAAGCGAATGAGTTCCCTTGCCAGGCTGCATTGAGCTTCGTCGGCTGATTTGCCCGCAACAAGTCGGAGGCGCTGAAGCGCTCCGCGTCAGAGCGCAGCGGGTGAGTGGGAGAGTGCGGGTCGCCGTCGACATTTGCAAGGGCTCGGCGCGCGCCGATGCTCAAAGCAGAAGCCCGGCGCGCTTCCAGCCCGCAGCGCCCGCCTCCGCCTCCGCCTCGCCCCACTCGCCCTCCCCCCCCCACTCACCCCTCTCGGCCAACAACAAGGGCAGCATTGGAAAATACTTAAGAGGTGACATTGTTTAAGATTATTGGAAACAATTTTTGGGTGAATTTATTTATGAGAGTATTCACTATATTTAATTTGCATATTTTTACTTTTTTGCATGTTTCTTACGTAGACAAATAGTATTGTCAGATCACAATTGAGAATGTCAAATTAGTAATGTCAAATATAGTAATGTCAGATACTGTAATGGTGCAGCAAAAAAACGGCGATTTTCAGACAGAAAAAATCGTGAAGTAGGTCCCTGATACCCCAAAATTGAATATTTATTGTTCGTATGTGTAGTAAATCAAAAAAGGATTTTCACCAAAATTGACTTCCTGATAGATCAGGATGTCGCAGCCTCTTGATACGAAAAGTATATTTTAATTCTGAATGGTACTTTACATGAAGCCTCAATGATATTTGTTTGATAATTTTTTATTGGATAGTGAAATAAACCGTAATAAATTTAGATTTATTTAGTCAAAAAACAGTAAAAACTGTATGTGACTTATGGGGAGAAGATTAGAAATCCCGTTGCTTGTCGATTTTCGTTCAATTGTCTAAAATTTCATAAACTGAAAAAGTTTAAAGTTTTTGTGACGTTTTCCTAAAACTACAAAATTAAATTTTCCCCCTAAGGAAACCTGTTTTTCAAAGGCACATCTTTAAAGAAGATTAGTCCAATTTTTGAAAATACGAGTATTTTGCGCGAAATTTTTGCTTGAAGTAAAGGCAATGTATTTTTCAAAAATTTCTCAAAATCTGTTCTTAATCTTTTTTCTCAGATAAAGCACACGACGCTTTAAAATGGTACATGGCTCATTTTCATTGAACTCCAAATTTTCGAAAATTATAAAAGTTAGAAATAATGCGAAAAAGGGTGTTCTGTTGTGCATCAGTAGTTTAAATAAATGCCCTCCATAGCCCAGGAGGGTAAGCTGCAGTAGAAAAGAATCCTGTGACTGAAAGAACCGACATGGAACTGAAAATTATTCCGACGGAGAGACTTCCTTATAAGTTATGACTAGGGGGCGTATTTTAATGAATTGTCATTTTTTTCTTTTTAATTTAGAACAATACCGTTTAGTATAAAAATTCATTTTATGTTATGGCAAAACAAAATTGCCCATTCTTATACCTTTTGTTTGTTGCACTTTTCATCGACTTTGACTACTAAGTCATTTTTTACCTTTTACGTCATTTCTACTGCTTTTTCACTGATTTCATCGATTTTAATATATTATTAATGGTACTTGCTTCAAACAATATTTACGAGGTGCAACAAACGTTCACCGCAGAATTCCTGTGTAGCCTATTCGATTTCTTCGCATATATGTTGTAAATTCAGCCGTTGTGTACATGTAAGGTTCCTGTAACACTTATCAGCACCATTGTCAGTTCGGCGATTTCGCAATAAATAAAGGCAGAGATTTTCTTTTAAAACACACCAAATTTTTCAAGCTGTGTTCACGTGAATAAAAGGAAGAAGCCTCGATTACATCAGTAACATATCACTGACATTGAGTTGTTCATCTGAAGTGGTTTTGATCAAATTTTTTACGTCATTTTTCTTTGTTTTTAGGGCATTTTTAATGCATTTTATTGATCATTTTTAGGTCATCAAAATCCGCCCCGTAGTTATGACCAATGCAGATATCCGTCAACAGAGATGGTAGTGAATGTAATGTCAAGCGCCGGACAATGCAGTGTCAAGGCGGTGCTGCGAAGTCGGGGTACGGCGGTGCCCTCTGAACCGCAGTGCAGGATCTTCGTTTGACAGGAGAGCGCACACGCATAGAGAGCGAGGATCATGCCGACCAACCGCTCCGACCTCCGCTGCCCCCCTCAACGCCTGTGGACCTCTCACTCCACTCGGCAGACGTCGCTACTGAGCGGCACGACGCAGTCTGGCCTCGCGACCCTGCGATCATTACGCTCAGAAGCAATAACGCATGCGCGAATTATTTGTAGTTTGTTAAAAGCCTCACTGTTAAACGTACAGTAATTATTTTATACAAATACTAATGAAGAGTGGCAAACATTAAAGTTACCTACAGCAACTGTAAAAACAGAAATCAGATATTTAGACTGTAAGACAGTTAATTCAGTTTGTTCCCTTCTCTTTGTTAAAACGAACCTCCGTGATCTTGAGTTACGTATCGTTGTCTTTTCTTTCCCAACTCCCCGCGTATTTTTTTTCCCACCGCTCTCATCTTTCCCGCTTCGTAACTTCCCCAGACAGCTCTTCCTTATTGATCCATTTCCTGATCCTTTCCGTTGATAATTTCTTGTTCTCATACCAGTAACACAAGCTATTAAAAAACCCAATTCGATAAGTTTTCTGTGATGATATATTCTTGTAAATCCTATGCGTATACTCATCAGTAAAGACAGGATTTTTATGCAGTAAAACGTTCAGTAAAAATATCAAAACCTGCAAAAACTTGCAATACTCAGGTGAAGATTTTGTAAAATGGTATTATTTAGTCTAAAAACTTAAGTTAATCCACTGATCAACGTATTTTTTATATTTTGAAAGAGATATTTAAGGTTAATGAAATATTATAATTTTAGGGTTATAATTAAGTTTTGTACATATTTTTAAACAAATTATATTTGACATTTTCAATATTATTCTCACACAAAATTAAATTAGTATAGAAACACATAAAAGTAAATAAAAAGTGCAAAAATACAAATACATGTACCTTCAGAAATGAAAAATAATTCAGTTACAAAAAAAATGTTTTTAGTTTTTTCATTACAATTTACAATTATGTATAGTTCCAAATTATTTTCTCAGAAGTTAATACTCTTTGATCAACTAATATGTTTTAGAGAGGAAAAACTTCGTTCTACATTTATACTTGTCTGTATGCCGAGCCTCACTCTGACCGCTGCTAAACGCGGTCAACAACTGCTTTTATTCCCTCTTGTACTTCGCAGCACAATGTCTGCTCCACGAAATTCGATGAATTTGAAACGCACTGAAGCATGTCGCTAAGCTTCGCTCCTGGACGTAAGGTTAAATGTGATTCGCTCATGTCGTCTCGTGTCGGGAAGTTCAGCGAAGACTGACAAAACGGATGTATGATCCGATTGGGAAGATAGCCCCGGAGCATCGCGTTTGCTGAGTGGCCGCAACCAAGGGCTGCGGACCTATCCCATCTGCAATGCGTCAGACATTTTAATTAGACAATAGGCATTTTGCGACGTACTGACGCTCAGTTCATAGGGCAACAAAACGCAGAATCAATACATATTAATCGGTACTTGGCTTTCAGAGACCACCCAAATGCACAGTCGGATTACGTCATAAAATCCTTTTTGTTAAATGAAACCTTTAAAAAAGGTAAATTAAAACAAATTGATAATATATAAATCATATTTCATGCGATAAAAGCATGAATTAGGCAAATTCGTTAAGTAAAATCTCAAAATGTGCAATTTTCAGGCAGAATTACCTAAAACGTGCAATATCGTGCAGTAACCCCCCAACGTGCAATTTCGTGCAAAATAAAACACGTACCAAAATAGCGTCCTTTTCATGATTCAGATTTCTGTCAAGGTTTCATCCAATTTCAAGTTAGCAAAGAAAAAATGCAGTAACACGAGAATCAGTCTTTAGTCATCAACAAAGAACAATGAAGAGATATTTATATCAACGAAAAATGACTGATCTTTTACGCATTTAGAGAAGGTATCAAGGACGGGTAAGGAGTTAAAGGAAGTATTGGTGTTCCTGAGTCATACATGTGCCGGGATATCACATCTTGCCGCAGCATAACAAAACTCCCATGCCTCAAATAAAGCTAAAGATAATGTTACGAGAAACGATAGGGGGAAGGCGAGGTCGAAAGCGATGGCGGGGCGGGGTCAAACGAGGGCAGGGCGGGAGGGAAGACGCAATATTGAGAGCGGGGAATGGCAGTGGGCGGAGGCGGGGGGACGGGGATAAATGTGGGGTAGGGAGATAGGGGGAGGGTGAACATAGGTGGGAGAATGTGGGCTTAGGGAGGGGGAGCCAATGAAGGCGGGGAGAGATGGGAGTTTAAGTGCGGTGTTGGGAGCGCGAACTGGGAGTGGGCGAAGGCACGGGGAATGTGGAGTAGGGAGAAGCGGCGCGAGATAAAAGGAGCGAGACATGTCTGAGCGAGAGAAGCAGAGCGAGAAAAGCGGAGCGAGAAAAGCGGAGCGAGAAAAGCGGAACGAGAAAACCAGAACGAGAAAACCGGAACGAGAGAAGCGATACGAGAGAAGCGGAGCGAGCGAAGCTATACGAGCGAAGCGGAGCGAGCGAAGCGGAACGAGCAAAGCGGAACGAGCGAAGCGGAGCTAGAGAAGCGGAACGAGCGAAGCGGAGCGAGAGAAGCGGGGCGAGAGAAGCGGGGCGAGAGAAGCGGGGCGAGAGAAGCGGGGCGAGAGAAGCGGGGCGAGAGAAGCGGGGCGAGAGAAGCGGAGCGAGAAAAGCGGAACGAGAAAAGCGGAACGAGAAAAGCGGAACGAGAAAAGCGGAGCGAGGAAAGCGGAGCGAGAGAAGCGAATCGAGCGAAACGGAGCGAAAGAAGGTGAAGACAAGGCCAGAGGGCGAGAGCAGTGAAGTCGGAGTGGGGGCGCACGCTAGCATCCCTTTGACCCCAGGCGGCGGGCGCGGAACCCCTGCGCTCGGCTTGCCTTCACACCTCGCCGGGCCTCGCCGGGCCGCGCCAGGCACGCGCCCACCCACGCAGCGGCGCGGAGCGGAAACCAATATCTCCCGCGCGAAATTGCATTAGCGGCGCACGAACGTAGATCGATTTCTCTATTAATATCCACGCCATTCTCAGAATAAAGGCCGTCTTTAAAAAGTACACTAGTGGCCTGCACCATAAATGCTGCAGAACACAACTACGCAAAATGATTTCCCAATGAGGAGTACGCGCACTGCTCAAGAACAATAAATAAAATACTCTCGCCTAGCACTGCAATAAATTAAATATTTTCACAATGAATACTCCAGTAAAGGAGTGTAGTATTGTGTGCAGACCATACAACAGTGTTTACTCATCAAGAATATCAAAAACATTACCTCCATTACGCAACACCCGAATAGCACATGTTTATTGACGGGGGACCTCTTCCTTGAAACGTCGCAGTCGCATGACTTCGGTTGTGCCGTAAGCAGAAACGTACTGAGTATGAGAATTCAGTAGGTACGAACAGTATGAGAATAGTTACAATAAATAAATCGTATACTTGTGGTTTTCAGTCAATATCAAAACTTGTTTCATTTTTTAAATTTTTCCAATCTAGCAATATTTTAGACACCTCTCAAAGGCCGGAAGCTGTAACGTTTTCTTTCAATTTCTCCGCGCCTTGGAAATTAATACTATAGATTTAAAAAACCAACACTCTTTTAATTATATCAATGAATTTGCACACAATTATGTTATCGAATTTGGTTAAAAATAACAAAGTATATGCTTTATTTTTCATTTTGTGTTTATAAATTACATGAAATGTAACACTGTCTCAAATCGCGTAAAAGCATTCGGAGTTGAACGCTAATCGTTATATAAAAATACATTAGCTTTAACCTCTCGCAATCCCGATCCGCAGAAGGGAAAACAAATATGACAGTTGGCTTAAGTTTAAAATAAAATATTAAATGGAATCAGATGGAAGAACGCAGATTGAGTTTTTAATGTATCTCAAATTGATTCACAAGAGCCTAGAGAACCTCTATAAACGCGGTGATTCACAATAAAAACACTCTATAGTCTCAGCTGCTGATATGTTTTCATCGCCATAATAAAAGATTTTGACACTTAATAAAAGACATCGACACTTAAAATGTTTTTTATTGTGATATAATATTTAAAATTCATATACAGTACGGAGTTGCTCTACAGCTGTCGCCGTTTCTCCGCTCTCAGTCTCCATGCCTCTCTATTGGATCATAGATCATCTGGCATTTCTCTTGCCGTCATAGCCTCTTGCACTCCCTGCTGCCATGCAAGTCTGGGTCTTCCTCTCTTCTGTCTTTCTGTTGGCACCCATTTCAGGACTCGTTTTGGCCATCTTTCGTCTGTCATTCGCATAACATGACCGTACCAGACGATTTGTTTTTTCTCTATTTCGTCAAGGATAGATTTCTTTACATCCATTTTCTTTCTTATGTCGTCGTTCCTGATTCTGTCACGTCTGCTATAACAGCAACTTCTACGCCAGTAGTCCATTTCAAGGGCCAGCAGCTTCCCTTTTGTTCTTTTATCGATCTCCCAAACTTCTGAACCGTATGTTGTAACACTCTTAACTAGCGAGGAGTAAAGACGTCTTTTAGTAGTGTTAGTGATGGTTTTGTTCCATAAGACAGAGTTTATACTTCGTGTCACGTTTCTCCCCAAGCTTATTCGTCTCTCAATTTCGTCATGGCTATTTCCCTTATTGTTAAAAAGTACACCAAGGTATTTATATTTGTTTACCCCTTTCATTTTTCCTCCATTTTCCACAAGAAGATCTTCTATTTCATTTTTACCAACTGCCAGGTATTCAGATTTGTCCATATTAATATTAAGTCCTGCTTTTAAAAAGTGTTCATTGAGTTTACGGATCATGAAACTCAAATCGTCTGCATCTTCTGCAATTACTACCTGGTCATCGACAAAATATAACGTAAACAATTTATCCTCTCCGATCGTCATTCCCATTACTCTGCATTGTTTCTCCCACTGCTGTAAAATTTGATGCAGATATATTTTAAACAGTGTTGGGGAAAGACAGCAACCCTGACGAAGACCTTTGCTGACTGGGAACGGATCCGAGAGCCTGCTGTAGATCTTAATCTGAGAGGTGTTATTCTTATATAGATTCTGTGTGGCTCCAATTAAGTTTTCACTGATTTGAAGTCCATCCATTTCTTCCCATACTCTAGCAACCGGTACATTGTCATACGCCTTCTGAAGATCAATGAAACCCAGATGAACTTCCCTACCTCTCCTTGTTCTCTTTTCTATAAGTTGTTTTAATGTAAATATATTGTCTATGACCGACCTGCCGGCAGTAAAACCACATTGTTCCTCTCCTATTTTTCCTTTTATCTCTTCTTCTATTTTATTTCGTATTATTTTGCTATACAGTCTACCTATAGATCCAATAACTGCTATTCCTCTGTAGTTTGTTTCATTGTCTCTAGATCCTTTCTTATGGATTGGTGTTAGGTAAGACGTTCGCCACTCCTGAGGAGGATTTTCTCCATTCAGGCACCTTGAAAACATGTGTTTGAGCATTTGGTGCAGTTTATAGGGACCATATTTCAGTAATTCTGCCGGTATATCTCCCGGACCAGGTGCCTTATTGGATTTCATTGTCTTAAGTGCTTTTTCTAAATCTTTAATTGTCAGATCTACCCTTTGCTCAAATTTTACTTCCTTGTGTGTTTGGAATTTTCTGTTTTCTAGAAGCAGTCTTTCGAAATACTCTTTCCATTTATTGATTCCAATGTTTGATAATGCGATATTGTTTTTCTCATTCGATTTAATAGATTTAATTACTTTCTAGGCTTCTGAGCTCCGTGCTCCACCTATGAATTGTTCTATATAATCGAATTAAAATTCAACTAATACCTTATTTAAACCAAATCTTACATTAGTTTTCAATAAAAAAATTAATGATAAAAATCCCGAAGAAATTACTGCACTTTTCTTCCCATCCATTTCTTCATATCCGTCCTTCATCTTCCCGACGTCTTGGGCTCTCACAGTAAAACGTATGTCTCCTTATCCCAGAGTAAGTACTTATAAAAGATTGAAATGGGAAGCAGAGAGATCGCATTGTATACATTATGACATCAAAAAAATATCAAATCGAAAATATGATTTTAATCACAATCTTCTTGAACGATCTCTCTTCTTTAGACTTTTCTGCACCCAAATTTTTAGAACTGGTCAGTTTATCTCGTCCGTAGATTAAAATGTTTCGAAAGGAACACTTTTCACCATATTTTTATTGGACTGTTGGGGTTAATCATTCATCTCTAAACAGAGGGAACTTCGATAAATTAGATTTTCAGTTGAAATTAGAAACAAAGAAGACAATTGTGCGTGACATCTGGCAACGTCGAACTCAATATTACCATTCCTTCAACTCTTCATTCCTCAATTCTTTCATTTACACCCTGTACCTTCCTGCAAGAAAACATGGTCGAGAGTGATGATTGGACCGTCCCATCGGCGGTACACGCATTGGAGCCCAAAGGCAAGGAGCGGGTCCCTCTATGGCAGAGATTTTTCGGAAACATTTGCTCCCAGCAAGAATTCTTGTTTAATAAAAGTCTCTAGCTTAAGAAACGCACATTATGTAAAATGAAATTCGAATGAAAAGAAATATTAAGTAATCCACTATTTACGAAGGTCGCCTTTTATGTTTCGGGATTTGGCAACCCTGGTGTTGCAATCTGGCAACTGACAGCTCTATCGTAAAGTTGGATGCTTTGAGGTTATACGTACTCAGAACGTTTTGACATACGAGTGCTATTTGTGTTGTTTACAGTAACTTAAAATATTCATCTTGGCGTAAAAATGAAATTAAATCGTGAACATTTTCGTGCGATTATTTTTTACAACTTTCGACGTGGATTAACTCAGCAACAGTGCATGGATGAACTTAATTCAATTTTTGGCGATGAAGCTCCATCAAGTGTTTATCGATGGTATGGTGAATTCAATCGTGGTCGTAATTCACCCCAAGACGAATTTCGCGAAGGTCGTCCAAAATAATTTGTTGTTCCGAAAACCATTAATGCTGTGCATGAACTGATATTGCAAGATCGTCATGTGACCTATCATGAGATTGAGACAACCTTAGGCATCAGTGCGACCAGCATACATTCAATATTGCATGAACATTTAACTGTCAAGAAAAATTTGTTCGCGTTGGATCCCACACAATTTGTCAATCGTTCAAAAAAAAAGGCTCGTGTCGATTGGTCGAAAGAAATGCTCAAAAAAATACGATCGCGGTGCTTCGAAACACGTCTATGACATCGTGACAGGTGATGAATCGTGGATTTACGCGTATGAGCCCGAAAGTAAACTGCAGTCGACTGTACGGGTGTTTCAAGATCAGCAAAATCCAACAAGTTGTTCGCGCACGAAGCACTTCCAAACAGATGGTCGCCTGTTTTTTCGGAAAAACTGGACATGTCGCAACCGTACCACTAGAAAACACATCGGCTCAAAAAACTGCATTTTTGAGCACCCAAAACATCGATTTGATGAGTCATCAGCCGTATAGTCCTGACTTGGCACTGAATGACTTCTTTTTATTCCGTACGTAAAAAACAAACTGAGAGGTCAACGTTTTTCGACACCCGAAGAAGCGGTTGCTGCATTCAGAATGCATGTTTTGGAGATACCTCAATCAGAGTGGTAAGAGTGCTTCGACAATTGGTTCAAACGCATGCAAAAGTGTATAGATTTTCATGGGGAATATTTTGAAAAACTATAAAGTGATTTTCGATGATTAATATTTGTTTTGGTTCTCTAATCCTGAAATATAAAAGGCAACCCTCGTATATGCAATTTATATGTACGGAACAAGAATTTCAGTTTTTTTCGTTTATCATTACTAAGCAATTTTCTCTTTATTTTTAACGCGGTTCAATGTTAGCTGCCCAGAATGTTTTTGACATAACATTCGTCTTATTTCATTTAAAATAAATACAATTGAAAAACATTCCAAGCGGCATTTTCCCACGACACCCTGAACACGCTTCTTCAAACGAAGGGAAAAAGTCTTGATCATGACCCAAGCCAATTGCCGCTCATCTGGAGAAGTCGAGTGTGGGAGAGATTCTACAGGCAGGGTTTTCTCAAAAACATTTTGCCCTGCGCTTCTTGTCTGACTAAAGCCTTCCAGCTCAATGTAGAACATGATAAAACATGAATTTCTATGAAAAACGAATTAAATAATAATAGATTATTTTCAGGTTGCAGGGCACACCAAAAATTTCAATTCGGCTCAATTGGTAAAACTTGCATATACATTACTATGTAATAGGATTGGATTTTTTGTTGAAACGAGTAAATTTTGTAAAAAAAATCTGACACTTGAAGGGGGAAAACAATGAAAATAATTTCTGCCGGCATCGTACACCAATATAATTAAAATCAGCCCACTTTCTTCAGCCCTCCCCTTAGTCAAAAGTGTCTCCATCTCTCATTCTATCCATCATTCATTCTCCCTTCCATCCATCCATCCTTAATTCACTTAATCTACCCATCATTCATTTCAGCCACCCCCTATCATTTCATCCGTCCACCCACCATTCCAACCGTCCGTCCAACCATCATTCCACTTAACCACCCACCCATCATTCCATCCACGCATCCATCCACCCATTTACTCGTCCATTCATCCATTTACGCCCCAGATCCCAGCCATCTTGGAGCCCACTCTTCCTCAAACGAAGCGAGATGGGCCTTGCGCGGCGATCCGAACCATCGGCACGCACGCGGGGCGGGGCGGGGCAGGGCGGGGTGGGGCGGGGCAGGGCGGGGCGGGGCATGGCGGGGCTGGCGGGGCTGGCGGGGCTGGCGGGGCTGGCGGGGCTCGGAGGCGCGCTGGCGGCGGAGCCTCATAAAGGCAAAGCCTTCCCCGAAACAATCGCAGGGGGCCTTGCCGAAGCCTCGGCCCGGCGTGCACGTCGCAGCCGCGACGTGCGACAGCGGTGGCCGCGGCGACGCGACGGGGCGCAAGAGGGCGGGGGGGGGGGATCTGCGGACGTGCGGGTCGCCTCGGACGCAGTGGGCGCTGCGCGTCTCCCGAGTGGGCGAAACCATCAGGTTACTGAGGAGTTACTCTACGAAGGGACCGGTTGGACTGAGCGGGAAACAAATGAACGTCATGTGGGATCGTAGCATTGTGATTGTGATGAAGCCATTTACAAACGAGATAACTGTAAACGAACGCACTGACAAATTGAGCGCATGGGCATAACCTGCAGTTATGTTGCCAACGGTGGACAAGCAGTGGTTGTCAAGGCGGTCCCTTCTTATGGTAATCTCTTTACAGAAAGAGGATGAACCAACAGATCAAGCAAAAATGTCGGATGGGCGTGTTATTCTGCAAGTGTAGACTCCTTAATAAGAGAAAGGTTGATGTACTTTAGCAAGAAGTCTTAAAGCAAGAATTTTACCCGAACGCTTTTTTAATATTTTGATATGTACTATTTTTATTGTATTTCTGTTCGTCAAAACATCCGCCCACTACCATGACAGATTACCCGTCTTTATTACATTGGATAAAATAACAAAGCTATTGAACTTGAAACATTATTATGTTAGATGTAATAATGGCATAACTGCCGTATTACGAACACGTAAGTAAAAAACCTACAAAGGTGATCGGAAAAGTAGGACATTTTGATAATATAATTTATTTCGTAGAAGCCTATTGGTGGTGCACAGAAAGTCTACTCAGCAATGTCAGAAAAGGTTCAGCAACTGAGAAACGCTCACTTATAGCATAAATTAATAACAGCCACAAAGTGATCGAACGTGCAATCGGGATCTCCAATGTAAGCAAAGTAACTAAGCTCTCAACTGGATCACAGTGTCCCCCTCTGACCAGCTCGTGACGTTGAAGTGCCATCGTTTAATAGAGTATAGACTCTTACTCCACGTCTTCCACATCTGCGAGCTCCTTGACTCTTAGAAACAGTAGAACTAGGGACATTCCATTCCTACAAAGGAATCGATTTTGATTCGAAAAGTTGGAGTCGATTCTAGAATCGAATCGAAAGAAAAGAATCCAGTCCCCAAGGAATCGAATCTCATGACAACACCATTTAACGTAGGTATCAAAAGAATCAAGCAATTTCTATTTAATAAATCGCAAGGGTGTTAAATAATTAATTAAATTTCAATAGTAAAAATTAATTATGGCTGATAAAAATATTATTGTTCAAATAATACAACATAAAGTAAGTAATACGAAATAAAGTAATAGAATGAATCAATGAAACAACATAATATTAATAGAACAAATGAAATAAATAATAGATTATAACATGAAAAATAATATGAACTAATCAACGAAATTGTAACGGATTCATACAGGAAAAGAGTTTATTAATTTGAAATGATAAAAATGTAATTTGAACCAAGAGGTTTGGTTCTGAAAGAAAGCATGGTGGGAGAAAAAGCATGGTGGGTGTTCAAACACAACATGGACTTCTTTACAATTAATAATGAATTTAATAATAACTACATTAATAATAAAGGCAAACGACAAAAAACTGAAAAATTTTAAAAAAGCGCAGGAATATGCAGCTTTTAAAAAATATAGAAGGTTTTCATTTGATTCCATTCCGGCCTTTTTGGAATCGATTCCATTAAGAATCGGAAGCGAAGAAATCGAATACCGATTCCCCAGGAATCGAAATAAAAGAATCGATTCCGGAATCGAATCGGTAGAATCGGAACCTCCCAAAATAGAACGCACAACGACAACCCTTCGATATACGCCCAATGCGCAATACGGACCCAAGTAATAAGTTATATGGTTAAAATAATCTAGACCCCAAAACGTTAAACGGGTTATCCCCATATCTTTCACCTCCACCGCCACCCGGTTTCCACTCCCGATAGGACTAAACCCTCTTTCGCCGTTTCTGTGTTTTGCGCGCGTTTTTTGTGTTCCGTGTTATACGTATTTTCCGTGCTTCGGCGACGTCTTGCGTCATCAGTGGGACAGCGCCGGGAGAAGACAGTTGACACACACTGCGGATTCGCGGTCTGCGACAACTGTCATCCCCCCGTCACGACTGCGTGCGTGGCAGGGGAGAGGGAGTCGGGGGCTACATACTCACCATCCCCCGTCCCGCCTCGCCCTTATTAATATTATTATTTGTGTAAAAAGAAAATTAGCTCTCGATATATTGTAGCACGTAGTTCAGCTGACATCCGCATTCTAATGGGCAAACATTTCCAGGAGTCGAAGTTCAGTTTCACGTCTAGCAGTGCCCGTGTGTGAACTCGTGTCCTTTTCATACGTTCCGCAAATCTCGTTTCAGGCGGTCCGGCACTTCATCGGCGCGGCCCACTGTACGCCCGCGGCGGCGCGGCGTTTCTCGGAACGCCATCACACACGGGACGCCCACGCCTCACGGAGCCCCGCAGCGTGCGTGGCAGGGGAGGGGGAGGTGGAGGCGACGTCTCCACCCCATCCCCTTCCCGCCTCGCCTCGCCCAGGATAAACCTCAGGCCAGCGCGACTCGCCCCCGGGGAAAAAAAGAAAGATACCGCTCGATCGGAAAAAGAAAGCTCGGGCAGCTGCCAATTGTGTATTTATATGTAGGTCTGTGGATTATTTATTGGTGATTTACAGGTAAATGTAAGATTTGAAAAGTTTATATTTAATAATTAATTAGGTTTATTAAGAATTACAGTAAGCTCGGAATATGTTATTACATTCTAAAATAATCAAAATGAATTACCTCAGGAATTTTCTCATACTCTTTAGGCAGGATTGTTAAGATTTAAAATAGAAAACACATTGTATCAGCAATACTAGTTATACGATATTATTAAATAATGGATGTAATTAAATAATGGATGAGTAAATTATCTATGAGGAAATGCCATGTGTGTAGCTGAAGTCTTGGCCAGGCTGTTTTGGGATCGAACTGCTGGTGTCGATATCATTCCTCTCCATATGTGCGTATACAATTGCTCGTTCAGAGAACATGTTTATACCCATATTTATTAGTATCTTGTACTTTATTTTGAGAGTTCATTTCATATGCGTTTCGAAATAAAGTATACTTTATTTAAGGCTCTGAAAATCTTACTTACTTACTAAGTTCCAACAAACTACTTTAAACTAACAAGTTGCCGTAGGTAATACGTTATTGATTGCTTTTAAATTTGATTCGAAAGGTAATCCACAGAGGAACAGGCTGCCTTTACCGCAACATCTCATTCAGAAAATCAATCTGGGCGACACAAGTCTGGAAACCAATCTTCATTTCCACACCTAACATCGCATTATAGTTTCACTCTCCCTTCCAACTAACTTTGTTTGCTCGGTCAACTTCTGCCAACATAAACAGCAATTCAGTGCTGCTGCCAACCTCCCGACCGCAGCCGCTTGCACCAGCCCTGGCGCCGCCACCGCGCTGAGCTAATTAAGGCTTACACCCAATTAAAAGGTCTGTCGCGCCCGGCAGTCAGCGCTAATGATGCAAATCTCTTCCCAATTTTTTAGACGCAAAGGAAACGAAGGAGCGCTAATGATGGCGGGCCCGTATTCCCGCTGCGAAATTAGTTCTCTGTGCTGCCGCGCGTTGATTAACTGTCTATAGGCAGAGAAAATGTATCGCCCGGAGTACGACGCCGTCGCGAATGCTAATATGAGACGGGTGGAGCAGGTTGGTCATCCTACTTATCGAGTGGAACTTCGATATCTCAAAGCTGCCGGGGAAAGAAAATGAGTGACTTTTTCGATTTAGATTTAGATTTAGATTTATTCAGTCAAAAAAACAAAAACAGTAAAAAGGGGAAAGGATTATCTGCGCACTTTTATGGGGTCCAGAATCCTTTCCCGTCATTCTAACTATAAATAGTTAGTAAAAGTTTAACATAAATAAATAAAAATAAACTTTAAAAATAAGTTTATTTCTGAATATATGTGCAATTTATTAAGGGATATCTTGTTGTTTATTGTTCATTCTTTAATTTCGAGTACGTCACACCAGACCCTGAGATCCAGATAGTGATAACCTTATGTGTGTGAACTGTAAAGTGAAATTGGGCAGAGACATTACTGGTTGTCCGCCTAAGTTCTTTTTTTTCTTTTCTCTTTTTAATAAACAATCATCCGCACTCTCGTCAGGGGAGTGTAGGTGATTGATGCACCATACTCTATGGGACAGCTGGGGCGTTTGTTTTTTGTGAAAAAAATAGGGGGTGGCGGTAGCAATATGTTCTGTGTGTAGGGTAGATAACATTTGAAAATCAATACTTAAAACATTTTTTTTTCAAAACAAACTATTTTATGCAGAGTTCTTTAGAAAAAACGTTTCTAGTTAAATATTTAGTAGCAGCACTGAACTCAAAACGTACCATTTGTATTCCCTCTTCTTAAATTATATTATTTTCCGATATTTAATAAATTGTTTATCTCAATCTTCATATGAAAGGTTAAATCTCAAGATATATACTGCAACGTCAATACCTTATTGAAACTTGATTGCTCAGTTTGCACTAAAACTATATTATTTAAGTTCACATGCCCAAGTTTCGTGAAAACAGTCTTTTTCGACGATCGTATAATCTTGAGTGACTCTTCTCACCGAAAACCAAGCGTTCAGCAAGTCATGTGTTAAGACATCTAAAGATGAAAAATTGGCTACTCATAAAAATACTTTTTTATACTACTATATCGAAAAATAGATTGTTTCACTCATTTTAGTACTGACCATCGAAGTCTGCAACATTGATATTAAAAGAGTATAAACATAAAATCATACAAAAATTAGTTGGGCCGACACATTAAGAGTTAATAGTTTTTCAGAATTGTTTTAGAATAACATCTGAAGAACGCGTAATATTACTCTGTTATCTTAATTCGGTTGCATCAATATACTTTGATTTCCATTTGTCGAATAACTGAAAATGTTTTGTGCATGCGTTTACTTTTCAAAACTTCATAACCAAATTGTTTACGTCACCCCTTCCTGAACCGTAATCTTGTTGTTATCCTGTATCTCTTCTATCGTTCTATCTATTGTCGATGATAATGATTCTCCCTAAGAACCTAGTACAAGCTTACCGATTGTCCTTAGGAGTTTAGGCACAAATATCGTAAGTGCGCGATTCTAACAATTGACTCTTGCGTCGAAGTTATCACATTCCGTCAGGCCCCATTTGTCAGTAGCTCTCATCTAATTCGCCCACCTGTTCGTATTGTTGCTATAGCAACGAAATACCTTTGTGAAGGATCTCTGTTGACACAGAATAATTACCTATCTAATTAGTAACGTATATAAAGGAAAAAGAGAGATACAATGGCTCTTTGTTATGAATTTGATTCATATGTACGCAGTACATAGGAGGCGACGGACAGTTTCTGTGTGTGCTTCGGAAGATCCTTGCAAGAGAATATTTATTTTTCCGAACTCGCTAATTGCTCAATTTTGTTCATTCTTCTCCTTCCTTTTGCAAAGCAACGAGAATTCTGGGGCGCATTTGATTCGATATCTGAAAAGCGATATATTGTATAAAAATATACAGGTGTATCAAAATAAGTGTTGGTGTAAGACATGTGAGAAGGGGTCAACGGTGATCCCTTTTTGCCAATGAACATGAGGTGGAAAATTTCATATATTAAAAGGTGATCAATCGTCGTCCTTTAGCGAGGACAGTCCTTCTTTTGTAGGTTCTGTTCTTTCTCGAAATGAGTTCTTCTATCTGTCCTTTTCGATATTTTAAAAATAATGTGTTAATCTAGTTATTCAAGTGAGAAATCACGATTGAATGTTGATACTCAAGCTAAAGCTCTAACCTACAATCCAATATGAAGAATATTTCTTGTACCCAAATTTCCAATATATTGTTAAAACATGATAAATTGCCAAAATATTAATTTAATGGAAAATACTCGTTTATTTAAATAATTAAAAGAGTTGTACGCATAATTAGTGTATTTTTATTTAAATTAATAAAATGATTCATTTATTTACGTCGTATATTTTCTAAGTAAAGATTGGCCACCATACATATAATGAAGTTACACAGGTGACATTTTTCTCTGACTAATGGGTCACTCATTATGTTGTAGAATTATTCAGACACATTCTTGCGCTATTGACGATATTTCGTGTACCTGGGTCGAAAAATTCAATCACCATTATTTTGAATTGCAAAGAAAATCCGAATTCTTACGCAAACGCAACGTTCCGAAGCCATTGGAAGTTCAGGTTGCCATGATGAATGAAAATGAAAAAAATAATAAGAATTTTTCGTGAGAAATTATAAAAATGAGATTTAAACTAATGGAAAGTCCTTACAATGGCACATCAAGAGCAGAATACCCAATTTGGATTAATTATTCCTTGTATTCGGGGAACTAGTGTTCTCGGACCATTGTTGGAGCTAATTAATCTGAATCTGCCCTTTTTCCCCCAAGTTATGTTTTATCTTTTATCTTGTTTGGCCTCACTTGAAATGTCCTAACTCTTCTAATTTTGAAGATATTTTTATGATTCATTTTTTATTTCATAGCAGAAAGTCAATTCTTGTGCCTGAAATAAAATTGTTATAAACAATGTGTATAGCAATAATAAATTCTTCTATCGATATTGTTACCAGTGAGTTTTAAACGTTCTAATTCACATCTCTGTAAAGTACATACACATTACTTATCTTCAAATCTAGTTTCAGGCAGTAATGCATAATCTAAGTAACAATCATAACAAGGAATAATCAAAAATTGTTACAAATCATACCCTGTTTTTGGAAGAAAAAGGGGCATATCGGTTATTTTTTTTTACTTTGTTAATACTAATTCTTAATAATTCTACGAGTAAGCATGTTTAAATAAAGATATTTGCCACAAACAAAAAATTTAAAAATCAAGTGGATGAATACCTTAAAAAGAGGGGAATTACAAAACGATCACATTCACGGAAATAACTTTATTACGTAGGACTACGAAAGCCGTCTCGATCTTTTCAGGGGAACCCGGCCTTCCCCCTTGTTCATGTCTGTCTTATTAATGTTTCAGGGGAAGAGGTTAAAATGATTCACTCCCATATAATAGTCGGTTCTAGTTAGTAGCACATATATTTGCATGAGGAGAATCAAATTAAAACAGCAATTAATTGCTTCCACTATTTTACCGTAGAGAGAGTGTTTCTTTGTGCATTATTTTTCTACAAAGTGCATTCTATATTCAATGCAATAATGTCATCAGATAGAAAGTGCTTCGATACAGTATAAGAATATGTTGTTATGTTCTCGTCGTAGTCACAGCGTCGATTGGATGCCTTCATCAGACTGGAACATCTGTCTTCCAAGGGGATTATTAATATACCAAAGATATGGTAATCTGACAGTGCTAAATCTGACACAAAAGGCGGTTGTGGAAGAGATTTGAAGCATAGGTCGTCTATTGTTTCCATAGTTGCAAGAGGTGAGTGTGGACGGGCGTTATCATGTTGAAAACATGCACTCAGCAAACTTCTTCGCTTTGCCTGTTGCTGGCTTCAAATGGTTCTTGAGGAGTTGGCTCACGTCCGCGTAGTACATTGTAGCTTGTAATGTTTCAGAGTATGATAATTCTTGTCCCAGAATAAAGTAATCATGACTTTTCCACCAGAAGATGCTACAGACTCCTTTGTCACAACACAATGAGCCTGACCGGACGTAGAACACCACTCAAAATTTTGTCCCCTCTTTGAATTTCTTTCACCACTCGTTCACTTGCTGCTTGGGCAGACAGGCGTTCCCGTATTTTGCCTTCATTCTCTGATTAATATCAACCGGTATCACATCTTCAATCCATAAAATCTAATATATCTTGTGCGTTGCACCTTGGTGCACCAGCTTAATGGTTCCGCCTGTTTTTCAGAATCACCTGTTATTCATCTCCAACCACGTCTACGTCTACTGACTTCTTCGTACGACTCTTCTTCCCTCTCTTTTTCCCTCTCTTTTTCCCTCTCTTTTTCCCTCTCTTTTTCCCTCTCTTTTTCCCTCTCTTTTTCCCTCTCTTTTTCCCTCTCTTTTTCCCTCTCTTTTTCCCTCTCTTTTTCCCTCTCTTTTTCCCTCTCTTTTTCCCTCTCTTCTTCCCTCTCTTCTTCTCTCTTTTTTTCTTCTCTTCTCTCTAACAGCTCGGAAAACATCAAGGACCGTGCGTTAAAATTACCCAAGACCTAAAGAGAGAAAAAATAATTGCACTTTTGTGGTTTTCATTTGATTCTCCCGTGATTCTCCCGATTCAGCTGCTGTAGGTCTGTGGTTCCGTCGGAGAAATATGTCGGTGTGAGGGAAGTGGTGGTGGGTCCACACAGATTAGACTGATATTTGCAAATGGAAATCGACTTATGGGTATCATTTGTTGAACATATTTCGATTAATTGCACAATATTCTTAAATTTGTGATTCGTATAGTGCTTGAGTCAACTTTTCTTTCTAGGGAAGCTTCAAAAAGAATATTAAAACCAAAGATTCAACGTAAAAGAAGCAAAGAACTTTTAACGTCACATGTCACAAATCCCTTATAAATGATTCGTCTGACTCCCTGACTCTCGGTAATCCAATATCCCCCAGCTCTGGGCTCACAATTAACTTCAGAAAAAGTTATGAAGTACACAAACATCCTACTTTCTTATTCGTTGTCGAATGTTTTCATCAGCTTTTCCAAATGTAACTACCGTTAAAAAATTAAGAAAACAATGTGTAAATGGTTTTCCAAAACTCAAACTAATATGTAATTCATAAATATATAGAAATATTTTATTAGCCAAATCGTCTTGATTATTCTTTTTATGTAATCCGAGATCATGTCATGGGCGGATTAGTGGGAGTTTTCTGTACGACCAAAGAACCTGGATGGGCTTCATTTGCAACTCCAGAACGTTATAACGATTCATACTTCTTGTCACATTATTGTTTGATTTCCAACCTCTCTTAAGCTGGCTCTACCATAATCGTGGCCACAAAAACAAATATGTCTCCATTTAGAAACATTTAATAACGAATTAATTACGCAAATTTTGTTTTAATAACTCTTCAAACTTCCGCCTAATTAATGGTAAGCTAGCTTAATACTTAAGCTGGCAACGCTAGTACCGAAAATCACAAACACAAATATGCCACCATTTAGAACGATTCCATTTGCTAATTAATTACGCAAATATTATTTAAATTACTCTTCAATTTTTTTCCGTAATTAATGGTGAGGTGGCTTAAGACTAAGCTGGCTCAAAAGAGGTCGATTGCCACCTTGTCATGATGCTCCCACAAGTGCCCATCGCTCGCCCATCGCTCCGGACACCTGAGTTGAGATTGTCTTTAACAGCGGGTAACTACCAGAGCAAACCGCTCGAACTCACGTCGTTGATCAAAGGATTGCGCCGCAGGCGGAGGAGGCGAAAAGGTCAATAGGCGGTGACAGCGGCGAGGCGCCAGTTCAAGCGACGGAGTAGCCGGAAGTAGCAGAGCGGAGCTGGTGGTACGGATTCACGATACAGCGATCCTCATCCAATGAGATTTTTATAAACTCTCAACGTTGGTTATGGCGCTGATAAATATCATATCCAAGTCGGGATAACACATATGCCAGCTGATTAATTCACCTTAATTATGTTGTCTATAAAATAATAATAGTTTCACTTCTAAGACAGCAGAACAAAATGACACCCAAAAGAATTAAACCATGGTAAGCAATGGGTTTCCCAAGCGTTTGGACTGTGATCATTGCGAAGCGAGACGTTATTTCCCGTCGAAGAGGACAGGAAGTTACAATGTATGATAGTACTATGATGTGACACTACACAAAATAAACTTTGTCGCTGTGCGTTTTCACAGGACCATCTAGAAGATTTTTAATTAACTCTGGCCGGAGACGTAAAACAGGAGGCTTTATTTTAGAGTACATTTGAGCAAGTGATGCAATATGAACTATTTTTAGAGCTGTACGCTAAAATATAACTAATTATTAGACATACCTATTATTGTTGTTAATAAGTTAGAAAAATTGAATTCAAAATACTTAAAGGCATCGCAATATAAAATATTTCTCGAAATTGCAATCGTCAAGCCGGCGCTGTTGCTTATTTTGGATATGCCAGTACGTTCAATACTAATGGGACTGCAATACTTTCTCACATTATAATAACAGTCAGATAACATTATACAGGCAACCACTTGAAATTTGCGTAATTATTGAAACATTAAAATATTAAATAATAATATTAATAATAATAATAATAATAATAATGTTTGTGTCATGTTATTCAGTGTATTTGTATCTATTCATTCAAAAACTTTAAAGAAAAACTATCAGCCGTTTTTGAGAAAATAATATTTTTAAATTGCCTTTATTTCTCGCAAAAACCACTTATATTTTCAAAAACTGTACGTGATATTATTTAAAGACCTCATTTTGAAGAATTTACATCATTAAGAAGATCTCTATCTTCAATAATATAGAAAATAGGAAGTCACTGAGAAAATTAAACTTTGGCAATTTTCGAAAATTTAGAGAATTTACCAAAAATCGGACCTTTCCTATTTCTATAAGCGTACTTTGCACTATCTGAGTACAAAATTGAAAAAAAAATTAATCCTTTTTGAGAATATTTTGAAAGTTTTGGAAGAGTTTGATATAAGTTACCCCTCAAAAGCAAAATATTGGTTTCATATTCAAAGAACGCGTGTCAGCCATTCCATTGTACGTTACGAATTTTGGTAAAAATCCTGCCGGTTAGGCGGAAAATGTTCTTAACAAACGGGCCTACAGACGTTTTGCTGTACACTTTCTTTTTATTCAAAGGTCCACAAAAAATGTTTTTCTGCCAAAAAGCTGTTTTTCGCCGCAGCATAAAAGAAATTCACTTTACTTAGTAACAAGTATGTGAAAAAATAAAGCTCTTGATCTCGATAGTTCAATCACGGAGCCTCTCACTATTTCTTCCCTGACGTTTCGTCAAGTACTGCATCGATTAGGACTCTAATGTCTCTCCTTTCAACATCCGTCAATTCTTAGATCTACCTCTTTCCTCAAAACCCTCCGATTCGGCAACGATTCCAAACCATTCCCCTGAATGCTCTTCCTATGTTTCATCGTAGAAAGGCGATTTCATATAATATGAGCTTGAATATTATTTATCAGGGGTACTCTCTTCTACATCAGAGAAATTCACTTATTTACAACCAACAAATATGAAATTTGGCCAACTGCTACTCCGTATTTCTTCCTTTGTCAAGTATGTGACAAAGTCATCAACAATAATGAACTTCATTCAGTTATTCAAAGTAAAGTCACAGAATCAAAATAATTGTATGTGAATTGTTCTGTATTACTAACATTGAGTTGCCGCTTTGGAGATTCGTCAAATATTAATTTTCCGTCATCTCCTTTAAAAACAAGGACCACTTACCATCCTCAAATTTACCCTCAAACTGAGCGTGGTGACCTAATCCACAACTTCGATTCTAGAACCTCGATCCTGGAGTTACGAATCCATAATCTTTTAAATATGTTCAACTTCAATGTAAATTACATTTATCGATTGGGTTTTGTCCTTGAGAAGAACATACACTTGTCTTAGCTTATTATTACTTCGTTTCTTCTTTTGGGTTTACAAAATTCTTGTTACTGTTTTGAGATGCGGTAATATAGGTTTGTAATAGATCACAATATTGCAAATACTGCTAATATGGTATGACTTAGTTCTCTCTAAACTTACGTAAAAGAACATACTCACTTTTCTCAGTCTTTGGTTAAATTATTAGGGTCTCTATGAACAATATCGAATTTAAGACTTAGTGGTGAAGGTAGGAAAAATATAAAATTCGATTAATGATAAAATACAAACTTTCTTCCCACGCAGAAGTAGAACACTGAAAATACATTGCTTTAGCTGCTGAAGTTCAAACAATCTTTTTGATCTTCAAGAGACTCTCTCGACTTACCACCCTATGGATTTGTCGAAGACCCTCATCAGCTGCAATACAGATCGACAGCTTTACCTAGGAACAGACGACCTTGAACGTGTCCAATCATCGATCATTCCATTAAAAAATGTCATCTTCTAGATATGTAACAAGCATACGCCCTAAAACCTACCTTGCTGCAACAGTTGGAGAAGATACGAGTATTGTGGAAATGGAAAGCTGATCTGTAATGCCGTATGTACGTTGTCTTCCACTTAACTCGCCAACCCACAAGTTCGTCGAGGAGTTCAGATGCTTGAGTTTATCGTCAAGAATAAGAATAACCAACCCCCTTCAAAATCCTTGCTATTTAATCTCGCTCCCGAGACCTGTTGGAGATATCCTCCCTTCGTGTGCAGCCATCTTCGACTTCGTAAAAACTATACGATGAGCCGGAAATCCAACAAACCTTTGTTGACAGTTAATTGTTGCGATAATTGAATTCAAAGAATGTAGTTCACAAAAAAACGTGAAACGACACAAGCTCCGTCAATGATCAGCGTAAGAGACAATCGTTGAAAATAATACGTTGCTTCAGCTGTTGGAGTTCAATCAAAATATTCCCGATCTCCCTCGAGAAAGACTTTTGTCTTCCAGTCGACTCCCCGCGCCGTGGATCCATCGAAAACTCCACCGGCGCCGACGTCATCTCCCGCCAGCCCCTCCAGAAACAAGGTCTCCCTGCAAAGAACCCCCGGGGCGCCGGTCGACCTCGATCCCAGGTCCTCGCTCCCTTTGAGCGCGGCGCCCTCGCCGAGAGGCAATCTGATCGCGTCCTCCTCCGACGCGGCTACTTGAGCGGTGCGGCGCGGCCCCGCCGCTCTCACCTCGGGGCGCAGGATTAGCGGCGCTGATCCGGCTGCAGGCGGCGGGGCGAACTGGAGCACGAAACGACTAGAACAGCTATCGACTTTCGCGTCTCTTCACCTCGAAACTGTGCGACGCGGCGACGGCGCGACGCGGTGGGTGGGTGGGCGCGAAGTGTGAGGTGAACTTGAGGGTGTGTAGGGTGGCTGGGCATGGTAAACGGGAGGGCGAGCGCAATGAGCGGGATGATAAGGCGAAGAGAACGAGATAGCGCAGACAATAGTATGGGTGAGGTAGATGAAGAGGATAGAGGTAAAGTTGGTGGTGAGGGGAGAAATGGCGAATGGGGAAGGCGGGAATGGTGTATGGAGAGGGCGAGATTAGTTGGCGGGGAACGATTGGTTGGTAATGGTAGGTGGAGTTGAAGAGTGGGGTTGGTTGGTAGACGTGATTGATAGGCGTGGCCGATAGGCGAGTTTGGTAGTGGTGGTTGGCAGGCTTAGTGTGTAGGCGTGGTTGGTGGACGTGGTTGGTGGGCGATATGGTGAGTGAGCGCGGAGTGGGCGCGGAGTGGGCGCGGAGTAGGCGCGGAGGCGGGTAGAGTGGGAGGTGTGGGCGAGGTTGGCGGTGTAGGGGGTGTGGACGGAGTGGGAGGGGTGGGCCGGGTTGGCAGAGTGGACGGGGGTGGCGGGATTGGCTGGTTGGGCGGGGGTGGGTAGGGTGAGCGGGGGGGTGTCGAAGGTGTGGGCGGGGTGGGTAGGATGGATGAGCGAAGTGCGGGTGGGGCGAGCAGGAGCAATCAGGGGGCAGAAGGGAGTTCGGGCAGGGCGGAGATGAAAAAATGAAACACGAGAAAATGCTAACCGACGACGATGTCGCCAGCGACGCTTCTCGATCGGATACGTCGAATACTGACGGGGTTCGCAGATTTGATCAGGGAAGGGGTAAAGGAAGGTTGTGGTTCGGAGATTGGGAGAGCACGCCTTTTATCTTTAGACAGAGGGTTTTGATGGTTGTTTTTTAATTCAATGAGGAGCAGGAGACACGTGTCAAAATTCGTAAGAAGTGAGCTGTATGTACGCGCTTTCGACATTTACGTATAGCCTTCTATTTTTCATGTGTCTTTTGGTTTAGAAAGACAGCAAACGAGGAGTGGCAATCAAGATTTATAAATAAGATTATTTTTTCTGTTTCCATAAAGAATGCATCTCTGAGAGTTCTATACTGTTAATAACATGAACACATAGACACAATAACATAAATATTAAAATTTATTCACTTAACACTTAATTCAGTTATACGTATGTGCTTTTAGGGGTACAGTACAAATCACAAACGCGAATGAATAATTGTTATGTATGTATTGCTTCAAATATAATATCATATTCGATTAATGACAACTGAATTTAAAAATCGAATAGCTCAATAAGAAAAGCTCGTAACATTAACTAATATCATTGTCTGCGTAAAGACACCTTACTGCTGCCACCATATGCTAGCTGATGTG
This sequence comes from Gryllus longicercus, assembly GCA_038098605.1. Classification (NCBI taxonomy): domain Eukaryota; kingdom Metazoa; phylum Arthropoda; class Insecta; order Orthoptera; family Gryllidae; genus Gryllus; species Gryllus longicercus. The sequence goes on from JAZDUA010000020.1 coordinate 5,254,027, forward strand.
CATTTCATGTTGCCGAAGACCGAAATGCACTTCGAAGCAACTCCTAATTCGGACTGAATCCACCACCTATAGATCTTGTAAACTTTAACCTGCTAATACACGAATTAGCTAGATTCGGAAATTAACTGTAACATATAGTATTCTGAGTACATATGTACGTGTACTGAATGTACAGGCTGACCGAGGAGGAAACGTCGAAACTTCGAAAATAAGCTCTTAATACAATTAAGAAAGAATTAAGAAATTAAGAAAATTAATCCAGAAATGAAAAAGCAATCGAATTGTGTAAATTGAGTGCGTTTCTATTTCTGTATTAATATTTTACTTTTTGAACAAATATATTCACTTCTTTTGAAAATAGTAAACAATTTACGTGTTTCTGGGGTGTTTATATGCTTCTGCAATGCACATTTTTGCCTAAAAAGTATTTTTTCAAAGCAATTTTTGAGTGATTATTGCGTCTCTGCCATTCGGAATATCCATATACTTTATTAAACAAAATATACTTAAAACTGTCTTAAGAGCTGATTTTCCAAGTTTCGACAATTCCTCCCGGACTTCATGTATAAGCAGTAATAAATATATAAACACTTAGTAAGTAAACTTAAGAACGTGTGTTTTCAATATTAAAAATACATTTAGAAACGACCTTTGTTAAAGATTTTTAAAGTACAAAGGTGTGCATCTGGGAGTTCATCAAAATGTTGATGTTACATCGAGAAAATGATATGAAACCAGGTGGACGATTAATGTTTTTAAAAATTCAAAAGTAGGTATAATCTAGAAAGTATTTATATTAATATTAAATTGTGACACATAATAATTAAAAAGACGTTTCCTTTCTGTCTCCTTACACAATATCTAAAAATAAATTAATATTTAACTAGCGTACCCGTGCGAGACCTCTCGCATGTTTCCCCACCCTCTACGAGTACCTATCCATTTCACTATCCTTTCCATTAAGAAGGAAAGGTGTTAATGAAACTGTTTTATTTGTGAAAAAATGTACAAATGTAACTTCGTACTTACATAATATTAAACAAAAATAAAAAACAATGCAATTGATGGGGAAAATTCAATAAAGGTTTTATTCAGTATTATATAGATATGTTCTTCGAACAATTCACACTTCCTTAAAACATTTGAAGCAATTATTGACAGCATTTTCCTTTTCTTGATAGTCACGAAAATACTAAAAAGGATTTTACTCTTGAGAGATGTCAAGTGAAGTTTTTCACGCGAAAATACAGGATCGGGTAAGTACAACCCTACTCATTGCAATATTATTTAACGTTCCTGGATTTGTTATGAGAAACAGAGGGTGTTTTGGAGGAGAGGGCGCCAGCTAGCAGGGGTGAAAATTGAAAGATTATGTATGTACTAAAAAGAATTGGATTATTTTCTGCGTTCTTACGTACCTCATGAAAAGAAATTCCGAGCCAAAAAACAAGAAAAGTTATATTTTCACCTTTGAGTAGTACATACCATTTGTTACCATTAGAAACAATTCAGTAGGCTTAGACTTCACTTTGGCAAATTGTTGCTCAAACGATGTTTACTTACTGACACCTTAAGTTTATTATCAAACGGTGTATTATTTACAATACGTGTTCGCAGCTGGGCATTGGTGTACAGACTTCCAGATACCGCATTTAATTTGAATAGAATAATATTTAAATCGTGCGACTGGATTGTGATCGTTGGCAGTTGTCGAATGAATTGTGCTATTCTTTCTATAATTTTAAATTTGGTCGTTTTTTAAAATTAACTCATGTAGTATTATATCAACACCACCTAGATATCTAGGTGGTGTTGATTGTATGCTAGTGCGTTTTCATTTTGTTCATTTATTTCAAGCTATTCAACTTTAGTTCACTTAAAAAGTTCTTTGTGTTCTTCCATAGCACAAGTTTTCCCCTACTACCTCCTCGTACCCGTGCAAGAACTCTCGCATGTTAAACCCCACAATCTTCCCTATCCTTCTATTTCCATTCTAAGAGGGAAATATGTTAACAAAACGTATTTATTTATTTAAAAATGTATAAAGCTAACTTCCATTGCACTAACACAATATCAAATACAAATTAAAAACAATGCAATTGATGTGGAAAAGAAATTTTCAATGAAGATTTATTCAGTATTATCGAGAGATTTCTTGGAACAATTGACAACACTCCCTTAAAAATATTTGAAGTAATTATTCAATATTCTTTGACAATTAGCTTTTCGTTTTTCAAGATAGATACAAAATATTTTTAAAGCTTTTTATTCTTGAGAAAGCTACGTGACTCAACGCGCTGACTTGAAAGTTTCATTCAATCACTGCTGATAACTAAAATACTGGTTCAGGTAAAACACAAATCAAATATAACAACGTCTTCGCTTTTTACTATACACCCACATCCCTCGACAATTAGGTACACAGAACTTGTAAACCTCGGCAAAATGTTAAATGAACGTTTTCGCTGTACGCATAAGAAAAAAAATCTTCATCGGTATCAAGCCACTATTAATAGTACTTTTACTTGTTGCTGCGAGAGCGAATCTTAAATTAATAATTATGCAAATAAACTTCTTCAGTCTGCGCAAACCACGGAGTACACAAAGCGAATAGTTTAAGATAGAGGAATTTAAGGCTTCTAAGCGTGGCCACCATCACCAAAGGTCGAATCATCGCTATCGAAATATAGGTGGCATTGAGAGCATCGGTAAGAGCCGAACTAGCAAAAATTGAATAAAATGTCTAAGAATATCTCATCCAATAGATGAGAAACGTTTCTGCGAGGACTGTAGCCTCAAAATTTTAGATTTTAAAGCCCTAGAACGCCTGGTTTTGGAGTTATTTAACAATACAGATTGAGTGATACGGGTTGCATTTGACATTAATATTTAGATGCGTATTTTCAAACAAATCCTTCATATTTAAAAAAAAATCAAAGTGCAATTCGTCACGTCTCCGTTCTATTTCTTTAGAGACCTCATTTATCCAGATCATTTATTGATCATTATCAGAGATCGGTGGCGTGTGAGAGTCGCAAAAGGTATGTATACTACTGAAATAATATAGGAGACGATTACGTTGTTTACAAATAATCGTTTCGTGAAAAAATTTCTCTGTTTATCGGGTCTCAAATGGGAATTTAATTTTATATCATCACCTTATATTATACGTTTATAACGGTAGTTTTGTTTTCATTGTATTCTGGTGCATTCCGCAGCGTTTCAATTGAATCTTATTCCCTGCAGTAGATAGTTGATCAAATACGTGAAAACGTGACCAGTTTGAGTGATCGAAATCTCTTGCGAGGGGATGTTTACGGCCGTTCGCTGTTTGCTGCCTTGTTTGTGTGTTAACGCGTACGTGCGGTAGCTCAGGCCAAGTGTACAGTGGCGTGTTTGCAGACGTGCCCGAGTCTCTAGTCGAGTAATTTTATCACTATCAGGTAGACCATTCTATCTATAATTCTAGTTTAGCACGAGATCAAAATAGGATGTGACAATAATCTTTCACGTGTTGAAGTCGTAGTTTACTTTGTATAAAATTATTTTGGGTAAAAGAAGACAAAGCTGTTTTAAGAATTTTATCTACGTTCTTCATAAAACTTTATGATCAAGTTTTAAAAAAAGTTGGAAAAAAAATAAATTTTATGTGAAATAATTTCTTTCGATGATTTGTTTTTCCAATCTTGAGGAATGAGCAATGGAATAGGAACGTCTCTCTGTAAGAACAGGTTCAACAGCTCCTGACGGAGCCAAGGCCTACCAGCGACGTCCTGAGGTTGCGGTCATGGGTTAAGGGCTACACGTTATTAGCACATAGTCATCCCTACGTCGTGTTCTGGTGTTTTTAACCCGAAAAGTGAGCTTTCTCTTCGTTACTCAGAAACAGATAAAAAAACATTGTAAGGAAAGCGCACACTATAAACTGCCCCGATCGCGAATTAACCCGGAATCACGTCATGGAAAGCAAGCACGCTGACCAGTGAGCTACCCTAGGTGCGGGAGGGGAAGGTAGGTACGTACAAATGTGTCCTACACTTCTCGTTACTTTTGCTTCGACTTCTCGTATATCAAATAAACTTGAAAACATACACCAGCGCCCTATTGGTCTTTCTAATTGTTCTAAAGACTGATATGGATACAACAACACGCTGAATAAACTTAAACATTTTTAATTGTAAAATGTTGAAAGTCTGAATATTTACGAAATCTATTAAGAATCTCCCTTTCATTTTTTTTTGTTATTTAAGGTCGCATCAACTTCTAGGTCATTAGCGACCACTGTTGCGAGTAACGGTATGGTAACTATGAGGATGAGATGATATGATGATAGGGGGTGAAAGGACGAACAGAATACAACCATGCCCAGAATACAACCAGGCGAGACTCGTACCCACGATCCTTCGGGACGAGATCGCTACGGCACTACTGCCTTAGCGATCTCGATCATCCGGACCGGCAACCCTTACACTTTGATACACAGTTCTTTATAATTAATACTTCTTAATCTGTTCAAACTTATTCACAGTTGTTTTATAACGGAACTGACGGACGGTGACGGAAGCACGGTATACTGAATATTGAACTGACTACAGCGGACTAGCATAAAACGACCGTCTGGAGAAGGTGAAGGAGGTAGAGAGAGCTGAACTTGCACCGTGAAGTTGTATGAGCAGACAACTGTGCGTGCACGCACTCGGGTGTGAGGTGCACAGAGAGATACAACTCGCAATCACAAAAGCGGGAGTCTATGAGCGCCGTGCAACAGGCGTGAGGTTGAGCGGTTACTCGAGGGTAAAGATAGCTGGGTCATGCTTCAATGTAGTTCATTAAGACGCCCGCTCATTGGACACTTGACGGAACCGCAAAATGAGATTTCATAAATCGGGAAGCAAAAATTGGCGAAATGCCCGTTTTGGAGTCAACAAAGATTCGAGCGTCAAGAGAAAACAATGCGTAAAATTAGAGAAGTTTATTTGTACGAGTAGGTGGACACCGAGTGAACACATCATGAGAATCACATCTCGAGTCAATCGGAAGGCGAGAGATAAGGGAAGTCGTGAGTGGAGAAGAACACAGTACAGAGCACATATCGAATCGTAGATAGACGTGTGGACATTTATGGAGGTAAGGGGGCAATGGAACGTTCACAAAGTGGATAGGTAGAGTTACCCTGATTCGAGACGGAACGTCAACTTTATTCAGATTCGAAAGTACAGAAGTTAAAGAAAATTGACAGAAATTGCTGAAATATTGTACTTCAGCTTCTGGGTCAATGATCCCCATCGCGATCAGTTTCCCGATCTCGAACAGTTTCCCTGATCCTTGAGCAAATGCTGAGATAGCCTCTTGTTTTGCTTTTGGACATAAATATAACTTGAAATTAACTTCTTCCCATAGCACGTCACACACATTTTTAACTGTTTTTGACGTTAATTATTAATTAATGAATTAAATACAAGTGCAAGCAGTACGGTAAAAACATAATAAGAATCACATATGAGTATATGTCTTTGCAGGTTACACTACGTATAACACTGCCGCGTTGCCTATTCTTAAGTTTGGAGAGATGGAGAGGCCGGGCGGGCAAGCTTTTAGGCACACGTGTTAGTTAAAAGGAAAGCTAAAGATTCGTGACGGAATGGAGGAACCGAAAAAGTTGGATTTTATACAGGCAAGGAAATCTGCGGATGGATAAAATGACAGAGTGAGGGATTCGAGAATGTGAAAAGGCAAGAGGTCATAGGGTAAATGATTGGGATGCGTTGCAAGAGAGTAAAACTCGAACGACGAGCAGGCGAAATTGCAAGTCACTGAGGCGGTGGACGTGACAAGCAGGACGGAGAATGGGAAAAGGATACGCGGTGACTGAGACATGGAAGGCGCAGGCGATCCGGATGAGGAATGGGTGATAAACAAAATTCAGACCGGATGGAGATATGAGATGAAAAGAGAGGTTTCAAGAATAAATGTTAAAATGGAATGGTATGGAATGGAATGGAATGGAATTATGATAGGGATGAAGAAAGAAAGAGTTGACGAACTGGAAAGTGAAAAAGATAAATTTATTTGAACTGTATAGGCATAACCCGGTGGCAGCTAATTACATAAATAATATAATACAGCTAACATGCAAATTATATAATAATAATAAAAATAACATTAATAACAAAAATAATAATAATAAAAATAACAATAATAATAAAAGTAACAATAATAATAAAAATAACAATAATAATAAAAGTAACAATAATAATAAAAATAACAACAATAATAAAAATAATGATATAAAACTGTCTCATTCATAAAACATTTTAAAATTACCTTAAAAATAAGGAACATCATAATCAAACCCCGCTCATAATCAAACTCCGCCGAGATGAACGATGACAAACGCGATAGTGATCGAGATGAGAAATCGGGTGCCACACGGGACTGTGAAGGGGGGTGACGATCAGGCTAACGCACCGGGTGCCGCTGGGGATGGCGACCTGAATGCCGCATGGGGCGGCGTGCCGGATGGCAGCGCGTTTTCGCTTTGTAGCGCGGTGCGCGTGGTTCGAGCGGTGCGAGCGCTGCCTGTTTCGCAATTAGCGCCGTTCAGGTGAGGTCGTTAGCGGCGCTCGCGCCTAATTAATGTCGCTCACTCGTTAGCGCCGTCGCCCTGCGCCGCCACTCGCGCACGCGCCACCCGACCTCTGCTGCCCTCAAGGCGCCCTCCCGCCCACCGCAGGGATTCCCCTCTCACTCAGCCCCCAGGCACTTTCACTTTTCTAAGAAACGTACCGTCCTGATTACTTCTTCTTGAGTTTGAAAATTATAAAGAAATCGGGAGTTTTCCTTGTGAGCTTACGAGAATGTAGAGATAGTTGGTAAGGATGGTTGAGACCCGATACAGGCACAACATTATTCCATCTCGAAATTAGTATTGACAGCTACCACGGAAGCCGAGATCGTGTTGTTGGTCAAATCGCCTTAGCGGTCGCCTCGCTTTAGCGGTCGCCTCGCTTTAGCGGTCGCCTCGCTTTAGCGGTCGCCTCGCTTTAGCGGTCGCCTCGCTTTAGCGGTCGCCTCGCTTTAGCGGTCGCCTCGCTAGGGTAAGTGCGCAAGGATGGTACACACCTAGTGCAGGAACAAAATTATTCCATCTTGGAATTCTAATTGATAGCCGCCTGGCAAGCGGACATCGCTAAGTCAACTCGCCTTAGCGTCCTTACTTAAACTCCAGACATACTATCTTCATTAAGAGACGTAATGACTTGCTTACTTCTTGCGTTTGCAAATCAAAAAGAAATTTTCCTTATGAGCTTACGAGAATGTAGAGATAGTCGGTAAGGATTGTAGAGACCCGGTGCAGGAAAAAAATATTCCCTCTGGGAATTACTAATAACAGCCGCGAGCGAAGTCAGATCGGTAAATCAACGCACCGGTCTCGTAGGAATGCGGTGTCGAACCCCGCTGTTGGCCTGAATGTTTGCTGGTGTCCCGTGCAATTGTTGGGTGTATTGCACGGGACACCAGCAAACATTCAGGCCAACAGCGGGGTTCGACACGGCATTTCTAGTGCAATTGTAGCATAGTGGTTCTCCAAACCACTATGCTACACCTGATAAAATAAGCATCCCTCGCTTCTTTCTCCTTTTCCAACGGCTGTCTGATAGGGCGAGTATGACCCCCTGTGGATACATGGAGAATGCGCTCGTGCGTGCCGTGATGAACCTACGGGCCACTGCAGCGTTAAGGCCCAGAGGGGGTTTCTGCTCCAGATTAAAAGTGGCAGATAGTCAACCTGAGGAAAACCTGCGGTGTGAGCCTTAGAGAGTTAACCGTCATAAAGTCCTAAGATAATGATGGAATTAGTATCGACAATTTTAACATAAACTCATATTCCAAAATAAAAATATGAAGCTATTAGTAAGTAAGTAAACGTTCACAATTTCAAATCAGAACAACATGAATTTCATGAAAATAAGTATTTTAAGGATTTGATGTTTTACAATAAGAGCTTCTACATGCGTCTTAAAATTTATGGGTCTTGAAAGTATACTAGGATTTATTCAACCATGCACTTGACGTAAATCAGCAGTTCACGGTTTTATACAATCGGGAACTTGAAGGTCCCCAAATAATGACGTCACTGTAGCAACATTTAAGCTCCCAATTGGATGAATTCACTATAACTGATTTACGTGCACGACTGAATAAATCTTACTATAGAAAAACAAACCATCAAATTAAAATGACACTCGCAAACCAGCGTCACACGCTTCGATTGTTCGAGCGGTTAAAGAAACGAGACTGAAGGTGTTACCTACAGAAGATTTGAATATATTAGCTTAATAAAAGCCAATGATTGTCGAGGAAATCAACGAGAAAATCGCAATGAAAAAGCCTAACAGGATAGAAGGAAACTCAAAGCTCAAGGGGGGAAGTACCCTGCAGGAAGACAAAGAGGCACAAGGACACGCGAGTGAAGCAACGTCACAGTCGCCGACGGGCATAGGAAGCCTGAAGTGCGCTGCCGGTGGCGCGGGCGGCGGGAGCTATTGAAACCAGGACTTGGGGGCATCTGAAAGAGATGAACATCATAGCTGGTGGTGGAGACAAGACATGGTATGATTGGCCGGAGTCCGCTATTTGAGCTGACAGTCCGCTTTTTTCACATTATGTTCACAAATTTTATTTTATTTTTTTTTTATTTTTTTTACAAAATAGTGGACATTTTATTATTCGAAATCTTTATGATGAAATGGTACGTGATCTAAATCTGTATAGTCTAAAAGAATAAGGATAGGAGAATCGCGTTTTGCCTTTTTTTCGTAAGTTAGATTGATACAAAGATCGAAAGAATATCCATGGAACTCTGAAAAATTAATCATATTCTATTGTTTCACAAGACATTTAATAAAAGTATATAAAATCATTTACATGCTATTTTTCTTAAATAGCATTTGCCTATTATTTCTATATTATACTTTTTTCTTGGTTGGATAGGTTTGTTTTTGGAACACTCATTAACGTAGCATTTGAGGTTCAATTAGTACTTGCCTCAATACGTACAGCGCGAAATTGTTAAACCAAAGATTTCGTTGAAGCATTATAAACATACAAGTTTAATGTAATTTGTACCAATTTCTTAAAGTAAAATTTAATTTAATATTTGACATATTATGGTAGTTCCGTATATTTGGTGTATTGAATTTTAAGTAAGGTTTTAAAGTAAATATTTTAAAAGTAAAAGTGTTTGTAAGAAAATATATAATTTCATTGTATTTTAAAAAATTATTTACTTCTTAACTTCCCGCTCCTCGCTTGTCCGCAAATGTTTGGATGCAGGCCTGGCACCCAAAGAGGTGGAGTAATTCCACATTCTTCTAGGATAGAAATGTTGGGTGGATATGCTGCCTACGCGTTATGCCGCTGGCCCAACTAAAGTCAAAGTTAGTTTACGAAATCATTCTGGACTGCATCTAAGCGGATTTGGGGTTAACTCTCTTGGAGCTTGAGCGAAATCGTCTCGTGCCTGCCTCGGTTACTTCCATGGCTTAGCGCACAAATACTTTATGACCATTGATGGATTTTTTAGTTATAGCACAAACACCTAAAAATGAGTATGTGTATAAACACTATGTCCACGCATGGCAATCGTGAAGGTCTCATTCTTTTCTACCAATTTAAAATATTGTATGGCCAAATAGGAAGACTAATATGCTTTTTTTTTCAGGATGTAATCATTGTAAGTCACCATCCAGTGATAATTACTAGTGAACAGATAGTGTAAGTCACATGGATTCCCATTTGATTTTAGGATGAATACGAACTTCACTGCCATTTTAATTTTGGGCACAGAGATTCTATCTCCAGAAATATTACACCTCTATTGAAGTCTTTACTTATATATCCAATTTAACAAACATTGAATGTCCTGGACATGTTATGAATTGAATTGAATTGAATTAATGCCTTACATTACGTGGCGAGACTCAGGCCATTAGGCCTGCTCTTCCGTCTGACCACGTAAATTTCGCTACGCTCCTTTCACCAACTAGCAGAGAAAGGAGGTATTTCTTGGGCGAGACACAGGCGATTTTGAATTTAGCTCAGAGGCGTCATTTAGGCTTGAGGATCTTTTACATGCAAGTAAATCTACTAACATGGGACAGCCGGTTTTACTTCCCCTCCGAAGGAAGGCGTACGAAGGATTTTTTCGCCCTGAAAAATCCACGGCTTCGATCGGGTTTATACGTGATATTTTACTTTCGAACACCAATTTCCGGTGATCATTCTCATTATACAGTCTGAATGGTAAATGAAGTAAAAATTAACTCTGTGAATTGAATAGTTACTAAGATGATTGTCTAAAAAATATTAAATTAACCTGCTTATAATATGAAGGTACTTATTCCCTTCATAGAAGTGGTTCTTTTCCATTCAATAGATTAAAACAGTGTATTTTGGGGAAAAATATTGTACAAATATTAAATAGTTTTTTAAAATGTCATTTGCTTCTGACCATAAAAATCAAATTTCCTGAAAAACAATTTAAAAAATATATTATTCCTTGGCAACAGGTCATACCTCTATAATAAAAAGAAGTATATCAAAATGAAAAACAACAATAACAAACCGTCCTCTGCGCAGACAGACAAGTACCAAATACTGTTTAACATTCTGAAAATTTTGTTGAACAAGCAATGTCATGAATATTGACTATCGGTGCCAATTATTGTAAACACCAACTACTGATAAATATATTAGAATTACTACAAATCTCTTTGTTTCAAAGATTAAACTAATGTGAAAATTCAGTTATAAATAAATGTATGGTATTGTATCTCTGTTAAGTCAAAGCAACATTACAAACATTCAACTTCAATTTTCTCAAAACTGTGACTTCTGGACATACAATGTGCATGTTCTAATCCAACGGTTTATAAAATGTTTGATTAGCTCTGCCTCACGAAAATCGAAGAGGGAAGAAGAAATCAACGCGAAAGAAACAAGAAAGATGCAAGCAGGGCGGGGGCGTTGCCGCGCCAAATGACAAAGAGACCCCTCGTGACACACGGAGTGTGAACGCGTCTCTGCCGAAGGACAAAGAAAGCGTGAAGCGCGTTGCTGGTGGCGCGGCCGGCGGAGACTATTGGAACCTCCCCGGGGGCAGCAGAGGCACCCGCGTCGCTGTCACACTCTCGTAACGGCCTCGTGAGACATTTGATGACTATCAATGCCAATCATTGTAAATCCTTACTGATGATAAATCTATTAGAATTACTACGAATCTTTGTTTCACGACCAAACTATTGTGAAAATACAATTGGAAATAAATTGCCTACGGATTTAAATTATTAATTTCATTGTACAATGCAAAGTTATGTAACGGCAACTTTAGAAACGTTCAGGTTAAATTTCCTCAAAACTGTGACTTTTGCTCATACAATGTATATGATCTAAGCCATTGATTTACAAAATGTTTGAATAGCCGTGTCTAACAAAAATAAAACAGGAGAGGGAGAAATCAACGCTACAATACAAACAAACAAGAAAGAAAACCCAAGCAGATGCAAGCCCGGCTGGGGGCGTTGCCGCACGGAATGACAAAGAGACTCTTCGTGACACACCAAGTGTGGAAGCGCCTCCTCCGAAGGACAAAGAAAGCGTGAAGCGCGCTGAGGTGGCGCGGCCGGCGGGGGCTATTGAAACTACGACGGCGGGGAAATTGAATTGAATTGAATTAATGCCTTATTTTACGGTGGCGAGACTCAGACCATGCGGCCTGCTCTTCCGTCTGACCACGCAAATTTCGCTACGCCCCTTTCACCAACTAGGGAGGGAGGGGCGTTTGCCTCGGGGGCAGTGGAGGCACCACTACTTGAAAATTAAACTACTTGAAAATAAAAATACAAATAAATTGTCTACTGATTCTAATAATTGATTGTATTGTATCTCCGTTAAGCAAATGTAACTTTACAAACTTTCAAGTTTATTTTTCTCAAAACTGTGACTTCTGGACATACTACGTATGTGATCTTCAAACGTTCGATGTTCAAATAGCTCTGCCTCACGCAGATGCAAGCCCGGCGGGGTCGCTGTCGCACTGAAAGACAAAGAGACTCCTCGTGACACACGGGGTGTGGAAACGCCTCCGCGGAAGGGCAAAGAAAGCGTGAAGTGCGCTGCACGTGGCGCGGCCGGCGGGGGCTATTGACACCACGACGGCGGGAGGGGGGGGGGGCGTTCGCCCCGGGGGCAGTGGGGGCAGTGGAGGCACCACTACTTGAAAATTATGCTACTTGAAAATACAAATACAAATAAATTGTCTACTGATTCCAGTAATTAATTGAATTGTATCTCCATTAAGCAAATGTAACTTCACAAACTTTCAAGTGATTTCTGGGCATACTATGTATGTGATCTTTAAGCCGTCGATTCAATGTTCAAAATTCGATGTTCGAATAGCTCTGCCTCACGCAGATGCAATCCCGGCGGGGTCGCTGTCGCACCGAATGACAAAGAGACTCCTCGTGACACAAGGAGTGTGGACAAAGGACAAAGAAAGCGTGAAGCGCGCTGCAGGTGGCGCGGCCGGCGGGGGCTATTGAAACCACGGGCGGGGGGGGGGGGGCATCCGCCCCGGGGGCAGCGGCGGCACCCGCGTCGCCGTCACACTCCTGGAACGGCCTCGCGAGGCATTCCCGCGCGGCGGCGCCGTATACTTTATAGCTTATAACGAAGATAAAACAGCACTTTCATTCCATTCCGGGGGGGCCCCGCTCTTAAAAACGGCGGGAACCTCCGCGTCGCTCTTTCTTCCTCCTTTCCGCATCTCCTTTCCTCTCCCCCGTTGCTTTCTCCCTCGCGCGCTCTTTTTCCGGTGCGCCGCGCACGCGTTCCGGCCGCCGTTTTCGTTTTCGCTCGTGGGGGTGGTGGTGCGATGGGAGGGGGACGAGGGGAGCGATGCAACCCCAGTAATTACAGGGGAGCGCCGAGAAATGTTCGCAGGATGCGAACAGGCGATGTCCGCGACAGCTGGTGATGACGGCGGAGGTAGCGTCGGGGGTGGGAGTGGCGAAGTGGCTGGGTCGGAGGCTGGAGTGGTGATGCTGAAGTATGATAAGTGAAGCAAGTTAAGTTCTCCCTGCGTCGGTGTTGATGTTCGAAATTCTGCAGATACAAAGATAGTGTTCATTCCATGTGAGATTGGACAGAATGCGTTTCTGATACATTCCTGATTTCCTAGTACTCTGTGATTTTATAAAAAATCAGCTCGTATATTTCTTCACATCTATAAACTAGTACGAAAAGTTCCTTGTTTGTCCTACGTTTACCTTCAAATGCAAACTTCTCTTAGTAAAGTTATCCAAACATGAAATTAAAAAAAAAATAGTGAAGGGTTATTTCGAGACCCGCATTTGCCTGAGGATGGCCAAGTAATGTCATTGTATATAACATTGTACTCGTCAAAACCCCCGAAAGACGAAAGTCGAACGGGAAAAAAATAAATTTAAAAAAAATGTTTATCTGCATTATTTAGTTACATTATCCACGAGATCAATTTATAGACGATCGTAATAGCATTTTTTTTCAAAATTCCACTTTTCAATTTGATAAGAACAGATTATCTGCGTATATTTCTGTTTCTTAAAATGAACATGCGATAACTATTCAATTCTATAACAACCAAACCTACGCTTCACACAGGAAGAGATTGCTAGCAAAATATGCTAGTGAGTGCCGATGACGCAGAGATAAGTTTGGACAATTATGAAAGCACGTACGAATGCAATGACGGATAGGAATGGTTCGGTAGGAGCACGGTAAATGCTGTAGGAGGGAGGATGTCGGTAGCATGAACGTTGAGAAGACTGAGGCACGAATAAAGTCTACATTTAACAAAACAAAACTATACGAAGTAAATGAGAAAAAGGAACGGCAGGAAGTTGCACCGCTCGGAACTCCAGAGTGAACTGAACACAGATGCAAACTCAATAAATGTCAAGTCGAAATCATAAGTGTAGTGTTGACGTCCAAGAAATGAGCTAGAGAATCTTGTTAACCATATCAACTTGTCAACCGCCATTGTTAAGCTAAGCTACATCCAACTACCTTAATACTTACAACGTTTTGAATCACCATTCATTATTCTACAAGCTCATTCTACACGTGGTCAATTTATAGAATTAATTTAGCTGTCTGACACAAAAATACTCGCCGTCGTGTGATTTGAGCCGTTGATAGATTGATTCGAATTTCCGGGCCCATCAACTAATATGGTTGGTAGTTCCGTTAGTGTAGTGCTTTTCACATCCTGGGAGGCAGTGTTCCTCACCTGCTAGTGCGAAACATCCGCCGCCAATTTTACTAGACTTGCGATTTTCTTCGCCAGGTATCTCCCCAAACGATGTACCGTTTAGATGCACGAATTAGGACAAGTTCTTCCAACTTATCTTTTTGTCATATGCGTTAGTGTAAGTGTGTGTGTGTGTGTGTCTGTGTGTGTGAAGGGGAAATAGTGCTCAAAAATGAAGAAAAGATCACGCACGGCCCATGACCGATTAAAGTGTAGCTCCAACATTCCCCGAGCTTTTATCGAAGAAACCACGGAAAACAACAGAAGGCTAGAATTTTCGTCCAGTCAGCGGCTGAATTCCACCAAGCCATCTGGATCCGAAATGTCCGCCACCGTTGTGTCTCGAACCCTAGCACCTCCCAGTCCGAGAAGCTACAGAAGCAGCAGCAGCAACACCCGACGCGCCGAGCGCTCTCAGCCGGTGCGGGTGCCATGGAGACCCTCTGCGCCCGTGACGCACGCGGCGTCGCGTTATGCGGCTCCTTCCACGAGCGCCGCCCTCCTTTGGTGGGAAGGAGGGAGGAAGAGTGGGAGGGAGGGAGGAAGAGTGGGAGGGAGGGAGGGAGGGAAGAAGAGTGGGAGGGAGGGAGGGAGGAAGAGTGGGAGGGAGGAAGAGTGGGAGGGAGGAAGAGTGGGTGGGAGGGAGGAGGGAGGGAGGGAGGGAGGAAGAGTGGGAGGGAGGGAGGAAGAGTGGGAGGGAGGGTGGAAGGGTGGGAGGGAGGGAGGAAGAATGGGAAGGTGGGAAGGAGGAAGGGAGGAAGGGAGGGAGGGAGGGAGGGAGGGGGAGGGGGAGGGGGAGGGGGAGGGGGAGGCGAACGAGCGGACGACGCACGTGACGGAGGTGAGGAAATTCCACCGCCGAGCCGCGCGCAAGGTGGCCGGAATGTCGCCCGTGCGATACGTCGCACTCCCCGGCGGAGCGTCGTTGCCGTCGCGTGCTCGAAGGTGGGCCCTCTGGGTCGCACATTCTGCCTCCAACCAGCCTAAAACGTGAAATAAAATGGATTTTCGAAAGAGAAAAATTCTGTTTTCATGTTTAATAGTGGAGAGCATTGTTCGCCTCCGATCGGGAATTCAAACCGGCTCTTCCTGTATGCGCTTATGCCTGTTTTCACGGTCATTTTTGCATCTTTTTTTCATCATTTTTCTGTACAGAAAGTGGATGGCAAAAGGACGTTCGTTTCTACGCAGTATGTTTCGGTGCCAAAACTGGATGAGTGGGATTCCAGCGTTTTACCCGGTCATTTCTGTCTTTGTACGTAGTCATGAAGAAAATAATTTCTCCTGACGCCGCATATAGCGCTGAAGTTCAAACATTTGAACATCGCATTTGTGGTAACAAATTAAGTTCGGTTATATTAGGACCGAGCGCGGATGCGACAATATTAGAATACAGTACATAATTTATTTTTCACTACATAACCACTTCACATTGCATTTCAACACATCAGAATGCTCTCACGCAACAACAAAATGAACATATCGCTTCACACACATAACAAACCAGAGAAATTCCCTAAAGTGCCCCCAGCAGCGCGGTAGTCAAACTGGATGAAATCTGTACCGAAAATTAAGCATACGTCATTTTTTCATACAAGTTGCATACAGTCTGGTCTGTATTTTTTCTGTACCGTCGAAAAATGATGAAAAAATGATCGTGTAAAAAAAAGAGTCTTTAGTTGCTTCGACTACCAAGAGCAAGCTGCACAGAAGACCGATGCTCTCAACAGATTCTTGGAACAGTGACTGCGTCCCATAAGATAGTGTGTCAGCAATATTTTCACCGTCAGGACGTGCCATATACGACGAAAGTATGTCGTGAGAGCACAAATACGACGGTCATACACATTTCTTATCGTGTGTGAATCTGAAATGTCAATATTTCTAGCAGAGTTTGTAGAGAAAGAAGATGGAAATGTAACATTACGCTCACTACATTACGTTTAGTTTTTTATCGCATCCTTAAAACTTTTCAAATCATTTTTCTTATCTTTGGATATTTCCCAAATATTCGAATGTGGGTCAGATAACAACATATTTCAATATAATTTGTAGTAAATGAAGGACGCTATTTTCGTTGAACCCATATACTGGCTGTGGCACGCCAAAAACATTTTTCATGTCTATTCTCTCACACAATTATTGGGGGAGTTATCTATTCACCCCCGTCCAAATAATATGCCATTACATCAATCATATCTGATATATGCCGAATCGAGTTCTCTGGAATCGTAATCAAACGGTTTAATCGTGTTTTGTGATGTGAATAGAAGATCACAATAAGGACTATGATCAGTTCATTCACAATGACGTGGTTTCTACACGGCGAAATGAGCTGAAGAGCATGTTCCTTGACAAGAGGCAATTAATCGTCTTCTCATCTCCGCATCCAATGACACGTCACAATTCATCAGCGATGAAATTACTTGTCTAGGATTCGATTTCTGCAAGGAAGTAGAAGTACCGGAATGGAACATCATGGAATATGATCAGTAATGACACGTTTATGACCATTACCATGAACTTTTTTCGAGATAATAATTATTCATGCCATTAAAAACAGTTTTACGAAAATTCTCTGGAATATAGCAAAAATTCTAATTCATCACAGTCACTTTCCATTTCATTGACCGCTCTCTCCAAATGAATTGATAGAAAAACATCTCAACCCTGTCTCACACACCCATCCCTATCTCACACATACCCCCTACACACACACTCAAACACTCATTCATCCCCACCATACGCACTTATCCCCATCAAACGCATTCATCCCCACCTCACTCTCACCCAGTCACACCACACATACACGCTCACGCACGCTCATCCCCCCACACACTCATTCATCCCATCACACGCACTTATCCCCATCAAACACATTCATGTCCAACACCCTCGCTCACCCAGTCGCACCACACATGCACGCACACGCACACACAAACTTCAACGTATCGTACTCTCACCCTTTTACCCCTCAGTCTCGTCTCCGTCTCCCCCGCTCGCCCTTCCACCCTCCCGAACCCTCCGCCGTCGCTGAAGAGGTGGCGTGGGCGTGGGCGCGGGCGGGCTATCCAAAGGCGCATAATTAGCAGCGGGGCGATCTGCGAAGGGGAGATCTTGCAGAGGAAAGAATGGGATCCTCTTTCGAGCGGAAGGGTTATCTCTGCTTCGCCCCGCCCCTCCCCACCCCTCTCAGATTACTCTGCCTATGACGTTCGGGGCGTGGCTGCTCTAGAGGAACAAGGGGTGCGGCAATGCCCGGAGCTAACGTTCTGCAGTATCTTAATGTCGACGATTTAGTGGCTACAAACTAGCTACTCTTCCACCTTTTTATGTTCAATGTGTTTCGCGATTATCTGAATCAGCTGGGGAAACAGGAGTATGTTGGTTTTGTTGTGATGATATCAAGAAATTGTTTCTGTTTTTACAATTCTCTTCTAAAACACTTCACTTTTACAAGTCGTTATTTGAAAACATCTTTGGAAATGTAACATAGAATATAATATTTGGATTCTGTATGTTTGTTATTAGCACGAGTATTCTGTAACGCGTGTTATATCTATAAATTTTATTGATCCTGAACATATAATTAAATTTCTTTGAAAAGAATTACTGCCGTAATAATTTGTAAAATAGGTTTCAAATTATTAATTCGAATTTCTTACCAATGAATTAACTCTCTGATTTTGCGACCAGTCTGTAGTTCAAGATTCGAAGACACATCACCTATTATAATTCTGGTAGATCACCAATCATCACTTTTTTTTTCAGAAAATGTTTGAATGTGTTATGATTACTTTGTAAAGGAGTTTAATGATTTAATTATGAAAAACATGTTCATAATTTTTTGAATTAAAATACGTTTGCTTCTACATATTGATTCTAAATTCTCATCCTGCCAGAAACATTTTAATTTTTGAAAATTTGCTCAAACATTCAGCAAGGGATATCACCCGCGAAGTTCAAATATTGATGCCATCAGACCGCATTTCTTTATGAATTAAGGTACTTCAATTAACGGTGATCAAAACAATATTCACGCGATTGCTTTTATTCTCAAGCAGTTCCGAGATCCGTAATTATGTTTATAGATATCACGTTTTTACCGAAAGTGGAAAAATAACTTCGGCCCACGTGACCTTTCCGTGAAATGACTATGACGAAAGTTCGGAAAGAGCCAATAGCAAATGGCGAAGTCCGCCGTCTGCATGAAGACATCTCTCCTTCCGCACGTCGGTGATTTATGTGACACATGAAAAGATTTGATCATACATTGTAAAGAATAAATTTGTTGTAGGAAAATTTCAAGAATTATACATCATAAACAAGGCCAGGGCCAATAGTTAAAAACTGTGTGTGACGTGCTATGGGGAGAAGTTAATTTGAAGTTACATTTATGTAATTTCAAATTATTAAGCCGTATTAAGATTTTTGATTTCGGAGATTCGGTATACAGTTCGATTTTTTCACCAAGTCCTTCTCAAAACTATTGCCTATTACACATCCAACATATAATTATACGAAATTCAAAATTAGAAAACAATATCTAGTGATCTTTGTGGAGTGGGGGCATTAACCAAACCCATCCTTTCTTGGTTCGTTCTTCAGCATAATGGATAATCTATTATTCAGAACCTCTATACTAAATAATACTAATATAATGCGCACAGAAATTGAAAGAAAATTATGCAACCTCGGGCCAATTGAGGGGTGTTTAGGGTTTCGTTAAACACCCATTAAAATTTGCGGTAGATTATAACATTACGAAACCGTTTCTAATGCAAGAAAGTACGCGACGTAGTAGCACCACTGGTTTTATATTGTTGGTAAATAAAATTGTACTGTATATCAGTAGAGTCTTTACTACGTTATTGCAATATTCGTGAAAACTGTTTTGTGAAAATATTTAAGGTACTATACTTCAGTGATATACGATAGTATTTTATTAGTTCTTGAGCAGTATGAGTGCTACTTTTTGAAATTCATTAGGTGCAGCATTTTTGTTCTGCAGCATTTTACTTCTCCCGGGCACTAGTTAGGGAAAAATTCAAAATTTCACTTTTGTCCCTAGTTTTCTTCAACAAATTATAGTGCCGAATAAAACTTGAAAAACTTTTCTCTAACAAATCCATGTGAAAAACCATGAATATTAGTGTATTTATATCAAACAACACAAAAATCAATGGTAGAGTTTTACATTCAATTTTAAATATATTTTAAAATATTTGTTACAGTACCAATATTAATCCAATGTGAATTTCTATTTTTTTCTTCAGATTTCCGATTATGCTCGCCATCATATATTATCTGAATCTTAATTTGCCACAATACTGACACAAATGTTCTTATCCATTCCACAACACAGTCATAAATCTGTGAATCAGACCATGATGCTTTACGCGAGCTACGCTGCATGAATAGACAACGATGCTGCCAGTAATCACTGCTATATAAAATGCTTGTCCATGGTGTAGGACAGATTCCCTCAAGAAGAACAATAAATAAAGTATTACTTGTAAGAAATATGTTTAAGTCTCACAACAATGGTCATTAAAAGCAATTATTTGCGAGTACTTGCCTACATCTTAAAAATATGATCCTTAATAAACGCAGCTTTGTTAACATAATTGCAATTATTTGAATTAAGAATTCAACATTCCGGGCGGTCACTCCTACTTTTACCATCACGATCACCACACCCCAGCAAAAACCAATTATTTCCCCTCTTGACTGCCCTTCTCAGTCCCCTCACGCCATTCCCCCTACCGCGGCCAAGCAATTTTGACGCGGTTCGTCTGCGGCGCCGAATCCCTTCATCCACATGGCCAGGCGCCCACAGCGCAATAAACTGGGAGCGCAACGCCCGATTCGCATCGAAGCGCTAAATCACGCGGAAACGCGGAGCGGCAAAAAAAATAAGGCCGCGGGGTTGCATTATTTATATAATGAAATAGAGAAAATATAGCGCAACTCCCAGAGCCCGCTGATATCGAATGCCTCTAGAATAACATATGTTGCATTAAACAAACGGCGCCTCTATGCGTGCGCATATTGCTTCGCTTTTGTTGCGCCCTTTTATTCACTGCGTGCGCCCTCTAGCGTTGAGCTCCCCCTAGTTTTCCTTTTCTGCGCGGCGTTCTCGGGGCTTTCATTTCTGGCCGGCAATCCCATTTCTTTGCGTCGTTCCGGCGCCCTCCCGCGCCGCGGCGCCCTGCCTTCATTTCCCAACCTTCCGCAACCGTTCCCAAGTTTACCCATCAATTCCACCCTTGCGTGCTGCCGCCCCTGCCACCCCGTGCCCCTGCGCCACCGCCCACAACCCTGACTGCCATCGCCTCAGGATGGCCAACATAACACGATCCGCCCCCGCTGCAACCAGCAGTGCGTCTGCCGCTCCTCCTGCCTCACGCCGATCTTGCCGTCGTCGCTGCCCTCGGTGCCCTCGCTGCCCTCACTGCCCCCGCCGCCCCCATGCATGCCCGCGCCGCATCTCCCTCTTTTTCCTCTCCTTTGTCTCCTCCGTCCTTACCGCTCTCGACATCCTCGCCGCACCGCCTCTCTCTCCGTCCTCACCGTTCTCATCCTCTTTGCCGTCCCCACCTCCCTCCCCCTTCCTCACCGCTCTTGCGGACCTCGCCGCCCCCACCACCTTCTTCCATTCCATTCTCGCCGTCCTCGCCGTTCCAGCTCCCCTCACCTTCCTCACGGCTCTCGCTGTCCTCGCCGCCTCCCCACCTTCCCCTTCCTTTATACCCTCACGCTCTCACCGTACTCGCCGCCTCCGTCACCTCGTTCCTTTCAGTCCTCACTGCTCTCGCCGCCCCCGCTTCCCTCTCCTTCCTCACTGTCCTCACTCCGCCGCCTCTCTTTTTACTCCCCGTTCCCGGCGCCCTCTCCATCTTTCCCGCCGCCCCCACCTCTTCCTTCCTCACCGTCCTCTCCTTTTTCGCCATTATCGCGGCCCTTCGTCCTCGCCGCCCACCCTGCCCCGTTGCATCTTCTCCGCCGCCATTACTCACGCTATTCGTATCATCCCAGTCTGCCCCTCGGAAACATATGGATCCCCACCTACCCTCGAGGCTTTTTCTCCCTGTCGCCGTCTTCACCAACCTCACTGCGACCGGCGCCGACACCGCCAAAGCCACTGCGTGTGTCCCCTTCCGCATTCCGTAATATCGAGAAGCGCCGTTGGCGCCTCGGTTCTTCTCCCCTCGCGGTGTTCCTTAGAGGTCTGGTTCCTCCCTCGCGGCCACGCCCCCTTGGGGTCACGGTCAGATGACACTGGACCGTCCCCCGCAGCCTCATTCGGGCGGCCGGCGTCCTCTCACGCGACTGCCCCATTGCGTTTGAAACATCTCTTCTTTTGCTCCACCTCTTTGCGGTCGCCTACGCTTTCATGTGTCCCCTTTGTTCATTTTGATTCCGCCGCGGAACTCAGTAAGAGCAGCCCATGTCTGTCCCTCTTGCGCTTCAGGACGCCTCACATCTAATGCTGCCCCATCACGTTCATACATTTTCATGCCTTAGTCTGTCTGTCAGAGACATCCCCCAACAGTCCGTCTGCTTCTGTTAGCTTCGGATCCTTATCATCCACATCGACAAAGATCTGATGCAACTATTTCAGAATCACCCCTCAATCAGGAAACTTTCTATAGGCTTGTTTGTTTCATATTCGCAGCTTCTCTATTTAACTTATGTTGTTGACTAACACGTTATATTATGAGAAAGTCTTGTTAACAAACGGAAATGTTTCGGAAGTGTGTAAGTAATAAGGAAACATTCACATTCTACTATATATTTATCTTATCAAAGAACAATTATTTAGAAATCAA
Source organism: Gryllus longicercus (assembly GCA_038098605.1). Taxonomy (NCBI): domain Eukaryota; kingdom Metazoa; phylum Arthropoda; class Insecta; order Orthoptera; family Gryllidae; genus Gryllus; species Gryllus longicercus. The sequence continues at coordinate 5,276,209 of JAZDUA010000020.1, forward strand.
AGACGCTCTAGATTTATTAATGTATATTATAATATGTAGAATATAATGACACGGGCGGATCCAGATACGAATTTTGGGAGAGGAAATTAAAAATGTTTTCGTCAAATATGTATATTACAGATTTTGTAAAACGTCGCAGGCTACACTCGGCTCATGTTGCGAAACGATTTTATTCGTTTTAATGATAATCCGAAAATATGTTTGCTTGAAAGTTTCGTGACAAGTTAAAATTAATAGTTCCTGAAAAAATTTAGGGGGAAAAATTTCCCTCATTCCCTGGGAGCCACGCCTGATAATGAACATATTTTCTTCTAAAACTTCATTTTGACGCGTTATATTACATTAATGCATTAATACTCGAAGAAACGTAACCTGATACTTCTCCAGGCAACTGACTTTAGACACAATGTGTCGTCGCAGAACGTGCTGGTGGCGGCGCACCCAGCGCACTCTCTTGGCCACAACTACAACTAGGTGGATTGTGTACATGAAATGAACTACGAATTCGGATCGTACACAACGAGCTAGAATATACTATAAGTTGATAAGCTGATCGTTGATAAGCTGACATGAATAGAAGTGAAGTTTTGAGATGACATACGTAAACGAATATACAGTTTTCGCTGACTGTGACATGTAAGGACCTCACGCTTATTAATGAATGGATTGAGAAAGCAAACATTATAAAAAAGTACCGTAAGAGTTCTGTTCAAAATCATCATCAAAAATGATTATAAAATAATGGTCATAAGTCATATTTTCGAATGTTGTCAATACTGCATCAATGAAAGTTCTAGTTTTTAAAATTTATAATGTTTAGTTGACCCTCTTTTAACTTCAATTTTTGAAATTAAATCTGATTGTTGAGATTAGTCTTGCAAACGACATTTTTTTTCCGAGAGTGTTTTCATACGACGCCTAAGGGAGATTTCCCAGTACGCCAGTCCTCAATTGCTACATAACGCGGGATACGAGTACCAATGGTAAAGGACTCGGGCGGTCGCATGTCTAACTCAATAACTTTATAAAGTTTCCATGATATTGTGATTCATAAGAGTTTCTACTTTGCCAAAGTTTTCGGACACGTATATGGCATGCTTTGGGACTACAAATAGGTTGAAATTGCAATTCAGTTTCGATTTTGGTTATACAAACTACAGTTGCTTAATCACTATAAATAGAATTACCGGAGATGCAATAATGGGTGAAATGGTAGAAAATACTAAAAGTATGCAACCATCTACAGAAATAATTTTTTATCAAATTGTATAGAAAAAATCTTAAGTGAAGAGCAATTACAAATTATTTGTTTCTTTGTAGTCTTCAAAAATGGCAAATTAGTGCCCACACCTTTGTGATTGTAAAAAAACTCTAGCTTTAATGACCCACCCTACGAATCATAACACTATTGAATTTTAAGATCTCTTAAATAATCCTGATACCATTGAGATATTGTAGTTTTTTTTTTTTCAAGACGTTTCGTAGGAGAATCATAGAAGATAAGATGGCGTCCTTGAATCGTGACAGATATTGTAATTAATTCGTGACATTTCCTAGGAAGGTCTTTGGAGAACCAGAAGACGTCATTTTACATTGTTTTAGGTAAATTTTCTCTTGATTTTTAGGGACCAAAAATCAATGTATATGGGGCATTGTTCAACCGAACATTCAAATCCTGCTGGATTTTGACTTTTCATGAAATGAGAATCATCTTTACATAGAATCAAAAATGGTCTCTATATAGTTTAAAGCTATCATGCAGGACAAATTAAAAATTTCCCACTACCTAAATTCTAAAATGGAGTCAAAATACACGATTGCGGTACCAGAAGATTACTGATCCTTATGTGCTTGTATTTTTCTTTCTTGGCGAGGCTACAATGGTGTATCGTTGTTGCGTTCTTCAGTACGAAGAATGATCTACGAAGATGACTATGAGGGACAGCCCTTATCTTCGTAGTGATTCCATAATTAATAGCCCTACACTTCCACAGTTGGAGAATATTTCCTTAAAATCTGTAGTCAATCGAGTATTAGTCATTCAATTCATTTTCAGAAAATTTCACTACAATGAAAAAACGCATAAGAGTACCCTCAAGAATAATCGTACGTAACTTGTTTAGAATTCTGAAATAAAAAAATAAAATCTCTCATCGCCAATGAAAACTGCAACAAAAAAAGTGAAACACGTATTCCTTTTGTTCAGTCATATTTTTCAGAGATACATATTTTCGTACTAAATAATATTCTGTTTATTTCTGTCAGTTCATTCGCGAGCCCACTTCCCATGTCTTTTCTTCCCGTGTCTCCTCGGAAACCTTAACTTGCTGTGCACATTTCCGCCGGTGTCTCCGTTTGTCCTCCCCGTCCATTTTTTCCTCTGTCTGCCCGGCCAGGTCCGGCCCGGCCCCTGCGCCCTCGGGATGGGCTCTCATCGCGCGCTATCAGCCCCGCGGCGCGGCGCACCTCGCAGACGCCGCTCCCAGGGGACTCCGCCCCCGCTCGGCCACGCCCCCGCACAGGCACCGGCGCCGCGCAGCCCCGTCGCCCCCCGCTGCACTCCTGGCTTTATCTGCCGCCCTCGCCGCCACCCTCGCCATCACATCCGTCGCCATACCCGCCCCCGCCCTCGCCCCTACCCCCGCCGCCACACTCGCCTCCACATCCATCCCTATCCCCACCGCCACTATCGCCCCCACATACGCCCCTACCACTGCCACCGCCCTCACCCCCCACATCGGCCCATACAGCCGCCGCCACTTTCACCCTCACAACCATCCCTACCCACGCCGCCACTCGTGCCCACCCCCACCGCCACCGTCACCACCACATCCGCCCCTACCCTCGCAGCCACCTCGTACACCATCGCCCCACCCTCGGCGCCATGTCCACTACCTTCTTCCCCATCCTCGCCACCACCATCCACCGCTACCCTCGTCTAACCCTCGCCGCCATCTCCGTCGCCACCCCGCCGCCCCCCCTCCGCCACCAACATCCACCGCTCTCTCGCCGACTCCCGCCGGCCGCCATCACCACCCTCAGCACCTCCCTGGCGCTATTCCCCCTTCCGCCTTCTCCGCCCCCCTCTCGCTCTCTCAACTCCCCCGCCGTCGCCACACTCCCCGCATCGTCGCCAATTCTGCATTCTCGCCACCACCTTGCTCCTGCAGCGACCGTCCTCACCAACCACGCCCACCTCGCCGCTGCCATCCAAGCGCCTGCAAGTTTCCATGACCTTGGAGTTGCCATTGCCACCATTCCGCCGCCGTCTTGGACGGCACCACCGCTGTCTCGATCACCCTCCGCCGCAAGCAGTCCCCTCTGCCCCACAAACACTACTGTTTACGTTGGCCTCGCTCTTGCCAACCTCCACGTAGTTTCAAGCTGAACGCCACGCCTCTACTTGCGTCCCTGAGCCACCGTTGCCCTTCGCTTCGATCTCAGCACAGCTCCTGCTAGTGTTCGGGAAGGCTAAAGGACATCCATGGTTTTAAAACATCAAGATTGTCGACTAGAAACATTGATACATTAACAGCAATATTTAGCTTTCGATGTTTTCTTCACATAGATATATTTCTCCAGAAACATCGATGTTTTTAAAATACATTCTTATGATATATATAATTTTTTTACTATCTATTGTTTAGCGAATTGCTTGCAATCAAGAACAATTGACAACAGTCACTGTTGTCGATCTCCAGACGGTACGCAACATTTTACTATTCACAACCTTTCTCAAGTGTTGTTACCTATTTCTATATTATAATTATTTTGTATGTGGAAATATCTTTAAATTGCATTTTGAACCTTGACTGCATAGAACATTGATTAGAAAATGAAAATAAAGTCAAGTTTAAGGCTGAATATACTTGAAACTAACATTGACGTGATATGGATCACGTTAGAACCAGGACATTTTACTTCGATGTTTTATGAATGAAAGAGAACAAATGGAAAAATTGCAAAACACAATGCCCTTAATTTCCTTCTTTATATTCGATAAATATTAGTATTAATTTCTTGTACGTGGCCAAACAATAAAATACAACTCTTTTATTTATTATTTTAAAAACAACAAAATACCATCTGTTTCATCGTATTTAAACATCGACATTTCAAACATGGATGCTTTTGTCGATGTTTTGTCGACATTGAAAACCTTTTGGTGATGTGCCTATGTTTTGGTTTTGGCTAAAATTTGCTATCACTACCTGCTGTGCCACTTCCTCCTTCTTAAGACGTGTGCTGGAAAGTAGTCTCTGGAACTTTGGGGGCTCAACCAATGCATTGTTGACATTGCTATCAAATTTTCCGTCTCACTTGCGGGTTAATATTATCTCCATAAGTATCGTAAAAAAATCAAAAAGTGACTTCAAAAACTGGTCAGGTTTTAATAACAACTTATATTCCTAATACAAATCGTACGGCTTCGGGTTTATGAAACGATTTTTCTTCCTTCGGGAGGCGAAGTGCATTGTACTCAGTTATAAGGCTCCACTTTACGCGAGTAAGTAAAAAAATATGAAGTATCTAATAATCGATTACTCGATTCTGAGCATTGGTGGAGAGCAATGTTAAACCTTTACTACTTCCCCTTACCTGAACATGTGGATGTTTACCGTTTCCATACACTGTTCAAAGAATGGCAGTGTAATCTTTACGAGTGAATGATAAGATACGAATGCTTATGGAGAGGAAGATGGTTTGAACGGGGTATGTGGTATGTCAGAGCGAGTTTCAAACTTTTTAATCGTGCCATTATCATCATCCTACTGTCACAACAACGGATAGTTACGCATCTATGAATGCTCACCCCTTCCTCTAAACATTTTGTACAAATTACGAAAAATTAAATAAATGTACAAAATACGTACGAATATCAACAAATTATTTTACAATTAAAAAAAATACTGAAAACATCCGACAAATACGTATTTAATTTATATACGATGATTCGATATATAATGGAAACGTTTCAGAGAGAACAATGGATTCATTTGGACTCCTCTAGTAATTTACTCTAGCACTCTCCAGATGATTTTAAAGTAACGCATAGTTCTGCACTGATATCAATTAATCCTCTAAAAACTCCTGGATTTGTGGATTTTTTTAGTTTCATTGTTGCCCCTTAAAGCTAATTCAAAAGCACCAAAGAACCTAATACAATTAATTATTGTGCTCATTACATATCTATTTAATTCACTTGTTCGTTGTGAATTCCAATATTTCACCTGTATTCATTATCTAATTGTTCTACTGTATTAGTAGTTCCTAAAAACAGTAATAACGCTACTTTTTAGTAAATTTTGCACTGTATTCCATGTCAGAGAAATAAAATACCCATACAGAAAACTGTTACTATTACGTACGTCCTTTACGGCAACAACAAAACAAACAATACTTAAATAATAAAATATCCATCACTCATTTTATATACTCACTACAGACATTGAAGCTCCAGAAATGACAGGGAAATGACTGTCGTGTCGGCGGAAGAGTACTGCGCGCTTAAGAAGAGGGAGAAAGGGGAATTTCTTCCACAACTTTACACAAAACAAGCTGCACTCTTTCGTGCTTCACTGATCGTTTATAATAAAAAAAACCTCCATCGAATGAAAATAATTTCGCCAAATAAACTCCCTCGGTCGCAGCGCAGCGCTAGACAGCGCCACCGTCTGGTTGTGCCAACAAAACGCCACATGTCGGCAGTGTTAAATCGAAGGGCAAAAGAGTAAATGCAGTAAAACCAGTAATACAGTCAGGAGCGTGGTGCAATACCAGCAAGGCACCAGACAACGGAGAGAGCGCCAGATGGACGTTCTTTAGTTTCAAAATGATTTCATATACATCGATATTGCTACAATATCTTGAATATTGAATGTCATTAAAAAGGAAATTGTATATTCCTGAGATACTACAAGATATTTTCGATTATCTGGGCGTTGAGTAACAATGCAACCAAAGCGCCAACGAGCCGCCACTGCTTCATATACTTGTACAGATTGCATGTCATATAGCATTAATTTCGTTCATCATATGCATCGAAATTATACACGATATTAGCCTGTTTAAAGATTTGATATATTAATAGGTAATGTATTAAAAAATTTGATATTAATACTTGTACATCAAGATCTTATAAATTATTAAGGAAAAATTTCCACATTTTATTATTATATTATGCTTTGAGAACAATGTTCTTTGACAACAACTATGAGAACATTGTTCTCATGTACGAAAAGACTGTACAGAAACTTTTGATTTTTTTTTAATAACGATCTTTGATGATCACGGGGTTGCTGGATTGATTCTATGCCAACTTAAGATTGGCAAGCTTATATTTTCGGCATCATTGTATTAACGGTGCCGTTTGAAGATAAAAATATAGTTCGAAACAAAAAAACATCACTACTGTCATTATTAGCGATATCATCATGATTAATGTTATCATTATTATTATTTTTACTTATTTAAGATCGCCTTCCAACTAATTAAGTCATAATTCGACCATTGCAATTAACATTACGTGTAACGGTAAACGAAAGGCAGACAAACATCCATGCTCCAGGTGGAATTCGATCCCTCGACCATTCAAACACAAGGCAGCTACTACTCTCGTCAGACTTACGAACCTCGGCTATCCAGGCCGGCCTATTTTCGTTATCATCATCGTCAATAATAAAAATAATGTAATTATTATTACTATTATTATTAATGTTGTGATGCATACCATACAAGAATGCACTTACAAATTTTATTTCGCACCAGTAATAAATAACTAATTGTTTATACAACTGACAACAAAACTAAATGTAATTGGACTTTTCCATTTAAAAGTGATCAGCAAGCGACTGTGTCTTATAATTGAATCTACACTGTTATATATTGTGCATAATCTCTTGTTTATGAGGTTACCAAATGAGTTTTAAGATACTCTGAAATTCACCTTGTATTTCCTCATAATATTTCATCAAACAGTTCATTCAGGTAATTCTTTAGTATACCACCATTGTCGTGGCTTATAATAATATAAATGACATACTTTTATTATTTCAAGGAGGAATCATTAATAAGAATTTATTAAAATAAGTAAAATATTTTGAAAACCTAACTTATATCACAAACCATTGCAAAACAAGTTGAAATTGAAAATTTTGATGTGAAAGTCTAGGACATACACATTTCAGGAGTAATTAGTTTTTCCTTTCATATATTCAATATCTGAATTTGTAATGATAAATTGCAGTATTTGATGTATATAAACTCTCATTATATCCTTTCAACACACATTTAATCAATGAACCCGTAAGTTTACATTAGATTTGCTACATTAATTATTTTTCAGAAAATTGAAAAACAATTATCTTTGAAACAAATAAATACCAGAGAGCAACCTCTTACTTGAATAACGATCTGCCAGTGACATTTTGCGTGTTTTGAAAGAAAGGGGAATGATTAATGAAATGTTAGCATTTTCCATTAAATTCACCCTCGAATCGATACTAGATTTAGAAGAGCGGTATGCGCCGCACCCTGCTGACCGTGTGTTTTTTAGTTGGTTTTTAATTTAGTCGTATCAACTACGATGTTATTAGCGACGTTTTCTGTTACAATACATCATTCTGTTACAATACATCAATAAAATATCAGTCAATAAATACATCAATTAATCTACAAAAATACAGCATTATAGTTGACAATCATTTTACAGTAGTAAAATTCAAAACAAAAATGTCAATTAACATGTATCCATAGAAATGAATTGGGTTGGGATGGGAGAAAGGTGAGAATGGAACGGGGTAGGCAAGGGGGTAGAGAAACGAGGCGGCGGAGGTACTGTTCTTGAGGGGGTCTGTAACTGGTTACGTCTGTCTATTGTAGAAAGTCGTCTTTAACTTGTTTTTGGTCTCTGGCTTAGGATATAGGAAGGGAAAGTTGAAGAATATATCGGGGGTGCTTTTTCCACGCGTGTCCGGGGGGGGGGGAGTTTTGAGGATGTGATGGTGAGGAGAGATAAATTCTCGGAAAAGAAGGTTGTTGATATATTTTTGTACATTGTCAATTGCGGAGTATGTTCCTACGTGCAGACGGTAAGCAATGGTGAATAGTACTTACAGTCTCCGCTGTGCAATGTCAGGGCCCAGGATTCGAATGCGGCGAGTGTCGGCTGCTGTAACTTGAAGGCTAACGTCCCTCCGCCCGGCTCGTGGTGCCACACGTGGCGTGCGTAGAGAACACGCGGCGCACCCGGCGCGTGGATATGGCACGTGCGTGTCGTATTACATCCCTACTGGCGCACGCGTTCGCGTTCTTGTGGCCTTATCTAGGAGCATTGTGTTTGTTTGTTTGTTTTTTCGTATTCTTCACAGCTTGGAAAAAAAGTACATTCACAAAAGAAAATTAATTCTCCCTTTGCGAAAAATCACCGTCCAAAGCACGTACATATTTCGGTGTAACCATTTTATTAAACAGTTTCAAAGAAATGAAGTCACTTAATTCAGTGCGTATTATTTTTATCATTCGCACAAATCAAAACTAACCTTGAGATAATAACATTGACTTCACTGAAGTTGAAATATGTGATCCTGAAAGTTAACTTTCTTTGCTAAATGTTTTAATAAATATAAAAATCCTGAATTTTAGGTGTCACATTATTTCTTCGTTCATACCCATGAAATGCCACATCTTTGTTATTACCATTGAATTTAATTCTTCCTTTCTTTATAGAAAAGAATAAAATGGATTCTTGTGCGGAATGATTGCTAGTCTGATTCAATAATACATTAATACGATACAAAAGTCAATTGTTTTCACAGAAATTCGACATCACAAACACTGACACAGCTACCAACTACGGCGACCGCTCCGATCGTCGACGCTTCGGTATTCCAGCCATCGCGTTCACCTTGACTGCGAGCTTGGGTCTCGACACAGCGGGGAAGGGGTGGTGAGCGGCGGAGGGGAAGGGTACGGCGACGGAGGGAGTGGGGCTGACAGGGCAAGGAGGAAGCTGGCACCGAGAGCGGAGTGACGTGAGATAGCACAGTGAACTGGGCAAAGATGAGGAATCGGGGGAGGGGGGAGGGTAGAGAAAGGGTGGAGCGGATGTGTCAGGCGGGGCCTGTATGGGGGGTGCAGGATAGGAGTACGTGAAGTGGGGTTGGGCGAGGGGGCGAGTCGGGGGGGTTCGGGGTATGGCGGGGTTGGGCGGGCTTGACTTTTTTATTATTTATTACATACATTTTTATTTAATGTTCGAGGTAATTGTTTCGAGCAGAATTCAGTTCCCAGCTTCTAAACGCCCCGAGTGAAACAGACCCTACACCCACCCCTGCGTTATGAGCAACGGCGCCTCTCATCACCCGTGTGACGCAGGGCGGGGCGCCCGCGTGCTTGGCACAAGTGCGGTGGAATGCCGCAACCACAACGGCTGCAGCCAGAGCTACTGTCGCCATCGCCATCCCCATGCGCCGCTACCGCCTCCGTCCATTATCCCTTTCTCCACAATCACTTACCAATCACCGTCCCCACAATCACCGTCCCCACAATCACCGTCCCCACAATCACCGTCCCCACAATCACCGCTCCCACAATCACCGCCCCCGCAAACACCGCCCCCGCAAACACCGCCCCCGCAAACACCGCCCCCGCAAACACCGCCCCCGCAAACACCGCCCCCGCAAACACCGCCCCCGCAAACACCGCCCCCGCAAACACCGCCCCCGCAAACACCGCCCCCGCAAACACCGCCCCCGCAAACACCGCCCCCGCAAACACCGCCCCCGCAAACACCGCCCCCACAATCACCGTCCCCACAATCACCGTCCCCACAATCACCGTCCCCACAATCACCGTCCCCACAATCACCGCTCCCACAATCACCGCCCCCGCAAACACCGCCCCCGCAAACACCGCCCCCGCAAACACCGCCCCCGCAAACACCGCCCCCGCAAACACCGCCCCCGCAAACACCGCCCCCGCAAACACCGCCCCCGCAAACACCGCCCCCGCAAACACCGCCCCCGCAAACACCGCCCCCGCAAACACCGCCCCCGCAAACACCGCCCCCGCAAACACCGCCCCCACAATCACCGCCCCCACAATCACCGCCCCCACAATCACCGCCCCCACAATCACCGCCCCACAAACACCGCCCCCACAAGCACCGCCCCCACAATCACCGCCTCACAATCACCGCCTCACAATCACCGCCTCACAATCACACCGCCACCATCACCCCGCCATCATCACCCCGCCACAATCATGACTCCACAATCACCGCCCCACAATCATCACCCGATCTCACAATCACCGTCTTCACCATACCGCCCTAACATCACCACGCTCCCGTCCATCTCACGGCGGCCACCGCCACGACCTCTCCCACCGCCGCTCGATTACCGCAGCCTGCGCCACAGCCACCGCCATCGCCCCAGCCGCCACCTGCGCCCGGCCGCCGCCCGTCAAGTGTCGCCTGGATTCAATTTGCGTGCCTGCGCGCGCTGCGAACGTACGCGCGCCCGCCCGGCGGCGGCTGCGGCGGCAGTGGTGTCGTGGTGCTGCGCCTCTTGTGGCGTCCGGCGTCCGCAGAGCGCGGCCTCATGCATCGTAATGCGCAGCTACTGACGGGGAGTCGCCAGGGAGCAAGCGGGGGGGGGGGGGGGGTTGATGCTAAGAAATGGAATGAAAACCGAAAACAGTAAAATGGTAGTGGTGATGAAGTTGATGACTTCGAGAATGATGACCATAAATGACCGCATTGACCAATGATTACCATAGTGGGGTGGTTAGGCTGAGGCGGGAATATAGAATAGTGAAAGCACATCGAATGTGGAAGTGAATTGGAATGACAAGAAATATATACCGGGTTTCCCACCAACTATGACCCACCCTCACTATTTCTAAATGGTTCACGATACCGAGGTACAGTTTTCGATCAACAAGTGGAATCACGGTGCAAGTAAAATGCTGCAGAGATATTGTTTAAAATATTTTTAGTTACCGAGAAATTTAATAATCTGTGATATATTAAATGGATCTATATATTTTTCGCACTCGCAATGGTCACTAGTTTCTAGTAAAAAGAGGAGCACAATAATAGAGCATCATTTCTATTGTTTTCGTAATGATTTGTGCATAAAATTTTAATATCTTCTGTCATGTGACTTTAAATTAAATGGACAATATTTGCTTTTAGTACCCCTTGCAACCGCCGCCTTTGGGGAAGGTGGCCTTTGCGGCGCCTTCGTAGTGAGGTATACTAATTGGAATTTCAGTCAGTGGAAGGAAACTTCAATTGTGATAATCAATTATGATTAGCTTTTTGATAGCATTTTTTATGTTAAATATTTTGGACTGTTTTTTTAACAAAACATTGTACTTTTTTACTCGGATAGATAGGTATTGAGAAGACAAAGTTAACAAAACTAATTGCTGAATAATTAAAAACACTAATGAGAGTTTTAAAATCGCGAATTATGGTATACGTTAGGAAGTTCGCGGTGCGGCTCGATTTCTAAATGATATTTCCGCGACCTCTATAGTTCGTCGGTTCAAAGCCACGCTGACGATCACGCAATCGATACCTAGAGTATGTGACCTAAACGACAATCGACACCTCGGTACAGAGGTGTAAATGAGGCAAGTATAAATCGTAAGTAAAAAAAATCGCGAAAGATATATTTATCGAATGCCGAGAGAGAATGACGAAGAGAGTGCGGAGCACAGATTTATGCACAGTGGCGGGTGAGTGAACGTAGGTCTGTGGGTAGTGAAAGTAGAAATGTTAAGAAATTTGAGATCCACTTGTATTTTTATCAACACTGTAATGTCAGTTAAAGTTATTTCATGTTATTGTTTAAGGGAAGTTCAGGGGTACATAATGGAAAAAATTAAATAGTAATATTAGAAACACATTTAGTGACAGTATCTCCATTACTGAAGATGTTACAACACAGGTGAATTCACCCCACGAGAGAATAGCGTGTTTTTCACACTGCTGTAGAAAAAAAAATTCTGTATTTTGCTGCCTTTCGTCAATCAACCGAGGCCGTTCCAAGCTGAGACAATTGGATTGCTGTGCGATTTGATGCTCAATGATTTCAAAAAATCAATGACCTAAAGTTCTTTCGCGGGCTAATGCTGCAAGATATGATACAAATATTACTTTTTAAAAGTCAAAGATATTTTAATCTGTCTGATGAACGACGATACTAATGAGAACTTAATGGAGATTTTCCTGTCATTTAATTTTATTGTTTTAGACGAAATGGAAACTCAGTACTTTGAATGAATGTAACTTACGAAGGCTTCATCAGAACGTTTCTTGAAAGGGAAATTCGACTGATGGTCAAGTTCACCGCCCTCCGTGCACCTTGCGATTTGCAAACTGCTCAGCTGTCCAGCGGCGCGGCCCGAGAACCTGCTTTATGTGAGCCGGATTTCAATCTTTTGTATTGTTCATCAGGTTTGAACCCGCAACGTAGGAGCTAGTACTAAGTAGCCCGACTTCAAAGTCACTGCTACAACAAAACCGACTAGCACGCGTTATCTAGGCTACCCGGGACGAGTCGCTTCACTGACATGGTGGCTAAGGTTTCAGCCAGCGTATTGTGTCCTTCCTAAGAGCGTATCTGCTTTTGTGTGAGCCGGATTTCACTCTCCAGCAGTACGCTCTGAGGAAGGCCTCAATACGCTGGCCGAAACGTTAGCCACCATGTCAATGACGCGGCTCGTCCCGGGTAACCTAGATAACACAAACTCCGGCCGCGAAAGCCTACGCAACCGACTAGCAAGTGTTCTTGTTAAAATGTTACGAAATACCCTACAGGTATGCTTTGAGTGTCATTTCAGCCCAATGTATGGAGATTGTGGCAGAGCCAACGGCGAGGCCGACTGTGGTGGCGAGGGGGATAGAAAAGGAGGTTGCGGTGAAAGGGGCGGGGGGGGGGGGGGGTTGCGGCGGATGCGAAGGCGGCGGTGGCGCTGGCGGTGAACGCTCCGGTTATCATCCAGAGCCCCAGCTCCTCTAATCTTAAAACTCAATTCCGGCGCTGTCTCGCAACCGATTCGGAAAAGAATGCTTTTATGTGCCGTGAGCTGAACGGTTAATGCTTCCTTTGACGGCGGGAGAGGAGGCTAGGGCGGCAGCGCCCGAGGAAGCGGAAGCTGTGGTGGCGATGACGGTTGCCTGCGGTAGAGGGTGAGTTGGTGTGGGTGGATGAGCGCCGGAGCAGCCCGAGGCCTCTCCAAATAATCACCCTGGAGAAAAAAAGGTAATGAGGCTGTACTTAGGTGATCTTTTTTTTACAATGAATAGGAGGATTAAAACATTTAAGGTCATCCTGATGGTCGAGATTCTTGTCAACTATGTTCCGAGGCGTACCCTTTGTACTATGAGCATTCTAACTTTTTTTTACATTGGGCAGGTCGCTAGCCTCACCTAATAACCCTCCTCTTTTATCCGGGCTTGGGACCGGCAACAGTATTGCTGAACTACTCCATCCACCCAGCAAATACCGCAGTGGCTGCGAAAGAACACTCAATAGAACAAGTGATGGAAATAAAATATTTAGGCATAGTGGTAACCAGTGATGTTAGATCTCTAAGTGAGGCAAAGGAACAGATTATAAAAGCAAATAGAAGAGCAGGCCGTCTCAACCACTCAATATGGAATAACCTATATCTTAAAAAAGAAGCTAAAATTAGAATATATAAGAAAGTAATTAGACCCGTACTGTCATACGCACCCGAAACCAGAGCAGACTCCAAGAAAACATGTCAAATCATGGAAGTATCAGAGATGCGAGTGTTAAGAAATGTAGTAAATAAAAATGGATAAAGAACGCAATATTGACATACGACAAACCTTCCAAATATACATCATATCGGGCTAGATCCGCGAAAGAAGATGGCAATGAAATGACCTCATAGAAGGGAAGAAGATAGACTGGTGAAGGTGGCAAGAGACAGAAGACCTGAAGGAAAAAGAAGGCTGGATCGGCCAAGATTACGATGGAAAGAAAATTTATACATTTATAGTAGTCCGAACAACGTAGAATGTGAATCCGTAAAAGTTGTTACATGAAACACCAGTTATTTTAAATACATTTTCTTTGTTTAAAAAGACAGGCTTCAGCCTAAAAAAAAGAAGGAAAAAGAACGATGGCCGAAATCAGGCAGTAGTGCCGTTGCGAACTCGGGCTGAAGGATAGCGGGTTCGATTCCCTCCTCGGGCATGGTGGTATTTGTGTTCGTCCTTTAACCTCTCATCATCACCATATCCCATCATACTGTTAACCATATCGTTAAAATATAATGTTCGCTAATAACCTAGCCGTTGACAACCTTAAAGTTAAAAAAAAATAAGAAAAAGCATAACGGTCGTAAATGGAACATTTTATTAATCCATACAAAAATATACGAATTATGTTTGCAACCCTTTTTAATGATTTAATTGAACGGATATTTTCCAACTGAATCAATATTTTTGTCAACGCATCATTGTTTATAGTATATTGGAAATTTTGGAGTAAAAAATATCCTTCGTATTGGATTTTCTCGTTAGTGCTGCAGCTAGCGAATCAACATTCAATCTTGATTCCTCACTTAATTAACTAGATTAACACATTAATTTTAAAATATCGAAAGGAGGTCAATGTTCCTCCCTAAAGGAGGACGATTGATCACCTTACTATATTACAACAAAGTGTTTACTTTCTTTTATCCGTAGTTCTGAGAATGTATTGTAATGCAGTAGAAAAAAATTTACGTTTTTTCGACAGAAAATGTGGTGTCGTGGCTCTGTGATAACGAAGAACTAGATTTTTGGTGCCCCTATCATTTACGTTCCAAAAAGTAAAAACAAATTGCTCGAATATGTAACGGAATTGATATCCAAGTTCAGTGGGCCTTGATATCTTTCGCCATTCTATTCGCTAGTATTCGGTATCAAGGGCCCACAAAACGTGTGACTATACGAGAAGTAGAGGATGAATTATCCACTTTTCAGGTATTCGACAATAAGAATTTTTTCTGTCGAAAAACCGCCATTTTTCGCTGCAGCATTAAAGGCTTTTTTTTATTTTTTTTTTAATTTATTTTCCTGCCTGTTCGGCATAGTATGCCTTTCAGGGGTTTTAATTAACAGTTTATAATTACAGAATTTTTTGGCCATTCGGCTGACAGTATATGAGGAGGACCACACGGCCACCTCGTCAACAAAGTCTGCAGAGCAGTAATTCAAAGAAATTTATTAATTTATTTATTTATTTTAATTAATGTATTTATTTAATTTTTCAGCAGCGGAATTGATTAATGGGAGGGGATGGAAATTATTCTAATTTAAGGTGGTTTAAGAGAGTCTTTGGGGTATCGAGAGATAATGCGGGTTGGGATGGAAGCATTTTTGCCTAGATCAAATATTTGTGCACTTGTACACGACGGAAGAAGGGTGAAAAATCTGTTACTCATCCGTTGAATGTATTCGCTAATGGAAGGAATGTTAAGCTCTCTGTGAATTTGCATATTTGGAATAAACCAAGGGGCTTGCACGGCTTTTCTTAGATACTTGTTTTGAATGATTTGTAGTTTCTTTAGATGTGTGTTTGCTATATTGTTCCAAATTTGACAGGCGTATGTTAATGAGGGACGTATTATCGTTTTAAAAATTGATAATGCGCAGTCCAGACTAAGCGATGATTTGTTGTTAATTATTGGGTAAAGTTTGTTCATTTTTGCGTAGGTTTTGTTCGTTATTTCTTGAATGTGGTTTTTCCAAGTTAATTTTTGATCCAGTAATACACCCAGATATTTTACGGGCGTTTCATTATTAAGCCAAGGAATTGCAGAATTATTAATTTTGATTTGTAGTGGTTTATGCATTTTTCTTAGTGAGAATATTTTAGGCTGTGATTTGGTAGGGTTTATGGCAATTCTCCATTTCAATGTCCATTCGACAAATTCATTTAAGTCCGACTGGAGATCTTTGCAAGCGTTGGTAATGTTTGAATTTGCATTGAATAATACTGTATCATCTGCATAGAGTGCTATTTCTGAGTAAGTCATTTGTGGATAGTCAGCTATATATATGTTGAACAATAAGGGAGAAAGTGGGGAACCTTGCGGCACGCCGGCTTTGATGATATGTGCTCTTGATTTATTGTTGTTTATACTAACTTTGAAATCCCTCTCTGACAGGAAGCTTTTAATGATGTTTTGGAGATAATCGGGGGTTCCCAAGGTTTGCAACTTGTAAAGTAGCCCATGATGCCACACTTTATCAAAGGCATGTGCGATGTCGAGAAAAATTGCAGCTGTGTACTTTCGGTTGTGAAATGCTTCAGCAATGTACTCTGTTACTCTTAATAGTTGATGACTTGTGGAGTGGTTTGGACGGAATCCGAACTGCGTATTTGGAAGTGCATTGGTTTCGGTGAAAAATTTAGATAGTCGGGATTTTATAAGTTTTTCAAACATTTTGGCAAAGGTCGGTAACAAACTAATTGGTCTATAGCTAAGAGGGTCTTGTGGATTTTTGTTCGGCTTGCATACTGGTGTTATAATGGCAGTTTTCCAGGTCTTTGGATAATATCCTAATCTTAAACAAGCGTTATAGAGCGCTGTTAATGCTGCAATTGCATTGCGATGTAATTCTTTCATCATTTTATTATTTAATAAGTCATGTCCTGCTGATTTTCTCGGTTTTAAAGCCTTGATTATTTGATATGTCTCAGACGGGGCTATAAATTTAGTTTTTATTGGGACGGAATATCGCGGTATTGACAAGTTTGTTTCCACTTTTAATTGGAAATCAAAGTCGGTTACCGGGTTAGTTGTAAATATTTTCTCAAAATGTTCCGCTAAAGTTTCAGCTTTTTCGAAATCCGTCGTTGCTAGACCTGAGTTAGAGGATAACTGCGGGATGAAAGATTTTTCCTTTGTAATCATTTTAATTGTGTTCCACATTGTCCTGGAGTTTGGAGGGATGCTGCCTAAAAAATTTTGGAAATGTGTACACCTCACTTTATGTAGTTCTTGTTTAATTTTTACCGATATGCTGTTTAATTTTTGTTTCACTATTTTATTGCGTGAATATTGCCACAATCTACGAAGGTTATGTTTTTCTTTAATTAAATTTAGAAGTGGTTTAGGAAGCGGAATATAATTTTTGGTGAAATTCCTAACTTTAGTAGAAGACCTTTTAATAGCATTTTTAATAATGTTTTCGAGAGAGTTGATACAACTGTCGATATCAGATGATGTTTTAAGATTCTCAGGAAACTGACATTCGTTTATTAGTATGTTTCTATACATGTCCCAATTTACTTTACCCTCTATATTTTTTTCGTTTTGATAAGTCTGAAGTTCGGCTTTGAAAGAAATTATTACTGGATTGTGGTCTGAGTCTAATTCTGGTTTTACATTTTGGTAAATCGGAATGTTTAAATTTTGTGTAATAAGTATATCTAGAATATCAGGAACTACATTTGGGTTATAAGGGTAGTATGTGGGCTCTGGAGGAGCTAGTATATTAAGATTTCTTTGCAATGCGAATTTATGAAGAAGTTTTCCATTATATGAAGTAGAATTACAGTTCCAAATTTGGTTTTTACAATTTAGGTCTCCTGCTAAAATTATTTGTGACCTACCATCAAACAATGCTTTCAAGAAACTTGACGGAAACTTTTTGTTGGGAGGTTTATATGCAGCAATCAAGGTTATGTTAGAAGAGATCAGTTCGATATTGATAATAATTGTTTCTATTTCATTTGAGGATGGGGATTGTATCAGTGTATGTTTAATTTTTCTATTAATGAGAATTGCTACCCCACCTGATGCTATATGCGAAATTCGATCATTGCGGTATGCTAAATATTTTGGGATCGAAAATTTTTCTACCGGCTTTAAGTGTGTTTCTGAAATACACGCAACATCTATGTCGTGGACTTGTAGAAAGTATCTTAGTTCGTTCTCTTGGCGCTTTATGCCATTTGCATTCCAGTTGAGAATTTTAAAGTTTTCTATTTTATTTTGAGCCATTGAAATGAACAGAAATAAGTTTTTGAACCATTTGTTGCAACTGTGGAATGATTGCAGAAAGAATACTATTTATAATTGTTTGGATTAGGTTTTCGTTTATTACGTTCATATTTTGGAGGAGTGGGGGAGAATTCCTGTTATCTGGCCTAGGCGGCTGGCTAGCGCGATAAGCAAAAGAATGCAAGGGCGTTGAATTAAGCGGCAGAGGAGGAAACTCTTGTGGGGCATAGTGATAAGGTTGTGTGTTTTGGTTTAATTGGCGATTTGAGAACTGCCTATTTGGCAGGTTGTAAGCTGAAAATTTATGATTAGCCTGATTTAAATTATATTTTTTAACTGCTTCTTTGTAAGCTTTGCAGCCTTTGTAGTTAGCCGTGTGTTCCCCATTGCAGTTACAACACTTTGGTACATTATTATGTTTAGGTTTGTCACATTTCGAGTAATGATGGCTTTCTAAGCATCTCACACATCTAGGTCTCCTTCCGCAATTTGCCTGTGAATGACCGAAAGTCTGACAATTTTTACACATTATTGGAGTTTTAGACTTTACGCGCATTTGAACTCTGACAATGCTATATATAAGCTGATTTATTTTTAAAATTGCTTTGTTATTTTCATTATCAGTTAGATCGACCGCAACGGTAGTTAACGGTTTACGTTCTCTTCCGAACAGTCTAACAACTTTTAACACTTCAAAGTTTTTCGAAAGTTCATTAAATATTTCCTCTTCTGAATAGGTAATTGGCAGATCTTTTATGACAACTGAAAAAGTTTTTTGGGTAGGATCCCTATATATGTGATGCTCGATTTTCTCTTTTTCACAGAATTTTCGATATTCTCTATAGTCCTCTATTGAGTTGAATTTAATTTTTATAGTGTCTTTTTCTAATTTAGTAGAAAAATTGTTTTTTGTAATACTTTTTAGTTCACTGATAAATAGGGGATAATCTAGTACTTTATGGACATAAAAGGGGGGTATTTTAATGATGGATTCTTCACTTTCTTCCCTTTCGTTTGGCGAATTTTCTTCGGTCATATTTTGAAGACCTTGGTACCTATTTTTGACGGTCACGTTATACAGTATTCTTTTAGAAGCTTTGTTTTCATCTGGTAAATCTACGTGCATGCGTTTTAGATTTTTACTGTTTTCATTAAAACCACTGGTTGACTGTTGAATAACTGTTTGTTGCGGGGCAGCACCATACCTGTTATAATAAGCATCTTTAGTGCTTACTGACTGAAGGTTGGTCAGAGTCCCTTCCGGCTCTCCATCCAGCTGCAGGGCAGGCGGTTGTGATGTGTTGAACTGTTCCAAGGGTTGAATATTTTCCATTTGTGGTGGAAATGGAAGCACATCTCCATTCATTGCTGTGAACTGATCTGGTGTGCCACCATTTAAAACGTGGGCTGCAGCCACCAATTGGCCCCCAAAAGCGGGGGCACTTGTTGCGAACATACAGCTTTCGCTGCACCACTACACTTTCACTGGATAACACAATATTTCGTTAATAGCAATAAACAAATCTATTGCACAAAAACAATCACTGTTAGAAATATGGGGATCCGCTGGTAGCGGCGCCCGTTTGTACTTGCACTAAACACGAGTTTGAGCGTAACACCGAAGCACAGCGATAAGCGGAGCGATGCGATGCTTACTCCACGACGTCTAGAGCGAGACTCTTGCATTAAAGGCTGCAGCAAAATTTGACAAGGGTTTCATTTATGTTTACATCCAAATTAGATGGTTTTAATCAATATCACGTTGAAATAACAACGCGTTCGCTGCTCTTAATCCACGGCTTCCTCATAAATCTCGCTAACCCTTCTTTCCATCTATGCCAATTTTTAACCTCCGACATAGTACACTGAATGGGCGAAACCGATCAAAGTAGTATTTCGAGGAACATCCCTGCTCACCAAAGGTGAAATTAATTTTAAAATCTAATTTACTTTTGTGTTCGATTCGGTAGGGTTGAAAGTACCTTTCTCGAGATTAAGAATACTAGCCGAGAGAAGGAATGTGATCATCGGAAACGAAGAATGTTTCAGCTCGAAAATCTGCTGACATTTGTAAATGCGACAGGACACAAACTTTAGAAAACTGTAAAAATACTAAGGGCACATTTTTGTAAAGTTTGAAAACTTGCGCAGCTAGAATAAATATAAACATTTCTAAATAAATAACTCTTCAAGGCATTTTGTGTAAATAGTGAATAAAATTCATGGGTCAACACATTTGTCTGTATCTTATAACGCAAGTGTAGTTTGTAGTTTATGTACTTTTTTGTTGGTTAAGGTAATAACAATAATGATTTTCCCGAAAACATACTTTATTTTGACACAATTAGACTTGATCTAACCTTCCCATAATCTCATAACCATTATTAAGTGGCCACCTCTAACATTTGCCGGAAGCATTAGTGACTCCTAAGACAAGTTTCAGTGAATATAGTCGAAAAATCAGCATAGCATACCGTATGGATGTATTAGAATAACGTAAATGGTCAAAAGCACTAAAGTAGTGCTCGATTTCGTTAGAGATTACAGATGGCAGTGTTCAGAAATAAAGTACTGCATTATCTGTTTAAAACTTACTTCTGTAAAAAGGGACGAGCTTACAAAATCTGGATACGACAACAAGAAACCATTTCAAGAAGACTTTCCGAAGAATATATACATAAAGGAAAAGGAAGATTCGATTCTAACAAACCTTCAGCGAGACGTCGAAAACAAAAATCATCTCGCTGATTTAACACCTAGGCTTGAGCGTAGCAACAGCACCCGACTTGACTTCGGAAGATTCCGTGTTCGTTTTTCCTGTGGGATTAAGTATGGCTCTTTATGACTTAATTTTAAGGATATTCAAGTATTTTTACTTTTGGTTTGTTTTGGTTTGTTGTTACGCGCGTCTCACCATCTTTTTCGGACCAGTGTGTCCGACTCCTTTGTGGGTAACAAGTCTGAGAGATGCGCTAAAAAATCCCGAAGACGAAGGAGAAGAGGAGATGGCGAACGGTTTTTGAAGTGGTGTTTTGTTCGTGTTCGTACAAGCGTGAAATTTTTAATGGAAGCCTTCCCGGCGTGGTTTGCCGCGGGTGCCCCGCAGACGGTGGCGCAGCCAGCGGCACACGAGACAAAGCAGGCCGAGGACTCGTGAAGAACGAGGTAGAGCAGTATCCGAGTGAAAGGTACAGTGGAATGAATGAAAAGGGGGTACTATCATGAATGCCTACAAACAAGGTGAGATGGGAAGTTGTTTGAAATAAACAGAACTATTGTGAGTCCATTGGAAATTAGACGAGTAAAAAAAATGTTTCTGAAATCCATGTAAGGTTGATGAATAGGTAAAAGTAAAATCAATTTTATTTAATTGGTCAAACGAGTATGCGTTGTTTGAAGCTCGAAGAAAATATTTTATATTAATGGCACAACTAATTATGTATTGCCGGAGTCTCTTATTACAAATGATTGATTAATTCGTGTTTTCAGGCGCGACAACAGCTAAGGTCAATAGTCTCGTGCCACTTGAATGGCAATTTGAGACTCGTGTGCAAGTACCGATGTGACGTCGGTATATCTGGAAGCAATGAAAGCAAAGCTAACATCCACGTGGGAGAGTTGGCCCAAGTGTAAAACGGCGCGGAGGGAGGGGAAATGACAAAAAAGTGGAGGCGATTCCCCTACAAGGGCCTTCTCTTGTCTTAAAGAGTGCGTTTTTCCCCCACTCCTTCCCAAAGGAAAGAGAGCAAGCCTATTCCTTTGAACGTGCCGACCCAACCAACCCCCTCCATCTATGCCGTTCCTTGGCTCCTTCCTTGCATGTGCCACGCCCCTCTCCCCGTTTTCCTTCTTCCCTCCCCCGTCGCTGTTCAGCGACCGCCAGTCTAAACTAATGACACAGAGAAATCCAACTGCTCTCGAGTACTGGAGCAAACTTACACTCCACGGACTAACGATGCTTGCTCCTCTCTTCTTGCTGTTCGATTTCCATCCACGCTTCGCCCCCTTCTCCTTCCGGCCGGTACAGTCCCATAACCTCAACTTCTGCCTCCCCCCTTTCCGGTTCCTAGCCTGACTCCTCGCGCCGCATCGTCTCGACCACCCCGAATCCGCCTTGTTTACACTACCTGCTCTCCAGCCTCCCTTCCCGCTCTGCTCATCCCACACTGCTTGAGCCCCGTCTGATTCGTGTCCGCAATTGATCGTATTTTGCGAAGTATTATTCGCAACTACACAGTTAACTACAAAAATAATCAATTTTCAGGTAAATAAAAAAACGTGTCTTTTTTTAATGTCCAGATGTAAGAAAAAATATCACACATTTAAAAAAAAGTCGTTTTAGTTTTTGTACGATTTGAAGAGGAATGGATTCTCTTTTACGCCATCTCTTCGCCCCAGCCCGTCTCGACATCTCTCTCCTACATCCGTTCTTACTTTATCACTTCTCCACCTCACCCCATCTCGACATCACCTCCTCTCTCTTACTTCACCACCTACGTTCCTACTTCGCTATTATCCTAGGACCCTACTTCGCCATCTCTCCGCTCCACCCCGTCCCGACATCGCCTCTTCTCTCCTACTTCTCCGCCTACGTCTCTTCTTCGCCCTTCTACGTCCTTACTTCGCCATCTCTCCGCTCCACCACGTCCCGACATCGCCTCTTCCTTCCTACTTCGCCACCGACGTCCCTACTTCGCCACCTCTCCACCCCACCCCATCCCGACATCGCCACCACTCTCCCACTTCGCCACCTATGCCCCTACTTGGTTTTTCTCCTACGTCCCTACTTCGCCACCTCTCCGCCCCCTCCCCGTCCTGACATCGCCATATCTCTCCTACGCCCAGTCCCTAATTCGCCTCCTCATCGCCTCGCCCCGTCTCTACTTGGTGAACTCTTCGCTTCCTCTCC
This sequence comes from Gryllus longicercus, assembly GCA_038098605.1. Classification (NCBI taxonomy): domain Eukaryota; kingdom Metazoa; phylum Arthropoda; class Insecta; order Orthoptera; family Gryllidae; genus Gryllus; species Gryllus longicercus. The sequence goes on from JAZDUA010000020.1 coordinate 5,299,157, forward strand.
CCCCCCCCCGATTTCGCCGCCTCACCACCCGGCCCTGCCCTTCCCCGTCGCTACTTCGCCGCCACGCCGCTCCTCCCCGTCTCGTTTCCGCTTCCGCGACGCGCCGTGGCCCGTGTGGGTTTAGTCGTCGCCAACTTCGCACGAATTTGGCCGGCCACTTGGACCGAAGTTCGCGGAAGGGCGAGGGAAGATCGAAGATCGGCTAGCGGCCACAACCTCGCAATCCTCCAGATATTTCTCAATCCTTGGATTTTGTGATCAGTATGTGATTCAATTCCCACTGGAATTCCCACCCGAGAGTATGGTGGAACTGCCTTAGCTTGAGGATATAAGATTTGCTGCTCGACCTTTACAAATAATAAGCTCAAGCACAAAGTGGATGGAATTTATTCCTACAATATTGCTGTCTCATCCAGGTATTTTCTCAGAGTGTTCACGCCTTTTCCTGTTAAATGTAACCCGAGCGACACAAATGTCAAGGCCCTGTTTCCCGTAAATTCCGTAATGGGCAATATAAAAAACAGTTGCTAATCGCTAACAGAAAAGCTATATATGTTGCTTAGAAGAAACTATAAGAAGCATTTCTTCTATTTATTAGACATCTTTCTTGATCAATTATATTCTTCTAGAAAGAGAATTCGATATCAGAGCGTGAGTGACAGTGGCATGATAGTTCAGATGGATAGTGGCTTGAGAATTAAATCAGTTCACATAGTGACTGGCTGTGGAGGCTGAGTGGCAGGACTGCCGTTACCTCTACAGCGCCGCTAACCTGGAGTCCCTAGTGTTCGAGTCCAGTCGGTGACGGATTTTAAACTCTAACTATAAGAGTTATGTCGAATTGAGCCGCTCTCTGAAGAAGACTTCTAGTGGCCGACAGATCCGATCGCAAGACTTTCGTACCAGTGTATTTGAATCATTGCAGACGAATGCCGAAGCAATACCCTAGAAAACGGACCATACCACGGACTGTGCCGCGTGACGTTGAAGGTTTTCCTCAATCTTGATCCGTTACCAACACACACACACACACACACACACACACACACACACACTTACATATACATCACTACACTATCACACGTGTCCAGGTACGAGTCAGATCATACGGCAGCTTAAAGATAATCACTCCTGGGGCAGTACCGCTCTGGGGGGAGATACCTGTAGGTAGAAAACCCGCGCACCACCCTGCAGAGCGGCATTGGATCTTGCATCAGGGCAGCAAAACCGTAAACATCCCGGGATAAAACATGTATTACACGCTCACAGTAGTTGACAAGCCCGGAAAAACTAAATCAACGACATGGCAAAACGCATCCACGTATTATAAGACCCTCCACGAACTTGCACATATTCCAAGCACATCGTGTTCTTGAGACAAAATCCAAACTAATTTTCTACTCTCCAGAATTGATATGCACAAACTGGTGATTCCAAGCCCCAAGTACGAAAGCTATGTCAAGAGTACATCTGGAACCAGGCGAACGTTCGTGCGACTTCGGGAGCGGTCGGTTAACTTCCGACATGTTCGCGTAACTGTGATGGTTGTCGGGTGATGTGCGGTTGCGAGAGTTGGTGAATGCGGGGAAAGGGGGCGTCGAGGCCGCAGTGTCTTCGGGCTCCCTCGCGGAAGACCCGCGGAATGAATTTGGGATGGCGTACAATAAATCACCGGCACGAGGTGAGGAGAGTCTCGCTTTGGGTAGCGTGCAGTAGTAGTTCGAGCGTAAGTCTGGAGGAGAAATGGATCCTGACAAAGAATTCAGGAGGTTGTGAATGGTGAGAGATGGGTTTCTCGCTTTCATTCGCGGAGAAATGAGTTCGAGGTAAATAATATTTGTCTTGGGAGATGTCTGTTGATTTATGTGGAGAATCGTTTTTCTATTGGAGCGTGCTTGGGAAACAAAAAGTGATTTCGGAATGGATTACTTCATTTTGCTGATGTGATGTTTAAATTACTAATCAAAATTTGCTAATAAAACGAAAACAAAATATTGATTTGTGTTGCTGGTACGATTTTATACTCTACGAACTAGTGGAATGCAGTCGCAAAAGTCTCCTGAAGAAAACCACATAAAATGGTTTTCCAAAAGTAGCACGTACATTGCTGAAGATCAGCAAATAAAATACTTTCGAATAACACTGCAATAAATTGAATATTTTAACCAAACGTCTTCACGGATATTGCAATAACATAATACAGTATCACAACACTTCTTTGCGCATCAAGAATATCAAAAATGTTACTGTTGCATAAGCAACTCGTGAATAGTGATTACGGAACCGAAAAATTAATAAAATGTCAAAAAATGTACCTTGGGTAGCGATAGAAGGCAGCAGTCAAGAGTATGTGGCAAGTCCGAGTAGCTTACTGAGAGGAAATAGAAAAAAATACGGGAAAGTCTGTACCATTCTGCAGCACTACTAGTTTTTTTTAATTTCAAGCTAAAGAATACTTTAAGTAGTGATACACAAGGAAGGTAAAGCTGTATGTTTAAGTTACAAAGAAAAAATAATAAATCTTTGAAAATTAAATTATAACTTCCTAAAAAACTAAACATCATAGGTTGATTATTAGGAGCGGATTTTGATGCCCTAAAACATTGCCAAAAATTATCAATAAAGTGCCTTAAAAGCAAAGAAAATGATGTAACAAAGTTTTATCAAAACCAATTCAGATAAACCACTCAAGCTGTTGAAAATGTTACTGATGTAATCAAGACTTTTTGCTTTTCTTTAAGTGAACTCAGCAAGCAAACAATATATTCTTGGTAGCATTCTGAACATGCGAAGTGGCAACCATTGTGAATCATGACCCCCATGTGCCATGTGCATGTTGCCATTTGCCATTTCACATAATTAAGTAGTAAAACTTTAGCAGTATTACAATAACGCAAACGAAGGGAGTCAAATTGGCCCTAAAAGTACTTCGTCTTAAAACACATTTGCATGCGTTTCATACACTGAAGATACTTTTATATTGGCGAATACTAATATCTTGAGCCTCGACGGGAACTAGGAAACGCAAACAAATCTAGTCAAATAAGCTCTATATTACTGATATAATAATGATTTACCTTTCTATTAGCCTAACAAGATTTATTCTAGACCAAGGAGGTTGTTTTGGCCTTACGTGAAAATGGATGAATGATTTTGATGGGAAGATGAGTATGAAGATATGACGTGAATTATGATGGTGAAATGAAAACAGGAGGACCCAGAGAAAAACTGACGGGAATCCACATTGTACCCCACCCCATCCACATCCACCTGGAATTGGAAACCTGTTCCAGCGGTGGAGGGCAAGTGATCTAACCACTACGTCATGGGACACTCTCAGTTGTAACTTAGTGTTAATATGTCTTTGACGATTGCTTTTTGGAAATAAAAGTATATTTTATATTCAATAAATGGTTGGTTAATAGTACCCTCGTGACGTCACATTACCTACAAAAACCTGATGGAGTGTAATTGTGTTTTCCAGGCTGATAATGATGGGATACTGACATAAAATATCTAGTGCTTCTTAAATCCAATTGTTAAAAACCCTGCCATGAAAGGTTTGTATTGGTGATGTGTTCTCATGGGGGAGTATGGAGTGGTTGTGAATAGTCCCATTGTTGCTAAAGAGCCTTGTCAGTTTGGGTTGGCAATTTAATTCTAAAGAGTGCATTTGTTTCCTTTCTCTGAAGTACATCGAAAATGTAATGGGAATATAAATATTTAAAACATCAAGGATTTTCGTTTAGTAAGAAAATTGAGTTTTCTACTCAAACAAATTTCATGATTTCTTTCTTTGAATGAGAGGTGGTAGGCACTGGATGTGTTATCAGTTGCTCATATTAAGTGGTTTTTAGAAACGTCGTTTGGTATTTTATAGAAAAACACTATACTTTATCAATATATTGCAATTATTATGAGAATAAACGCTAATCTTTCATTTGTTCATTACGTTGTTATCAAGACCAACTTCAATTCAATTGTCATTTGTTTGTCGATGGTCATTGTCGTTTTGTTTTGTGAGTAACAATCGATTTTATCGTAAGCAGTCGACGTTTTGTCATTAGCACGACGGAGCGTGTGGGGTTATGATGCAAAGATATCCTTTCATCACGAAGTTACAGTTGACGAAGCGAAGATAGCGAGATTTAATATTCGAAGATTGACTGTTTTTAAATGTAAAGGCCAGAGAGTGCTTTTAAACGCAATGCTCTGGAATCGCCTGTCACACGTGACCGTTTACAAAACATACAGCGATTATAATTATACGCGATGCATTACGTGCTTACAACGAATAGCAGGATATTCTACAACAGTCTACTACAACGTACATATATATATATATATATATATATATATATATATATATAATATTTCAATTAAATTTTAAGAAACGTATTCAAGTCTGTGTTCACAATAAATAGTTATTATGTTATTCTAGAATTGGTAAACCACCCCCATTTCATCTGTTTTAAGACAACATTTTTAGACTTCTCGATTTTCCGTACAGTGCATACGTAGAACTTTTCTGTTGTAATTTTCAACAGATCTTCCTTTTGTGCGTTCGAATAGCAAAGGTTCAGCTAATTTATTGTTAAATTTGGAAGAGATAATAAATCATTTGCGTTGTTATGAAATAAATCTAATCAGTTTAATAATGCTCAAGAAAGAAATATGCATCTAAATGGGTTGAGTTCGTAGAGACGTAACCACAATCGTCCCCAGCAGTGGCTTAGCACTCTTCATTGCACGTGCAGAACGACCATACGTCAATCTACATAAAATAAATCCAGGATAACGAAATATTCGAAATCTCCATTTTCAGAGGAACACATATTCGTATGGAAACGAAGTTTCTAGAATTATTGTAATCCTCAAATTTGCCTTCAAGGAATATTAACTCCGCAAGGAACTCATTTGAATAGTCCAGACAAATACAAAAGAATACATCAAAACAGTTGTACCACAGAATTAAATTAGAATATCCGTCACGATCTGAACGGCGTTAGCAGCCCTAGCAGATTCTGATAGCAAGAACCAAATGCATTTATCATACTATGGGTAGAAGAAGTGAATAGAAATCTGGAAGCATTTGTCGTGCTCGGCGAACAGTCACAGTAGCAACTACCGATGCGTCTATCCTTAACGCCTGGCCGCTCTCGAAGAGTTATTTGATTAAAATTGATTGCCCTCACGTCCTCCGCCAGCCATTTCCAATTCTGTTACTTATTTAGGCATTCGCAGGCTTTATGAGCGAACGTGAATGATTGATTTCACGGCCAACGCTGTTCCAGATTTTTAGAGATATCTCTCGATAATTATTTAAACATTTATTCGATTGTTATCGACACTAACGATCGGTCTCGCCCTTTGCCTCGGCGCGAAAAGTTCGGAACAACATTCGTTAATAATGTACGAGCGAGAGCAGAAAAAAAGGGTACTTTTTGTGCCTCCTCCACGTTTTCGAACTGTCGATGAAAACTTTCGAGGCATATCGAATAACAATGAGAGCCTAATCGAAGTGCCGTCATGGGTTGACGCGAAGAAACAGAAACTTCCGAGGCATGGTAATACCTCTCATTAATCACCCACCAGCAACACGGCCATTTTTCTCCTGGGGAAGGCTGTACGGTGGCGTTGCGGCTGTTGTGGGCGAAAGCTAGCAGAAGGTAGAGAAGTAGACAGTGGGTCAGCTGCAACTTGTGTATCTTTTAAAAATAAAATCTAAACGAGAGAAATGTTTCTTAAAAAGAGTATAATGAGAATATTGTAAGAGAGTGCATGAAACACTCGTTTTAAAATTCAACTCAGAACATAATATGAACACAAAATGAATAATTTCGCTTCTGCAGCATTTCAATCCTTCTTCATTCTAAACATTTTAGTATGTTCTATGTGCACTACATCTCACACTGTGCGTGGATTTGTGGTTTTTCTGTTTTCCTACAACCACAACTCGGAAACAATTTTTCTATTTTTAAAATACATATTCAGCAAAAGATTAATTGATAAAAGATGTTAATTGCTTGCACACCTGAGAAGATTTTAAGGGGAGATCACAAATCCATATATTAATCATAAGCAATTCTACTTTAATTTAAGATTGGATATTCAACTTTTGCACAGATAAACTTGAGAAATTACATTAAAATACAAATAAACATTGTATCATTTCAGGTCACGTGGTCAAATTTTGTACATGACCTCTAATACGATGTGGTTACTAGTTCAAGGTTTGGAACTTGCAATGAAAATGGGAGAGACAATTACCATAGTTCAATGGAAAAGATCAGTAATAATGGATTAAAATAATGGAATTTTAAACGTCAAATATAACACTGAAACAGCAATTAGAGCTTACCAAACTATGCTCATTTTTAGTGCACACAAGAACGTGTAGTGTTTGTTAAATTATAGACCTTTGTTGAAAATTGTATTGTTCGTTCACTTACGACCATGTATTCAATATTGCTTTTATGTTTTTATTTATGTAATTGTACGTTCTGCTACTTTGTTCAAGCTTGTTTATTTTAGTCTTTTAAATTGAAGTACCTAAATAAGGGGACAGCAAAATGCTCCTCTGCCCCGAGCGGCTGACACTGACGCCACGCCACTGTATATCGTAACGAGCTTTAAAACAAATGACAGCAGTGGCCGTAAAAGAAATACAGACCAAGTTCGTCTATCGTGGAATATAGTATTATTTTCCTCAGTAACACATTAATTTTACAGGTTTGCTTGAAAACGCTTTCTAATAATTTTCACGAAAGAAAAATAAAACATATTCGTTTCTTTGTTTCAAAGACACAAATCAAAAACTCTTCGTCGAACAGGGTGTTCTTCGAAACCATTGTGTAGCAGCAAGAGTCCGGTACAGAAGAAGTAGGAGGTTTTGGGAGAAAGGGGTGAGCAGGAACACGTCGTTAGTCGAGAAGCTTCCCAGAAACGACCGCATCTACCGCCACCACTGACCCGGCCGCCCGCGTCGCTCAGTTGTCTTCAACGCCACCGCTGCGTCATCCGCACCCTTCGCCTCTGCCGCCTTGGCCTCCACCATCTGAGGGATTAAGCAAGATATGATCGTTTCTTTTTAGAATATATTTATTTTTGAATTGATTATTTTATATTATTATTATTTTATATTATTGTTATTATTATTAGCGTATATGCCATTACTGACCACGCGACACGATTAATGTGTGTGATTTATCCTGGTTCAGCTTTTCAGCTGTATCCCTCAGTACAAGGTTGTTACGCCTTGAAGTGTGAATTATGAGGTTATAGGACGATGATGCGAGGTGAAGGGTCAATCATAAATACGACCATGCCTACGCAGGACTCGAACCTGTAGCCTCCTTGGGGCAGACGACGGCTGCCACAACGGTCTGCGTACCGGGGCCGACTTTATTATTATTATTATTATTATTATTATTATTATTATTATTATTATTATTATTATTAATAATAATAATAATAATATTAATTTTATTTTATTTTAGTGTATTAGTGTTATCAGGATAGGGGAGGATATCAAAATTCATAAATGAAGTTAAGAAGATAGGTACTATTATGTTTTTTTGTGTATGGACTCTTAGTAATTGTGATTGGAATCGCTAACACAGAGTGTATTAATGTGTTATACTAAGACGTATAATAAATATTCTATTCTACACATATTAGAGGTGGCACTCTCTGCACGAATTTCGCTTTGTTTACCAGCTATTCGACAACCGCAAATGAGAAAATTTTCAAGTATTCAACTCTTATCATTAATCCTGTTTTCCGCAACACAAAAACATCTCGCAACCAACCCATTCTCTCACTCTCAGCTTTTGAATTCCTGAATGTAAACTCTGCAACTTCATTGCAACTCCAGCTGGAGCATTTCCTGAATCATTGGCAGAATTTGTTCTAACAGTGAACTAGAAATTTTGCACCATTATCTCCCCAGGGTTACTACTGGAAGACATGTCTGACATTTTCGATTATAGTATCTCACATCATTTCGCCTTCCCTTTCAGTCGAACGTAAACAATCATTCACCCAGTCTCACATTTCCTGATTCCCACTTACGTCTTTCAAGATCTGAAACTCTACTAGTCTGCTCCTTTCTCGCAGTCTCTTTTCCACAATCTCCAATGTACCTCACCATCCGCCATCGCCAACACACAGATCCTATGGTCCTCTGCCGCTAGTTTTCGCCACCGCCTGCCAGCATCTTCTCTTTCGGGCGCCTCAGCTTCTTCCTCCTCCTAGCCTTTTCTTTCGAAACCCCTTCTTTCCACTCCTCCCTTCTTTCGCCTTCCTTCACGTATATACTGAGCCTTCTTTTCACTTCATACCTCTTCCCGTCTTTTTCCAACCTCCCCGCCCACTTCCTCTACTCCAATTCCTCTTACCGTTCAACTCAACTCCATCTTCTTCATTTGCTCCTCCGCACTCAACTTCATCTTTCCCAATTGCTCTTCCTCTTATTCTCTTTATCCATTGTCGCCTCTTGTATCGCACCCGCCCTCATCATTACTATCGTGGCCTCCTCTTCTTCCACCGCTACCGCCTTCGTCACCCACACCTCTCCCAGCCCACCTCCTCCTCCTCCTCCTCCACCCGACCCTGGTCTCCGCTTTCGCCGCCGCCGCCGGTCAATTAGACGACCGCCTGGGGCTCTCCGCAAACCCTCGGAGCGCCCTTTGATCCGATTCCTCCCTCGCGATGCCTGATCGAGGAATCGCCTCTTTCTCGGAGAGAGATCCGTCCGCACCCCCACCCCACTCCACCCCCGGAAGAACCCCAGCGCGCTCTCTGTGTGTGCCCGCGAATCTGGGTCAAGGCGCGGGGCGCGGCGGCGGGAGAGCGGGCCGGGCGGGCTTCACGAGCGCCGCCGATCCCAGCGCCCTCTCGCGCGCCGAGAGCGCTCGAGAAAGGGAAGCCGGAGATTGGAACAAAAGAGGAGCGCGACGCGATGAAGCCGCTGCCGACGCGGCTGCCGGTCGCCCAGGAAGTGGGGCTTTTGGCGGAAAAGGTCTTTTTCAACGAGCGTGGATACAACGGGCATGTGTACACTGTTGCTATCAATGTCACGTTAAATTACTAAAGGAATTCATGGAGTTCATTTCTTCTCTAAACATAGACTGAAAGGAAACATTGGCATGCAGCGCCAAAATTTACGTTTTGATGCAATGTTTCTGTGAGAAAACGTTATTTAGTGTTTCTTACAAGTAAAAATTTGCAATTACTTACTAATTGTGAATTAAGTTAAATGACTAGTGATAATCTAGTGTATTTTCCATTTTAAACATATACAGATTCATTTTGTGATTTAATGCATTTGTGAACATGACAGCTTTAAATCATATCTTTTGAAGTTTAGTGAAATCTACAAAGGTTTCCGGTGTAAGTGAACCAGAAACTTAAACAAAATATTCTCAAAGACGCCATCAAATGTTTTCTCAAAAATTTCTGAAAAGACGTTTACGTCTTATATGAACTCCAATTGTTTCTTTTCGTCCATCAATCATAGAATTGAGGTATTTTATGATCAAACGTAAAATATAAAATATCGAAATATAGCAGGAACGACAAATAAACTATACTGTTCATGACAATGTTCCCTGAAATTTGTGTTTCACATTTTGTAAATTATTTGTGAAATTTAAGGAAAATGTTTATTTATAGATGCGAAAGATCAATTTTCTGAAGATGAAAAGAGTAAAGTAGGCATGTCAAGATCGTTACTAGAGTTCAGGGGCAATGCATTCAGAGCAATTGACGTGAGATTTACAAAAGGTTTGTTGCTCCGGAATCCCCGAGCACCACAGGATACATGGCCCATTAGGCTTTTGGAGAATTCAGTTGACAGATATTGCCCCTAAATTTAGCTAATTAATTCTTATTTCCTCTACTAAAGCAAAGAAATAATACATTACAAATTAATAATATATCAGTCAAATTTCAAAAAGTCAGTCAAAGTTCAATAATAATATATCAGTCAATTTCGAGTAAAATTATACATCTTGAACCAAAAGTACCTCGATTTTGTAATGGTGCAACAACTGCGTAACGCCCCACGTTCAGATTAGGAGGTTCAATAAACAGATTCTTGTTTCTTAAATGAGTTCTCCGCCCATAAGTAAGAAATGTTAACTTTAGAGACTTGTTCTATAGAACAAGCCCTAGCGGTTTGGCTCGGCGTGCTCGCTTTCCAATATGCGGCCCCGGGTTCGATTTTTCGTCGAGCCAAGACAATAGTGTGCGTTTTCCTTGCAATGTCCCAGTATATGTAGTTGTGTGACGATGAGAAAACGCACTTCTCAAGTTGAGTAGAATAGGGGTGTCTTCCTGCTATCAACACATACCCCATGGCCGCGTAGCCGGGACGCTGCTAGTAGGCCCTGGCCCGTTCGCGGGCTGTCGTACCAAGTACAGACACACACTACACAAAAAATAAACGATCCCTGTATACACCCCTTCTGGATTTGGAAGGGGAATTATAATATTGTCAGCAGAAGTTGCCTGTGCTAAGGGGAGAATCGGGCATCCCAGGCGGACAAGAGCTCGTTTGGGCGCGGTTTGACATCCCTGAAATTATGATTCCTTTTACTATCAAATGTAGGTGAATGTTTTTTAAATGTTAAGGTTCAGAGTTTGAGTGAGTTTGGTTCATGTACTGGTCAAAAACCTTTTAATGTGAATATTAGATGGCAGGAAATGGACGCAATGTGCTGTGTTAGAAGCCGTTTGCCGAAGAGAGTTTTACAAAAGATGGTTGAAATATTGTACTATAAAAATCGCAATATAATTATAACAATTTACCCAATATTACAAATAATACGAGAAAGTTTATGATATATTGTAGCCCCGCCGATTTTACTTCTATTCAATAATTACACTTTGCTGAAAAAGAATACGAGTGACGGAACGATACAATTAACATCAGGGTAACATAACTAAAGTTGTTATATTTGTATTATCAATCTAATATAGCTTTTATTGCAAAGTTGGTTTTTCTTCGTATTTAATTCATACACTTCACACAATGAAAATTATGTTACTATACTTTGCACCCTGATAGATGATATTTATTTTGAAGACTCAATTAGCCAGTATAGTTAATTACGTCATTATTGCGTGTATACCAAATGAAGTACATAATGTTAGGTGCATATTTAAAATCTCCCTGAATCTACATCGCATATTCCATACGCAATCGGCTTACACAGCATATCTGGTTTAATCAATCCAGTACCATTAGGTACTAAACATTCAATTTGCAAATTAAAAACACAAGCATGCTCAATGTTTCCGCTGGCGTCGCATGCTACAAGTGCCGTACAACAACCAATCATCCGCGTAATGATCAAACGCCCCATTCGACCGTTGACCGCAGCCGCAAAAACCTCCCATCTAATTAAACAGCCTCGTTGCCACGTTTCCTTCCGCCATGTTTCGCCAGAGAGTGCAACGGGCGAGGTGGCTTAGGACATCAACTGATGTCACTGCAGTAGGCAGTTTGTGCCACCTCGAACGTAAAACACTATCGATCTATTGCGTATGCGCAGATGCACTAAATTGGTACGAAACGTAAACTGCGTATGCGCAGACAATCGATAGTACTTTACGATCGAGGTGTCACAAACTCCTAGTTTTCCGTTCCGGGACGAGTTTCTTCCATCGACACCAGGCGAAGGCCGGAGCAGTACACTAACAAACTGTCCACGGACCACGCGCGATCTTTCCTTCCTCCTCCTTGTCGTATCCTCATCCCTTACTTACACACTTACATTAACATGCACTACACTACCACTCATGCCGGGAGACCGCTCGAGAGCTTAGAGCTTGTCCCGGCTGGGGCGGTGCCCCAATGACGATAGATACCTAGTTGAGAATTCCTCGCTAAGCTACGGTAGGTCGGTGCTGGAATCCGCCATCCAACGCGGCAACATACACCACTGTCCCGAACAAAAAAGCATGCACTGCACTTACAGGACTGATGAACTTATCAATTGACGCCCCTGGAATCACTAGCAATCAATCAAGTCAATCAATTAAACAGCCTCGTTGCCACGTTTCCTTCCGCCATGTTTCGCCAGAGAGTGCTAGTGCGCTGTAGGTCGGTTGAGGCGGGAGCGTTCATTCGCAAGGAATCCTCGTCTTCGTACCTCCGCGGGGATAATGAGCGAAAAGATGACACGAGTGTTCCGCGAAACGTTAATTACGGCGATGCGGCGTGGCATCTCTCTTGACGGTAAAACCCACGACGACGCACACAGTGGCGGGAGAGACTGGATGAGATTGTATTTGTCTGTTTGGTGCACGTTGCCAAGACAACTGCTCTGCGAAGTATACAGCAACGAAACTGAATATACTACATAGAGTGGCTGTCCCTATAGTTTCAGCGCTCTTGGTGGAGGCTCGCCGAACTAGGGGCCGCCATGTTTTTGGAAGTCAAAACATACGAGTGGCGGTGTAACCGTCCGTAACCAGCGCCAAACGTAATCCTATACTGCGATTTTTGCAACTCTGTCCCTGGCCGGTATCAGCTGTTGACAATTTCATCCAAACGAAAGCTTAAACGTCACCAAAGTGACGTCACTATTGTGACGTTCAATTTCCCAATTGGATGAAGCCGTGAATAGATGAGACCTGCCAGGGGCAGAGTTGCATAAATCATAAATCACAATATAGAATCCTTTGTTTCCCTGACTTTTGACTGCAAAAAACATGGCTTCAATTTGATTAAAAAATGAGGCGCTTCAGCCACTCTGTGTAGTATATTCTAGCTCGTTGGAATAGAGGCGACTAGAATCGCAGTTAGCAGCGCTAGTTGCTTGTTTTCGAGGAGGGATCGAGAGGAAAGGGGGTGATAGGAAAGGGAAGAGATGAGTAAGAGAGAAGAAAGAGTTAGCGAATGGTGGGAAAAGGTGACGTTTATTACGGTTTCACAGAATACTATAATATAAAATACGTGTTTTTGACGAAATATTGTATATTTATTAAAACATCATAAAACATAGAAAATGCTAGTAGTCACAGTATTCGTAACTACTCGTAACTAATTCGTAACTATTCGTTTTAAAGAAGAATATGGTATTAAACCACAATTGTAAATGAATATTTTATTTGATAAAAAACATTTCAAAAACAAAAATACTCAAGCGACATTATATCATCATATAATAACAGCAACACATACAGCTCAGATAACGCAGTGAAGTGAAATTAAATGGAAAAAAACGAAAAGTGTGTGTACAGTGATGTCCATTTTCTCAACTGAAGCGTACGTTTAATTTATCCGATTTTCCTTATACATTGATTGTGATTTTACTACGTGGTTTTCATCATTTGTACTAACTTCAAATGTGGCTCATTTCGGAATCCCAAATTTAAAACACACAGGTTTATGATTGTTCATACTTCCACTGTGATGCATTACTTTTAATCATACCAGATCTCTTGTATTTCATGTCGCAAGAGAAATCGGCATGTGTATGTACGTATGACCTTTCGTAATTCTTCTATCGTTGAACTCTTATAGCCCCTTTTCTTCCTCCCTTGACCTTTGTCTTTTCTTTCTTCGTTTCAGTAACTGTGTCCTGGCTTGCCAGCTACGTCGAATTCAACAGCTATCTGGAGAAGACTTTCGGCGGCCGGCTGCAATGATCTATAGTTTACCGTGGTTTCTTCGATCAACATTAGGGGAATGCCGGAGAAATACAATAATACATGGGCCACGGACCGCGCGCGATCTTTCCTTCCTCTTCCTTATCCTCTCCTCCTCCTTCTACGTACATTTCATACGTAAATACTTGCATACATACATATATTACTTACACTTACTTTCACTGCATTGCCTCACATGTCAGGAGCTTAGAGTTCGTCCCGACTGGGACGGTGCCACGGTGCATGGGGGAGATACCCGGTGAGGAAAATCCTTGTAAACCGATATAGGTTGGCGCCGGATCTCGACGGTCAGCAGGGAAAATCGCCGCAATACCTCACGCGATATAAACATGCACTACACTTACGGAAATAAAGATCTTAGCAGTTGACGCGCCCTGAATCACTAAACAATCAATCAAATACAACTGTGTCATGGCGAAGGAATCTGGCTCCTGGCATTGCGCGGAGCGCCATTCCCGAACGACAAGAGGGGATTGGAGGGGCAGAATGACGTCACGAATTGCGAGGTAGCAGCCAGAGGAGAGAGGCAGAGAGCATGGCTAGCGAGAATATATAACTGGCACGCAAGCAGATCTTGTGTGCGCTCCGAAATTGCATACGCTAGCCTTGTTTACTCTTGCTTTCAAACACTATTCTCTCTCGGACCTCTATGAACTGTGACCGATTGCTTCGACTGATTGAACCTGATTTCAGGTTAACTGTTTCGTTTTGGTCTCGACATTTTTATGAAATAAAAATGTGTAAAAGATTATTTTACCCTAAATAATGATTAAAAAATTAACTTTTGTAATTTTCGAAAATCAGGAATTTCAACGAAAATGAGATCTACACCATTCTCTTGAGCCTCCTTTACGCTATTCCAGAACAAAATTCAATAAAACGTTTGGTCCCATTTTTTGAACATTTTGAAAATGTCCCAGGGATCTCATGTAAAGTACCCCCAAAATTAAAATGAACGGTAATTATGCAAACCTCAATTGTAATTACGACAATGTAAAAATATTTAACCCTGAGTTGTTAGGTGGAAGAGCTGGCCTAATGGCCTGAGCCTCGTCAGAAATAAAGACACTATTATTATTATTATTATTATTATTATTATTATTATTATTATTATTATTATTATTATTATTATTAATATTAATATTAATATAATGGAAATCAATAAGTTCATATAAGATGTAGGAAGATCAGCAACATCAATGCTAAATAGAATATTATAGGATAAGCATATAACAAAAGAAACTAAATTAAGAATATATAAATCTATTGTAGAAAGTACTGTTTTATATGGATCAGAAATTTGGAAATTAAAGAAAAATTTTAAACTAAAATCACTGGCAAAGGAAAAGGATTTTTTAAGGTCATCCAGGATTTCAAATTAGATAAAATAAAAAAAACTTAAAAATAAGAGAAAATATGAATAAAATTCATATAATTTTAGAAAGTATCCAATATAAACAATTACAATGGTTTGGACATATTAAAAGAATGAAAGAAAATATAGTTCCAAAAATAATTTTAGAGTGGTATCCTGTGGTTAGGAAGAGAAGAGGAAGGCCTAAACATAGCTGGTTGAGAGAAATTGAGCGACTTTTGAAAGAGAAGAATTTAACAGACAAGGATTATGAAAATCGGGACAAGTGGGAAAGGAAAGAGGGAAAAATTAAAATTATATAAAGTATTAGAATTTTTGGATAACAGAAAGTTGTTTTTTAACAATGTAAAACTGTGAAATAAATTATTATTATTATTAAGGATGTAACGAGAACGTTTACATTGCGTGCTACTTTTTGTTTTAACAGAAAACTATCAGAATAAAATTATAACCTCTATTATCACTATGTATCACCTCTTTAGAAGTGCTTAAGCTTCTTCTTTTCCTTCTTTCCTTCTATCGTCTATTCTTCCTCCTCTCCTATTATTTAAATTTCATTATTGAAATAGTATTAATAAAAACCAACATTGCAAAACGCTCTCAGTTAATCGGCAGAGTAATAACATATATGTACTATCTAATAAACCTGTAATACATTGGTTGCATGTTTTCTTCAGATTCCACATGCATGTGAATTGAATTTCATGAGAGAACTGAAATATTAATTTAATGAAATTCATTCAAAATTCAATTGAATCGACAAAAGTAGAGTGGACATTACAGAAAAAAATCACAACAGTTTCTGGAAACTGAAACTCACAAGTTCTTTAAATTCCATACAACGCATGTCGACAGATACAAATCCCAAATATACATTTATCAGTATCTAAATGCATTCGATTTAAAAACGCATGACTGCTTTTATAACAATCTCAATTTATATTTCATTATTTGATTTCATCAACTGATAATAACACAAAACAGCTTTCACTTTTTACCCTCATCTTTGACAGCATCTAAACTAAGTTTATCTAAACATTGGTAATTCAATTTCAGGAAAATATGAATCGTGTAATGACAACCTTCACACGAAAAGTTTATCACGATCCAGCAGCAAAACAACGACGTAGCTGATGACATTTTTAATTACGTAGACATGATCGCTTTAAGATGAGAAAAAATTTCCTCGTCGTTGCTTTATTTAAATTATAATTGTATTGAGACATAGTTTCATAAACATGGAAGCATCGCTCAAACATTACAATTTGCTCTGTAATTACCTGAGGAAGAGAGAAAGTGATATATTTCTGGAGGATGGCTGCCTGCTTCAAGATTAAATCTGAAAATATTTTCCGTATATTGTTTCAGAAGAAAGTCAAGAAAATCAAGCAAATAGTATTTCTTAATTTATCGAAAGTAACGATAAAGGAAGAGATATATTGTTATGTTTCTGAAGAAAATAAATCAGTATCATCAACGTAATTACTTCATAATATCGACGAATTTTGTTGCTATAAAATGTGAAAGAAATTATCCTGTTTTTGTGGTTGCAATAACATTTGCAAATCATATACTGGGTAAACTTTTAATTCAATATTAATCTGGCACTACGAACTTCCTCAAAGGTTTTTCGCATTCCTCTGTCTACTTGTACCCAAATGAACATTATCCCGTCATTGGTAGTTCACAATTATGGGGCAAAGCCGACAATTATCGAGAAATGAAGTAGTGAAAATGTTCGGTAAATCAATAGCAATCTGGGATGAAAGGCAAATGATAACGGTAATTTGCAGTATACGTATAATATTCATTAGACCTCGCAACTCACGAAAGACCGGACAAAAATATGCGTTTGGGACGAGGGAGTGTACGAAGGTTATGTTCTCTCCCTAACGATACTTCTGAAAAAATCAATCTTATTTCCTGCAGAACACAAATTGCATTTAGGCGTTTCTTTTTTTTCCCTTATATTTTAAACACGCGTTATAAAAATACACAAACTTATTTTATCTATGTATGAATTTCGCCTTTAGGATCGAATTAATCGGACACTTCCCAGCTAGCAGTGTTCCCAAGGCTTGGCTGTTTTTATTTACTGCATTATCTACTCCTGGAGGCAAGCATGAAGTATTTTCATTCTAGCACACTTGGCTGAATGATTTCTTTGTTCGTCATACAGCTACAGAAACGTTTTTAAAACATATTCTGATACGGCGAGGCAAGCCTGTAAGAGTGAATAAGAGTGAATAGAACTGCAATTTAAAACGCGTAGCACTAAAAGTCACAAACTGGAGAGCAAAGATACTCCCACTATAGACCTCAATAATTAACAGTTATAGTATTCCATGAAAATGGGAAAATAGGAGTATATATTACAATTATAGTAAGAAAAAAGTTACAGAAAGTAAGTTTGGGAAATCATGTGTTTCTCTTTAGGATGCTTTAAATTTATCTTTTAGAAATCTAGATTTGATTCGTCGGCGTTAGTAATAGGTTTTTCCTCGGTTGAATATGGAAGTTGCAGGGGAGGTTGATAAGGAAAGAAGAAAATTATTGATTGGTGCATGATATAATGATCAATCGTGTGAAGAACAAAATGTCTGTGGAGTTGCCTGTTTCATGCGTACCGAGGCGCTTTTACGAAAAATTTTAGTATTTTGGGATGTTTGGAGTGTTTTACGTACCGAAGGGGCAGCTCCTCTCCAGACCGGATATGCACAGGTACAGAAACTTAGACGATTCTAATGGAAAGCTACAGCTCATTTTACCCAACCGAGTACGAACCCGAGTTTGCACTACAGAAAGCTAGTACGCTGTCCATGGCCCACCCGACCGATTTTAGTTAATTCTCCAGTTCACAATTTGAGTCTATGGCGAAACGTCTTACACACATTATGAAAAGCCGAAGTAATATAATTTTGTTTTAAATATAACTATTCACCCTCAGAAATATAACGGACTGATGTTGATAGTAAATGTAGAAGGGCATGGAGTATTAGAACACTTGTGTGAACACTTTTCCTATTTTTTCTGAAACTGTTACAAGTTATTAATAGGGGGCCATGGATTTATAATACTAAAGTTATTAAGTTCTAATAACTCTTTTTACGACACTCATCTCAATTACAATAAGATTGAAACCGGCGTGACTCAGGGTTCGAACCTGTACCAACCCTTACACTAATAACCTATATAGGCCTAATGACCTCAGCAGTTGAAGCTCCCGGAAATCATAAATCAATCAATAAATCAATCATGAAGTTTGACTTCAATCAAATTCAATTCACATGAGACAATCAAAGTGAATAGAAAATCGTACAAGCATCATGAATGGTTTTCTTGTAGTGTGCCGGTTGAGAGAGCTGAAGCGGATGAGTGCGTGCGTCGGGCGCGTCAGCCTTCGCCAGAGGGCGTGCGGCCCTGGGACTCCGCGCACTCGCGAATCGACGGCGGCGGCGGCGGCAGCCCCATTCCAACAGAGCGCCGGCACCGGCGCCGACGCCTCGCTAACAAGACGCCTTTGTGCCGCAAGGGTTGGCCCTTAGGCTTTGAGGCGCCCTCCCCCCCTCCTCCGCTCCTCTCCTCACCACTCTACTCCCCGCCCCGCCCCGTCCCTCCCCTCCCCTCCCCGCCCCGCCCCGCCCCGTCCCTCCCCTCCCCGCCCCTCCCCGCCCCGCCCCGCCCCGCCCCGCCCCGCCCCGCCCCGCCCCGCCCCGCTTCCCGGCGCCGCTTTAACAGCGGAGGCTTCTTTCCCGCGTCGCACAGTGGATCGAAATGAGCCGAAAAGGCGCACAGGAAACAAATTAGAGGTTCTCAAACCGTATGCTATCCGCGCACTTTTCTTGCAACTCCCTAGAGGGAAGGCTTTCGTTACTTCTATTTGACGTCTCCCGAGCGAAGTGACTCAGGGCCCAGCGCGCTGTCTTCGCACTCGGGAGAACCAGGTTCAATCCCTGTGCCGGCCATCCTGATCGGGGTTTTTCGTGGTTTCCCTCGGTCATCCAGGCGAATTCTGGAATGGTTATACTGAAAGTCTACGGCCGTGAAACCCGCGTCTATAGCCAAATTCGTTAACCCCGTGATGTCACGAAGGTTAAGCGAATTCTACACATCACGGTCAGCCAACCAGGAACCCCTGAATCTAACGGCGCCGAGACCAATTGCCCTTTTTGGGACGCTTTTCGCACTCAAGGGCTATGTGGGTCGCACACAAATTAGGCCAATTCTAATACCTATTATCAGGCCCTCATCAATAAGTTTTCACTGGCATTAACCCCATCAGTACACTTCCCACTTAGGTTGTGGCGTTAACGGCGATCATGTATACAAGTATACATACACATACATACACACACACACACACACACACATCTCACTGCCGGTGGCTAGGTTTGAACCCACGACACACCAAAGAAGTTACGGTTATTCCATCTTGACGATCGCGGCAGCAAAGTTGCGTATTAAAAATCTGAATCGCAAAACCACAAAAGCAAAAAAAAATATATACAAAAATTAGTAAGTTTGCTAATTAGACGCAAATTAGGTAACAAAAATGAAAACGTCGGTCCGGATCGCCGAGATCGTTAAGGCAGTAGTGCCGTAGCGATCTCGGGCCGAAGGATCGCGTGTTCGAGTCCCGCCTCCGGCATGATTGTACTCGTATTTTTTTAAATGCAAATATGTTGGATCCTATAACGTTACCTGACCTGGTAGGTGCTAGGGGCTCCACATCCCCCTATACTCCCCTGTTCGCACTCCTGTGATATTCATTTAGAAGTTATTTAATAATTCTGTTACTCAAAGACAAAGCCGTCAATACACACTCTCTCTAGTTTCGGCTCTGGGCCCGCGATACTATCGGAGTGCTGCTAAAGCCTTGTAGCCACCTCGGCTGTCGACTGCGGCTACCACGGAGAATGTCGTTCGTGTCTCAAAGGCCGTTGTGAAGCTTACGACTGCTTCAGCTGCCGTCGATACTCCTCGAAGCACCAGCCTTTACCAAAGGTCACACGGTGTTTTTCGCTGAACCGAATTGTACCTGAATTCGTCGCGGCCACGACCTTCACTGAATTCAGACCAAGCTCCTGCACTGCTGCGAATACACACCGAAATACACAGCACTGCTGCGAATACACACCGAAATACACAGCAGTGCTGCGAATACGCAGCGGAAAATGACTTGTGCGCTGCTGAACATGCCGTATAAGTACTATTCAGGCGGCGGAATAGTCGAAGAAAAGTTGGGAGAGCATTTTAATAGAAGCTGCAACGAAACATCACTTCTATCAATAGTTTTTTGTCAGACAAGAGTGTTCTGGAAAAAAGATGACACACAATTGACAAAGATTGTTACTTGGAGGAAGAGTTAACGAGTATTGAAGAAATTGTCGCAGTTACCTCTGTCCAAACGAAATTAAACCTTTCCTTACGAATTTCGTGGTTTTTACTCAGCTTTCTGCATTAGCTTGTGCTGACAATGCGAGCAGGCGTCTGAGGTAGAAAATCGGCGACTGCCTCGTATTGCGACAATTGCAATTTTACGCGGGGCTGCCCAGCTGGTGCGATCTTTCGGTGACGCTCCGAACTAACAGGAAACAGCTGACAATCTACGTCAAGGAACTTTGTACAAAAGAAATGAGTGTTTAGTCAACAGAAATTCGCGCAGCTTTTTGGGGAAATTAAGGCTCCGAGGCGAAATAATCTCCGAGACGTCAAGTTTGACATGTTTAGTCCTTTCCTCTGAAACACCTTCAAAGAACATCAAAATTATCCTATAAAAAACAAGGCGCCAAATTTGAAGTAATTTGGCGATCAATGTGCCAATAAGTACGATGCTTCTATTATATCAGTGTGTCGCTGTAGGTTATCAGCGCGCGCCGTCGTGGAAAATTCTGCTCGGTCGACGCCGGAGATCGGAGCGCTCAGCTCCATCGGAGGAAGGGAGGAAGCTGTGGACGGGAGTTTCAAGGTCACGCCCTACAAAAGGCATGCTTGTCAGTCGCCAGTCTTGTTGAATAGTCGTTTTGTGATGGTTCTGGCTCGAAGTTCTCTCTCAAACAGAAAGTGTTTGCGTGTGACACATAAGTAAAATGCAAATTTGCGAGAAAGTGTCGGCAGAAATTTATCAGGGCGTTTCCTGGAATCAAACCTCCACATCGGTATGCAATTGAAAGTCTGGTGAAAAAATTAAGGAATCAAGGTGCACTAGTGGACAAAAACAGTACGTAAGTGCCACGTGTTAACTAAAGAGAATTTGCGAAACATTTAAACGCGACTAGATCATTTTCCTTGCAAACCCTTGTCACGTCCTTCTGAACAGACAGGTGTTTCCAAAGAGAGTGCGAGGAAAACCACAAAAAATTTGAAGATGAAGCCAATGGTTGTGCACGACTTCCTACCTGGCAATCCGTCAAGAAGAGTGCGCTTTGCAAATTGGTTTTTGAAAAGTGGACATGATGATAATCTTGACCTGCCTATAACTTTTTGGCTTTATCTTGGCTTCATCTCAATGGTCACGTTAATAGTCAAAATAGCAGGTATTGGAGTACAGGACATCCACACATTGTTCACCAACGTCCGCTACATGACATAAAAGTCGGTGTATGGTGCGCTATCAGTGCTAAGAGAATAATTGGGCCCTTATTTTTCATGGAAACGATAAACTCAAACCGTTATGTGAATCATATCATGGAGCCTTGCTTCCAAATGTTGAGAACAGCGTAATTAGTCATTTTCAAAATTACTCCGCAACCACCCACACTGCTTCAGTTTCCTTCAGAACTTTAAGGAAACCTCAAGGATTCCGTTAAGAGACACACAATTAGCTCACTTTTTTGTAGCATGCACGCTCTGCTGATCTGTGGGGATTCCCGAAAGCTCACGTATACGCGACAAATCTCCTCATGAAAGAAGAATTAAGGCACAATATACAGGAACAGATGTTCGCAATACCACAGGAAATCCTTTACCGAGTAAAGCAGAACATTATTAGGAGATGTCAAGAATGCATCAGAGCCGCCGGTATGGGTAGAATCAATACCGTGAGTAGAATTTAAACTATCCAGTAGCGAAAAGCCCCCTTTCCTCGTCGTACATTTTTCTGATCGCCCTGACTGGATTTCCGCGCCAACCATGGTCTATGTCACCGATGCAAAATCTCCACGTGACCAAGCACATTTATAAAATGGTCGCACTGTTCTTCATTACGTGTACTGAAGTTTATAGTAGTGTATAAACTCTTGAGCTAGCGGCGAAGTTTCGTCCGCTGTGCTTGTATTTCGCAGTCTCTGATTGATTATTTTGTATTTCCGGACGCATCAATGAGTATGGTCATTGATCCCATAAGTGAAGTGCATGTTATAGCACGGAAGGTGGGGGATTTTTCCGCTTGCTGGTTTTGATTGATTGTTTTAGTGATTCTGGGCACGTCGACATCCATCATGAGTCCCGTAAGTGTAGTGCGTTTTTTTTCGTAGGTGGCGGTTATTCTTCACTCACTGAATGCCTAGATTCGGCGCCGACCTATCGTCGGCTAGCGGGGTTTTCCCTATCCAGGTATCTTCCATCAACCTCTATCTGTAGCCACCAGTATGTCCTACGGTACCCTACCGCCTCAGCCAAAACAAGCTCTAAGCTCCTCTCCCGGCATGTGTGCTTGTGTAGTGCGTGTTAGTGTGAGTGTGTGTAAGGGGGATAGGACAATGAAGAGGTAGGAAAGATCGCCCACGGTCCGTGGCCCGTTTAGTAGGATACTGCTCCGGCATTCGCCTGTTGATGGGAGAAACCACGGAAAACTACCGATCAGAGCAGCCGGCTGCTAGAATTCGCCTCCAGACAGTGACTGAATTTGACCTAGCTGACAAGCTACTGTCGAAAATCTTTCCTCCGTCGAGACTTAAACCTAGGATCTGCCGGTCAGAGGGACTGCAGTTACAGCAGTTGATGGCCTATGCCATCTCTCCCGGTCCGCTTTTTGGAGACTGATTCCGGGCGCATCAAATGCTAAGGTCATTAGTGTCGTAAGTGTCGAGCATGTTTTCCTCGGGCTGTTGCTGTGGTCATGCCCCGCTGGCTGACGTGATCCGGCGCCGACTTTCCGTCAGCGTGGGAAGGAAAGATCGCGCGCGGTCCGAGGCTCAATTGTTTGTTGGTGAAATCCAATGCGAACTACTCCGGCATTCGCCCGGTTTTGAACGGAGAACCCACGGTAAACGAGCGAATAGAGCAGCCGGTCGCTAGAATTATCCTTCAGATAGCAGCTGAGCTCGGCGTACGTAGTGTCGAAAATCCACAGACGGGACTCGAACACTAGGACCTCCTGGTCAGAGGTACTGCAGTGATATCTGGTAATGCACTGAGCCATTCAACCGATGGCAGTCTCCAGTTGTAGCCCAGAATTAACTGCTAGCCGGCGGATGGAGGGGGAGCATCATTAGGTGACACCTGTCGCAGCCCGCTGTTTTGGGCCGTCAGTTGCTACTCAAACTACGTCTAGCTGGGGCTGTCGAAACCTGGCTGCCTTTCCACCACCGGCGTCTTCGCATGTATATGTGGCCAAGCAAAGTTTTATGATATAAAGCAACATAAATTAGAAAAAATATTAAGATAAGTACTCCTATTCTTTTGTAAGCATTGTCCATAATTAGTATCAGAAATAATAAAACAAATCGCACTCCATCCTTAGTTTCTCCACTGCACCAGCGATATTGTTGCACCAATTAGATTTAACTCTTAATTTCACGATTATTGCAGTTAGAGCCATTTTGACTTCATCTCGGCATTCGAGAACCTAGCTTTGCAACTGTTTAGCATATTTAGAAATATCAACATATTATAACTATGTATTGGCTTGTAATTTTGTAAGTGGATATGAAAATTATATTGTTTGGAATTTGACATGTATTTTGAAAACAGATGAACAGATTTTGCTCACAGGCAGTGACACTCAAGAATGAATTTTCATTATATATTGTATGTATTGAATACTGTATTGTATGTAAAATTGAGTGTGTATATTATAGAACATGATTTGTAAATTACAAAATATTTTACAAAAAATAAGATAAAATAAAACTTTCCAATTAAATGTCCGAGAGTTGTCATTTTTGACACTCTTAAGAAGGAAGAAAACTCTTTCACCTGGAACATGGTGATCGGTGGATAGACATATGGGTCATTTCTAGTCTCATTATTTCTCGTGAAATTAATATATCCTTTCTCATCTTAATTAACTTAAGAACAAAGTACTTTATGAGCGTGGAAGAACAAACTAAAAAACATTTTTAGTTACTGAAAAATTAATTTATTCATCAATGATTACATCACGAGATGGTACTACACTGTCGCTATAAATCAAATAATTGATCACCTGTCTTAGTCATCTTAAAAAAGCCCAAATTAATTTTCATTTGTAAAACACAAACAAAAATGACACACACGCGTGAATATTAACTCTGTTTCTGTTTACGTCAGTTACAAAAGTTTACCGTGTCCATCCCATTTGGGCGACTTCATTAAGAACTGCAACAACTGAAGCTGTTAAAACATGCGTAACGCAACCTGTTCGGGAGGAAACTCGTACGCAGTGCTTTTACTTTAGAAACAGTCTGTTCGCAACGTTTTCGGACGCACGGAAAGAAAGTCCTGCAAGTTCATGAGCAAATCCTAAACACCAGCTCCCGAGAATTAACGAAAGAAGAGGTAATATATTCCTTTCTCGGCTGCTGAGGCTTCGAAATTAGACAAACTCCTTATTCAAATCGCGAGTTTACCCTGCCGTGTCTGAATAATGCATATCTGAGCTCAAGCAGGCGGTCTAACTTCTGGCTCACAGAGCGTTTTCGTCAGTCCGTGAAAGGATGTTCTCCGACTCCGCGTCTTTAGGTACAGAACATGTAATATGCTTTTTCGCAGGCAAAATCTACGTTTCTACTGTAAAATACTACTTTTCAACTAAATGTATATTGAATGTCTTCGGAGTAAAAATTAGTACTTTACACAATGCAGTTAATAAACGCATCCTTTAAGTTTGCTTTTACCACTCATAAGCTTCATATTAGCACTTGTTTTTTAACAGCTGATTATAGAACATGTGCTTTAAGCAGGAGCATATTTGCATCTCAGGATAATGAAAGAGGCTCGGTTGGCCTCTATAATACCCATACATCAGAGCAAACTTTGTTAGTCCCCTACACTGAGGGTTTTGTTTTCTGCGTGATTATTGTCGTTTAAAGAAATAGTTTGAAGAGAAGAATGCGAAAGACATGTATTTCACATCCTGCTCCCGCAAAAATTGTAAAGATCTGAGACTTCAGCAGTCTGCTGGAGTCTCTATTTAGCTACTCAGATGCACAGTTGACTTGCAACAGAAGCCGCATTCTGTGTCCAGTACACCCGCTTACAAAGAGTTCGCAGAGGTCGGGATGCATGATACAACTTAGCACTAGACTTGTGAATGGGGCTTCTTTAGAGCTCACTTATTGGTCAGTGATGACGGCTTCTTTAGTGATGGCCAATGTGATTGTGACCTTTTTCAAGTCTGGTGTTATTGAATCCCATTCTTAGACAAACCATTAAAAAATAAATAAAAGATCCATATGAATTAAATCATTAAATAACTCAAAAATAACTAAATATTTACCTGTAGTCTCCGAGAACAAATTTAGCTATCACATTTGGGCACATTTCGTATAGGGAGTGACGAATGGTCTCTCTTTTACGAAATAACGTCACTGATGGAGATAAATTTTGTGAGAGTCATGTCACTATATTTTGTTGCGAGTTAATTTTAATTCATTTCACAATATTATCTCAATTAATTTCGGAAAAACCTAATTATGTATCAAGCAATGATCCTATCCAATTAAAAATATGTTATTTCAATATATCTCAATAAATTTTAATTCAAAACGTTATCTTATCCGTGGATGGAAAAATATTTAGTAATGGGCTGTATTCATTACTAACAATTGATCACGAAATATTTACTCTTTAAATAAAAAAAACAAAAGAGAAACATATTTATCAAGGGCCAGTGAAGTAAATCGCAGGCTGAAGAGGGTGATATTAGATTTCAGTCACCAAATAAAAATTGCAAAAAAATTCTGTTTTTCCCAATATCTTGAATTAATATCGAATCGAATGAAATGCGTGGCAGCCTTGAAAGTTCGAAGGATTTTAGCCCATTGTTTGAATTTTTATGAATGATTAGTCCCCTGTCCCCTGCTTACGCAATGCTCTTAAGACATAATTATAAGAGAAATCGTAACTGAACGAGTTGGAAAAATCATTGCGACACCCAATTAGCACATTACATTGCATGGAATCCCCTCCCACTGATAACAAAAGCGAGGACAAGCTCATGTGGAGACTCTCTCGTTCGCCAGAAAACAGCGACATGTCCAGCACTCCATTTCAGCCAGCCGAATCCGGACACGCCCATATCCTGGCCCACGACCTCAACCTTCCGCCCGAAACTACGCGGAGCCCAAGGAGATAAGACCGCGCGCCGTGTCCTGCCACACGTCCCTCCCTTCCCCTTTCACCTCACCCCGCCCCTGCCAGCCCGACCCGCCCTCTCCCCTCTGTGCCGCCCCGCCTCACAGTGCCTAACCCGGCCAACTCTGCCCGCCCCAGCCCTGCCCCGCCCCGCCCCGCCCCGCCTCGGTCCATCAGCACCGCCGGACCCGCCCGCCCCGCCCGCTCTACCCAGCCCCGCCTCACACTGCCTAACCCGGCCAACTCTGCTCGTCCCGCCCCGCCCCGCTCCGCTTCGCCCCTCCCCGCCCCGCTCGACCCGCCTGCTCCGCTCTACCCCTCCCCGCCTCGCAATGCCTATCCAGGCCAACTCTGCTCGTCCCGCCCCGCCCCGCTCCGCTTCGCCCCTCCCCGCCCCGCTCTACCCCTCCCCGCCTCGCAATGCCTAACCAGGCCAACTCTGCTCGTCCCGCCCTGCCCAGCTCCGCCCCGCCCCGCCCCGCTCGACCCGCCTGCTCCGCTCTACCCCACCCCGCCTTGCATCGCCTAACCCAAACAGATCTGCTCGCCCCGTCCCGCCCCACCCGAGTTCACCCGCTTCGCGTTACCCCGCCCCGCATTGCATTTCCTATTCCGACCAGTTCTGCTCGCCCCATGTCGTCCCCGCCTCGTCCCTGGTCCTCTCAGTCCCGCTTGTCGCCGGCAGGGCAGCGAGAACGCGGGTCGCGCTGCGGGTTGGATCTGAATTCCCGGAAGGCCCAAGGTGGGCGAGATGGCTGGCATTCTCCGGGGCAGGCACGTCGCGCCCCGCCCCCCAGCCACGGCACGCACTTCTCGCATCGCACCGTACTTCTCCCGCTGGCTCCCCATTCTGCGAGGTTCCCTCCACAGCCCTCGCCTCCCGATTCTCCCTGGTGTGCGCCTGCAGCTGTCGCTTCCGGCACTGCAGCTCTTTTGCAACTAGTACGCCTGTCGCTCACTAATTGTCCTTTTTCTCCCTATGGTTCAGAATCTCACGTATTTTCGATTGATTCATTACTTCGTGGTTTCGGTACATACCTGCTAAAATCGTTAGTCTCGTTAGTGCAGTGCAAGTGTTTTCTTCGAGAGGTGGTGGTGATCTTTGCCTGCTGAATGGTGAGATCTGGCGCCGATCTACAGGCGAACGGTTTTTTTTTTCAATACGTCACCTTACAGGTATTGTCTCAACCAAGAACCTCCCATCAGCGGCCCAGTCGAAAGAAGCCCTAAACTTCCGACTGATCTGCTGACATGTGTGGGACTGTGTTGCATGTAAGTGTAAGTGTGTGTGTGAGGGGTGATGATAGGTCAAAGAAGAGAAAGGAAAGATCGCGCGAGGTCCGAGGCCCGTTTGTTAGAGTACTGCTTCAGCATCCGCCTTGTGAAACCACGAAAAAAAATCTACCTATCAGAGCAGCGAGCCGTTAGAATTCTCCTCCAGATAGTAGCTGAATTCGACCTAGCTATGAAAGTAGAGTCGAAATGTTTGACACCGTCGAAACTCGACCTTAGGACCTCCCGGTCAGAAGCACTGTGGTGATATCAGTTGATACCCTGAGCCACCTAGGCCAGTACGTCTTCCTGAGCAGTCCTTATGTCCCTCATGTTGCTTCCATCCTACTCCATTTCTTCTGACCTTCCAACATTGTCGGTGTTCATCACCTATAGCTGTTTATCCTTACTTGTTCCGTCAGCTCGAGCACTTCGGGTGCCCTGACCATGGCATTGTCTTTCCGATCTTCTCTCCTCTTTGATTCTGTTTATGTCTTTACTCGGTCGCCAGCCCAGTCGGACGAGATCGCCAAAGCAGCAGCGCGGTGGCGATCTCGCACACGAACGGTTGTGAGTTCAAATCGCCGGGTGGCGTAGAAAACTGGTGGCTTTTAACTCACAGGTAATAGTGAGGTATGTTATCGCCAGATCGTACGGGCTTCCGGATCATAGCTGAGTGCACTCACGTGTACCCTTACTCCGCAAATACCCGCGGACTTCGGTGGGAAGAACTTACACAACTTAAACATCCAGCAGCATGTCCCTCGAGAAACATAGAAGTTTAGAGGTATGAGCCGTACTTGCGTATGATGTCACATACTTATACATACTGTGCCAAAGGTGATGAAACGTACTGAATTAAAAATTAGATTAGAAGAGTGATGTACGTTGCATAAAACCAAGTGGTAAGTACAGTATACTTCATGCCCAAAAACCTTTAAGCTATTCAGAACAGCTAAACTTTAATGCTGTTCAGAGCTGTCTTTAAAGAGTTAGACAAGACCGTCTTTCATAGGCCTTGAGATCATACGAGAAAACATAGTACGTCATCTTTAAAGACTTCAAAGAAGACCAAATACAGAGACAGAAGTATTCCAAACGATCGAGTTCCGATTGACTAGAATCGTCGAAAACTGAAAATTACTTGAAACGAAACCGTTAAAACTGACATCTTAAAACGGATTACATAAATAAAAATTCTTACAGATTCTTCGTTCACATTCGCAGAAAATCTAACAATGCCTTTGGTCGTGACTGCGAAACAAGCACATTTACGCACAGACGAAATGCCAAACGGTCGAGTTAAACGGACATTGTTTTGCTCGGTCAATAATATGATGATATTATGAAGCTTCGGAGACGTCCTTTCTGTGTATATAATCATTTAGAATCGTGAGACATTGAACGAATTAGATAAGTAAAAAATACGACTAAATACTGTAGGAAACACTGTCATAAAGAACCCATTAATGCTAATGACCTGCAATAAAACAAACAGAAGCATTTTCATGAGTCCACTGATCAAATTTTAGTATCCAACGTCCATAAACGTCGCATTTTTGCTCTTTAATTGAACGATAATCTTGTTCTTTCCTGTTTTCTGAAAAGGAAGAAATTAGTATCTAGCATGGATCGTGCAGTGGTAGAATCGTGTTATTATCTGCCAAAACCTCATTCCTTCAATTAAATTCATAATTGGTAATTCATCTTCATCAATACTCCCATTATATCCATATATATTATCATAAACATCAAACAAATTTTTGTCCGATCTTTAATGTGTTCAAACTGTTCCTGTAGTAGTTTTTAAAAAAATCGTTTCACGAAATGGCTGCTCACACACGATTTGAAAACCCTTTAAAGAGATATGATGGTTTTCTAAATGTTTTATTTGCAAATATTTTAAACGTCTAGCTTCTTTCTGTCAAAATGTGTTCAAGGACGCCCTAGCACAAAATTTAAGTTCGTTTTTCAAGCATGCATAATTAACCGTTTATTACAAGAAAATGTATTGTGCTACTCAATATTGATGCCACATCCTCTTCTAATTTTTTTCTCACAGATTATACAAATTAAATGACATTCTTCACTACCTTTTGAACGCCGAAGATGACACAAACTCTGACAATATTTTAATATATGTTCCTCTTTTTTTTAATCGCATTACATTTCATCGGCGTCTATACCTGCAACTATGCCCACATGTGAATGATGCAAGTTTCAAAAATCAGACTTTGTAGCTTAGTCATGGACGAGTTCTGGAATTAATAATAAAAAATTTAAAAAATTTAGGAACCATCTGTCTGTATAAAATGATTCCTCAACTTACAAAAATAAAATTTTCTCATTAGGTTTTCGTGTATATTTTCAGGTAATACTAGTCTATATTCATCTTTTTTCTACCATTTTCTTAATTCAAACGAAAGCATCAATTTTAAACTGTTTTTGTGATTTTGTTTGTAGGCTTATTAGGCATATATAAAAGAACCAGACCAGAGCGCCCCCAATATGATTAACCAGCTTATTTTCTTCGACAACAAACCTTCTCTGTCCCTCAGAGAACTCCCATTTGCTTATAATAATGTGTCGTGTAGTGTCCAGAGTCTGGAAACTTGTCCTTTGTCTCACCCTTGGCGGAGTCTCTATTGTTGGACATTTAGGAAATTAGCACCACGTAGGCGCCCGTTGCTACGAATATTTTTTTGACTCATCGTCAAAAACGTCACAACAGCGATCTCAGAAAAAATCATCCATTATTTGAGGCGTTCCCAGCTAAGCGAAAATGGAAGGTGATTAAGTTGGAATATTCAGAGGATTTGATACGGAGAATTTAGCCACGGTCCTTCACCTTCCATGAGTTCTGACATGACACATTGGGGATTTTCAGCTTATCGAAAAGCTATCGCCCCAGCCAGATTCGATCCCCCAGCAATTTAAAGCACCAAAATGTCATGAAAAATTACTCTATGGCTTTTGTCTTATTGCAATTTGCCACCATTGTTTTTTCATAAACCACAAGAGAAATTCACCTTTCGTCTACTTCTAAACATTAACAAACAAGAGTGACTTATGTCTCACATCATGACAAAGTGACTTGTATTATTTTGCCATCACTTCAGTTTTATTGAGGTTAGAAGTGGTTAGAGAGTTACTTCCTTCCGCCGAACTGGATGGCATTGAGGTGGCGAATATCGTATACCGACTCAGCGCTTCGGTTCGAAGGATCATGGTTTCGAGTCCCGCCTTGGTCATGGTTGTTTGTCCCTTATTTGTAATGTAGTATGTGTTGTCGCAGAGTGCCTCGCATTTGTTTACTCCAGATAACATGAATCCGTAAATGTGCTGGTGTCTAGTGTAAGTTCGAATATGCATACCATCGGGACGTAACCTGCTGTCAGAAGGACAAGGCTGAGGGTACACTTCTCCCAAAATACTAGTTCGCTGGATCCAACCTGGCTGGGGGCGATAGCTTTTTGATAGGCCGAAAATCCCCAATATGTCATGTCACCTCATGGCAGGTGAAGGACCGTAGCTAAATTCCCCGTATGAAATCCTCTGAATATTCCCAGACTTAATCACCTTCCATTTTCGCTTAGCTGTGAACGCCTCAAATAATGGATGAATTTTTCTGAGATCACTGTTGTGGCGTTCTTGACGACGAGTCAAAAAAATATTCGCAGCAACGGACGCCTAGTGGTGCTAATTTCCTAAATGTCCAGCAATAGAGACTCCGCCAAGGGTGAGACACGGGAGAAGTTTCCAGAGACTGGACACTAAATGACACATTAGCAGCAAATGGGAGTCCTCTGAGGGAGAAAGAATGGAAATTTTTAAAAAGTGACTTATAACATTTTGCCATCTTAGCACAGCTATAATCACAAGGATTGCCGAAATATATTTTCCAACAACTTTGTTCCCCCAGATCGAATTTCTCGCCCGTTCCATCAATTCCTCCCCGAACAACTACTACATCCCCTGCCTGCCCCAGTCTCCCCAACCCGAAATTTCACGGGCCCCCTCATCGCGGCGCGGCCGTCCCGAGCGGTCGCACCTGGGGAAGACGCGGCTTATCGGCCACGGAGGAAGCGGCGGCGGCGACGACGCGCCGAGATAAGCGAGGCATTGTGCGAGTGCCGGGGACAGCCGCAGGCACCGGCCCCGCCGCGGGGCGCACCAGCCCCGCCGTGCAGCAGGCGCCAACCGCCCAGATAGCGCCACCGGGTAATTTAATTAACCCAGCTGACCCCCCGCCGACTCCGGCACCACCGCACCCGCCCGCGCCCACGCGCAGTGGGAGCAACTGCGCTTCTCAAGGGACCACACGCCATTCCGAGAAGGTGCGTTGTACCGCCTCAAGGGAAAATATTTTACGTTATTTGATGAAGAGGCTCGCCAAGCCACCTGACAAACCAGTAAGCGGTTTAACATAAAATCAATTGTGATTATTAAATAAATCATTAGTTATTATCTCATTATCCTACAAGTATTTTTTTATTTCCTCTAGTGAAATGTCATGCGTAAATAAAAATCGTTCATCTCCATAAGAGAGGTGACCATGGAAATTGAAAGAAATAAAAACTGAAATTGACAGAATAAAAAAAATATATTTTAAATAAAGGAAAATTATGTTTCCCAGCTGTATATATTTTTATGCTGTATTCTGATACTTTTTTTCCTAGGATTTCATCTAGCCGACAGCCGGTTATCCTTTACCTTCCAATGGGACACATTTTCGACCATAGACTAAACACCAACACATTTGCGGGTTCCTCTAATCTGGGGTCAAACGAACGCGAGGCCATCCGCAACAACACATACATGAGAGACAAGAGACGAACAAACATGCCCAAGGTGTGACTCTTCGGACCGAAGCGTTGAGTCTGTACGCACTCTTAGCCATCTCGCCCATACAGGTCGGCATTTTAATGCTCGTACATTTATTGATAGAAGACAAAGTTAAGTTAATAACTGCTAAGCGTAAATTAATACTTTTATTCCGCCCAAAACCCCACTGTCGCCCACTGCGTTGGAATCCATCCGTTCGTAACGCATCCATGTCTAGCGTCGCCGTCACCACCCCGCTGATTCCAGACCGTCCCGACCTGCCAGCCCCTATTCTCACCACCAATAACCCCCCTCGTTCGCTCATGTCTCCGCCCACGCAGGGCTTGCCGCACGCCGCGCCGTCGTCGAAAGTCTTGCGCCGCCGTGGGTGTCCGCCCTCCTCCTCCCCCACCCCGAGGACCACGGGCGCCGTCCGCGGCGCCCATCACCGCAGCTGCCGGTGCTGCACACTGGACCGGAAGGCGCAACGCGACGAAGGGAAAAGATCGGAGGCGTATGTACTGCCAAACGGGGCGAGGCAACTACATTGCAGAACCCCTTTCCTATTGAACGACTTTTATTATTATTATTATTATTATTATTATTATTATTATTATTATTATTATTATTATTATTATTATTATTAATATTAATATTAATATGTATTTGGCTACAATTGGCTGATTGCTAGGTGGTAGCCATAACCCTAGAGTTTTACAATATATGTACACTTACAATTCTAAAACAATTTACAATACAATCCTATATATACATGTATATATACATATACATACAGATACATATACATATATATACATATACATATATATACATATACATATACATATACATACACATACATATACATATACATACATATACATATACATACATATACATATATATACATATACATACATATACATACATACATACACACCCACTCACATACATACACATTCTTATACATGAATGCTCACTCTCACGTTCACACATAACACGAACACACACTTGCCCTACATAGTACACATACCTACATTTATATGAAGAACATAAAATTCGTTACACCTAGTAAACATGCATATATATGTACATAAAATTAACCAGTTATAAATTTCTTTTTTAAATAGAAACACAATGTGGGTTTTTTAAGTTAGCTCTTTAAACATCTAAATTTGTTCCCCACCCATTCTCTCACTTCACTTTTATTAACATATGATATTTCACTAGAGGAAATGAACAAATAAACGCGATGAAGGGAAAAGATCGGACGCATATTCACTGTGAAACGGGGTGGGACAATTGTATTTCTGGACCCCTTTTCTATTCAACGATTTTCATTAACATAGGACACTTCACTAGAGGAAATGAAAAAAAATATATTGAAGGTTAATGAGATAATAACTCTAATGATTTATTTAATAAACACAATTGATTTTATGTTATACTGTTTACTGGTTGCCAGATGGCTTGGAGAGCCTCTTCATCAAATGACGGAAAATATTTTCCGAGTTAAAAAGAAGTAAAATCAGGGATAGATCATTTACAAGGAAATAAAATGTTTTATAATGTACTTCTACGGGCTCCTTTCAACATATTAAGGGAGTCACGCTCCCCTATCGTCTCTCCGCGTACGCCAATGGAACAGAATATTGAGGTGAGAGAAAATGTTACTTGCCGCTGAGGGAAGATCTAGTACGCTGAGAGCCGTGTGTTTATGTGGAGGGAGGAAATAGATACATTAGACTGATTCAGAAATAATGACATAAGACAACTAGAAATATATAATTAAACATATAATAATATACATTTGATTGACAATCCGATCAATTCACTGATTGGTGGGTTGGTTGGTTATGTAATTGATTTGTCTCTCAGCTTTTCGGTTGGTTTACGGATGTACGTCCCTCCTAAAAAGTATTTATGCGTACTTTGATATTACAGATGATCGTACGAGATATGCGGGGATTTGGACCTGCTTCTAAGTTACAATCAAATTAGAAAAACGCCCACGATTTATGCGGAATTCAAATTCAAAACTTGACGTTTCATCAACGCTATTTTAGTCTGTTGATGCAATATAAATATACATAACCATTTAACGAATGTTTTTTACATTTCTACAAAACACATGAAAATGTCCCTAAAGTATAGAAGTGATAGTTGACAAAATTTTATTGAAGGACAATAATGAATGATGAACGGATCAAGTTGTTTTTTAATTAGTTACTTAAGGTGGCTTTTCATCTACTGGGTCCTACAGAGACCACTGTAACTATTTAACTTCAGGGGCAACGTAGGGGGAACACATAATCGTACTAACATACACAATGCCTGGAGTGGAATTCGAACCTGGGGCAGTTACGGCCCTTCAGACTTAGCGACGTCAGCTACTCAGGCCGGCGAATGAAGTTCGTGAAGCCGAGTAGAACAAATCTATAAACACTGATAGAAAGAAGTAGAAGAAAGAAATATCTTGGCTTAAAATGCGTGACATTTGAAATGTAGATTGAGTTAATGAATGAAGTCAGACACAATATTTACAAATATAATCGTAGAAGATGAAAAAAAATACAATTTTTGTCTAAATGATGTAACTTTCCTCGAGGAAACAACGAAAAGTAAAGAAAAACCTAATTTATTTTCACTGAACACAGAAACATGAACTTTATATTTTGTATTGTGTGAATCTGTTTTATAATGAATATATTTTAATATTACATATTATATTACATTATATTATATTACATTATATTATATTACATATTATAGTTTTACATATTAATATTTTCTAACTATTTGCATTACATATTTATGTACATATTTTGACGTTTCATATTAAATATTTTTGCAGCCATCGCAGCAGGTGCCGCTGAGCGGTACACTTTGGTTCCAGGTGGGCCCACTGCGCGCCCTGGCCCCCGCGGAGCACCCGCTCCCACCGCAGGGAGTGCGCAATATCGCGATGAGCGGGAGCCCACAGGCTCGTCGGCGGACGCCCCCAGCTGCCGTCGTCCGGCTCTTCCAAAGGCCGCCTCCGCGACCCGACTCGCTACTCCCCGCTCCTCTGCGACTCACTATAGCTCTCCAGCCATCTCTTCCACGATCTACCCCTATCGATCGCCTTTGTACTTCCTCCTCTCGCTCGCCCCGGCGTCCCGCCCCCTGGCCTGTCATGCATTCTAACTGCCCACGCTCATTCTACGTCGATATCCGTTCTCTCCTTTCGTCGGCCCACCTTCTTTTCTCGCCTCATTCGTCAAATATTCCGGGAGACTTCTTCTTCGTCATATCACCAATTCGTATCTCTAATCACCTTTTTTCGCTCTACATTCCTTTCTTCTCTGTGCTTACCCTGCACACCCCCACGCTCTCCAACCATTCTCAATTAACATCCACGTTCTCTCTGTGTCCGGCACACATTCGCTTTCAGTTCCTTCCCCACCCAACTAACTCTTATTCACAGTATTCGTGCGTTCGTAGGCTTCTGCGGCGGAGTCAATACATTCTTGGCTATCCGGGATGAGTCGCGTCTCGGCCAATTGTGCTGACGTTTCGGCCATCTTGCTGTGGGCTTCTTCAGAGCTATACTGCTGAAGAAGGCACAGCATACATACTATACAGCAGTACAGCTCCTAAGAACACCTCATCAAGATGGCCGAAACGTCAGCACAATTGACCGAGACGCGGATCATACCGGATAGCCAAGAATGTACCTTATTCAGAGTTACTTATTCGACAACCATCACTAGAGCCCGGAAGTTCTGAAATTTACTTTACTTAAAATATGCAGGAAAAAATGCATAATTTATTTTTACTAATATACGTACAGGCGTGCAGAGAAAAGCATCGGACACTGGAACTTCCGCGTCCACAGAAAAACAATACTTGACCATGCCTTTATTTTATCCAGACGTGCAGGTATGTTTCCAGCTTGATAGAGATTGCAGCCACGAGGGAAAGAAGGGAACATAATGACAAAACGGCATAAAAAATCACAAATTAGGCATAAAAAGGTACAAATAAAGAAACATGCCAAAAATAGGCGTGAGGAGCTACAATAGGCAAAATGGAAAAATGGAAATCTACTAAATCAACTCCAGAAGTACAATTAAGTGATTTCTATTGTGAAAACTCATAAAATCCTAACAATAATAAGACATTTTGCCAAACTTCTGGGCTCTAGCCAACACTATGCCCACTTCTAATTCGCCTCGATCCTTCACCAATTCCCCTTCCATTCCGCATCCCTCCACCTCCACCTCTATGGCCTCATATCCGACGAGCCCAACCCCGTGCCTGGTCCGTGGCTCCCTCCGTGCCTTTGCGCCCCGGCACGTAGTTGGTGTAACAAGCTGCGAAGCACACGTGGGCGGTGGTCTCCCGTGTGCGGTCGCTGCTAATCTCTGCCCGCGTCGCCCGCCCGCCCGCCCTCATGTTTATGCATCTCTCTGATCTTCCGCAGGTTTTCCTCCCTTTCAACGCGGAGATGCTTATATTTTCACGAGTAAGTGAATGTCGTTTCGTAATACGGCTCACATTGTTGCCTCTTCGTGGGTGAGCTGCTCATGTTTACACCAGTAGTTCTTTCACCGTTGTAAGTTAACACAAGCATGCCCTGTTTTACTCAACAAACACTTATTTATACCTCGATATTTTTATTGTGGCCGATGACATTAGGTTATTGCCACACCACCTGCATTATAAACTGAATCTTTACTGTTCATCCAGTATAGAAAAATCGAAGTATAAGGAAAAGTATTTATTGAGAATATATTTCTCTGTCACGTCAGTAGTAATCCTTAGAGGAGAAATGCGATTCCTAGACTTAAAGGAACCAGAAAAAAGACGAAAGGACAAAAAAGGAGAACTCAAGAAAACGAGTTCAAATTGTATTGCACACACACTTCCTCGCTCACTCATCTCATAGTGATTCCCTAGTCACAAAACTTCTATTTTGTGTTAAAATAGCAAATGCACGATTTTGATGACAATATACTTAACAGTAAATCTTTAAATTGTATTCGTTGGATATTTGAAAGAGGTATGAAAACACCCACTGTTGCTACAGGCAAAAATCAATAATTAAAGTTTGTTAATTAGATGATCTTGATTTTTGTTGAGATACATCACGATCACAACTTGTAGGAATTATCAAGAAGGTCAATGCAGGGCGGAGCAGAGTGGGGCGCGGCAGAGTGGGTGCAGCGACGCGGGTTCTGTAGAAGTGCGTATTCTGCGGGGGGTGTGCTGCGTAACAGTGCCGGGCAGATGTTAAAGGGCAACAGAGGCGACGCGAACGAGGCGACGCGAACGAGGATACGCGAACGAGGCGACGCGAACGAGGCGACGCGAACGAGGCGACGCGAACGAGGCGACGCGAACGAGGCGACGCGAACGAGGCGACGCGAGCGAGGCGACGCGAGCGAGGCGACGCGAACGAGGCAACGCGAGCGAGGCGACGCGAGCGAGGCGACGCGAGTGCTGCAGACCTGGACAGCAGAAAGCAGGGTTGCAGAAAGGTCTCATCCGTCCCCATTCGCCCGGCGGCGCTCAAGGCCGCTAGGACGGTGGCTTCTTTTATTCCACCCACGCGAGGGTCTCGTCCTCATTTGGCCAGGTGATTTCCCCCCTCGCCCGCGCCATGCCATCGCCCCGCCGCTAGCCTGCACGTCTTGGCCGCCGTCTTTCCCGTCCTTGCATTCTGTTCGCCCTACGTGTCCTCATCAGATCCCCAGGTACCCAAGTAGCAATGCGATTTTGTTAATGGTACATTTTCATAAATGAATTTTGAAAAGCGTTTAGAGCAGCAAAAAATAACTTGCATAGCCTAGTTGGTAGTCTTTGAATGGTCCTGTTCTCTTTAAATCTAATGTAAGTTTATCCAACCCTAAATAACCATTTGCTATCGAGTTTAAGTTAGTTCTTTTAGTAAAGATAATAGTTTTTACTCTTAAAATCTTCCGGATTAATTTCTGGCGTTATGTAAGTCTTTTTGAGAAAACATTGTTGGCTGACGGAGTACATGAATTACTTGAATGATATCAAACATAATTATTTAAGATCATTTCATGTAGCAGAAAAGCATGTTCCTCATAACATTAGCAATAATAATTGTTTTACCGTTTTGGCCACATAAGTATGATTTCTATAGAAAGTGTTGTTTGTAATTTTTCGATTTCGAATTTTGCAGCATGTCCATGTCACCGCAACTTTATGTACAAGACTCGAAGCATTAATGTAGTTTTTAGCGTCATTTGTGAATAGCGAGTGCGCTGCAATTCTGACTTCCGGCTGGAAGACTGTCTAAAATCGGCGCATTCGCAGGACCGGGCGCATCGGGATTCAGAGGCATCGTAATATGCACTCCAATTCCATCAATTTATAAATTTGCATATTTCTTCGATTGTATCAGCAAAAATGTGCTCTTCTTTGGCAACAATACTATCCTCAGAGCTTCAATGCACAAACCGTTACAGAAAAAATCGACAAGAAATTGCTGTGCCGAAACGAAGCATTTTCAGTAAAATGACCACAGAAAAATATATTCATCTAATTGAGCAGAAAATAGTGATAGATCAAATATGTGTTTGCGCTTATCAATGGCTAACGTGACTAAAAGTACATAATCGCGTATAGCAGCACGATACAGCTCGCGCAATGGTGCCTATTTAGAAGGAGGTAACTAGAAATATGTCAGAAGTTAAACTGCGAAAAAATTCAGAAACAAGATAAACCTATAAAATATATTCTCAGGGGCCATCTGTGTAAACTATCGTATAATTGTAACCAATAAATTTTTGGTGTTGATCATTATAAACTTTGATCTTCTTTTAAAAAAATCAATATAATTGTAAGATAAGATGAACCTATAACACTACATATAAGAGAGAATAATTACTTTTTGATTTGTCGTCACCTCTAATTTCTGCCTATTCCTCATGTATTCAGTGCTCCTTACCTTGTGTTGCGACGCATTCTAATTGAACTACAATAGCTATGGAAATGAACAGAAAGATTCCGATGAAACGAACGAACGTTGTACGTTTTTGACGCTCGCCCTTTCCATAAATCACAAAGATAGGGATATCATCCCAATATCCAGCGCCATATATTTTTAATAAAATTGATTACATCTCTCAAGTAATCGACAACTAATAAAACTGTGACAAACAATGTTCGATTAACACTCCTCATGCCCCAACAATTTTCGTTTTTTTCAGCTTCATGCGGAGCAACAAAGGCATAAAATACAAATTAAGAATAACTGAACACCGGTCCTAACAACATTGTGCTCGCTTTGATATTAACATTTCAGACGCTGGTTTGAACATAAGTTTAAGATACATTTGCAAGGCAGAAAATGTAACTTTGTGGTGAATGTTCATAGTATCCCAGGAAAATCAGATTTGTTTTGTCTATATTCTGATAGATTTCCTGTAACCTTTTTCTTCAAATACTAAGGTGTTTCTGATCTTTTCTACCACATGCTTGGACTATACAATATCAGAATTCGCAATTGCCACTATCCCCATCAGGGGCGGATTAATATTTTTGCCGCCTGTAGGCACATCAAATTTGCCGCCCCCTGTTTAACATTAATGTTACATTTCAAGTTGTAACGTTTCAGTAACAATTCTTCATTAATTTAAACGTTTTAATTTTAAAAGTAACATTATATTTTGCACATTGTTTTCTTAAATTAAATATTTTTTTTGGATTAGCTAATTTTGGATATAAACTGTATCTTCATAGCAAGTAACGTTCAACATTATAAACGTTTCAACACTGAAACGTTAACATTAAAAGGAAAGTAAAACATGACAACTAGAATTGTAACATGTTTTCTTTCGTCAACGGGCCTTAGTTTCAGATTCATATACTTCTGAAATCATAAGGTATACTCTAATGAAGTAGACAAATAAATAGCTTGTATTAAATATTAATATGATATTTTTAAAATAAAAATATGATTT
This sequence comes from Gryllus longicercus, assembly GCA_038098605.1. Classification (NCBI taxonomy): domain Eukaryota; kingdom Metazoa; phylum Arthropoda; class Insecta; order Orthoptera; family Gryllidae; genus Gryllus; species Gryllus longicercus. The sequence goes on from JAZDUA010000020.1 coordinate 5,339,780, forward strand.
AAGCTGTTATAGTTTTTAGAGAACCTAAATTTGTTTTAGAAAATATCAAGAAAATTTTGCGCCTTTGAAAATTTGCCGCCGTAGGCACGTGCCTACTGTGCCTATGCGTAAATCCACCTCTGATCCCCATACTTCTTTCAAATTCTCAAACCATTACCTTCACTCCTTTCGTATTCTTTATTCAATGAATAACCTTTACCCTGAATCCGACAACACCTGACTCTTCTTTTATCTGTTAAAATAATTTCGTTCACTCTATGATTGCCGATTATTTCCAGTTGAATAAATTTCCATACTTACGAAGGACCAAATAAGCTCAATTTTCTCAGTAAATCAGTAAAGTCAAGAATGATGCAAATAATTTTGTCAAATGCGAAGGGAATAATTTTCTTAAAATTGAATGAATTCACCTCTTTCTTTTGAACTTCGAACTCCAGAGATTTAGAAACGAATGCACATTTTTCTCTCATTTCGAAGTCTACATATCACAAGTAAGAAGACCGCCCCAGTTTCTAAGCAATTTCTCAAAGAACACGCACATCCAAGTATCATAAAAGTAGAATTTACATTCATTAATGCCAGTAGTTTTCGAGAAAGAAAACTCAACCGCATCGCCCTTCATCATGCCTTCCATATTAACAAGAACAACAAACTTTTCGTTCCGGAATATGAGTCATTCATTATCTCCACGTTTAATTTGAAGTATTCTTGATGTAAAGCTCATAGTTTCCCTAGATCCATCGCGGAATGGCCATTTATTCGTACGGTATATTCTGTTTAATATATCCGCCGGCTTCGCACAGCACATTCATTACCAACAGTAAACTTAAATAACTCTTTCGGCCGTAACTCTGCATGCAGAGTAATACGAACATATAAAACTGCGAGGAACAGCTCTACATAAATTACCCGCGAAAACTGGGAAGCTGAAATTCTGGGAAAGCAACGATGGTGACCCAGTTGCAGAGCTGCCGTTAGGGGGAGCAATAAACGGGGAAGGGCGGGCCGGTCTCGTTTAAACAGCTGTCGGCAGCGGCTAGAGGTCGGGCGAGAAGGAGGTGCGAGTGTGAAAAGGGGTGAAGAGGGGGTGGACGAGAAGGCCGGGTTCGATGTGTGGGTACCAAACGGAACCTGACGTCGTTCTCCCATCTTTACACACACTGCCGTCACCACAACCAGCGTCATTAACACCACCACTACTCCAGCACCCCTCACCACATACCCCACATCGCCACCAGTAACACCACAACGCCACCAAACAACACCAACACCCTTCACTATTAGTACAACTTTTCACTACTTCACCCTATTACTACTACAAATCTTCATAACCTCATCCTGTTACTACTAAAACTCTCAAACCTCACCCTATTATTACTGCAACTCATCACAACCTCACCGTATTAATACTACAATTCTTCACTACTTCACCCTATTACTACTACAACTCTTCACTACTTCACCCTATTACTACTACAACTCTTCACTACTTCACCCTATTACTACTACAACTCTTCACTACTTCACCCTATTACTACTACAACTCTTCACTACTTCACCCTATTACTACTACAACTCTTCACTACTTCACCCTATTACTACTACAACTCTTCACTACTTCACCCTATTACTACTACAACTCTTCACTACTTCACCCTATTAGTACTACAACTCTCTCTTCCAGGAGAACGCTGAATCTTACACATTTAAAATGAATCGTTCCGTATTAATGTGAGGAGGAAGCAAGGTCTAAAATATTTGATGCCGCCCCTCTCCCTCCGGGGGGGGTCAATATCTGGGGCTCCGTTCTTTATTTATCTCGGGAAATGTTGAGAGTACAAAGCGCGTGCGGGCAAGTGTCCTGTAGATGAACGGTTGGTGGAGACGGCCGAGAAAATAACCGCTCCACTTGCAGAATGCGCCTCCATCGTCAGAGATAATGTTAAAGGGTTTCTCAGAAGAAAAAAAAATAGTCCAAAATTGTGAAAGTGGAGTTAATGATGCCCACCTTGTAGTGTGAACTTTTATACATCAGAAGATAATGTCGACTCGGCCTAAAGTGCATTAGTCCCAAAAAACGTACAAAGAAAAATAGATGGGCTAGGAAGGTAAACGGTTTTTGCTCATTTACCACAAATGGATTTTGGAACTAATGCTGATTTTCCGAGAAGCCCTTCAATTGTGCTTATTTGAGTACCCTGAAAATATTCTACTCACTCTCACATTTCCTCAGAAAGATATTGTCCCACCGTGCAACGAATTTGTCCTTGCTCCGAATGTAGAACGTCAAGCTTTTTTGATATTGACAATAGCCATTAAGAAAGTAATATTCGGGCAACTTTTCTTGAACGATGACCTTGATCCCCCTCCCTTGTGCAATAAACAGTTGAAGGCAAAAGCTCGCAGCGGGCACTGATGACAACCTTCCAAGCGTTAAAACTTCGTTGGCGCGAAACAGAAGGTAGTGAAAGCCAGTTGCTATTATAGTGCAGAACCTCTGTTCAGGCTTTTTGTCAAAATCAAAAGAAATGGCTGAGTCAGGTCCAGATCCTTCAAGAGAGTCACCTAAAACTCCCGAAAAAGTTAAGCACACGATGCAGGTTTGACTTTCATTTCACAGACGTTGGCATTACTTAAAATACTCTAGTGGCCGACTTCGTAACTAATACCCCCACTCCTCCCGAAATCGTCAATCCATCGTTCAAGAAAAGTTGCCCGAATTAATAGCCCTTGTAACAGCCCATATAGGGCCAAGGCCTCCTACGTTTCAGAAGCGTGGTTTAATTTTAACGTATTGTAATTTTGTTTTGTTCTTTGCGATTAAAACTTAAATATAAAAATTTTCTTTTAACACAAAAAAATGCCTTTCTTTAATGTTTTTGTCCATAGATCACACTTTTACTCACCACTTAAACAGTTTAGCTGTTCTTATCCAAATGCTTTCCACTTAACTTTTCTTTTAATTCGATTTTAACTTTATTTATTTATTTACATCAAAAACAGTAATTTATTAACAGTTAATTAAGAAATTAACAGTCAAGTTAATTTGAAGTTACATTTATTAACTTTCAATTTCACTTATTTCTCAGAATTTGCCTTGTTCTTCTATTTCTTCAAGAACTTCCTACTTCATATTTGTTAATAATAACAATAAAATATTAATTACGTCCACGCGTAATTGCATCTGACGTTTGTGGAGGAGTTTCGTGACAATTTCCTACTGTCGTATGAATGTTAACCAACCTCTATTGACAGAAAAAATATTTAACAAACTTACAAAATTACAAAATGTATTATAAGTTGCAAAATGAACAAACTTACAAAGATGGTACTCTACCGCCCAACGGTTCCACAGCGAAAGAGAATAGTTAAACATTAGTTTTAAGACTTTCCACTAGTCTGCAGCAGCTCCTTGAAGGAAGGTATTGCTGCTCATATCTAGGAGGGGGGTCCGACTTTAGCGAACTTCCCCTATTGTTTTCTTGTGTAAGTTTTGTGATATGTCTCATAAACTTGCAAAACTGAATATTTTTCTAAATTATACTTCACTCTAAAAAACATAAGACCTTAATGGTAAATTTTAGAATTTACCGGTATAACCTAATGTTTACTGTTAACATTCAAATTTCTCAAATATTTCATTTCTATTTTATTCTTCCTTTTCCTCCTTAGGAGCATTACATTCGAGGATACGGGGATCGTGAACCCCTCGCTCATCATTATTTTATATGTAGGGTAGATTCGAGGGAACTCCATGGTCATCTACTGAACCTTTCCATTCAAAGTAGGTGCTGGTGACGTCCATGCTTTTATGTTATACGTAAAGAGGCTTAGGTCTATCAGGGCATCAATTGTTGTCACTGCAAGTCAGCCTGACTGAGAAGTTCTAGGTTCGAGTCCCGATGGTTGTGACAGCTTGCTTGTCAGTTTTATCGAATTCAGCTTCTACGAAGTGAAAGACAATTTTAGCGGCCAGCTGCTCCAATCCGTAGTTTTCCTTGGTTTCATCCGATCAACTCCAGGCGAACACCAGAGTTTCGTACCCTAGCAAACGGTCCATGCGCCGCGCGCGATGTTTCTTTCCTCTTCCTTATAATCACCCCTTACAGACACACTTACATGCACATGCACAACACTACCACACTTGTCGGCAGAACAGCCGGGAGCCCAGCCTTCTCCAGGCTGAGGCGTAGCCACACTGTTTTTTTTTTTTTTATTTATTTATTTAATCGTTTGTTGAAGTACAATGTTCAGTTTACAATAAAAACTTTGCAATTGTTTGATGGCTTAATCTAATTAACTTAATCTAGGTTAAAATTGTACTTAATTAATCTTAATCTAGGGAGAGGAAACAAAAGCACCTCAGGGGAATTATTCTACATTTGCAAATATCTGAAGGAAAGAATAAAGCGGGAATCTGTTCTTAATTCTGGTTTTGTATCTGGGATCTTTGCCGAGTCTGTAGTGACTTGATGTCTTTATGAAGGATAAGTTTGTGTAAAAGTTGTTTGATAGGAACGCTATTTGGTGAGTTATTTCATTTATGTTTAGATCGTTATGAAGTTGTTTATTACTAATGAACCATGGTGCTCTTGTTATTGATCTTAAATATTTGTTTTGAATCACTTGGAATTTGTTGAGATTGGTTTTGGCGGCATTGGTCCAGATCGGGCATGCGTATAATAACATTGGGCGAATGAGTGATTTGTATAGTGTTAGTGCATTTGACAGTGAGAGGTGGTTGTATGAGTTTAGTAGTGGTCTTAATTGGATGAGTTTGATTTTTGCCTGTTGTGCTTTTATCTCAATGTGTTGTTTCCAATTAAGTTTAGTATCTAAATTCAATCCAAGATATTTTATTGTTTTCGTGATTGGCGTCCAGTTTATAGGATTATTATTTATAAGTAGCGGGGGTGGATATGCAAACGGTTTTAGTGAGAATACTTTTGCTGCTGATTTTGATGGATTTAATTTAATTTTCCAATTATTTGCCCAATTTGTTATTAGATTTAGATGCTGTTGGAGCTGGAATTGGTGAGTTTGTAATGAGTTGCCAGAGATATATAAAGCTGTGTCGTCGGCAAATTGGGCGGTATTTATTTGATGGGAAGTAGGAATGTCTGCAGTGTATAGATTGAAGAGAGTTGGGGATAGCGGCGAACCTTGGGGGACCCCTGCGGCAATTGGTTTGGGGTTAGAACAATGACCATCTATTGTTACTGAGAAAGTTCTGTCAGATAAAAAATTTTTGATTATTTGAATTAAATAATTTGGCGTACCGATTTCGACTAATTTGAAGTATAGGGCTGGATGCCATATTCTGTCAAATGCTTGTGACACGTCTAGAAATACAGTGGTGGTATGAAATCCCTTTTGGAAAGCAGAGTGGATGTGTTCTGTTAGTCTCAATAGCTGGTGCGTCGTTGAGTGTTGGGATATGAAACCGAATTGATGAGGTGGAATTGAGTTAGTTTTATTTATATGTTTGTTTAGTCTGGTGAGAATTAATTTTTCTAAAATTTTTGACATGATGGGTAAAAGACTGATTGGTCTATAATTTTCTGCATGTGAATGGTTTTTATTTGGTTTTGCTATTGGATGTATTATTGAGTGTTTCCATGATTGGGGATAATAACCTATTCTTAGTATGGAGTTGTATATATTGTTTAAAAATGCGATGGCGTTGTTTGGTAATCTTTTGAGAATGATTGTATTAATTCGGTCGTGACCTGGGGATTTTTTATTTGGCATTTTTTTGATTATCTGTTTAACTTCATAGGGAGAGATGAATTTAATTTTGTGAGGAACGTTGTATAAAGGAGCGTTTGAAAATGTTAATATTTCATCATGCTTGGAATTTTTTATGGAGTCATTAGGAGTGAATGTGCTAGCAAAATGGGCTGCTAGAATCTCGGCTTTCTCCATAGGTGAGTATTTTTTCCCAGTTTCAGTTGACAGTGGGGGAATGCTGTTCCTTTTCCTTAGAATTTTCTTTGTGAATTGCCAAAGAGAATTGGTTTTAGTATTTAGTCCCTCGATAAATTGATTATATTTTTCTTGGTTGTATTTACTGATTGCCTTCTTGCAGATATTTGTTAGGTGATTTAATTCTTTTTTCAGTTCTGGGATTTTTAGGGTGTTCCATAGCCTTCTGGTTTTATTTTTAACTTTTATTAGTTCAGTAATACTGGGAGGTAGTGGTCTTTTAAGTTTCCTTCTGATGTCTAATGTTTTATATTGAGAGTCATTGATTGTTTTGATTATTATATTGTTTAAATTAGTGATTGCTTGATTAATTTCAATCGGACAATTGAGGATTTGAAATTTTGGTATTGATTTTTCAACAGAATTTTTAAAATAATTCCAGTTTATATTGTAAGTATTCAGCGTGGGAGGAGGGGGGATGGAGATTTTGTTAATTTAGTTGTTATAACAACAGGAATGTGGTCTGAGTCTAATTCATGATGAACTGTGGAGTATAATGGGTCTTTCAAATTTGTTATTGCTATATCTAATATATCTGGGTTTTTGTTGGGATCATATGGGAAATGGGTTGGTTCTGTGGGCGTAATTATTTTAAGCTGCATTGTGTTTTGTATTCTGTTTAAGTATTCACCGGCAGGGTTTGTGGTCCGACATCCCCAAGCAGAATGCTTTGAGTTTAGATCTCCTACTATGATGAAAGGATTGGACAATTGTAGTAATTTATTGATATAGGTAGTTTTTATTTTTATGTTGGGTGGTTTATACGTCGTGACTACAGTTAGTGTTTGATTATTGTTATATGTTACATTTATCCCGATTTTTTCAATACCTGGAGTGAGTGGCAAGGTTATTTGGTGGTGTTGAATACTAAACTTAATCAAAATTAAGACACCACCTCCATAATTTTCGTTTCTGTCGGCTCTGATGATTTTGAATCCTGGTATGGTGAATGTTTTACTTGGGCTCAAATGCGTCTCTGTGATGCATGCGATGTCTATCTTTTTTGCCTGTAGGAAATGTTCTAGTTCGGTTTTTTGTTTACGATGCCATTTGCATTCCAATTAAGAATGGTTAATGCTTTAAGGTGTGAATCTGCCATAACTGTTACTAAATGTGGAGGTGATGGAGTTCTGAATACTTTGTATTATTGTTGGAATTAGCGAGTTGATGAGGTTAACTATGTGATTGGTGATAAATTGTGTGATGTTGGTAATGAAGGAGTTATTGTTGTCGTATTGGTTGAATTGATTGTTTGTTTGCTGATTGTGATATTGTTGATAAACATTATTTGCATTCATTGGTTGATAGTGATTATTAATTCTTTGTGTGAAATTAGGAATATTGTTAGTTGTAGGCAAAAATGGAAAGTTCGTTGAGTCATGATTGGGAGGTGGCGTGCGCGATTGTCGGGATCTGGGACTGGAATTTACATTTTTGCTGTTATTTTCCACAATGTTCCTATAATATGGACATTCATTAGACCTGAGGTCAGCCCTGTGTTTCCCCGTGCAATTCTTACAAGTAGGAGTTGATTTCTTTGATGGACAGTTTGCTGAAAGGTGGTTTTTTGCACAGAACACCCACGAAACTTCGTAGTTACAGTTATTTCTACTGTGTCCATAGTCTAGGCAACGGTAGCATTGAATTGGACCTACAGTTTTCTTTCTTCTTTCCGGCTTTACTACGGAGTTGCAAATGTATTTTAATTCCAAAACACTTTCGATTTTTTCGGTGCCGTTGAATTCTACAGCGACTACTGGGATCGGGACATTGTTCTTGTTTAGTCTCGTGACCTTTGTAACTGATGGAAATTGAGATGAGATGTCTTCAAAAATTTCGTTTTCCGGAATTGTGGGATGAATGTTCTTTATCACAATTGAATATTTCTTTACACTGGGATCTGAGTACGTATGGAATTGTTTATTAGAATTTATAAAGTATTTAACTGCAGCTCTGAAGTCGGATATAGTCGTGAATTGTATTTTAATTTTATTGTTCTTTAGTTGAGTGGTGAAGTTTTCAGTTAACTTAGATTTGATTTCCTTTATAAATTCAGTATGATTGCTAATTCCTGATAAATAGATAGGGGGGATTTTTTTTACTTCTACTGGTGCTTCAGGTAACTCTTCATTTAAAAAACTGAATCTGTTTGACACATCTACATTATAGTGTTTTTGCAAGTTGTTATCGGGGTTCAGTTCTGAGGAAAGTTCGGTCGAGGTCATGCGCTTGGCGTGTCTGTCACTGGCGTCGCCTCTGTCCTCGCGGTTTCGCTTGCCTTGCATTACCTTGTTTTGTTGCGTCACTGAATGGGTTGATCCCGTTATTTGTTGTTGTGATGATACTTGCCCAGATTCGATAGGCGCCGACGATGATCCAGTCGCATGAGAACTGTTGAAAGAGTGTTGTTGAGGCTGGGACGTGCTGTCCTCGATGTACTCCATGCTGCTGCCCGTGAAGTTCAGGCTGCTTTCTGCGACCGCCATGTTGGTTGGATAATCTGAATTGTAAATTGATTCTAGGGCTTGAGAAACTAAATGCCCTGTGCTGAGAAGATCATTGTTAGACATCAATATCGTGCACTAACACTAAACACGCACTTCCGTCAACTTAATGCTGTTTAGTACAAGCACTGAGAAAATTTTTCACCACTGTTCTGCGAAACGTTCGGAGCGATGTTGCTCGGTCGAGAGCGCAGAGCGAAGTGCGAGCCACACTGTTGGGAGATATCTGGTTGAGGAAAATCCAGCAAGACGGCGGGAAGACCGGCGCCGGATCTCGGCATTGAGCGGGGGAAGATCACCTCCCGCGGTAAAAACATGACCAACACTTACGGGGCATTGGCGGTTGACGCGCCCGGAATCACCTGTCAATTAATCTATTTGATACAAGTAACCTCCAAGTGTCCTTGTATACTCAATAACCACAGTCCATTGAGCCGTTCTTCTATCATTGTTGATTTAGTTCGTTTTTTACCCCATTCAATGTGGCTAATGGCTGTCCTGCACTACAAGGAGTCCATGGTAGAGTAATAGAAATGTTGCCTTGCAATTCATTGTAGAACAGTTAATTTTACAAATACGTAAAGTATATTTTTGGGCACCTTTTGTCTGAAAGAGAATCCAAGTTCGACGATTTAGGGGAGGGTACCGTTATTCTTCACTTCCTCCCTCCTCCCTTGGCTATAAGAAAGCCCGGAAGGGGTTTCAGCGAGGAATCTCGACAAAATTGTAAGTGGGGCAGAGCACAAGTGAATGCCCCTATTAAAAGCAAAGGTGACATTTTAAAAGAATGAGAAGAAAACGAACAGTGTGCGATGAGAAGTAGAAATTAGTTGAAATGCAAAGAAGAAAATAAATTTCTGTAATATTTATATTAAAAACCTTGAGTGTTTTCGATATATAATTATATATATATATATATATATATATATATATATATATATATATATTAAAAATATCGGAAAATTAATAGAATGTACGGTTATGTGAATCATGTCTTCATTTCGTAATTTGGGTATGTCAATATCTTCTTCAAGAAGGTCTTGGTCTAACGCGTGCGTGTATGTGAAGCTATAGTTGACGCGACGTTTGCGAGTTTTATGTTCAAGATGATTTTTTTTTTCAATGCAAAGATTTGTGCGTGTATACATACACGGCAATGTTCATTAATAGTTTTAAACATGAGTTTGTGATTGTATTGTTGAAGAATTTGAAACATTCAGTATTTTTGGTAGTATTAGAATTAGTACTGAATGACATGAAATAATATTTTTGGTTAGTTTCGATTTTCCGATGTTGTACTTTTCTGATTCAACTTTTCTACAGTTGCTTTTGTGCGGTGCAATCACAAGAATTCAGCTCAGCTATTTGTTTAAGCGCTCACATTCAAAGAAAACGCATTAGATATTTTGTAATTGAGATTGACATATAACGTGCATAACAATGTTCCAAGACTTTTTGACGTTGAACGTGGAGTATTTCTCCTTAAATTTAGTCATATGTCAAGTAACATCGTAAGTCATTGCATTTTATCTCTATCGAGCAGGGACATGGCGTCGTTAATATCGGGGATTCCCAGACAGTCACCCATTCAGGGACCCGCGGTGTTTCGAGCTGCTCAACTTCCGTTATATTATGGATCTTTGTTAAGTTGGGCACCCGGCGCCGGCAAAGCAATTAAAGAGTAATTGAAGAGCAATTAAAAAGCTGTTAACGTGTGAACCATACTTCACTATTCTGTGATATGAACATGATCCCAATAACGAATGAAGTTATTGCAATGCAATTTTCACGGAAGTGCATGAGAGAATGCGACTAATTGATACATGTGTTCATTTCTATTTTATCTCTTATATTGTAAGAGACATTGAGGTAACTTTTTTTAATGGAAATATACATTTTTTAGTCTTTCATGACGAGCGTAAAAAGATGAATTGCGACTCATGTTTAACGGATATTTTGAATGTGAACGGATGTTTTGGATATGGATATGGTATTTTATGGTATGTTTGGATATGGACACGGATATTTTGAATGTGAACTCGTGTTTAACGGATATTTTGAATGCCACACAAGGTCACGCAGTGCTCCCTCTTCTAAGACGCGTTCTGGCATGAAAACCACAAAAAAATCAAAATTACTCAAAAAATGCTTATCTAACATATTACAATATGTATATCATTGGATTCGAGTTGGAGAAGATTGCGAGATGTATTCGTCTTATTCGTTCGTCATGATAGGCAAAAAATATGTGTAATTCCATTTGAAAAAAGAAAAAAACAACAAAAAATTACCTCAATATCTCGTAAACTACAAATGATAAAATAGAAAAGAATAATGTATCAATTAGTTCCATGCCCTCATACACTTCCGTGAAAACTGCATTGCAATAACTTAAACCGTTCAAAAACTGTTGAATCCATAACTCATCCTGTATACAAATTGTTTAAATACTGTCAAGCAGTAGATAGGCATATATTAGTGACGATGGCAGAATTTACTTATCTGAAAATAGCAAAATAAGAACACATTTATCACATACCCGTAAAGCCTACATAAAGGGGCCACCTGCGTGAACGCCCAAATTTCACCGGAATCATTAGGGCCCTCTTAATAGGTTTCCCTGCACTTCTAAAGGAGTAATTATCCTCAATCGTCGCCGCATTGCCATGACCGGGTCGCGTTTGGTTTCCACTGCCTGCGCCACAATTGGACCTTTGAAACCGACCCGGCCCGGCCCGTACTGCAGGTTCAATGTCAAATTCGGCACGTCCACAACGACCGGAAACGTCGAGCGAGCGACCGGTCTCTCCTGCACGAGTCGCCGCTTTCGCTGGCGCTCTCGGTTCGCCGAAAGCGTGACATTTGGAACGGAGAGAAGTTGGGCCCGTGCAACTTTGTCTTGCGTCGGGGGGGGGGGGGGGGACGCGACCGCTCGCTTCGCACGTGTATTTGGCGGCGGACCCGCCCCCACACCCGCCCACGCCGCCACCCCCCGCCCCCCACCCGGACCAATTGCGAGTTGGTGGGTAGCAATGTGCTACTCGAGTTAACGACTTTGCTGCTGCACACACAACACATGCGGCGTGGCGGCAGCGCGTACTTTGACGTTAAACTAGCTATTCCGCTTTAAGCTACGCCCTCCTGAATCACTGCCTTTAAACGATACCACTGGAGCATTTCCGCCGCGGTCAACGCTGATGAATTAACGAGGACGTTTATGCAATTGTGCTGTTGTGCTTTTTTCGCCCTTTGATTTTTTTTCCCCATTTCGTTTTATTATGTGACTATTTACCTCGTGCAATACTGCACCGGTGTGATTATACTGAAATGAATATTATTCACGTAGCATTTAACTTCCGTACCTACACAATAATTGTACATTATTTTGTGGCTGGAAGCATAAATGTAGTGATAAACAGAAAGAAATTAACGGCCAACAACATTTTTTTTCAAACGCAGGACAATTCTCCATTCATCTTTAATCACGTTTTCTAACCAGTCACCGAATGTTCATACACTGAACAAATTGTGAATAAACAGTTGTTTTTTTTAAAAATGTTATTCCTCGTGGCGGGGTGCATGCTTTTGAGGTACTTGTACTTAGATACTATTTTGTTTATTGTTGTACTCGATGCTGAATAGGTAACAACATACTTAGTAAGGGAACTGAAATACTAAAACTAACTAAAAGTGTATACTTCAATTTATCGATTTATGATGTTACAAAAATTGGAATGAGAACCAGAAGAACTATATTTAGAACCAAATTCGTTCTTAATAACAGTAGAATTACAGTAATCTTTAATTTAAGACCTGAAATTAATTTCAAGTAGGTACTTTTTTTTTCAAATGTTTATAATATAGACTTATAATCATGATCATGGCCGTCTTGACAACGGCAACGTTCCAAACGCGGTTAGTTACTCCATGAATAGCTTTTTCAGATTAATCCGGGATGTTTGTAAGAACATAAAACGCAGGTTTTGATGGCTGAACTTGTGTAGTTATTTTTGCTTTAAATGTATTAGTGTCCTATAAACAACATTTCTTCAGTGCTTCAGGTATAATAATTATTTCAATGACAAAAGTCGATTACCTTCTAAATTAATTTTTATGCACTCGTAAGTACAGACCGGAAATTGTCAAAATGTCTTCATATTATTATTACAATTTTGTTTTATATAATCACTCTGCGCTTCTGGAATTGTTTTAGATTTTCACTATGCGAATTTTAGTTTACGAGGCTTATTTTTTAGAATTTTATCATTTTTCTTCATTTCCGCCATTATTTTTCTTTTTTCCTGGCACTGATCTCGATCAAATTGGAAGCGTACCTTCATGCCTAGACAATACGTGGGTATTATTGTGATTTGTCCTTTTCTGCAAACGGAGGCTCGATATCAAGTACGAAGTGTACTCGGGCTGCACCACCAGGAAGTAGCAGAAAATTGCTAAAAGAACGCGGGATGATATCAGTCAAGATTCTGGCATTTCTTTTTAGAAGCCGACAAAATTTCGTAAGCCACGAATCCCATCCAACTCTTGAACCTTAGCGGTTATGCTCCCCCCCCCCCCCCCCCGCAAAACACACACTCACAAAATTGATGTTACAACTCTATCGCATGAGGGAAATTTAATTACCTAGATTCAGAACAATAATACACAATGAAACGAGATAAATTTATGTAAATTTATTAAAACTTACCTTAATGAAATAGCTATTTACGAGCCATACATTATTTTTAGTACGAATCCACGGAAATACTCTTTTGACATTTACTAATAAGCGAGGCGGCCGCCATGTTGATTCACGTTGCCATAGTGTTTTACATGGCCGTGACTTCTTTGCGGTACGCATACGGCAAAGTCTTTGGCCGTACGCTTATCGCAAAGTACAACTTGCAATCAATAATCAGTGAAGTTCTTCGTTCCATGCATGAAAAAGGCTTAAATCACGCGAAAACAAAATCATACAAAAATTCATACACAAGATCGGTTGAGCTTCTTGGGCCAGATTCAATATTTTATGAAGATTTGAAGGTCGCAGTTTTCGAGCAATTTAATTTCCTTTTAAGGTCGCACCATCGGCGAAAACAATAACACCACCAACACCACCAAAAAAGATTGTGCTCGAATTTTTTCACACTCATACTTGCAAAGACGCAAGATAATTATGCAGCTGAGCAGTTAACACATTTAACAATTTTCACACAATGGTCACTCAAAAGAGAGTTCTTGTAAGACTAGAAACATTTCACAAAAGAGGAAACTGCACTCATCAAATGTACAATTTCAATCAAGTACTGTTATATCAAATAAACATAAGTCCGCAAAAATTGCCTGACCTTTTTTTTATTTAATAATAAAATTGTCCTTATTTGTGGTGAGGCTCAGGCCTTAAGGCCTGCCCTTCGGCCTAACCACTGAAATGAAATTAGAATTTCAAAAATGACAGTTGAACAGTTCAGACGTAAGCAATATTAACTGACATTTCATGTTACAGAAGAAAAATCTATTTGAGACAACCATCTACAGGAAATTCTCTGTGCGAGCCAAGTGATTTTATTGTCATTTTCGTTTATTCTTGAAATTTTGCAAAATGGAAAGTCATGATGCAAGGAATGTTCTTATAAATTAGATAAAGTTAAAACTTGTCCCACTTATAACCAATAATTCTCATTTTTCTCAAAATGTCAACTGACATTATTTATACCCGAAGTGCCTCAACTGGGAACAATGAACAAAAGGAGGGTATGATTCACATTTATTATTTAATGACGTGCAAAATAAGACGGCAATCTAGTATTCCTCCAAAGCTTCTCAAGGGCAGGCTGCGCTGACGTCCCCATCGCTCTACGCTGGCACACTGGCACTATATAGAATTGCAATACCCGGTAGGATCCCCTCCCCCACCATACACATACACACACACGTACACATTTCCACGAGGAATGAATCTCAGGCACAGAGCATATTGCGCAAATACTGTTTACAACCAATTTTCGTTTTAATTACAGAAAATTTAGAAGAAATGTACTTACAATTTTCCTAAAAGTACGTTGTATGTATGTACTTGGCGCGACAGCCCGAAAATGGGCTCAGCCCAACCGGCGACGTCCCTGCATTGCGGCCATGGGTTAAGGGGGTACGTGTGGTTAGCACGTAGACATCCCCACGCCGATTTCGGTCTTCTCAACCTGATAAGAGAGTTTTCTCATCGTCTTACGGCAACATACACTGGGACATTGCATGGAAAACGCACACTATAATCTTGACTCGACCGTGAATTGAATCCGAGGTCGCGTAATGGAAAGCGTGCACGCTGACCAAGAGCTAGCCTCGAGCCAAAAGTATCTTAGAGGGAGTAATCCGAGAAAAAAAGCTAAAAGGGCCTGGTCGGTGCTCTGGAGAGAGGTGGTACTTTATCAGGGGAACGACTTAAATAGGATCGTAATTGGAAAACGTATTTGTACAGTAGATACTTTAACAAAAATTGTATTTCATTTGTGTAACATATAATAAAATGGTATGATTTCCGAGTATTGTTCATTATCAACTACAGGTTAGGCCACTTGAATTGGCTACAGCAAATATCTTGAAAACTGTTTGAGATATCGAGATGCCCTGTTGGAGATAATGGGGCAAATAGCATATTTCGTTTTCTTGTTAGTACCGTATGTACTTTTAGAGATATTGACACAATTTTGGTTTTTTAAAAGGAAGTTTTTTTTCTACATCATTCTTAAGTTCTTAAAAAATTAAATGAATTATATAAATATTGTTAATAAATGGAAAAAGTATTTTTTTTAAAAAAACAGTGCAATTAGGTCTTGGCAAACGCCATGGCGAAAAAACAAAGTCTAAACAGTGTATATAGTGAAGTGAAATCAGTGAAGAGAGTGAATGAGTGAGGGAATGTGTATATGAATGAAAAAAGATGAACCTAGAACATTATTTAGAACTGATGAAGACCATTAAAAATGTTCTTGTTAAACTATATTAGACCCAAAGAGGCCCTTTTGTAAATAGTTTAAAGTTAGATTTAGTTGGTAAATAAATAGTATTTTTAAGTTATAGGCCTCGCTAGAACAACAAAAGCCTAATCGGTTGTAGTAGTATGTACCCCAACAAATGAATAAATTTGAGGTTACTGGAAAAGAATTCGTACACTCTGTTCTGGCATTCCTTTTATTCTCAGTTTTGCTATTAATATTTAGTTTGACTTAATTATGGGTTTGATGTTGCTTCCAACTTCCAAGGCATGGAGAAAAACCATTGTGGTGTTGACTTTCGGACCATTTTCCTCCTTTTCCCAATATACCAATATTATATCCTTTATAGGTATTCGAGTAACCTGCTCCCGTCTGACCAAGAGTCCGTTCGTGTTGCGTTCGTCCGACATAGAAAGCGAGTTGTTTCGTTTCTTTGCACAAGTGTTATGTGTATTGGTAAAATGTTTTTTGTTTTTTGTTTACTTTATTTCATTTTACGATTATGTTCCCTATCTCTGCATTAACAAGAAGTTATAGAATGATTCATCACGGTTAGAAAGGATGGAAAAGTAAGGTACACTTGCGTGGGTGTTTTTTCATTATTTATAAAAGTGTACTGTATTAAATCTTCAAACATCCAATGTTTGTCATGAACAAGAACGCAATTGAAATGATATTCTTTTATCGTGATAGCATAGAATATAATGTTTGGTTTAAATGTACTTTTCCTATTATATACTACTTGTTTGTATTAAAGAGTAATAAATAGGGAGAGGATTTCTACGATTTTGCATATTTTTGAACGTTGCTTCTAGGGATAGCCAAGTTCAATTTCTTGACATTTGGTTAAAATTGGATGCTATGTAGATTAATATGTTAGTGCATATTCGTGCACCGTTGGCCGATTGTCCCTGCTGGTGCATATTTGTGTAATTGTAGCCGCATATTTTTCATATTTCGTTAAAATAGAGACTTATCTCTAAAACGTTTCAACTTTTCATATGATCTATTTATTTGTGAGCGTTCAAAGATAACAAAAAGGTTGTCACAGTTTGCGGTTTATCTTTTTTTTCCTTTTTTTTTTTCTACATGTGATAAAATACTTGTGCAAATGTAGGAAATTTCTTGATATATTTTTTAACCAGGCAGAAGGAATACAACATGACGTACAATGTTCTTCACTAAGGTGAACACTCGTATTTACATTAATTATTTCTCACCCAAAGTAAAGTAAATTATATTCTGTTTGCCCAAAAATATATATTTTTATTCCGAGCAAGCTTCTCCTGACGTTTTTCAAGAAAGGTTTAAGCAGGAAATTAAATATTGAAGATTTTAATTGTATATTAAAGTGCATATTTGAGAATTTTTAGGTCATAAATGCATATTTTTAAAAGTATATTTAAAGATTTTTAAGACATAAAAATCATCTCCCTAGTAATAAAAATGCACTACTTTACGCTAATTTTCATGTACATATTTGTATTCCATATTATAATTTCACTTTAGCATAATTTTCTCCATAAACACAGGCAAATTAGATTATCTTCAAATTATATTAACCTGAAATACGTTTTTTTCTGTTTTCTTACTTCCCATCATTTTGTTAATGTGGGCACAATACATTCTGCTAATTGACTTCTATATTGATATTTAATACACTCAAGACCACAAAAATAAGCATACGAATGTACAATTATGCATTTTGGGATCCTGAAAACCGAGGCCAATTCGCCCTCTCCTAACAATTTAAAAATTATTTGGCAGCCATGAATATTCTTTTTAAAAATTAGTATCATTTAAAGTATCAGTCTTAACTAACTTTATTACAATTATAACAAAACTTCAAATTTCGCTATCATTCATTGTAATCATTCTGATGAGCACACCGTTTAGTAAAAATTCATGAATGACACAACGAACGTTTTATTTTCATTTTCACTTTTACTTTAGAGCTACCCGCATGTGAGTCACGGGCCGCAGGTTCCAGATCTCCAATCTAAAGGGAAACTGATTGTAACACTATTATAGTCAGCGACGAATACGGGAGGAGAGGCCATGGCCATGGCCCCGCAGAAAGGCCTAGAGGTTCTCGTTTGTTACTTTATTTTATTTGGCAAAATTGATTTGAATATAAACTTATATTCAATTTATGTAATTATTTAAAAAATAACATTGTATATTATCAAACATCCACTACAAAAATAATGTACAATATAATAACAAATGTTTATTATTTAACAAAAATTTATAATGGCCCCTCCAAAACGATTGGCTGGATCCGCGTCTTGATCCAGTAAATAATAATATTCGCATATGCGGATTAAATGACAATAATCCATATCGTTAATATGACGTGAAATTTGAGGGCAAAGTGAAGTTACCTGAACTATAACTGAAGGTGTCAGAAGTGAAGAACCCGTGATGCTATGAAACCCAGTTGGAGGTTACCGGTTGAAAAGACAAGGTTCTATTTGCGCGTAGCCAGTAGACATTATTATTGTAACGGCACACTGAAAACACTATTAAGTACGTCTGGAGCTAAAATAATGAAGAATGAGATGGTAATGTAGAAAGAAATTTGTCTACAAAAACATTAGTAATAAAATTAGATAAGACCAAATTTTCAAAATGCTCTTCTATAAAATTTGTTCAAAGTCAGGTTTCTAAGCCCTCGATAGAAGTTATACACGTCCTCGACGAATCACATGTAAAAAAATTAGAAATGTATTCAAACAACAGCTCTCCACGTAGTATAGCCACTATTATGAACCAACCGCTGTCGGTGAATGAACGTAACATGATTTTTTTTTATTTACTGTAAATCATCAATGGAATGTTTTAGTTTAGATTCCTTAGGCATATTTTTGATAGAAATATGAAAAATCTGGCATTTCGCTCAAACAAACGGCGTTTCCGATATCTAAAAAACGTTATATTTACACAGGGTTTTTCATTACTTGTTCGTCGGTTATTTGAACAATCAATGTACGTACCAATTTATTTTAAATCAATACAACAGAGTAATAATAATGAAAGGATGAATATTTGTCTGCCGGCAAATATTCAGATACCAATATTTGTAGCAGTTGTTATATAGAAAACAAAGGAAACAGCAGCGTGTTTTGCATTTCAATATCACAGGAAACCAAAAATGCTCACTTCAGTCTCTTGTTGGCGTGTTTAGTTCCAAACCATGAACGTTCATGTCGTTACGAATCTCCTTCAAAAAAACTGATTGATTAATTGATTAGGGATTCCGGGCGCATCACATGCCAATTTTATTAGGTACGTAACTGTAGTGAATGTTTTCTCTGCGAGGGTTGGCGTTGATCTTCGCCCTCTAGATGGTGAGATCCGGCGCCCTCCAACCTGTCGGCTAGCGGGAATTTTTCCTAACCAAGTCTCTCACTCCAGCAGGGCACCGCCCCAGCCGGGACAAGCTCTAAGCTGAGAGCGTAGGCTTCCGCGGCCGGAGTCAGTATTTACTTGGCTGTCTGGGTGACGCCGCGTCCATGGCGAAGGTGCCGACGTTTCGGTCGTCATTCTGCGTCCTTCCTCAGAGCGCAATGCGAGGAAGGTCGCAGAATCGCGACCGAAACGTGGGCACCTTCTTCATGGACGCGGCGTTACCCGGACAGCCACGTAAATACAAGCTCTAAGCTGCCGACGTGTGTTAGTGTAATGCCTGTGAGGATGTATGTATGGGGTGAAAAATAGGACAAGGAAGGGGAAGGAAAGATCGCGCGCGGCCAGTGGCCCGTTTGTGAGGGTACTGCTCCAGCATTCCTCAGGTATTGATAAGAGAAACCACGAAAAACTACACTATCAGAGCAGCCGGCCGCTAGAATTCTCCTCCAGACACCCGACTGAACTCGACCTAGCTATCTAGCGAGTGTCGAAAGTCTTGCCACTGTCGAACCTAGAACCTCCTGGTCAGAGCCACTGCAGTGACGTCAGTTGACGCCCTGAACATCCTCCCGGACCTCCTTTAAAAAAACAAAATTAATATTGTGACTTCTGAATCTTTTTCGAAGAAGCTGTTGTGATTGAGGTGCTGATTGCTGTTTTTGATACCTTTGTTTACCACAAACCAGACAAAATGTACCAGATTCATTTGCCACAGAGCATAGGAGAATTTTTTTTTCCCTTCACGTGTTATGTTCCCTTCATCATCCACTACAGGGTCTGTCGCTAGTCCCGCTGCCGCTCGGAAACCACCGCACTGGCTCTTCCACAATAACGAGCGTGCGTGTTCACGGGCACAGACGCAGTTTTAAATGAGCATCGCCCTCCGCCGCCGCCCGGCGTACAGCGAGCAAGTCTCTTTGTCCCCGGAGAACGACAGCAGCGCGACGCGGTCGGGCGGGCGACAACAGTGGCGGAGGCCCCGAGGTTGCAATTGCATTGACACTGGCAGAGGCGGGCGGACATAGAGGCCAGCCCCACTGCCAATTAATACAGTCGGAACCCTTTTGGGGTGATTTTGTAAAAAGTATATTACTTTTTTAGTTTAACGTGCTTTCCCATTATTGAATAGACAAGCCGACTTCGAAATGAAATTGACAAGTATAGAGGCGTGTCTAGTACGTAAACTGTCTCCATGGTTGTAATATTATTGAATTTGCGGCTCCATTCGAGTATTTCTAATAAGGTCCCAATAAAATTTATGGAGAGATAGCTGTTCGGGCTACTGCGCTTATTTCTGAGTAATTTCAAGTGGACTGTATTGACAAGGTGAAGGCGGAGCACAGCAGTCCCGAAACCCTTTGATAGCTCAGGGAGGATTTATGTAGCTGCTCTGGATTGACAGAAAAGAAGTTCTTGCACAACTACATTTAATAATCACTGCACTTAAGCATTTGATTACACGACACAGTTGCATCACAGTACATGATATCTGGAGCACAGTACTAGTAAATTTCCTGGTGCGAGTGGTCTAGTGCGAATAACTTACATTACACAGACAACATAGGTGGAATTCGTTGTAGCGCACGAACTGGGAGGAGCCCTACTTCGTACAAATGAAATGATACATTGCACGTGCTAACCGAGAACAACTCTAAATTGCACAATAAACTAAATATTCAAGTGGTCTGATGCAGATAACTTACACTACACAGACAGTACATTTGAAGTTGCACTACCAACTGGGATCAGCCCGAGATTGGAAAGTAAAACTTATACTTATGTTAATTACACATGGAGCCGATCAACGCGGACCACGTGTGTCTTCGCGCGCTGCTTGCTGCGGAACTGAATTGGCGGTTGAACGACGGGAGCATCCTCAGATCGCCAGCGCTCGTGCGCTCAAGGGGAGGGGAATGGGGGAGGGGTGTGGTGGAGGAGAATGGGGAGGGAGAGGCGAGGGGATTGGGAGAGGAGGTGGGGGAGTGAAGTGGAGAGGGGAGTGGGAGAGGAGGTGGGGAGGGGAGTGGCCTATCACAATTTGCCACTCGAATTTGTCGATGGAAAGTTCTGAAGGGTTCCGTCCGTTGCGAACTGCTGACGGGCGGAGGGAGCGCTTGCACGTGTGTTTCTGGGAAGGCCGTCGGGTGCATCCGCTGGCATGATCTTATCAACGCAATGGTCGGGCGCTGTGCCGGTTACAAATTAACTGTTCTACCTTGCGTCCTATGAAATAAAATTTTATTTATTCTGCTTTGCTGTGGGCCCGAACAATAGCGTTTCAGTGTACTAGGCGGTTTACTAAGCTACGATATCGGATTAACTGGATTACTAACAGCACACTCTACTCACAATTCCCACTGACGCAACACACTATAGTACAACTACGTCTCTCTCGACACTTGCAACACACGGCTCATTTGTTCTATGAGTTGACGTTACGACATAAATTTGCAAAATTCTAAGGTTCTTATTCGCTCTGGGTTATGTTGCCACTCTGGCGACAATCTATCACCACAAATAGACAACCACTTAATTTCATTCTTAGAATGGAACAAATATTAACAATAATTGCGAATATGACAATAACCCAACTCTAGAGCGATACATGTTTCAAAACTCCCTTTCCAAGAATGGGTAATGTTTATAAATTGCAATAATGAGTATGCAATACTTATATATACTATGGGATAAGCCGGGTGATGAAATGATGTAAAGAGAACCAAGGGAGCCTGAAAACCCATAGGAACGTTCCTTCGAGGCGACTTTACGAAGCTCACAAAAATTTGACATTGAATTTGAATCCTGCTATTACTGCCAGCTAGAACAAGTGTGGTTCTTGAATGCATGAAGCTAATAAAGATACATTAAAAAATGACTCCAAAAGACTTGTGAAATACTACTCGGCAGGGATGAATTTTAAAATTTAAACCTTCTTTCACACGCCCACTTCAATGAATGAGTTAGTAATTGTTTTGAATTCAAATAGAAATTTCAATTAGCAATATGTTTCAAAATTCATCGCTTTGCCTTCAACATCTAACATTTAATACACTTTTTACACTTTTTTTGTCTTAACCTACCATTTCCTATTTGTCAGATGGTCAAAAGGCCGGTCTTGGAAGTAAGGTTAAGGTCCTCAACCTGCAAGGTAAGGAAGTGGTGATGGGGGCATATTGCGGTCGCGCGCCGTAAAGAAATGGTGAGCACCGTCGTGCCGTGGATTCTGATTCTTCGTCTAGCGGCGTGTAGCGCGAGGGCTGGCAGAAAAATGCGCGCACCGCGTGCAAAGGCCGCGTCGACCGTCCGAACGCGCTCGGGGATTCCCCGGTGCCGCCGCCCCAGCCTCCTAGTCGGCCGACGCCACCGCCCCAGCGGCCTCGCCACCGCCACAGTGGACCCGAAAGGCGACGAAAGCGCCAGCTGGTAGTTGTTTTTCCTTTGATACCAACAACAACTCATTTCAAGCTCAGTGGTCGAGACAGGGGCGGATCTAGCCGTTTTGGGGGAGGGAGTGGGGCATCATAGAGTTAAATAATAAACATATTTGTTGTTAATTTGTATATTATTTTCGTAGTGTACATACAACTTATTTTATCGATACATTTTAGACGTTTGTACAATCGTTTCTTGTTTGCATTTTTCCTGGCCCCCATGTTCCCTTTCCCCTGGATCCGCCACTGGGCCCACAGAAGTACTCGTATTTTTAGAACAGTCAGGAGTAAAAGCGGTTACAGTAGGACATGCAAAGCGTGCTGAAGGTTCAGTTGTTAGCACCAGTGGTAAGAGTGAGCCAGAGCTCAAGTGTTCAGATAAATCTGTGAATGCCACAAAGAAAACAAAGTCCTGTGACCGCATCGGCTTCTGCTGTCCTTAATGTACCATGAAGTGATTTATGTTCTTGAATAAAAATAAAATGAAAGTCTGTAAGGTTGTCTAAAAACAGTGTATGACACACGTGGTAAAAGTGATTTTATTTTGCTTATAGAATTGAGTCACTGAGCCCCGTGTCGCAACCATTTCTTCTCGCAAAATGAAATGTCAGTTTTACCAATAGTATCGTAAATAACTTTATCGAATACAGTGCCAGAGATTTCGCGTAGTGAGAATACTTTAGCCATCTGCTCTGCCTGCTTCTGAAATGTTCAAATCAACGAACGCAAATCAAAGAAATTTTCAAATTAACGTTCCAAGACTATTTTAAGAATTTATTCAGACTCTCCGGAGTAAGTAATGATGGTCTTCCTTTCTTTCGTCTTTTCGACTGTCTTAAGCTGGCTTTACACTTGCAAGAAAATGGCGAGCAATATTATTTCGCAAGAAAAGTTGCCAATGTATACATAGCGGCAATAAATATTTCTGATGTTGGCAATATTTCTTGCTAGATAGTCCGGTCGTAATGTAAACTCTTATGTTTTCATCCTCGGAAAGATATTGCCGGTTGTTGCTGGGACTAGAATTGGCTTGAAGTATGAGCAAGATATTGCAGGAAGAAGCCAATGATGACCACGGTCACACGCGCAGGAAGTACGTACATAGGGTAATATTTCCATTTTAATATGCCTTTTTCGTAAAATGTGTGTGTGAAAAGAAGTAGTAATAAATATTTCCTCTTTGGTTGATTATCAAAGGCTCAAATTTTGGTTCAGCAATAGGTGCCCCAAATAAAATATTATTTTTTTACGTTAAAAATTAAGATATTAATCTAATGTAAATCAGTTTTAAGATTATTCTATAATACATTAGTGGTAGGAAGTGGACATTTTAAAACTTTTTACAGAATTAGTAAATGCATTTTTATTAAAAGAAAATTACTTTGCTTCCACGGGAATCTAAATCATTTTGTTCTATGAAAAATATTCAGATACTTCTACCTAATTCGCACAAGCCAAACACGGCAACAATCTTAATGTTAAGCGATCGGCAATATCTTGCCAGAAAGATCTTGCTCATATTTTTCTTACATATTGCCCCTTCTTGCTCTTGCTCTCAAACTTTCTCGCCCACTCTCTCTCTCTCTCTCTCTCTCTCTCTCTCTCTCTCTCTCTCTCTCTCTCCTCTCACTCACTCACTCTGTTTCATACCCTCTCTCCTATCCGTTTCATACTTTTTTTCTTCCTCCACTTCCTTCCCACATTCACTTTCCTTTGTTTCTTCCTGTCCTTCTTCGGTCCTTCCTTTCCGCGATTCCCTTTCGCCCCGTTTGGGCCAGTGTGCGCTGCCGCCGCCGCGCGCCAGTTATCTGCTCGGCCCCTCGTCTCATAACTCGCCGTGCGCCGCCGCGACAACGCATTAAGGGCGGACTCGCCGGCGTTAAAAATTTCATAGCTGCGCGCTGGAGGGTGGCTCAGGCTCTGGAGGACGTGGAGCTCACGCACCGCCACCCTCCTCCCAGCCCCGCACCCACTCCACGAGATTCAAGTTTCCTTCCACGCTGGCGTACGAATTAGTGCAAAATAATGGCATTATATCGGTGGCTTTTTGTAAACTAGTGGTCATGAAAGTGCGTAGCCTAAAACAAGTCATGGAGCCAACTACTGTACTGAGATCCTTGGTTTTTCATTAAACTTCTTTCCAATTTTCATAAGACCTAGTTTACCAGTAGATAATTAAACGATACCAAAATGAGTATGCAATTATATTTTTTATAATTTGAACTAATAAACAAAACTGATTTTATTTCGAACGATGTATTGGTTGTCAGGTGGGTTACAGGTTCTCTTCCCCAATTTGTCAGGTTGGAAAAGAGAATATCTGGAAAAGAACATATTTACGAAAAAAATGTTTAATTAATAATAACCTAAGACTCTGGGATATTTACAAAAGGAATTTGATTTTGTATAGCCTATGATCAAAGTTATTTGATTGAGTCTGATGGTTTTGTGTCAAAACTATTTCTTGAATGGAAGGAAAACAAAATTTGTAGACAAAGGGTTCGCACCATTATCGCACGTCCCTTCTTCAGGGCGACACACCGTCAGCCACCTTCCTGAGTGTGAGGCGTTACAATAAACTAAAGTGAAATCGAGAGCCAACTTGCTTCCTCAGATGTGATTTTTATAGGCAAAAACTCTTTCTGATAACTTGTGAAAATGGTGTATTTGTAGCCTGAACCTCTGCCTAGTAACTGGTGAAAATGGTTTCTCCATTAATTAAGTCGTGTTTTTATTCCATGTTGAACGTTTCTGGAAGCGTAAGGCCAACATTCAAAATCTTAGGGGAAAATTTGTAGGCCTGTAGTATTTCAAGAATGATTATTATACGTAAAAGACGAATAAGTCAGAATTTTTTAGAAGTAAATAAATTATTGTTTCCAATATTATATGGAAATACTGATTCGAAATGACTGGAGTATCTTACTAACGTGTGAATTATCGTGTTATCAAAAACAGACATTAACACAATTTCGACAAAAAAGCAATATCTAAAATGGAATAGAAGGATTTAATACACATATTCCATTAAAGACACAACTCCATCCCCGGTAACACATGTAATTTGGAACTTCATTATATCGTTAGCACCACTCTTTTGTTTTAGATATGCCTTTTCTAAGTTATTAGCGAAATTCAGCGTAAATTTTTCGCGATATTGAGGCAACAAAAAAGCAACAATTGAGGGAATTGAGTATATATTCGCACTATTTCATTACAAAGGGGCCACGATATTGTACGTAGTCCACGGAACTTACCAATAGAAAGAAACTGTAGAAAATGCAGCGTTTGATAATAGTCGCTGATGGTTTCTCCTTGAGTAGTGCTCCTAATCCATGCCAATAAGCACTGTCTCTGCGCAGACCTCTGGACAGGCCGAGCCACTCGTCACCGTACACTAGGGAGGGTCACGACAGGTTAATTGAATGGAGGACGGGAGGGCCAGGGAAGGGGTGGGTCTCGAGGTCGGCTGGAGGGGCGGGGCGGGGCACTCGCGCAATTGCATGGCGGCACACTGCGTGGACCTCTGCAACGTACACGAAATACAGTTTACCGACACTTCTAAGAGAATTTACCAACGGACAATTATTTATTTAATATGAAAAAAAATCGTTCTATTGGGTTTTATTCGTTTGTATACGCCATTTAAAACAGCATGTGGCGTTAACGTTCTATCTGACACACGTTAGCTTTAAAGCATCTTATTCTTTTCTGCATAAGTTTATGAGTTTTTACTTTCTCACAACGACATAATTTGGAAAAAAGTATTGTAATGTTACAATGAAAAGACCTAATTTTCGCCAGGAAAACTCTGTTTGTGTGACCCTGATCCGGAAAAGTGGATTTTTTTGCTCCTAATGTGTAATAAATGACTTTCTGTAATACATTATGTAGTCAGAATCCAAGTTTTCTGATCCTTGATGCCGAAAAAGTTTTAACTTATACGTTAGTCATTTCTGTACTGAACAAGTATATTGGCTCATGCTAACACGTACAATTTTCAATCTCATCATCACTAATAGTAAAAGATCAATAGTAAATAGTGCTGCAACACGTATATCTGTTGTACTGTTCACGCTTACTTTATTATAAATCCCCACGTCTCTACATGGCTAAGGCAGTACGCGCCCTACAATATACTTATCTGCTAATCTCAAGTATGATTTGCTTAATATTACTATTGAGTCTTCTTAAGTCAAATAATATCAATGGCGGTTTCGGCAGCGAGGCGGTAGGGTCATATGGGTTCCCCTCCCCTCCGGACTAATATTAGCATCTTTCCGTGAAATCTTTAAAATAATTTGTGCCGTTCATCTATCCATCTTCAGTGCTCTCATGGATTCAAACACATTCATAGATTCTTTATTCCTGCGTGTACTCAGTTTCGCTTTCATTGGCTGCGGGCGCTCGCTGGAACGTCCTGGGGGGTCGTCCATAAATTACGTAACGCCGAAGAGGGGCGAGGGGTCTGAGGTAGCGTTACGCTGCGATACATAGGGGTAGGGGGTATTAGTTAAGTGTTACGTAGCATTTATATTTATTTTTTCTACAATTTTCAACCTTTTAATGAAATAATTCCTTTTTTGAGGCCTGTAATGAGTAATATTTTGCAGCCTCAACTAATATCATTTCTGTTTTTATTCATCAAGCAGGAGTATTGTGTCATATTTATGTGCGCTTTTTTATATTCGTTAATAAAATCAGTAACTAGCTATCCAGCTCTAAATGGTACACTACTTGCCTTGACTTACATTATAATTGCTCATTCTGTACCTACAAAGTCCTAATGAAATTTTCTGCCGCATTTTGTATCTGGAACATCTCTCTTCTTGATCCAACAGTAGTCAGACAAAATATTAGGAATACGTTTGCCTTAGTACTCGTTTTCCATTGTAAAAATTTACTGATGAAAACTTTCATCGTGCTCATTACTGACAGCCTCAAGATTTCCTAAATGGAAGTGTAAGTCAGATTCTAAGATGTGAATTTTCAAAGACATGTTACATCCCAAAGCTTTGTAAGAATGCAGAAGACTAGCTACTATGTCCGATAGTGTTCTGATTTATGGTTTCCAAGGAAGTTGCAATATACATTTTAGAAAGAATGACAGGCTTCTTTTTCCTGTGGAACAGCTCTTCGAAATGTTCATCAGCCATTAATGACCACGTTTGTGTTCCTAAAAAATCTCATCCACCAATATAGCATCATTTACTTTACGAAATTTCGATTTTACGTACAAGGATCTATCGAAACATTTATCCACAGCTTTTACAAAATGTAATATACAATGGGGGTAAATATATTTTTCAGGATTCACGAAATAGACACGTGACACATTTTTTTGGTGAAGGATACGAGATTCCATTGTTATTTCTGTTTGAAAAATTATTAATCCCTTTGATGATACTCGGGTTTCCTCCAAATCATAGGAATTGCAAATGGCATACGATATGTACCGTTTTTTATCAAGTCGTTTTTCTATCAGTCTTAACACAAAACATATATTTGGGGCCCAGCTCTTTTCAAAATCACCAACTTCACAGCCAAAGTAATACATTGCACGTTTTTGCAAGTGGCGTTAAATTTCGCTTCTGAGTCTTTCAAGTCAGCTCACCACAAATATAGCAGAAATTATCTGCATGATTTACTTACACACGGTCTTGGCACGATGAAAACACTAAAACTCAGCTTATACAGTACATTTCTAAACACAAAGGAAGGAAATATATATCTAGTGGTATTCCTGCCACTTCGGAGATAATATCGGATGCAATGCTCCAGGAAAAGAAGGATGCTTTAGAAATACACGATCAGCAGTTTCCATTTTAAAATTTAATTTCTAAATGAAGTATTAAATATAATATTTCCTTTAATATCATTCACTACTGCAAAATCCATTTCAACTTCCCCACACTATGGAGAACATGCACTTTTTGGAACTACTGAAGATCGACATGAAAGGGAATCCACATGTCTATAGATTTCGAAATTTCCTTCTTTTTCAATGTCTACCCATCGGGTGTTTGGATGTTTAGGATTTTATACTAATGAACACATTTACAAGTGTTGAGTACATTTAAATGAATTATAAAAATATAACAATTATGGCAAATTTTTAATTTAGTCTATTTTGAATAAATTATTAGGCATATTTAACTTTTTAAAGCTTTTTTAAAATTAAATTTTATTTTCTTCTGGTCTTTATTAAAAATAAATATCTACATCATTTGCACTTTTACTCATCCCAGTCGGTATAGAATGTATTTTTATCTGGTTCTAGACTTAAGATGACATTTGAGTTTGAATTTGACATTCTGTACTTTCAGAGACCAAAATATATCTTCGTTCGCCATTCTTAACACAAATAAAAAAGAAACGATGGAAAGTACGTGAGAGGTGGGCACTGGTCTCAGATTGGAGATGCAATCATAACACTAGCGACTCGGGGGCAAGTCGATGACCCCGGCTTCCGTCGTTGATATCCCTGACCCAGATGTTCTTCCAGGAAGGTAACGTTCAGACGGCATCCGGCTTTCAGATTAGCATATGAACATTTGTTTGTGTAGGTTTTTGTGATTGTAAATTATAAGAATAGGCATTTGTCTATTAACCAACAATGTCAAAAATACATTATTTTCCCTTATTTTATTTTGTTTTAAATAAAGAAGTTGTGCTAAATTTAGATACATATACAATGAAATATATTAGTGCTTTTCACCGACAACTGTGTATTTTTAGTTTCTCCCCTGCTTATTTTAATCTTTGATACCTTTTTATGCGTCTAAAGCGAATGTTTAAGTGCTAGGGATAAACACGACAATATGACATCAGGAAAAAGGAAAAGAACAAGGAATAAACAACCACTATAAGAAGAAGACAGAACACGTGGGACAATTCTCTTCATTATTCGCCAGAATGCAATTTAATTTTGGACAACACAACATACGAATTGGTAAAAAAGATTCGATTTCACTATCGTATTAACAGTCTGATAAATATTCATATTTACAGTATAGGAAATCAACCAAGGGTTTTTCCTACATGTAGTTTCTAGAATGCCAGGTCTTCAGAAATAGAATCTATGAAAGTTATTAAGCCTGTGGCAGGAAATCGAATTTAATTTAGTATTTTTACAATACCGAAGTTCGGCCTCTCTAGTACTGTTTCGAAGGGTCTGTAATGTGATGGAAACAGCATGTGAAATACAAAATATCTGAATTCATGTCGGCAAATAGCACTGCATCATCCGAAAGAGAGAATATGTATACATCTTAAAAAATAAAAAAAATTAGTACTGCCCATACTAGTTAAACACCCTTTTTACTAAACATCATTTTGTACAGTATATAAATGTTAACATAAATGCATTTCTCGTTAATAATGAACAAAAATTGTTTTTTTAAGCGATAAAGTTTGAATTGCCCCGCCTTTTGACCTGGTAGTGACAAATACTATAGAGACTATACTATTTGCTAGTAAACCTGGTAGTTAACGGCCATTCGTATTTTAAAATATTACAATGTCTCCTAGAGCAGGTACAATATTTAATTAGAAGTAAAGTAATACCAGAATAATAAACTTTCTAACCATGCTCCCTTGCGTCTGCAATTTCTTTCGCGCCATTATAAATCAATAACATTCATTTCAATACATCAATTGGCAATATTTAAGAAATGTCTTAATCACTTGTTTCATAACGAAACAAAAACATTAAATTTACAATTACAATTTACAAAGAAATATTTTTTATCAACTTGTAAGAATCTTGAATTGTTTTCACAGGAAGTGCAGAAGATTGCAGCGACGGAAAGAGAAGCCAGGGCTCCGGTTATGAATTTTCCAAAATAGCACGCACAATGTTGAATTAGAAGCACGTAATATCTGAAAAATTAACTTTCTAATCATGCTCCCTTGCTGTCCATATGTCTTGTTTCGCGCCATTGTAAACCAATAACATCCATTTCATTGGACTGCTTTTTTACACTCTTGATATTCATTTCTTCAAAGAGAATTAAAGTTAAAGTTGACTATAAAATTGTAATTATAACTATAAACTAACAATTACTATTTACAAAGAATTGTTTGGTATCACCGTGAAAGAACCTCGAATAGTTTCCAGAGTACACGCAGAAGTTGGCAGCAAAATGGCGGGACGGAAGGCGACGCCAGCGCTCCGGTTGCACCTGCCCGCCGCCGCGCGGCCTCGCCTCGTTCACTTGGTTGTTGGCGCCGGTGGTGCGCAGACGGGGACGCCTGACTCGCACGCCGGGGGCGGCTGCCAAGTGCCCCTCCCTGCTCGCTCGCGCGTGCACTCGCCGAAGGAGTGCACGCGACACCCAACCTAACCTAACTTCAGTCTTACGTCAGTTTTTCTCGGCCGCTTTCTGAGGAAACAAAAAAGCGGCTAGACCCGAGCCGGGGGGGAATGAGGAGACGTGTCTCGGGAGCCCGGGTGCGACCAGGAGAACGCTCCCTTCGAGCAACTTGCTGGCGCGAGCAGGCAGTCTCCGTTCTCGGAGGGGGCAGCTCGCAAAGCAAACACCTCAGTTGTAGCGCCTTTGTGTTGTATTGCTTCTACGTTGCTGTTCAATTCCGTGCCGATGGATTACGTAGATTGATTAAAATCCTCTGGTGATAGCAAGATGCATGTCAATGGTTAATTTTAAGTGTTCACAAGTTTGGTGGTAAGTATTTTGTGAACAAAGATTCGAAAGAACTGTTGCCGTAAATTGTTCGGTTGCGAACAAGTTATATTTATGACAGACCGCAAAGCATGCAAAATTTAAATGAATTTCATTCTAGCACTGATTGAGATTCTGTCCTGTTTCTGTGCATTCGATTTATATTCAGTTTTCAGTCAGTTTAAGGTGTGCTGCATTGAACACATTTTTTTTTTGCATTCGGCGGGGCGATAGGAATTGTCGAATCCGTTGAATGCAGGGACGTTCAACATAGAGGAGAGATACACTATGACTCTATGACGTTCTCTATGACTCTACTCTATGACGTTCAATTCCTGTAAAAGAATCGAAAAGCTGGAGTCGGCTCTAGATTGGAATTGAAAAGATCGATTCCCTAAAGAATCGAATCAAATGAGATTCATTAATTTGATATGATTCGGTAGAATCGGAACGTCCCTAGTTAATTCTTTTTTTTTCGTTTCACCGGTGCTTTCAAGTGCGTTTGATGGTATTTGAATAAGTTGTTACTAAATACAATACGAAACTAGCACCTTTTGAGATATTCGCGTTTGAGATTTATTCAACGAAGCATTCATTCTCAAGGAAATACCTTGCTCTGAAATTTGGAAAATCAATAAAACATTGTTCATTGTGAAAAAATTAAAGAGTATTAACGTCAAACTATGCATATTTCTCCCGCGAATTACGAACTAGTATGACAAAGACCACTGTAGAGTGAACTTGATATCGGAGTGTGGGGATGTGGTTCAAGGTTCTCTGTAGGGCGAAAAGGTTCCCATGCTTTGTTCCTGCAGGCTACGGGCATGGGGCATACTACCTGGTGATCCCTTCTCGTACCTGGGGATTGCTAAAAAATACTTTTCGCAAGGTTACAATTGTGTTCGACCATTCTTGGAAATTCCATTCTGCAAATTATACAAAACAAAAATATGTTCAATTGTGGTGAACAATACCGTCTTATTAATTGCAAATTTTAATTGAAATACAATTAAAATTCCTTTACACTTGATTAACATCTGCAAAATACGAAAGAAGGAAATCAAGATGACAAATAGAAATAGACAGTGGCACATGTACATTCGTATAATATTTGTAGTATTCTTATGGACTTCACCTGCTCTAAACGAAACGTATCAGCTGCTTGCTTTCCAGATCAGGAAATGACAAATTGAAAAGATAAAAATAACAAAATTTATATTTTTGAAATTAAGAAATATAAAAATTTATTTTGAACATTTAACTTGACATGTTACAAAAAATTAATAATATTCACATTTGGTAAAAAAATAAGACAAAAAGCTTGTGGTTAGCGGCGGAAGAACTAATTGCTAACCTCGCTTGGTCGGTGTTTTTGGCTTTGAATAGTCAATTAGTGATGAGATTGTGTGTTTCCAGTAATATGCGAAAGATATACTACCCCCCCCCCTTTTACGACACACAGATTTCACTGCTGACGAAAAATAATTCAAAGATTAAAGGTGCAAAATTAACGGGATCCAAAGAAATAAATTTAAAACTAGAAATGCTACAAATGGCACAGACCGTATTAGTTTTCTATTTTTTTTGGGGGGGGGGGAAGGTTCTCGGCTACTCAGACTTGCCACATACTCTTGCCAGCTGCCATCTATCGCCGCCCAAAGTACATTTTTTATATTTTCTTAATTTTTCGTTTTACTAATTATAGAGCAGAAATATTATTTTAAGATTATTAAAGAACAGTAAAATCTCGTCCTAAATGAGTAGTTTCTTTGAAAAATTTGGAGCAGTTTAAAAAGAAAACATGTTTAAGCGCTTCTATAAATTCGATATTTCAAGCTGTTTCACAGAAAAATTATGAGTTTTCGAAACACTTCACATGAAGTTATTTTAAGTATACTGTCAGAAATTACATTAAATTTAATGTAGATTAATGTACGATTGTACATGAATTTTAATGTACTTTGTACATTATACGGATATTAATATATTTGAACATTAAATTTAACACTTAAATAAAAATCAATGTATATTTAATGTACCTTGTACAATACAACGAAATTAATGTGCTTGTACGTTAAATTTAATGTTTAAATCAATGTAGATTTAATGAACATCAGTACATGAAATTTGATACATCGTTTACATTAAAGAGATATTAATACAATTCGACATAAAATTTAAAGTAAATTAAATTCGCACAGAATAAATTAATAATTGTGGAACACAAGGCTTTTTAATTAATTGATTGTTTTAGTTATTTCGGGGATGTCAACTACTAGGTCATTAGTCCCGTAAGCGTAATGCTTTTTTTTTACTCGGGAGGTGGCGGTGATCTTTTCCCCACTGTATGGCGAGATCCGGCGCCGACCTACCATAGGCTATGAGGGTTTCCCCCACCAGGTACCTCACCAGTGGGGCACCGCCCCAGCCTGGACAAGCTCTCAGCTTCCCACGAGTCCCCCCGCATGTTTGGTAGTGTATTGCGTGTTAGTGTGTGTGTAAGGGGGATAGAACAGGACAAGGAAGTGGAAGGTGAGATAGCGCGCGGTCCGTGGCCCGTTTGTTAGGGTATTGCTCTGGCATAGGCCTGGTGTTGATCAGAGAAACCGCGGAAAACTACCGATCAGAGCAGCTGACCTCTAGAATTTACCTCCAGACAGCGGCTATATTCGACCTAGCTAACAAGCTAGTGTCGAAAATCTGCCACTGTCGAGATTTGAACCTGGGACCTTCCGGTCGGAGGGACTGCAGTGACATCAAACACATGGAACAGAGTAGATACTTTTTAAAAACTTATATTTTTTCCATTGTATTTGAACTAACGTATAATAAATTTAAAATATCTCAACATGTATACTGAAAATTATTTTTTAAATTCAGTTTCATAATGCAATTGTAGCGAGTAACATAGCACGTTTATTCTGTAGTTTACAATTCTTTCAAATTCAGCGGAAATACTCGGGATCATAACTTACACAGGACGCCGTTAATTCAGATTGTGTTCCGCAAATGTCATTTTTCCGTTAAGCAATTAAACAAATTTCCCCTCTGCGAGTGGGGAGAGTAAGACATCCGTTACCCATCACATTTCCCAAAATGCCGTCAGAATGAGCATATTTATTTTCAGCACTTTATTTTAATGAGTTGCAACCCTGTCAGTAAACAGTTCGCGGCGCGTTGTACCCTAAACAAAGTTGCATTCTCATATACCACCATTGCTTGCATTAACGGCCGATGTTCCGAAAATGCAATATAAATTCATGAGTTTATTTTCAATCAGTTTTATTTTTTATAGATTTGTTTCATATTTCTGTAACAGAAGAATGTTACGTTTCAAAAAAATTTGTCTAGTTTGAATTTCATATTTTTTTCTGTACCAAAATTTTTAATTTTTCTACAAAACCATTAAGTTTAATATTGTATTTGAACGTTGAATACTCGCATTTGGAAACAACGGATACATGGTAATTTGTACCATTTTTCGCGCTGCGTGCTTCCAAATGATTTATTTTCGGAGCATAAAGCGGCATAGGGAAATCCGAACATGGAACCTTGAAGGCAAGGGCGACGGAGGCCTGCATTCTGAAGCTCTTGTAGTCCAGTGTTTTTACGTTTTTACGTGTTTTTACTTGTTCAAACTTTACAACCTGTGCAAACTCAAAGAAACGTAACTTTCTGATATGATAGCGTGCGAAACTGTTCAATGCTAGTCACTTCCTGTTCTCATCACAGCAATTTCATACAGCGGTTGGCGGTTAACATCGAGAGAAGCTGAAACAATTCAGGCATATTGGGTTTGTGAAGGTAAAGTCTAATTAATATGACTTAGTACTATTTATTTATTTATTATTTTCATGAAATGTGAAACTTGTTAATCTCCATGTATTGATGTATGTGCTCTAGATTTCAAGTTACTGTTTAATTATAACAATTGACCAAATAAATTAAGTAAAAGAGCTGAAGTTCAGGAAATAAAGGTTACATTGTAAGCTTGTGTTACATAGAATTACGAAGTAAATGACTATGGTTCTGAAAAAAATGTTCCAGTAATTTGTAAAGACGTTATCGAAGGTGCGATAATATTATTTGCCAGCTATTACATTTTTGTACATGCCTATTCTGCAGAATTAGGACCAAGCCTTGAATTCATACGAAGGTAAATTTTATTACTATTACGGACTAAATTAAAAGTAATGTTGCGTTAAATTATTACTATCGATAGAACATTTGAGTAAAAAGAGTTATATTTTAACCTTGAGAATTTTCAATAACTTGGCAATTCGTCTCAGTTTTAAGTAGTAGTAAAATTGGATATTGATTGGACATGGTGAAAATGGCCATTGATAAATAACGAATGCATCGTATTATTACTAATCAAAAGTTTGATGTAGTAATTTCTAGAATTATCTAGGAAAGAAGGTAGGTAACATTATATAATTATAATATTACCATCTAGTAATATTACTAATTTTGATTACCATTAAATCAATTTTATTTCTCATTTTATTATTTTATTGCGTGTGCTTCTCCTTTTTGTACTCAGTTCCTACGTACAAGCAAAACCATTGCCTCTGTCAATTATTTTTATTGTCTTTTGTTTAACTGTGTAAAAAGTAATGCTGAATAAACATTAACAAATTACTTTCAGGAAAAGTATAAAAAAATCCAACAAAACGAGAAAAAAGGCTTCAAAAAGTGGAAAAAATTGATTCTGCAGTTTTTAAATTGGCCAAAAAGACTGACAAAATACAACGAAGTGTACATTTTAATTAGTTTTTCATTTCACAATGGCTGATGGTTTTAGTATTTTTGAATAAAATACTTTTTTATTCATTAAAAAAGTAAAATATGTATTCATTCTTTCGTATTCAATAAACAATATACAAAGTCTCGGTAAAATTAATTCAATAATACTTGGCATACAAGTTAAATGATTATTTATGCACCAAGGGCATTATAAGAGTTCGATTGATACTAGCAAAAAAATGACATGTCGTGTTAGGAGTAGAAGAATTTCCTCTTAAAGGAGAAGTAAAAAGCAATGTATTTATGCATTACTTTTAATGTAAAAGTATATGAAAGTAATTATCATGAACGTACATTTCACTTAATGTACACCTACAGTAACTTTGAAGTCTGTATTCATTAAATTGAATGTGCGTACATAATTACTTTCATGTACTTTCAATATAATTCAGAAATTTCTGACTATACTCTTAACTCACAAATACAATTATGTTTACAAATTGCTGGAAATGCGTATATCAACGGCATGAGAGATTTTTATAATTTTTCCAAATACAAAAAAATACACCGAAATGAACTTTACGTCGTATTACAGAGAGCAATTAGCACTATCCGTTCGAAATGTTTGAAGAAAAAATTTGGAGCGGTTTTTGAAAACTTGGCGTTTGAGCGTTTCTGAAAATGCGGAAATTTGTGCTAGTTTTCACAGAAAACAGTTTGAGTTTTCGATCAACTTTGTGACATTATTTAAAGGATATGTACTCATAAATACAGTAATGTGAACAAATTGCCGCTAACAAATATTAACATGAGAAAAGTCAACAAAATTAAATTTTTGTAAAAAAAAATACAGCAACATGGCGTTTATGTCATCTTATAGAGTACATTTACCACTATCCTTAACAAAAGTTCGGAGCAGTTTTTGAGAAAATCGTGTTTTCACAATAAATTTTAAGATAATTTGATATTACCGCCGTACGCTATTCAATTTTCAAATGACTGGCAACATGTGTACGCAACTACCAAGTACTTTGTTCGGCAATGATCCGTCTACAATACACATCAGACACTAAATATAAAACAAACAAGAAACCTCCCCTTAATTTTCATGAAGTTTTCTGCTTCGCGAGCTGCCCGAAATCCGTCGTCCAGCACGATCTGGTACGACAATATTGAATAATTTGACCTGTGTCCCGAAAGTACCTAGTATGTACTATCACCAAACAATACGAAACGCTTTGATGTTGTCTAGGCCATCTGGGACGAGCCGCGTCACTGAAATGGTGGCTAACGTTTCGGCCAGCGTATTGTGACCTCCTTCAGAGCGTACTGCCCTGGCCGAAACGAAAGAAAGAAGGCCACAATACGCTGGCCGAAACGTTAGCCACCATTTCAGTGACGCGGCTCCTCCCTGATAGCCTAGACAACACAAACTCCGGCCGCGGAAGCCTATGCAACCAAACACTTTGATAATGAACATTATTTCGAAGTCTTAAAATGGTGCAAATCATGACCCTATCATTGGAATTTTAAGCAACAAATGCATAAACCGACATTACACAGAATT
Source organism: Gryllus longicercus (assembly GCA_038098605.1). Taxonomy (NCBI): domain Eukaryota; kingdom Metazoa; phylum Arthropoda; class Insecta; order Orthoptera; family Gryllidae; genus Gryllus; species Gryllus longicercus. The sequence continues at coordinate 5,377,097 of JAZDUA010000020.1, forward strand.
GAACAGCAACGTAGAAGCAATACAACACACAAGGCGCTACAACTGAAGTGTTTGTCTGCTTTGCGAGCTGCCCCCTCCGAGAACGGAGACTGCCTGCTCGCGCCAGCAAGTTGCTCGAAGGGAGCGTTCTCCTGGTCGCACCCGGGCTCCCGAGACACGTCTCCTCTTTCCCCCCTGCTCGGATCTAGCCGCTTTTTTGTTTCCTCAGAAAGCGGCCGAGAAAAACTGACGTAATAGACTGAAGTTCGGCTAGGTTGGGTGTCGCGTGCACTCCTTCGGCGAGTGCACGCGCGAGCGAATAGGGAGGGGCACTTGGCAGCCGCCACAGGCGTGCGAGCAAGCGAGCTAGCTGCTAGCTGAGAGCCTCTCGCTCTACGCACCACCGGCGCCAGCAACCAAGTGAAATCGGGCATGTAGAACCGGAGCGCTGGCGTCGCCTTCCGTCCCACCAATTCGCTGCAACTTTTGCGTGTACCCTGCAAATTATTCGAGGTTCTTTCACGGTGATACCAAACAATTCTTTGTAAATAGTAATAGTTAGTTTATAGTAATAATTTTATAGTTAACTTCTTTAACTTTAATTATCTTTGAAGAAATTATTATCAAATTTGTAAAAAACAATTCAATAAAATAGAAGTTTTTCTGACGATTCCACCACTCATCATTTTTGACGAACGTCAAAATATTGACGCATCGGTACGTTTTACTTTCACTTTTCTGTTAGAAATGATTCTCCATTAACTTCGGCGATTCAAGGAACGTGTGTTAATTTTCTTCTCGAACAGAGGTTGGCTACAATGTCAGGTTACAACGCTTATCCACATTGGCTGTTGAACCTGTTGGCCACTGATGACGTATGAACTATTATATTCCAAGTAGGTTGGCATATGATGAAAATCGCAGACTTGTGCATTTAGGAGGAAATATATTTTTTGATTTCTCAATCGTTCTAATTCATTTCCTCCGGAGACACTGACGCGCCGTCTTTGGTTTGACGCCTGTCAAAGTTACTGATCGGTGTTGGCGAAACCCACCGATTGGTTTACAATGGCGCGAAACAAGACATATGGACAGAAAGGGAACATGGTTAGAAAGTTAACTGTTTGGATGTCACTCTGCTTCTAAATTAATATTGTACTTGCTATTTAAAAATTCGTAATATTTTTATATGGTAATAATAGTTACTAACTATTAGGGTTCATACCTTGAAATCTAAAAGCTGGACACTTAAAACAAGGGTTGAATAAAAACAAGTTTTGAATAAAAACAAGTTTTATTCAATATAAACGATATACTACCATTAAAAATGTTAAAATAATTAAAATACATTTCATTAAAATTATAAATATAAGTAAAAAATACGTTTTACAAAAATTATTTTAAAACATTCATTCCGTATGATGTTTGTAAATAGTTTTTAACTAGTTTGATGATTATTAAAATATTAACTTTTCAAACATCTAGAAATCTTCGAGCCATGACATTTTTATTTTTTAAATCATTTTAAATATTTTTTTTTCAATATTTCCTTTTAAATGTGATTTTTTATTATTTACGTCACTTTTTGGACCCCGACTTAGCTAGAATAAATGCCTTTTTGCGTGTCTATTTTAAGTAAACTAAATATCTAGACTTCCGGGCTCTACTCACAACGTTTTACATAAGGCTATACAAAACTTCTCAATAATCCGGGTCTGGAGAATTTGGGCGGCGCACAGTGTGTAATTTTGAGGATCTATGGAACAGAAATTCTAATTGCTAAGATAATGAGTAAAACTGAATGAAACCATGTTGTATATTACTTAAATATTACAAAATGAGTACAATAAACAAATTGTGTTATTTATTGCAACATAAATAATTTTTATTGCAACATAAAAAAGTGTTTAAACTTAAATAAAAAATTAAACGGCAATTCTTCTTTAATGAAATAGCAAATATACTATATTCATATACTTCAATGTTCGATAAGTTAACAAAGAAAATACGTATTAAGACATAATATTTTTTTAAAGCGAACAATATTTTTAAAAGGATAGAAAAAATTAGTCAGAATTACTGAAGGTATTGCTACTATCTGATGAATCTTCAGAATCATCTACATCCATTGTCACTAAATCATCATCTAAAAATTTAATAATTTCTTTATTTACACTTTTCTTTTTTTAATTTTGAAGATGATCGTACACTTGCTACATATCGATCTGAAGTAATGATGAGTCTATTTAGTAGGTCTCTATTTGTGTGTATTATGCTAGTCTTCCTTGTAAAGAACTCTCTGTAATGCTTGGAGTGTTTATTTCTTGCTTCTTGGGCCTCTTCTGAGTATTGTCCAATAAGTAAGATACATTTTTCAATAATTTCCCTTCCTTGGAATAAAATTTTGTGAAGGCTCACAGGCATTGGATACCAACTGTACTTTCGAAGGTAAATGTTTTCGATCTCTTTAGTGGATTCATCCAATTTCTCTGCATTAATTTTTACCCACAATTTATGCATTGAATGATGGTTTTCAAACATCTGATCAAGTCTAGATTCATACATGCTATTTCTGCTGCTTTTTCGGGGTTTCCTAAACATTTGCGTGCAGAGTTACCGTCATTTTTACTACCACTTCGTTATTTATGCATGTCGATTAAAATACCTAACTCATTTCTAAATCTATTCTCGACAAATTTATTCTTCAAAACTTTTTCTTTGTTTTTAGGAATTCTTGCTTGCCAGGTTTTAATTTCGAGGCGATAAGACATATGCAGGATGCTTTCAAGCAGCCTAATCTAAGAGTGAAGGGGTGATATACCGAAAGAAATTAACTCTTTTAACTTCTTTCCTTGATAAGACGTTTAAATTGTTCATATCACTCCGTTTTGCCCCACACAGATAACATGTTTGAAAAGAAGACCCTGCCACAGCATTAAATACTTTGCCGTCTAGCATGCAAAATACCAAAACGGTAGTTACAGTCATTTCCAAATATTCAAGAACAATGGTTGTTGGTGCAAGAGATTTCATTTTATTCTTTATCTTGTCGACTTGTGTTGTAATTAAGTTGGCCGATTCTTTAGCGAACATAAATTTAATTTGGAGACAGTATTTAGTAGACGATGAAATAGGGTATTTACTAGGCTGTCCGGGTGACGCCGCGTCCATGGCGAAGGTGCCGACGTTTCGGTCGCCATTCTGCGACCTTCCTCAGGGCGTAATGCATTGCGGCGTCACCCGGACAGCCTAGTAAATACTGACTCCGGCCGGCCGCGGAAGCCTACGCTCTCACATGAAATAGGGTGCTTCTACATACAACATACAACTAAGAGTGTGCCAAACCTTCCTAATTTTCTTTTTCACATTCTCCATTATACTTTTAGTTATTGTTGTATGTTCCAATTCTTGGTAAACATACGAAGTTAAATCATCAAACTTTGATTCTTTAGCACTTTTGACCCATATATTGAAAAGTGCCTTGCCGGAAATTGAACAGGATATTCCGAAACAATTAAGAAAGTAAATGAATTCGCAAATTTTCGCAAATTTTTTTTTCATATATAAGCTCCTAAAATAGCAAGCTTTAATTCTAGGATAGCCGTAAAAAAGAATTCGGGGGCATTCTAAACTAAAAACTTTGATAAACTTTCAAAATGAATTTTCCGCTGAATAAAATTTACTCCCCTTTTAAAGAGACTTCTTAAAGTGGTGAGATGCTCATTAACTAATAATAATGGCAGCAACATTTAGGAAAAGGAACGTAGATTACACTTAGCTAATAAGCGAAACCTTCAATCTAAGTATAGATGCACACCGATCAAGCGAACACGCTGTACTGAAATGAATGAATCAGAGCATCGACGAACCAAGTCAAGTTGTAGCATGTTTAGACACTCACATCTGCTGTGCCTGTCAACACTTATGAAATCTACTACCTTTTCAACATACTCTGGGCTTCCTAGAATCGAAATACAAAACATGTTACCCATTTTGGTAAAGTTAAAATTTTGAATTTCTAGCGCATAATTGCCCAAATTACACACTGTGCGGCGTGGGTAAGGCAGGGGAGGCGATACCGGTGTGGCCTCGTGCGTCTTTGGCAGCGGCTTACGGTCCATTCACAATGCAAACATAAACATAAGCATGCCGTTAACATAAAAGTTAGGACTGCGTCCATAAACCGACTCATTCTCAATGCATTCGCATAAGAATAAAACGTAAGACGTTAAAAGCTTGCCAGCTTCAGGCTTCTGTGGTTAAGCTTAAGTAAGACATAAGAAATGAACCAATCACAGTACGTTAACTCAAAATCGACAATCGAAATAGGAACGAAGTCGAAAAACGAACTAACGCCAATGAGGCATGGATACAGTCGATACCTTGAAATCGATTCTCACATCCAATCAATAGTAAACTAAAATGTCTTACAGCCAATAGAAAGTCTTATTTTGCTTACGTTTATGTTAGACATTGTGAATTCTTCAGTCTATCACTTATGTTAATTTTTACGTCTACGCGTTTTGCTTATGTTTACGTTTGCACTAAAAATTGGCGTTTACGCTACGCGGACGGGGAAGGGGGCCTCGGAATAGAATTAGCCACTGGATTTGCTTTGCTTCCGCCGCCTCTTATCGTGTCAGCAGAGCCGCGCTTTCCAAGCAATTTCCGACTTTTAAGTTCTGCCGGCGGCGGTGTGGCGCCTCGATCCTACCGTCCCCTCCTCCTACTCTTCTCCCTCCCCTCACCCGCCCGACCGTGGCGCTACGTCATTGCCGCTTCGCGGAGCCACACGAGAATTTCCGAGGAAAAGTTGTTTTTTTGGGGGGGTGGGTGATGGGACGTTCGTATCTCTGGCCCTGATATAAGTCGAGATTCGAAAATAAAATCTTAGACACCTCTCCATACTGCATACGCAGTACAGAGAAAGTACTGTAATGCTGCGGGGAAAAGGCAACAAAAAAAACTTATCCTCGGGCTCTGGTAACGAAAAAGTGGGTAAATCTTGTTCCTCTATGTCAAGACTGTCCAACAAGCGAACCGGGGTGCCATTTTTTGTGGCACGAAAGTTCCTTGCATGCTATATCTATAATTATAATTACAACACATCACGTTCATCTAGTGTCAGTATCAACAGCTCTCTACCAGAAATCTACATACAATACATGAACGTTACTTCACAACGTATTGTCTGATGACATTAAACAATAGAAGTCAGTACACAAGTTTAAGTTAAAAGTAAAATATTTTCTGTTTCATAACTGTTTCTATACAATTAGAATCTATACTGATCATCAAAAAGAAAAATAATGTTCATTTTAACAAAACAATAACATATAATGAATTAGTTTATATTTGTATTGTATATTTTTAAGGACTTAATATGCTTGTAACAAATAATGTACTTCAGCTTCCAGGTCAATGACACCCATCTCGATCTTGTTTTGTCCAGTTTCCCTGATACATTCAGCAAATACTGATATGGCCCCTTGTTTTATTTATTTTATTTATTTATTTACGTCAAAAACTGTGTGTGGCGTGCTATGGGGAGAATTAATTTGAAGTTATATTGATGTCCAGAAGCAAAGAAGGGGCCATCTCAGCAATTGCTCAAGGATCAGGGAAACTGGACGAAAACCTGATAGAGATGGGGGTCATTGACCCAGAAGCTGAAGTACAATATTTGTTACAGGTTCTTTACAATTATACAATCCAAATGGTATATAATACGTTAAATGTCATTTTAAAAATTAATATTACTTTCCTTTTGGATGCTCGGTATAGTCTCCAATTGTATAGAAACAGTTGTGCTGCAGCAAAGTTTCTGGACGTAAATGTAGTTTCACTATGCGCCTTTTTGTTGAACTCTCCATTTGCTTGTAGTGGTAGGAGTAGAGCAAGTTACTATGTTGTTAGCAATGCAGAAAAATCAAATCTGCAGTTTGTTGACCGTTGTATATAAGTTTTCTATAACTCGGGAACGAAAATGTCTAGTTTTTCAAATGTTGCTAATGTCGTGCTTTTTTAAATTTTATTTTTATTTATTTATTTATTCATTTATTTATTTATCTTTAACTTTTACTTATCTTTAAACTATTTATAGTTAAAATGATGGGAAGGGATTCTGGAACTCAAAAAAACATGCGCAGATGATCTTCTCCCCCATACGTTAAATACAGTTTTTACTGTTTTATTACTAAATAAATCTAAATCTAAATCTAAATGCCGGGTGAGAATATTGCGCCTAGTGCACGCGCTCTGTCGGGGTCAACACCACATAATGTAAAAAATATGCTAAGTTACGATTTAAAGATTTTTTCTAGGAACTTAGAAATTCATAATCATGCCAATGTATTTCACTGCATTAAGCAAGGTAGAACCTGATATCATGTATGATTCCATCCCCCAATTTCAGAGCAGCCTGGCAAATTGCCGGGATCAACACTTCGAGGTCACGTGTGGATCGCTGGAGTAATGAAAAGACAGCCCGCAACCATATTAAAGCTTCTAGTTGTGTCCCTTGAGGCCTTGCGAGTTGGACATCCCTGCTCTATGTAGTAAATTACGAGTACATCCTCTAACTCGTTGTGCAGTTAGAATCCACGTTTTGTGGGTCCTTGATAACTAAAAAGCGATTGATCCTCTGTGTATTAGTCTGTCTGTGATCAAAGCTAGTACCTAAGCCGTTCAGATTATTTTCTCCAAAATTGACAATTCCAGATTGATATGAACGAACGAACGAGCCCTGTAAGTTTCAAGTAGATATATGAAACAAATATTTCTTGATAGCAGGTATAGAGTCTCTAAGAGATGTTTAATTGCTTTATTAATCATATTAGGACCCAATATTGGGATCGTAATATAATTAAATGATTGGACCGTTTCTATAATAAATGTCATGGAAAGGGCTCTGGTATCACATCTAAGTGTAGTGTGTACGAGCACGCATAGAGCATTCTGTTAGTTCCGCAGCATTTTCACATTAATTCTTACAAATATTGAGATAATGTTGCAAAGCTGCAACTCGTGTTTACCAGGACAGGAGGTTTTCAGACACGTCTTGGGCCAGGTAGACTTTCATGAAAAACTATGAAATGTTGGTTTGGTGTAGTTCGCCTTTGTCTACAGTTCAAAAGTATAAAGCATCGTTGGGTTTCACATAATTTGAACCAATCCAACTAGCGCAAAACGATTACCAAGTTGGCTTGTACTCTTGCAATATTCCTTCAGAGAATACACGAAAATAACACAAAATCTTGCAAAACTGTACAGGTTCAATGATATTTATATAAAGCACGATAGTGCAAATGAAGTGGTTCTTTTAGTACATCCTCAAAAGATACATATCGCTCGTGGACTGCAATAGCGGCACACATAAAATGATACGAATTTTGAGGTAATGCACTCTCCAGAACTGCAGATTGGACTACCTTCCAGCATCATACCTTACAGAACAGAATTCCACGATTAAATGGCAGAAATGAATGGTGCCTTTAACTACAAAGTAAAAATTTCAGCCATTTATCTCAATCAATTTATCTTTTTTGAGTTGTGCCAATATTGCAGCCCACGAACGATATACCTCGGATATTCAAAAATATTTTCCAAGTTTCATAGAATATTCCAGCCGTTCTCAAAGAACGTCCGGGGAATCATCCGACGACGATGGCCGGCGCCCCTCGTGAACTCGTGTGAGCGCGATTCGCGAGGTCACGCGAGAGCAGGGGCGGGGGCGGAAAGGGCGCAGGGCAAAAAGGCGCGTTCCCAGGAGGCGGCGTCGGGGCGGGGGCCACAAATCACCGGCGACGTGCCGCCCGCCGCCGCCCGCCGCCGCCCCGCTCGATCGCGATTAGCCGCTCAACTGCCGCCGCCCCCTGGGCCCGCGCCGGCCTAAGACAATTCGCCGCTGACTGGCCGGCGCTAAATCTTCAGTCGGGGGCGGTGGCGACGGAAGGCTGGCCGGGAGAGAAGCAGAAGCGATGGCGATTCCGATAACGTGAGGGTGAGGCAAGAAACGATGGAAATAGTGAGGGCGTTGGCGATGGTGACGGCGACGGCGAGGGCGGGGCAAGGGTGGGCGTGAGGGTGATGACAAAGGAGATGAGAGCGAGGGCGATCACAAATGCAAGAGATGAGGACGAGAACGAGGGCGAGAGCGAGAGCAAGGTCGGGGGCGATAGTGAGGGTGAGGGCAGGGCGAGAGTGGGGACAAGAGCGAGGGCAAGTGCGAGAGCAAGGGCGAGAATGGGGACAAGAGCGAGGGCGAGTGCGAAAGCGAGAGCGAGGGTTGGGGCGAGGGCGAGGGCGGGGGCGGGGGTGGGGTGGGGGCGGGGGCGAGGGTGAGGCGGGGGCGAGAACGAGAGCGACGGCAAAGGCAAGAGCGAGGGCGATGACAGCGGCGACGCGTCGTGTCGGCGAGGCAATGGCGCAGCGGTGTCGACAGTGATGACGGTGGAGACGGGACGACGATGCCGTCCACGATGGAAGAAATTGAGCGAAAACCCCATTGATGGCTATTCGATGGTGGAGGTGGCGGAGGAGGCAAGGGCACAATCGGGGTCTGGCGCCAAAAGGAGGGCGGGAAGGCGATTTCGCGTGCCAGTTGCTCGTAAGCCATCAGGCGGTGTGTCACTTGATATACGTCAAACTTCCGAGCCGCGACAAGGGAAAGCCGAGCTTACTCGAAAGATACACGAGAAGTGAGGCCGACACTAATAAGAATATTTCAGTGACGACTGCCAAATAGAAGCTTTATAAATTGAATAAATTTTCGGTAACAATGCCAATTAATTTTTTGTTGGCATTATTTCGATCATTAATGCAACTAGGAATAATTTTCGAAAATAACTTAGTTTCTTTTGTTGTCATTCATTATTCCCGAAAAGAAGAATTAGTGACAATCTATTACTTTCCCACAAATACTCTAAAGAAATTATACCATAAAGAAAGTCATGTAATGCTGCAGAAAAAAGTGTGCGGCACAGAAACGTTTTGGGAGTCTCTGTTACAGAAAAAGTGTTTCTTACTGATATACCTAATATATTACTTTCTAATTTACGTAGAACTCGTCAAAGTAGTTATTTATTATATGAGTGGTAAAAGTGAAATTTTATTTTGCGAGTATAAACTTTTGCGATACAAGGCCGATAGGCTGAGTAAATTAAAATCACTTTTACAACAAGTGTAGTACACTAGTTTTAGACTGCTTTATTGGCTTTTATTTCATTTTATAATTTGTTCTGTTTGTTGAATTCACAATCATATTTATCTGAACACTTGAGCATCGTGTCACGTCTGAAACAACCGCTTTTACTAGTGACTGTGAAATAAATAATTTATGAAGTAATTATTATTTCTTCTGATTTAAAGTGGAATTAATTAAATTCAGCTTATCTTGGCCAAAAGTATATTGACACAATGTTCTTTTCATGAGAAATACTGTTGAATGTTGTCAATGTAGACAAAATAACATTGAGAAGATAACTTAATATTTTAAACTCTAAGTAAGGTTTCTTTTGGTAGAGGTTACTGAAGAATTTTATTTTAGTTAAATGGAAATATTTCTTCTCTTTTGCATGGAATTCGCAAATTAACCGAGCTCACATAGGGATGTGTTGATCGCGAACGAACTAGTTCAATTGAACTATTGCCGAAAAGGATCGGTACGACACAGAACGACCATTTACTAAACGATCATTCTTCTGTCACCGGTCATTCGTAGTTCGCTGGCCACCGATCACCGTTTATAGTTCGCCGGATTTCGTTCACGAAGTTCGCGTTCGTCGTTCACCTAATTCGTAGTTCGCGATCGTTGTTCAGAATCTCTCTTAGTTGGCCGGTGGTCGTTCGTCGTTCATCTTTGTTCAGACACCCCTGATTCATAGAGGAGAGATACAAGATATATATTCATAGAGGAGAGATATCTCTACTCTATGCCCTGATTTCTCCCGTAGTTCGCCGGTCACCGCTCCTCGTTCACTTTAGTTCAACTTAAGTATATCAACGTGTTTCTCAATGTATTTTATTTTTATTAATTATATGACGCAACAATTAAGCGTACAATTGACAATATTTAAATAAAAAATAAAATTAAGATAAATATTATTTATTATTTTGCAGAATTGTCGTTCAGGGGATTTGCATCACATGAAATACCCATTTAAAAATATTTTTTTTACATCCTCCTACAAAAATAAATTACTTGTAGGGTAAGCAAAGCATGCTGAAAGTTCAATTTTTTTGTCACTAGCGCTAAAAGTGAGACAATATTCATTATAATCAGATAAAAGTGTGAATATAACAATGAAAACAAAATACTCTCGTCTGATTGCATGAGCTACTGCTGACCTTAATACAACATAAATTTAATTTGTATGTTTTAAATTAAAATATAATTAAAGTCAAAATGACAGTAAAAAGTAGTGTATGACACACGTGGTAAACGTTTATTTTGTTCGTAGAATTGCACCAGTCGGCTTATCGGTCACGTGTCGCAACATTTCCTACACGCAGAATAAAATGCGACATTTACCACTCGTGTCACAAATAACTAATTCTACAACTCTTTAATAAAGGCATATTTTGCGCATTGTTAACAGCACGTGAAACAGGAACATTTTTTTATATTAAAATACACGGTTGTCAAACAACTGTTTTGTTACTATGAAAAAAAGTGCTTCATTCAAAGAAATTTAACGAATGACCCCTAAGTATCCCTCTTTAAGCAACTGCTATTCCCCGAGATATCAAGCACCTCAATGCAATATAAAATTACGAACTTTTCCATATATTTTTATATTTTAATTTTTATACAGTTGTAGAAAAAGCGTTCATATTGTAATATTCATAAGACCTAATGTTGCACTCAACTAGCCCCACGTTGGGACCAGCCAAATGTAATATTCATAAGACTGCTCGGGGGAGGGCGCCAGGTTCAGCTCCTGAAATGTAACTGAATGGAAGAGTTGGGAGGTCAAGAATGAGCAATTGAGTCATTTGTGACAAACAACTGTTTATTCCTGGCACCAAAAGCTACCAGGTAAATTACAATGTCGCAATGGGCGACGCAAGTTTCTTTACTAAAACTACTCTGTGACTTAATTACAAGTGATTAATTCTGCTGGGCCTGAGCGCGGCCACTTGCAGTTTTTCGCCGTTACAATAGTTCAGTGAGACGGCAACGTCTCATAGTTTTCACCAATGGCCGCTGGTCTTCGTGGGCAGGCCGGGGCGGCAGCCAAAACAGAGGCGGCGGCGGCTGTCCCAGGTCGCTGAACTCCAGCGGTGCGTCTCCTTCTCTGCAGGTCGCCGAATCGAACAGGCTCAGAGGGGCGAGTGTCCACGGGCGCTGACGTAACGGAGAGGCCTGTCACTGGGCCCGGGACGGTAGACGGCAAGGCTGGCAGGCTGATGCGGGATCGGCGCGGGGTCCGGTAGTCTCGCCCGAGTTTTCTCCGCAACAATTTACGAGTCGCGTCCTGACTGATTCGGCTCTGGGGAAGTCTTTTCCCAAACTCGCGTCCCGATCGTGAATGACTGAATAATCAGGCACATTTAGCTACCAAGAAGTATCTTGGAACTCTCCCGTAGTAACAAAACTTTATAAGTCTCTCTCGAAGAAATCTTACAAGGTGAAGTCTCCGAAGAAATTTTACAAATGCCCGAAGAAATTTTACAAAGTTAGTGTCTCGAATAAATTTGACAAGTCTAGCCTGAAGAAATTTTATCAAGTGTCCGAAGAAATTTTAACAAGTCGCAAGAAATTTTAACAAGTAAGTGTCTTCCCACTGTGCATCGCGTTTATAATAGAGCTACGTTTCCCCTACCCAAAATGTTCCTGACACCAAATTTCTCCCTTCCCTCATGGCGAAGCTTCCCATTGGCCGAGGGTGGCTGCGTCGCAGAAATCTGATTAACCAATCTCGTGTCGATTTTTCTGTATTTTTCCGTCAATGTTCTCTGTCTGTCGCTGGTTTCGCTATCTCGCTCGCTTCCCTTTGTCAGTTGTTCCAGAAGCTGATCGCAGCTGTCCTGGACACGTGCGCGCGTAAAGGCGCATTTCACGGGTTCCCGACGGCCGGCAGGGGCTAATCGACACCCTACTGTGTTTAGAGAGAAACAGCTCCCGCGAGGCTTCTGGCGCCCGGACGCGTGCCAGAACGCGTGCCAGAACGAATGTGGGGAGTTAGCATTGTTCGGAAGAGGCCGAGAAAGGTTTCACTCACGACGTGTCGTAAATGTGTCTTCCTCGCCTAATTGACACCCGGCCCAACTCGCTCGATCGGGGTGTGGCACCACTCGGTCGCGCGGCTGGAGAAAGGACGCGGGGGTGGCGCTTTGTTCGGCCGGTCTCCGGCGAGGGGGCAGCAAGTATTTTTATGAGGGGGTAATAAACCATTTGCCTCTGGGAAGAAGACCCGTGCGCGGTCGGGGGGTGGGCCTCCCTGTCTAGCGGAGGGAACCGTCGCGGTGGAGGCCGCGTCCCTTTGACCCACTTCTTTCTCGACGCGAGATATTTCCAGCTGTAGGAATTACTTTGTTATTGACGATGCCATTATAAAATTATATTAATTAATCGGTGACGCCACAATATTTCGTGAGCCAAGTGTGTTTTTTTTTTTCTTGGTCTCAGTTCATTTGCCCTCGACAAAAATTTCAACTTCAACGCTAAAAAAACACCTACGTCCAGAGTTGCCATATTCCTTTGGAAAAATCCTCCAACGGAGGGGTAAAAATCCACCCATTTCCGCCAAATAACCTAATGGGGAAGAAAGATGAGTGATGAATAAAATTGACTCTTACACTGAAGCTAAAGGTGTTCAAAACTAAAACACTTGGGCATAAGCCATTTCTCTTGAAAGCCATCAATACTTGTGCAATTTGTGAAAAAATGTGAGTATTATTGGCGAATTAAGTAAGCAAAAAATCATACCGCCTGAAATCCTCCCAGGATATAACGGATTCCGCCCAATGGACGGAATCCCGCAAAGTGCATTGCTTCCCGCAAGTGGACGCTTGTTTTTCGCCCAATTCGCGGTACTCCGTCCAATATAGCATCATTGTCTACGTCATCAAAATAAATGAACTATCTCGTTCTTTTCAACTAGTTGAACGAACTAGTTCACTAAAAAACACCGTTCACATAAAACTTTGCCCATCCCTGAGTTCACAACATAGAGGAGAGATACAATACATAGAGTATATCTCTACTCTATGGTTCACAATCACAACCAGAACATCACGCGCACTCACCATTTTGACTTAGTTTGAAGGTTCAAATTTGATAGGCTGCTACTGCGCATTCTCGGGAGCGTTTCTCCTAGTTATTTATTTCAACATAAAACTATTTCGTTGCAGGCTTTTGGGGTAGATCGTCGAGTGTTGCTGGGCTAAACTCTTCGTAAGTATGCCGAAATTTACTATATTCTTTGTTATTCATAGTATTATAAGAGTGCATTAAAAGTGAATTCTGAACTTATGGCCATTCATTATGCTCATTTGGTAAATATGATACTAATACATGAATTTGAAACTGAAAAGTCTTGATGCTATTCTCAGGCAGTCGATAAGATTTAGGAATTACTATTCCTATCGTTAGAGATTATACTATACAATAAAACTTGCTCAATGCGGAACGTGTATAATGCGTAAATCTGCCTAATGTGAACAAATCACGGTAGTGTCAAAAATAAATCCTACAGTGTTACATTACATAGTGCGAGAAAAAAAAGACTGGTTCCGCATTGGGAAAGTTTTATTCTATAAAGCAAATTTAATATATCATAATGAAACTATTCTTTCCCAAGTGTTAATAAGAAATATTAGTAATAGTCAGGATTGCCAGATTGGGGAATTTTGCCCCCAAAATGGGATTATTTTTGCGTTGAGAGGAAAGAATGGAAACATGCGAATGGACGGGGAAATGTTTGGGAATTTTTTTGGAGAAATTAATTTCGTTCGGAGTCGAGATAGAAATATTATTTTCTCAGTTGTAAAGAATAAAATTGAAATAGCCATTATTCTCTCTCCTATGTATGTATCAAAAAGGTAAAAATAAAGTAGCATAGAGAAATAAATACTGCAATTGAAAAAACGAAAATAGTAAAAGGCTTCGAGCAGCTCAAAGGACAATGATTTAAAGTATTTGAATTTAAGGAAACACACAATGGAATCGTCAGGGACGCTTATGTCGTTGGCCCATAATTTGAAGAATCTTCTTCGTTTCAAAGTTTGGGAATTTTGTTTCATTGAACAGGTTATTTGGGGAAAGAGCTCGCAACACATCTGGCAACCTCGGTAATAGCATTGGTTTGAATATTATGGCTGCAGTTGCCATGTAGAGTTCTTTTTAATTGCTCAATGACACCGAAATGGAGATGGCAAAAAAGCCTGGTTATTTCCCACCAGAAACATCGATGTTATCTTCAGACCGATATTTTTTGCGGAAACATTTTTTTCAAAAAGAAACTTATCATGATATAAATAAAATTTGCAGTATATATTTTTTTGTGAGTGAATTGCTCAAAATATACAGCAAACTGACATCTGTTATTTTTGGCCATACGCAGACGGAATGAAACCTTTACGTATTCGTAACTTTTCTCCAGTGTTGCCAGGTTAGGGAATTTAATTTGAAAGTTTATTCCCCTTTAGAGGTAAATTTAAGAGGAGGGGTTTCTTTGTAGGTATTTTTGGGATTTTGTTCAAGAAGTCCCAATTTATTATAATTCTAACCAAATATTTATTGTTTCGTGCGAAAGTAAACGACTGACGAAAACTGAATATAGTTGGTTTAATATCTTCTGTAGGAATCTTAACTTAAAGACGGCATAGGTAAACGGAACTAACTGTTCAAACTAAAATTTTACTAATAGTAAATCACATTCAACACGTCGAAAAGAGTATCTTGAAGTTGCCGATCCCAAACCGCGTTTTCCACCTTTATGAAATTAATTTGGTTTTGCTAGATGTTTACCACATGAGTGACTATTTAGATTAATGATTTAGTAGTAACACTTAAAAAATGAAACCAGAGATCATGACAATAAAGTGTAATGAAATAAATTAATTTGTAAGGGAAAACTTTTCTGTTCAAAAATGTCTAGTAATTTTTAATGAAAATAGAACAGATTCTTTTCAGTCAGGAATCAACTAAAATTATTGCAAATAATTTATCGGTTCAATAGTCTCGGTTGGTAATACAATTATCATCATGAAAATTATTTGCAATGACGATCTTATTATATGGAGGTTGAGTCAGTATGAAACGAGAAGTGAATTTTCATTAATATTCAGTACATCTGTAAGTTCAAATTAAGCCATTATTTAAGAAGCAGAAAAATGTTCTTGTCCAAATCTTCCAAATGTTTTATTATGTTTCGGTTTTTTAATAATTGTGTTTGTTGTATTTATTGAATTTGTACGTAGTGGTAATATCATTAAACTATTTTGAAGAATGTCTTTATGGCAGTCAGACCGAGGATGTACTTATACTTAAAACTAATATTTACGTGTTATGTATCACATTAGATAAAGAACGATTTATTTTGATGATTTATGAATGAAAGTGAGCAAATGGAAAAATAGCAAAACATAATGTCCATCATTGTTCACATTCATTAAAAAATATTATTAACATATTACTTATATATTTTTTTTCTTGGTCGGCCAGAAGGCCTTTTAAGAGCTTGAATACAGTGTTTATTATCATTCACATTTAAGGTTTTGGCACCATCACTACCTGCTAACTCACACCATCACTAATATTGGTAGTCTAAGATTTAATAGACGGTTTAATTTTAAAGAATTTTGATTTCAGTAAATGTTTTTGTAGATATCAATAATAATAATAATAATAATAATAATAATAATAATAATAATAATAATAATAATAATTAGGTGGACTCAATTTATCTTTGGGAAATTGGGATTTGACTCTGCTGTGATTAACAATGTTACGACCTAAATTTAACTTTCGAGTTAGATAAGAAAAGTTAACTGAAGAGAAAAAATATTGAGATATTTTCAATACATAATTTTTAATTCAATCTACATGAAATTCTCTATGAATTTTCTCTTATAGTATCCGCCTAAACCATTTATTTTGCACAACTTGTAATTTCTGTATTATAGTTGCAATATTGAGCTATCTCTCAAGAGTATCTCCATTGTTGTAGCTGCAGCTTTCTCCACCCCCTCCCTCTCTCCCTTCCCTCATTCCGCCACTCCGTCCCTTCCCTTACCCACCCCCGTCATTCAAAAACCCTAACAAAATAACCCGTTTTCAAAATATTAACCCAATTAGGTTTTCTCTCTTAAAAACTGGAATTTAAATCTAACATGAAAGAAACATTGAAAGCATCGAGTACCATAAATTGTGTTACGAACTTTTATTTATTTAACTTTAATTTTATATTTTTCACCGTAGCTACTTCGGCAACAATGCAGCGATGGATATTTGAGAAATTCATTATTAAACCGCGAAAAGATAAGATAAGTGGATTTTATATACTTCTGTGAATTCCATCTCGGGATGTGATTTAGCTGTATGAAACTGTTTTAATAGTTGAATTTGCTTGCAAATATTTAATTTTTCCAACCTAATGTTCTGTGATTTGCAATGATTTTTACAAAATGTGACTGAGATGTGTTAATTCAGACAAATTGCGAAAAAAATAGTACTTCCTAACCGTCTCTCAGGGTGAAAAAGTTTATGCTGTTTTAGCCCCACTAGTTTAAAGATTAATGTTTATTTTAGAGCCAATACCAGTTACTTGTAAGAGCTCGTAAGAATGGGGACTGAATTTGCAACATGGCGTCTGAAACTATTTCCAAAGAGAAGAGTCACCTCGCATTCATAAAACTATGAATCCGAATATCTTTGACATCAGTAGCTAGTTGGCTGTCCGGGAGACGCCGGCGTCCTAGGCACAGACTAACGCACCGGTGCCAACGTTTCGGCCACCATTCTGCAACCTTGCAGTCCAACACGGTGACTGAAACCTTTCGGGCTTTTTATTTTCTCGTCTACTGCTTACGCAGTATAGACAAAGTAATGTCGTGCTGCGGGGGAAAACGGTGGATTTTCGACAGAAAAACTTATTGATGGGCTCTGCTAACGAAAAAGTGGATATATAAGAATTAAATTTTTTCCTATCACACGTGTAGTCAGAATTCATGTTTTGGGTCCATGATACAGAAAAACCAATTAATTGCAAAACGTCTCTCGGTTTATCTGGGGTCAACACTAGAGCCTAAAGTTTAGGTCCTAAATCGGTAAGCGGATATTCTCCAAAATTGATACTTCCGAATCAATCTGGCTGATGTCGCGGGCCCTTGAATTTGAAACCCATATTTTAATTTGAGGGGTACTTTACATGAAGCACCTGCGACATTTAAAAAAAAATTGGGTCGAAATTTGTTGATTGAATTATGTTGTCGGATAGCGTAAAGGTCGCTTAATAGAATGGTGTATGTCTCATTTTTGTTAAAATCCCTAATTTTTCGAAAATTGCAAAAGTTATTTTTTCGGCCTCTTCCTATAATTAAAAGATTGAAGATAATTTTTTCCTTAATGTAATCTGATCTTTAAAGACAAATTTTGCAGTAAGGTCATGTACATTTTTCAGAAAATTTGAGTACTTTTTGCGTGAAATATTGTTGTTTGATGCTTAAGGTGGTTAGAGCGAGATACGTTTCATGTTTAACATGCCTTTTTTATTACATTAATCGAAAGATGAGAAGTCCTTCTACGTTCTGGTAGAATTTAAAACAATTTCACCGTCTAGTTTTGGAGAAATGAGACCGTAATTTTTGTCATTTTAACATGGGCTCTTATGGGGACTCAACAGAGCGGACCAGAAATTTTAAAATTGTGGGAAATCTATCTGTTGAAAGTGTTTTTAAAAACTTTTCCTTAGGTAGCTAGCATCTCGAAGAATCAATATGCGCCATTTGAAGGACATCTACCGTTTCAAATGGGAGAAGTTTGCAAAATTATAAGCCTAAATCACTCCTAAAGGAGACATTCGCGCGCTTTCTAGAAGGACGAGGTGGTTATGTCCAACTCGACAACACTGTGCGCGTTGCGCGGTTGATTCAAATCGAGTGACAAGTCCCCGGCAAGAGTTCTTCAATACCTCTCGGTTTTCTGGACGCAATTAGATAATCACTACAGGAAAACATTGCCTTTGATATTAACCAGATACTCAACAAAGCTTAAATTTGATGGATATAAAGATTCATGCGATCTGAATGAAAATGTCAATTCAATTAAAACTTGGGGCTCCCATCACAGTGCCTTGATTTTTTAAAATAACTATTCTTAAACTTCAAAAAAGGTTTTTATCTGAATAGTAATTATTAATCAAATATTTTAATGATCTAAAATATTGGAATTGAAAAAGAAACTAAGTGGAACAATAATAAATTTAAAAAATGTAATTTTCTCTTTATAAATATTTGTTAATTTACATCTGTCTTTGTACAAGAATTTATTCTATCATCAGTTATTTTTAGTTCAAGTTGTTTTTTTCTGAAGGAATGCCCAATACACTGGGCATCGAGGCCCACAGTATCTAAAACTAGTCTAGGCAAATGTAATTGAAATTGTAAGAGGAATAATAAATTCAGCCATAGGTAGTAATTAGTATTTTAATAGAAATCCCTTTTCTCCATAGCACTAAATTTTGTCTAATCAGTTGCACTCCCTGCACTGTAGTAATGCATATTGAATAGATCACATATCTAATTTCCAAAACATTTTAACCTCCAATACAAAACGTTAAAAAAAGACCATGTCACATGGAAATCTCTGTTGAAGATTTTCTTTCCAAAAATGATATAATTTTATTATTGCTGGTCGAAATGATACAGCTCTGAGATTTATGATGTAGTAATTTCATTTTACCAGCTTTAGCTTGGTACAGTTTATACGATCTGCATCAAACTTAAATCAATATCATTAACATTATATAAAATTATACTGAAAACATTGCAACAAGATTCTACTCTTTACTAATCCCTACTGCTGAAAACAATATGGTGCTTTGCAAGTACCAACATAGTTCCAAAATTTCAACAAAAATAAAATGGGGAAATATCAGAGAAAACAAAGGCTTCATATCAGGAGGATAATAAGAAACAGGAGTCAATGATTACGGTTTCTATTAATTTTCAATATGAAACTACATACAGTGTTGGAGAGAACCAAACTACTGATCTTTTTATTAAGCAATATAATAATCTAAGGTTTATCCTGTTACGGGCTTAGAAAAAAGAAATAGAGAAACAAGCATTGCAAATCTGAAAACATTTTATGACACTGTGGCATTGGGAGGAATTATTTACTCTACTGACCAGAAGCAATCAAGGGATCCATTGCAGCATTTGCTCAAAGTATCCTGGAAATTGGAAAAAACCAGGACCGGAATGGCTGTTACAGATCAATTAGTATGAAATGACAATATGAAATAATAACAACATGAATCGGTAAAAATGACAATATGAAACAGTAAGAATATGACCAAGAAAACACACACAGCTTTTTACATTAACATATGTTACAATTTTCAATAATTGGACACACACCCAACTGCTCTGATGAAAGTTTATCTTCCAAGAATCTAACAATATTGTTCAAAACACGTTTGTTTCTTGTGACACGCGGTTTGTCATTGACTTGGACACCAAGGCAAACTGCAACACCCTTCTTTCCATTCAACTTGTATTCATTCAGCAAGCAACTGAATATCTACTATGCGACGTCCCACGTTTTGTACGTACTCCGCTTCATTACGTTTCTCCATCCGATGCCTTCCCTTAAGAAGCGTGGAACACTTTCGTCTTCTCTCAAATTGCGCTTTCGAAACAAATCTTCCACCGATTCGCTCAGACATAGTTTACCACGTGTCGACTAGGCAACGAACAGTATTGAAAGTGGCTCAAAACGAAAATTTGAACAAGCATGAGCATTGAGCAGGTATGCCAATCTCAAGAACATTGCGGCGTTGCCCAGTTTACCAAAGACTTTTCGCCCTAATCAAATGAGAAAATGTTTGCAATTATTAGCGATCTCTGTAAAAAGATATATGGATATATGCCTATGTTACTTTTTATTCTTTTGCTCTTGCTAATTGTTTACTTGTGCCTTTTTATATTCAATCTTATGCCTCAATTTTTCAATCCTTGGCCGCGCGATCTGTTGGTAGTAGCTAAGAAACTAGTCAACGGTAGGTCTTTATGTGGTATTGAAATATTTTTATTTTCCATCAGTAAAACAAAATTCATTAGTATAATAAAATAAAACTCTTAACAAAGTCCCTATTTTGTTTATATAGTCTCACAATACCCACTTGTCTCGCAAATAAATATTTTTGCATGTAATATGGACTCTCTATCTACTAGGGAATATCTCGCTCTAACCACCTTAAGAGTCTCAATTTCGTGTACATTTTTTTGAAAAGTGAAAAAATTCAAAATGTTTTCGGCATCTTTCTACAACTACAATCATGAAGATTAACATCATTGTTAATAAAATGTGTTCATCAAAAACATCAAATGTTAAGTTCAATGGTTCGAGAATATGAGTATTTTTTTTGGAAATTTTGTGTCAAATATAAGCAACTTTATTTTCTTTAAACCTTTTAAAAAAGGCACAAAATATTTTATTAAATTTGGACCTTAGTCGCTTAACACTGCAAATTTTTTGGCATCTTCCTACAAGATACACTTTTTTCTTACCGAAATCAAAACTATAATCAAAAACATCTTCAAGTAAGGCCAGGTTGTATTTTTCGATAATTGAGTAATTTTACATAAAAAAATAGTCACCCGCTTAGAATTTCCTGCGATTCATGAAAGTAAGGCAGTTGCATGTTACGTAAGTTAAAATTTTTATATTGTTTCATATTCTTCTTCTTTTCTTATATTCGAGCTTTTGTTATACGGTTACAAATTATTTTTTCAGAAATTATTTAAAACCTATTTGAAATATGAGAGAAAAACTGCTATGGCTTGTCCGAGGTTAAGAATAAAGTACGATCTCTTATGGCGACAGTGATGCCAAACGTGGCGCTTTTCTGCTGTACTGTATGAATCGAAAGTTACGCGCACGATGGTGACGAAACTCGCAATGGTGCGATGCGCTAGTTTGGCACTAAAGTAGTTTGTCGCTTATTTTCTTCCCTTTTCTCAAATTTAAAACTTCTGATGAGACTCCGATACTCAGGAAATGTTTCTGTTAAGCTTCTCAGTCCTTTGTGCTTCGAAATGTCTTAAGAAATTGGGAAGAAATGTTATTTTTAAATTGCACCACTATTTCAATACAATATCCTAAATTCAAGCCAACTACATGCAATTTCAAAGAGGCCAAGGCTCTTGTTCATTTTTAACAGGGGAGAAGTGATAAGTTTTGATTACCAAACAAAATTATAAAAATTCCTTTGACGACAAAATAAGTCAGGCCCACGGGAACAAACTGATTTGATTCACGAGAAACCGAGCTGCCTCACGCCGGGAGAGCGGACGTAGATCCCTCTAATATCTCTCGCTAGGCACTGAGTACGAAATCCGTTCGAAAATATAATTATACTTAAACATTTATAAACATTAATAACCATTTATTTTTCCCCACTATGAACTATGAACCACTCTTTCGCTTTATGGTCGGTGGATCATACATTCTAAATGAAGTTTGATAAGAAAAGTAATTTTTTTAATGTGAATTAATAAATCGACCACAACCGAAAAAATAAAAGAATAGTAAAAGGAATTCCTTTTAATTTTGGCGTGATTAAAACCATAAATCTCAGAAACTCAACACATGCGAACAGGTAAATAACCGGAACGTGAATTTTCTGAGCACAGTGTGATCGGGCAATCGAAGGACGTGGCACCGCAGCTGTGGCTGATCGAACAGTCGAACGTATCCCTCCTTCCACCCCCGGAGTAGAGAGATTCCTCTAGGCTCATGATCTTGCATTCCTTGCTTCCTTCTGCATCCTCATCCGCTCCTTCAAAAATCCCTCGACTCCTTCCACCTCTGGGCCTCCCAAAATTCCACCAACATTAACCCTTCCAAATCCAAAGTCATCCTCTTTTCCTATAATGCCTATTCATCAAATCCACCACCTCGGACCATAAATCAAACGCCTATCCCCTGGCAACCCTATGTCAAATATCTTGGCATTACCCTTTCCCACAGACACCTTTGGCCCCAACACCACAATAAAAACCAACAGGATCACTACTAGTTTCTTAATGTAATGTGTTCATCAAAAATGTCTTCAAATAAGATCATGTTCAAGTTTTCGAAAACGATTAGTTTTGGGGCGAAACATAGGCAATTTATACATTTTAAACAATCACTTTCTCAGAAAAGGCTCCAAATTTTTCTTTGATTTTTTTCCTCGTATGTAGCAAAGAACTAGTGGTGGTGTTACCATTTTCGGCGCACTTTCTGTATTTTCGAAAACAGGAATTGTAAATTCGTGCGATCGTTTGACGCATTGTCAATTCACAAACTGGCAGCACAGAGCTTTCTATATTCTTCAAATTCATCCAATTGTTGTCAGTCGTTATTGCAGATATTCTTATGGAAGGAAATATATTAAAGGAAGGTAATTAATTCTACTTAGATTTAACAAACACTTCTTTACCTTAGCAAGTTTTGATTGCTGATAATGGTATTCAAAAATTGAAAGTTCACTTCAATGTAATCAAAACAGGCTTATCTGAAATTATTCTTGCTCCTCTGTATTATGTGCTGCAAATAATTGGATGTCCTTCAGTTCTCGTTAAATTATACATGAAATTATCATTGTTTTTTTATAAAATGTTTTGGAAATATTGTATAACAGTTGAGATTTATACACGTTTTGTTTCTTTTGTAGAAGTAAGAAAGTGGTACTTTTCCTGACTATGGAAATAATTGCAGATATGTGCAGCAGGCGCTTCGTTTACTTATGAGATTCTTTCGGTAGCGGCCACCCGCAAGCGCTTAAAGAAACTGATCTCTTGTCCGCGCGGCAGTGCGGGTATCGGGTGTCTGGCAGTCGCCCATTTCTTTTCTTCTCCGTGGAATACAATGCACTTTGATTCGCGGAATATCACTTAACATCAAGCTTGAAATTGAGTGAAACGGGGTCATCAGTAAGGTCTCCATTCAGGGTCCGCTACGTTCACCTCAGGGGGGACTTCTTCGAATACGACCTTTGGCAGATCTTTTTTCAAGCTGCCGTATGTTTGAATTTGTGGCACTGGCGTATTCTTTTCCAGGTGAGAATACATTTTCAGGTCGTTGTACTAGTTTTGATGAATATAACAATATATTTAATTATATTTTGGTTTTCATTTTCTTGTCAAGGGTATCAACAATCCTAATTTGCAGAATGTTGTATCCCATACGAATTGGCGGTTATTGTAGCGTGATGCAATACATTTTTGTAACGCCTCACTAATAATAAGGTGATAACAAGGCCGTAGTTCGTTCGCGTTAATATAAACTAATATTTTTAGGGCTAAAATACTCATTGCGCGTCGTTACATTTATGTACATCGCCTACATTAATGTAGAACGTGGATACACTGAATACAATGGCTGAAACATTTCAATTAAACAAATATATGTATTTTCACGTTTAGTTTGTTTAAGAATTTTTCAAATGATAGTTGAAGTGTGTGAGAGAAACTGTCATATAATAATATTGCATAGCTCTTAGCAATATCGCGAGAAAGCACGTGCTGTTGTAGCGTCACTGGTTATGGTTATATTAACCATATTAATTATAGGTTAGCATATAGGTATATTATAGGTTAGCATTTAGGTATATTAGGTATATGCATAGGTTGAGTTCCTTGACCAGTACTTGATAATCAATGCTACACCCACTTAAACTAGTAGTGCTACAGCAGCACATTTTCCGTATTATTTGTATCGAGCACATATTGCCAATTAAAAGGATCGTGAAAATTCGATGATCGTGGATATTCAAACTTGCCTGCGAAACATACAGCCAACCACCGTAAATACTGCCGTGGGGCTATCCACGCTGACCTGCACGGACGCGTGTTTTTTCCCCGCAGGGATCTTGCGGAGGATGGCGGACGAAGAGAGCGCCAGGCTGGGGCTGGAGGAGGTGCTCCGTCGGCTGGAGGCAGAGAGCGCGCGCCGGCAGCTGCTGGAGGAGCGCGTCGCCCGCCTCGAGGGGCAGCGCCTGGCGCACGTGGAGGGGCGGTTGGGCGGCGTGGAGCAGTCGCTGCAGCGCGCGTTGGGCGACCTCATGCCCAAGGTGGAGGAGCTGCTGGCCAGGCAGCAGGGCCACGCAGGCCAAGGGCGCGAGTCGGCAACGACGGCCTCCGGCGACCCTGAGGGTAGAGAGTCCTCTCAGAGTGGTGCAATTGCTGCTCTTCAAGAGGATGCAGTAACGTCGACTACCGTCGACATCGACGACGGAGAGTCGGATCCGAGCCGAGTATCCGATGGCTACCAAGATCGCGATCCAGTGTCCATGTCCGCCATCGGCAACCATGTCGGAGAGTCAGCCCAGAACGGAGGATCTGCTAGCTACCAAGATCGTGAGTCAGTGTCCGCGTCCGCCACCGGCGCAGACGTCGAAGAGTCAGCCCAGAGCAGAGGATCCGCTGGCGGACAAGCTGGTGGGTCACCACCGACGACGTCCATCGTCGGGGGGTCAGCCCAGAGTGGACAATGCACTGACAGGCAAGACGATAGCTCAGCGCCGGCAACCTCCAGCCACCCCGATGACGCATCGCCGGCTCAGGGCGAATCCGGCGACGGCGAAATCGGTAGTTCATCGGAGAGGCCCGGGAGCGGAGGGGCTTCGGCGCCGGGCAGAGGGCCCGACGGCGCGGAGGAGCGAGCGAGGCTGTACGCGGCGGCGACGCGCGGGGACGTGGCGGGCGTGCGGCGCCTGGTTGCGGCCGGGCTGGCGCTAGACTCGCGTGACACCTACGGCAACACGGCGCTGCACGCGGCCGCCGCCACGGGCCGCGCGCGGGGCGTGGAGACGCTGCTGGCGGCGGGGGCGGACGTGAACGTGTGCGGCGCGTGGGCGCGGTCGCCGCTGCACTGCGCCGCGGAGCGCGGCCAGGCGGCGACCGCGGCGCTCCTGGCGGCGGCCGGGGCCGACGTGGACGTGCGGGACGCGGGCGGGGATACCGCCCTCGCCTTGGCCGCGCCTGCCGGCCACACGGCGGTCTGCAGGTATAGTTGGCAGATCTGCGGGGTTTTCCGTTTTAAATTTCGTGGTCCCTGGTTTGATTGTTTCAGGGCACGTCAACAGCTTTGGTCGTTAGTCCCATTGGTATAGTGAATTTTTTTTATATCCCGTTCTTTTCCCAAAGGAGATCTGGCATCGAGCTTCGTAGGTTTACGGAGCACAGCTCCAGCCAGGACAAACCTCCAGCTCCCGGCGTATGCGATAGTGGAGTATATATAAGTGTGTGTATGGGGAGAGGGAGGAAGAGGAAGGAAAGCTCCAATTGCTAGGGTACCTCTCTGGCATTCGCCTGATGTTGCTGGAAAAAGAACTCGATCAATTACCGATCAGAACAGCTGGTCGCTAAAGTTCTCCAGACAGGTTGAATTTGACCCAGGTATATAGTTAGGTACGAAAAGCCGCGCCGACGTCCAATAGGACCTGATCAAAGTCGCTGCAGACAGCAGCAATACTGGTTCTGATATAATAAAACTCAGCCAGTCTTGGAGACGGAACATTTATCCAATTTTTACTTTCTCGTATACGTACGTATATATAATATACGTAGTATATTGAAAGTTAGGTAATGCTAAAATCAATTTCGTGGCTTTAACGGAAACATACGTTTTGGGGTCTCCTGATACCGAAAAAGGGTTCTTTTCTTTTCTTTTTTCTTCTTCTTCTTCTTCTTCTTCTTCTTCTTCTTCTTCTTCTTCTTCTTCTTCTTCTTCTTCTTCTTCTTCTTCTTCAAAACATTCTCCGTCCATCCGGTATATGTGAACAACACTAGCGCTTAAACAATGCGTAGATTTTTTTCCAAATTGAAGAAACCCCTGAGAATCTGGTTTGAGCCAAAGCTCCGCCATTTTGAAGCACATTCATTAATTTTTAGAGTACTTTACATTTATCCTGGGACATTTTCAAAATTTTCTCACAAATGGTTTCAAATTTTTTCTTTAAATGTCTTGTAAGAATAGAATAAAATACGCTTATAAAGGTGGCATAGATCCGATTTTCACTGTTAACTCTGAATTTCAGATAATTTAAAAAGTTTGCATTTTTTTGAGACGTCCTGCAACGACAATATTGAAGAATGATTTTTTCCTTCAAGTATATTTTTCTCCATATTTAGTTCTTTCATACGGTCATGTACATTTTTAAGAATGTTAGTAGTTTTCGCGCAATATTGTCTGCAATGTCGATAACGACTGGAAATGTTTTCTTAAAATTTTGCTGGGGATAGTGCTAAATGTACTCTACAAGGTGACATTATTGCCATATTGCTCTTTTTCTTTAAAAGATTACAAAAAAATTGTGTCTCTCACGTCGTTAATATTTACATTAACGGGAATTGTTAATCCATGTGAATGAAAGAATAGTTTATTGGCTCAAACTGTTGGAGCCAATGCATTCATGACTGCATTCATACTTTCACAAGGATAAAGAGTTATGGCAGTAATATAGCATCATTCAGAACCATACTTCATAGAAATAAGGGACCTCACAACTTCGTGGGTTAGGCAACTGGGGTACTGAACCAGTCATATTAGGGCTCTATCAGACATTTTTGTAGCGCACAAATTTAATGTTAGAGGTTATTGAACCAGCTTTAGAACATCGATGTATTATTAATATCGATATTTTAATTTTGGACATCGATGTTTTGTTGTGGATGTCGCATCACTAGTCGGGAGCTTATGGCTTGTCCGGACCGGTGCTGTGCCCCTCTGTTGGGAGGTACCTGGTGGGGGGAAATCGCCGCAAACCGACGTATGTCGGCGTTGGATCTTCATCCAGCGGAGAAAGATCACCGCCACCTCCCACGATAAAACATTTACTACACTTCCGGCAATCATGACCTTAGCAGTTGATGCGCCAGGATCAATCAACCCACCAAACACCTACCAATCCTTTAAAAATATGTTCAAATATTATTTTTTTAATAATTACAATTGTAATGTTAATCTGAGCCATAATGAAAATATTTTATAGTATTCCTGCGCCCCTCGCTCTTCCACTATTGTCTGAAACACGTGTGAGCGCCGTCTGTGCAGGACATTGCTGGAGCACGGGGCGGCGCCGGACGTGCCCGCGAGGGACGGCCGGACGCCGCTGATGCTGGCGGCGGACGCCGGCCACGGGGACATCGTCGCCGCGCTCGTGGGCAAAGGCGCCGACGTGGATTATTCCGTGGAGGCAGAGACGCCGCTGCTCACCGCTATTGATAAAGGACATTTGGGCATAGTGGAGTGTCTTTTAGGGAAAGGAGCTAACATGGAGGCGCGTGACCGAAATGGCAAGTCTTGCCTTCTCCGTGCACTGGGAGGTGGGCACGTGGAAATTGCTTTCTCCCTTTTGAACAAAGGAGCGAACATAGAGAGTCCGGATAAGGAAGACGAAACACCTCTGTTTTACGCTGTTAAAAACAATCATTTAGAAATAGTTAATTGCCTTTTAGGGAAAGGAGTACGTGTGGATGTAGCCAACACAGACGCAGAGACTCCCTTATTTGTTGCAGTGAGGAATGGAAGAACCGAAATAACAAAATTGCTACTTCAGAAGGGGGCATCGCCTGTTAAAAGAAACACAAAAGGTGAGACGCCTCTGATGATTGCTTGCAAAATGGGAAACGCGAATATGGTTAGAAATATGTTGAAAGTGGTACACACGTTTGAGAGTAATGAAATTGAGCGTTGTGTGAGAGTTGCCGCTACTGCTGAGGTGTTATGGAATTTCGCAGACGTGGCTCGGGAGGTGGTGTTGGGCCGAGCAGGAGAAGAGGCGCTCTGTGCTACCGCAAGAGAAGGCCGTTTGGAAGTACTAGAAGCCTTGCTACAAGTGGGCGTGAACCCCAATGCGCACTATCGTTTGCCCAAAGAGAGTCCATGGAATATATACCTAAATGGGAGCGCTGTTCTTTATGCTTCTGCCTACGGGCACTCATTGTGCGTGAGAAAATTGCTACAATATGGCGGAGACGCGAATAATGTGTCGTCTTCCGGCACACCTCTCATTAAAGCTGCGAAATATGGCAGAACGGATTGCATTACCGCTCTGATTGAAGGCGGTGCAGATGTTAATGCAAACGTAAATGGCACTGCCCTGCATAGGGCCGCTCGTTATAATCGTGTGGATTGCGTAAGGGGGCTTTTGCGGGCAGGGGCAGACAGAAATATAAAAAATAATGATGGACAAAGAGCATTGAATCTCGCAGTACGAAATGGATGTATAGAATGCGAACGTGTTCTGGAACGATAGATGATGTAAGAGCGATAAGATGTGCGAAAGATGAGTGCTAGAAAATCTTCATTTCGCCAAAACGAGAACATCATTTTGCAAAGTGGTTTACGTTGAGTTATCAATCGCCTTTCTATTAATTTGTGTTGATTGTGGGCATATCTTACGACTAGACATCGGATGTTGAGGCACCAAAAATATTTAAAAACATACACAGAGTAAAAGACGATAAAACTCAAAATTCGAGGAAAAAACATTTAATACATTTTATTACGTCTCTATCTAAATTTAACATAACATTCAAAACTGTATTAAAAATTATTTTAAAAAAGATAAAATGTTTTTTGCGTCATCTAACAAAGTGGAGTAGAATGCTTTATTTTATTTTATTTTTTAGTATGTATTTACAATTTTATTGTTATTAGGGTACCATATTACAGCTACATCTGTTGCGAATGAGAGACATTCCTCTATTTATTGTCAATAGGCAGTCACCTTCAAGGTTTAAATTTCGGCATCTTCAGACACTTGAATTGAGTTTCTAGATGCACTATGAAGTAATTAAAGAGGGACGTAGTAAAAATAAATATTAACCAGTCGATGATCGTGTAGCAAAGGAGCGCTCATTTTTTATATGAAAGAGACTTGTTTAATTATTCTAATTAAGCAAGGCGATATTTCATAAGTCTGTCATCTTTATGACGACTTTCTCCTTGAAACGCGAGTGTTTTGGTTTCGTCGCCAATCTGAGCAGAGCTCACCGAAGACGTACCTTTTGATAACCTCTTGACGCGTGCGAGCGTATTTGTATTTCTGGTGATTTTCAAAGCCAAATGACTTCTGACAAGACAAAAAATTGTAAGTTCGTTACCGGTAGGCAGCAATTGCATTAGTAAAAGTGAAAAATATCTAAACTGCTATTTTTTAAAATCAAGATTAGAAAATATTAATAAATGTCAGAAAAAAATAAAAATAAAATACATTTTAAGTTATTTATGTCAAAAGGGGCAATATAAAACTTCGTCAAAATATTTCATTTTGCGTATTTCAAGCATATACACCGAAAGTAGGTAAGTGTATTCAATAGAAGAAAATGAGTATTTTCCGAAACATCCGATGTCTATTTGTAATATATTTCAGTCCCTCTCATGATTTTATTTCAGTATTATGACGTCCTGGTAGTTACGACACTAAAACTGAAGTGCAATAATAAAGGAAATACCAGTGTTCAGCCCTACTGCTTGACAAAGTTTTAGACGACTTAATAGCAATCACAATTTTTTGTAGAGCTAATACTGGTAAAACAATGAGATCTTGAGTGGTTGGTTCGAAGCCCATATTTCCTCCCTTCTCAGTTTGATTTGCAACCGTCGTGTATTACAAACTTGTTAAATGTTACAGATTAAGTAGTCTTAATGTAACGCTGGTCTCGTTGGAGATGACATATTTGGATACATACACATTTGTGAATCATTTGTGAAGAGGTAGAGTACAATCTGTTCCATCTGGCGAAGCAGAAATATCTTTACCCCGTTATTTGTTTTGCCATAAATACCGTTCTTTCGTTGCAACGACTTACGTTCTTAACAATTAGACCAGTAATTGTTAGACGCACACCTGAATGGCTGTGCTAGCAGACTGAAGCGCGGGATTTGGCAACAAAGAAACCATGTTCTTGCAGGACGGAGTGGATGGTGCTATTGCGAAATAGACGGGCGCTACAATAGTAGTACAATATTCTTTCGAATCTCAATTAAAAAATTAAAATTAGTGAACGATCTTACGAACCACATTATCTAGTACTGATTTCTTTCTGCCTCATTATTTGCCGCATTAATGTTAATTCTGAGCAGTGAAATATTTAAAATGTGACAAGTGCAAGAAGTAGTTGTAGGCATGAAATCTTTAAGTTGGACCAATTACGAGAAAAAAGAAAAGTTTGTATTTCTTTGGAATTTGGTTTTGACTGTTTTATTAGTTTTAGTCATCTTCTTTGGATAAGAAAAAATATTCATTACTTAAATATTACTGGGGCCAGATTTTGAGACTTGTGAGCTATATCTCAGAGTGAATTTTTTTCAATATAAAATAAATGAATACGTTAACATTCAGCAGTACTTCATATCATTCCTCCATCTTTAACTCCTTACATTAGATACATTAGCTACAAATATCAGTTGTATATTTTTTTACATTGCATTGCCAAGTGAACATAAGTTTCTAAACCACTAGATATGCTTTGATGAAACATTTATGAGGTACAGTAATATTTTGTTACATTGACTATGATTAAAAAATATAAAAACAAGACCCACACGTAATATAAAATCTTTTAATAATTTCAATTCCTGAGTCATATAAAACCATTATAACTCATCCATATCCCAAGGAATCTTCTACTATACAACATTCCTGTCCAGTTCCCCATCCTTAACAATAGCCCCAAAACCCATTCTCTGGCAATCTCAAATCAAATGCCTTAGCGAAGCCATTTCTTAGAGACAGGTCCCATCACGTACATCGAGCCACCGTGGAAGATTTCTGACAAACGCCGTGTATCTACTCACCTACCACTACCTCTATTAAAAAAATTATAATAATTACACCCGCTCTACCTAGACGTACGTCCATCTCACCTCGGCCACACTCCATTGAAATTTCAATAAAATAGGTGGAAAACGCACAATCAGATCAAAATTTTGTACGACATATGATCCCTCTATAACAGGGGTTCCCAAACCTTGTTTTTACCATCTGTCAGTAGCAAAACTTCCCACGTCCCCTTGCACATTTTTATTTGGTAATGTACAAAACAAATGTTACTTCAATTATTTTTTTGCTCTGTACAATTTTACAAGTTAATTATCGTTTTTTTGAACTTGTTGAAATGTCCATTGTCTTTAGATTAGGCCAAGAAAATGAAAAACGATTTATGCCTAATTAATATTACAAGTTGACATTTAAATTAAACAGGGGTCAAGAAAAATCAGTGAGAAGGAAGAGCTTGTATTTTTTTTAACAGATTCACTATCCTTGGTTAAGTATCAGACAGTGCACAATAAAAATCATTAGCAATGACAAGTTTACCCGAATAGTTCATTTTAATTGTAACAAGTGCGGAAAATGCTTGCTCGAACAAATTGCTCCATTCTACATAGCAAATAACACACAGGATGTTTGATGTTGCTCTTAAGCATGCAAATAAACCCATTAACATAATCTTTATTATATTTTTTCCTCACAGCAACAAGGCAACTGACAAAATTTACATCTTCCGAGCGCGAAGTTCTTGGGACTGTTCGGGTATACCATATCGTTTGGACCAGGAAGTTTTTTGTTTGACCTGTCTTAGATCATAAATTACGGTATCGTATTTAGATGTCATTTGGTTAGTATCAAAATAAAATTGAACGCTATATGTGTGTGTGTGTGTGTGTGTGTGAGTGAGTGAAGGTGAAGGTAGGAAAACAAACTTTAATGAATTCACAAATATAGTTTTTATAATATACATTTTCTGTAGAAACGAAAAATATTCTATATCTAAATTGAATCTGACATAAAAATAACAAAACTAAATTTTAAATTCAGCTTTAATGAAAACCCCTTTAAAAGGAAACATTCAGTCGATTGGCGAATATATCTATTGAATTTCTCACAGAAAAAAAGCCTGGTTGCACTACCATTCAAATTAATTTTACGTAGCTTTCCAGATTCTGACCGTGTCTGATCACTCATACTAGACACTGGTGGGAAGCACCTATACACTCGACATCAAGCATCCTCAGTGAGTTACCTATCGAGCCAACTCTTTAAAAATCCCCAGAAAATAGATATTAATTAATAATGTAATTAACATTTTATAAATCATTTTGTAATTTAATAATAAGTTATTTTTCATATAAACATGTATATAAGATTACTGTCCATCAGCTCCAAACTTGCACTTACCATTTCAGGCAAAAGCATGCCCGACCGTAATTCCATGAACACTCTGTATTGATCTGTTCAACCCCGTTCCTTGTTCCAATCTCTTTGTCAATCTCTATTACATTCTTCATCTTATGGCCCTATTTGCCCCCACTTTCGCGTCTCTGCACCCTGTTCAGTTCCATCTTCAGACGAAACTTAATTAATGTGAAATTGAGCTACCGTGCTATCGACAGTGTGAGAGTCTCATTGAATTTCCATCACGGGAAATAATTGACGGCTGCTGTCAGCTACAATGTTCGCGGCATTTCAATCGCTCGCCAGATAACAGAATCTGATTAAAAACAAGATTGAAGCGCGCCGAACTCGAAAGAGAGGAACGGAAAGGGGAAAGAGAGCGAAAACGATTTCTCTCTTAAGTATTTTCCTCGCGCCAGACGGCGGTCACATATTTCCTTCGTCTTCGTGGGTCGTTTGCGATCCTCGTCCTGCTCCCACGTTTCCTCGAAATTCGATAACCGCGGAAAGATTATTAAATTTATCGTTTCGCGGGCCGGTCGCACGCTGGAGCGGAGAGGTCTCCTGGAAGGAAGCGCGGGGGGGGGGGGGGGATCTCGGCACGCCGCTGCCACCAGCGCACTCTGCGGGGACGATCGACCGCGGCGGCTGCTCGTTTCCCTTCATTTGTTTCTCGAGTCCGAGGAGGCGTCGCGTCGACACCATCTACTCTATCCCAATTGGAGAAGGGAGGCAGCTAGCTCGGTTGAGTGGCTGGGGCAGCGGTTCTCACACTCAATGCAGGTTGGGATACGAGCGCAGGGGGCAGCTTGTTTTGAGGTATTTTGTCGTATTAAATGAAAAAAAAGAAAATTACATAATTTTCAAAAATGTTTAAAGTGTATTAAAAATTGCCTGAACAGGATGTCTCAATAAATGTTACATTGGGCATGTAAGGAATCGAAAATGATTACTTTTTGCCAATGTAAGTGTGTTGAGAAATTTCGTAGAACGAAGTTACACGTGTGGAAGTTGGCCCAATCTGTAGGCAAGTCATCGGGTATGGGGGTTTGGCATGGATGTATCCTGTCGCAGTCAATGGAATTTCGTGAGCCTACTAAACTCCAGTGCAAAACGAGTTGCTTTCCAATCAGAAGTGTCACACGTGCGAATTCCTTATATTTCCAGCCACACATTCATTGGAAAAAATGTGACTATCTTTGATGGTCCTACATGTCTTAAAAGTTTGTAACAATCATTCTGAGACAGTCTGTATTTAGTACTTCGAATGCAAAGAAGTATCTAAATTATACCAAAGATCCCCAATACCTACAATATGTCTCGATGTTTTTGCTTTTCAATCAGAATTTTAATACATTTCTCTATACATTTACGTAAAGCTAATATTACGAAATATCCTTGATAACTCTTTTCTACTGATAACCGTTGTTAGCTTATAGTATGGCTTCCATGTCGGCACAGTAGCAGTCTATTCACTGAAAAGTTTGAGAACTAGAGATCGTTAAGAAAAATAATGGAAGTGTTTGGAAAAGTAGCGCCGCCGTTGCAAACAAGGGAGAATCGGCACAGCCTTCCGCTACACGAGAGAAATAAAGGTTGGTTAAATCATGATTTACGGGTGAGCTCTCGTATTCAAGCCATCTTTCCAGTGTTTTGCAAATTAAAAAACTTTTCCTCTGTGATTTTTCACGCTTCGAAATCTTTTCTTAAAAACAGCCAATTTCTTCCTTTTCTCAAAATTGTTATGAAATTTAAACAAAAGGTTTGGAATATCAGTCACGACCGCATGTTTACAATGTTTTAATGACCAAAATGATCTATTACATCGTAAACACTTGTATCTAAGTATTGTAAGTACATAGTAAACTATTGTATCTAAAGTAACGTATTATAAAATACTGAATAATCGTGAAGAATCTTGGGTTAATGATGAAAAAAATTCAATAACTACAGAAGCCAAAACAAACTTTACACCGGACGTAAACAACAGTCAGATCATTTACATTTTTATGGACTTCACTTCCTACCCTCTCGATAGGTGAACATTGAAGCACTGTATCCTGTACGATAATTTATTTACGTCAAAAACTGTTAAAAGCTGTGTATGACGTGCTATGGGGAGAAGTTAATTTGAAGTTCCATTTACGATACGAACTCACTTTTGAGTATCTACGCTTGCGGAACTCTTAACTTCACATAGCAGATTACCATACATTCTATTCAGAATTATTGAGTGTAATCACGTCAATTGTATCAAGACGATACAAGACAAATGAGTATGATAAATGGAATTTGATCCCGATTTTGGGGGCAGAGTGTGCTGTTAACTCTATATTCCCAGTTTAATGCCATATTTTATGTCCCGTTTTAATTCCATATTATATTTATCCAAATGCCTATTTTTTGTTAATTAATTGTTATGAAAAATCAAAAACCAAACACTACAATATTGATTTAATCTCGAATGGAATATTATCTAAAGTTATCTAAATATTAAAACCGTGCTAAATATTATAACAACTTCAAGTATTTTCCTCTAAATTCACAATATTCTTGAACTTGTTGTTCATAAACAAAATTTTCTCGAATCTCGGGTTTTTGCGTAATACTCTTACTTGTTTTTTATGCAAAGCCTACTACGTAATTGGAAGGTATTGGCCATGACATTTTAAGAAAAATATTTTGGAAATAGTTTGCGGACGATTTTTCATACTCACCGTAAATAACCATGTTACCGAGGATATTTCGCACCAGCCGGGAGAGTTAGGACAGCATAAATCGCTGCCCCTGGCTCTCGACGTTGCATCAGATCGACCGGGCGGTTAAGCGGATATCGATAAACCGCTGCAAGGGGCTCACTAACGTGAATAAAATATGGCAGGCACGGGGATTTGAACTCCGTATCTTCCGACCACACGAAGGGGACGGGGCGGGTTGACCACCGAAGCAGCCCCCTTGCCTGACGAACGGGCGGTCGATATGAAATCCTCCGCAAGCCCCTCTTCATTACAAGGCCTTAGCGCCGGGACTCGCTTCGACCTCGGCCACGCGACCCCCCCCCCCCCCCATCTCCACCATGGCGGCTGCAGCGGGGCACGCCCTTCAAATCGGTTGCGATTTAAAAAATAGTTATTTTATAAACGCTTCGAAGAGATATGTTTTCATACTACATCCAATACTAAACGAACTTCACTACTGTAACATAAAAAAAAGACAGTGAAACCTAGTCTAATAAGTGGTCACTATTCGTTCCGGAGATGAAATAAGTACTGAAATAGAATATGACCAAATTAATATATGTAATTACGAATAATTTGTTTCAAAAACTCAATGAAATACTACTACTACTACTACTTCCGCTTCCGCTTCCGCTTCCGCTTCCGCTTCCGCTTCCGCTTCCGCTTCCGCTTCCGCTGCCGCTGCCGCTGCCGCTGCCGCTGCCGCTGCCGCTGCCGCTGCCGCTGCCGCTGCCGCTGCCGCTGCCGCTGCCGCTGCCGCTGCCGCTGCCGCTGCCGCTGCCGCTGCCGCTGCCGCTGCCGCTGCCGCTGCCGCTGCCGCTGCCGCTGCCGCTGCCGCTGCCGCTGCCGCTGCCGCTGCCGCTGCCGCTGCCGCTGCCGCTGCCGCTGCCGCTGCCGCTGCCGCTGCCGCTGCCGCTGCCGCTGCCGCTGCCGCTGCCGCTGCCGCTGCCGCTGCCGCTGCCGCTGCCGCTGCCGCTGCCGCTGCCGCTGCCGCTGCCGCTGCCGCTGCCGCTGCCGCTGCCGCTGCCGCTGCCGCTGCCGCTGCCGCTGCCGCTGCCGCTGCCGCTGCCGCTGCCGCTGCCGCTGCCGCTGCCGCTGCCGCTGCCGCTGCCGCTGCCGCTGCCGCTGCCGCTGCCGCTGCCGCTGCCGCTGCCGCTGCCGCTGCCGCTGCCGCTGCCGCTGCCGCTGCCGCTGCCGCTGCCGCTGCCGCTGCCGCTGCCGCTGCCGCTGCCGCTGCCGCTGCCGCTGCCGCTGCCGCTGCCGCTGCCGCTGCCGCTGCCGCTGCCGCTGCCGCTGCCGCTGCCGCTGCCGCTGCCGCTGCCGCTGCCGCTGCCGCTGCCGCTGCCGCTGCCGCTGCCGCTGCCGCTGCCGCTGCCGCTGCCGCTGCCGCTGCCGCTGCCGCTGCCGCTGCCGCTGCCGCTGCCGCTGCCGCTGCCGCTGCCGCTGCCGCTGCCGCTGCCGCTGCCGCTGCCGCTGCCGCTGCCGCTGCCGCTGCCGCTGCCGCTGCCGCTGCCGCTGCCGCTGCCGCTGCCGCTGCCGCTGCCGCTGCCGCTGCCGCTGCCGCTGCCGCTGCCGCTGCCGCTGCCGCTGCCGCTGCCGCTGCCGCTGCCGCTGCCGCTGCCGCTGCCGCTGCCGCTGCCGCTGCCGCTGCCGCTGCCGCTGCCGCTGCCGCTGCCGCTGCCGCTGCCGCTGCCGCTGCCGCTGCCGCTGCCGCTGCCGCTGCCGCTGCCGCTGCCGCTGCCGCTGCCGCTGCCGCTGCCGCTGCCGCTGCCGCTGCCGCTGCCGCTGCCGCTGCCGCTGCCGCTGCCGCTGCCGCTGCCGCTGCCGCTGCCGCTGCCGCTGCCGCTGCCGCTGCCGCTGCCGCTGCCGCTGCCGCTGCCGCTGCCGCTGCCGCTGCCGCTGCCGCTGCCGCTGCCGCTGCCGCTGCCGCTGCCGCTGCCGCTGCCGCTGCCGCTGCCGCTGCCGCTGCCGCTGCCGCTGCCGCTGCCGCTGCCGCTGCCGCTGCCGCTGCCGCTGCCGCTGCCGCTGCCGCTGCCGCTGCCGCTGCCGCTGCCGCTGCCGCTGCCGCTGCCGCTGCCGCTGCCGCTGCCGCTGCCGCTGCCGCTGCCGCTGCCGCTGCCGCTGCCGCTGCCGCTGCCGCTGCCGCTGCCGCTGCCGCTGCCGCTGCCGCTGCCGCTGCCGCTGCCGCTGCCGCTGCCGCTGCCGCTGCCGCTGCCGCTGCCGCTGCCGCTGCCGCTGCCGCTGCCGCTGCCGCTGCCGCTGCCGCTGCCGCTGCCGCTGCCGCTGCCGCTGCCGCTGCCGCTGCCGCTGCCGCTGCCGCTGCCGCTGCCGCTGCCGCTGCCGCTGCCGCTGCCGCTGCCGCTGCCGCTGCCGCTGCCGCTGCCGCTGCCGCTGCCGCTGCCGCTGCCGCTGCCGCTGCCGCTGCCGCTGCCGCTGCCGCTGCCGCTGCCGCTGCCGCTGCCGCTGCCGCTGCCGCTGCCGCTGCCGCTGCCGCTGCCGCTGCCGCTGCCGCTGCCGCTGCCGCTGCCGCTGCCGCTGCCGCTGCCGCTGCCGCTGCCGCTGCCGCTGCCGCTGCCGCTGCCGCTGCCGCTGCCGCTGCCGCTGCCGCTGCCGCTGCCGCTGCCGCTGCCGCTGCCGCTGCGCTGCCGCTGCCGCTGCCGCTGCCGCTGCCGCTGCCGCTGCCGCTGCCGCTGCCGCTGCCGCTGCGCTGCCGCTGCCGCTGCCGCTGCCGCTGCCGCTGCCGCTGCCGCTGCCGCTGCCGCTGCCGCTGCCGCTGCCGCTGCCGCTGCGCTGCCGCTGCCGCTGCCGCTGCCGCTGCCGCTGCCGCTGCCGCTGCCGCTGCCGCTGCCGCTGCCGCTGCCGCTGCCGCTGCCGCTGCCGCTGCCGCTGCCGCTGCCGCTGCCGCTGCCGCTGCCGCTGCCGCTGCCGCTGCCGCTGCCGCTGCCGCTGCCGCTGCCGCTGCGCTGCCGCTGCCGCTGCCGCTGCCGCTGCCGCTGCCGCTGCCGCTGCCGCTGCCGCTGCCGCTGCCGCTGCCGCTGCGCTGCCGCTGCCGCTGCCGCTGCCGCTGCCGCTGCCGCTGCCGCTGCCGCTGCCGCTGCCGCTGCCGCTGCCGCTGCCGCTGCCGCTGCCGCTGCCGCTGCCGCTGCCGCTGCCGCTGCCGCTGCCGCTGCCGCTGCCGCTGCCGCTGCCGCTGCGCTGCCGCTGCCGCTGCCGCTGCCGCTGCCGCTGCCGCTGCCGCTGCCGCTGCCGCTGCCGCTGCCGCTGCCGCTGCCGCTGCCGCTGCCGCTGCCGCTGCCGCTGCCGCTGCCGCTGCCGCTGCCGCTGCCGCTGCCGCTGCCGCTGCCGCTGCCGCTGCCGCTGCCGCAGCGCTGCCGCTGCCGCTGCCGCTGCCGCTGCCGCTGCCGCTGCCGCTGCCGCTGCCGCTGCCGCTGCCGCTGCCCGCTGCCGCTGCCGCTGCCGCTGCCGCTGCCGCTGCCGCTGCGCTGCCGCTGCCGCTGCCGCTGCCGCTGCCGCTGCCGCTGCCGCCGCTGCCGCTGCCGCTGCCGCTGCCGCTGCCGCTGCCGGCTGCCGCTGCCGCTGCCGCTGCCGCTGCCGCTGCCGCTGCCGCTGCCGCTGCCGCTGCCGCTGCCGCTGCCGCTGCCGCTGCCGCTGCCGCTGCCGCTGCCGCTGCCGCTGCCGCTGCCGCTGCCGCTGCCGCTGCCGCTGCCGCTGCCGCTGCCGCTGCCGCTGCCGCTGCCGCTGCCGCTGCCGCTGCCGCTGCCGCTGCCGCTGCCGCTGCCGCTGCCGCTGCCGCTGCCGCTGCCGCTGCCGCTGCCGCTGCCGCTGCCGCTGCCGCTGCCGCTGCCGCTGCCGCTGCCGCTGCCGCTGCCGCTGCCGCTGCCGCTGCCGCTGCCGCTGCCGCTGCCGCTGCCGCTGCCGCTGCCGCTGCCGCTGCCGCTGCCGCTGCCGCTGCCGCTGCCGCTGCCGCTGCCGCTGCCGCTGCCGCTGCCGCTGCCGCTGCCGCTGCCGCTGCCGCTGCCGCTGCCGCTGCCGCTGCCGCTGCCGCTGCCGCTGCCGCTGCCGCTGCCGCTGCCGCTGCCGCTGCCGCTGCCGCTGCCGCTGCCGCTGCCGCTGCCGCTGCCGCTGCCGCTGCCGCTGCCGCTGCCGCTGCCGCTGCCGCTGCCGCTGCCGCTGCCGCTGCCGCTGCCGCTGCCGCTGCCGCTGCCGCTGCCGCTGCCGCTGCCGCTGCCGCTGCCGCTGCCGCTGCCGCTGCCGCTGCCGCTGCCGCTGCCGCTGCCGCTGCCGCTGCCGCTGCCGCTGCCGCTGCCGCTGCCGCTGCCGCTGCCGCTGCCGCTGCCGCTGCCGCTGCCGCTGCCGCTGCCGCTGCCGCTGCCGCTGCCGCTGCCGCTGCCGCTGCCGCTGCCGCTGCCGCTGCCGCTGCCGCTGCCGCTGCCGCTGCCGCTGCCGCTGCCGCTGCCGCTGCCGCTGCCGCTGCTGCCGCTGCCGCTGCCGCTGCCGCTGCCGCTGCCGCTGCCGCTGCCGCTGCCGCTGCCGCTGCCGCTGCCGCTGCCGCTGCCGCTGCCGCTGCCGCTGCCGCTGCCGCTGCCGCTGCCGCTGCCGCTGCCGCTGCCGCTGCCGCTGCCGCTGCCGCTGCCGCTGCCGCTGCCGCTGCCGCTGCCGCTGCCGCTGCCGCTGCCGCTGCCGCTGCCGCTGCCGCTGCCGCTGCCGCTGCCGCTGCCGCTGCCGCTGCCGCTGCCGCTGCCGCTGCCGCTGCCGCTGCCGCTGCCGCTGCCGCTGCCGCTGCCGCTGCCGCTGCCGCTGCCGCTGCCGCTGCCGCTGCCGCTGCCGCTGCCGCTGCCGCTGCCGCTGCCGCTGCCGCTGCCGCTGCCGCTGCCGCTGCCGCTGCCGCTGCCGCTGCCGCTGCCGCTGCCGCTGCCGCTGCCGCTGCCGCTGCCGCTGCCGCTGCCGCTGCCGCTGCCGCTGCCGCTGCCGCTGCCGCTGCCGCTGCGCGGCCAGCGCCGCAGCGGCAGCGGCAGCGCTGCCGGCTGCCGCTGCCGCTGCCGCTGCCGGCTGCGCTGCCGCTGCCGCTGCCGCTGCCGCTGCTGCCGCTGCCGCTGCCGCTGCCGCTGCTGCCTGCGCTGCCGCTGCCGCTGCGCCAGCGCTGCCGGCCGCTGCCGCTGCCGCTGCCGCGCTGCCGCTGCCGCTGCCGCTGCCGCTGCCGCTGCGCTGCCGCTGCCGCTGCCGCTGCCGCTGCCGCTGCGCTGCCGCTGCCGCTGCCGCTGCCGCTGCCGCTGCCGCTGCCGCTGCCGCTGCCGCTGCCGCTGCCGCTGCCGCTGCGCTGCCGCTGCCGCTGCCGCGCTGCCGCTGCCGCTGCCGCTGCCGCTGCCGCTGCCGCTGCCGCTGCCGCTGCCGCTGCCGCTGCCGCTTGCCGCTGCCGCTGCCGCTGCGCTGCCGCTGCCGCTGCCGCTGCCGCTGCCGCTGCCGCTGCCGCTGCCGCTGCCGCTGCCGCTGCCGCTGCCGCTGCCGCTTGCCGCTGCCGCTGCCGCTGCCGCTGCCGCTGCC
Organism: Gryllus longicercus; assembly: GCA_038098605.1. NCBI lineage: Eukaryota > Metazoa > Arthropoda > Insecta > Orthoptera > Gryllidae > Gryllus > Gryllus longicercus. The sequence goes on from JAZDUA010000020.1 coordinate 5,417,754, forward strand.
GCTGCCGCTGCCGCTGCCGCTGCCGCTGCGCTGCCGCTTGCCGCTGCCGCTGCCGCTGCCCGCTGCCGCTGCCGCTGCCGCTGCCGCTGCCGCTGCCGCTGCCGCTGCCGCTGCCGCTGCCGCTGCCGCTGCCGCTGCCGCTGCCGCTGCCGCTGCCGCTGCCGCTGCGCTGCCGCTGCCGCTGGCCGCTGCCGCTGCCGCTGCCGCTGCCGCTGCCGCTGCCGCTGCCGCTGCCGCTGCGCTGCCGCTGCCGCTGCCGCTGCCGCTGCCGCTGCCGCTGCCGCTGCCGCTGCCGCTGCCGCTGCCGCTGCCGCTGCCGCTGCCGCTGCCGCTGCCGCTGCCGCTGCCGCTGCCGCTGCCGCTGCCGCTGCCGCCTGCCGCTGCCGCTGCCGCTGCCGCTGCCGCTGCCGCTGCCGCTGCCGCTGCCGCTGCCGCTGCCGCTGCCGCTGCCGCTGCCGCTGCCGCTGCCGCTGCCGCTGCCGCTGCCGCTGCCGCTGCCGCTGCCGCTGCCGCTGCCGCTGCCGCTGCCGCTGCCGCTGCCGCTGCCGCTGCCGCTGCCGCTGCCGCTGCCGCTGCCGCTGCCGCTGCCGCTGCCGCTGCCGCTGCCGCTGCCGCTGCGCTGCCGCTGCCGCTGCCGCTGCCGCTGCCGCTGCCGCTGCCGCTGCGCTGCCGCTGCCGCTGCCGCTGCCGCTGCCGCTGCCGCTGCCGCTGCCGCTGCCACGCTGCCGCTGCCGCTGCCGCTGCCGCTGTGCCGCTGCCGCTGCCGCTGCCGCTGCCGCTGCCGCTGCCGCTGCCGCTGCCGCTGCCGCTGCCGGCTGCCGCTGCCGCTGCCGCTGCCCGCTGCCGCTGCCGCTGCCGCTGCCGCTGCCGCTGCCGCTGCCGCTGCCGCTGCCGCTGCGCTGCCGCTGCCGCTGCGCTGCCGCTGCCGCTGCCGCCGCTGCCGCTGCCGCTGCCGCTGCCGCTGCCGCTGCGCTGCCGCTGCCGCTGCCGCTGCCGCTGCCGCTGCCGCTGCCGCTGCCGCTGCCGCTGCCGCTGCCGCTGCCGCTGCCGCTGCCGCTGCCGCTGCCGCTGCCGCTGCCGCTGCCGGCTGCCGCTGCCGCTGCCGCTGCCGCTGCCGCTGCCGCTGCCGCTGCCGCTGCCGCTGCGCTGCCGCTGCCGCTGCCGCTGCCGCTGCCGCTGCCGCTGCCGCTGCCGCTGCCGCTGCGCTGCCGCTGCCGCTGCCGCTGCCGCTGCCGCTGCGCTGCCGCTGCCGCTGCCGCTGCCGCTGCCGCTGCGCTGCCGCTGCCGCTGCCGCTGCCGCTGCCGCTGCCGCTGCCGCTGCCGCTGCCGCTGCCGCTGCCGCTGCCGCTGCCGCTGCCGCTGCCGCTGCCGCTGCCGCTGCCGCTGCCGCTGCCGCTGCCGCTGCCGCTGCCGCTGCCGCTGCCGCTGCCGCTGCCGCTGCCGCTGCCGCTGCCGCTGCCGCTGCCGCTGCCGCTGCCGCTGCCGCTGCCGCTGCCGCTGCCGCTGCCGCTGCCGCTGCCGCTGCCGCTGCCGCTGCCGCTGCCGCTGCCGCTGCCGCTGCCGCTGCCGCTGCCGCTGCCGCTGCCGCTGCCGCTGCCGCTGCCGCTGCCGCTGCCGCTGCCGCTGCCGCTGCCGCTGCCGCTGCCGCTGCCGCTGCCGCTGCCGCTGCCGCTGCCGCTGCCGCTGCCGCTGCCGCTGCCGCTGCCGCTGCCGCTGCCGCTGCCGCTGCCGCTGCCGCTGCCGCTGCCGCTGCCGCTGCCGCTGCCGCTGCCGCTGCCGCTGCCGCTGCCGCTGCCGCTGCCGCTGCCGCTGCCGCTGCCGCTGCCGCTGCCGCTGCCGCTGCCGCTGCCGCTGCCGCTGCCGCTGCCGCTGCCGCTGCCGCTGCCGCTGCCGCTGCCGCTGCCGCTGCCGCTGCCGCTGCCGCTGCCGCTGCCGCTGCCGCTGCCGCTGCCGCTGCCGCTGCCGCTGCCGCTGCCGCTGCCGCTGCCGCTGCCGCTGCCGCTGCCGCTGCCGCTGCCGCTGCCGCTGCCGCTGCCGCTGCCGCTGCCGCTGCCGCTGCCGCTGCCGCTGCCGCTGCCGCTGCCGCTGCCGCTGCCGCTGCCGCTGCCGCTGCCGCTGCCGCTGCCGCTGCCGCTGCCGCTGCCGCTGCCGCTGCCGCTGCCGCTGCCGCTGCCGCTGCCGCTGCCGCTGCCGCTGCCGCTGCCGCTGCCGCTGCCGCTGCCGCTGCCGCTGCCGCTGCCGCTGCCGCTGCCGCTGCCGCTGCCGCTGCCGCTGCCGCTGCCGCTGCCGCTGCCGCTGCCGCTGCCGCTGCCGCTGCCGCTGCCGCTGCCGCTGCCGCTGCCGCTGCCGCTGCCGCTGCCGCTGCCGCTGCCGCTGCCGCTGCCGCTGCCGCTGCCGCTGCCGCTGCCGCTGCCGCTGCCGCTGCCGCTGCCGCTGCCGCTGCCGCTGCCGCTGCCGCTGCCGCTGCCGCTGCCGCTGCCGCTGCCGCTGCCGCTGCCGCTGCCGCTGCCGCTGCCGCTGCCGCTGCCGCTGCCGCTGCCGCTGCCGCTGCCGCTGCCGCTGCCGCTGCCGCTGCCGCTGCCGCTGCCGCTGCCGCTGCCGCTGCCGCTGCCGCTGCCGCTGCCGCTGCCGCTGCCGCTGCCGCTGCCGCTGCCGCTGCCGCTGCCGCTGCCGCTGCCGCTGCCGCTGCCGCTGCCGCTGCCGCTGCCGCTGCCGCTGCCGCTGCCGCTGCCGCTGCCGCTGCCGCTGCCGCTGCCGCTGCCGCTGCCGCTGCCGCTGCCGCTGCCGCTGCCGCTGCCGCTGCCGCTGCCGCTGCCGCTGCCGCTGCCGCTGCGCTGCCGCTGCCGCTGCCGCTGCCGCTGCCGCTGCCGCTGCCGCTGCCGCTGCCGCTGCCGCTGCCGCTGCCGCTGCCGCTGCCGCTGCCGCTGCCGCTGCCGCTGCCGCTGCCGCTGCCGCTGCCGCTGCCGCTGCCGCTGCCGCTGCCGCTGCCGCTGCCGCTGCCGCTGCCGCTGCCGCTGCCGCTGCCGCTGCCGCTGCCGCTGCCGCTGCCGCTGCCGCTGCCGCTGCCGCTGCCGCTTGCCGCTGCCGCTGCCGCTGCCGCTGCCGCTGCCGCTGCCGCTGCCGCTGCCGCTGCCGCTGCCGCTGCCGCTGCCGCTGCCGCTGCCGCTGCCGCTGCCGCTGCCGCTGCCGCTGCCGCTGCCGCTGCCGCTGCCGCTGCCGCTGCCGCTGCCGCTGCCGCTGCCGCTGCCGCTGCCGCTGCCGCTGCCGCTGCCGCTGCCGCTGCCGCTGCCGCTGCCGCTGCCGCTGCCGCTGCCGCTGCCGCTGCCGCTGCCGCTGCCGCTGCCGCTGCCGCTGCCGCTGCCGCTGCCGCTGCCGCTGCCGCTGCCGCTGCCGCTGCCGCTGCCGCTGCCGCTGCCGCTGCCGCTGCCGCTGCCGCTGCCGCTGCCGCTGCCGCTGCCGCTGCCGCTGCCGCTGCCGCTGCCGCTGCCGCTGCCGCTGCCGCTGCCGCTGCCGCTGCCGCTGCCGCTGCCGCTGCCGCTGCCGCTGCCGCTGCCGCTGCCGCTGCCGCTGCCGCTGCCGCTGCCGCTGCCGCTGCCGCTGCCGCTGCCGCTGCCGCTGCCGCTGCCGCTGCCGCTGCCGCTGCCGCTGCCGCTGCCGCTGCCGCTGCCGCTGCCGCTGCCGCTGCCGCTGCCGCTGCCGCTGCCGCTGCCGCTGCCGCTGCCGCTGCCGCTGCCGCTGCCGCTGCCGCTGCCGCTGCCGCTGCCGCTGCCGCTGCCGCTGCCGCTGCCGCTGCCGCTGCCGCTGCCGCTGCCGCTGCCGCTGCCGCTGCCGCTGCCGCTGCCGCTGCCGCTGCCGCTGCCGCTGCCGCTGCCGCTGCCGCTGCCGCTGCCGCTGCCGCTGCCGCTGCCGCTGCCGCTGCCGCTGCCGCTGCCGCTGCCGCTGCCGCTGCCGCTGCCGCTGCCGCTGCCGCTGCCGCTGCCGCTGCCGCTGCCGCTGCCGCTGCCGCTGCCGCTGCCGCTGCCGCTGCCGCTGCCGCTGCCGCTGCCGCTGCCGCTGCCGCTGCCGCTGCCGCTGCCGCTGCCGCTGCCGCTGCCGCTGCCGCTGCCGCTGCCGCTGCCGCTGCCGCTGCCGCTGCCGCTGCCGCTGCCGCTGCCGCTGCCGCTGCCGCTGCCGCTGCCGCTGCCGCTGCCGCTGCCGCTGCCGCTGCCGCTGCCGCTGCCGCTGCCGCTGCCGCTGCCGCTGCCGCTGCCGCTGCCGCTGCCGCTGCCGCTGCCGCTGCCGCTGCCGCTGCCGCTGCCGCTGCCGCTGCCGCTGCCGCTGCCGCTGCCGCTGCCGCTGCCGCTGCCGCTGCCGCTGCCGCTGCCGCTGCCGCTGCCGCTGCCGCTGCCGCTGCCGCTGCCGCTGCCGCTGCCGCTGCCGCTGCCGCTGCCGCTGCCGCTGCCGCTGCCGCTGCCGCTGCCGCTGCCGCTGCCGCTGCCGCTGCCGCTGCCGCTGCCGCTGCCGCTGCCGCTGCCGCTGCCGCTGCCGCTGCCGCTGCCGCTGCCGCTGCCGCTGCCGCTGCCGCTGCCGCTGCCGCTGCCGCTGCCGCTGCCGCTGCCGCTGCCGCTGCCGCTGCCGCTGCCGCTGCCGCTGCCGCTGCCGCTGCCGCTGCCGCTGCCGCTGCCGCTGCCGCTGCCGCTGCCGCTGCCGCTGCCGCTGCCGCTGCCGCTGCCGCTGCCGCTGCCGCTGCCGCTGCCGCTGCCGCTGCCGCTGCCGCTGCCGCTGCCGCTGCCGCTGCCGCTGCCGCTGCCGCTGCCGCTGCCGCTGCCGCTGCCGCTGCCGCTGCCGCTGCCGCTGCCGCTGCCGCTGCCGCTGCCGCTGCCGCTGCCGCTGCCGCTGCCGCTGCCGCTGCCGCTGCCGCTGCCGCTGCCGCTGCCGCTGCCGCTGCCGCTGCCGCTGCCGCTGCCGCTGCCGCTGCCGCTGCCGCTGCCGCTGCCGCTGCCGCTGCCGCTGCCGCTGCCGCTGCCGCTGCCGCTGCCGCTGCCGCTGCCGCTGCCGCTGCCGCTGCCGCTGCCGCTGCCGCTGCCGCTGCCGCTGCCGCTGCCGCTGCCGCTGCCGCTGCCGCTGCCGCTGCCGCTGCCGCTGCCGCTGCCGCTGCCGCTGCCGCTGCCGCTGCCGCTGCCGCTGCCGCTGCCGCTGCCGCTGCCGCTGCCGCTGCCGCTGCCGCTGCCGCTGCCGCTGCCGCTGCCGCTGCCGCTGCCGCTGCCGCTGCCGCTGCCGCTGCCGCTGCCGCTGCCGCTGCCGCTGCCGCTGCCGCTGCCGCTGCCGCTGCCGCTGCCGCTGCCGCTGCCGCTGCCGCTGCCGCTGCCGCTGCCGCTGCCGCTGCCGCTGCCGCTGCCGCTGCCGCTGCCGCTGCCGCTGCCGCTGCCGCTGCCGCTGCCGCTGCCGCTGCCGCTGCCGCTGCCGCTGCCGCTGCCGCTGCCGCTGCCGCTGCCGCTGCCGCTGCGCTGCCGCTGCCGCTGCCGCTGCCGCTGCCGCTGCCGCTGCCGCTGCCGCTGCCGCTGCCGCTGCCGCTGCCGCTGCCGCTGCCGCTGCCGCTGCCGCTGCCGCTGCCGCTGCCGCTGCCGCTGCCGCTGCCGCTGCCGCTGCCGCTGCCGCTGCCGCTGCCGCTGCCGCTGCCGCTGCCGCTGCCGCTGCCGCTGCCGCTGCCGCTGCCGCTGCCGCTGCCGCTGCCGCTGCCGCTGCCGCTGCCGCTGCCGCTGCCGCTGCCGCTGCCGCTGCCGCTGCCGCTGCCGCTGCCGCTGCCGCTGCCGCTGCCGCTGCCGCTGCCGCTGCCGCTGCCGCTGCCGCTGCCGCTGCCGCTGCCGCTGCCGCTGCCGCTGCCGCTGCCGCTGCCGCTGCCGCTGCCGCTGCCGCTGCCGCTGCCGCTGCCGCTGCCGCTGCCGCTGCCGCTGCCGCTGCCGCTGCCGCTGCCGCTGCCGCTGCCGCTGCCGCTGCCGCTGCCGCTGCCGCTGCCGCTGCCGCTGCCGCTGCCGCTGCCGCTGCCGCTGCCGCTGCCGCTGCCGCTGCCGCTGCCGCTGCCGCTGCCGCTGCCGCTGCCGCTGCCGCTGCCGCTGCCGCTGCCGCTGCCGCTGCCGCTGCCGCTGCCGCTGCCGCTGCCGCTGCCGCTGCCGCTGCCGCTGCCGCTGCCGCTGCCGCTGCCGCTGCCGCTGCCGCTGCCGCTGCCGCTGCCGCTGCCGCTGCCGCTGCCGCTGCCGCTGCCGCTGCCGCTGCCGCTGCCGCTGCCGCTGCCGCTGCCGCTGCCGCTGCCGCTGCCGCTGCCGCTGCCGCTGCCGCTGCCGCTGCCGCTGCCGCTGCCGCTGCCGCTGCCGCTGCCGCTGCCGCTGCCGCTGCCGCTGCCGCTGCCGCTGCCGCTGCCGCTGCCGCTGCCGCTGCCGCTGCCGCTGCCGCTGCCGCTGCCGCTGCCGCTGCCGCTGCCGCTGCCGCTGCCGCTGCCGCTGCCGCTGCCGCTGCCGCTGCCGCTGCCGCTGCCGCTGCCGCTGCCGCTGCCGCTGCCGCTGCCGCTGCCGCTGCCGCTGCCGCTGCCGCTGCCGCTGCCGCTGCCGCTGCCGCTGCCGCTGCCGCTGCCGCTGCCGCTGCCGCTGCCGCTGCCGCTGCCGCTGCCGCTGCCGCTGCCGCTGCCGCTGCCGCTGCCGCTGCCGCTGCCGCTGCCGCTGCCGCTGCCGCTGCCGCTGCCGCTGCCGCTGCCGCTGCCGCTGCCGCTGCCGCTGCCGCTGCCGCTGCCGCTGCCGCTGCCGCTGCCGCTGCCGCTGCCGCTGCCGCTGCCGCTGCCGCTGCCGCTGCCGCTGCCGCTGCCGCTGCCGCTGCCGCTGCCGCTGCCGCTGCCGCTGCCGCTGCCGCTGCCGCTGCCGCTGCCGCTGCCGCTGCCGCTGCCGCTGCCGCTGCCGCTGCCGCTGCCGCTGCCGCTGCCGCTGCCGCTGCCGCTGCCGCTGCCGCTGCCGCTGCCGCTGCCGCTGCCGCTGCCGCTGCCGCTGCCGCTGCCGCTGCCGCTGCCGCTGCCGCTGCCGCTGCCGCTGCCGCTGCCGCTGCCGCTGCCGCTGCCGCTGCCGCTGCCGCTGCCGCTGCCGCTGCCGCTGCCGCTGCCGCTGCCGCTGCCGCTGCCGCTGCCGCTGCCGCTGCCGCTGCCGCTGCCGCTGCCGCTGCCGCTGCCGCTGCCGCTGCCGCTGCCGCTGCCGCTGCCGCTGCCGCTGCCGCTGCCGCTGCCGCTGCCGCTGCCGCTGCCGCTGCCGCTGCCGCTGCCGCTGCCGCTGCCGCTGCCGCTGCCGCTGCCGCTGCCGCTGCCGCTGCCGCTGCCGCTGCCGCTGCCGCTGCCGCTGCCGCTGCCGCTGCCGCTGCCGCTGCCGCTGCCGCTGCCGCTGCCGCTGCCGCTGCCGCTGCCGCTGCCGCTGCCGCTGCCGCTGCCGCTGCCGCTGCCGCTGCCGCTGCCGCTGCCGCTGCCGCTGCCGCTGCCGCTGCCGCTGCCGCTGCCGCTGCCGCTGCCGCTGCCGCTGCCGCTGCCGCTGCCGCTGCCGCTGCCGCTGCCGCTGCCGCTGCCGCTGCCGCTGCCGCTGCCGCTGCCGCTGCCGCTGCCGCTGCCGCTGCCGCTGCCGCTGCCGCTGCCGCTGCCGCTGCCGCTGCCGCTGCCGCTGCCGCTGCCGCTGCCGCTGCCGCTGCCGCTGCCGCTGCCGCTGCCGCTGCCGCTGCCGCTGCCGCTGCCGCTGCCGCTGCCGCTGCCGCTGCCGCTGCCGCTGCCGCTGCCGCTGCCGCTGCCGCTGCCGCTGCCGCTGCCGCTGCCGCTGCCGCTGCCGCTGCCGCTGCCGCTGCCGCTGCCGCTGCCGCTGCCGCTGCCGCTGCCGCTGCCGCTGCCGCTGCCGCTGCCGCTGCCGCTGCCGCTGCCGCTGCCGCTGCCGCTGCCGCTGCCGCTGCCGCTGCCGCTGCCGCTGCCGCTGCCGCTGCCGCTGCCGCTGCCGCTGCCGCTGCCGCTGCCGCTGCCGCTGCCGCTGCCGCTGCCGCTGCCGCTGCCGCTGCCGCTGCCGCTGCCGCTGCCGCTGCCGCTGCCGCTGCCGCTGCCGCTGCCGCTGCCGCTGCCGCTGCCGCTGCCGCTGCCGCTGCCGCTGCCGCTGCCGCTGCCGCTGCCGCTGCCGCTGCCGCTGCCGCTGCCGCTGCCGCTGCCGCTGCCGCTGCCGCTGCCGCTGCCGCTGCCGCTGCCGCTGCCGCTGCCGCTGCCGCTGCCGCTGCCGCTGCCGCTGCCGCTGCCGCTGCCGCTGCCGCTGCCGCTGCCGCTGCCGCTGCCGCTGCCGCTGCCGCTGCCGCTGCCGCTGCCGCTGCCGCTGCCGCTGCCGCTGCCGCTGCCGCTGCCGCTGCCGCTGCCGCCGCCGCTGCCGCCGCCGCTGCCGCTGCCGCTGCCGCCGCCGCTGCCGCCGCTGCTGCCGCCGCTGCCGCCGCCGCTGCCGCCGCCGCTGCCGCCGCCGCCGCCGCTGCTGCACCGCCGCCGCCGCCGCCGCTGCGGCAGTGTCCTGGCTTCAGTGTTTCGCATGGGGCTCGAACACAATATTTACAGCACATATCTATCAACACAATGGTTTAGTTTGCTTTCATGTAAATTTGTTTTTTTTAATTCAAAATCGTTATATTAAGGTATGATTGTCTAAAAAAAGTTATCCAACAAAATGTACCTAAAAGCGGGCCGTGGGGACAGATGACCGCTTAAAAGATGGAATGTTTCCCTATGCCTTGTGGAAATTTAATCCACGAAAAAATGGCCGTTAACGCAGATGACGCAGAAGGTTGTGACGCTTTGAGCAGGTTTCAATGTATTTTTAAAATTTAAAATATTAAACATTTTAACCGTGCTTAACTTCACACACATATTATCTTAAAGTTTAATTTGCAAAATGTTTACAGATTAAAATACAAACAATATTATGTGAGTTGAGAAAAGTGATAAGGCGTTACGTCGATTCCCCCCCCCCCCCTAGTTCATCTATTCATTTTCTGATTAATTGAACTTACAGGTCCTGATTTCATACTAGGGCCAAGGCATAACCAAATTAGGATGTCCCGAATAATATTAAAATATTAATGGGAGAATGTGTCTGAATCGTGGAAGAAGATAAAAGAGATACACGAAAATAAAACATACAATCGATTCACGTTTATAAGGTAAGTGATGCAAAAACGGCCATTGCAGGCAATATAGCCAAGCAGCGGCTATATTGTTAGCTGAAACTGTTTACCATAGATAGTACTAGCATGCTGTCAGGAAGAGTGTAAGAAGTGCGTTAACTAACCAGGCTTGTTGACTCGCGCAATCGCACTCGGGAGTTTCTATTGTCAAGAACGAAGGCGCTCTGTCCATTTAACTTTTTTCCAGGTATAATTAGTGACACTTGAAGGGGGATTTAGTATTTTGACAGTGTTCATCAAAGTTAAGCGCATTTAATGAGCAATCTAATAAGATTAATTCCGTTAAATTTGCTCAATATTTTACCAACGTGGGGGAGATTTCGTAACATCGTAACATGTTTTTGCTGCCAATATGGCCAAGGGTGTGGAACTATTAAAAACAAAGTAACTTTCATTTGTCCTCAATGTCAAATTGATTAAACTATTTTTTTCGTACGTTTTCCAATAATTACTGATGTTTTCAACTTGTGTAATAAAGTCTTATTGTAGAAAATACTGAATTTGTTGTGAGTAACCCAGCAAATCCTTGAGTTACTAAAACCATGTCAGACAGTATTTTTGTAAAATTAGACTGTAAGAGGGTAATTGATATAATATACTATTAGTGTAGCTAGCCCTAATTGTATGGTCATGCTACAAGAAACATGTTAATCTGGCAATGGCCATAAAATCTGCATGTGGGCATATTACCTTCACAATAAAATGTTTTTGTAAAACAAAAACAAAATATTCCTGAATCACTTTTTTGTGATATAGCTTCTGCAACTTGAAGCAAAAGTGTTAAATTTTATCATGATTCTCTTAATTTGGCCAAATGTTAAAATATCTAATCAGGAAAATTTGAGACGCTTAACGTGGCCATATTACCTTCACACATCTTACAAACTTCTTGCCACATTTGCCAAAAACTCTACTGCACTCAACTATTTAAAAGAGTTTATTCATTATCAGCAAACGTACCAACAAACGTATTGGCAATTATCTCTGTATCAGTAATAAACTGTTGTTAAATAATTGTTAGTTGTGTGTGAAAGTAATATGGCCACGTTAAGCATCTCAAATTTTCCTGGTTATATATTTCAACATTTGGCCAAATTAAGAGCATCATGATGAAAGAGAACAATTCTGCTTATGCTAGTGTCGAAAATTCTCCCACCATCGGGACTCGAACCTAGTTCCTGCTGGACGCCAAAGGGACTGCAGTAACATCAGTTGATGCCTCTTATCAGAGGGAGAGGGAACGGGTCTGTGAATGTGCTGGCCAGAATTCCCGCTCTCTGGACCGCGAGTTCCTCCGCAGCAGTTGGTATCGGCAGGGATGAAGAGCTCGAGGGGCCGAGGCCGCGCAGAGATTGAAATCGTTCTATATCCCCATTGTGCGAGACGGTGCCCGACTCCTCCGCGCTGCGCCGACCTCTCGTATTTAAAGGAGTGAGGCCAGGCAGCATGAAAAGGAGTGCGTCGCATTGAGAGGTCCAAGTTTACGACTGAACTGCGCGAAATTCAAGCGCAAGTGAACGCTTCCTCTGGGAATGTTCACGTGATCAAGTGATAGATTTACACCTTTTGGAAAGTTTAAAAAGGAAGGGGAATTTCAGTCTGGTAAAATATACGTATTACTTTGCATTAAATAAGTTAGAACGTGTACTCGTATCTTTGAAGCCCTTTTATCCGACTAGTCCACGGAAAGGATGGTAATGTCGTTCATGGCGATTTCTGTGTGTTCCAGTCTAGTTTCAAATATGAAAACCGATTTTAACAAAACAAATTTTAAAAATATTAATTAAAACATTCTCTGGATACTGTAGGATACATTTACTTTGCTTTCGTAAATTTCAAGAAATATATGATATGCTATTCGTACGGGATATAACAACCTAAGATAATGAACACATTTCAAATCATATCTCAGTTTTTTGTATGGCAGAAATTACAGTATTTCAATATTTCCAATGATGCATTGTGCTGTTGCAACACTTAGTTTTAACACATCAAAGGAAGCAGATATTCGCCGAGTAGCTGTGCGAATCGGGATTCGGCGAGCAGTCGCTAGGTACCTGCCGATGTCGCACGTGTGGCGCCAAGAGCGGTGTAAGGGTCCATTTAGCCCTCTTGTGTCTCGATGCTGTGACCCCGAGGCCCGACGACAAGAGAGACGGCGGTGAGGGAGCGTCCCACAGACTCAAAAGAAAACATCGACGGCACTTTTGGCGTTCTCTTGAGACGGCAAGGCAGATAGTATTATGGGGCAAGGTCTCCTTTCAGAAGAGTAGCTTCTTTCCAGAAGGGACGCGTACGGTACCTACGGCGGTCCATCGCTTGCTGTTCGTAAATTGACTGAGGGCTAACGTTACTCTTTGGCAATACCTATGGGACCAATCTGACAAAACATACAACATTACATTAAAAAATTGCGATAGATTGTGTATTTGCGCTAACAAATTTTAATGGTAAAAGAATATTTTTCAATGACTAATAAACCGTGTCTGCCACCTTTGCGATTATTTGCAGCGAACAATCTCACACATTTGTATTAGAACGCCAATACAACTAAACAGAATAAGTGGTCCTTGACTCGGAGCGCTTACATCCTGTAATGGAAAAATTTTAGTTAAGTCGAAGAATCTTCTTGTGTTTTTTTTTCTTTTCTTCTTTTTTTTCTTTCACGGAAACATTTGTTGTCTCCCGGTTACTGGGATGAACATGACAGCACCAGATCCTGCATGTGAATAGGGAACTCTACACGCTAGTGGAGGCTTTGCGATGGTATGGGGCGAGTATAGCTGGAGTGATATGAGATCCTCTGATAGGTTTAGATACGCCTCTGACAGGTGGCACGTACTTCTGGTCACCTGCAACCATTCAGGTCCATTGTGCACCCCTTGGACAATTCCAGCAGGACAATGCGAGAGCCCACACTTCCAGTATAGATACAGAGTGCCTCCAGGAACACTCTTCTGAATTTAAATACTTCCACTGGCCACCAAAATCCCCAGGCACGAACATTATTTATCATATCTGGGATGCTTTGCAACGTGCTGTTCAGAAGAGATCTCCACCCCTTCGTACTCTTACGAGACAGCCCTGTCATGTTGTCCAGCACTACTTCAGACATTAGTCGAGTCCATGCCACGTCGTGTTGCGGCACTTCTGAGTGCTCGCGGGGGCCCTACACGATTTTAAATAGGTATACAATTTTTAGGGGAAGGGGCTCTCCAGTGTATGATTGTTAATTCAACAACAGATATTACATTTTTATTTTTGTTTCCGCAAGATTTTAATTCCATGTGTATTTAACCATCGTTTGTAAGTTAATGTTCCAGTAACATCATTGTTTTATAAAATTTTATTACTTTACGAGAGAGTAAAAATCTCGCCAATGCAGATACACCGTGAAAAATTAAACAAAAAAGATTATACAATATTAAGTAATTATATTTTTAATGAAACCCTAATTAGAAGAAAAACCGAAACGGAAAACACAACAAAAATGTAAATGAACAATTTACATAGACGTGTTAAGACTTTACAATCGGCATCAAAATTTTCGCACTTAACTCTTATTATGATTAGCTTTATTGCATTTTTGTCTTCAAAACATTTCCTTTTGATAATACAGAAAAATGTTTCCTCATTAGAACTTCACTGGGTTGCTCAATATTCAAAGACACAGCAGGTAAAACTAATTAATAACCCTTCATATAAATTATAAAGTATCCCTTATATCAATAATTATTGAAGATCTGGCAGTTAGTGACAAAAGAAAATGACGTCACCTTTGGAAATTAAGTAAATCAAGGGGAAATTAGACTCTTGCATGTTGTAATAATTACTCATCATAATGCAATTCTTTTCGGTACAGAATACGGCATGAATACATCTCCGAATATATTCATGCCTCAAATTGCTTATCTCATCGAGATCGACAAAAGTTAAAATTCTATGGCAACGAAAAATAACTGAAATCTGTTACCTTCTGTGGTGTTTCGGTGATGATATTATCAAGTTCCTCGACGACTTACGTAAGAGTGGGTACAATATATTTCTAAGTTTCTTAGAGCTAAGAAAACACGGTACTTGTTTGGAAAATAAATCAAGGAACACAAATTTTAACTCCGTGGTAATTCTAGTAACAAAGTACGCCACTTTAATCTAGTTCGAAATGAAATGTCACAATATAAACATATATGTATTACTCCGTACATTAATGGGTTTAAATAATAGAATAGTAACTGATCAAAAATGCATTAACTCCATGGGACCTTATGACGAGAATGTGTAAACTCAAAATGTTAGTCTTCGCTTCCAGGGGGCCATTCTCCTTGCGGAGCTCGCGGGCAGGTATGGCCCTAGTAAACATTAACGTTTGAGTAAAAATCTTATTGTCCTAAGCTTTTATGGAGTTCAAATTTTTTTCTCAGTTGCTCCACATTAGTGTGGTGTTTTAGAATTAACTTTCTCTTTTGCAGAAATAACCTGTCGTTGGACCGCAGAAGCTGAAAATTTGTGTCGTGTTATCACTTTATACCGGATCACAGCATGTCTGTAAGTTGGTTCTACCGAATATTATTGTTAATTGTCAGGACTTTTATGGTTGTAAAATATCCTAACGATCATAAAATATCCTTTCGGTTTTATGATAGATTGTTAACATTATTAAACAGCGAAATCCAGTAAAATGTTTATAAAAGATAACGCATGTAATACTCTTTATTCGTACTGCAGATTATCGGAATCAGGGACAGCCCTCTGAAGAACGTCCTTCTGAAAGTCATTGAATGTCCAATATGCGCCGACACGATGAGAAGTCCCATCGTACTGTGTGAAAGTGGACACAGCATCTGCCAAAACTGCCGGGAGAAAGTGGAAGTATGCCCGATTTGCAAAGGAGAATATCCAGGAATACGAAACCGCCTGGCTGAAGACATCGCTACCCACATTGCTCTTCAGCGGTGCAAAAACGACAATAGGGGATGCCAGGAACTTGTCCCCACCAACGAACTCGACGTCCACGAAGCCGACTGCCCTTACAGACTTTACCTGTGCCGGATGTGCAAAGGGCGCGTAATCTTTCACGAAATGAGTGACCATTTCGAGAAGCTGCACCCGGAGAACGTTATGAAGAACGGTGTTCCCAGGAGAGTAACAATCCGAGAGGTTCGGCCGGATTGCTCCTACACTTATCAAATCGATGCCTATGAGCGCCTCTTCTGGTTCTGGAGGAAAAACGCTGGAGATCTTGTGCATCTGGGAGTACAGTTGGTAGGAAACCCAAGGAATCATACTCATTTCTTTTATCGTCTAGAAATAACCTCTCCAGATCGAGAAACTCAAGTTGTTTTCAATGCCCCAGTGCACTCAGAAAACGAAAGAGGTCCTGCCTTGATAACGTCATCTAAATGTGCAGTCGTTTCAGCTGAACTTCTCGATCAGGGCGCTATTTACAGTGTTTTTATTTCGCAGTATGAGAATTTAGAACCTGTTGAAAATTCGGAATCCAATTTGTAAAACAAAAGGTTAAATTTTCGATTAAATTATAAAAGTAACAATAACTTAAAATAAAATCCTATTTATGACATAACATTATTGTATGTATTACCGCTGTTTTTACTTTCTCGTGTACATAGGCTAATATATATATATATATATATATATATATATATATATATATATATATATATATATATATATATATATAGAGAGAGAGAGAGAGAGAGAGAGAGGGTTAAGTAATGCTACAAAAATATACGTCGAGATTTTGACCGAAGTTTTGGGGATCTTTTGAGACCAAAAAAGTTTTTTTTCTTTCTATGTACAGTAGCGCCTAAACTATATAATAACGTTTCTCCAAACTGATATTCTACAAAGTTGTGATTCTTCGGCAAGTATATAACTACGATGACAATGTCATGAGCACCCCATACATACACACACTAACATGCATTAGACTACCACACTTGTCAGGAGACCAAAGGGAGCTTAGAGCTTGTCTCGGCTGGGGCGGTGCCACACTGGTAGGGGATACCTGGTTGAGGAAAATCCTCGTAAGCCGACGTAGGTCGGCGCTGGATCTCTCCGTCCAGAGGGGGAAGGTCACCGCCACCTCCCTCGATACAAACATGCACGCACTAGGGAACTAATGACCTTGGCAGCTGATGAGCCCGAATTCACTAATCAAGTGAGGTACCGCAAACTTGTCAAGGACGCTTTGATAATATGAACTCTTTGGTTTTAGTGTAGTCACCCACTCAAACTTTCACGCAAATGAGAAAACAATTTGTTAATAAGACGCGAAAATGTCTTTAAAATTATGCAGGGCACAGAAGTAATCGAGACCTAATTAGCGACGCAATGTCAATAACTCGACTAAATATATCGTTGATTTTTTGGTCTTATTTTAAAGATCTACAAAATGGCACAGACTTCATCGTACTAGATAGTTCCGTCTTTTACCTTCTAGCTACCTTTCGCTACCTAGTTCCGTCTAGCTACCTTTTCGGTTTTGCCCTACCCCTTTCCCGACTGCCATTCATCTGCGCCTAAAGAATCTAAGTGGGGGCGCGCGCGTTAGCTACCAGTCTCCTAAAATCTGCAATGAAAACATCCTCGTGCTCACCGAACGTCATGCCGATAAAGCTCTTAGGCCCATCTCGCTTGCACTAGTATCATTGCCCTGGATGTATAGAACCAGAACAATTACGATTAGTCACTTGGCTCTCCGGGATACGCCCCGACCTAAATACAGTTGCCTACTTTTTCGGTCGTCACACTGCGCCCTTCCTCAGGGTGAAATGTCGGGAAGTCATTCTGTGTACTTCCTCACGCCGAAACGTTGGCCACTGTGTCTAGAACTTGGCGCCTCCCGGATAACCAAATAACTATTCACTCCGACCGCGGAAACCTGTACTGAAAGTACAATCACCCACGCAGATTCACACTTGCTACCAAGCCGGCGACTTAACCGAAGGTCATGTAAAATAATTATGAAAATATGGTAATACAATTATTCACTTTTTAGTTACTTAATCTACAGTTTTGTTATCCTCTGCAAATTTCCAATTGAAATGTTTGAAATAGCTCACTATGTTTATTATCTTGTTTACGTTACTAAAACTTCTTAAGAAAAAAAAGTTTGTGGATACATTCCTAGTAATGTGTTTTGAAACGCAGAATCTATTTATCTCAATGGCATTCAATATCATTTGTTGCCATATCAATAATGTTCACAAAGTTTCTTTAGTTTTTAGCGTTCAACCTCACGCATTTAAGACAATTGCTTCTCAACATTAAATATCTTTAAAGAAAAAGTTGTAGAATATTATATTTACAGGTATTCTCAATTAAACAAATGATTTTGTTAGGACAAGCAAGCTGTTAATTTAATTATGTTTTAAATGTATTATAATTGCTGAACATAACTACAAGTTTCATACAATTTTCAATGTATTTTAATGTAATTCAAATGTAAAATATATGTACTGCAACGCTCAGCTGGCTTCGCAACCGACTGGTGTCGCGATGCGCTGAGATTTCTCGGAAGACTCATCACCTGTCGCGCCCGTGCCTAGGGCATTCCTGGAATACCTCCTACGGATTCAGGAAGCGTTGCACTGCGACGTTTCCGAGAATTACTCAATTTATTTCATACTTTAATCACATAAAACATTAAATTTCTCGAACTGTGAATTCTTGTACAGTCATGTAATTCATTTCAATTCTAAGTAAAAATTACTCCAGTTTTAATGCATCAGTATTATATAAAGTCCGCTTTCATTGGCTGAGATTACCGCGAGCGGTTGCTCAAGCCACACGACACCAGTGTTGCCATATCGGCGGAATTCCCGCTGTTTTCAGCGGATTTTGAACTCATACGGCGGAAAAAAAATTAGTTTCGCGGACAGCGGAATAAACGGCGGAAATTAATAAAGTTAGTAAAGCAGTAAAATTAGTAAATAATCAGTTTTCGTTAACGTTTATTAATACGTTGTTTTGCATAAATGTATATTTTAAAATTTCTAAATCCATGTTACTAGCAAGAATAAATAATATAATACTTAATCTATTGTTATTATTTTGCAAATTTTCACCCAAGTAATGCACTCTATATTATCTAAAAATTGAATTGCAGATTCAATAAAGCCACTATATTTCGCAATCATATTTTTTTAATAGAATAAATTAATACAACCTTTAAGTATGGAAAAATAATTTATTTTACGTTTAGCGGATTTAGGCGGGAAATTTAAAACTAGTTCAGCGGATTTTCGGCGGAAACTGAAACGAACTTGGCGGAATCCCTCTAAACACATCTGGCAACACTGCACGACACGACGCTCCAAATTCAATTGCTTCTGAGCTCTCATTCAGGCGGACTCCGCGTTCCGCATTCTCACCGTGATTTCTATTAATTCCTAGTCAATTCCCTGTTGACCGACTCAATACGTGAGTATTACGTGGTGCTATTTCGCTTAATGGTGCAATTCATATAAACAACATTTCTGTAAACTGTTGATATCAAGTGATCAACTATCCACCCAGTTCGATCGTGATGTGTTGTACATGTGCAACCAGTTGCTATGCTATCAGCAACAATTACTTCCAAACTGTGTAATTATTGCCGCACCATGCCTGCCCTGCTAGCACATGACATGGTAACTACCTACGTCGTTCAATAAGTTCTTAGAAAATTCCAGATATAGCGCTCGTAGTATCGAAAATGATTTTATACCAGTAAACAGCACTCCTAACTAGTCAACTGTTTGAGTTTCAGCTGTATTCTTCACATAGTTTTAATGCTGTTGACGATATAAGTCAACAACTATCATTTCTTTATAAAATGGATAAACGTGAGTTTCGAGCAGTGATTAAACATTTGTGTTTGAAAGGGTTAACGCCGTAAGAAATCAAAGCTGAGTTGTATGAAGTTCATGGCACATCTGCTCAGAGACGGATCCAGCCGATCATTTGGGGGGGGGGGGGGTCGTACATTTTTATCCAATAATAAACATTTGTTATTATTGTACATTATTTATGAACTATAGATATATTATACAATATTATTGTTTAAATAATTACATAATTCAAACAAATAAATATTTAACTAAATGTTGCCAAATAAAGGTAAAGGAAAACTCTAGGTGTAGGCCTTTTGGGGGGACCATGGCCCCCATGCCCCCCTCCTGAATCCTTCAGTGCACCTGCTCCTTTCTTTTCAACTGTAAACAATTGGGTGAATGAGTTTAAACGTGGTCGGACATCCACAAAAGATGAACATCGTTCCGAACGCCATGAGGACGTGTCTACTCCCGAAATGCTTGACAAAATCCACGATAAGGTTTTAAGTGATTGAAGAATCAAAGTGCGGGAAATAGTGGAGGTCACAGGCATACCACAAGGCAGTCGTCTGTGCCGAGGAGGCTGCAGGTTCGAGTCCTGCGTAGACATGGTCGTATTTGTGATTGTCCCTTCACCTATCATCTCATAAGTCACACTACAAGGCGTAACAACTTTGTTGTAATCCAAGGATACAGCTGAAAAGCTGATCCTGGAAGAATTACACACGTTAATCGTGTAGCGTGGTCAGTAATGGCCTATACGCCAATAATAATAATAATAATAATAATAATAATAATAATAATAATAATAATAATAATAATAATAATAATAATAGACACGCGTTTGGAGTAAAAACCAAAGTATGTATACTATAGTATTGCTTATATCGTACTATACAATCCATCGAATCTTCACTTCGATGTTCGAGTTTCCAAGATTTATAATAATTGTGAAACTTCTTTTTTATATTTCACGGAGAAAATCTTGAATTTTCTCCGAGGATCTGATTCAGTCTGTCCATTGCGAAAACCATGGCGTAGGTTGTTGCTCCAAATGCATCGGGCGGTTGTTCTTTCATCGCCACCTGCCGCAAAGGACTAGGGCAGGACCGTCAGACGAACGAGCCTGGACTGGGGTAAAGTGGCCGTGGGGGAGGGAGCCCGGGATTTCCAAGTACGATATGTCACTGGGATAGTGGTTCACATATACAGAACGTTGAGAATGCTCATACGAAGTTCACTGATCGGCTCGCTTACTCGGTGCCCTTCTCCGCTTTACACTTCCTCCTCCACGTCCACGTGTCTACTGCGTCTGTTCATTCACGAGCCACCTCATTCTTATAGTTGGGAGCTGACTTGATTACGAGGCTGAGGAATGCGCTCGGTGTTCTTGGAAGCTGCCCTCCCCCCGCTGAATCTGCAACCACTAGCTGTCCCAAATACATTACGTTAGGTATCCATAGGCAAAAATTAAAACATCATACGAGAATAAGGCAAACAAATAAGCAATAAATGTAATCAATGTGGAATTTTTTAATCTTCACAATATGGCCTTTTCTTACCGGGAGTACTCAAGGCTGCCCCGTCGGCTTCAAATCCTTTTTTAATTTGTCACAGTTCGAACAGATACTCCAGTATACATAGTTTACTGCCCGAAAACTGCTGTTATGCAGCGTGTTGAAGAACGCCCGAATTCTTTTCTTCGTCACATTTCTTAATAACGAGACGTATAATTCACCTAGTTTCACTGTTTTGTTTGGCCTTTACTACGAACAGAAGCCATACCGTTCCACCAAAAGTCACATACCAAATACGCTATACAATTGTGTTACGAACAAGCAAACATGTTACTCATTGAGTTCATGTCTTCTCAGAACAGGACACATTCTATATTAGATGAAGTGATATTGAACCTCACACATTGTTGTCGAAGCAGATAAACTATTTCCTCGACTGCTCGCGCAGGCGGCAAATTGCAAAACACGTCAATATGCCGAAGGAGCAATACTTACACTTTAGGTCTTCGGCGAATTCTTTAGTTCAATCACGTATGTACGACACAGATGACAGTAATATTTAAATATGTGGTTTATAAAAGTTTTGGAAATGTATTTATTTGTGCAAAAGAATTTCCCTCTCTATTCAAGAGAGATTACTGTCAAATTGCCGCCTTCAGGCGTCAAAAATCGTTGCACTAGTGTGAAAACTTTTCAGGTTTTCAACGTCAAAAGTAATTTGTTGAGACCGCAAGGTGTGAAAGTGGCTTTAACATTTTACTATCTCAGGTACTAAAAACTTCGTTTTATAGAGGAGTGTACTGCACTGTAGTTCAAGTACAAAATGACCAATGAAGTGAGTGTTTGTAAAGTGTGAAGTGAATGTAAATATTAACGACGTGAGAGACAAGTCAAAACATTACATTTATGTCATTATTGAAAAATAAAAGAATACAGCAATAAGCCGTTTATATCACTTCATAGAGTGCATTTAGCAAAATACTTACCAAAAGTTTAAAGAAAAAATTTGGAACGGTTTTTGAGAAAAATCTTATGTATTTTTTTAAAAATTGAACGCAATATTGTACGAAAACTACTCATTTTTTTTTCAAAAACATGCACATGATTTTAAAGAAAGGACAAATTATGAACAACAAATGTAATTTGAAAGAAAAATCTCCATCTTTCATTTTTTAGTTGTTGGGAAAACCCGAAAAATACTCAAACTTTTGAAATTTTCAAAAATTCAGAGTTAACCGTGAAAACCGGATTTATACCACCTTTATAAGAGTATTTTACTCTATTCTTACAAGAAATTTAAAGAAAAAAATTTGGGCAATTTTTGAAAATGTCCCAGGGGCTTCATGTAAAGTACCCTAAAAAACTAATGAATTATTTTCAAAATCGCAAGCTTCAACTCAAGCCAAATTGACAGGGGTTTCGGAAAAAAAATCCTTCGCATGGTTTAGGCGCTAGTGTTCATATACACCAGGCAGACGGAAGTTTTGAAAAAAACACTTTTTCGGAATCAGGGACCTCAAAACGTATTTCTGTTGAAATCTCGAAATCGATTTTTCGTAGCATTACATAACTTTCCATATACTACGAAAATGAGACCTGATCAATTCTTTTAAGCGATGCGTGTTCTATTCATGGAAAAAAAATTGAAGTTGTCGTTTAAATTCTTTTTACAATTTGCATTAATATGAAGCAAAACGTCCGCAAGAAACACTCGTTAAAAAAAATTATACATGATATTTTTTAAAGATTTGAATTTTTAGAATAGATGTCATTAAAGACGAAAATCTCTGTTTTCAATATTGCACTTTTGCCATGTTAACATCTGGCAATTATCGAAAAGTGTTTGCATGAAACGGGACCGGCAGTAATTTTTTAGTCGTTGGATACATACGAGAAGAAAATTTTAATAAGTAACTTTGGGCTGCTTTTGAGGGAAAAAAAGAGGTAAAATTTCGAAGTAAAAAATAACCACCATCAACGATTTTGCACGTGTTGTATAATACAAAGCACCCGCACTGTGGTGGCAGCAAAACAGAACACAGATATATCGTTGGTTCGATGTTTCTGTACCCTGCAGGATAATAACGAAAAGTGCAATTTTTATTCTTTTTTATAAGGAAAATTACTTTTTTTTAATAAATGCGAGAATAGGCAACATTTAGGCATTTGAACATAAAATAGGCATTTTAGGCACGATCAAATTTGCATATAATACTCCTATTCCTAAAAGATTGTTTTCCATTGAAGGAAAAAATGGCAAATATTAAAAAATCTGCAGCTTAATCATTGATCTGGAAATCAATTTTAAACTAATGGCGCTTCAACAGCACATACTTTCTCACATTATTTAACTTACAAATTTCAAAAAACCAAAGAGTTCAATAGCAAATCTGACTTAAGCTACTTTTATAAACGTACTTCACGCTATCCAGTAAAAAAAAAAATATTGTTTTAAAAATTGCCTAATTTCATATAAATTATGCAAAAATGTTCATATTATGAAAAAATTGTCCTTGAACTAATTTTGAAGAACAGATTTCTCTCAGAAGAAAAATCTCAATCTTCAATACTGTAGTTGAGGGAAGACATTGAAAACATTTTTACGTTTGCAATTTTCAAAAATTCAGAGAATTCAATAAAAAACAGAATTTAATTTTCAGTATCAGGGCCCCTTAATATAAGTGTTTATATTGAAAAACACTATTTTTGATGCAGCATTACAATTGTACTATGTAAGTTGTATGTTAGCAAGTAAAAATTGAAAATTTTTTTGTAATCTCACTTGTTCAGGAAACCACTGTATTGATCAGGAAGTTAAAACAGCAAATCAGTTACATTACCTTGACATAAATGTAAATTATGCAAATAACTTTACCGGATCCTTAACAATAAATGATATGGCTAACACCAGTCTCTAGTATCAAAAAGAAATTAGTAAATGAAAATCTTATATTTATTTTTCTTCCCCAGGAGCCTAATATAATTTGAATACTAGTGAAGTGGTTGTTAGAACAAAATTAACTGAGAAGCACTGGTATTTTTTGTTTTTCTAAGCAGCAACTTTACTGATCAATATGCCTAAAAAACCCTATCAACTCCATGTAAGCGGATGATCAACAAATATTCAAAAGAAATTCAAATATTTATTCTTTCTTAAAATAAACTACATTCTTCTCAACACAATGCTATAAACAGTACAGTTTGAGATATTTTATGTCACTTTATGACAATTATTAACATCATTATTTATTCTAAATTATATGTAAAATCGTATTCTTTACATTGTGTAACAAGATTGCAGTGACTACATAAAGTTACTCACACAAAGTAATACAATACTATACAAAGAACATCCAAACTTGCAAAATACCAACATGTTTGAGATAATTACCAGAATACAAGAATTCTCCCTTCAAGAAATGAAAGAGCATGTCTTTTTTACATAAATCATTGCACATTCCAATTCCAATCACAACAACAACAAAAAATTAACTGAGAAATTCTCTCTGAAGTATACAACATTACAACAAATCCTATAGGCTTGAAATTAAGTTATTGTTTAATATGGTAAAGCAAATATATTAGTTGTACCTCATGTGTCAATCATGTATATTAAATGAAAGGGAGGAATTACCCATTACTATAATTAACAAGGGTCATTTATCTCAAATATTACACCCTCAATACAAATAATTTTTCAACATTGATTACTCATAAATATTAAAAATGATTTGGCCCTTTATCAAAATTCAGTCATTATGTTTCAGTTCTTAAGGAGCATTCTTATAACACAATAAAAATCTAAACGGCGTAAGTCATTAAAATAGCATAGACTAAATTGGAAGTAGAAGTTTTGTATGTGATAGTAATTCACAAACAAACCATGTGTACAATTTGCGTGAGACATTTGTAAAAATTTCCATAAGATCTCCTGTTGTGTAGAGGGTTAAATATATGAGAAAGCTTGCCATCTATATTCAAAAAAGGTTTAAATTTAAAAATATCATGCTTTTAAATCCAGAAAAGCAACTCTACTGAAACATTTCTATCTTCCAAGAGGAATCTATTTTCCCTATTCATCTCAAAAGATAAAGATAAAATTAACAATTCATGGGTACCCACATCTCTCGGTACATTGGATGCTGGGGCAAGAAAGCAAGCTCTAGAAACAATTTTGAGAACGTTCAAGGGGTTTTGTTACAGTAACGAAACTTGGATAACATTTTATAAATGATGGTAAGCCAGTAACTATCGACAGAACTGAATTCATAAGTTTCAATACACAAGTGGTCCCCATTAATACTGTAAGTTTTCCTTGCCTTGTACACCAAACTAGGGTGATTGAAGAGCATTTAGCTTTGCAAGTCGGTTTCATACCCCAGCAGAGATGAAAAATCCTTGTCAAAGGACTACTTTTCAGCATATGGAATACACACATTTTGAACTGGAGATCTTACCTTCACACCCAGCCTAGTCCTTGCAATCAGAAAACACTCAAACGAAAAAACAAACAAACAAAAAAGAGATTTCTCTTAAGCTTTTCTAAAAGCAGATGTTTGTAACTGTGTTGTCACTTGGGAGGACTTCCACATAGTTCACATGTGAAAATAGTCTTAACATTCATGACTGCCCTTCGCCTCCTCCAACACTAACTAAAGATTGAACAGAATGTTTTTAATAATGATTTACCCATTAGCTTTTCAACTACAACGTAAAAACAACTGAAAGGTATCACACAAGCAATTGTCCAGGTAACATTTTCACATTAAAATTCTCATGGATGCAGTTTCATGTTAATTGTACACTGTACATCTTAGCCAAAGTGATCAGTTTAACTTGCTAAGCTTTAAAATTAACAAAACAATTCCTTTTGCTTGTTAAGTTGCTTGTTGAGTTTTCAAAGAAGAAAAATGTATGTTAAATATAAACCTAGGCTTCTGTGTCAAAGTCAATTGATGCTTGGCTGTCTGATAGATGCCACATCCTTGGCACAATTACTAACATACTGTGATCGTCCTCTAAGAGGAAAAGCATTATAATCTTCCTCACAGTCTAGCTCAGTAACATTACTGGAAACTGTTCCCAGGACACAGCACCACTCACCGAGGCAAGAATCTACCAATATATTGCAAGTTTAACCTTTGTATAGACATGTGGGCATTTAATAGCATAACTTTACAAAAAAGCTTCTTTAATGTACATTTTTAATTTTTTCATAAATGATTACAGTATAAAATTTATATATAAAGTGTTATGAGAGAAAAAATGTACTTTGATGCAGACAAAAATATACATAAAAAATAAGGGGACTGATATAAACATAATTTTCACATCCAAAACATTGTAATTTTCACCCAATTGTTTATTTAAGAAAAATTAATTTTGCCACTATAACCTAAACATTTAAAATTGTACCCAAAGTTTCTCGTCTGATGTCTACAGATATTTCAGAGAATTTGGACTTTCTAGTGACTCGTTTATTTTCACAATTTAACATGAAAACAAAAGCACGTTTTTGATCAATACAAAAAATTAAAAGACTTGTTTAATCACAAGAATAAGGCAAGATGGAATGATTTCCTGAATTTCAGCCATATTCATATAAACAAAGTTCTGAATCATATAAAAATATGTACTATAAATCAAAAACATGCATTTAAAAAAAATTAATTTATAATACACACATTGAAAGTTACTTATGAGAATCAAACTTTACGAACAGTTACCTTAAACTTTGATTCAGCACCAATCATATTTTTGCCTATCATTATATAATCCTCCGAGTGGGTATAACGAGGCATTTCCGGAGTGTCAAAAAGAACAGGTCCACCAAATTTCAGAGATGATTTCTTATCCAAAGAAACTACTTCCAAAGTGTATTGAAATTTATTTGCCTTATCAGGATCTCCACAATACTGCAAGCCAAAGTATACAAAACGCTCAGTATTGTTTCTCCAGAACCAAAATATCTCATTATGAACATGCAGGAAAAAGTAAACTCTATCACAATTCTGAACATCGTTTGGTGAAACTTGCAGAAAAACGTCATTCTTTATTACTCTGTTTGGACTCTTATGGGACCTTTCGCAATGACCTTGAAGTTTACGCAAACAAAATTCTACATTGCATATTTTACAAGTATAAAGCCTGAAAGGACAGTACATTTCATGAGCAACCAATTCACTTTCAGAAATCAATGCTTGGCAACCCCTTGGTGCATTAATACATCTTTTGCCATCACCACTTTCCCCGCTTTCATCTACATTCATGTCCTCTCCATTTTCAGTACATTGGCGAGAGCGCTTCGGGGGAGAATGTGCTGAAGCACCCTGAGCTGGTTCATCCCCTGGGTAAGAAGCGTAGCACACAGGGCACACATTGACGACCAATTTACAAGATCCACAAATCCCGTGCCCATTGGTACAGGTACTTCTCTCTTCTGTTAATTTCAAGTCGCATATTGGGCAATCTTCAACTTTTAGCTTTTCACATAGGATGTCTAATTTCTGAAAATTAAGCAAATATTAAATAAGTACATATAACCATATAATTATCAATAAACAAAATCTTAACTTTGGTCATAACATCACAAGTATTCAATAATGCAAATTTTATCCCTCAACAAAACTGCATGCATTACTTCAATAATAAATATACACTTAAATAGGCCTTAAGGCCTAAATCTATGAAGCAGAAGAAGAAGAAAAATCTTGAACCCATCAAGAAAAAATGGCACATTTAAAAAAGGTCAAGAGTATTTGTTCAACCTCCAGAGCCATTCCTGAAATGAAAAGGGTCCTCAAGTAATTTTGTGTGACAAACTTTTGTGTAATTTTTTAAAATTCAAAGATTTTAATGACTCTTCAATCTAAGCAAAAGTTCAAAGGAACAGTTGGAGCAGATGAGAAATTCTTGTAGAAATATTTTGAATGTAATGTAAAATTTTCCCACATTGAATTTCTCCGTCGCTTATATTCCTGACCACTCTAAGAAAGCTGAAGTTATTCCAATATTCAAAGCAGAAAATGAGTCTCCCTATGAACTAAAGACCTGTAACAATAGCATTGAATTTTTCTAACGATGCCACAAAATGTGCTAGAGAAAGATAACGAAGTACAGTAATGGTATTCATTAACAAATCATGACTTGATAAATCCAATGCAACTTCTTTCACTTTCACGAACTACTTATGAAAAAATTATATAGGCCCAATGGCAAAGCTTTCAATGGGTTCAAAAGTTGCTTCAAAATACTGCAAATAGTACAAGTCAATCTGTCCTCTGTTGATTTAATTGTAATATTCTACATCAATGATAGTTTAATATTATGAATAAAGGTGAAATTATCTCTTTAGCTGATGTTTCTGCCCTTCAAGGAGCTTAAACTGCAAACACTTATCAAACATATATCAGCCATCAGAGTTCGCCACGTTGAAACATAACCACTTGAGAATATTTTCAACATGTTTTTTGGGTTGCATCTTCCAAGTTCTGTTGGCCAATTTTATTGAGATTCATACACCACTAAAAACTGCTTTAAAAAATTTTCATAAAAAGAATCTGAAGAAACTAGTCAAATACTTTGATTTATGGTTCTTCATAGTACTTTTTCTTCATAGTAGCTTTTAAGCTGTACTCCCAGCAAAACATGGTCATAGGGTAAGAGTACACTATTCCTTTGGAGCAAAGGTGTACTTTTCTACAAGAAAGTACCGAAGTATATATTTCATAATAACTGTTTTGATAAAGTAAAAATTATCACTTCACTAAATTATTTTATAAAATTAAGTTTCTCATCCCACCCTCATGATCTCCGAATCTAAAATTATTAAAAGGACTATTTTTGATCTGTTTTTGATTAATAAAATAATAGTCTGAACCCATTATTTTGCATTTGCTGCACAAGTGCTACCGCTTGAATAATGAAACATTCAGAGACCTCTTATACACTTACCCCTACAGGCAGGGATAAGTGTGCATCAGGGCCTACCACACTGAATTATTAATCTAAGAAATGGATGAGGGTAAAAAAGGAATTCAATTTTATATTTCAAAATTAAAATTGAGACAAAAACATGTGAAAAATAATAAAATTCTTTCTCCAAAAATTCATATTTTACAATTGCTTAAAATCAACTGTAAAAACTAATAAGCACTTATTCCAAATTTTCTTACATTTCAATTGTATTATCAAAATAACAAGACCTAATTGCACTGCTATTGATCATGAAGAGCAAGTGTGATGATAGACTAACACAGTGGAATGGTCAGAAATTATAACTATAGATGTGTGCCTCATATTTTTCAAATGAACATAAGAGTGGGAAATTGCATGCAACAGAGTTGCACATACACATTGATATTCGCTCTGACTATTAGGCAAAGCCTGTATCACTGGTATTCAGCAGGTACATAAAATCTCCTTGACAGTGTAAGAATGTGATCCTTAATACACAGATTTTCATCTTTAGTTTTAAATTTAATCCAGATGAATACATTATTTTTAAATTTAATTTTCCATTGTCTACACAATCCTCCAGCAGAGGTTTAACAGCATTGAGTGCTATAGGCTTAGTTTTCATTTAACTTTAAGAGTTGCGTTGAGATCCAATTCCAGGTATCCAGATAGTACTTGCTATCCTATTGAATCAAGCATTCTAGTACTTTGGAAGTCCTCAATTTGTGAAAGAACATTTGCTTAGTTAACAGCAATTAAATCGTTTATTTCAGAAACCCATCAAACACCAAATTCCTCCTTTTGAGAAAACTAAAAAAGTCTCCGAATTTTTCAGATTTCAAAATATTTTTTTACATTAAAACAGTTGAAAAATGAATATTTTTCTTATAAATATGCACTAAACAATGTGTCTATCCTCTAAGAAAAATAATTTGTCGCTGATGTGTGTTTTAGATTTTGGTGTTTAACAAGTTTCTGGAATAAGTGATTCAACTGTCGGTTCAAAAACTGAATGAAAGTAAGAAATGGAAGTACTCAACACATCATTTCTACACATCCATTTGACTCCTTTGATAGATGTGAACTAATGTTAGTTGTATCCAGTTTATCTGAAAACCTACTTAATAAAACCACGATCAGTTTTGCATTTAGGGCTATTAAAACGCAGTGTCTTAATAATCCATGGCCCACTATTAACAACAACAATCAGCTTTATAACGTAAGTAATATTAGAACTAATTCATAGCCTAATTACTATCAACGTTAGTATGTTACCTTCCACAGGATAAATAGTCAAAGTTAAACAAAAATTATAGTACAAATGAACTGATTGGATGAAATGTATGATATTCATACATTAGGTAATTCTTCAATATAATGGTGTAATAAAAATCTTGCGATACGCCTTTTGTAAATAACTATTATGCTTTATTTGTAAAATGACATTACTTCTCAGTAGAAATGCATTCTCACTGAATCAAATTAAAAAGGGGGTAAAGTGAAAGTTTTGTACATGCACCTCCATTTTATGACATCATTGTAGCAAGGGCATTCTAAAGGCCAGAAAACTTCATACATTTCTAAAATAAAAATCATGAGAGGCAGGTCAATTAATACACAAGTCATAATCTCTAAATGGTAAAAAGGAAATTATAAATAGAAATGGGCAATATTTTAAGAATCTTAGTTTTACAGGTAATGTAAACAACAATATGAGTAAAGAGATGTAAGTGAAGAAAAACTGCCCAGAGGGCAATTATTATTTTTTTTATTATTACTATTTTATTCATCAAATTTAATTAAGACATATAACCTAGAGAAGATAATACCCTACAGTTCAGATACAGCTTCGGCCCAGAATTTGAATTATTCTAGAACAAATTTGCAAACATGATTGAATACTAGCGAAAAATTTAATCTGAACTAAAATAATTGGTAACATAACTGGAAAATTGAAACATGACAAATCAGCTAACGAATTATCATGTAACAGAAGCCATTGGAGAAGATTGGCCTGGCTAAGAAAATACCAAAAATTGTGGGAAAAATATTGTGCAATGTGAGGAATCAAGAAAACAGTTATTTAAGAAATTTATTTAAAATACCAAAATCACATGTACACTTCTCTTCATGTGAATAGAAGGAACTTGAATCCGAATAATAAATACTAACTTGACTTCACACTTTTTCAACTTTTTCCCTGGTTTTTGGATTAACATTCAGACCACTGATTTTGCCCACATCCATAAGACCCACACTTCTGGTTAAGTTTCTTACTAACTTCCGAATATACGTTACAACTTGCAAGTTTTAATTTCATTCTCATTTTGAAGCAGATATAGCATTTATGACAGAACTTTGGCTGTCATAACCTCATATATTCAATACAAATCTTCAGTAAATATTTTAGCAAACAATAATATTTCATATAACATTAAATGACTTTCGTACATTACAAGCCTTTTATCACCACATGCAAGAATTCATCATTTGATAGGCGAGTTACGCTCACAAGCGATCAACAATACACATTAAATTGTTACATCAATTTTATTAAAATGGAATACCGAATATTGCTATGGAATACTGACGTATTTACCTCCAAAAATGAATTCAATTGATCTGCTGACACTGCGGCTGACATCCTGAACTGATATCGAACACTTCAATATTAATTCCACATTCACCAATAAATCAATATTACAAATGATAACAGCTTCAAACGATTTCGGAATGAAGGGAGGAGAAACTGTTTGAGGTTGTCGCCATTCGCCTTTCTATGCGCACATTCGTCCTAGACTTCCTGTCTTCCACGAGTCCACAGCTGCTCCACGGGCAATCTTCCTTGATCCCTGCTTGTATTGGCAAGACTGATTGATGCCGACTAAAAAAGAAAATACCTTTTTATCTTTCCTCTTACGATACAAGTACACGTTGCACTCAAATACCAGAATGCTACACTTGCCTAGTATACTGTGGTAACCAGAAACACATGCAATCGTGCTAGTCTGTGAACAATACTCTGAAGTAAATAAAAAAATTAATGTATGGAATTTCTTGCGTTCATTCACTGTGGAAGTTTCAAGGAAACGAATGTCTCACAATGTATTAAATAATTATGGTAATTGTTTGCCATAAAGAGTAGTTTATTTCAGAGTAGTTAAATTCTGGATAGATACGCTCTTCTTTGGAATGATGTCCTGTCTTATGAGCATTTATTTCTATGAGTTCAATTGTGGTACAGTGGGTGTTGAATATAAAATATTACAATAATGTTTCGGCAAGATGCCAGCCGTTTAATTTTCAGGTAAAGAAAACTTTACCAATAATTTAATTTGTTGTAAATCAATTAGCCAAATATTATCGTTTTTTTCTTCCTTTTAAGAATAAGTATTCTTTTTAATGAAGAGAATTACAAATTAGAACTACGATAGCCTGACGAAAAAAGTTTCTCGCGAACAGTACGAACAATTATTATTCAATAACTGGGAATTACATAGGAGCAGTATGAGCATACACATTTCTCTCACACATTAAATTGTATGGCATTCTGTATCAATTGTCAGCATTATTTAAAATTCCCATTACACGAAAAACATTCTTTGAACTTTCAAGGTCGGACCAACGAAACGAAACGACCACGACCTACTTCAGAAAATATTTGCAAGATATTGTTGATAGTCTTATTAGATATCATCCCCCCTCCCCAGGAATAACAGAAAGGTGAAACAATAGCAACTTAACTTATTAAGGAATCAATTAATGCTATTTAGTAGGGACTATTTTATTTTTGCCTCTTTTCTTTGCTCATTAATACGTTTGTTTTCTCGGGGAATCCCCAGTTTGGAATGCGCATTCTTTTTATTATTATTTTATCTTTCGAATTGAAATATTTGAAAATCTCGAATTAATAATTAAAACATAAAATACTAGAAACAAAAAAATCTAATAATTGAAGTTAATATATTACAAACTTACATTTTAAACTCTATTAGGTATTTCTCATGTCGTGCTGTCAGTGAGACCATTTCTATGATCTGCTTTTATGATCATGTTTAATGACTAAATTTTGTTCTCTAAATATATAATACATAACGATACATATTATAAAATGTAATATTTACAGAGATATTTTAATGCAGTAGTATGTATAGAAACTTTACGTTAAAAAAAAACATTATAAGTACAGACAGACAATATTTTTTATCGATTGAATCTGAAATATTATATAATGAACTATTATGCCAAATTGTAATATTATCAGTTCTTTTTTGTTGTAGTCAGGATGTGTACGCGAACATCATATGAATGCACACGTTGGCACATTGGGATGCTATGCGACAGTCACGTGCTCTGTTGTGACAACTGTGGCCGAAGACCATCCAGCACCTGCCCAACACCATCTGGTCCGGCCCACTGTTCTGTTGAACTGTCTTGATATGGACTCGCAGTGCAAGTGATTGAAGCAGCCTGAATTGTATCATCGGCTTATTGTGAAGTTGCATAATTAGAAGAAGCTAGATGTTTTCTTTCTATATTGAGGTTCAAGGCTCGCGCTGAAGTACTTGTTGGCTGAATTTTATTATTGTGTGAAGTTCGTGAATAAATAATTTGCCCTTCTGAAAGGGTTCTATACTACCCGTGCGTGTAACAACTTTAACAAATAACAATGGCACAGGTATGTTTTTATTTATTCTTATAGGGCACTTGTTTGGTGACAATGAGTATTAGTTTTTATTGACATCGAATTTTATTAACCTAACCCCACCACAATTAATTTCTATTTTTGAAATCTCATTTCCTCGTTTGTAAGCCGAAATGACAATTCATTTTATTAAATATTGAGATACGAATTAGATCAACAACAAGTTTTGTTTCTTTTTGCTTGCATAAAATTATGCAGCCCGTTTTTAGGAAGAATATTCAAAGAGATTAGATGGAAGAGTATTCCTCTGATGAATTTTACGTTTAGAATGTAAAATGCCATTAATATAGTTTGAAAACCCACTGTAGAAGGCACCTCATTGTGTGTGTGTGTTATTTTATTTTATTTTATTTTTTGTTTTTGCCTGTTTTCTCCTGGTTTGGTTTATTTTTGCCAACTGTACAAATGTGTGTTGTTTGCATTTTAATTGAATGATAGTATTGTTTACCAAGTTATATGCCACAGGAACAATCCTAATCTAAACACTGAATATTGTGTTATTTTTAACAATGACACTCATATTCTTCAAAAAATATATACTAATATAATACTAAAAAACTATATAACACTGTATAAATATAATACTAATACACAGGAACATTCAAACTCTTTTCTTCACACACACACAAGTAAACTGCGGTTGACAACAATAAAAATTCAAATTTAACAGAAAATTATTACTATTTGCTACTGTAAATTGTATAATTAGTAATAATTATTGCGCTAAACATGGCACTGTTGGTTTCATTGTAATGCTATTAAAGTGTATTTTAATTTGACATTTCTATTAATTTATGTTTCAATTACGTTAATACATTATTGAAATGTATGTTATAGTTTTGATTTTCTTTGTTTTCAGAATAATTTAGAAATGAGCGAGGAAGACTGTTTCAAAAGTAAATTGACAAAACTTGTGGAATGTCCAGTTTGTTATGAGACAATGAGCAACACACAAATGTGTGTTAATGGTCACACTGTTTGCACAAGATGTAGGGAACAACTTAGCAATTGTCCACTGTGCAGTAAATCTTTTGGAAATACAAGGAATCTTCTTGCTGAAAATGTTTCAGAATTACTTGCTTTCAAACGATGTTGTAATTCACAAAGAGGCTGCAAACAATTTCTGCCTGAAAAAGATTGCAAGAAACATGAAGAAGGTTGTGCTTTTAGATTATATGCTTGCAAGGAATGTAAAGAAGAACTATGTTTCATGGAGCTTAAAGATCATTTCATCAATAGACATCAGAATAGTGTTCTTCAACCTCATGAACATAAAGTATTGGGGATGTCAGATGTTGAAGAAGGGAAGCTGTATTTTTGTTTGATTGAGTTCAATAATGAATTATTTTGGTTTTGGAGAAAGCATAACAAGGCAAATGTATTTTTTGGCCTTCAATATTGTGGTGAGAATGAGAAAGTATCAAGTTACAAATACAATTTTGAATTGGTTTCAAAATCAGATAAAAGTCATTTTGAATTTACAGGACCTGTTTTATCAGATGTTAAAGAAAGTAATCGTTACAGTCTATCACAAGACTATGTGGTGTTGAGTAAAAGTTTTATGGGCGAAGGTGCGAAATATCTGGTTTCCATTGCAAAAGTATAATTATTATTTATCTTCATATTCTTGATAAAAATGTAATCAAGTACTTCTTTGATTTAATAGCCAAAATAATATCATAAAGTGTTCAATTCTGTCTTTGTAAATCTAGGGACCAGATTTACACTGAAGAATTCTTACAAATAAATTAACATATAAATTCAAGAGTTACTTAAATTTCAAATAATTCTGAAAACCTGAAGATATATTAATGTTAAATTCTTGGTATACAATTCTCTTGAAATATAATGAGTATATCGTCATGTCTCTTGGAATGAACTTTCATAGAATAATTTAAATTTCAATATTTTTTTTATTCAAGCAAAGAACTTCAAAAAATATTGAACATTTAATGTTGTTTTTTTGTGCATAATTAAGATCTTAAAATTTTTTTAATTTAATGTTTTTCTACTTCTACTCTTGTGGGTTTAGTTATCTTTTATATCTCATTTGGTGAGTTTCACACAAATGAATGCCATTGTGAATTTTTGAAAATAACCTAAGGTATTTTGAAAGTGGTTATAAATGTCATTTTTCTGTAACTTTGTAAGCTTCTCAAAATGCTGCAAGTATTAGAAATTTTAAGATATACTGAATAAAATTGTAGATTATCAGGTTAAAAAAATATATATAAAAATAAAATGTTTTAAGAGTTTGAAATGAATCCAGTTAGCTTTTATTTTAATTTTCCCAAAAGCTCCAACCTGCATTCATTGCTTCATTGTGAATAATTCTTCATGAGGCACAGATTGGCGAGATAGAAAATGTGCAGCCCAAACTGCAAAGAAGGTTCTAATTCAAAAATCCTTTGTTATTTTTCCAACTGAAAGGTAAGTGGTTTTAGTAAACTACTAACTCAGCATGAAATATAGTGGTGTAACTACTGCCAGCCCAGCAGATGCAATTACCTGGGGCCCCAATTGCAATTTTTTTTTGGTCTTGCTATACCCACTTCTGTTCGTTCTGAAAGTGATTTATTGCCTTGAATAGACTAATGTAAAATTTGAAGTGCATATTTTATTATGAGGATATGAAGATGAGGACCCTATTGTGGGTTTTGTCATACATGATTTGAAACAAAGTGGAAAATCTGCAGAGCTCAATTCTGAATTTTGTGATTATGATTACTGAAGTTTCTTTCAATTAGTTTTCAGCACGCTTTTTTGTAGTTGGATGAAATGTTTTGAGAAGGCCACCAATTTCATTTTTGAATCATGGCCTTGAAGGACTAGTTACACTTCTGTTCAAATAATTAATTTATTACAATTATTTCCATTTGTAAGAGTGTCTTTGCTACTACAGGCTAAACTGCAAATAAATATTGAGTAAATAATGTATTTGAAATCGTGATATTTTTTACTTATAGATCCAATTTTGTTTGTACAGAAATCCAACTTTTGTTATTATAGTTATTACCTGTAAGAGAATGAACTATTGAAAACCAATGATAACACACAAACGCACACACACACACACACACTTAATGTTCGTGTCTGTGGATCAGACCATGTTTTCCATATGTTTTTGGGGTAGCTGAATCCGAATCCGGGGTAATTTGGTGTAGCTGAATCCAAAAATATAAAAAATGAAAGATATTTCTAATGTAGAGGTCAGACCTATGTTACCTATGTTGTGGGGGCTCCTGAAACCAAAACTGAAGTCCATTTAATTTCATCACATTAGATATTTTAAATTCTGATCAATTATAATTGATAGACAAGGTGGCATTGGCCCAAAGAGGTTAATTTATGGAATAGTTATGGCCATTTCTATTGCGGAAAATGAAGCCTGACCCTTGGAAGCTCAGTTAGGCTACCCACTAAACTGTTTGCCCAAAAAGCTCCAAATACACCTTTACACCCTTGTATTTTCTTTATTCGTATATCATTTCCATAAAGATGTTTTTTTAAGTATATTTTTTAATTAATAGGCAGAAATATTAAGAGAATATACCAAAACAGACTGCAAATAATATGAATCCTCCAAATGCATTAATTAGCAGAGGAAATATTTAAAAAAATTGTTTCATTTACTTTATCAAGCACTGAATTAAATTGTTTCACAAAGTGTATTCTTGAAACAGAATTGTGCAAGGAGCTGAAAGTAATGTCACACAAATTGACTTGGTAAAACTGCTAATCATGTTCTAAATTTGAAATAAAGTAATTAATAGTTTGTCTTTTTGGAAGGAGCATGAAAACAGAAAAATTCAGTAAGGAAATGGTAACAAATTACCAGAGCAAATCCAACAATAAATTTTAGAACTTGACCAAACGCAACATTTCCATTGTGTTAGGGTGAAAAGAGTAAATAATGATATGTGACCTTGATTCTCCAAAGACAATGACAGCCCAAAGAACTTTGTTTCTTAAGAGAATCTCAATCGATAATGAATTGTGACTAAATATACAAGTCTCTGAATTTATACATACAATTACATTCAAAAGAAACCTCAATAGTTATGTTAGAAATTAAAAAAAAAACGTGTCTAGTATTTTTTTTTTTTTCTGTCTGAAGTGTGTATATTCTGTATTATTATGAATGTATTATGTAACTATAAGTTTAAGACCTTACGAAATGTGATCATCAGCATGATTTCTCTTTCTCTTCTCGTATGTGTGTATTACTCAACTTGGGCAAACACAGCCTTTATATGTGTACTTTGAACTAGAGTGATGCTAAATGCTTCCAAGATAGGAATTATATTTAAAATTTAGACTTGGGAGTTGTCAAATAATTTAACATTTGAAGGTTTCTAGATATAATTGATAGGGTCAGTGAGGTGATATTGCCGCAATACTGAGTTTAGTATAGTATTATGGTCGCTACATTGGTGGATCCGGGAGAGGGGAGGATGCTCTCCTCCCCAGGCCTGGAGTTTTCGTTATCCTTCCTTTATTTGGCAAACTTGAATTAAATATTCATTTACGTTCAAATTATGTAATTGTTTAAAAAATAATATTGTATAGTATATCTACAGTACATAAATGATATACAATACAACAAATGTTTTATATAATAAAAATTTACGATGCCCCCCCCCCCCGCATTTATCGGCTGGATCCGCCCCTGGATCACTATAGCGACCCCTCTTTGTGATTAGTATTGTAAGTTTCCATTTTCTCATTAGATGGTTTGTAATTTACTTCTGTTAGACAAATATTAAAAGACTCGTATCTCAAAACAGCTTTAGTGTGACTCACCATTTTTTTTCTCGTTGACCAGAGGATCACCACCAATGGCGTAACGTTCGGGCCCGCAATGCAGGCTGACCCGGATAAAAGAAGGCCCATTTTTAGGCTGATGGTTTTGCTATTGTACGAATTGCGAGCGTAAGGTTTTGCGATTGTCTTTAAAGAAATCATAGAATGATGAATAAGAATTAGTTAAAGAATATTTTGAGTATTTTAGGTGCTAACACTACTTGTGTTCGCCATACTCTTATACAAAGGGGAGGGGGGGCGGATAAAAGTTTTGCGGGCGGGCACGCACTCATTTCGTTATGCTGCTGACTACAACTACCAAAACTTGATTTGATGAGATATTAGATTTGAGACAGAAAACTTAAACAAGATAGTTTTTAAAGAGTGGGGTTCTGAATTGTTAAACGTGAGAAGGGACCATTTGACAGGTCGGGGAACAAGTGAACGTCATGCAGTGTGACATTGCAATAGGTGGTGATGAACCCATTAACCAAGGAAGGACCAGATAGTTGTTCTTGCAGCAGTGCCTGTCTCTGTTTTAGAGACTCTTCACCCTGGGAAGACGTTACCGATTAATAATTTCATAGTTCGAGACTCCTCGCCCTCGTACAGGGCGGGAATCGGGAATGTGGGTGGTTGAAAGAAAGGTTGTTTTTTTTTGTGATTTAAGGTCGCATCAACATCGAGGCCATTAGAGACCACTATTGAGTTAAAAGTTTGGTTACTATGAAGATGGCATGGTATGGAAATGATAGGGTGTGAAAGGACAAACGCAAATACAGATATGCCCGAGGTGGGACTCGAACCCCCGATCTTTCAGTACGAGATCGCTACAGCTCTGCTGCCTTAACGATCTCGGCCATCCGGACAACAGATTAATTGGTTGACGTAAAATGAGTTGTTGTGTTTGGGGGTCTGGACGATGGGGGAGGGGTATGTGAGATGGGAAAGGAATTTTATATTTTTGGTGCGTCTTTTGTTTAGGGCGGTCATTGTCACGTGTTTGTCGTTGTCTATTTTAGTCTGCCCTCTGGTCTAGGTTACGGGAGAGGAAAGTTGAAGGATGTCCAGGGGGTGTTTTTTACGTGTATGTCGGGGAGGGTTTCGAAGGATGTGATGGGGTAGAATGAGGTTTCGGAATTAAGGGTTATTTATGAACTGTTGAAATTGAGTAACTGTGGAATTGTGAAGATAAGAGAGGATATGAGGTATTTTATGACCTTTTCGGTGGTCTTTAGATATTAAATTTATTCACAAATAAGCTACTGTATCTGTAAACGAACGCACTAAAAAAATTAGTGCATTGACATGATCTGCAGTTATGTTGCCAATACGAGGGTTGCCTTTTATATTTCAGGATTAGAGAACAAAAAAAATATTAATCACCGAAAATCACTTTATTGGTTTTCCAAATATTCCCCATGAAGATCTATACACTTTTGCATGTGTTTGAACCAATTGTCGAAGCACTTTTGCCACTCTGATGGAGGTATCTCCAAAACATGCATTCTGAATGCAGCAACCGCTTCTTCAGGTGTCGGAAAACGTTGACCTCTCAGTTTGGTTTTTACGTACGGGAATAAAAAGAAGTCATTCGGTGCCGTGTCAGGACTATACGGCGGATGACTCATCAAATCGATGTTTTAGGTGCTCAAAAATGCAGTTTTTTGAGCCGATGTGTGAGAGCTCGCATTGTCGGGGTGAAGAGTGATCCGTCTTCGGCGGTTGGTTTTCCTGATTTTTTGGAAGACAGCTGGCGAACAAATCGTTGTGTACCACTCAGAATTGACTGTTCTGCGTTGTTTTAGTGGTACGGTTGCAACACGTCCAGTTTTTCCGAAAAAACAGGCGACCATCTGTTTGGAAGTGCTTCGTGCGCGAACAACTTTTGTTGGATTTTGCTCATCTTGAAGCACCCATACGAATACAGTCGACTGCTGTTTACTTTCGGGCTCATACGCGTAAATCCACGATTCATCACCTGTCACGATGTCATAGACGTGTTTCGAAGCACCGCGATCGAAATTTTTGAGCATTTCTTTCGACCAATCGACACGAACCTTTTTTTGAGCGATTGACAAATTGTGTGGGATCCAACGCGAACAAATTTTTTTGACAGTCAAATGTTCATGCAATATTGAATGTATGCTGGTCCCACTGATGCCTAAGGTTGTCTCAATCTCACGATAGGTCACATGACGATCTTGCAATATCAGTTCACGCACAGCATCAATGGTTTTCGGAACAACTGATTTTGGACGACCTTCGCGAAATTCGTCTTGGAGTGAACTACGACCACGATTGAATTCACCATACCATCGATAAACACTGGTCCTTGATGGAGCTTCATCGCCAAAAATTGAATTAAGTTCATCCATGCACTGTTGCTGAGTTAATCCACGTCGAAAGTTGTAAAAAATAATCGCATGAAAATGTTCACGATTTAATTCCATTTTTGGGCCAAGATGAATCTTTTAAGTTACTGTAAACAACACAAATAGCGCTCGTATGTCAAGACGTTCCGAGTACGTATAACCTCAAAACATCCAACTTTACGATAGAGCTGTCAGTTGCCAGATTGCAACACCAGGGTTGCCAAATCCCGAAACATAAAAGGCAACCTTCGTAGTGGCCAAGCACTAGCTGTGAAAGCAGTCCCTTCTTATAGTAATCTCTCTGTAGCTTATAACTTTTGTGAAGAAAATTGGATTCCTCTTTGAAAATAATATTTCTTGTGAACATTTAAAGTTTTTAACACTACAATATTCATCAATAAAAAAGAAAAAAGTATAGTATGTGGAATACATAAATATTAACAGTAGACCTCTGTATTAACTACTGTGAAAAATCACTAAACTTTTCCATTTGTGGACGTTCTATTGCTGGCTCCAATAGCTACAGTTTTGTGGATACCAAAAACATTTAGGCAGTTCAGTGTTCTTTTATGCATTTTGGGATTGTTAATCCTTAAGTTCATGTTTCGTTTTCAAAAGTTTTCGGCTCCACAACTCATAAGATGACATTAGTCATTTTGCTGTATTCTTTTGATTTTTCAAAAATTTTGCATTTTTTAAATATCACTAAAGCTACACATTTAGAGCGATTTGTATACATTACTGCATTTATGAAAGTGCTTTATATGACTTCCAGTGAAGTTTTTCGAAAACTCAAAAATTTTCCGGTGATAAAGAGCTTCAAATTTTGTATCTACAGTAACCCTGCAACGATATATTCTTAAAAACTGCCCCAAATTTATCAACGAAAATTTACATATAGGACGAGGTTTTACTTTTCTTTAATATTCCTGAAGTAAAAAAATATCTACCATTATGAACTGTTCTTTGAGTGGCGATTGATGACTGCTGGCAAGAGGATGGTGCAAGATCGAAATGATATCCCAAAGAAATTTAAAAACTAACTAATAGGGTTTGTGGCATTTTGTAGCACTATTAGTTTAAGGATGGTTTTTTATGCAACTATTTGCGCATTTTCTTAATTGTATCTCTGTCAGAAGAAGCAAGAAGTTCTTTGACTATACAGCCTCTTAAGAAGCTCCTGTTACAAATAAATAAAAAAATAAAAACAAAACAGATTCTATGTTGTAATTCATGAAAAATAGCAGGTTAAGTTTTTCGGAAAAAACATTTGTCTTCAAGAAAATTTAGTTTAAAGTTATTTCTGGGCGCGAAATTCAAACCAGCTGCCGTGCCACAGCAGACACCCAAAGGTGTCTGCCGAAGGGGCTGGGCATAACGACGTTCTTTTGCGTTTTCGGTGAAACTGTCGAGTGTGGCAAATATCGCATGCCGCGCACTAGAGTTCCATATTAAAATCAAGTTATATGTGTACTATTCATTTAATCTATTAAATGTAATAAAAGTAATTTTTGTTGTTTGTTATAACCACGGTAGGCAGCGACGTAAAGGCGGCTACACACGTTCAAGCATACTTGTCAAGCATGCTTGCCCAATCACGATTGTGCAAGCATGCTTAATGTCTGTACGACAGGATTGTTCAAGCATTTTGATTGTACAAGCGGCTTGAGGATTGATGGAAATTTCATGATGCATGCTTGTACAAGCTCTTCCTGCACGTGAAGGCGGCTACACGCTGTGACGCGGTAGCCGGTTTGAATCTCTCCCGGAAGTAACATTTAAACTACATTTTCTTAAAGACATTTTTTTGAAGAGACTGAGTCTGCCATTCATAATGAATGTCAACATTACTATCTGGGGTATTTTTTTTGTAACGGGAGCTTCTATACACTCTGTATATGAGCAGTATCTCTTTTGCCTTCTTTTCTTATTTTTATTTCAGTAAGTGTTCCAGTTTTTTAGTGGATGAATTAAACAGCGGTTTTACTTAATGTTTTTAGGTTTGGGACCACACAACAAAAAGGCTTAAGTGGACGGCCAAACACAATTCTCACTTTATCATTCTATACTCACATCCTTTTGAAGTGCTTAGAGCAATTTTTAATGAATTTGTGTAAAATTTGATCTCTTTGTTAAGCGCCACAATGAGTAATTTCTTAATAAAACACTGTGAATGGCTCGCTATTTTCCCCATCTTTTGATAATGAACTGACAAAAATGGTTAATTTGAGTTTTCATTGGACGTATTGAAAAAACAGTAATAGTTTCTTCACATAATTGTTGTAAAACATACATCACAAGAGAGCACGGCGTCATACCTTGTCTCCGTGGAGCTCTCGCACCAAACATCAAATAATATAGAGAGCGTAGGCTTCCGCGGCCAGAGGTAGTATTTACTTGGCTGTCCGGGTGACGCCGAGTCCATGGCGAAGGTGCCAACGTTTCGGTCGCCATTCTGCGACCTTCCTCAGGGCGCAATGCGACGCGCCGCGGCGTCACCCGGACAGCCAAGTAAATATATCGAATAATATTGTGGCGTCGTTAATACGAGGGCCAGAACCGTTACGTCGGTGAAAGTGCGCTGAGGGGGAGGAAGGGGTTGAGCCTGAACTTCCGGGATTTTGCGCTCTGGCAGTTGACGCAGACAGCGTGGCAGAGCCAAAATTAACCTTAGGTTGTAAACTCCTAGGAAGCTGGCTAGCGAACCTCGCTTGCCGACAGCAGGCGAGCCTACCTGGGAATCTTGTGTGGTGGGGGTGTAGTCCCCTCCTAAGATGCTGGCTAGCGAGCCCTCGCTTGCCGACAGCAAGCGAGCCTATCTAGGGAACTTGTAAGGTGGGGGTGTAGCCTAAACTATTTAACGCGGCGCCATCTGCGCCCGCGCTCTCATTCAGTTTACATCAGAGGGCCTAGTACGTGTAAGTACAGGGAGTGTAAGAGTGGGGGCGAGATGTCCGGAGTGTAAGGGCCAGACGATCTCGGGTGCTTTATGCACGCGGTCCGCCAGACGGAGACCGGTTTAAATTTTGGCATCAGGCCATGTGATGGTAATTGTCACGGGACAGAAGTCCGACAGCTCGCATCACGCGTGGCTTTTTTTTCTGCGGTAAAGCAGGGTACTGGAAGGAAAAGGTTGCCGGAGTGTTTAAATTTAGCAATTTATTGTAACTAGTCTGTAACTTTTCAATATACTATTTTTATTTTTGTTATTTGAATTTATTCTCATTTCACTACGTCACAATATACTCCGAAGAAACTCGACACACCTCTGCCTCTGCGGGAAAAAAACATCTATTAAGTGCGCTGGTGTGCGCAGTTCATCTTCATTACTTCGAAAGCCAAAAGAACAAGGTCTATAGAGTCCTAAGCGGTGGCGGCTGGCACCTTTAATTAATGAGGGGGGGGGGTGAGACTGCATGCAAAAATAGAAAATGAATTGACATATGTTCAGTAGGTTCCGGTTGAGGTCTACCGCAAGCATTTATATTGCACGTCTTGAAGGGTTAAGCTTCTATTGTAAATTTAAGAGTTTTTTGATTATTGAGAATTACTATTCGTATCCATTCTAAACACGAACTAGTGATGCTAAAACACCACGTACTTGCACGCAAAATAATGCTAAAAGTACTAAAATGTTCAAAAAATTGTACGTGGCTTTATTTCAAAATCTTTCTTTAAGAAACAGATTTCAGTAAGGAAAAAAAATCTCTATCATCAATATTTTAGTTTTAGGAAGACTAGGAAAAACTTTTGCAATTTTCAAAAATCAGGCTTTTCAATGAAAATGAGACTAGCACCTTTGTCTTTAATGCCCTTCCCGCTATCCAATAATAAAATTTAATAAAAACCGATGTTGCAATTAAAAAAAAAAATAGAGTGTCCCAGGGTCTTCATATGAAGTACCCCCCAAATTAAAATATACGTTTCAAATTCAAGGGCTGCTATATCAGCCAGATCGAATAGGGAATATTAATTTTGGAGAAAATTGGCTGAGCGGTTTAGCCGCTAGCGTTGTTCACCGACGGACGTTTTGCCGTTATTGGATTTTTGGGTTTCTACCCACAAAACGAGGATTCTGGCTACACCACGTGTTAGAGGAGTTTATTTCTACATTTAGCAACTGGATTTATCCACTTTTTCGTTACCATGGCCCAGTAATAAGAGTTCTTCTGCCGAAAATTCGCTGTTATTTCGCGTAGTATTACATAACTTTTTCTCTACACCGTAGGGAGAAAATAAAAAAAACAACATAAAAATGCGATATACAGCACGTCAACTATATCATACGTCCGTCAGAGCTTTAAAACTCATGTGAACTATCCAATAACTAAATTTAATAAAAAACGATTTTTTTGAAAATTTTGTGAACATTTCAGTGACTTTACGTGAAGTAGCCCCAAAAAATTAAAATATCGGTTTCAAAATCCAGGGGTCGCGACGTCAGCCAGATCGATTGGGGAATATCAATTTTGGAGAAAATGGGTTGATCGGTTTAGCCGCTATCGTTGTTCACAGAGGGAAAAAAGGACAGATACATCTTGTCGTCATACGATTTTTCGGTTTCAAAGAGCCACAAAACAACGATTCTGGCTACACCATATATTAGAGGATTTTGATTTCTAAATTTAGCAACCGGATTTATTCTCATTTTCTTTACCAGGGCCCTGTAAAATGAGTTTTTCTGCCGAACATTCACCATTATTTCGCGCAGCATTACATAACTTTCTCTCAACTCCCCAGCGAGAAAGTAAAAATTAGAAAAAAACAATACACAGCTCCTCAATTATATCACACGTGCGCCACAGCCTTAGAAATAATGTAAACATCGCGCAAAACGGAGGAAGGGGCTGCCTTTTCTGCAGCCCCTAGAGTTCAAATATTGAGAGACACAAATATCAGGGGAAACGAAATCAACTATGACCATACTTCACTGCAAGCAGCAGGGACTGGCAGTCCCAGGGAGAGAAATGGAATCGCAGCCTAACACGGTTGAAGTTTTCGCAACTTACACACACCAGCAGACGGCTATATTGATCATGTAACTGACTGAAATACTATTTCATATATTGTATTTTAATATCAAAGATAAATTAAATAATTCTGACAAGGACTGTGGGGGCTTCAGCCCCGCAGCCCACTCCCACCAGCCGCCATTGGTCCTAAGCGTCAATTATGATAAATTACACATTAAAAGTTTACATAAATTTGTAAAATGCCGTGAAAATATTAAAATTACTTATTTTCAAAATACCCTAGAGGAAAATACTAGCACTTTCTGCTTATCTTTAGGCACTGCTAAAAAGAAAAAAGCTTAAAAAACAATTCATGGATGACCCCAGATACCCCTTCTGAGTACATTGGAAAATTGACTCTTTTCTAGCTAGATGGCCAAAACTACATACTGTGAGCCGTTTGATAGCAGCTGGGAAGTGATGGCGAGCAGGCACCGAAACGCTAACTGAGACGAAATATATTAGGAAACAATGTAGTTCGAAAAAGTTTGTGCCATTCTGTAGCACCACGAGTTTATTTATTGTACGAGTTA
This sequence comes from Gryllus longicercus, assembly GCA_038098605.1. NCBI lineage: Eukaryota > Metazoa > Arthropoda > Insecta > Orthoptera > Gryllidae > Gryllus > Gryllus longicercus. Next base: position 5,462,693 of record JAZDUA010000020.1, read on the forward strand.
TTTTACGGGTTATGTCCATTGGCGGTAGTGCAACAACCATATATTCGCCTGAGGCTTCCTTTGGAGACAAAAGGGTGTCTTTTTCGAAGAGATGCACCCGCAATGGTTTGATTCCCAATTTCTCCACGAGATGTCGGTCTCAGCTACATCCGAGCTCTCTGGTTGGGAGAACGTGAGATCTCGTTTTCGGGCGAGAAATTGCCGGAGGAATTTAATTTTCCCGGGCACCTGCCAGGGTTACACCCTCGATGGCTCGTTGGTTAGCGTACTCGCTTTCCACGGCGTAACCCCATTCCCATTATTCTGTGCGATTTCGTTTCAAATGTCCCAGTACCTATTGCTATGTGATGATGAGAAAGCCCACCCTATAGTTGTGAAGACCAGTATATACAGGGTAGAGATGCCTTCGTGCTAACCACATGAACGCTGTATTCCATGGCCGAGAAGCTGGACCACCGCTGATCGGCTAAGGCCCGAATCGGGCTGTCGAACCAAAAGACAGAACCCGTCAGGATTATTTAACAAGCCTCAAGCATGACATGGCACTGTGGAGTTTTTCGCTCGTCGAAAAATTAAAGTGTCTCGTCCCGGATCGAACGACCGGGAGATGTGGCCAGGCAGTGGTACTGCGGTGCCTTTGACTCGTGTATTCGACTCGATTTCTTAGGATCGAGCCCCGACGGTGGCGGGATATTCGACACTAGATTCATAGCTATGTCGAATTCAGTCGCCGTTTGGAGGAGAGCCGGCTGCTCTGATCGAAGTTTTCCGTGATTTCTCCGATCAATGCCAGGCAAATGCCAGAGCAGTACTCTAACAAAAAGGCCACGGACCGCGCACGATCTTTCCTTCCTTGTCATTGCCTATTCTTACTTTTACTTTCCCACACATTAAGTGCACAACGCTTCCTCACATGCTGGGAGAACGGCCAGGAGCATAGAGCTTGTCCCTGCGAGGACGGTGCGCCGATATTTGGAGGTACTTGGTTAGGGAAATCCCCGCTAGCCGATGGTATATCGGCGCCGGATTTCGCCATCAAGCAAGGGAAGACCACCGCCTCCCCCAGAAAAAATGCATTACACTTTCGAGAATAATGGCCTTAACAGTTGACGCTCCCGGAATCACTATCAATCAATCAACCAGCCGGGATCGAACCCGCGCACTGGGGTTTCAAAGGCCATCGAATTGAATTAATGCCTTATTTTACGTGGCGAGACGGAAGAGCGGGCCTGATGGCCTGCAACCTGACCACGCAAATTTAGCTACGCTCCTTTTACCAACTAGCGGAGAAAGGGGGTATTTCTTGGGCGAGAAACAGGCGATTTGAATTTAGCTCAGAGGCGTCATTTAGGCTTGAGGATCTTTTACATGCAGTAAATCTACTAACATGGGACTGCCGGCTATACTTCCCCTCCGAAGGAAGGCATACGAAGGATTTTTTCGCTCTTAAAAATCCACGAGGCCCTCGGTGAGACCTACCGGCCTACTCATCGGTGAGAGGCCAAAACATTCATGACGTCACAAGTGGTGCTCCTACCATTGTCTACCTTGCGCCCACCCGCAGGCCTGGTATGTCCTCTAGACGGGCGTTGCCGGAGAATTACGAGCGGCAACGATGATCAGGCTAATGGAGCTATTAGCACTGTGGTCCTTGATCGATACTCGCGTTCTCATTGTCCAACCGCCCCTACCCTTCAACCCGCCGCTACCGCCATTACCCTACCCTTCGACCAATCCACCCTCGCGGCGCACAGGAAGGACTGCGGTTATTCTGGGGCGATAGATGATAATGTCTTAAATGTCCGGTGTAAAATGGATTTTTTTAGGAAAGCTTCCGCTTAGGGCGCTGCGATCGAATTTGGGAAATCTTGCGGACAGTGGCAAGTCAATTGAAAGCACTTGTAAAGTTAACATCTCTGATTATTTCTTTAATACCTCTTAATACGACTTCTTTACTTTCATATTTCCAATTCAAACATTTATTACGTGCGAGACGTCATTGGTTTTCCTAATCGATTCCAAGCCACTCGGCGATTACTTTCACATAAACCAAGAAAAGAAAAAAACAGATGTTGATGCATCTGTAGTATTTTCTTCGCTGGAACTCATTTGGTAAGGATAAAACGTCTGAATTCATCTACTTTTGAAATCACCTTATTTTGAAATCTACTTTTGAAAAAATCTCTATCTTTAATATATTAGTTGCAGGATTACAAAAAAAAAATAGAAAAGAATAAAACGCCACGAGTTTGTTTAGATCGATCGAGGAAACATTTTGGAGAAAATCGTTCGGACGGTTTAGGCGCTAACGTTGACCACAGACGGAGGTTTTGCCATCAATAAATGTTTTGGTATCAAGGACACACAAAACGTGGATTATGACAACAGAAAGTGATAGAGAATTGACTGATCGATGATTCCGGGCGCGTTAACTGCTAAGGTCATTAGACACTTGTATTGCATGTTTTTCATCGCAGGAGGGGGCGGTGATCTTCCCTCGCTGGATGGCGAGATCCTGCGCCGATCTTCGTCGGCTTGCGGTATTTTCCCCAATCACACATCAGCTGATGTCACTGCTGTGCCTCTGGTCGGGAGCTACTAGGTTCGAGTCCCGACGGTTGCAGGATTTTCGACACTAGCTAGAAAGCGATTGTTGTTTAGTCGTTGTTTGGAGGAGTTTAGTTCAGATGCTGACTAAAGGAGAATTCTAGTGGCCGGCTGCTCTGATCGGGAGTTTTCCGTGGTTGCTCCGATTAATACGAGGCGAATGCCGGAGCACTACCCTAACAAACAGGCCGCTAACCCTGCGCGAACTTTCCTTCCTCTTCCTTTTTCTAACCTTACCCATTACCTACACATTCATGCACGTCACACATAGGGATTTTAGCGCTTGTCTAGGCTGGAGCGATGACTCGCTGGTATGCGATGCGTTGTTGGAGTAAACCCTGCTACCAGACAGGTAGGTTGGCGCCGAATATCACTATCTAGCGGGGAAAGATCACCGACACCTCCGAGGAAGAAACAAGTACTATACTTACGAGACTAGTTTCCTTGCAGTTGACGTGCCCGGAATCACTAATCAAGTAATCCAGTTGTTCGTTACCAGGGCCCGGCAATAAGAGTTTTTTGTAGTAAAATTCACATATTTCAATACTTTCTCTTCTTAAAACGTAAGGCGAGAAAGTAAAAAATGAAGGTAGTATGGCAATATGGCTTAACATCAGCAAATCTCGAAAATAACATTCCTAAGATCCATTTCGCCGACCCTGACAAAATCTGAAGAGAGGAAAATCGCTAGTAATGAAAACAATTCATAATTTATTTGCTTATCGTTATACCGAAAGGCCATTCACGCCACGGGATAGCAGATCCAACTGTGAAAATGCCTTCCTGGATTAAACGTCTCTTATCAGCGGCAAATAGCAAGAGACAAAGGAAACGGACCACACTTCCCACGAGGGGTGTGGGAAAGGGCGTGATCACCGGGACAGGGTGAAGGGCTGGGCGGGATGGGGCGTCAGAGTGGCAGGGTAGCGGGCAGGGGGGACAGGGAGGGCAAGAGCGGGCAAGACGACGCGAAACTGCGGTCGGCGGCACTGGAGACAGGTTCGGCGACGGCGGCGTTTTCCGCGACGGCCCTCAGCAGGGACAGGGGACGGGGGCTGCGAGGGCGTGTATGTGAACACGCCCATAAATTACGTGCGTTATTGCGCGGGGCGCGACCCTCCTCTGCCCGCCCCCGCGTGGGCTCTCAATAAGAGCGACTCCTCCCGCGCTGGATATTCAAATGCTTTGTATTGGCGCGCTCCTCTCAGGGGGCGGCGGCGGGCGCCCTCCGCCCTATCGCTCCTCGCTCCGCCCCGCCCCGCCCCGCTCCGCTCCTCCCGCCCCGCCACGCACCGCCTCGCCCCGCTCCGACCACAGGGCGCCTCGCAACCGCTGCTCGCTCGAGACGACACACGTGCAAGCGGCCCCTCCCTCGTCATGAGCTGCTGAGTACGTGGAACGCATCTACTCAGATGACGAGAGGAACCTATTAGTAAAATGGTGGACGGCGTATTTACGGTACTTAACGCCACCAGAGAGGAAATAAACGCTTCATTGCTTTTGCGAGATATTTAACGAACGAACGCGACAATGCGAGTGACATGAAATATGAGAACCTATTGAGTCATATGTAATTATCTGATGATGTTTGCCGAACAAAGTTTTAGAGATAGTTAGCTAGCATACAATGCATTTTTTACGATTTATGGTTTAATCTAGTATTAATTTATTTAAATATGAAACTGAATGTAACATAGAATTTACAATTCTCGGATTACGTAAATCGGAACACGTACATTGATGGAAAATATATCTTAATTCTCGAGTTTCAGATATCCCTTACAAATGTATCCCTTGTATTGAAAACCACTAGTCTTCAAACCATTGCATCAAAATGCGAAAATGCAATACAGTATTTGTTTTATATCAGAATTTATCTTAACAAAGCTTAACAAGTAATAGACGGAATCTCAAAGATCATTTCTGAGGTAACTGAATCAATTTACTCTGTCCATAATATGATTTCAATTGTAACAAAATTTAAGTTATGTAATTAATTATTAATAATATTTTATGGGCCATATGACTTTTCTGCAATTTTATTACTTAGTTAATAATTATTTTTGTAATTTGTCGAAAACTGAAATGGCTGCGACGACACTGCCGAAAGGGCTCTTGTCATTAATTCAAAGCATGGACAGATTATAAGGCTGTATTTCCTTGAAAATAATCAGTGTCCCTCCTGATTCTAGACACAGGTCTTTATTTATCTCCTTCCAAAATAACCATAACACCAATCAGTGGTGACTCGTGACTTCAAATGTCGTTTATTTACAAATTATGTCTGATTGGTTCATAAAAGAATCTCCCCCCCCCCCTACGTCCCATACAGTTTTTACTGTTTTTTTTTTTTTTTGACTGAATAAATCTAAATCTAAAAAGAAAAACGCATTCTTCGTTCGACGGTGGCGTGGTGACGTGAGGTAGTCAGAGCTCTGCAGTGCGACCCTTCCAGATCTGTTGCGATAAAATGTTACTTCGCCGTTCGCCATCCAATAAACGGAGTGGCGGGGAGGCACGCTTTGCATCGCGACAATATTACTTTTAAACTAGTGAAGTGAACCATACAAGTGCTTCTGATCAACACTTCATCGAAACAATTCCGGTGAAGTGTGACATACTGCTAATCAGTGTAGTGAATGGCATGCAGCAACGAACCTCCAAGAAGCGGAGTTGTAATTGCTTGTTCTTAACAACAATGAGAACCAGCCCGCAATAATGGGAAATTTCATCCCAGATTATGCAAATCAATTCACCGAACACGAAATCGAGGTGACGATGAAGAACATCACCAACCAAATTAACACACCCGGTGCTGATGGCCAGGAACCGGTTCAACTCAGCCAACCGTCAACCGTTCAGCTACCACTGGAACGTGAACCCAAAAAATTTAGTAGCAATCACGATAGTGTCAATGATACAAATGCAAAATCTGACTCACTACTAATTAATGGGCCGGTGAAAAATAGGTTCGGACCTCGAAGTAAACTTGATAAGAAAACAACTGAAAATATTTTCACCCATATTAACGAAGTCCCTAATGAACAAAGTGAAACCCCCAGTAAAATACCAGCAATCATAGCAGCAGACATTATCAATTATAATGCATTCACCAAAGAAATTAAATCTAAACTCACCACAAATTTCGTAGTAGATAAAAAAGAACCAAGAAAATTTTAATAAGTGCAAACTCACCTACGGATTTTCGAATTGTAATCAGGTATCTAATTCACACTCATCGAAGTTTCCATTCCTTTAAAGACCTCATGAATAAAAATGTCTCCTTAGTGTTCAAGAATGTCGACCAATCCATTACTGATCATATATCAAGATTTAAAACAACGCTTTCCATCACTGATAAAAATCACCAGACTTCACAAAGAAAGCAAACCTATTCCAGTAGTTGCAGTTGTTTTTTACAGAACACGACCCAATAGACAATATTTTATCATTTGGCAAATTAATAACCTCAGAGTAAAAGCAGAAGCAAGGAAGAATCCCAAGGTGCCTTACAACTCCAGCTGTGTCTGGATTATGGCCATACAAAGAATAATATAATAAGAATAATTAGAAGAGCTTTTTGCTCGGGTAATCACTTCTCGGTAATTTGCCCTAATCATGATCAAGCACCAAAATGTCGAAACTGCCAAGGTAGCCACCAGGCCAAAAATCCAGACTCTAGTTTCTCTTACCTAAAACAATACGTTGAAAAAAGAAAAACTGTCAACCAAAACAACCCCCAAATCGGAAACCAAATCTGTTCCAACCCATTCACTCCACCACAAACAAATTCCCATTTCCCTCTTCTTCCCCAAACACCAATTCTCAACAACTTCACTCGTATTAGTAGCATGGCATCCCAGGCCCGCCCAAATCCTATCAACAACTCAAATCCAACCAACCTTCCCCAAGGAAAAACACCACAACTATTCCATTATAAATGCAATAATTAATGCAATTACTTCCCACATAATCAATGACATAATCACACTTATACCCACCATAATCAACTCAATTCAAAATTCATTCTCCTCCTACATTAACGGAAATAATGGCAAAAATTTTACTCTCGTCAATTGAAATGCTAACTGCCTAACAAATAAAAAAAACAAGTAATACACTTTTTAAATTCACACCGTGTAGATATAATTTGCAGCACAGAAACCATTTAAAGGAAGAAAGAATGTATCCCAAACTATTCAACAGAAACCTAAACAAAGGAGGACGAGAGCTAATAGCCATCAATAAAAATATCCAACATTACCCTAATGCTATCTTGTACTGGTAATATAGAAACTTGCCATTAACTTCGAAATGAAAAATAGCATATGAACTATAATTTCAGCAAGCAATCATAAACTAGATCTCGATTACATTAACAAACTATTTCAACTAAATAATACCATAATTTTAGGGAACCCTTAATGCCAAAAATACCAACTTGGGTTGTTTGAACACCAACGCTAATGGGAAAACTTAGTAAATCGTACTGATCTCAAAATAATTTCACTTCCAAGCCTCACTTATTACTTCCATGATCGTTTAATTGATCCCGATACCCTCGATATCGGAATAACTAACACTAAAATAAAACTATCCACTAATACATTATTCGAACTCGACTTGAACCTCATTCCGGTCTTGATAACTATATAACATATACCCCCCATCGCACGCCCGAGTACCAAATCCGAAAAAGGGAAAAGTTAACTGGAAAAAATTTCACACCACAATACCTAAATTTAAAATTCTCTCCAACCCACCAGAAATAGTTCAATCAATCAATCATCTAACTACCATAATACATACCACAATTAAAAAGACCGAATTAAAACCAAAAAACACCTACAACGGTAAACAATATAAACTTCCCTCAGAAATAGTAAACCTAATACAAATAAAAAACAAAACCCGCAGACTATGGTCGCAACTAAAAACCCCAGGGCTACAACTAGAACTTAACATACTAATAAACGTTGTACGTAAATCAATCAAAAACTTCAACAATCAGCCATTTGAAACATTACTTCAATCACTAAACACTAACAAAAATCCATATGGTAAATCACAAACAAAATATTAAGAAAAAAGAATAACATCCCCTCACTAGACCCTCCTCAGGAAAAGTCTATACGCCTGTCGAGAAAGCAAATTACTTTGCGTCCACATTCACTCTTAATACTAAACCGCTCTCTAGTCATGACACAATCAGCAAAACAGTAAACGAACAGACAAAGTCGTACTGCCCACATCATAAAATACACTACATATCATCTAAAGAAATAAATAAAATCATCAAATCACTAACTGTCAAGAAAGCCCTACGACATGATAAAATTAACAATTTAATATTAAAAAACCTTCCGCAAACAGCCATTGGGTCTAACTAATATCTTCAACTCATGCCTTAGACTAGGTTACTTTCCTCAAGTATGGAAACATGCAATCATTCTTCCAGTAAAAAAATCAAACTAGAATGCATTTCTAACCAATAGTTACCGCCTAATCAGTTTGCTTCCCACGCTATCTAAACTTCTAGAAAAAATAATATTGAATCGATTTAAAGCACACGTCCGTAACACAAAGGCCATGCCCATGAAATACATTGGATTCACCGAAAACGTGTCCACGCATCACCAACTACCCAGAATTACTGAAAACATCTATACGGCATTTCAAAAACACTAACATACAATAAGAATCTTTCTCATGCCTTTGATAAAACGTGGCACCAAGCTTTAAACTAAAAAAAATAGGCACTCCACATTATATTACACAAATCATTTCCAGCTTCCTCGACAATAGAATGTTTGCCGTTACAGTAGATAACTATTACTCTACTCCAAAAGCAGTCAAAGCAGGCCTTCCCCACGTTTCGTCGTTATCTCCCGCTCTTTGTAACTTACCAAAACATAGCAACATAAAAATCGTCCAATTTGCAGATGACACCGCTATATATTCTTCAGGTCCCTACCATAAACACAATAAAAATCAATCTGCTGCTATCAAATCGACAGCTGGGCAGTCAAAAACAAAATTAAATCAATACATCAGAAACTGCAGCCAAAATATTTTCCTTTAGACCCATCCTTTCATCATTCCTTTAGACCCATCCACCAAGAACCTGTACAATGGCATCCCCATAAAATACCTAGGCCTTTTCTTAGATACCCGACTTAGTAGGAAAAGTCACTTCGACAATAAAGTTATACAAGCAAAAATTAAATTACACCAACTAAAACCAATAATAAATAATTGTGCTAAAACTGATAACTATAAACAATAGTTCCCACCCAAACATTTTTGAAGGAAGAACTTTGCTTTCTAAGTAAAAACGTAAATTAATACTAAAACGATTATGAATTGTAATCCGTTTGTTAGTGCAATTTACATATTTTTCATGACCTTTGCTTACCTCTGCCCTCTGGGATCTTGTCATCCGTGTCGCACGCCGTGTGTGCGAATGCGATCTAAAGATCATTTGCATGGCCTTGGTGTATCGGGTTTGATCTACACTCCATGTTTTTGAAATGCTCACTTACATCGTTGAGCCTACACGACCCTTAATACCCCCTGCCACCTTTAAAGGCTCTTTGTAAATCGTTGGATTAAAGAAACAATGAAAACAAATTAAATATTCTTACGAGAGTAGTACATAATATGCAGTATCACAGATCAATGCTTTGCATTTTGTTGGGAATAACATTTTCGCAATGGTTATTAGATTGATGTACTCCATTTCCTAGTTTATGTAATCCCCTGGAACATTCTTTATTCTGTAATTTTCGTATGTTTTGTATCGAACTAAAATTGTCAGAAAATTCCAAATCTTGCTTTGTTTTCAATCCACGATTCCAGGCTATTAATCTTTACACTCATCAATGTCCATCAAAAATCATCCTGTGGGCTTCTGCGGCCAGGGTCATGATCTGGGCTGCTCGGGTTACGCCGCGTCGAAGGCTGAGGTGCTTCAGTCTTCGACGCGGCCTAACATTTAACTCTGTATCTGTACTTTCATAATGTCTCTCAGAAAACGGTATGTACAGTCAAATGCTGCCACTGGGATTAATAATAATTCATCAAAGAACGATTTTTTGAGAAAAATGCTTACTTACTTCAGGGTTAGAAAACTGACTTTTCTTACTTCATTAGCAACATGTGAAAACACACAGAGACAACTGTGTTGCAACCATTGAGTTAACACTGGAGTATTTATGCCCATAATTAAAAAAAAATACACGATGGTATTCAACGGCAGAGAAACGAACCTCCAGCAGGAGAGAGTAAGCTGAATAAGCTTCGAAGGTGCTATTGTTCTCTCTTAACTGACTCTCGTAAACAGAATTTATTATTTATATCACTAGTAACATTGAAACTACATCTCCATACAATTTCAGTTCCTTCGAACACACAGGCTACAGACTCAAGCTTAATGGAGTTATTCGTTCAAACATGTACGTCGTGACCTGCGAAATAACCCAATTCCTGATTAGATTGTGTGACGCCCGTTCAACGATTACCGTAAGCAAAAAACGAACTAAACACCGGTGAGTAATGCACTCACTGGTGTTTTTAATTTGTTTTTTTGCTTGTGATGTGGTTTAATTCGTAATTGAGAACAAAATAGTTCACGTAAAATTACGTTTTGCATCTTCTGCTGCTCAGCACACTCGACTGCCACTCTCCGGAATGGCAGTGCCATCATCGAAATAGTCGTGCACCTCCGCACGCACCTGGCGCACTCTGACGGGAGCAGTCGTGGCGGGCCGAAGCGGAACATGAAGCTTGGAGAGGGGTGGGGGAGAATAGGACCGAAGCGGGGCTGGTCGGAGCGTGGGCATGACGAAGAGGGGTGGTGTGAGGGAGCGGCGTAAACGGGGAGCACGGCGAGTCTGGTGGGCAGCGCGCGTAGGGCGAACGCCGCAGGATGGGTACGGTCGAAACGGTGCGGGTGAAGCGGGGAAGGGAGGAGCGAGGCTAATAGGCACGAAGTGAGCAGGGCAGGGTGGATTGATTGATTATTTGTCATTCCGGGCACGTCGACGGCTAAGGCCATTATTCTCGTAAGTGTAGTGTATGTTTTTTGCTCGTTAGGCCCCGCTGGGTGACGATAGCAGGCGCCGATCTATCGCCGGCTAGCGGGGGTTTTCCCAACCAGGTATCTCCCACCAGCGAGTCATCGTCCCAGTTGGGCTAAAATCTGAGCCCTCGACCGGTTCCCTGGCATGTGAGGTACTTTAGTGCATGTTACTGTAAGTGTGTGTGCAAGGGATAGGATAAGACAAGGAATGGGAAGGAAAGATCGCGCGCTGCCTGTGACCCGTTTGTTAGGGTACTGCTCCGGCATTCGCCTTGTATTGATCGGAGAAACCACTGAAACCTACCGATCAGAGCAGCTGGCCACCAGAATTATCCTCCACACAGCGACAGAACTCGACCTAGCAATCTAGCTAGAGTCGAAAATCCAGGACCTCCCGGTCAGAGGCACTGCGCGAGGGCGGGGTGGAGTGGCGTAGAATGGCCTAGGGGTGGAGGTTGGCGAGGCGGGACGGAGCGGGTCGGAGATGGGCCAGGTGGGGTGAGGAAGGTTGTGGGCGAGCTGACCAGGCTGTGTGAAGGAGAGTCAGGGCGGGGCGTTGGGGAGAGGAGAGGAGCGGAGCGGGTCGAGGGTGAGGGTGAGGTGAAGCGAAGGGGGGGGAGGCGGACCAGGGCGAGATGGGGCGGCTGCACCCATCTCGACGGAGGTTGCTCCAATTCCCGCAGCCGAGCGGCCAACCTCGTTAGCGCTAACGTCGTTTCGCGGGCGCTGCGCTGGTGCAGTGTGTCCCTCCTCACCCCTCCCCTCCCTTTCTGACGCCTACTCCCACGTACTTCGACGCCGAAGATGCACTCACGCTATATGGAATTGTATGGTAGCTGCGAAGGCGGATGAGTTTGCGAAGGTTATTTGCTTAGTGAATGTCTGTAAATACTCATATTTTGTAGCGATTTTGATATACGTACATTACAAACATTTAAATTGAACTTGTTTTCAGGTCCATTCAAAGAGAGATAACTTTACAAGAAAATAAAAATCAAACACAATTTTGTAATGAATTATACTAGGATACGCTACCTAAAATGGAATGTAAATAATATTTTTGTAACAGAAAAATATATTAATTCATTCCATTTTCTTATGATTTTTAATCTGGTTTAACACTTTTTGCACATTTTTTACATTATTTGAGCTATTTAGCACTATCTTAATAATATTCCATTTGTTTTACTGATGAATATTGCTTCATCCCTTATGGAGAATCAAAAAAATTTTTTTTTCTTGTCAATGAAGTAATTTAAAAGGTGGTAGTAGAAAATATGTTATTTAATTGCATTGGTTTGCGGAACGGGGAAGAGTAGATATAAATAAACAAGAACTAGGCACGTTGGTAAAAGATATACGAGTAATCTAGGATTAGAGCAATGTGTGTAGTGAGGCACGCTTTTATAAACTATCTCAAGAGTGACTCTTTTTCACTTTCTGCTTTACTTTATAAAAAAAACAATAACAAACTACTGTAATCGAGGAGCCGGCGATTTTTCGACAGAAAAACTCTTATTGTCGGGTTCTGGTAACGAAGAAGTGGATTTTTTTAGTGATAGACGTCCTAGCGAAGAAAGTCCGTCAGTGGAAAAGCCATTGCGGACCACGCAACACCTGTGAAATATGAGGGCGTGATTTGTCATGCAACACATCAATCCTACATGACATGCCAGGCCGATTACTTTTCATGGGCAATTTCAGTTTATTAAGGTAATGCTGTATGTTGTTGCATTCGCGGTTGCTCTTGCGACAGGTCAAGTAATTGACCTTTCTCGTCAAGAAAAACTTCATCGCTTGAAAATAGGCATTTTGATTTTCTTACAACGATAAATGATCTCTAAACTAACACCGTCTGCCTTCTGAAATTCAGTTCAGATCGCTGGAACCGTAAAGATGGATCCATGTTGTTAATGTATTTAGTTCAACGTGCTTCTTCGTGAAAACAATGCTCTGCATGGTTTAGTTACCAATTCGACAGAAGTCTTAGATTCATTTTGGCAACCTTTTAGGTAATACCTGTTTTATCATATTCATATCATTGCACGACCAGCAGAAAACTTTGAACCGTCCCACTATCTGCTTAAAAGGAACGTATTCACATGAGCAATATCGAAAGTAGAAGACCTTGAACTCACGTTAGCTAAAAAAGTTAAACCACAGTAGTACGTAAAAATCTACATCTGCGAAGCTACAGTAAAGATTACGAAATTATATGGGCGAATTTTTTGAAGGGTCATCAAACCCGTATCCACGGAGTGAGCCACGGGCCTCTCGACATGCCCAGTTGAGCATGAGCTTCCATTCTTATCTTACCCACTCACTATCTCGTTCTCTTCCCGGAAATGATAATGGAGAACACAGCGAGTGACGAGTATGTTACATGGGACATTACTTGAAGGAAATCCTTTCTTTGGAAAGCGTTTATAAACATTTATAAAACAATACATACCACTATCTGCCTAGCGTGCCCTTATGGGCATGCTCTACAAATATAGAGATAGTTCTAATTTTCACCTTAAAATATTGCAGCAATGCAATTACAACTTCATGTTGTGTACCATAACACGTTAACAGGTGTCAGCATGTGCATTTCCAAATTATGAGAAGAAGTTTTGTTGGAATACTCTTTTTAATTATACATTGGTGTAAAGCAAATTTTCAAGAAACTATTTCAGACATATAATGGTTTATTTTTTCAGAACTAGCATTGCTACTGGCTTTACATCAACTCGAAGGTCGTCGGGTTGGAGTCCCCACAGCGGCGGATTTTCTATAACCAGCGTCGTTAGCGATTTATGTACTTAACTAAGCTCAGCGAAGTCACGGAAGTTAAGCAACTCGAGACACCACGTACTCTTGGACGGGTGTCCATCTGGGAACCCCGGTTACTAACTGCGCCGAGCCCCTGCCCGAAGGGGATAAAGCGTTGACTGCGACGTGACAAGCTAAAAAGACAAAAACTTAACAAAGGAATACTCCAGAAATATAATATATATGATGAATGCCCAAGAAGGTCTAAAAAGTGTTGAAAAATTGATTTTTTTAAGTGTGACAGATTGATTTTTTTAAAAAAAATCAATCTCTCTAGATTGTTTTAATGATTACGAGCACGCCAACTAACAGCTCATTAGTCCCGTAAGTGTTGTGCATGTTTTTGCTCAGGAGGTAGCGGTGATCTTTGCCTCGCTGTATATCGAGATCCGGCGCCGACCTATCGTCGGCTAGCGGGGCTTTCCCTAACCAGGTACTTCTCATTGGTGGGGCATCGTCCCAGTCGGCTATGCTCTAAGCTCGTGTTCGGGCTCCCGGCATGTATGCTTGTGTTGTGTGTGTGTAATGGGAGAGGATAGAGCAAGGAAGTGGATCGCGCGTGGTCCGTGGCACATTTAATACGGTACTGCTCCAGCATTCGCCTGGTGTTCATCGGAGAAACCATAGAAAACTATCGATCAGAGCAGCCGGCCGCTAGAATTCTCCTTCAGACAGCGACCAAATTCGACTAGCAGACAAGCTAGTGTCGAAAATCCAGCCACCGTCGGGACTCAAACCTAGGACCTCCCGGTCAGAGGGACTGCAATGACATCAGTTAATGCCCTGAGCCATCTCTCCCGATCTCTGTCCAGAAGAGAGTACTGGTGACCGGCTTCTCCGATCGGTAGTTTTCTGTAGTTTCTCTGATTAATACCACACGAATGACGGAGCAGTACCCTAACAAACGGGCCACGGATCGCGCAATATCTTACTTTCCTCTTCCTTGTCCTCTCCTTTCCCCTCACACATGCACACCCGCGCGCACACACACACATACACATACACAAACACACATTGTGGATACCAGACGGACGTTTAAAGCTTTTTTCAACTGGGATGTTTCTCTCTGGAGAGACACCCAGAAGGGGTGACGAGCAGCTAGCAGACGTATAAGTCGGCACCAGATCTCACCATCTAGTTTCTAAGGATAAAACACTGACTGAATGAACGGGATTAATGACCATAGCAGTTGACGTCCCGGAAACATTAGTCAAACGAAAATCAGATTATTGTTATGACACCCGATGATGCTCTGGGCTGGCATAGTCCTCCTGAAAGAAGGAGCACGAACAAACACGTTCTATTTATTACGAGGATGAAAGACTATAATATTATGTGAATTACAACTGAAATTTCATCCTGAAAATAATATTTGTTTCATTAGCATGGTTATCGCAAAATGTTTAATATTTAAAGTAAAAATGTATTAAAAAATAGACATAATATGGCGCAGTCACAAGAACTATAGGAAATATTTCAGAAGATGAAAAAGGAGTAAATTTTGAGGACATTTTGGTTATAAAAATTAAATTCGGCGTTTTCATACCTTGAGAATTGAATTTCCAATATTTTGTTCATTTCTTACCAGTTAGCCATACAAATTATCTTAATTAGTGAAAACTGAGTCAGAAACTATTCTTGGGAAACAACTTCCATAGAATTCGACTCCGGTTCGTCGAGATCAGCGGATACTCAATGAATGAGGATGATCCAGTGGACCATGGCGCGATAATCGCAGCTGCTTTGACGGCCAAAAGCTGATACAAGGTCATCCATATCATTCCATTAACTTGCTTTGTGATTTTTTTGTTCGTATCTGGATACAAATCTACCAGTTTAATAACGACATGCATATCGTACTGTGACGTTTTTTTGAACTTTCGCATACATACTACGTGACATTGACGTCAAAAAACAAAACATTTGTATGAATAATATATGGAGTACAATCTGCGCAATACAATCTGCTTTCTTGATCTCCAGAAATCCTACCTCCCTTTCTCTACACGGACTTGAATGATAAATAAAGTTACCACAAAGTATTGTCAAGAACATTTAAAAACTAAAGGTTTTTACTCCCGAGTGACATAAACATTTGTTGCTTCAGCAAATGAATTGCAGATTTGATTTTATAGAATAGCTGAGAAGATAATCCATACCCTACTTCTATCACTACTAGTAAATATTAAAGATGGTTAGCACAAAAGCGGATTCCCGCAATAGCGAAGGATGGCCGAAAGACATCACTCCCGCGATTCTAATAATTGGCCGAAAAGACGAAGGAGTTACGCTGTGTGACTCATTCCAATTTTAAGTTAATCCAAAACCTTTAAATTGCAATCGCTGTCCTATTTTGCTTTGTCACTCCGCATGATCCGTTAAGCGAACCCCTCGTTACTATTGTACAAGGGTAAGATTCGGAGTGAACGGCTCGGAACCTGCGGTCGGTTGGCCGTCTCCGGAGGACCGGAGCGAGGCGTCTTCTAATTACGCCCGCGGCCGCACCGCCGCCCGGCAGCGCCTGCGTCGCGCGCTCGGTCGCATCCGTCGCGCCTAGGGCTTATCGAGGCGGGGAAGCTTAGCGCGGGCGGGGAAGGCCCGGGCGGGGCGGGGAACCCCACCCCGCTGCCGCCGACGGGGACCTCGCAAGCAGTGATTACGTTAGCCCCCGGAGCACACAACAGGAGAATTATGACTACATTAGTCGGCGGCGTGGGCGGGGCGCGGCGGGGCGGGGCGGAGTGGAGGGGGAGGGGACAATGAAATTAGCCTGGGCTAACGGCCGCAGCGGAACAGTCGTGCCGGCCGCTGGCGACCGCCTCGCCTCCTCGCCCCATCGCCCGCGCGTCGCCCGTGGGCGGGCGCCCCTCGCCCATTTCTTTGCAAAAGACGCGCCCCTCGGGCCAAACGAAGGCGTGCCCGGAACGAATTTGGCGGCGACCGCGCTCTCCAGTCGTCGTTTATTGCTTTTTTTCAGATAATTACCATGAGGAGAGTAGGTAAATAGACAAGAGTTAAAAGGGAGAAAATATTTTTAGAAATGCCGTAGTTGGAAAGGATCTGAAGCAGAAGAGTGTTTGAAGAACGTAATTAAGCCGACATGGGCGAAGTGAGACATTGCACGTAAAATTTGCGCAGATAAATTCACAGCACACGGTTCTTCAAGCTGGCACGTAATTTTTGGTACGAAAAAAATACATACAACCGCCAGCAAAAACAAATCCCATATTACATGTTACATAAGAAGAAAATGCAAACGTCACATCCTACAAGTGAAAGTACCCCACAAATCAAAAAGAAAAATTTAAATTCCAAAGTCTCTTGGAATGCGAAGACAAATTATTTAAATGTGAAGATAACTCGAATTCTCGCACCGACTGTTTTCATGGCGATCAGTGATCGGTTAGGTGCAATTCTATTACCAAATATTATTTTAGGGCAAATTCTACATTTTTTATATAAAAAAGAACATCACACATTTTCCATATGCTAGGTGAAATCTACGCAGATCAATTTACGCCCCATAATGAGATTCTTGTCTCGGTTGCTCACGCCACATGGAGGTTATGATCCATCCAACAGGTAAGGATGTCATCTCGGATCGTCACCGTCTTACATCAAATTAGATAAGGCCCCCGGCGGAAACACCCGCAATAAACTTTACGAGCGCCGCTCGTGCGGAGCTCTCAAACGGCGGACTTTGCATTTAAGTCCCCTCCCCCGCCTGCGCTTCGCGTCGGACGGATATCCGTTTTAGTGTGGGCAGTTAGACAAAACGCAGCGCCCTTCTTAAATTTAATTTTCGCGCTGTACCGGGCTCCTTGCGTTTTAATGGGCGGGCGCGGGCGTCGAGTAGTTTTCGGTCGCTCATGGGCGAAACCCAATTTGAGCGGCGTGGAGGAGTAGAGAACCCTTTGCAGGGTTTGCCCTTCGTGCCCCTAGAGGCTGCGCAGTGGAGGGAGAGAAGATAGCGAAGGGCGCGGCCCTCAATACGCGGTTTATTTATTTATTTTACGTCAAAAAACAATTAAAAACTGGGTGTGACATGCTACATGGAGAAGTGTTTTCTGTGCACGATTGCTTAATTCTGGTATCTCTACCCTAAACCCTACTCTACCCGTATCCTAAACAAGTTGAATTCTGAATACACAAAGAAATGGGCGTTTTGGCATGAATTGTTTACAAAATATTCGCTCGTATGAAATAAAATCTATTTTTAAAGGTAAATCAGCTATAAATTTTGGTTTCTTATCCTTCGTCATGGCCTTCGTGAAGGAATATTCTTCTGCCACGACGATATGGTGTTTGATAATTTGAATAACTTTATTTCCTACTGATCTCTAGAGGACGTGAACAGATAATGAAGTTACGTTTATGGTTGGTTACATTATGGTTGGCAATAACTGTGCATATGCATGCCATTCACGTACGTACCGTTCCGTTCCCATTTCTTCGTATCTGAGCTTAAGGAGGAAGCTTCCGCCTTACTGTCCTCTTTCCTGGACGGTCACAGTCATGGCATGCGTACAAGTATGAAGAACGGATGATGGCATGAATGATCGGGCGATTAGTTGTAATAGATACATGTAGTTTGATAAATTAGAGATACATGAATGACTGAAAACCAGAACGGTATACGTGGCATTTTCAATTCTGAGATATCTGTTTATTTAAGTCAATATCGCTGTTAAGTCGTAGTGCTTTGTTTCATCATTAAAACCACGGCATTTCATTTGTTCTTCAGTCTGCGCTTGGCAACCGAACGGTTCACACCTCGTCCGATGCTTATCGCTCCGCAGTACCTCGACTGTGACCAGTGATAAGAAGTGCCCCGGCGGGGCCGTGAATACGGTCGTTCAGAAAGCGAGTCGTCTTTCGTGTGAACGGTGTGAACAGTGCCTCGATTAGAAAAGTGTGATTTTAGTTTTAGTTAAAGCCAACAAATCTTTAAAACCAGTGAATGGCTACAAATAGTTGCTCCGTTACGGGGCAACTAATTCGACGCGCAATGGACGTCACTTTTAGTGAAAGTGATGGTGAAAACCTGCATACCAGTGAACCTGTTCAGCCTCCCCCCGACCAAACTATACTACAACATCAAGAAATTCTTCAACAACAACTGCAACATCTTCAGCATCAGCAACAAATGATAGAACTGCAACTTTCCCAGCTTCAAAATCATTATCACGTGCCGACACAACCGCCTCTGCCACAGCAATCACATTCACAGCAACCGCAGCAGCAAGGCACGCAGGAACATGGTAATGAACTTAAACGTAAGAGGTCACGCTCGCCAGAAGAGGATATATCCAGGTACAATATTCCTGTTTCTAATAGATATAAGCTTCTTGGAACATTAGAAACTAGTGAAGAACCCGAAATCGATCCAATTATTAAAATCCCCCCAATCATAGTGCACAATGCAAGCAATTTTCAACTTTTGTTAGAAGATATTAAAAAGAACGTTAAGGACGACTTCACAACTAAACAAGAAAAAGACGCTATTAAAATTTCTTTCACGTCAATAAGTGATTATAGAAGCTTTAGGAAATTCTGTGAATCTGAAAAAATTGAATTCCATTCTTTCAAAGACCCAACTGTAAAAACTTTAGCTATAGTTATGAAGGACATTCCTACTACCTATACGGAAAGTGAAATACTGCAGGAACTGATAAGGCTAAAATTCCCAGCAATTAAAGTCGCAAGACTATATAATAAAGACAAATGCCCCATACCTGTTTGTGCAATAGATCTAGAAAACACATATCAAAGCAAAGAAATATTTAAACTAAACCGATTTTTGTACAGTGTAATTAGAATTCAAAAAAGATTCAAGTCTCATGTAATCCAATGCAAACGTTGTCAGAGATTTGGGCATTCCCAGGCAAATTGCGGCCTGCAGCCTCGCTGCGTCAAATGTACTGGCCAACATCACTACTCTGAGTGTACCAAAATTAAATCTACCCCCCCTAAGTGCATTAACTGTGGTCTCGATCACACAGCTAATTATAAAGGCTGCAGCATATACAAAAAGGCAGCAGAGTCAATGAAAAACTCGAAAAACATGCACCCACCTTCTAACATGCCCCACCTAACCACTAGTCATCCTAACCTTGTTACCACTAGACAGCCACCACCACATCCTACCCACCATCCTAATCCATACCTTAGTAACCAATCGAGGTCATATTCTTCATTATTTAAACAGGAACAATCAAATTTAATCTCAAACATCGTACAACAAGTCATGATAGCGCTCACTCCCTTAATTGAAAACACAGTTAAATCTGTTCTGACAAATTTAAATTATGACAAATAAAATAGCCAATATTAAACTTTTAAACTGGAACGCCAACGGATTAAAACGCCAGGAAAATGAATTCAGATATTTTCTAAAGAAAAATGAAATTGAAATAGCCTGCGTAACCGAAACCCATTTAATTCCGGGTGAAAAATTCCACATTCCAGGGTTTAAAATTTTTAGAGAGGACAGAATCGCCAACAAAGCGTCAGGTGGCGTAGCAATAATAGTAACTAAAAACGTCGAGTGCAGCCAAATAACTACGCCCTCTTCCCCAAACCTCGAGTCAATAGGAATAGCAGTGAAGAGTAGTATTATCAGTAATAACATCACTAACACTATAGGTACCTCAGCAGCAACTATTGCTACTACAGCTGTTGATAACGCTGGTATTGTTGCTAATGCTAGAACGGACATTGATAGTGGTGGAAATTGTGACGGTAATATTAATAGTAATAATATTAATAATAATCCTAACAATGACAAACAAGTAATAATTATTGCAGCCTATAAACCTCCCAATAAAAGCTTCCCTGAAAAGGCTTATAGTAAAATATTTAACACATATAATCGTATAATTCTCCTAGGAGATTTAAACAGTAAACACAGAGCTTGGGGCTGCAACTCAATAACTTTACAAGGCAAAAAATTACTGGAATTTGTAAATAATAATAACCTTAATATTCATGCACCAACTGAACCTACACACGTTCCCTATAATTGTAATATAATCCCAGACATTCTCGACATAGTCATAACCAAAAATATTAACTTCCCACTGCTTCAAAAAGTTGTAGCTGAACTAGATTCAGATCATAATCCGATCCTAATATCACACAAAGGAAATTTTAAAGAAATTACAGCTGGAAATAACCCATTAGGAAAACATATTAACTGGACTAAATTCGCTTTCCTAATGAAAAACAACTATAAATATCCACCCCCTATTAGGTCGATTGCAAATATCGACTCCGAACTAGAAAAGTTTAATGCAGCTATTCTTAATTCTCTAAATCATTCAACAACAACAAAGATATCCCCCCATATGTATAATACAAAAAATAAACTATTTTCCTCCAAAATTCCATGGAAAATTATTAATTTAATTAAATCAAAACATAACTTAAGAAGACTCTGGCAAATAACTCGAAGGCCAGATATTAAAACAAAACTAAATAAACTATCAAGATTAGTCAAAAATAGATTAGATAATCACCGCTACACTTCATTCCGTCAGTTTATAAGCCAGATTGATCCAAATTCAGCTCATCTTTGGACAACAACAAAAAGAATCACCAGAGATAAAAACGAAATATCCGAATTAAAAGTAAACAATAAGCTACTGCTTTCAGATGACGAAAAAGCCAAAGCGATTGCAGATCATTTACAAAATGTATTTAGACCACACCCGCCAACAATGATACAACACAACAATGAAACTGAAAATTTTATGAAACAACCACTAACTACAGCTGAAACCAAAATAAAGTTTATTTCACCGTCTGAAACAGCTAACATCATTAAACATCTAAAACAACGAAAAACACCCGGTATAGATGGAATCAGTAATAAAATGCTTAAAAATCTTAATAAAAACTCTGTAGCAGGACTAACTGCAATATTTAATGCTATCTTACGCTTTAATTATTTCCCAACTGCCTGGAAGACTGCAATTGTTCTACCTTTTCGCAAGCCAGGAAAAGACCCTCGACGCCCTGAACACTACAGACCAATAAGCCTCCTTCCCTCAATTTCCAAGATTTTTGAAAGACTTCTACTAAAGAGACTTAACAAGTACCTGAAAGACACGGATGCAATACCAGATATTCAATTTGGTTTTAGAGCAAACCACTCCTGCACTCACCAGCTACTAAGGCTTACTGAATACATTGCACAGAGCTTCCAAGAGAAAAAACATACACTGGCTGCATTTTTGGATATAGCTCAAGCGTATGACAGAGTCTGGCATACCGGTCTGTTATTTAAAATAAGACAACTTGGAGTCCCTGAGTACATACAGAATATTATTAAAGGTTTTATCTCTGATAGAAAATTTAAGGTCAAAGTTAATCACTCCTTTTCTACTCTACGTAATATCACAGCCGGAGTTCCACAGGGCTCAGTTCTCTCACCTATTTTATTTAATATTTTCATGAGTGACATACCTAAGTATTCCAACGTGGAAACTGCTCTTTTTGCCGACGATACGGCACTGTTTTCAGCAAGCACAGACATTAACCTAGCATTTAATAGAGTTCAGAATAACCTTAACACCCTAATACAATGGACAAAGAAATGGAGAATAGCAATCAATTCTCAAAAATGCCAGACTAAAATATTTACCCTTAGGAGACCTCAAATCCCTCCCAATCTGAAAATAGATGACAACGAAATACCTTGGAAAAGCGAACCAATAAAATACCTAGGAGTATTGTTAGACAAAAAACTCACCTGGAAACCTCATATTCACGCAGCTATCAACAAATCCAATGCCAAAATTTTAAAACTATACCCTCTCTTAAATCAACATTCAACACTCAATACCAAATGCCAGATTCTATTATATAAATCTATTATCCTACCCACGCTAACTTACGCATGCCCGGTTTGGGGAAACGCTGCTTCCACCACCATACAAAAAATGCAAATTGTACAAAATAAAGTCCTCAGAAAGTCAATTAAAGCTCCATGGTTTATACCTAACCACCAAATTCATAGAGAACTCCAAATGGAAACAGTGCTCGAACACATTAAAAAATTAGCAAATAACTTCTATTCTTCCCTTCCCTCATCTCATGCCACTCTGATATTCCAATTAGGTCGAACAGCAAATATCCCAAGCCGAATCAAATCCAAATTTCCCAAAGACATGCTTAAACCCCCCTAAACAAATAATATCATCCCGCATCTAAATATAACCTAGCACGTCCCCTTCCTATTGCCCGCTAGGGCTATCCATAACAGCTTCCCCCTCCCCCTCCCCCCCCAAAAAAATAAATAAATCCCAGCAGCTCCCAGAAGCAAACAAGGAATTAAACGAGCCAGAGAATTCTAATCTCAATTTGTCAGGAATGCCCAAATCCCAAAATGTCAGTATGTAAAACCGAAAACCCTCGAAAGACCTCCAGGTCGAACGAGAAGAAATAAATTTAAAAAAAAAATTTGTTCTTTAAAACCACGAAAATACAGTGCCACTTATTACGTTGAAGTATATTTGAAGACAACAATACAAATGTATAGTGTGACTGGAACTTTGTAAAAACTGAAAATGTTTAAAGTATTAAAAAATGACAAAGCTATAAAATCTAATTTACAGTTCGTCGCCGATGCAAATGAGCGAACACTTCTAAATGTTCCTTCTCCTCGCGAGCGAAACGTCTTTTGAATGTTTCATTCCTTGCTTTGCTGATATCTTCTTGTGGTTTGTGTATAGTAACTCTTAAAACTTTCTTTATTGGGAATTGGAACCTGCATTATCTTCAATAACATAATACATGTTTGTCTCTTTACAACAATTTCAAAATTAAGTACAGTATACAAAAAGTTTAGTAAATAGTTACGCAAACAAAAACGGTGTGTATTTAAGATGATTTCTGCAACTTAGAGACGAAGTGGCTCCGGCTACCCCTTGAAAATATTATACGGATCATTAAAAGTAGCGCCGAGAGCTCAATATCGAATTAATAAGCCAAATGAAAGTTCGCGTATTCAATTTCCAAGAGGCAAAAGATGTCTCCAATTTCGTCTGCAAAATTACATAAACAAGGATATCAATCCCAAACGACGTCTTAAAAAGACTTTACAACATCGCAAATTTCAGGATTTCGAAAACTCATTCAGAAAGAGTCGTTAAGAGGGGAGAACCCCTAGAAGGGGCGAATCCGAAGAGTTTTACATAAAAGGGGAAGGGACGGGAAGTGAAATCTTGAGAAGATTTCCAGAAGATCGACGGTGACGTGGAGAAGAGGGGAGTGGGGTGGGGGTGGCAGCGAATCTTTTGCGACGAGGATGGGGGGGAGCAGGGGCAGCGGCGTCGGGGTGTTTTTCCTCTGCGCCTGCGTAAGAGATCCGCGATGCCTTTCGCCTCTATAATCTGGTCATTAAATTTCATCTCGGGTCATCGTATGCAAAGCAAGGCGAGCACAAGAGGGTGTCGGCTGAGGTGCAGCGGCGTGCGGACTCGGAGTACATTACGTGAAATGTCTCAGGAGCCTCGTTTCAAGGCTTGTAACCATCTGTTTGGGCCTAGAGCTGAGGAAATGCGTTGAGGAAATGCGTTGTTTTGGACCGTTTTTTGGCGTTTCAGCGACATTCAGTTCTTCTGTTTTCTCGAACTGTTCCGTATTTTGATTTCAAACCCTGATATTATATTGCTGGATTCTCGATTTAAGAACATATACAACGAAGTGTGCTCGTAAACTATCTATTAGGCTCATTGAGATTTCAACTCTCTGAGAAGTCCATGCAGTACAGTTGGAAAATAATTCGTTATCATATTTTATCAGGCGTCAAAAGATTTTCGAAGGCTGAAAATGTCGTTCAATGTGAATATTCTTCTGCAAACTTGTATGGGTTGCACGCTTTATTAGGATTATATTTGCTTTACATTAAAAAATGTAAAACAGTGCTTGTTCTCTTTGTCTTTGCGGTGAGTACATTTGCATACTTCCCCCCTGTATTTCCCTTCTATTTCAGCTTACCGAATGATTTGATGCAGCGTAAACATTCAGCGCTGGAATATCAATTCCCGACGTCCATTGATTCGTGGCAATAAAATATCAGTGACCACCGCCTTTAAATGTAGTAACTGCTGACGCTAAAGTTTTACCTTCGGATGAAGACATTTTATGTTTTCGATCGTCATTTTATGTGATACTCCGTCTTTATTTTCTTTTGTCGATCGAGATCTGCGGGAGATATCTACTTCAACCAAGCGAACTCCATTGTTTCTTCGCCGCGAATCGGTGATACCCCTTCGCGCCTGCTTGGAACGTTTCAACGGCGGCTACGACTTCGCCGCCCCAGGCACAATTTTTCCGCCTCGAGCAACGACATTCTCCACCGGCCCTTCTTCCCATCGCTTACTGCTTCCACGCTGCTCTTCCGGCTCCTCCACTGCCCCCGGCCCCTCCGCCTCCCTTTCGGCGTCGAATCTTTCAGCCGCTCCTGTTGCTCCTCCCCAAAGCATTAGCCCAACAAGCGGAGGAAGAACGGAAAGGAGACTCCTTCTTTCCCACTCTCTATTTTACGGAAATTTATACTACAGCTCGTCCATCCGCCCGCCCGCCAGCCCTTCCCAGGTTTTCAGACGAGTTCAAACGGGAAGCGTATCAGGGAAAATGGACCTTGTCGGATTTAGCGGAGGGGCGGTTTAAAACTGACAGTAAGACACTCCGGAACAGACTACTCGTGGCGGGGGCGGGGCGGGGCCCGTGCAGGGAGGGGTGGAGGGCGGGACGCGGCGGGCGGCACGTGGAGAAGTGACGGCCAGGCGGAGGAAGGGCTGTCGCCAACACACGCGCCGCGCACGGCAACGTTTTCTCAACGTCCTCACAATGGATCGGGGCTCCTTTCAGCACTTCTACAGACTACACGTCTCTATTGGAAAAGCTGTAGGTTGTGGGATTTGCTGAAGCGTACTTTTCCAGGATTAATATTATAAAAATTTTAATTTGTCATCGAATCTTTATGGGGGTTGTTTTGAGTTCAATGTAATTAATTTATGGGAATTGCATTTGTTTAAGTAATTTAAAAATACTTTTCGTATTTCATGACTTGGAGGGGAGAATTCACAGTTGTGTCAAAAAATCTACGATAGAAGAAAATGCTTGGAAACGAACATGAAACTGTATTTTCAACATTTTATATACGCATAACTTGAAGATAAACAATCAGTCGTTCAAATCGAGCTAATGAAAATTTATTTGAATTAAAATACATTATGAAGGGTAAATCTTCCATTGATTTCCAATGGTTAAAAGTTTATACACCGGGTTGAACAAGACCTGGCAAGTAGAAAATGTTACATGAAAACTTGCAAATATAAATATTTTAAAAATATTTAGAATGAATAAAAAACCTCATTATTTTTATGTGACTTTTTATTATCATCCTCCCTTTCTCTTTAAAAATGGTGTCTGTTTGTTCAGAATTTGAACTTTGATAATCACTGGAATAATAATAATAATAATAATAATAATAATAATAATAATAATAATAATAATAATAATAATAATAATAGTAATAATAATGTGATTGTTTATTATTTCAAACATGAACTCTACACATATGTTTTATTTATTTTAATATTTCACGATTGAAAAGAAGTACATTTTACACAGACCAGAACACTCATGAGTATTTGTATTTATAGCAGAAATAACACAGAAAAGGCGGAAGCTCTCCAAACATTTCAAGAAACACGAAATGTTCCCTACATTTTTTGCAGTAATCAAAATGCTTTGGGAAGAATAAAAGACACGCAGTGAAACTAGAGTTGCCATCTTTTGAAACTCTGGTCTCGAGGTATTTGAACAAAGATAAGGGGTAAAAAATCAAATTTGACATCAAAATAAACATTTACTTAAAGGCGAAAATTATTATTTAGTATTACGAAAATGCTGTGCACTGTTGAGACGCTATTGTTCACAGACATTCAGACATTTAACAAAAAATTACTTTTTCCCTTTCAAATACCACAAACAGTGTACTTTCATCAAAATGTCTGAATTTCGTTTTTGACAGGATTAGACAACTTTCTTCATTCTACGTTTAGTAGAAATTATAAATAAGTCTACATGTTTCTGCAGGATTTTATAGATAAAATTTGCACAACGTGTTTATGACATTTTGACGTTACGTTATAAACTTTGGAAGCCATTTGGAGTGTTCGTTTCTGCGAAAGCCCTTTTTTACATTCAAACCTTGACGCGACGCGGAAATAATGAATGACGAAGATAACTTCACGTCGTATGGATTCATCGTATTTAGATTTCTTGCTTTCAGCATTCTTGCATCAAATATGCACTCATCCATGCAATATGCATGTAATCGAACAAACGTAGAGCTCATTACGTTATTCATAAAACGACCCGTTTCACCGAGTTAATTTCGTATTGCAGTCACTAGTCCAGTTCCACGCATTGATTCCCTGACGGCGCGTCCGTCTAGTGGCTTTCAGGATATTGGGTCGTGTGTATAGACGGAGAAAAGAGCCCTGATGCGTCCCGCACGTCTGAATGGGGCTGTGAGATGAGGGCGCGGGCGCCATTCAGGGGGCTTCGCGTGGGAAGACGTGACGTATTGCCCCGGCAGTTTTTTACCTGTCTACAGAGAAATCGAAATGGCGATTTATAGGAGTTCTCGAGAAGCACGAACAACGTCATTGACCTCTCGAGACTGTGAGAGGAGCAGAAAGTGAATTAGTTCTTCTTTTGGAATTCCTTACCTTTGGTTGTTCTCCGTCTTTTACCCTTACACATATCGTTATTTTCACTTTAGGTTTTGTACGTTTATGATATTCTATTGTTGTTCCTATTTCGACAGTATTTTTCCATTCGTTTTTCATACTTTTACTCGCTTTATTCCGTATGTTCTCATTGTCCATAGGCTTACTTCTGTTTAACAATTCTTCTTTTCCTCATATGTTACAAAAATCAATATTTTATTATATTTTTTTACTAATATACATTAAAACTCATTTAGTATCCTTTTCGTTGTGAAAAAGGATTTGCGAACTTTTCCTCTAAATATCAAGTAACTAACTATTCCGTTACTTACTGTTGTAAACTGATGCCGGAGAGCATCCTTGTTCTACAGTTGCTGCTTAGGAATTTCGTTTGTAAAAACATTTTCTGGAAATATTACACGCTTTATCATTTATCATAAGAGGCACGAAGTTCCTTGTAAATTATATCTACTGATAACAAACAAGATAAAAAATATTATAAGCAAAGAATACGATTAAAAGTTCACAGTAGCATATCGGATTTCGCGAGGTCATCAGGTATGCCACGAAGCGTAATTTGATTCCAATACAAAATCTTTGATAAAATGAGAACAGTGTGGTGCAATTTGTTAGTCATAGTATCTCAAAGTCAATGTCATCATCATCATCGACAGCAAGGATTAGACCTCTTGGTCTGTTCCGTCTCAGAATTGTTCATGCCATCTCTTCAAGGGACGTCCTACACTTCTTTTTCCTTTAGGTACATATTGAAGAATAGTTTTACTTATTATATGTTCTGGCATTCTCAGGACATGACCTTTCCAGTTTTCTCGATATTTCTTTATGGTATCTACAACCGGTTCAACATTTAGTTCTTTTCTGATATCTACACTTTTTTTGTGGTCTAATAGTGAATATCCTGCCACAAAACGAAGAAATCTCATTTCTGCAGATTCAATTCGGCGCAGCTGATCTGATGTTAATGTCCAGCTCTCACTTCCATAAAGTAGTAATGGCAAAGCAATAACTTTGTCAATCAAAGTCAATGTATTATCACAAATTATCGATCATGTGAATGGTTCAACGTCTATACGTACGACTTATTTAGTGCACTTGACGTAAATCAGCTGTTGCGGTTTCATCCAATCGGTATCTTATATGTCGCTACAGTGATGTCATTACGGGGTCGTACAAGTTCCCGATTGGATGAAACCGTGAACAGTTGGTTTATGTCAAGTGTACATTTAAATAAATCCTAGAGTAATGTTTGATATTTAGCGGGAGACAAACTTAAGTTCGTTGACGTTTCTAACTATATAATTATGCCATATTCCCTCAATTTCTTAAATTACCATTTTTCAACAATTTTTCAGACCAGGGATTACTATAGAGCATTAAATATTTTTATGCATCACTGAATTATAGCTTCCAATATAGTGCTCCATTTATATAGAGCGAAACATTACACCCAACAAAAAGAATAACATTATGAACTTATTGATATATATATATATATATATATATATATATATATATATATATATATATATATATATATATATATATATTAATAACTGGTGTGGCTTTTTAAACTATTTTACTGAATGATTTGATGACAACGAAAGAGAAGCTAAAAACAAATCATTTTTAAATATTACAAGTACGAATGTATAACATATAGTAGTCTTTACTATAAAGGTCATTAATATGAATAAAGTCTCAGGTGAAGAGTAATTCATTTTGAACATTGCATTAGTCTTCTCAAACATGCTCTATTTGATATCTTCGCCGAATGGAAGCGTATCAATTTCCATTCCAAGATTGTTCTAATTCGTATCATTGACATACTGTAGTTGATTTTTTTTGTAAACGTGTGATACACAAATATTGCGAGAACCAGAGTTATAAAAGAAGAAACTTATGAAGAACTACTAATATCCCCAAGAAATTATATTTTTATTTAATAGGTAATTATTACAAACAAATTAGCTTACTTGATCCTATATGGCTAGGCCGAAGGCCTTTAAGCCATTACAATACTTACATCCTTTCGCGTTCTAATCTTTCGAATTCTGGTATTCACCCCAAATGGTCTGTCAAGAAATTATATCGGTTTAAACATACGTGACTTCACAAGTTATTTTAATGAGATTGAGATTTTTAACAAGACCATCTGATACTATTTGAGGAAATATAGTTTATTTTAATATAACAAGAATATAGCAAGTCATTTGCGTGTACCTAATGTCTTCAACTACACAAAAACGACATTGCTGAAAGTATGAGAGTGGAGTAACATATTTAATTAAGTCAGACTCATGCTTTATTTATTTCTCAATAAATAACAGGCATTAGAAAAATGCAAGTCTACTTAACACGTTTTTGAATTCCAGCCTTCGTATTTGTCTCCCCAAGGAAGATGCATAACTTAATTATTATGCCACGTGAAAAACAAATCTTAATTTTACATGGCTATTTTTTCTTAAGCGCCCCCCCCCCCCACTCAGGGTATAAACTTCTGGGCTGACGCACCTAAAGATCACCTACTGCTTTACCGCGTTCTCTGATTTACAATTCACATATTCTCAGCCGCAGGATGCAGATTGACAGCGGAGCGTCTGATCTCCGATCCGGCAGCCCGCAGGCGTCAGGCGCCCGTAATTGCAATTTGAAGGCGACCTGGCACCTGGGCGGGGCGGTATCTGCAAAGGGCGAACTCGGGAGAAATGGCTTTTTAATTAGAGCGCCGGCGCCAGGCCGGGACGCGCGCGTCGAAAACACGCGGGCTGGAAGAGCACGTGCTTAATAAAGGCGTCGCGACGCGGAGCGGCGCCGGCAGGGCCACACCACGCGAACTTCAATCTCGACGACGCTTCGTCATCGCCTCCAACACGCCATGCACCCGCTGCTTCCATCACGACCCCGCCCTCGCCCCGCCCTCCTCCACCCTCACCCCGCCCTCGCGCCGCCTTAGCCCCGCCCGCTCCCCGCCCCTTTCCGCCTCCTCCCCTCCTCGCCTCGCCCCCGCCTCACCCCGCCTCGACAAACCTGGCCCCGCCTCGATCACACTCGACAAGCTTCGCCCCGCCTCGTCCTCACCTCGTCTCCAACTCGTCCCCGGAACGCCCTGCCGAATCGTCCCTGCTTCGCCCCCGTCTCGTCTGAGCCGCATCGCCCCACTTCGCTCCCGCCTCACTTCCACGTCGTCCTCGCCACTGTACTTCGCACTTCCGCGCCGCCACTACCTCGTCCCCTCGTTCACCGCTGTCCCCACACCAACTCCATTTTCGTCGTCACAGAGCCACCCTCTCTCTCTCTCTGTTTCTGTAATTGCTGTTGCAATCTTCGTCGTCTCCGTTTTGTCGCTGTGAGAGCATCATCATTCACCATCTTCCTGTTGTCGCCGACACCCGCATCATTTTGCCACCCCACCGTCCAAATCACCACCAGTGGGTATCATTAAAGATTCGAACATCTCCATTTCCATCATATTCATTTCCACCACCGACCCATTTCAGCTCTAATCACCTCTCATCAACCGCTACCACACTAGACACACAGACCACTCCATGACTACTTCACGTAGTCATCAGCGAAGAACACACAGTGTCTCCACCATCATTTTCGTTTTCTGAGTATTAACAATCATTTCTTCCGGCACATAGCGCCATCGCCACCTCTGTCCCTGCCCACACCCTCCCCGCTTCCCCGGGGCGGTTATTGGGAGCGGCGGTGGCGCCCAGGTGGGGCAGAGGCGCCGGGGGCGGGCATCGCGCTAATGCCTCCTCGCAGCTCGGCATCCATTATCATATTATCAGAACGCGCGGGAAGGCGACCAGAGCCCGAAACTAATTTCGATGGCGGACGGCGAGGGAAAGGGTAAGGGGGGAGGCAGAGAGACAATGGAGAGAGAGAGAGAGAGAGAGAGAGAGAGAGAGAGAGAGAGAGAGAGAGAGAGACGAACAGAGGACGAGAGAGCAAAAGCATGAAACGAAGACATTTATTTGCTCTATGCAATTCCTAGATCGATAAAGAGCGAGAAAGACAAAGAATAGGGAGGATGAATAAAACTATTTTGAATTAATCGAATAATTTGGGAGGAAGCAGATGCGTGGAAGTTGAGAAGAATTGGAGCAGAAAAATTATATAATGAAGAGGGGAGAGAACAAGCCAGTTGGGTAAAAAGTGACTAGGTTAAGGAGGCTGGGAAAGAATGGATAATATTCGAGATTAATGGAATTGAATA
Organism: Gryllus longicercus; assembly: GCA_038098605.1. Taxonomy (NCBI): domain Eukaryota; kingdom Metazoa; phylum Arthropoda; class Insecta; order Orthoptera; family Gryllidae; genus Gryllus; species Gryllus longicercus. The sequence goes on from JAZDUA010000020.1 coordinate 5,494,188, forward strand.
CAAAAGCAATTGGTAAAGAACAGCTCTAATGGCTTCGTATTTCAGAAGAATGTGAAGAACAGCACAGTACACATTTCCTCTATCGAGAGCATAAGGTAATATCACACAATCTTCTTGAATACATTAATGTGAATTTGTCTACTATTTGAAGAGATATCGGAATAAAAATGTTCTGAGCAAGGATACGTTGATTATCTTAACACAAAAATTCGAATTGGATTTAAGTATTACGGGAAGAGCCAGCAAGGAAAGTAAAATTCAAGACTGAAACACGAGTGTACGAGTTATGTGTCTCTGAGAGATCAGATAATTTTCGATGAACAATATTGCAAATTATGAATGGTCACGCTCACACATGAAAACAATACTCTTACTCTCATTAGAAAAATTATAAATAACATGCTTTACCACTTATGATCCAATTTAAACAGAGTGGCTTCTGATACATCGTCATCTGTGACGCGATCATTCTATCGGGAGCTTCAATACCAACAAATTAAGTCGTAACGAAGCTCCCGGTTGGATAACCGTGTCGATAGTCAGAAGTCATTCAATTTAAATCGAAGTTAATTCAAACTTAGAAGGGAAAAGAGTTAAAGAAGATGAGAAAGAATCGCCCGAGCAACGATGTTACGTTTGTGGTAAAGCTAAAATTAAAGATAACAATTAAATCTTCTTCAAGAACGCGAGAAGAAGACAGATAAGGACAAGAAAGGGAAAATAAGGCCTTTCAAAGACGTGACAAGGAAAGATCACGAGCAAGAACTTCGTCCTGCGCTGAACATAACGTCAACAGTAGCTGAATTCAGAGAAGTTCGCCAACGATAAGATGTGGACGGTAAGTGATAAGGGAGGGGGAGGGAAGGGGAAGGAGATAAGAGCAGGGTCTGCAGGAGGAGAGCTTAGCCAGGGCGCGTCGCGTCGTGCGGGGGAGGCGCCACCTGGCAGCGAAATCATTAATTAGCGCCTGCGAGCGGCGTCCGCCAGTGCGCTGTGGGGCTTCTGCGCCCTAATGAAAAGAGGCGGGGCGGGGCGGGGCGGGAAGGGAGGAGCGAGGCGGGGCCAGGCGGAGAGAGACGGGGTGGTGCAGGGAGGATCGGGGCGAGGCGGGGCGGAGAGAGTCGGAGCGGGGCGGGGGAGAGGCGTGGCGAGGGAGGGGTGTGGCGGGGCATGGAGGGTGTGGCGGGGCATGGCGGGTGGGCGTGGCAGCGAGCCGCGTCGCCCCAGCCCGGCCGCCCGCCAGTCTCACCAGTGAGATTGACGACTGCTTTATAAGCGCGCACGCCTCAAGGACGCCCTCGCGAAGTTTCACTTTCAGTGGAAACAATGGAAAAGATGCCTACCAAAGGGTGTCATCAATGAAGAACTAGGTGACAAAAACAGATTGGCAAAAAAAAACAACAACAACAAGGAGATCGCTACCAGCAGCTACCGCGTTAAGTCGCTGTGTGCATCAACTGATGTCCCTGACCGGGAGATCCTAGGATTCGAATCCAGACGGTGACAGGATTTTCGTCACTAGCTTGTCAGCTAGGTCTAATTCAGTCGCAGTCTGGAGGAGAATTCTAGCGACCGGCTGCTCTGATAGGTAGTTGTCCGTAGTTTCTCCGATCAATACGAGGCAAATGACGGAGCAATACCTTATCAAACGGGCCACGCACCGCGCGCAATCTTTCCTACCTCTTCCTTGTCATATCCTCTCCCCTTGCACACACACACTAACTCACTACACAAGCACAAATGCCTGGAGACCAGTCGGGAGCTTAGAGCTTGTTCCGGCTGAGGCGATGCTCACTGGTGGTAGACACCTGGTTGGGTATGATTGATTGATTGATTGATTTTTTGATACTACCAGGCTCATTCTTTCAGCCAGGGTCATTAGTCCCGTCAGTATAGTGCATGTTTTGCTCGGGAGGTGGCAGTGATCATTCCCTGTAAGGCGTGATTCGGCGCCGACCTACTGTCGGCTAGCGGGATTTTCTCCAACCAGGTATCTCCCACCAACAGGGCTTCGGCCCAGCGCGAACAAGCTCTAAGCTCCCGACCGGTCTCCAGGCATGTGTGCTTGTGTAGTGAGTGTTAGTGTGTGTGTGTAAGGGGAGAGGATAGGATAAAAAAGGGAAGAAAAGATCGCGCGTGGTCCATGGCCCGTTTGTTAGGGTACTGCTCCGGGTTTCGCTGTTGAGGTATACGCGTCCAACTTATTGTATTTACAGTAGAATTGTAATAATGGCACTAATTTATTTCATGAAGTACTGTTAAACAAATTTATCGCAGTCCCTTACACTAATCCCGCCAATAACAAAGAATAACGTATAGTTTTTGCATAACACGCGCAACGAAGATAAAAAGTGAATACAACGAAATGCAAGTAGGCTGAAGTATTATTCGCAATATAGTAATAATAATAATAATGATAATGATAATGATAATAATATTGCAACGCAACGAGAGTGTTTTTTCTTTCTTTCTAGATGTGTCCACAAGTGAGACTGACGCCTGGCGGAGAGAAAAATCGCGTCAGAGATATCTTGGTGCGGTGGTGGCTCGCGGGGGCGGCGAGGGGAGACGCAGACCGCATCCAGACGAGGGCGGCGCCGTCTGTGAAAAATGACGTCTCGCGTTTCGGCGCCATTGGCGGCCGCCCTCTCCCGCTTCCCCTCGACCGTCCCCACCCGCGCTGATCGATAATTCCGCGATGAAATCACATTTCCGGGCCGGGATTGACTTCCACTTCTGCAGATGGCGCCGCTTTCTCGCTCGCTGCGGCCTTCGCGTTTGTTTTGTTTTAACGAGTCTCCTTCAAAGGCGCGGCCCTGTCGACCGCTTTTAACCCCGTCGCAATGTGTGTGGCTTAGCCGCCTTGGAGGGGAAGGGCGGGCAGGAGGGGAGAGCGGAAGGAGAAGAGTCGTTTGACGAGGGTTTGAAAGGACGATGCAGGGGAAAAGTTTTGGACAAATCACTAGTGGCATTGATTTCCATGACTGAAGGAAAACAAGCGCATTATAATAAAAAGAAGGCGATCAGAAAGTAGTTCCTCCTTACGTTGATTTAAATGAAGATTCGACTGTTTGTGAATTTATATTATACCAAGTTTGGTCCACGTTTTATTATTGACAATCTTATGCATTGGTAAAGTATCTGTAGGATGTTATATTAAATAATATGAACAAACAGTTTATTTAAGTTTGTAATAAAATATTAGTTAATTATTTACATGTCCTCGATATTTCGTGACCTTGAATTTTATCCCTTCGATGACGAATAATTATATTTCATGAATTGCTAATAAATTTTTTAATATACGGGGGAATATAATCTTGCCTGCAGCATTATTTTTCCAAAAGTCCAGAACATTGCTATGGAGAACTGTGGTCAGCTGGAGGGCGCGTGCTATTCCATTCTCTGTGGTCTACACACCCACGTTCTGCGCTGCTAACTACTGCTCACACTAGCGACTTACAGGCAATAACAGTCTCAGAATACATTATTTTAGCAATATTTTCAAAAACTGTTTTCAAGTTGCTGCTTCTCTTTAATAATTTTTACTTTCTCGCCTTACTTCCAAAGAAGAGAAAGCATTATATAAGACCATATAAGACATAAGACAAATACAACAAGACCCATATAAGACAGTCCTTAAATTTAAATGACTCTCTATATAATTCCTTCTCCTCTCCAAAAGAATATATAAAAGTCTTACAACTTTTAAAAACGTCAAAAATTATATCTTAATATAAAGACTCTCCTTTACCTATATCTCCTTCAAACATGTTAATACTCCTTTACCTATATATCGTTCAAACATGTTGTTAATATCAAAACTTGTGTAATGTAAATAAATAAATAGGTATACCCATCCCAATTATGTAAGTACCCACAATATTAATACATTTTGACCATTTATATGCTTGTATGAATTGTAGCCGCCGTAATTGTATAATGGCGTAACAGTAAAAAATGTGTATTCTTGTGTAAATTATAAATTGATTCTCGTGGTCACTTATGATCCAGTTGTTGAAAAGCGACCTTAAATAAATAAACTAAAAAAAGAAAGCATTTTAATCGTGCACCGGAAGTCGGAGATTTTTCGTTAGAAAAACTCTTAATTTCGGGTCCTGGTAATGAAAAATTGGTTCTATATATAGTAAATTACTTTTGCTATTAAGCTGTAGATCCTAGATACCAAAAATCAATAGACGTCAAAACGTGTCTGTATCTGTGGTCAAAACTAGCATCTAAACCGTTCAGACAATTTTATCAAAAACTGATATCCCTCGATCGACTTGAATGAACTCGAAGTCCTGCGAGTTGAACTAATATTTTTTTGAGGTAGTGTACATGACGCCTCAACAATATTTTCAAACTTTTCTCAAAAATGACTTCAATTTTTTTTAAATTAAATGTTTCCTGTCGATAGCATAAAGGGCGCTTAAAAGTAAGGCGTAGGTCATTTTCGTTAAAATCCCTGATTTTCGAAAATTGAAAAAGCTCAAATTTTGTTTGGCGTCATCCTACAATTAAAATTTTGAAAATAGATTTTTTTCCTTAATGAAACCTGTTGTTCAAAGAAAGATCTTGAAAGAAGGTCATGTACATTTATTCGGAAACGTGTGTAGTCGTCATAATTTTGCGAGAAATAAAGGCAAATTTTAAATAATATTTTCCCCAACTCGGCCTCATATTTTTTTTAAGTTTTCTCCTGTATCAAAGGACAGTAAAATATGGTGGTGGTCCCATTTCCGGTGAACAGTACATTTTCGAAAATTGCAAATAATAATAATAATAATAATAACAACATCACATTACAAAAATACGAATTTGAAGATATAGATTTGTATCTTAAATGACATGTTCTACAAATTAGAATTTAAAAAAATAATGTGGATATTTATGTAAAAGGGTATTTTTCGCGTAATTTCTCCTTGAAGTTAATTAAATTTTAGAAAAAGCTTCATCTCATAAACAGCTCTAAATATTTTATTTAAATCTTTTCTACGGAGAAAGAAAAGGGCTCTTACAAAATGGATCTAGTCCAATTTTTGTTGAACTCTTTGAATTTTCAATAATTGCTCGTAAGAAATAATGGGAGAGATCAGTAGCTTTTTAAGCGTCAACAAAAGTGAGTTCGGCCAAGCGGCTGCCTGGTGTAGCGGTAAAGTGCATGGCAAGTCAACTCCATAAACCATTGAGTGTGGGTTGCGGCGCAGAGAAATAATTGCTGATTGGAAACACTTCGGCAGGTTCGCGGACCCACTACAAATAATGCGAGAAAGTGGGAGCTGTAATAGCACTTCAAGTTCCCTCTGTGAAACTCAACAGGACAAAACTTAACACGTGTAGTTGTGTAGTGTTTGTAAGTGTAAAGTATGAAGTTACAACAAGGTGGCTCATTTGCTAGAGTAGTGCTTCAGCATTCGCTTGCTAATGAACAAGACCATGGAAAACTACCGATCAGAGCAGCCGGACGATAGAATTCTCCTTCTGATAGTGGCTGAACTCGGCTTAGCTGTCCAACTTGAAGTCGAAAATCCTCCCACGGCCTCTTTGGGACTGGAACCCAAGGTCCTACCTGTCAGAGGCAGTGCATTGCCGTCAGTTGATGCCCTGAGCCACCTCATCCAGTGTACGTAGTTTGAGATTTTTTTTTTTTTTTTTACTTTTACGATGCTGCACAGGTTGTGTTGATTAGGAAAGAGGTCTGAAATGCTACCGTCACCCGTGCAGGTATCTTTTCGTCGCATGCCGTCTTCTCCTAGCATTGCGTGTCGCCACATCGACTGACTGCTCTCTCCCTGTGTCGCTGCCGCTCGCACGTGTGCGTTCCGCACGTGGCCGTGATCGAAGGGGGCGAGTCCCCAGAGGTGAGGTCTGTGTGATCCGCTGTCGCCCCTGGACCTGCTTCGGCTACCGGCACTATCCCGCCTCGTCCAGACCCGTCCCTACCAGCCCCGCCACTCTCCGCCCTCCCCGTCCCGCCTTATCCGATCCCTCCGACCTTGTTCCACCTCGTCCCGCCCCTCCCCTCTCCGCCCCGGGCCGTCCTGCCCCGCCCCGTCCCGCACCATCCCACCTTGCCTCGGCTACCTGGCGCTTCTCGCTCCGCTACATAGCGCACCGCTGCGCTCTCACCCCCCCCCCCCGGCCCGCCACGCCCCCGGCCCGTCGAGCCCTGCCCCGCCCCAGCGCGGCCTCCGCCTCCGCCGCGTCCTCGGGGAGCGGCCCGGCGGCCGCGACAACCCAATAGCGCCGCAGCCGTATGCAAATTGCAGATGACCGCGGGGTAACCGCTCGTGGCGGCCGGCGGAAACGCGATAGAACGCCCCACCCCCTCCCTTTCCCCCCTCTGCGCTCCTTCCCCACACTCCCTCTTCACTAGGCTGCGTTCCACTCACCCCCGCGCGGCCGCAACCCCCTCTCACCAAGGCATCTCGTGATATGCTCTTGGGCCGGGGATGTCAGAATAGCGGCCAGCATGCGCATTGTAAAAAACTTATGTACGCACAGCATTACACAGCAACATACGTTTCTTTACAGTGATAAATATCCGTAATTCACAATTGATGGGTAAAAAGAAAGAAAGATCAGATTCAAAACACCAAATTTTTCAGGAGAGTAAGTTTTAATCTTCAAACATTTTAATTCCAAGACGATTTAAATTATCGTTATAACATAACTTTAAAGCGCTTTTTTAAAACAAATTTTGCGATTTACATATTGATTTTAAACTTAAAACTTTTCCCCCACAATTACAATTGACCATTCCCCTACAATTGACCATTCGAGAACTTTTATTAAAAGTGTGTGCGACTCTACATATAAACTCTGATCGTTTTTTTCGCACTACCTTTCCATTATTTTCGATAAATATTGATAAATCAGATGAATCAGTCACTAGCAAAAAATCCTATTGATCAATTTCATTTATTTTTTACTTTCTCGCATACCGAACGTTCGGTAAAGCTGCATCGGAAACAGCAATTTTTTAACAGAAATCTCTTACTATCGGGCCCTGATTACGTAAACGTGAATAAATAAATGGCCAATAAATGTGGATAATTAAAGAGAACATAATCACATTGAAATAATATTAGTTACGAAACAGTCAAAAATAAAGCAAAGGAAACGCTAATATCAGTGCAATGGATTTGAGAGCTCGACGCCCGCTCTCGGGGACTCACCCGGCCTCCGCAGTTCGCGTCCTTTTGTACGGCGATAAGCCTCCGCCCTACTCGACTCTGCGTCTGCGGAATCGCGGCTGTTCGGCAGTTCCCGGCCGTGCGTGGCGAAACGCGCCATTCGCGCGAAACGGAGCGAAGTGTTTCAGTGCCCCTGATTTTTGGGTGCTTTTTCCATTATATATCTGGCTAATATCGTGTCCCCTTGAATTTGAAACAGATGTTTTAATTTTGGGTACTTCAAATGAACCTTCAAGAACTTTTTTTTTTTTTTGTGGTGTTAAATATCGTAGATAGGTGGAAACAAGAAACATTATTCGCATAAATTCTAAGAGAAGCTTTTGACAGTGCAAAAAGGCGTTTTGACCCAGCACTTCACTATTCGACGACTAAAGTTATCAACGTTTACGCCAGTCACTTTATGGTGTCTAGTTATGAGGGTTACAAGTGTCTCTATGGAAAAAAAGCGTCAAAGCGCTTTTAGAAAATAAAAAGCAAGGCCAAAAAAAAGGCAGTAAAAATGTTTGTGTTTCTGCTGGATTTTGTAATTTAAGTGCCTTACCGTACCTAAAGTGCTTATCATAATGTTTGCATTCCAATGAATTTCAGTTTTGCCCGCACCTACAACTTACCATCTTACGTCCGTAGATTACAGAGACAAAGAAACGGAAAAGTCTATAGCAATTTCAATTTCAATCCAGGGTCAAGGTGTTCAGAAGATTTGTTGAAACGAATCTGGAGAAATAATACCAGAAAAAATGAGCGTTGTGTCAGGGTTTAAAAGACAACATCGTGAGAAAATATTTCGAATATACCATCTTACAATAGTTTCAGAAATATAGGTCCGAGTATTCCACATATCTCGCGATGACTTCATAAATATATCACGCCTCGTCACTGATGTAAGTCCGAGTTTGGTATGGAACAAAGCAATTTGTGCCAAATTTAACATGCGATGGACCTGCTGCTATTATTTCCCGGATATTTCGAAATCCCACTCGTATATGCTATTCACCTTAATAGCAGAACCCTCTGTGTGCATTGCTAATAACTCTCCCACTTCCAGTAATCCTGATTCATGAAGTTTTTTAAAACTTCCGTGACGTTTTCTAGTCGCCACACGGTGCAGAATACGTAACGTAAACATACATCAAGCTCATTTCTGTTGCTTTTCACATTATTTGTTTACATAGTATTTTTCTCTCCTAAGATTTTACATTCCCTGAAATCACTAAAATACATGTTCTACAACATATTATGGATTGTACGTTTTCATCGCTGCCACCTCCATCTCATTCTCTCTTCCAAGATCCACTACATACCTTTGTGTCCTTCCTCAATCTCGAACACTTTAATATTTTTATTCTTCAAACCTTTCAAATGAATCTGCTGTATTAATATTAGGTTTAACTGTTTTCCTTTCACAGTTTCCTCCAACTTTCCCGTCCATCTGACCTACCAGTTTTCCACACTAGATTGAAGTATTCCAATTCCGAAGACTTTCATTTGAATCTGCACTCTTTATGTCTATCATTCTCTCCCATTTCCAATCTCTATCCCTGCCTCGCACATTTGTTTTGCTCACCTCTCGGACTCCGTCTCCAATCTACGTTCATCTCTTTTCACTTGACCGTTCCGTGCCCTCGCCTGCTCCGCGCTAACGTAGTCGGCTGCCGTTCCCCGGCGCATTCGCACCCCCCCCCTCGCGTCCTCCCGGAAGGCATATACACGGGATGAGCCGTAAACGCCCGGCGGCGGCTGCCCTTGTGGAGATACGCCCCGTCGCCCACCTCCGACCGGACCCACCCACCTCGCCCGCCATCGCACGCTCACGCCCACCGTCGTCGCCCCGTACTCGCACTGTCCGGTCTCACCGGGTCCTGCTTGCTGCCTCGCTTGGTCGAGACTGCTCCCAACTACTCGTGTGATCTTTCCGGGTCTGCCCGCCGCCCCCGCGCACGTTCAGACACATCTTTCCCCACACAATCACACCGTCCGTGCCTTCCCCTGCACGCGCTCCCGCCGCCACCTTCCGTTCTCGCTAGTCTCATCCGCCATTTTCTCGATGGATTCTATCCAAGTCAACCCGAATTCGTGCACCTGTTCTGTATGCCTTCCCAACCCTCCCTTCCCATCATTTCCACTGCCACCGTACGCTTGTCCACGTGGTTAGGTCGGCAAGGACTAGTGAAAGTGGGCCTGAGCAGGCACTGGGTACCTAGCAGCGTGAGAAAGTGAGTAAAGGCGAGAAAGAGTAAGTCAGGGAGAAGTCAAGGGCGGGCGGTGTAATGCTAGTGCAGGCGGGGGAGCAAGCGCGCTGGGGTGAGTGGAATGTGGGAGAGAGAAGCGTGCGTGTGGAAGATACTGGGAGAAGTGGCCGGGTGGAGGGAAGTGGCCGGGGGGAAATAGGCAGAAAGGTTCATGTGGAGGGCGAGCGGGGGCGGGCGAGCGGGGGCGGGCGAGCGGGGGCGGGCGAGCGGGGGCGGGCGAGCGGAGGCGGACGGGCGAGTGGAGGCGGACGGGCGAGCGGGGGCGGGCGAGCGGGGGCGGGCGAGGCCGCGGGGTCTTCGTCGCCCTATCTGCCGCCCAGTCGTAAATCTGCGGCGGCGGGCGCCGAGTGGCCGCGCGCAGCGCCGCCGAGAGCACATTACACGCGTCGCCGAGTGCTTCCTGCTGATGGCGCGCGGCGCTGGAGGAAACTGCTGCTACATGAAAATGGAAGTTATCTGCCCTGGAGAGAGAATTCCGTGTTTACGTTCAAGCGGTGGAAGTCGACGGATAGGGCAGTAGTAAATTTGCCGGAATATACTGTTGCCCTATTTGTCGTTTCATTTCACGGCGAATGTGGGTTTTTGTGGCAAGCAGCTAAATGAAATTTTAGACCTTCTTTGTGGAAGTTTATCTTCATGGAAGTGAGCAGAGAGCATTTTTCGCAGTTCAAAATATTCCATAAGTATGATGATATGCTATTACGCTTTTATCTATAACTACAACACTCGACGTAGTAATCATATTCATCAGGTGACAGAATCAACAGCTCACTACAAAAAATCCACACAATACATGTACATTATTTTACAACACCTTGCCAGATGACATTAAACGATTAAATTCGATACAAAAGTTTAAGTCCCAAGTAAAATCTTTTTTATTGTACAACTGTTTCTATACAATTAGAAGCTATACAGAGCATCCAAAAGGAAAGTAATATTAATTTTAACAACGACATTTAGTGTATTATTTACCATTTGGATTGTATAATTCTAAAGAACCTGTAACAATTATTGTACTTCATTTTCAATGACCCCCATGTCGATCAGGTTTTCGTACAGTTTCCCTGATCTTTGAGAAAATGCTGAGATGGCCCCTTGTTTTGCTTCTGGACATAAATGTAATTTCAAATTAACTCCTTCCCATAGCACGTCACACACAATTTTTAAATGTTTTTGACGTAAATAAATAAAATAAAGTAAGTATTAGTTACCTAAACTCACGATAACACTATACCATTTTTATTGGTTACGACTTCGTATAACAAACAATCTCATGACATTATCTTTCAGGTCTACGCAGTAGAACATATTGGATAACCATCATTTCACGAATACATTTGAACCATGAACCTTATAAAACCTTGCATTCAGATATAAATATTACCCAAATACTTTAACCTCTGGAACATTTAATATTAATGTGCCTTATTCGGGTTTTCCAGGAAGAATTTGAATTTCTATTTTACAGTAAGTTAGGGAAATTACTTATTGCTTAACTATGTTGATTCATTTTCATTGTAAAATTATACAAAATTGATAACCAATTGCATTATTATGCGAAAAATTCGTATTTCACGTGATCTCGAAGACCTGCTTTCGTAACAACCGAACTGTATTAAAGACTTTCGCTATGTGATATAACAATGTTTTTTTGCTAAAGGCAAATATAAAATACTTCTGTTGAAGTTGTGAAATTTATTCCAAAAGATGTGTGAAATGTTTTTAAATTATGACGTTTCAAGTTCTGTGGACATAACAGTTTTTATGTTTTGCCATCAATTCACGCAGTGTTTTTGCATGCTCTGCCCAAATTCACGAATCGGCAGAAAATAAACATGAACATATCTAAAGTGATTTTCGTAAATCTTGTAGAAAAAATATAATTTACGTTTTTAAACATTAAATATCCCGTATAATTTAACTCTCTTACTTTTGTATCACGTTCGATTCGAGAATATATTTTTAGCAGACAGCGCGCCACTTCTCCAGGGTTATAAAATCTAATATTTAGCCACAATCAAATCAAAACGGAGCCTTATGTCCACGTATTGTTTTAGTAACAACACAGCATATAGCAATCAGAATATTTACACGGATTATACATATCTCACATAAGAAATTGGTCAAACATTATACACAAAAAATGACGAAAACGGTGTCTAGTGTCCGCCACATTGATTTCTTAGATATGACATCGTGAATGTCATAGCCTATGACATTCACACCGTCAATACGAATGTAAGTAGACGTAACATATGAATTTTAGCTGACTCAGACGAAAGGCGATAACAAAGAAACCTCGAAACATGATCGAATCAAGCAGTCTTAGAGTTAATAGAGAATATTTCTACAGCTACGCTTACCTTCAGAGACAAGTCTTCCCGACTCTCGTCTGTTATCTACCCGGTTGTTTTCTACTCATTTTTCCTGTATATTTTTTCTACTATATATTTCTATATTTTCCTATATATTTTTTCTATGTTTTCCTATATATTTTTTCTATATTCTACTCATTTTCCCTTTAATTGTTAATTGTTACAGTATTCCCTTGTTAATTCTTACAGTATTTTTTTCTGTAAAGTTTTCTGTCTAACGAGAGAGCCTTTTAAACGAAAACGTTAGTGACATTTGGAGCGAATGTCAAAGACGATGAGCTGTGCAGCAGGAATAACCGCCAAGGGAAGGTGGGGCAAAAGGGGGGGGGGCTGCGAAGCCATGGAGGACAGTAACATTTCCAGCACGAGTGACCATGGTAATGGAGGTAAAAGTATTACGTAAATCCCAAAGGGGAACATACTTGACCTCACCAATGTTGTGGAGTCACGCCCATACTTAGGACAGCGGCTTACACGTGATAATTTGGGGCTCTTAGTTTAATATGTTTGCAGGTTACGTTTCAAGCAGTTTACCACGCTTTATTGATGATTTAAGAAGTTAATTATATAGTTTCATGATAGTTTCAAGCTTTCAGTGTAGGTATTAAAGTTACATAATAGTTTCAGGCTACCAGCAAAATTGTAATTTTGCCTCGATGACGAATCCATTGGATTAAAAAATAGAGGCGTAGGGCAGATCGGGACAGGGTGGAAAAGTTAAGCATTGCATGTGAAATTTGAATGAAAAAAGGGCTGCGCAAATGTGAGTTAAGTTTTCATTTGGCCACCCACTGCAAGATAGGCAAGATAGAGAGTTATGAAGAGCATAATGGAATCATGATGTATTGTTTTTTAATTATTACACAAGAGGGAAAACTGCATTAAACACTTGTCCCACAAAAGTCAATGCATGAAAATATTTTCCAATTTGACCTCAACTAAAATTTTCATCATGTATTCATAAAAAAAAGAAGAAGAAGAAGAAGAAGAGAGCCGATAGCCCTCAAGAGTTCTCTACAAAACCTCTATACTACAACAGAATTTAAGCTTCTGCTCAGTCATTCCCAGCCATACCCTTTAGTTGAAATAAAATAGAAAAGATTTCAGTACAATATTAAAAAACTTACCGCGATTTTCTATCTGCACAGCATCAAAATAGAAATGTTATTACTTAGAAATGTTATTACTTAGAATTGCTACCACACAATTTCTTTGGCGCTGTGTTTATAAAACTGATTTCTCTTTGAAGTGAGTTGAAGATGCTGGCATCCCTTCCTAGAAACAAAAAAACTGGGGGCGGGCGCGGGGGCGGGCCCAGGGGTGGCGCGAGCATTGCGTCGTAAATAAGCGGCGAGAGCGCTCCTGGGAGCTGCGCGCCGAGCGGGCGAGACGAGGAGGGCGCGCAAAGCACCGGGCGGGAGAGGTGCTCGCATCGCGGGCCGCGTCCACACAGGGTGTCCGCGAAACGGTTGACGCCAAGCTGCGTTAGTGCTTATCGATCTTCATTATCCTTCACTCAATACTTCAGACTTTTAAAAATTTCTTAAACTGTAAATAGAGTTGCTAGATGGTTATGGAATATGTAACAATAAATGGAAGTATGAAGTTGGGAGGATAGTTATTCTGTAAAATTGTTCTCACAAATATGTAGGTTTCCTCCCTCAGTTGAGTTGTGCTAACTTAACAGGTGGACGGTAAAAATGTACCCCAAAAAGGGATATTTTGCGATTTTCACGCTTATGTCTCGGAAATAACTCACAATTTCGAAAGCATGGACATAATAAAAGATAAAGGGCATTGAATTCTGCATTGAAGGAGACCAAAGATACATTTGTTTGGAGTATTAATTCCTCTTCTAGTGCTCATCAAAGTTTACATATTATGAAAAAGTTTCGTTTTAACTGCTGCTTTTTGGTAATATCATCTAAACTAACCGATCTATTAAGAAAGTGGTCTAGACAAAAGTTATACAAGGGTTAGAGACGCATGTGACCGATAAACAATTTTAACAGACGTCGACTTCTGACTGTCGATAATCCACTAGGTTCCTCAAAGTCTGTTGTTGAATTGAATCAAATTGTACGTTTCCTGTTAAACATTAAGGCTTCTTTCTTAGTAGGAGTCCCGGTGTGCTCTCTACTCCCCAACCTAACCCCACCGCTCCCTACTTCGGCTATCAGCGACGAATTGTCAGCAAGGCCATGGCCAAATCGCGCTCTGTCTTGACAGCAATCTGTGCCCGTCGGACTCCGCCAGTGCCCGCGGCGCTCGCGGCGCTCGCGTGCAACAGAGTTGCAACAGCCTACTCTAGACTTCTGACTCGTCGGGGAAAAATCCTCTGGAAATAAAATTATGTCTTCTATAATCTTGAAATTCAAACAAGCGGGTCTCACATGCGGGATGAAAATGCCCACAGTAGTTGTACCTGAGGACTCAGGTCAGCCCATATTATGTTTTATAAGCGGAGTTATCTTATAATCAGGTTGTCCTATATTGAGGTCCTTCTGAATTTGGTCTGATTAAAAACATTTATTTAATAACAATTTCGCATATACACTCAAAAATCGAATGTCATAATTTTTAGGCAGATGCGATCCAGTGTGGTGTAGCAACACACGACATTATGAAGAAAGACAACTCAGTTATGAAAAAATGCTTTCTTTTTAACTCTGAGACGGGTTCGAAGTTCTGTTTCTTTGTTTTAGATTTGTTACAGTTTGATTAGAAACTTGTGTTTTCCTACCATAGGCCGTTGTTGTGGAGAAAATGTCACATTTGACTCCACTGCTTACAAGATACGTGACTGACAATGTACGTGACATTCACTAAAACCGCTCCAATTTTTTTCACTTATGTAATAAGAAATGGTAAAAAAGTATTATGCTAATCCCATTTCGGGTATTGATCATTTTTTCGAAAATTGCAAAAAAAATAATTCAAAACAACAAAATTAAAGATAGATATTTTTTTCTTCAAAGTCTGTTGTACAAAATTAGCTCTTTAAAAAAGGTCATGTCAGCAACGCACCTTGTTTAATCTAACCTCAACATTTCAATAACACACACTACAGTTTCTATTAGTATGCTACATTTTTAAACGTTTTACTTGAATATCAAATGTAAATAATCACACAACATGGGCCTCAGAGTAATAGTATGCTTACCTAGTTCCGTAAATGATGTATTTTCTTTGTACTGTCTCGTCTCTTTGTACTGTACCTAAAAAGTATTATTTACGATGTAAAGAGAAAGTTATGTAATGTTGCGGAAAATCGAAATTGAGATTTCAAAGGAAATACACGTTTTAAGGTATCCTGATACCGAAAAAGATTTTGATTTTTTTCAAAACGTCCGTCCATCTGTGTGTCCATCTGACCGTCTGTGAACAAAACTAGCGCCTAAACTATTCGTACGATTTTTCCCCAAATGTTTCGATAGACGGTTCGATCTGGCCCGACTCGAAGCTCTGATATTTTGAAAAACGTTTTAAAAATTTTTCAGGTGCTTTACATGAAGCCCCTGAGACATTTTCAACATTTTCTTCTTTAACTCCAATTTTTTTCTTTAAATTTCCTCCAAGAATAGATTGAAATAGGTACTAGAGACGGTGAGCCATTCTGTAGCAACACTAGTTTACTTGTTCAATGGTACATTCCATTTCTTGGGCAATTTTCTGCTCGGTAGCGGCCATGTCGAGGCAACAAACAACAACAAAATCTCAGACGCTCGCAACCACTTCCAGCAAGTTTCGAACGCTGAGAGCAAGTCCGTGCGAGTCCTCGCGCAGGTACGTCCGCTAGCGACCAGATCAGACGGCAACCGTTCTCCACGAGCATCATACCACTCTCTCTTGCCTACTGTCAGAATTGTGCCCATGGGCGAGAAACTCTCTCAAAACAAACTCGCGAGAGCGTAGCTCTCAAGTGGACACGCACCTTAAGGCACAGGCCTAGTAAACTTTTAGTTTAAAATTTGCCATTCTACATTTTGGACGAAATTTTCAGAACAGATGTAAAAGGAGATATGTTTCCTTTGATATTAGCCTCTGAGACAATTCGAATAAGGAATGATACGAACATTTCTATAAAATATAATGTGCTTACGTTAAGTTCCTAAGCTATTGGCCTATACTAATTCTTGGGTTCTTCCATTTGAAACACATGAAATTTCATGTTTTGATTATCTGACATTCTGGACATTTCTTATATACTGTCTGGACATTTCTGTCTGGACATTTTTTATATACTTTATTTGAAATTTGTCAATTTTACTGAAAAATATCCCCATTTATTCATACATTTAGACGAACATGAAAAATTGTCAATAACATCAAACCAAAAAAACAGACAAAATAGATTTCCAAAATAGTGACCGGAAGCGAAGTGAACCTTGAGGAACACCCAGTTCGCAAAGGACGCTCTCTCGCGAAGGGCGGTCCCTACATGCGCCAGAAGGGCGCGACCGACTACAAAAAGATGTTATCGGCCAAGGCGCCTGCCCCGCCGAGTCGCACCGCGCTGAGCCGCGCCGCGCCGCGCTGCGCCGGCAACTCCTGGGACGATTTTAATGGAGCCACCCGACGCATTCGCGCTTTGTCCAGGGAGCCGCGAGGGAAGCTGCGTGCGCCTGATAGCGAAGTAATCGGCTGCTCCGCGACTCTGCTATTATCTTAGGGCACTGGGTGGAGTAACAGTAGTCGTCGCTTACGCTTAGAACGGAGGCATCTGGAAACGGCGGGAGTAGAAAGTATTGGATCTGCAGAGTGGTGGAGGTTGGGCGCCGAAAGCTCACATTTAGGGAACAAGTTCTTCGCTCCAAGTCGCGCAGAGATTTAATTTACTTTCATTCGTAGATGTCTGCATTTAAAAATACGAAAAGCTGTTGTTATAACCGAATTATTTTGTTGAAAATGTGACGTAAATGCATGCTGAATTCCCCAGGCGGAGAATGAATTTCGGCATACAGTATTTATTAGGTTTAATTTTATTTGTTCCTTCATCTAGCAAATGTCGTTATCAACGATATTATCTACGTTAAAAAAAGCCGAAAATTAAGTACATAATTCAGTTTAATAAGTCGAAAAAATAGTTTCATCCCGAAGTCGTTGCTTTTTTATTTCAAAAAATGTTTAATTGCACGCGTCCCGACAGACAGTTGATACTCCTTTCCCCGCGTCCCTTTCTACTCGTATGTTTACCATCTCTACACTCTCTTCTCACTGCAAGAATTGTAATTTGATTAAACATCTGAGAACAAGCCATGGGACTATTCTCATGACTCGACTTTTTAGAAGCTTTTTTTATACTCTGAACCGCACATCACTTCACCTAGTTCTTGCTTGTTTATAAATCTTCATGATATCTCGCATACGCGAAAGCCTTTGAAGTGTGTGTGTGTGTATACACCAGCTAGTGTATATATACACTAGCTGGCACCCAGCGCTTTGCTGCTACAGATGAAATAATTGTAGAAATATTCCTCTCCTCCTCTCTCTCTTTCCCCACTCTCTCTTTGCCCCTCCATTTTCTTCCTCTCTCTTTCCTCCTCTCTCTGCTCGCCTCTCTCCTTTACCCCCTCTTGCCCCCCTCTACCTCTTTCCTCTCTCTCTCTCTCTTTTCCTCCCTTTCTTTTTACCCACACTCTGTCTCTTTCTCTAACTATCTATTTTCTTCCATTCTCTACTCTTTCTTCCTGTCTCTCTATTTCCCTCTGTCTCTCTTTTCCCTTTCTCGTTTTTCCTCTCTTTTATTCTCTGTCATCAACTTGCGCATATATATAATGTTATATAGTAGTATATATAGTACTTCACTTTAATTACAATGGAAAGTGTCCTCACAGATGTGAAAACAATGTGTAACAAAAATATTGAGGAAAATATTTACGATGAGAATTTTTACTTTTCATGTGAGGACACTTGCCATTGTAATTAAAACTAGAAGTGGTGTACTACATGCACTCACAAACAAACTCATACGACAGACAATTCTGGAAGTATTCGTACTTTTGTAGAAAAGAGAAAATATTGTAATACAGCAGCGGAATGTGGCAACTTTTCTTCAGAAAAAAATGAATAAAACTTGTTCTAATATGCCTATTAAGTATGGGTGAGGATAGGTCAAGGAAGAGGAAGGCAAGATCTCGCGCAATCCGTGGCCCATTTGTAAGGGTACTGCTCTGGCATTCGCTTGGTGTTGATCGGAGGGACCATGAAAAACTACCAATCAGAACAGCCGGCCGCTAGAACTCTCCTCCAGGCAGCAACTGAACTGGATCTATCTATGAAGTTAGTGTCGAAAATCCTGCCACCGTCGGTACTTGAACATTGGGCATCCCACTCAGAGGCACTGCTGTGACATTAGTTGATGCCCTGAACTACCTCTACCAATTTGTCCCTTCGTCTGTGAACAGCGCTAACGGCTAAACCATTGTCAGGATTTTAACCAAAATTGATATTCCCCTATCGACCGGCCAGATGTCGCGACTCCTTGAATTTTGATTTTGATTTTTGAATATTTTGATTTTTGGGAATACTTTTCCTAAAGTCTAATCACTTTAAAAATGTTGTTAAAAATGACTCGAACTTTTTATCGCACTTTTTTCTATGAGAGGGCAAAGAATGCCTAAAAACGGCACATGTCTCATTTGCTTTGAACTCTGAATTTTTGGAAAGCGAAAAAGTCAAAATTAATGCGAGAAAGTATGTGCTTGCAGCGTTGCTAGTTTTTAACAGTTTAAGTATATAATATTTATAGAGAAAGGTAACACAAATAAAAGGAGATGGATTGATTCCAAGGAGACAGTTCAAAATTCATGTGTACAAATTCTGAATACCGTAGTTTTGAAGTAATAGGCATTCGCGAGGTGTGCTGGATTTACACAAGTCCAAGGGAATTGTATATTAATCGCGGAAATCAAATACTGAAACTTCGCTGCTTATTGCTATGCTGGCGAGATGTAATTTTGATTGTAATTTTGTGGAGAATGGCCGGATTTTGTAATATTCCGTTTATTTCCATTCTTTTCTAATTGTTTTTGAGGTTCGATTATTGTATTTCGTACTGCAATAATATCTTTAAGTATCTATCTCATGAATTCTAAATTAAGCTGCGCGGACGATTACATTTTGAAAATTGTACGCCGAGGTAATAGCCAACGTTTATAACTAAGTGAGTCTGTTATTTGCGTAATCGTCCGTGTGTCGTTCAATACTTTTCGAAATAGAAACTTCATTTATCAGAACAAATCATACATACGAGAAAAGTTTCTAGAAAAAACTATTCGCCTCATTTGCTTCGATTATTCTTAACGGACGGCGGACGATTAAATCTTTAACGGACACCGCCCGTAACCAATGCCCTTTAGTTCCTCTGGTCGCACGAAGTCAATGACAACCGATAACAGAACAGTATTACGAAGGATAAACAACAACACCGAAACCCGTTCTTTGCCAGCATACGAGAGAGGTTCTGGGCAGCTCCTCGCTACAGCCGCAGCCTCGACCACCGCGCCGCCGGAATCGAAGGACGACGTGCGCGCGTGAGCGATATCCTATTCCGCATCTGTCACGTCTTGGCGGTGCCATAATGATGGTGGTGTCGTGGCTGACGATGTCGCTCGTTTCGGGCCGCACTTCGGTGGCGCCGCCGCTAAATCCCTCGGCCTCTGCGCCAGCCAGATGATGTGTATTCTCTGTCCATGTCCATTCGTGTGGAGTGGGGGTGGCGCCAATCCCGACCGGCACACTTCCAAGCACGACCCTGCCCACAAGCGTGCGCAACGAGGGAGGGAGCAAGTGCATTTCTGGGCCCGTCCATTAAAGATTTTTACTTGCACTTCGATATTTTACTAGGACATAAATAAACATAATGGAAGAATACAATATAACTTTAATGATACACTTAATATTGTCGACTTTATGTTCAACCGTTTAGAAGATTGCCAAAAAGTTTAGAGAGTGTTTCTCAAATATCGTATATCGATACCTCAAATGTTAGCTTAAACAGGGGAAAGTCAGGAATTGTTCATGTTCCCAGAAAACGTAATACTGCGATTGGCTAAGGGGTCGGAATTTTCAGGATGGCCGTGACTCCCTTACCCCCCCCCTTTGCACACCCTGCCAGAGTCGGTCCGAAAAAGATTTAGGAACCAAAATGTTTTTTAGCTGAAATGGCATTGTGGCCTGGGTTGGATTCTCTGTGGGAGCAAGTTGCAGCTTCTGCAAAAATTGTCGCAGACTCTTTTATTTTGTTGCCCAATACAGAAGCGGCTGATAGAATGGGCGGCACTGAATAATGACGTTTTGCTTTGAAAGGTGTTATTCGTTGGGTGAGTTTCCTTGGTGCTTTGACACATCCTTCAACTGCCTAGTACGCCTTATTAGTGCTAATTTGGTACATTGAAGCACCAACTGGCTCGGAGAGCTGAAAGTGACGTCTGCGATCTTCCCCTTCCATATATTTTAAGTAATTAGAAGTGTCTTTCGTTGCCTAATACACAAAAAAGCCCTAGTTAAGTTATAGTACCTTCAATTAATGAACGACGTAGAATACACACTACCCGCCAACACCATACCACAACTGCCATCCTCACCATCATCACAAACATTGAGGCTTTCAGGCATCTTCCCACTATTATTGTTTCGACCATCGCCAACTACTTCTTTTGAGTTCTTTTCTGAAATCCTAATTATCAGGATTCCCACTTAGCCTCTACTCCTTTTCCTCGACCTATGGTACTACAGCAGCACGAGGTAATTTTGTCACTGAACACCAATAATATGGTGTTCCTATATGAGAATGGGCAATTCCAGACAAAACATACCTCTCATGGAGTGGCAGATTCTTGGATGAGGAAGTGGAGAAATATGTTTTTTACCAAACAAAAATAAAAATTTTACCGAATACATTGCTTTGATATTTGATGACTAATTGCCAATATGTCTTGGCGACCCTTGGCCTGATGAGAAAACATTCACTATTTGAATCCAACGGCTCGAGAGGAGCTCATCCCTTAAACCGCCATCTAGAGACGTCTCTCTCTTCCAATTAGATCAACGCGTCATTAAATGTTTATCTTTATTCACGCCCAAGTCATGTCACACTTCGGCAAGGGCAGAGGCTGTCGCATTAGGCGGATTTACTTACAAGCAAAATAAGCAGTTGCTCAGCGACGCCCCATGCCCCAGAAAAATTTTAAAAATACTCGAAAAATGTCGTGAAATATGCTTATCTGTGAAATAATTGGTAATAAAATAGTCTACAAACAATACGAGTTAAAATACAAACAATTATGCTAAAAGACATTCTATAATGAAATTAATAATAATAATAATAATAATAATAATAATAATAATAATAATAATAATAATAATAATAATTGTTTTTTAGTAAATCTGGAATTTCTATTTCAGAGGGAGGCCCAAGAAAATATTTTACTTCGGGACCATGAAGTATCTAATTTCGACTCTGTAGACACCCATTCCCTATGGAAACAAATGTTCTGAATGGAGTTGGAATAAGGAAAATTGCTCCTGTTTATATTCCAAGGATATTGAGGTGAATATGAATATTTCCCCTATTCTACTCATATTAGGGTCCTAACAATACGAATTTGGTTTCTTTAACACATTCTTAACTTTCATAAATAGAATGGGATCACCTTTTTCGTCAAAAGTATTTACGAAAATTATTTAGTCTTCACGCTTATTACACAAAATTGTGAATGCAACTGCCATCTAGCGGTTGGAAGAGAAACTTACAGATCTTTGCTACTTGGTTGGCGGCAAAAGCAAATATCAGGTGAGATAACCCGTAAATATGTTCTTCCGAAGCAACTCACAATACAAGTTGAGGTCACGCATTTATTCTCATCTGAAACAATCAGCCTCTGTAAAAGATTTGACCCAATCCAACGAATAGGATCTTCCAAATTATGATTTATATAATTTTTGATGAAAAACTAGATCTTTAAACATTATGTTAATAAATGTAACTCATTTATATATACATATATTTAAATAGGCAAACATTTGGTGTAGTCCTGACAAATAGCTCATTTACTCCATACATAAATTTGCACCTGTTTCCCAGATAGATACTACTTTCAAGGAGTACGTTCATATTTTTGTAAAAAATGTATTTGCATTAATAGAGTAATTTAATGTTATAATTAAAGTAATAATTAATGTAATAATTAATAAGTTCATGAAGTTCCATGTGTTTTGTTAATATATGTATCTGTCAGAAACTTAAAATCTTTATTTTAGAGAAAAATATTGAATCTGAGAAAGAAAACTTTTTTGGTTGTTGAAAATTGTAGAATGAGAAAACATTAAAATGGGAAAATGACTCTCAAATATATGAATACATTCATTGTGTACCTTTCAAATAATATATTCATAAAAAATATTCCAAAATACAAATATATGCCGATCATATATGATGTGAGAAAGTCTTTCTCAAAACAAAAGATAGCAACTGATTGGAGATGTTTTCCAAGAACAGAAAATTTTCAAATCTTTTTATGATACTCTGAGTTCTTAATTAAATATAGTATGCAGCCAAAGATAATCTATACCTTTACAACCTCAAATTGAAAACAAACTATTTCAAATTGGGAATGAACACAATCGAATTGAGACTAAACACATTCATAATGAAATCTATCATCTTCAAATTGAGACTAAGCAATTTCAAATTGAAATCTATCTGAAGTTACATTATAAATTGCAAATTTGTGTCCAAACAATGTAAATAAATACAAGAAAATGAAGAAATTATGGACACATTCCTTAGAACCAACTTTATTAACATTTTAATAATAACTTACATTACAAAATCAGCTTAATTTATGACATGCAACACATTACTCAAAATCAATTTTTTTAACACAATTATAATTTACATAACCATATCTTCTAAATTTAAGGCATCAGGAATGAATCTTTGGACACGAGCAACATATCTTGCACAATTATTAGCATTTATTATTTCAATATTTTGATTTATAATATTTTCTAACTGACGAAGAGGAAACTCAGTTTGTGATATATTTGCCCTGTCTTCATCAGCTAAAATTTGTGGCATTTTTGGGCACAGATCTTGTTTAACAGCAGCCTTGAGGTAGACCAGGCATTTTCGGTTGGATTGAACATTGGGCTGAAAGGACTGAGCCTTAGTAAGTGATGGTTGCTGAATTCTTCTTCTAAGAATATTTCTTCCACACTACAGTGACAGGGAGCATTATCAATTACTAATACATCATACGAGTGGTACACAGTTAATGCAGCACACAGACATTGGCACACAAATTCTTTAGCTTCCTCCTTTCTACAAGTGCTTCTTCTAATTTGATGGTGAATCAGTCCCATAGCACTTATGCAACCTATGACATACACATTGGCTCCACGGTTCCCTGCTGTTATATAGCTGCATTGAGTAATTTTTTTCGATCGTCCTTTCTTCCTTGAAATAAATAAATTAAAATTTGTTTCATCCATGTATAAAATTGGGATGTTATCTGCTTGATAATTAAAAAGTTGCAGCACATACTCACGACTCTTTGTTTTGGTCCCAACACTATTCATTTTTTCAGGTTCTCTATGAATGTCTTTCAGTGTGTACATCAAACCATCTAAATGTTTCCACAAACATTCTGTTGAAACTATAATTTGATGATTTTGTTCCATTTTTAGATCTTTCAGTGTAATTCTTGAATTTTCTTCAATATATTTAATCATGAAGGTCCAATGTTCCTCTGTAATTTTCATATTCCTCTTACCACCTCATGGTTTTGGAAGTTTATCTTGATATTTCACCCAACGATAAGCAGTCGATTTTTTTACACCAAGTGAATTAGCCAAACTTTTTCCTATTACCGTTATTATTACAATATATTTATTATATATTACAATATATTGTGTATATTATATGTACACAAATTTGCTGGTTTACACTTTCAGTTTCCAATTTCTTTATGTACAGCATGTTAATCTCACGTTTTGATCACTCTGAAAACACAACTGGTTATACAATCAATACTAAAACAATAACCAATTCGTGATTGTTTTTTCTCAGTTTGAAATTGTTTAGTCTCAAATTGAAAGTGACTGGTCTCAAAATGAACATGCGAATTCTCAATATGGTGGAGTTTCGTATCAATTTGATTGTTTCTTCTCAATTTGAAGTTGCAAAGGTGTAGTTTATTTATACACCCTCATGACATAAAAATGTGAATATCATTACAAAATACAGTTTTGCTACAAATTGATGCATATTTAAAATACCTCAATACATATCTCAATATTTTTTTAGGCATATTTGCAAGCCTAGGAAGCAATTATAAGCTTATTATTATTTTATTGTATTTTATTTATATTTAATGGTAGGTATGAAATTGCCATACCTAGGGACACTTTTCATGTTTTAATTTTTCTCTCTCTTGTTTTGGATGTGAAATTGTCGATGTTCATCTTCTTGAAATGCTACACATCTGAGCATATTTACTGAAATAATAATATTTTTTAAGAACGTTCTATAAGGTTCTTTTTGAGATATTTGTTTGTTTACAGTTACATTGTACATGTACATATAACACATAAGTACATGTTACTTCATACTGATGTACCTGGGGACAATGTTGAGAAAGCAGGAAAAATTACAACTGAATAAATGTATGTTCTTTATTCATGGAGAGAATAGAACAATAACGTTTGTTGAACAGAAGAGACTCTAACCTACATTTTAATAAATAAATATCATGTAAAAGAAAAACAGAACCTAGTATACATAGACTACGAAAAATCTTGTGATAGAGTAAATAGGAAAATGTGTGGAAAGTACTCGAAGAAGAAAACATAGAGGAACATCTAATAAATGCAATAAAAAGTCTTTATAAGGAATCAATAATCAAAATCCAGAATATTGATGGAAAGTTCACAGAAGTAATCCCGACAAGCATTGGACCATGACAGGGCTGCCACTATTGTTTAACATATATATGAATCATATTATCAAAATATGGAAGGAGGAAGTCGAAGGAGGCATCAATACGAGACATGACAAGAAAATAAAAGCCATTTTGTAAGCAGATGACCAGGTAATTCTGTCAAAATAAGAGTGTGACTTACAAAAAGCAGCACATAAAATAAACACTATCATAAAATAATACAAAATGAGAATATCAATCACAAAAACTAAAGTCTTCTTCTGCACTTCATGGATTAAGCTTGAGCCTTGAGTCATCCATCCTTTGTGTGTGTTGATACCAATTATTTATTTTGCTTCCAATTCCTTCAGCATTGGAAGTAGGAGTACGGCAAGGCTGTCCAGTATCACCGACACTTTTTAATATTTATATCAATGACATTATCCAAAATTGGAAGAAAATAATTTACAAAGGTATTAGGATATCAAAAGAAAATATTTTAAATATTTTACTCTACGCAGACGATGCTTTGATATTCCAGGAAACAGAAGATGATTTACAATATGCATTATTCCACTTAAATCATTATTTTTAAAAAATACGATGTTGAAATATTGGAAGAAAAAACAAAGGTGATGGCATTTTGGGGAAAATATTTAATAAGATCAAAAATTATTTTGGATAAAAAAATCTTAGAGCAAATTTCCAATTTTAAAAACTTAGGTTGTCAAGTCGATCAAGATACCAATAAAGATATCAACATTAAATTGGCAAAGTTTCAAAGGATTTGTGGTACTATACATAACACACTAAAAACCAAGACAAGACAAGACACAAGAATAAAGTTTTATAAGACCATGGCTCTTCCAACTCTTCTATATGGAAGCGAAAGCTGGGTACCAACAAGAAAACTTTTAAGCAGAATCCAGGCCACTGAAATGAAGTTTTTGAGGAGAACGCTAGGCTGCACGAAAGAAGATCATATTCGTAATGAGAAGATTAAAGAAAAATTAAATGCTGAAGAAATTAGAAGCAAAAAAACTAAAGTAATGGGAATAATAGGGGAAGAATACAGTTGAATAAAAATAGTAATAGATAATCAAATTATAGAACAAGAAGCACCTTTCACATACCTGAGAAGCAGAATTTCATTGCAAGAGGAAGACATAGATACAAAATTAATGGATGCATCAAAAGACATTTTCAAAACATGAATACATAAACAAAAATTAGACTGCATAACATTGTATCCAAACCAACCCCATTAGTATATAGTATGGGTATTAAGAGACAAGCAAAGAATTGTAGTACCCAAATGCGATACTTAGGAGCAGTATTAAAATTTTCAAGGAAAGATGGGATAAGAAATGAACACATTAGAAAAAGACTTAAAATAAAGAACATTGTCCAGGAAATAGAAAGCACCAAATAAAATGGCATAAACATACAAAATGAATGAAATCCAACAGATACCCAAAAAAGGAAATGAGATACAAGCCTAGGGGAGAACGAGAACCAGGGAGACTGAAGAAGAGTTCCACGGACCAGGAACATCTCAATAGCCAATGCAGAAATATTGAAAAGACGGAACAGGCCAAGTGTCCTAAACCTCAAAGGTTCATGAGGATAATGATGATGATGATGATGATGATGATGTAAAAGAAAAAAATACATTTTTGCTGCCCTTAAGAACAACTAATCAGATTAGTTCTGGAACTCATTCTGTCCTCTATGTCAGTTTCATAGGATATAACAACAGCATTTATTAAACAGAAAGGACTTCAATCTGGAATATAACTTGTAAAGGAAAAATGGAAAAAAATGTTTGCTGCCTTTGAAAACAACCAAATCAAACCAATACAGCTTCACGTTTATGTCCTTCATGTCAACTTCATATGTTGCAGAACCTTCATCAATTTTTAATGAGTGAATCATTGCATAAGCATTTTTTAAATATTTAACAATAAAGTTTTCAGATTTGTCTTTTTCTTGAACTGAACTATTGCTGAAAAATGAAATGACTGAATCTTGCTGAAATTGCTGAATTTTTGACAAAAATCAAACTGTCCTATTAATTGTTTCTGCTGGAGGTTGAGGCCTTCTGTTGTTTTCTTTGCTTCATGGCAAAGTCAGATTACATCCTGAAAACAATTTAATTCACTTTAATACTACATTTATGTATTTAAAGATGTCCCTACATCAACAGTCACTGTCCCTAGGAACGACAATCTGCAATTATGAATGAACATGGCTAGTGTATTGCTATGAATGAACATGGCTAGTCTATGCTAGTAAGTGTAGGCGTTCAGTTTTTGTAAAATAATTGCAGTAATAACAAAATCAATGAAAGCAAAATGCAGATTTTTTTTTTTACTTTTCACTTGTCAAATTCATTAAACTCTAATAAAACCATGGAAACAGCTCACGCTACAAAATAATTCACTTGAATAATCACAAATGTCAAAATAGCAATCAAAAGAATATAACAATCCAAAATTTTTCCCACAGACTTCTCGAAAACTTGCTTTGTCCCTAGGTACGACAGCAGACTCAATCGTGATAAGTGTATTATATCAATAGCCTCTATAACATGGTGTCAGGAGTGAAGTTTTATGTACTACTCCTTTGAGAAAATGAATGATGTTAGATAAAATTTTTATTTGTTATAGTGGATATTGAAATAATACACTTATCATGATTGAGTTTGCTTTATTCCACATGTTCTCTTATAGTAGCTGCACTGACTTCACTCCTCTACTTTCTCGGGCATACCAACATAACATCTTCCTCTCTTTTTTTAGATAAAATTTTTATAAAAATGTTTGAATTATTACTCTAATAACATTATAAACACATGCATACAATTACTAAAAAAGAATACAACATCATGACCAAAGGACAAAAATAAACAAGAAAGAATTAGTAAACGACAAAATTATCAAATTTTGAAAGCATCTTCACATTTCTTCTGGGTCTTGCATCAAGTGTTGTTTGAAGACTTGAATCTATTAGTATTGTGTTTTCCAATGCATCTTGGTTCTTTACAATTTTCCTGTTGTCAGAGTTGTTCACAAATACTTTCATATCCAATGGTGGTGAAAGATCATTGGTGATGACATCTTTCACTTGAGCTTGCTCTGTTTGCCCTGGGAATGGTTTCACATTTACAACAACTGTATTTCTTTCCTTCCAATAATGAAATTTTTGTTTGTAATTTTTTGTTCTCAACAATGTAATCCCTCTCTTTAGGTCTATTCTGAATCACCCCTTGTGTGCATGTCAATATTATATTGGGGGTACTTGCACTGCTACCGCCTGACCAATTTCCAACTCAGGTGATTTTTTTTGTTTTATTGTTATAATAATATTTGTTACTCTTCTTGGCCATTCCAATTATCTTCTGCACATCTTCCACTACTTCAGGCATGAGATGTTTTATAGTCAGAGGAAAATATGTTCTGGTTCTTCTTACAAAAATCCTCTGTGAAGGACTAGAGCCTATTTTATTTGGTGCATTTCTCCAATGTACCAAAGGTCTTCTCCGCTCTCCTCAGCCTTTTTAATTAATCTCTTGGCAATCTTAATTGCAGCTTCTGCTTTACCATTTCCTCTCCGGTGATATGGTCCTGATGTCACAAACCCGAAATTTCAAGCTTTGCTGAAACTGTACATTAGTTTATTTTCAAAGTTTGTCCCGTTATCACTGCAAACTCATTTTGGTATGCCATGACATTTGAAATTCCTGGAGTAAAATTTGGTGAGTATTGTTGTATTGTGGGAGAGATGTGGAAGGGCACTATGATCGTTTTGTCTGTGTATATGATAAGTTTGTTAGGAGTTTTGTTGCATTCTTGAATTCATTTGTGAATGGCTGGGTTGGCTGTGCCTTGTACGGTTTCAGTTGTTTTTTCATTTAAAATAATAATTGTTTCATCAGCAAATAGCACCATTTTATTGGTTTGCATATTAACATGTGAAATTAAAAAGAACAAGAAATATCTGGAGGATATTAAAATAATGAAAGAAGGAAGATTCCCAAATGCAAATTCAAAGAAGACCCTTCAAATAATTTCTCCAGAGAGTTTATACATATTTTCAAGAATGTTCTTGTGTTTACAATTTTCTGTGGTACTGGAGACTATAAAATGACATTCTGCAAAACCCTATCGCAAAGCAGAAATCCCAATTTTCATATGAACAAATCTGAAAGCTCAATAACTATATAGAAAAGGGGTGAAATATGTTAATAATAATATAGAATATATTAGATAAAATATAAGACAATATAATCTGATAAATATCTTAATTGTGGCATAGCTCCCAATTGCTCTCCAAACCTCACTTGACATATTTTTGAGAGAGTTTTAGTAAGCCATTGTTAGAAAGCTGCAAGTGATTAAACTAATAGCATTTTATACAGACATGCACAGTACGATAGTGCTTTATATACTTACCAGGTACATCAAATAAGTTTCTTTTCTATAATGCACATCATTAATAGCAAATCATATGATGGGAGGCAGCATAGTTGCCTTTCAATTTTTACTAATATAGATTTTTTAGATTTTTCCTGAGTTCCTGGGCATTTAAGATAACTATAGAAATGAACAGAGGCTGCACAATTTTCTTTCAATTCTACATGCATTGGAAATTATCAAAATAGATGTCTGTCTCATGATGAAACATTGTTTCAGTGCATTTTGGAGTAGAAAATCCTTAATCCTATTGCCTTTCTATATTAGGAAAGTTAAGCAATAATACACATGTCATACATTTACAGTGTGTGAAAGTCATCTTAGTAAAATTCAAATTTGCCTTTCCTGCTCAAAGTAAACTCTTAATAGCAAGAATTGAGGATGGGGATTAGAGACATGTATTCCTAGAAATTTACAACATCAGAAAAGAAATCATATATTTCTGAATTCAAATGAGACAGCAGAGGTTTTAATGGGAACTGGATTCAATTGTAGAAGCATTGTATGCCAAAAATGTATTCTATCAAGGTATCTTAAATTCAGTATTATTTTATTTTATTTATAGTATTGTTTATTATAACATTACTAGAGCTAAGCAGTTTATTCAAGCTTTTAGCCTTCAGGGTTTATTCAAACCTATGGAATTATAATAATTAGAGCTGGGGAGTTCATGCAATTGCATGTTTTTTTGTTAATGGTCATATTTTCCTCAAACTTGAAATGTGGATGTTTCATGGAAAATAAGGTAAGAAATGTTTTACATACATGGCATATTTTGCATATTCAGAGATTTTTGGAACATAAATAAAATGTTTTGCCCATTTTTCAATTTTTTGTGTAAAATAACATAAAAATGAATTTCCACATACAAAATACGTATTAATGGAAAGCATGAACTTTCTTGTTCCTTCAAATACATTAGTACAATGAGTTTGAGACCACAGATGGCCAGTGCCGCCAAACAATATATGCTCTCATCGGTTGTCAATGGTTTGTAAAGAAGATACACATGCTACACATCTTTTGAATACCTCACTTACTCTATTTCAAAATCTTTGTTACAAATTTTGAGATTTTTTCCAGTGTTGTTGCCTAAACATTAGAATTTGGATCACAGTTCTATTATTTGACTCAATCTTCACTCATCTCAGTTTCTTTCCATGGAAGGCTACTACTTTGGTTTTCTCTGTGGAGATTTTCAGGTCATCTAATAAAATATATTTACGAATAATAGCTTCATGGGAAAACTAAATTGATGTAAAAACTGCAAGTATATCCTAAAAAGAAACATGCAGCCAGAAACAAGAACTTTCCTCACATTGCTTCCAATTTCATATAATAATTCATGATAATTAGAAATTAATTTATAGGGATTAATAATAATTTAAATTAATAAATTTATTTAAACATATACTTGGATTGAGTGGAATATCATCATGGGAGAAAAGAATGAATTCTTGAAACTTCTAGTTCCATTTCAGATTTGTGACTTATGATCAATATTTTTTAATGTAGATTATGTATATTGAATTCATTTTTTTAAAATATTACTATGCTCTAAATATCTCAATTTACTGATAATACAGTTTAGATGAATGTAGCTTTCAAGATGGCAATTTTTTTAAAATTCTTATTTTAAAATATAATAAATAGAAAAAATAGCAAGAGTTTTATGTTTTTGAGAAGTTTGTAATAAAAGTATAGCAAGGAAAGTTCATCTTCATTTATCAATTCTGGAGGGATAACTGCAATAAAATCCATTTTCTATCTCTAAAAATTTTCACTTTGAAATGCTTGTTTCTTTTCCGTTAAAAAAATAAAATAAAATGAAGGAAAATTGGGTACAAACTTTTGGGCTGGTTAATAAAAAATATTTTTGTTATAAAATGATGCAACAGACTATATATATGTTTGTGAGAATATATGTATCAATAAAGCAATTTTATTCATTTACAGCTGCAAAAGAATTCTCTAGTAATATTCTAATATAATATTACAATAATTTCTATTTTACTGCAAGCATCTCAGAGATGCTATAGCACTTTCCTCTTTTATTTATTAGGGTTCACTGGTTTAACCACAAACCCTACAATTCTATTTTATACAGAATAATATCTTTCATACATTTACAGGAATTACCTCAAATACACAACAATATCTCATTCCAGAATAATTTAAGCTCTCAGATGCATCCTAGGTACAATGTTCATAGATCTATGAATAAACTATATTACAGCAAGGAAATGAATATAAAAGAATTGTCTATCATGTTTATCTGTATTGGGGCATAATAAGTCACAAAATAGTGTAGAAGGAGTAACTCAATATATTACATGAATCTGTTTTCTTTATTAAATTTGCCAACATTTATTTTATAAATTTAAAAATTCCAATGTTATTTTTTGGAGGAGGAACAACATCTATGAGGGGAATTGGTGGGAAACTACTTCTTATTTAAGTATTATTAAAAAAAAATATTTAGGGAATAAAACATTTTTAGGCAAATAATTGTCGCAGGAAGATGATGTGGTATTAACACTTTTTCAGAAAGTGACTTAGTAATTTTTTCACAGAAATAGAAAAGAAAACTGATGAAATGATTATTTAAAAAATACTTCCTGTAACAGATAAACACAAAGACAAATCTCATTATATCCCTGCATAAGAATAATTTGTCATTTTGGTCACATTCACACGTAAACACTTATTTATAAATAACTACTTTATATTTATTTATCATTATGTTTTCTTTCCATTTTGTAGAGTAAAGACAATAATTCATAAACAGAGATGTTAGCAATAATAATTTTCAATTTGTGAATGATTTGGTTATTGATGGATTAAGATAGTTTACAAGTGCACAAGTTCAATGTCTCAGAAATTCATCAAAATAAAATAAAAACCTCATAACATTTGTAACTTATTTATAGCATTACATAGCACCCACATTGCCTCTGTTGTGAAAATCTATATCACACCATATATTTGTCGTAACAATTTATTTCCCAAAAAGGTTAAAAAAAAGAGAGAGAGAGAGAGAGAGAGAGAGAAAGGAGAGAGAGAGAGGCTGAGAATAATAAGTTATGTAATAACAAAGATTTTTAAATAATTACCATTTAGAAGAATTTGTCTCCCTAAAAATATTTTCTTTAAGCAGTTTTCACATAGAACAAATAAAAAGTTGATGTATCTAGAAATCCACATCTTTTGTCAATGAACTGCAACAAAATTTTTCCTGTGAGGAAAAAAAAAGAAAGAAAGAATGAAAAAAAAAAAACAGATTTAATTTTATTTTGAAATTTTGAATAATTGAATTTTGTTCTGAACTTTTTGCAAATTGAGAATTAAAACTACTTCACTATTGCTAACACATAAAAAATTGGTTATATCTGTCAAACATATTACTGATTCATACATAAATATTCCCTTCTCTTTAGAAGGGAACAATATAAAACAAAAGGAAAATAATTTTTATGAAGTCATGAAATATATGAATATCTAATACCTTAAAAAAAAAAAATACAAACACTGTCTAAAATAGAAACTTACTTGTCACAAATCTTTTTACCAAACCACTTAAGAATTATTGCCAAAATACATTCCATAAGTTGATATGATTCCAAAAATTGTATTTTAGTTGCAATAATAAATTCTCTAATTTGTTCAGTTTTCAAATTCATGTCCTTATTTTTAACCACAAAATTACAAGAACTGTACCTAATTAAAAGGACATGCTTCACCATCTTTTTGTTGGAATTACCAACATCTGGTTCCAGGACATGGCAAGAATCTTGAATCTACCCAACAACCTAATCAAAGGTAATATACGTATTTATATATGTTCTGATAGAGACAGATACTAGCGATCATGCAACATACGTACATGAAAACCAAATTTCCAAAGGAATCTTATCTTGACCTTTCTATAACACATCAGCCTTTGTCAGTTCTCAATTATATTTGTCAACCATTTGCCTCTAAATGTTTCAAAAAGTGTTTGATGTAATCTGAACTGAAGACTATTCGTCACAAGAGTAAATAGGTCAAAGCATGAACTAACTACACATTTTTTTTACACTCTCATACATTTGATGTTAAACTAATTAAGTCACATCACACAATAATATTATTGTAATTGCTACATTACAGAAAGTTGATAGTTGTAATCATTTCAAATGGTGGTCAAAGACATCAAGATCTCACATTTCGTGTAAATAGGAACTAAAAAAGAATCTGAAAATATTTCTATAAAAGATTCTATCTAATGAATTACACATGACAGAGGATTATCTCAAAATGTCTTCACATCACCCAGTGAAGCAAATATTAATTAAAAAATTACACTTTTGACCAACATGTTTTTTCAGTCTTCTTGATTCTGTTGTTATAATATACAAAATATCTGTGGATTCTATCAGTGCATATATTTTCACAACTCTAATTGAAGGATACTCTTAAATCCTGGGAACATCAGCAAATCTTCCTTTTCTTGCATTACCCTCTTACACGATATGAACATGCTGGGCACAATAAAGGCATATTGTATACATCAAGCTGCTAAAATTGAGGTATAAGTACATTGTTTCTTTTAGAAACTGTCATATTACATGATTTTTAAGTGTGTGTATTCATTTTTAATTCTGTGAGTGGAGTAATTCACATGCCAACACTCAATGGAACATTGAGGAAGATCTGAAATTAAAAGTCAGTACAACACGTTACAAGGATAATTCAAGGAACAGATGGCAAATATTGATACCAATTCCTTCAATTTCATGCACATCATATCAAGAGTATTATCATTTTGTAGAAATAGTACTAGGGATAGTGATAATTTGAGTCATCTATTGAAGTTTTTTCTATTGAATCTTTATATTCCTAATACATTTTACAGGTAATAACCTACATTATTTCATAAAAGATAAAACTTTGGTTCTGAAACCAATGTCTTCTTATATTGCACAAGTATTTCAGAGATTGGTCACAAATACTTTTGATTTTATCGAATTTCTCTGAACTTTAGGGAGGACTACGGAAAAGGCGCACTATGAAAACTTGAGAAATCAAATCAAATCTTTGATGTGTTTCTTCTTATTATATATTCAAATCATGAATGTTTATGAATGACTCGCATTAGAACATGTATTTTCAGGCCAATGTAGGAAAATGTTTTTCATATGTGTCAAAAAGGAAATTTATACTTACAAGAAAAAGGAAGTACATTTATATTCACATAGGAAGTATTTTATTGTACACTTGATATACTGATGTATGATGAAATATTCACAGTTTTGTACCACACAAATTTGAATGTAACCAACATATGAAATTACTCAATACATGAAATATGACTTCCTAGACAAACATTTTGTTTCTCTCAAATATTTCTTGTAACCCCAATTTAATATTACTTTTATTTTAAAATTTTACTTTCACACTTTTAATATTGAATATAAAAAGAAAAATATACACATTCTTATAAAATGTAATTATACAAGTCTTTGAGGTAATTTTTAAGCATCAATTAAATGTGACTATAACAAAATAAATGTTTCTTCATGGAGTTTATATGAATGTGTTTTCTCCACTACTACTTTTTCTTGTTCCAAGGACCCTGATGTATCATATTATTCTGTGATTTTCTCAGCAATGTTTCGTGAGGTTCAGGTTTTTAATTCTCTATTACCAACCTCCTGAGGAATTTAATGCCTTTTTTTTTTATTAAATACGGCAACCACTTGGTAGTTTGATTAATATGTTTAATAAAGCCTGAAACATACTCGAGATTGAATAAAACTTTTTTTGGATTCAGGGAAATTCACTGTAATTCTAGTGTCTTATATGGACAATATAAACCTATTTCACATAAAATTAATCTTTAAGAATATGAAGAAATAGTGAGAAACTTTTCTACAGGGTGGCCACTCAATTCCTGGAACAAATTTCCCTGATTTTCCAGTGCATTTTAATTTTTTTTTCCCTAGAAAGATTAGTAATTTCACACCATTTAAAGAAAACATTAAAGTTACCCTTATACTACTTGGTGAACTCTCTGATTTTACTGTGTCAAAGTACAAATTAATAAGATTTTCTCACCAAATAAAAACTGAGCAAAAATGATTATTATTATAATCCTGTAATAATGTTTGGTTTTAGAACTCTCTCAAAATGTTCTTTCACTTCTAATGATTCTTCTACAAATTCCTTGTTTTTTCCCAGTTTTCCAGAAAGTGGTCTCCCTGTTCTAATTGAAATTAATTTGTTAGAAAAAGGTTGAATGCTTGATGTATTGTGTAATTAAAGCCTACACAAAATTCATTTGGGTTATCATTATTCAATATTTTATGTGACAGTTATATGAATTGTTCGCTTGTATGTATTTGGTATGAAGTTCTAAAGTCTTTAATGTTGGAATTGACAAATGGTACTTGATTTCTGTTTTGGGATGCAACTTCCTTACACTCACTTAATTCAAGATTCAACAAACAGGATAATCACTTGGTCATGAAATGGGAGCACTAATTATTGAAGAACAATATTTATGAATATCAGCTCCAGTGTACTGGTTTAGACATGCTTAATTCATTTTCTCGTTTTAAAGTCACAAATATAAACAATAAAACAAGTGTGTGGCAATGCATTTTTTGACATAGTCATACATAAGGTATATGTATTTCTCTCAGCAAAGCTGAATACAAAAAATTAATGGAATATGGACGTCCTTCTAAGAAATATTAATGTAGAAGAAAAAAATATTTTGAAGTATCACTGAGATCAAATACTTGACACATAGAAGTTAGTCTCCAATTTTAATTTTTAAAGAATGATGAGAAACATAATACTGAGACATTTTGTGCATTCTGTGCTGTGAAAAGTATCAGTAATAAGAAATGGAAAAAAATCACGCGATCTCAGAAATTACTGTAGAAATAAAAAAACAACACAAAATTAAGAACTTTTACATTAAATAAGGAAACTAGTATATTAACAAATTTTGATTTCATAGATGTGATTGACTTTTGCTGTTGAGCCCACAGTTTCCGCAGTAAACTCTACACACCAGAACTTTTCTTATATAAATCCATTCATTTATATTATTTGATGATCTGAATTTACAGTGAACATGTACCACCCATTATATTCAAGATATTACAAATTTTCTGTTAAATAAAATTGCAAGTAAAACAATGGGTAATGGGATAATTCAAACTACAAGGAAATATGGAATTGAAAATAATATGCAACAAAACATGAACTAGAGTAAAACATAACCACATTTATGGAGAAACACAAGTATCCATCATTACATGTACTTACAAGCATAGATATCCAAATTACAAGACAACAAAATATTAGTGTACAACTCTTGTAATTTATATTTTTCACGAGGTATGTTACAAGTAAAATGTAGAATGCACAGACTTGAATTTTCATTATCCTGCGCACTTAAAACATATAATTCAGTGGCACACCGGGTACTGTAAACTTGAGGCTCATGACAATAAAGAACAAGCTAATTTTTGTAATTAAAAACTTTTATTCAGTTTATAACTGAGAATCAGCTAAGGTACAAATTGGTCAATGTACACAGACATTTCTAATGTGGCATATTATTTTGGTAGTTGCATCCCTACAGGCTACTGTGTAATCAGGGGAATAGCATTAAAGAATACTGCTTGTAAAATTAAATTCCTTCAAGTATCACTATATTTTTGGATTAGGCAAAGTTAATTTGTTTTGTGCCAAATTTTCAGCCTATTAGTGAATAATATTTGACATGTGTGCACCTTTTTCCATGAATATGCATTACTATTACTCCAGTTCCAAGTTAATGTTATATTATCAATAAAAGAAATAAAAGAGACAATGTCACTTCCATTTTATGATACTGAATAAAAGTTGTAACACCCTATTCATGTAAGTAACTTGGGACAGCCAGTACAAATTTTAATTGTAATTATTTTACTCCTTAAAATGTAAATATCAAATTACACAGTATTAGTTCATTATGTGTTTACAAACACAACAATTAAGTAATGTATTACAAATCTGAGCTGAAATAAACTTCAGCTGCTTCAAAACCAGCACAAGCAGTCTAATTGCAGTATGAAAATGAAAATGGAGGTAAGGCTCATTAAAAGAGGAGCATGCAGTGCTAGCTGTTTGTTTAAAATAATTCCATGTTTATACAAAATGTTTACAGTGCTTCCTCATTTGGCAAATGGACATAGAATAACCACAGTCCAGACTACTGCAAATTACTAGATGATTAAGAAGTCAATTGCAGTACTACTTTGCTTCAAGGCCACTGAAAAAAATCCCACTAGCTTGATTATCATATAAGCATGAGGTGATATTGTAACTTGCACTATGTGCACACTGATTATCTACAGATATAACCACCTGTGATTTCATACATTGGTGACATTTAAACTGATACAGAGGTACGGGACATGATGCATACATACTGTACGCATGCATATTATAGCATTAATCTTTGAACATTTAAGATACATGAATTCTGTGAAAAGTATCGGTAAGGAACACTACAAATAATTATTTGAGTGATATATACACTGTGCAATTAATGATGCAGACTAATTTTATTTTTATAATATTATTCTGGAAGCTACATACACAGTTTGAGGAAGCACAGTATATTCAATTTGTATTTCAATAAATACAACAAAAAGAATATCAGATTAACCAGGGTGTGCTTGGTAAAAATAATCCATAAAAAATTACAAAGTTATTTATAATGCTTCGAACTATATTATGGACTTGAGTCTGTGATGTTAAATTCCTACAATGCATCACTGTTACACACAGAAATGCGTGATTCATTAAAACATATTTTGTATAAATAAAAATATTTTTCTCACCATTCACATTCATTAATATTAGGGCTTGTCTGTGCCATTTTACAATACACCCATGTTAAAGCATATTTTACAAATAAAAATTCATTATACATCATAATAAAATATCTATACATTATATACAAGAAATATTGAAGCTTATCTGAAAGATTACATGTATGGCATTGAAATTAATTCTTAAAAATACAATCAACCCTACCTGGGAATAATCCCTACAATATGAAAAGAAATGTGAGGGTTTGGAATATGAGGTCTATTGATGACTAATTTTACACCTTAAACTGTACATCATTATGACTTATACAATCCTACGTAATGAAAATATGTAGTATATATTTGTATATACTGTAGTATGGCCATGTAATAATTCTATCAATGCCACTTAACAATACCCGATGTTTCTTCCAACCCTGAATTCACATTTCTGAGAACAGAAAGTATTTGTGATAACATTCACACACACATACACACACAATATACATATTTATCTACAAACAGTTTAAGCATCTAATGCTTTGCCATCAACAGACATCATAACACAGAGATTACAAATCAGTTTAGAATTAAATTAAATCTACACCATATTGGAGCTAGACTGCTATTCAAAACATAGTTAAAAGTGGTCCAAACCTCCTCCATGTTATCAAACTGTTACCTTTTGTAATTATTGTCTATGCTCATTAGTTAATTTTTATGCCATTTGGTCATTTCATATACATGTACATATATATTCATATAAACAATCATTTACAATGACTAGAAACAAAAGATGTTTGTGCAGACAGACAAAAAAAATTCAATGAATTAAAGTTATAGCTGCTACAAATCCCTATGTCGTTCATTTTAAAATACTCTTTCTTTGCACTATACATGTACGTTTTGATACAGTTTTGTCATTTATGAAAGCCCAATCAGTGTCAAAATGTCAGCAACACCTTCAAAGAGAATACAATCCAATGATAACACACACGCACAACTTGACACAAGCACTTTCCTTTGTAGTAGCAATAAAGAAACAGGAGATGTGAAGCCACCAGGAAGACATTCTCAAAAATAGTTGCAAATATCATTTTACATGTGTTTTCTGATGTCCTGTGTCTCTAAATGAAAATTATAATTTTTCTCCATTGGTTCATAAATAGAAGATTTACAATAGAGAAATTATTGAACAGAGATATATATTGCATCAAACCAATATGTACATACCAATTTCACAGAGATATTTTTTAAATATGTTTATTTATCCTCACCAATCATCACAAATATTATTTGCTGACTCACTAAGTGATCAATGATGAAATTATTTCATTATGTACATATTTGTGATGACAATCGTCAATAGGCAGACTAAAAAAAAAAACTATATTTTATTTAAAGCCAAACAGAAACAACGAAAGAAACAAAACAAAGCATTTTTGGACTCAAACAATAGATAAATTTCTTACCAGATATTTAACTACACCTTAGCCCAATACAATAATTTCTTGGTTCTGAAATACAAAATACAGAATATTCACAGATAATTTATCTGATTTGTATAATTATGAAAATAAGACTTGAAAATACCAAAGAAAAGTATGATGTTGAAGAACAATATTTTGTTTAGAAATCAACTATACAAAATTAAGAAATAAAACATACAGAAAATGACTCTTACTACAATAATATTTTGCAAGAAAGAACATACATTTCGTATCTCCTCCTTGCCTCCTGTTTCTTTATTGTTTCTGACCTTCACAACTTATTACATTCAATATCACTATTTGCACATTTTGAAGGGTGTTTTGCTGACTAAAGCAAATATAAGAAGGTCACCGATGATTTCTTCTTGACCTACTTGATGCTTCTGAAGTTGCCTCTACAATACTAGATTCAGCAACTACAGGAGGTGGCAATGGTTGCTGTTGATCTCGCTGTAGTTGTTGCTGCTGTTGTTGTGGCGGTTGATGTTGCTGCTGTTGCTGGTGCTGCTGTTGCTGTTGCAGCTGCTGTTGCTCTTTCATACGATCCAACTCCAGCATTGCTTCTTGAATGGCATTTTGAAGTTGGCTATTCAGTTTACGACTTCTGAAAGAAAATAATATTATTTTGAAATTAATCATTCAAAATTTTGCAATTACACAGAAGGCATGGTATAAAAGTATACAAAAAAGATACTACGTTAATGAAATAGCAAGACAATACTACAAAATCTAAACATTTACAATTATGCTAACTACAAATACAACAAAATTGGTCTGACCCATGCTGAATAATGAAATATTATATGTTCACCAGTTACAAGAGAACAGTACTACACATATCTAGCAATTACAGACAAATTAAAAACAAATTGTCTATCACACACCATAAAACAAAATTAGGTTAATGAAGTCCAAAATTAAGC
This sequence comes from Gryllus longicercus, assembly GCA_038098605.1. Classification (NCBI taxonomy): domain Eukaryota; kingdom Metazoa; phylum Arthropoda; class Insecta; order Orthoptera; family Gryllidae; genus Gryllus; species Gryllus longicercus. The sequence continues at coordinate 5,534,677 of JAZDUA010000020.1, forward strand.
TACTAATAAAGTTTGAAACCAAATGTATACATTTTTGAAAGTATATATTCTCTAAGTTATTACAAAAACAAAAACTTCCTTCTAATGCTCAATTAAAATGACAATATTTAGAACAGTTTCTGACACTATACTCTACCTTGTGAAACAAAAAAAGGAAATATATATATATATATATATATATATATATATATATATATATATATATATATATATATATATATATATATATATATATATATGTAGTGGTTATATTAGGACTAATATCAGTTCATTTGAGGAAGATCAGTTTTTTCAGGAGTGTGCTGTGCTATTGTTAGTGGAAATACATATAAGATGAGGAAATGACTCAGTGTTAATGGCTAAAGCAGGCCTGCACAACTTGTCACAAGGCCTGCAATATAATTGTGAATCCATCCAAATTCACACCAGAAAATTTATGTGTTCTCTCATCCCCTTTATTAAAAAAAATATTTTAAATGATGGAGGTTCATTAAAAGTTATTATCTGTTAGATCTAAATGTTTTGAAGGCATATTTCATATGCACTTCATTGTAGATTGATTAGAGGGAGATGAGAGCACTATTAATTTATTGATTTATATGAATATTTTACATGAATGTAACATTTTTTGCCCCTCAATGATTTCCAATGCTGTTTCGAAATTTGTGGTCCAAGCATGCCCTAATTTGAGCTATATAGCCTTTGGTAAATTCCAACTTCAAAATTCGGCACATGCTCTGCTACCAGAGTTGTGCAGGCCTTAACTAAAGGTTGGGGGGAGTTCTTGGTGCTGTCAAACATAGGGAGGAGAAACGCCGCAGGACTCACTTCCGGCACTTCTTCCTGGCCCTGTGGAGAGCATCGAGGCCTTCAGACAGCGTCTTGAGAGAGCTGGCATCTACTTGGGCAAGAGTGCGCTCGCCTCCAAACCAGCGCACCAATACCTTGCCCGGAGAGGCATGGCCCATCAGTTTACCTGGCCAGGCCGGGCAGCCTCGCGCTGCACCCCACACCAAGTCCCCTTCTGAGAAGCCACCATGTTTTTCCTGAGTCTGATTCGTCTCGCTCACCTTCCCCTTGTCAGTTGAAGAGCCTGACGATGGGTCTGCGTATGACATATAGGGGCTGATTGTAAGGTCTGCCAACCAACTGCTTATCACCCACATTGATTTATCTGGTAATTATATCTCTCTATGGTGTGAATTCAAGCAACTGTTTCTCAAAATTGTCACTAAAATTAATACTCTGAGAATCCAGTGAGATAACTTCAATTTTCTTGAAACAGTTGAGGCATATACCACATAATTCCACCATACAGAGGCAAATAAAAGAAGATACCACTAGTCAAAAAGCAGTGATTATGTCTCCAGAGATGACACACCACAAAGAAGGCAATTTGAAAGAAATTTCTATAATCCAGAACATTATTTTGTTCTAGAGGATTGAATGAAAATCAATTTTCTCATAGGGTTTGAATTATTGTCTTTTTTATTATAATCCTTTGTTATGTGTCTTCTTTGATAGTGGGTAACGTCAAAGTGAACATGCTAAGCAATTTCATCTAATGGTGAAAGTGACTTTTTGAAATGTTTAACTTCTTTAAATGATTAACAGAAGATCACAACAAAACAGCAAAAAAGGGGAAATATATGATTCAGTAGATGCAGTTAGTTTGGTAAAAAAAAAAAAAAAAATTAAAGCGGTTGTTTGACCAAAGTAAGCAAGTCTTACAAGAGCATTGTGCAATCCCACACCAAAACTTCACCAGCGGCCCTAGTACTGTTTAACATATGATCTTCAAATATTCTTTAGCACTTAATTTCAAGACTAAAGAATAACACAACACACTGTGAAAGTTTAAAATAAGCAGCAGGGAGAGCTTAAAGTACCAATGTTTCAAAGCAGAAGCATTAACAATGCATGTGGAAAACAGGTAAGAGCAAGGTATTGAAAAATATCCCCCCTCCCAGAGGTAATGAAGATGTGCTGAACATGCAATTGGCCTTTTGATCTTGAATCTAAATGGTAACAGCGAAATGATGACAAAAAAAGAATTTGCCAAACTCAGGAGTTTGAATGTCAATGAGACAAAATGGTAAAAGAACAACAGGAAGAAATTAACAGATAGGGAATTGAATTTTCCAGTCTTAAAAAGGGGCATGTTTTAATGAAAAATAAAATCACATCTAATACTAATCAATTTGAGATACTAAGTATACCTTGTCACAGCTGGGACAGCACCTGTATATATTTGAATTTCTAGGAGACTGTAATATTTTGAGTCTCACTTACCTTACCAAATGTTTACATACTGATGAAACTGATCTTCATCAAGATTTCATATTTTTTATGTACAGACTAACTACAAATATAAATATGAAGAATGTGTTTGACTTTAAAATAACTACTTAACAGTGATTGTTAAAATGCAATTTTTTTAAAACATCACAAAGACTGATTTAAACAATGTAAATTTTCTAAAACTTGACACCCATTACTAACATTCAATGGACAGAAAAGGAAGAATGCCTGATAGTTAGCATGCATAGTAAGGAATGCAGTGAAAGCAAGAAAAATAAAATAAACACCATCAAAAAAATGGAAAATACTCATGCACAATACAAATACCATCTCTTTACAATCAATATAAACACAAAAATCTATTTTTACATTTTTCCACTGAAAACGGCAATAACAAAATTCTAGAAGAACAAATGCTCATGCAACAATCAAATTGATTTGTTAATATTTCAACTGGAAAAATTCCACCTTACTTGACACATTTAGGTACAGAAAATGAAGGAAATGTTCTTTTAATGATCATCAAATACTTTCTTTTGAGATATGGAAGCAGTGTATCACATTAACTTTATCTTGTCTTTTTTTTTTTGGAGTCAATAAAATATGGACAAATTATTGATAAATTAAAAAAATGTTACTACAAATTACTAATGAAGATTAATACAGAATGTACTTGAAATTCAAAGCTGATTTCTAAATTACTTATTTACTTTCCAAAGTATTCTTTTAAAAAGAAATGTAAATACTAAATTAAATATTTTAGACAAACATACCTTCATCATCATCAAAGTGAATCTCTTTTGTATGGGTATCCATAATCAATAAATCACCATGTTTTCTCTTCATTGATCTCTCCACAGTGGTGATGTTGATTGTAGGACCCAATTTAGTTCCATCATTAGTTCGGAGCTCAGGGGTGGTAAATTCAAAAATTTGTCTAGTGCTTACTACTTCTTGCTGTTTGGCCAGGTCACCAAAAGCTGCCATTCCCAAACCAGCAGCAACCGTTGAAGACTCTACAAACACTCCCGCAGCTGTTTTATCCCCACAACCCTGATGACTTTGTTGTCCCACACTAATAACCACATCTGCACCCCCAGTAAGATATTTGTTAGTGAACTGATTATTACTATTGTCTCCATCTGCTGTAATTGGATTCACAAACACTTTGCTGTTATTCCAATCAAATTCTGTTTGTTCTGATATGACAGCCTCTATCTGCTCATTGCTGCTAGAGACACAATGCACCATTGGCATGGCCACTTGCGAAGGCGTCTGTTGACGCCCAGATGCATCACCGCAAGAGCCTGTGACTGTGCAAGATGATGGGGAAGGAGAAGACAGACTGTCATCAGTGCTGCCAACACCTGTCGAATGAGTTGTGGTGTCCGCAGTAGGACTCTGAGGATGACCACCGTCAATGCCTACACTTGGATCCACAGGACTATGAGTTGTGGTGTCTGGAGGGCTTCCTGAACAACTGCTGGTTGTTGAAGTTTGACAAGTATTGTTAGTTGTGACAACAAGTGCACTGGACATAACTGCAGCAGAAGCTGATGCTTGGACACTTTGATTGACAGCAGTTTGTGTGGATACAGAATGTTTCATCATAGGAGGTCCATGTGTTTGAGGAGGCTGAGTGGTCACAATTTGTCTTGAGGATATGGTTGTCTGACTGACATTCTGATGCACTGACTGATGGACTTTCTCTCCACTGCTACTACTGTTACTGTTGTTACTCAGGATGTAATTCTGATTCACATTTAGGGCAGCAGTCACATTATTAGCATTGTTTCCACTAGCTCCTTGCACAAAGTGCTGAGGGCCTGCAACTATCTGCTGATTATTCGACACCATTGTTGTCTGCTGTTGTACAATAGTGGTGTTCTGTTGTACAACAGTTGTATTCTGATGGTTCTGTGTTGTTGATGTGGGCACAGTGCAGGGAACAACCAATGTTTGACCCATCTGCCCACACTGTATGAACTCTTGCTGGGGTGGGTGCTGAGCGGGACCAGGAGCAGCTGGTCGCGTGCCTGGGGAGGTTGTTGTGAAGGAGACTTGCTGGTTTGGACTGACACTAGCAACCAGAGGGCTGAGTTGTCCACTAAATGCCGTACCATTCATTAGAAACTGATTTGGGGATCCTGTTGCTAAGAACTGAGGGCTTCCACCAGCAGAGGCTCCAGTATGAGTACTTATCTTATTTCCTGTAGCAGTCGCTGCCGGAGTGCGAATCACCATGCCTGCTGGCCCTGCTGCCAGAATGCTCTGCCCCGCTGCAGCTGGATGACTAAAAACAGTATTGTTACTAGGATGATTCTGTACTGGAGTGAGGATGTTTTGTCCATTCACATTTTGAAGTTGTAGTTGCACTCCAAGATTTGTTGTATCCGGAAGAAGCGTTGTGGTGCCATCAGCTGTTGTTGCCATTACCATTCCACCTAAACCCGGCACAATAAATTGTTGGAATGTGGGGAAATTCTGAGTCACGACTCCAGTTGCACCATTGAGAAGATTTACAGGTTGCAACAAATTGATTTGCTGGGTGGGTTGCGAAGTTGCTGAAGTAGCAATGATTTGTTGAGTGCCAAAATGTCCAGTTGTAGCTGCGGTTGCTGTTCCTGGTTGGCCATTCATTAAAATCTGAGCAGGTGCTCCAGCTTTTCCAGGCACAATTGTAAGAGCCTGCAACATAGGACCAGCAGTCAAACTCTGGGCTGGACCAGATACCGTAAAGCTTTGCTGGGAGAAATTCTGTTGCTGTTGTTGCTGAGCAGATGGTTGATGCTGCTGAACAACTAATCCTGTTGAGGCATTCTGTTGAGATGCAATATGTAACATTGATGCGACTGTCTGAGGAGAAACTTTCCGCTTTTTGGTTCCTTTTTTCTTGCTGCCAGCAGCAGTTATCTGATGTGATGGGTCAGGAGACAGAAGAGGTAGTTGAGCTTGTTGAGGCCCAGCTCGCTGTATGAAGTTGTTTGCTACTGTCCTTGAGCCATGTTCTTGTGAAACCGTTTCAACCAATTGACCACCCTGTTGATGAGGATGCTGATGATGAATAACATTCCCTGCAACAGTTAAATGAGGAATCTGAACGGTATTCTGCATGCCATCCATGGTCATTACACTTGGTTGTATCAGCAAAGGAGTAGATAACGTGTTCACAAGTACTGTGGGCTGTCCAAGAACCTGCTGTGCTACACCTACAGCTGGTATCACTTGAGTTACAGCAGCTGTCACACTTGTTACCATGGGAGAAACAGACATTGGGGGCATGGTAGCTACGGTGGCTCCATTATTATTGGCTGAAACAGCAGGGAGCTTGCCCATTGATTGAGCAGGCAATGACTGATGAGTTTGAGCCATTATGCTTGCAGCTGGTCCAGCAGCTACAACATTGCCAGTATTTGCCATTATGAGTTGTCCACCCGAAGAGACAAGTATGTGGCCAGGAGGAAGACCATGTGCTCCAGACTGCTTTATGATTGTCTGTGTGGCACCTTGAGGTGATTGTTGTGCTTGTTGCTGCTGTTGATGTTGCTGTGCTTGTTGCTGTTGGTGGTGTTGTGCCTGAGCTTGATGAACAGAGGCATTGCTCATTATATTTTGTGGTACCTGTATACTGCTCACCACACTTTGAACCATCTCCAATGGGGACTTTGTCACAGGTGCTATATGTTGTTGAATGTGTTGTTGCAATTGGTGCGACGTTTGTTGCACTGATAAATGTGGCTGCTGTTGAGATTGAGTATGTGACTGCTGTTGTTGCAACTGTTGCTGAGCATGTTGTTGTTGCAACTGTTGGTGTAACTGTTGCAATTGCTGCTGTTGTAATTGATGCTGCTGTTGTTGCTGCTGATGCTGTTGCTGCTGCTGTTGTTGTTGCTGTTGTTGTTGTTGCTGCTGTTGTTGTTGCTGCTGTTGTTGCTGCTGCTGTTGTTGTTGCTGCTGTTGTTGTTGCTGCTGCAAATTTGGAAGGCTTGGTGTAATAGAAACAATAGCAGCTGTCTGACTTGTGTACACAGGTGCTGCAGACATAGCAGATGATGGCAGTGCATTGGGAGCTGATGTAGGGGCTGGACTTCCAACTGAGACAGTTGCAGTGTTTGTACGTCCTGCTAAAACTGAAGTAATTGTATTGCTGCTGACAGTGTGACCGCTTGCCATTGTTGTAACCATTGCATGTAAAGTTCCATTAGCTGAAGTGATGAATTTGGCAGAGGATACTGGAGTCATCCTTTGATCAAGAACATGGTGACAGAAAGTTTCATTTGTAGATCGAGCATTACTATGAGACGAATTATTGTTATTATTACTGTTACTAGTGTTATTATGTTGCCTGATGGGAGCCGCAGAAGTAGAATAAACCACTGTATTTGTATCATTTTTAATTAGAGGTGATTGTTGGTATGACACTGTAGCATATGTATATGGTGGACTTCCACTTGGAGCAGCAAAAGGTGATGATGCAGTAGATGAAGAAGATGCACAGGGAGATGATGACGAAGAAATAGCACCATTGGTACTAGATGCTGTTTCCGGCCGGGACGGGGGAGTTGGTGTTGAGGATGAGGAAGATAAGGCAGGGGATGATTCTGGTTGGGGAATAACAGTAATAGTACTTCCATTGAAGTTCTCTATCAGTGGCGAACCATTACTTGTACTGACAGTACCCCCTTGAATTGGACCTCTAGTATCATTCGCACTTGTTTGGTGATGTCTTCTTTGTGATACAGTGGTTTGATCGGTGAAAGTTGAGGATGTTACAGGACTCTCATCAGGCGAAGGCGTTAAAGAATTAGAAGTCATCTCATGGTTTTTAAATTCATTAGTCTCGCTATGACTTCTATTTGCAGCACCATGCTCATGGCCAACTATTTGAGATGATTGCTGTGATTGATGCTGAGGTGTTTGAGACTGTTGCTGAGCAGCCTGCTGGGCTGCTTGTTGACTTTGTTGAGGTTGCTGCTGCTGAAGTGAAGGTGCTGGAGGTGGTGGTTGCTGCTGATGCTGAGGTTGCTGTTGATGAGGTTGTTGCTGGTGAAATAATATTGCAGCTGCTTCAGAAACAATAGGATGTTGGTGAATGGTTCCAACACAACCTTGGCACCCAGCATGAGCTTCAGTGTTGGCATCAGTAACCACGCTACTATCAGGTTGGAGATGTGGGGCAGGATGCATAGTGTATGTCCCTGAGTTTTGTAGAGGTAGTAGATTTTGAGGCTGAGAGGTGAAGATTAAGGAGTGTTGAGGAGAGCCATTTACAGCAGCATTACTTCTTGTAGTATAGATTCCTTTGGCATTAGGCAAAAGTATGTTACTTGGAAGTGGAACTCCAACTACAGTTGGCGATGAACAGGATGTAGGCAAATTCACCACCACACCTGATACAACTGACGACTGCTGCTGCTGCTGCTGCTGTTGTTGTTGTTGTTGAGTTTGATTTTGCTGAGCTACTTGTGAAGTCTGCTGTTGTGACTGTTGTTGCTGCTGTTGGGACATTTGATGCTGCAGTTGTATCTGATGGGCTGCAGTTTGCATACTTTGTTGTTGAAGATGATGTATCTGTTGAGTTTGCGATTGTGAAGAGATTGGTGTAGGTACTTGCTGAGGAATATGTTGTTGTTGTTGCTGCATTTGCAATTGCGTTGGCTGTTGCTGCTGAGATATCAATAACTGAGTTGGCTGCTCAGAGACTGTATTCCTGGCTGGGCTGTTGCACACAAAACTGGTTCCGCTGCTGACAGGATTCACGCCCGTTTGACGGGAAATTGTGCTGTTCAACAGAGCAGTTTGTTGAGCAAGATATCCACTTGGATCTTCCATAAATGATGGGATATTGTTTCCTGCTCCACCAGGGTATGTTCCAGGAGGAGGCCGATTATGTTCAGGAGGAATTTGACGAACGTCTACATTAGGACATGGACCTGGATTCTGAATTTCAACTCCAGCTCCCACTGTTCCTACTAAACCTGGGATTCCTGTAGGAACCCCAACCATCCCGATAATATTATTTACTCTTTGTTGCTGTTGGTGTTCTACGAGGTTGTAAGGACGTTGTTTCTTGGTCGCAGAATTTGCTTTACTGCTTGCTGCTTTCTGCTTCTTGCGACCAGGATCTTCTGGCCAAACAGGAGGTGGAGGAGTGTGGTGATGGAGGGGTGGCACTCGATCAAATCCTGTAGAAGGTAAACTAGTCCCCGAATTAGAATTATTAGCAACTGCTTGAGGTTGATTTGGTTGAGGCGATAATGCAACAACAGGTGAGTGGTGATGAGAATGCACCGTCATAACGGCTGTATTTGTACTGCTTGTACTTGCATTCGAAATATTTCGATTCTGCCATGGGGGTGTTCTTTGAGGCTGAATCATGATGGTATTGCCATTACCATTAGGAGAGCTAGTAATTGTAATTTGATGATTTGCGCCTGCCACAAATTGAGGTTGCAATGTCTGTTGCTGTTGCGGCTGTTGTTGCGATGGGGGTGGGGGAGGATGCGATGACTGCTGAGACTGTTGCGACTGCATTTGCTGCTGAGTCTGGAGCTGTTGATGAGACTGAATATGCTGATTTTGAAGATGTTGCTGAGGAGACGGAGGAGGAAGCTGTTGGGGTTGTGGAGTTTGTTGCTGATGTAACTGCTGTTGTTGCTGATGGTGTTGCTGTTGCATTTGAATCAAATTCTGATGAGCAACTATGGTCTGTTGTTGCCGGTTTCCATACGCTTCTGATGACATTTGCTGAGTCTGCTGAGTTTGGGCTATTTGATGCAGTTGTAACTGTTGAGACGCTTGCTGTTGAAGTTGCTGTTGAGTCTGTTGATGCTGCAACTGGATATTGCTTGCACTAGATGATACAGGGATAAACTGAGTTTGTTGTCTTTGGTGCATTTGTTGATGTACAACTGTCTTATTCAAATTCTGATCCTCCAATCGTGGAGGTGGAGGTGTTTGATATTGAGTATGTGTTTGCTGTTGAAGCTGTTGAGGTACTGGTGACTGAGTCTGGTGTTGATTTGGCTGTTGTTGTTGCTGCTGTTGTGAATTTGCTTGCTGTTGTTGTTGTTGGGCATACAATTGCTGCATTCGAAGCATGTTAATGTCTTGAGGCATTGGAGAGCCTGAATATATAAGCTGATGCTGAGATGGTTGTGACTGTTGTTGCGAGGGCTGTTGAGGAAGTTGGGGTGCGTTTTGTTTGTCTACAGCAATATTCTGAGATTGTAGTCTTTGTTGCTGCTGCTGCTGCTGGTTAAGCACACCTATGTTCCCGCCGTTCTGGACCATTAACGCACTTCCATTTGCAACAAGAGTATTAGTTCCGACAGTAACACCAGCCGATCCTTGTATCTGAATAGCACTATCTGTCATTGTAGATCCGATGCCTACGTGGTGAGGTGAAATTCCTCCCAGATGAAGGTTCACATTGCCTTCAGGCAGATGAGCAGTGTTCGTCGTGGAATGCACAACTATTCCATTGCCTCCTGAGTTGCCATCAGGTCCTGAGAAGCGCACCATGTGAGTGGTTTGCTGTTGAGATGGTTGAGCTACAGAATGCTGCTGTTGAGATACATCTGGAGTAAATGCTGGAGGTGGAACCGCGAACTGCTGCCGGTTTGCTGGTAGCGGTAAGGCTGCAGGGTGAGGAGACTGAACACCAACGCCAGCCATGACAGGCGGAGTTGACGCACCGCCCCAACACTGGAACATTAAAAGTGCGTTATTGAAAATCCTTCACATTAGTGTCAAATATTTTTAATTGAAGTAATAAAAAGAACGTACTATAGTAACAGGACGTATTTCAAACATCTCATAGGGGGAAAACGGATAAGGGAACAAATCCAGAAGACATAAAACGGATTAAGCCATTCCACAATCAAACTGATTGTCTCGATAACAAAATACAAGTATGGTTTTACAATCAATAGGAAGAGCTCATGGAGACAGCACTGCTCTATAGCGACTTAAGACTAGATGAAATAGTGTTACTACCGCACACACTCACTCATCCTTTGCTCTATCAGAAGAAAAGAAATAGTTTTTGGGAATTAAAAAAACAACAAAACTTCCTTCCTTCTAGCCAAAATTAAGCGATGACATTATTTTCTTAAAACAATTGTATATGAACTATTTTTAGAACAGTTTTCAACGAGGGAAAAAATCTATCATCAATATTGAAAACGTGACGAATGTTGATATTAATAAGACGTTCTACGGCGTGCTTCGTCTGATAAGTTGGCAAGGTCGGACACCATGGTGACGGACAATATACACCGAAAAAGCAAAAATCACCACGCAGATCGAGAGTAAACGTTCTACTGAATGGAGAATAGTTCGTAGTCTAGTAGATGACTGAAAACCTTTACGCAATACAAGACGGAGTGTATGTTGAAACAAAGAAGATCTGAGCGTTTTAAATTATCGTCAGAGAATATGTGTTGGAGAAATTTGAGAATTCGGGAGTACAGATGATGTTCGAAGGTGTATGTTCGGAGACATGAAAGGACTGTACATATATTCAATGGACAGTTAAGATTAGATTTGTTTTACCTCCAGTTGTTGATTGAGCAAAGTTTTTTGTTTAGTTTTTATTATTTTATAATATTGTGAATAAATGTTTTGTGTTGATATTGAAATTTGGTAATGCTTTACATTTAATCAAACGGTAAGTTACCATAATTCAAGCCTACAGTGTACACCGTACAATCATCGGCCCTAAAACAAATAAACGAATATTTCATGTTTTTTTATTAGTCAATTTGATTCATTAAAGAAAAAACAGAAACTTGCTAGTACATTTTTTGCAATTTGTGAAATTAGAACTCATTGAAAATTGGACCTGGCGCTAATTTTATATGCATACTTTGCTATATTACAACGGAAAAAATTAAAGACATCAATTGGTACAGAAAATTGTATTTTGAGAAAATAATTGTTTAAAGATTTCCCTTTATGAATTCTAAATTAATTATCCCTAATGAACAGTTACCGAAACCAAAAGCTTGGCGACATCACATTGAACGACGGAGGACATGTTTTGCGGTTGCAGACGATGGTTATGGAGGCGGCGGTTAAGCAGTCTTAATTCTAGTGCTTGCGAACTAAGGTCTTTCCCCTCTACGCCGTCCACCTTTAATGTACTCTTGCAAACAGCAGGATTACATTCCTAATTGTACAACCAGTTGTAATTATGGAACTGTAAAATTACTGAATATTATTTAAATTTGTATCACTTTTATTATTATTATTATTATTATTATTATTATTATTATTATTATTTTAATTATTATTATTATTATTATTATTATTATTATTATTATTATTATTATTATTATTATTATTATTATTATTATTATTATTATTAGCGCTTTCCGTCATTTATGACCACGCTACAAGTTAACTTCAGAGGCCCAGTCATGTTTTATCCTTAAGAGATTAAGGTGTGTCATTATGGGGATCAGATTTTTTAGGCTGTATCCCTTGGTAAGAAAAGGCTGTTAAATTGAATTATGAATTGCGGGATGATGAAGCAGGGTGAAAGGACGGAAATACGAGTATGCCTACGCGGGACTAGAACGTGTAGCGTCCTCGGCGCAGACGACGCCCGTCGCAACCGTCAGCGCAACTTGGGCCTACTTTATTATTATTATTATTATTATTATTATTATTATTATTATTATTATTATTATTATTATTATTACTTTATAATATCACTGTCTCCCACCAACCTGTTGTTGCTGCTGCTGCTGGTCCTTGGCGCGCTCCCGCTGCGCCAGCAGCTGCGACACCGACACGCCCGAGTAGGTGCCCGCCGAGCGACGCTTCTTCTTCTGGCGCAGCCCCGCGCCCTGCGCCATGGGGCCCGGCGGGGGCGGCGGCGCCGCGGCGGCCGCCACGGGCAGCGGCAGCGGCAGCGGCACCGGCACCGGCACCGGCACGGGCAGCGGCAGCGCCACAGGCGACGGCGCCGCCCCCGCCCCCGGCCCCGCCCCCGCGCCCGCGCTCGACGCCTGCACGCTCACGAGCCCCGCGGGCGCCCCTGCATCTGCAACATCCACATCGCCATCGCGTTACACACACAACATACAAGAGACATAAACCTATTTGCCTCCTTAACCAGAACCGTACAATTTATCGGACATCAATTTTTAATGCATTTATTTAATTTGCTACGTACCAACCAGTCAAATATTATATTTTTCTAAATAATTATATCTTTTATATTTCGCGATTTCACAGAAGGTAGAACTTGCATTTTCCAAACATATTCTGTGTTTTCAAATTATTGAAAAATATACAATACGCCCTCAAAAACTCTTAGGTTTTTTAAGCTACAGATTGACAAAACGTAGTCTTTGAGAAAAATTGAACTTTTTCCGCATTGTGAAGTAGAAAGCACGACAGAGCTTCCTAATCGTGCACATCCTTCAACCCTCTATTCCAAAGCTCTTCCCTGCCAGCGTTGCTTTCACCGCAACACAATCCCCACTCAAAATCCTTCCGTCCGCTATCGAATTCCATTAGCGACCAGGAGCATCTCTTCTCTCCAACCGCTGATAATCCCAACACTCGAAAACGGAACAGCCGACAGCATTCATCATCGCAGCTCCCGTCCCACGCCCTCGTTCTCTTTCTTAAGCCCCCTCCTCTGCGGGGTCTGTGACACTCAAGTGACGCCTTCCACCCCCACCCCGCCCAATAAGCGAATCGCGCCAGCAGGCGGTGGAGTCGGTGAGATCTCCGCTCGGGGAAGGCAGCGCTCCAACAAAAACGCGAGACCTGGCGACTGGAGGCGGAGACGAAGGACATTTCCAAGTGGATGAGAATATTCGGGCGATATTACGAAAATGACGGAACAGTGATGTAAGAAAAGGATACGTGGAAAGGTGAACAGGGTTAAGAAAGGCGAGCAGATGAGATGTCGCACAAAGAGTGAAAATTTTGACTGCTTATGAATTTGATAATCGTTGCTGCTGCAGTGCTAGAAGTGATGTTCAGCAGGTTGGAGAGGGAGGGGGTGTAGAAGATACGTTGTGTTGCATTGGTGGGCGGTGGTGGCGGTAATCGCGGTGTTAGTGGTGGTAGCAAAGGAGGAGGTAGAGGGGTTCTGTAGTGCGGGCGAAAGAACGGCGATGTCCCGCGCTGTCGCAGGCACGGCCCCGAAATCCGTGCGCGCGCTCAGACGCACGTTCGCGCGCGGGAGCGGGGGCGGGGGAGGGGCGCGGGCGGAGACGCTGGCGAGGGCGTCGGGCGCTAATGCGGAGGGCGACTGCGCGGGCACGCGGCATCGGATTAGGTGCCCCCCCCCTCCCGTGACGCCACCCGCGACAGCGGCGAAAATTTCGGCAGAACGCTTTTCCTAACACCAGCGGTTACTTTGGAAGCGCCATTCCTTCAAGACTCGAGTACGTTCGGTTTATATTTTTGGTGTGAAAGTGTCTTATGCAATTTGTCATCGTCCAAAACATGGATAAATGTAATTTTTTGGAATTGCTGAAATTTTCAGTTATTTCCAGTCAAATCGATTTTATTTCTACTAAAAGACAGACTCCGGGATAAACAATGAATAACTCTGTGCTTCAGATATTACGATTCGATAACACATTGCAATATTTAGGACTAGCCAAGATGAAGCACGAATAATTTGTTTTATATATATATATATATATATATATATATATATATATATATATATATATATATATATATATATATATATATATATATGAGGAACGCCGTTGATGCGACGGGACTTCTTTTCACAACTTCCCCAGTTCTCATTAGATGGGGTTCTTGGATTAAAGGATGCAGTTATTTATTTGTAAACAATTTAAAGTTTCTCTCAGCTTCGTAAAAAGTTTAAAAGTATTCTTCAACTGTAAAAGGTAAAAGATTCTAATTTTTATTTCCGCAACCCTCACTACAGACGTGTATATCGGCAGGTTTCAAAATAATTTTGTAAATAATGTAGAGTTAAGGCAAAGGGGGGCAAGTACATCAAATAAATCCTAAAAAAGAAAAATCAAAATATATACAACGTGCATTCACAAACCTAAATGCACATGAGAATTATAGTGTTATGTTAGTATACATCGTTCCATTTAATCCACGATATCATTTAAGTGGAAACGACTACAACCTTAGTTTGCAGAAATGAAACTGCTGATAATGCCCTCTAAATTTATTTATCATCTCCGGGACGAACAAGAAATCCCGCAATTTTCTATAGGCAGACTTGCATTGGGCAGGCATTCGTGCTGTGGACGAACCGCTTTCGCTTGGGCGCGTCTCGCGACTGCAGCTAACGAGGCAGCCGGGAGTAGAGGCGAGATTGAGAAATACGCGGAGGGCGGAAGGCGAAGCGGGTGTCGGGAAGCGGGGAGAGGACGGGGAGGCGGACGCGCGAACAGGATCTAGCGCAGTGCGGGCCGGGTCGGGCCGAGCCGAGCCGAGCCGGCCACCGGCCTCATCGCCGCCTGCATCTAAACAAATCAACGCAATTATCGCGGCGCAGGCGGTGCTAGCGGGAGGGCGGGCAGCAGCGACAGTGATGAACGCGGCCGCCTTCTTCCGCCCCTGGCTCGCACGGCCGCCCGCCCTGCCACCTGGACGCAACGCGCGGCGGCGCCTCGCCCGCATTTCTCAACGTCACCGGAGCAACGCGCCCGCTCCGAGCAGGGGGGGGGGGGGGCGCTCAACGGAGGACGCGGCGCCTTAGCTCTCAAGGCGATGTCAAAAGCAGCGAGCAGCTTAGCATTGCACTTCATTTGGATTCGTTACCACACATAATGCGAACTGATGCTCTGATCTTCGTAATGCAAAGAGACAAGGGCTTTTGTGGGAACCAGTTAAGCTAGATAATATTGCTCGGTCCTGGCAATATTCCAAAAAGATAAATAAGAAAATACACATATCTCTTCACACAAATCGAAAATAAGAAGTAGAAGTGTCATTTTCACCTCGTATTTTCTGTGCTCCGCAGGTAATACAACTAAACAGATACTCTGAATAGAAACTTTTGGAGCTTATAAAGGAAATGGAATGTTATATTCTCGTTCTAATACGCTGACAACGTTTCCAACATCAACCACAAATGCGAAACCACGGGCGCTGTGTTCCGACAGAGTGATGGAGTGCGATTCGCGGCCGGGTCGAAGGGCGGGACGTGCGGTGGGTAGACCGCCACCCACCGACTAATCGCGCGCGCCTTTCCAGTAAAGGTTGAAGTAGTCAGAGAAACGGCGCGTCGCCTCACGTGCAGCGCCAGGGCAGCCCCCCGGGTAGTTCGCAGTTCGCGCGAAAGTTCCTTCAGACAGAGCAGGCAGGATTTGGGCCGAAGGCGAATCGCGAAGTCCGCGGAGACCCGGCTGTGGTTTCGCAGAAAGAATTAAAATGTGATAAGAAATAATTTCAGTTCGCTAGACTCACATATTCACAATTGTAAGGATTTTTAGATGAATAAGGAACGTTATGCTTCATTACTTGACACGTCTTATAAAAACAAACGAAAAAGCATGTCCATTCATGTTTTAAGAATCTTAGAAAAAGTATCATTTTCATAACATTTCTTTACGAATCTGTAAAGCATTTTATAGATTTTAGGTGAGAAACTTCCACCGCTATAATTCCACAGCTTTCTTGCAAACACTGAAATATTTAAGTCAGCCGACACTATTTGAATACCTGAGCCGCGGGTATCGACCAACATTAAGTATTAGGCGACGATTTCCTTGTATAATTAAGGAAACAAACAGTTCAGAGCACTTCTATACACTCCAAGCATTTATGTTATTTCTAAAGAAAACCAATAATTATCATTCTAACAATTAAGAAATCTGAAGAAATATAGCGAGAAATCAAATATTTGTGTCCTCTTGAGATTTTATCTCCAGACACTTCAAAGTCCAAATTACGTCGAGAACTATCCGTGCATATTCCATTCTTACTCATGGAGAATCGTTTGCACAGCTGTATCGCACGAACGTTCGAAGAAGTCTCATGTTCCCTCCGCCAAAACAATTGACGGATGTGAGACGGCATCACTGTGCTAAAAGCGCGAGGAAAACAGGCCCGAAATTGAACGTGTCTCCGGAGGCAAGTGGCGCGGATCTGTTGTTGCAGCCGACGAATTACGAAGTTCCGAGCGGCGTCGTGGCGACGGAACTTCGCGGAAATAAGTTAAACGCTACGGGAGAGTTTCCCATTCGGGCCGTGCGCAAGTTTCCTCAAAATATCAGCGAGCGGCGCCACAAAATTACACGCGACAACCTGATATTAAAAGGGGACGTATCGGTTTATGGAGTCTTGGGAGCCCGGGACATAAATTTCGATGACACGTCCAACACCAGGTACTTTTCGGCACAAACTTGTCGTTTTCAAAGTTTCCAAGCACTCGAAATTTGGGAATTTATGAAGCGTGCGAAGATTAATAAGGAAAAGATAGGTAGGAAAGTGTTGAAGAAAGAATCATTAAGACAACAACGTCCGTAAAAAAATGTAGGCGCCTAGATGTCGCCAGGTATCCCTTCATAAATTGGCTATCCTTATGCCTTCATGTATTAAGTGCATTTACATTACATAATAAGAGGGTCAAGTTATTACCGGATGATACAGTGATTTTAAAATTGTTAAAACTAAAGAAATGATATTTCAGAAAAAAAAACCTGTATTTTTAGATTTGCAATTCTACCTAATACGGTACTCCTGGGCAAAAGAAAGAAAGGAATCAAAGAAAGGAACAAAATCAAGATTAATGATCTAAAATACAGCTTAATTGGAGACTAGTATTTTCCAATGAAAATATTATAAATTGAGGCTAATGTTTTGGAAAAAAAAGAAGAAAGTGTTACAAGGGGGTTATTTGAATTTTGTAAGCTATTTGAACACAGAGGTCATAAAGGGAGAAAAATTGCGAACAAAACTGCAGCAGTCTTTCATGATGAACCTATTCCTTCTATAACTCGCATTTCATGGTCACATGTTCTCCAAAGCACTGGAATACAGAGAAGAGAAGCGTAATCCCAACCGGGGAGGGGGTGGGGGATGGCCAACGCCACGAGGCGCGTTGAACGGCGGCGAGGGCGGGGGCGGGCGCCAGGAGGAAGCGAGCGCCCCAAAATCGACCGCCTTCCAAACTTGGAGGTCGGCATCTCGGCGGGCACGGGTGCGGGCGTCGTCTTCGTTATTTAATTAGGAGGCGAAAGTTTCGAGCGCCTTTCATGCAGCGGCGGCGGGGCGTGGGGGGGGGGGGGGGCGAAGAGGCGGTCGTGGGCGGGTCGCGGATGCGCGCAAAAACAGCGGCGTTCCAGGGTGCCAGCCTTTGTTTCACCTCGATAGGTTGTTCACCCACGACCAGCACTGCTCGCCACTCCGTCTGCCATTCTGTGGTGCTTGGTACTCAACTAATAGGTCCACGATCAGATCATTAATACAGACAATGGAATGTCGCTTTCGAGGCTCGAGATAATAGGTTGGATTTTAGGTTTTAAGCACACGCGCCCCTCGTTTCTTGAGGATGCGTTTTAGATGAATTTCGCAAAACACGAAAATGAAGAGGACATCTGTTATCATTCAATTAAGTGATTATTTCAACGACATTCTGGGGAAACAACCGTGAGAGAAACATTAACGTTCTTAAAGTAACTGGACTGAATCATTAACTCTTGTACTCTGAAAGTCGTTACCCTCCCTAAGAGTAATATTAGCAACTTTATCAGTTTGTGAACTAAACACGCGCAGCCATTTTTTTAGCCATCACCGATGAAAGACAAGCGTGATGGAGGGTGTGGGCACTTTTCGCGACGGGTGGCGGGTGGCGGTGGAGCGGCGGTACGCTGACCGCACGGCCTTGCTCCGGCGGGCGGTGGCCCCGCGGGTCGCGCGCTCGGACCTCGGTGGCGGTGGCGATGCACGAGGACGAGGTGGAGGAGGTGGAGGCGCCTGGCGCGCCGCCAGCCGGGCCAGCCCCCAGCCCCCGCCCCCCGCCCCGCCCCGCCCGGTCCGGCCCGGCCACTCCCAGCCGCGGCGCACTGAAGCCGGTGGCCACTTATCACCGGTGCACGACCGACAAGGCGCTCTCTATCGCCCGGCGGGAACAACTCCGGGCCGGAGCGGGCATGCGCTTTGTAATGCGCTTTGTAATGCGCTCGAGATGAAGACAATCGTCGTTCACTGCTATTACTGCTGAGCTGATGGTGATTGCTGTGTTCGTCTTAATCGCCTATTGCCTCCAACGGCATTGTCACGTTGTAGCGGTTGCCGGCATTCTAGCTGATTGCTCTTGTTCATACTGCAAATATCATCGACGTTACTTGCCATGGTTTACATCTGGCAACAGTAGCTATAAACAGGTAACGTCCCCTCAAAATCGCGAGAGAATGAGCGTCGATATACTCACATGTACTTTCATCTAATTACATTATCACATTTGTTAGTCTTTTTCATCAAATTCAAGATACCTATTCACATAAATGGCCCAGCAACAACAACCTTGAAGAATGTATTGTAACATGTAACATCTGTTGATATAATGGTGCGAGCTTTGCCAGGTCGTTTCTATCCAACAGCAACACATTGCTCGCGATGCCTCGTTGCGCAGTTGTGGCACGAGCCGACGCAAGGCCGACACGCATACGCACTTCGCATGCGAGTCTCGCGCCACAATAATCGGCTGTCGGACGGCAGAAAATGCACAGCATAATTCCCGGAAGACGATTACGTGCGCTATACACACGCCCCGCAAGCAGTAGTATACTTCTGTAAGTATGCACGCGCACTGCATTGCACCTCCCCAAGGAGCAGCGAGCTGAGTTTCGTAAAAGAAATTATCTTGATTAACTCTTGAAATTCATTGTCGGCACTGTTTGAATGAGTCACAAACATGTATAAAGTAACACGTGAGTTACATGTATGAATGTCTAGATCCAGCGCCGTCCGGAAAGCAACGGCAAAATTCAAGCTTCAAAACGTCAACAAAAAAGCAATCAAACACAGTTCTTTTTAAATAATTCATGTTTATCTATTCGATCATGAATATCATAGAAATATTATACAGCTAAACAGTAAATCAATGTAATATATTAAAAAAATCTGAAGACTCACTGAAATACGTTCTCAATGTCTCCAGATATACGAAAGAACTTTGCAATTATTACGTCTAAAATGTATACACACTATTATATGCACTTCATTATGGCATTATGTATACACAATATACACTTAGTTAAAATGCTCTTTTTAAGTCAAGGATAACTGAACAGAAAATAAGAACAGAAAATAAACTGCAGTTGTGCCAAAATTTGATTTACTCTTAATTTTAACTAAACAGATTTTATTTGACGATACCCGAGAGCTCTTAGATCCCCGCCGTTGTGGAGTTTTATATGCGAGAAATAAGAATGGGCAGAATACATGATTCGTTACGGGAATGCTGTGAAGTATTAGTCTATGAAACGCACCTTCTTCTTCTTCTCCTTCTGTTCCTCATCCTTTTTCCTATCTATCTTTCTCATTTTCTTCTCATCTCTTCGTCTTCCTTCTTATTCTCTTTGGAGTCTCAGCTAATTTTATTACATTGATTTTAACGTAGCATGGCAATTGCAGAGATCACTGCAACACGAAGCTGGGTACCTAATTGGCTAATTGGGATTGGACAAACGCACAGCGATTCCATGTGTTCCACCCAATATTATTACAAGATGCAACTTGATAGATAAAAAATATTCCGAATTTTCTCCTTGCTAGACAAATGTCGTGGGTGGCGCCGAGGTGAGCAAGTGTCGGTGCGCGCACGAGTCCCGTTTCGTAAATCCTGAGGGCGGGCGAGCAGGCGGGCGGGCAGGCGGGCGGGCGGCGCGCGGCGATCACTAAGCGGGGCTGTCGGGCGGCGCGGCCGTTCGGTTCGCTCTGCGGGCGCGGGCGGGTCGGCGACCCGGGCCAGCATCCAACCGGGCCCGGGCGGCCGCGGTGCGGCGCCGCGCCGCGCGGTCGTTCACTCGGCAGGCACGCGGGGCATCCGACGCCAACGCTGCCCGTCGCGAGCACGTGGTGCGCCGCCGCCGCCGCCGCCAGAGACCCTGCTTGTCCGCCCGCCCGCCCGCCCGCCCACCTCCACCGCCCAGCCCCGCGCCCGCACAGGTAAGCTTCAGCTCGCAACACACGAGAGGCAACGCGCACGGAGGTACGGGGCGATGGGACCATGAGGCTGACCAGCCGGAAAGGCACCGATGGAACACATGGTAATAGCGTAAGTGAACTAGAGAGGATGATAACGATGGTGGAGAGAGCACGGAGGGGATGATGCTAGAACAGATTGAGGCTGCATTTATGGCAATGAAGACATGTGACGCAACTAATGCAGCAGTCAGTGGTGATAGACGTAGAAGTAATTGCAACGGGCACAATTTGAGACGCTAGTGGTGATTACCCCGCGAAATTAATGGTGATAATCGATACAGAAGGTGACATAAGGTGAAGTGGCAGCGCGTGGAAACAGTAGAGGCGTTTTCGGCAATAAAGGCAAGCAATACAAAAGGATATCGTCAGAGCCGAGCGGGAAGCCAAAGTGGGACTGGAGAGCGACACAGACGGCGCAGAGCCGGGTCGAGGCTCCCAGGGCGTCGAGCGGGAGTAGGAGCAGGAGCAGGAGCAGGAACAGGAGCAGGAGCAGGAGCAGGAGCAGGAGCAGGAGCGGGAGCGGGAGCGGGAGGAGGAGCAGGAGCGGGAGCAGGAGCGGGAGCAGGAGCGGGAGCGGGAGCAGGAGCGGGAGCGGGAGCGGGAGGAGGAGCAGGAGCGGGAGCAGGAGCGGGAGCGGGAGCGGGAGCGGGAGCAGGAGCAGGAGCGGGAGCAGGAGCAGGAGCGGGAGCAGGAGCGGGAGCGGGAGCAGGAGCGGGAGCGGGAGGAGGAGCAGGAGCAGGAGCGGGAGCAGGAGCAGGAGCGGGAGCAGGAGCGGGAGCAGGAGCGGGAGCAGGAGCGGGAGCGGGAGCACGAGCGGGAGCACGAGCGGGAGCGGGAGCAGGAGCAGGAGCGAGAGCGAGAGCGAGAGCGGGAGCGAGAGCGGGAGCGGGAGCGGGAGCGGGAGCGAGAGCGGGAGCGAGAGCGGTGCCGCCCCCGTGGGCGCCGGGGCGTGACGGAGGCGGGCAGTCCACGGGAGGCGATTAGACTCTTCGCCCGGAGCACGAGCTCGTCCGGGTGGCAGCGGCTGCGGCGCCTGCGCCTGTGCCAAACCCACGCCGAGCCTCTGGGATGCCTTTGTACGCTTTCAACTGCTGCCCTGCTCAAATACTGCAAACTAACAATGGGATTTTGTATTGTGTAGGGATAACGGGAAGATAGAGCTAAAAAAATCAGAGATAAGAATACCGAACAAGTCGAAGCAATAAAAATAATAATGGGATTCTAACTTCAAACATGGATAGGCAAGACAAGACGTGAATTGGATTTTGATTAATTCAATATAAATCGTGACCAGCCACAATTTGAGTTCTCTTTTACTCATAATGCCGACGCTGTAAAGTCGTGATTCTGATTTTATTACTGTGTTTCATTCCTCTATACTTGCCAATGATTATTCAAGATACTTTGGGACGCAAATATTCGCATGCAATAGATTACGGAAAACCTAAAGAAAAGCGAAATAAAAGCAGAATGACAGTCTTTAAGAAACACACCGAAAGATACGTATAATACTTAAATTATTACAAATCTCCGAACTACTGACGAATCGCAAGCAAAAGAAATCGCGATACACCCACGTTCTAAAGAAAGTGTCACTCTAAAACTTTGTGCTTTGACTAGAGAGATCACAGCAACACTTTCCCACGATTTCAGACGATGGCTAGAGAGAAAAGATATCGGAAAGTATCGGAATATATAAAGGCAATTCTAATAAATGACGTTATCACTACAGCCACGATATAGTCTCCTGTTCAAGAGCTCGGGACTCACTCCCACAATCCGTTTTAAACTAATGGTTGAAAACTGAAATCTATAATGGTCTCAGTCCACATGAAAAATTAATGACACCTTAAACTTAATATATTTAAAATAAATAGAAACCTCTCGGAGAAATCTCATTCATCTCTCCAGCTACGACAATACTGCTCTCGGCAGTATATCACCTCTACCAAAACAAGCACTCTCTCCTGAAGAGGAGTTACTCCAAGTAGGAACCAATTTGACAGGTCGGAAACTAATGAACACCATGCAGGGCGATGACATTGTGAGAGGTAGTGATGAACGCATTTACAAATGAGCTTACAGTAAACGAACGCACTGGCAAAATGAGTCCACGGACGTGCCCTGCAAAGTTGTTGCCCATAGTGATCTAATAGTAATCTCACTGTACTAGAGCCCGAATCAATCAGTAGGGAGCAGCAGCCGCGGCAGGCGCCGAGCACCGCCTCCGCGAGTGCGAGGTGCGACGCCGCAGCCAGAGCGGGCCGCGGCCTCGCGGGGGGCGGCAATCCAAATATTGGAGGACAACACGCACCCGGAACCCGCGGCGTTTACCTTTGGCGGCCGCCGCCGCGCGCGCGTGCGTGCACGCACGGAACGCGCGTCTCGCCGCCGCTAGCGCTCCGCGGCGGCGCCCTACTTCGCGGGCGCTGGCCGGCTCGAAATAGCTGCCGCCGCCGCCCTCGCACTCAAGGTCGTACCATCAGGCGGCGGGGAAACCGACGGGAGACGCGAAGTCGGTCTCCGGGCGTCCTTGTTTTTATTACAAATATTTATCACAATGAGAGAATAGGTAATTAACATAATACCACTCCTCAAAATTTTATATATCCGTATTTCAAAATACGAAAGGAATTAGCTGTAGGCAATAACTGTATTCAGAAGTTTAAAAAAATTATTGTACAATGCATGTATATTATGGACGTTGTGAAGACAGTCGCGACATTTCTTAAAAATATACGTGTACATTGTGATTCTTGGGAAAACTGAGCAAGACGTAATATATAACATGAAATTATCTGAAATTTATATTCGATTGCCTTTAAGAACACAATAGTTTAAAAAAATATGAATGATGGTGAACGTACAAAAACCTTTGCAACTGGTAAGGTGGAGATATCTTTGTTGTGGATGTGCACATTTTTCTGACTTATGAGATTTTCTAAAATAATGGAACACGCCAAACCCCACACGTTCATTTGAAACTGTGTAGTTATCGATAGTAGAAGTGATAGTAGTATAAATCGATCAGAAGCAGTCGCATCAGAGGAAAGTTCCTCGCGTTTTGCGTCGGCTGCGGTCTCGCTTCGAGCCCCGACGTCGACTGAACAAACGTGGAAGATGGCTGCCTTCGCGCATGCGCATTCGCATTCCCGCCATGATGACGCAACTCCCATGATCAGCGTTTCCTTTATCAGCCGATTCGTCTCGCCGCGAGCATCGCTTCTCTCGGAAGACGCTTATCCCCAACGCGGCAACAGCCAGAACAGGCGCGCTATCTTGCTGTCAGCGTTTCCCGCCTCGGCCGCAGGCAGCAGCGCGAAGAGGCTGGTGCAAGGCCGCTCGCCAGCGCCCGCGCCAGAGGCCTGCTCTTCGCGAGGACAAGCAAAGCACCCCCCCCCCCCTCGCCGCCGTCCAACGCGTCGCCGCCGCCGCCGTCGCCGCCACGCCGCGCCACCGCCGCTAAGCGCCGACTCACCTGCGCTGCTGAGGAACATGACGAAGAAGCCGGAGCCCTCGAGGGTCGCCATGGCGGCGGTGGCGCAGCAGCCGAGCGCCACGGAAGCGTGGACCGGCGGGCTCCGACTTCCGGCCCCGAGCGCCGCGCACTGAGACGGCAACCCCGCGTCGCGCGTCCCGCCGCCGCGGCCGCCGCCGCCGCCGGCCCCGCCTCCCCCCCGCGGCGTTGCAACCACCGCCGCCGCGGCCGCAGCCTCCGCCAACGCCGAGAGCCCGCCTCCGTTACGCACAGGTCGGCGTGCACCGGCCGCCCCGCCGCACCGCACCGCGCCGGCCGCACGCTTATCGAAGGCGGACGCCTCGCCCGATCCCCGCGCCCCCTCCGCGACCCGCGCGCGCAGTCACTCCCGCACCACCCGCACCCGGCGCGGCGCAGGCTGCGTCTATTTATGGACATTCGCGCCCGCGGGCGACGTCCACTGATCAAGTTTCGACAGTGACGGGGTCCTCCAAACGTCAGCTGAACTCCATCCAAGGATTCATGAGGAAATTCGACACCTGCTCAGCCAGAAGACGGCTCACGTTAATAACAGTGCCACGAGAGAGTTATTAAACTCACGATATATCTTTGCAGTTTTACGGTTTTCCTGAGAAACACTTCTTTAGGTGTTCGCATCAGCCACCTTTCGCGCTAAATCACCTCCCAAAATGGAAACAAACAACGATATCTAGAAGGCAACCGGCAGCCTCTCAAGAAGGCCAAAACAACTCAAAACAAACGCGCCGTGCGATTCCTAATACGCGGGATGACGTCCGTCTCCGCTGGGTGCAAACAAAAATCTTCGCCACGTTTCCTCAACAGATACAAATCGAAACAGCGTGGCAACGCGGCGCATGACACGATTTACAAACACGTCGCTCATGCGCCAGGTCACGTGTCGCCCCGCGTCCAGAGCCTCCCGCTCCTCCGCCAACCTTGGGCTCTCTCTCCCCCACCCGCGCGCCCGCCTTTCGAGGAACTGCGCGCGAAGCGGCACGGCGATCGCTACCTTCTGCGGCGGCGGCGACATCGCCTGGACGAGCAGGAGGACGCGAGACGCCCGACCGATCTGCGTTCGCCGTCGCCACCGCCGCCGCTCGCGTCGCACTAAGCGTCTGTTTTTGCTTGGCGAGTTCCTCCGCCGTCCTCGCTCCGACCATAAAATGTACGCGGCGGGGGTGCTGCGGGCGGCCGGGCGTGCGTAATGGCCGCGGAGGAGGCACGCCGAGCTGGTGGGTGGGCGACCGCGAGATCGACGAACAAAAAGGTGAAACGTGCACCATACGCGTGTGCACAGAGGTGAGTACTGCGAACGGGATTCGATAGAGACGCACGCACAAATAGGCTGGAATATCGGAGCAGGGTCGGGGCGCTAATCAACATTAAGGAGCTGGTGAATTGAGACAGCAAGCACAGAAGTCAGACACATGCACGCAGGAGAGGAAGCAGAAAGGAGGACGGAACGCTGGAGGTGAGAATAGAAGACGCGGCGGCGGTGGAGCGGTGACAGCCTCGAGACGGCGCCGAGGCGGGCAATCATAATTTCGCGCTAAAATGAAAGTAACTCCGCCCCCAGGCGGCAACTCGGAACGCGAGAGCTCGCCGCCCCGCCGGCACGGTGGAGAAAATAAGGCTCCACTTAAGGAAAGAATATAAGTTGATTCAATTAGATGGCGGAAGGTGGAGCGGCGCGGGGAGGGGAGGGAAGGGGAGGGCGCAAGAGCGGAATGCGGAAGGGGCGCGAGCCGAGAAAAAGGTGAAAATATTAAATGACACCGGAGAAAAAGGCCCCGCGCGTCGCTGATGGATCTGCGTTGATAAGACGGCGCTCGAAGAAGGAAACGAAAGACGCGGAGGCGCGCTGCACAATGGCGAGACGTCTTCTGGAAACCTACAGCGCTCATTTGGTCGTTCCAGGTGCAAGAAAGAGATACAGTGTGTTTACAAATATAATATTTAAGGTAGTATTCAACGATATCAGAGGTGCAAAAGGACAAATTAGGCCGAAGAGAAGGCAGGTAATTGGTGTAAGTAAAAAAGAAAGTGAGAATGAAATATTAATGGGGAAAATATTAGACAGGAGGCGACCATTACAAGGAGAAAGGAATGAATGAGCCATTCACACCCGCATAGAAAATAAATAAATGGCCCACGGGCGGACGAAAGGGAGCAGCAAAACCTCGCAACTGCCGAGTGCGTTAGAAAGGGCGAGGAGTGTGCGCGTCGTGAAGCGCGTGACTAAGCCAACAGAGCGAGAACTCCGCGCCAGCTCGCTGGCTGGCTGGCGCGCCGCGCGGGTCGTCGTCAGCCTTCCCGGGCGGGGGCGGGGGCGGGGTGGACCCGCGCACAAAGACAAATTACACGGCGACAATGGCGCCGGAGCCGGCGCCACCTTTCTGCGGAGGCAGCACCAGCGGCGACGAGGGCGGGGTGGGGCGGGGCGGGGCACGGTGCGGCGCAGCGGCTCCGTTCTTTCTATGGGTGGTCGGGGCCACGCCGCCATCCATCACGGGAGCATCTCCTCCTCCTCCTCCTCCTCGGGCCCTTCCCGGCGGCGGTGGCGGCGCCGCTTCTTGTCCCCGCCCGCGTGGCTGCACGTCCTCCTCTTCTCCGCTCTTGCCCCTCCGCCCCCGCACGGCCTCCGCGGCGCGCGGCCGACGCCACATAATTGCGCCGTCGCGCCGCCCGCGCTCCCTGGGTGCCGACGCGAAAAACTTAATTGTCAAAAGAAATGTGGCGATTACGGCCAACTACGCTGCTATTTGCGCCAGGGCTGTCCAGGACCGCGCGCGCTCGCAACGCCGCTTCTGGCCGCCTTCATTCCGCAGTTTTCTCCCCCTCCCGCCAAAAAAATGGCATCGCACGTGATTAAACTAACCGCATGCTTGGTTGGTTAGTGCAATTTCCGCTGTTCAGCCATTCGTACAAAGTAAAGTATCTTTTTTGGAGCTTGCATTCCATTCCTTTTCACCGACTATGTTCTGTGACACTACGCTCCGCCAGTGTTTGCCAGAACCAGGTCAGGGAGTGGGGAGGAGCATCAGATCGATAAATCAATCCACTAAACCAACTAAACGTCCTCTAAAGACCTATTAGGGTTGATTACTATCCGTCGTTTTGAACATACAGTTCGCTCATGCTATAATTCCATAATCTGTTAGGGATCTGTAAAACTCGTCCAATGACCTCCATGCTTCTGCAATCGCACCGCCCGGGTTCGCCTCTCGCCTGCGCATTCAAATTCGACGCGCACAGCCGACCGGCGAGAGAGCGCATCCTACCATTTTCCTACCCCTGCCGCGTCTCCAAGGGTCGCTGGGGGCCGAGTAAACACACAATTAAGCAGCAGATGACGGGGTAAAGGAGTGCAAGGAAGTTAGGTCGACGGTGGCGGGGAAACAACGAGGCAAGATAGAGGTAGCACGGATGAAGCCACGAGGGTGGTGAGAACAAAGCGTTTCGCAGAGCGTCGGGGGAAGGGCGGCGGAATGTATCAGCGGGAACGCTGAGTAAGGGAAACTGGGGAAACAGAACGAAAAGACACTGTTCGAACATTTGCAACCGAATAGCGAGTAGAGAAGAAAGAAAATGCAGAACTAGGCAAGACGACAGAATAGGATATTACATCAAGAAGGAATAAGCAGGTTAAGAGATGATCGAGTGGGTAGTAGGATCAAAAGATACGTCACAAACGAGGCCACGTTTAGAGCCGAGAGAGAACAGGACAGGGCGGTGAAGATTCGGCAGTGGCGACGACGTACGCCTCAAGATTTGGCACACTCGTCGAAACGACATGGGGGAGGGGCCGGGCGGAAAGCCGGGGACGACGGGTGCGCGCAGTGGTCGTGACGAGGACGAGTTTCCACGCCGTCAGCCCCCGTTCCGCCGCCGCAGTTTTCAATCTCGCTGCCGGCGGCGAGTATTCCGCGCACGCTCCAACCACTCGGTCGCGCGCGCGCGGCGGCAGCCCTTCGCCCGTTCCGTATCGAAGCGATGCATAAACCGAGATCAAAGGTCCTCCCGCCCCCCGCGCCGCCGAAGAAAGGAGCCACGCGCGGTGGGGCGGGAGTGGGAGTAGGGGGTGGTAAGGGCAAGGCGGGGCGAAAGGGAGGCCGACGCGCGGGCGGAGAAAGGCGACGCTGTCCTGAAAAGGCGCCGCCGTCGCCACGCGTATGGTGCAGTTGGCGGGACCAGGGAGCGACTGCTTGAAACACGTTGTGGCTGCACATCGCTACAGGGTTAAAAAAACTGGCAAATTTCTAGTGTTTGAAGATGGAATCTACATTTGTTACCAGAGATAGTGTCCAAGGATTTTTAAAGCACCAATTAATTTTTAAAACCCTAAATTGTTTGGCCGAGCCTAGATGGAAAATTTAAATGAAATAGTTACATGGATTACAGTTTTTCTCTGACAGTTACAAGGTCATTTTAAGTACCTGTTTCATAATGCCACGTGTTTTTTGTAGTTAAAAACAAATGAATATTCACGCAATTCAGGTTTAAGTTTATGAATTTTCAAAGAAACAAAGAGCTCTCTAAGGGAATACGCGACTCTGATGACTGGTCAACCACGTTAATATACCCCGTTCAATCTTAATGAAATATGCACTAAACTGCCAATCGTCTCCCAAAGCTCGGTAAAGTCGAGTGCTGATATCCGGCGTCCTCTGCTCCCATCGTCAAACATCAATTGCGGCCGTTTATCCACGTGCCCAGCATTCAAACAACGAACATCTGCCAAACCTGTTTCCACGCCGCTGCATCTTCTTCCCAGTCATTCAGCTGCGCGTCCCCCTCGCATCAATGTTTGGTCCAGCGGCCCCGCTCTTGGATCGGCTGCAGGAGAATAGCGTTTCGCGGCGCGGCAGGGGCTACGGCCGCAGGCGCCACAACATCTCAGGTCCGCGCCACGCCGCGCCGCGCCGCGTCGAGCTGCGCAGCGCTCGAAAACCGGTTCTGGGATCTTTTTGGTCGGCGAGCGCCAGAGGGCGGCAGAGGGCGATCGAGGCGCGCGGTCAACCAGGCGGGAGGTCGCGCGGCCGCGGGCGCGGGCGCCGGCCCGACTCTCATTCAGCGGCGTGGCGGTGGAGACAACACGAAGATTGCGACTAAGGGCGGAGCGGATATGCGGTTGGTTTTCGCGGGATCGTGCAATCCTCGCAGAGTCGCTCAAACTGGTAGATCAAACATTCAATTCGTCGTCTGAGAAATTGATGCACGTGGTGAAGACGTCGCATGATGGGCGATCTGACAACTGAATAGAGTACATGTATTTGATGAATATTTGTCGTGGCGGAGCAAAATCAGTAAATGACTGAAAGAAACGAAGGAGGAAGACTGGAAACGATTGAGACAAAAGTGAAGCCGAGGGATGAGTATAATCGCGAATAAGCTATTCGGAGAGGCAGCGAGCGAGAGCGAAATATTGGGCCACAGATGTATGATTCGCACCTTTTCCCCTGTGGATCTAATGCTGTTGCAGAGAGACTGCAGCGAGACGGCGATGGTCTGACTACCACGCCCCACACGCACGCTTCCTTCCACTTTCAGCTAACACCTGCGAGAGGAAATTGCAATTCGCGGACGCACGCCGGTATGTGGAAAGGCCCTCAGTTCAACGCTGAAATGAAGCAGCGAGACAATGCTGTTCATGATTAGCGAATGATTAAGGTCCGCGTATAGCCGCAGGATAACTAGCCAAGGGAGGCAAGAACGTGAAACAAGACAAGAAGAAAAAAAAAATAAAAAAATGAAAGGACGAAATCGAATTTAATAATTCGCCTTTAGAATGCGTCATTATAACAATTTTTCATTTCGTTTTTAATACAAACAGCAAATGAAGAAACTACTTTTAACAGCGACTAGGCTTCCGAAAGGCAACATATGCAACACCAAAAAATTCGCCCCAACCTCCTTTGGCAAACCCTAAGACGTCTGCAGGCGAATTCGCGGAAGCGCTCTTCGGAAGAGGCGGCCGCGCGAGGAGCCTCACGGCCCGGGGGAATCTCAGCTCCCTCGCGCGGATTTCTTTTGTCCGGCTCGTTAATTAGTTGATGCTTTTAGGCGCGGGGACGCGCTCTGGAACAATGCGGTCCGTTCCGCTAGGCATGACGCGTTGCCGCCCCTCGGAATCCGGCTCCCGGAGTCTCTCAGGCCAGCGGCGGGGCGATGGGAAGCCCCCGGCCGCTCCGCCACGCCCAACTTCTCCAGGCTCCTTAATCGACTTCTTTCGTCTCCGCAACTCGAGGCAGGCCCTCCAAAGAACCAAGTTTCGGGACAACTGAAAACAATTACTCAAAAGCGCGGGCTATTGTTGAAACAATTCCAGAAAAACACTTTTAAAAGTATCGCCCTCTTTTCGAGATAAGAGGGGTAAGTGTAACAGAGAGGGAGGTTTAAAAAGTACGACGGCCGTCCGATGTGATTGTAAAAAAACGGTTCCTTCTAAGGACTTGAAACGGATGACATGTTATTAAGCTGTCAGTCGTATTCGCTTGACACTTCAGGAACAATAACGACTGACGAGAAAAGTCAAAATTCAAAAGCTCTTCTTCGCTTCTGACGACTGTCATTGCACTGTCGCTCGTGACGTGAACGTACGCGGAGATGATGGCATTCTAATGAACATATCATACGCCACAAACGACATAAAGCCGTCCAGAACAGAAGCTTACAATCGGAAGACAAGAGACGAAGATTAATGGAAATGCAAATAACACAGCAGCCTCTCAAATGCAACAAAAAAGGCGAAAAAAGAAGTCTCACTCTTATGCTTTGAAGAGAAAGAGACAGCGCACGTTAAGTTGAACAGTGCGTGAAATTCAAAACTATTTTTTAGAACCTTGTTATCCTATGAGGTACATATGTAAAATAATAGAGGTTCACATACGCATAAGCACACGGTTTTGATTTTCAAGAGATGTCACACCACCCACACATTGATTCTATTCGTTTCCACGAAGAATACCATTTCTATCGTTTAGGGGGAAAAAACTAATGTCATTTCACTCCGTAGTGTATTTCGATTTCAAACAACTCAATATTATTCTTAGGTTTACATTTACAAACGAGAAAGTAAAAAAGACTTTGATGTTCTGCACAAAGATTGAGTAACCTAGCAATGTAGAAAGTGAGAAAGTTTTCAATAACAAAAAGTTGCAAGCAATTTTCCCACGTACCACGCTACAAATAGCTGCAACTATCCTTAACTACGGCGGAAGCTCCCGTCGTCTGGGATTCGATGAACAGGTCAACCAATTATCCAGATATTTCGTGATGAAAATAAATGAATGTATGAATTGAAAAAAGTCAGTGTCATCATTAACATGGAACTTCTGGATAATTAATTAATTTTATCAACTGATTTGGAAAATAATTATGAATTGATCTTGAGCAATGATGTCAGAAAAAATAAAAGAACTTAAAAAATATTTTAAGTACTTATGTAGCCTACTAAATTGACGTGAATTACATACACAAACTTGATGTATTTTACAGATTTTTAAAATATAATTTTTAACTATTTTGAGGGAACAAACATTTAGATTATCTAAACTTTTCAATGGAGTATGGACTTCCCTCGCAGTCTTTATTCCTGAAAATGGAAGTTCCACCATATACACTAGACTACTGTATACTAACAAGCTATCATTTCCGGTAACAATTTTCCCCAACCATTCTTGCTATTCAAAATATTTTGGGAAATTGCCGATCGTTCTACTTTATTAGCAACATTTAGGAATGGAAGTTGTTTACCATGTCAAATTTAGAGCATCATTAGTTTTCACCTGCATGTTGAATAGCCAATTAGTGTAGGAGAGGTTATGGGAGAAAAAAGGTGAAGATAAAAAAAATAGTACGATAAAAAGCGAATAACAAAATCGAGTGGAGGAAAAAAAAAGAAAAAAACACGATACGAAGATGTCCAGAAAGAGGGAATAAGAAGCGGAAGCCGGGCGACCGCAAGGCGGAAGCGCTCGCGCGCGCGAGTGCGTGCGTGTGGTGGTGGGGAGAGAGCGGGGGGCGGGCGGCGGGGGCCGGGTGCAGGCGTCGCGCGCGGCGCCCCGTGCGCCGCCGGCCTCGTTCCGGCGCGGCGCGACACCCCGCTGCGGGGGAGTGCACGGCGCACGAGGCGGCGGCGGAAGGGCAGCGGGAGGAAAGGGGAGGGGGAAGCGCTGTCGGCGTCGCACCTGGCGACACGCGCCGCGTCGCACAGCACCGCCCCGCACCGCCCCGCGCGTCCGTCCGGAACGGCCCTGCACCCGCGCCCGTGCGACGCGCACATGCGTGCACGCGCGCCAGGCGACCTACTCGCACTCGCACTCGCTGCAGCCGGCTGCACCACCGCAGGAGACACGCGCGCTCGCGCCTGGCGCAGCCTGTCCCCGACGACCAGCCCTGCCACCCTCCTCCTACCCATGCTCAAGCCGCAAACACACGCTTCCACTACTTTCCTTGTTTACAATGCACTATGTTACGTAGGATCCACATAACGCATAGAAACTTGACACTAATATAAAAACTATCATTTATATCATCGTAGTTGACACCTATCAGCAGATTTAGTTATATTTAATCTTTACAAGCAAACTTTCAAACAAGGCGATTCCGTACACCACGTAAAAGTGCATCAACAAAATAAGCAGAATATATTAGTGAAACAATGGCTTGCTGTGTTATTCGAATGATTTAACGTCTTACAATTCCAATATATTGTAAAATAAACATACTGTTTTGAGGTACACAGCCGTGCACAAATTCCTCACTGGAACACTTGAATGTATGGGAAACGCTCTCCTAACCGAGACGCAGTACATTTCTTGCGTAACGGAAAGGACCCACCAAAGTTCTCTCACGTAATAATCAGATAGCGGCTAGCAACATGAGATCATCCGTCTTCTTCGCAACATGCAGAAAGGTCACCAACTAATGTACAGATATATCCCACGCTGGACATAATTATATTCATCTACGAAGGCCACTGTGTAATTTGTTCTCTAACTACCATTGAATACAATGGAACGACAGGATAAACTTATGTGACGACCCCAATTCCCTGTCTGCCTTCTGTCATTCTTTTAGCATTGTAAGCGACACGACCACTCATTACCCTCCGTCTAGATGCTATCCGCATCTGACAAATGCATACAATTGCCTATAGAGATTTTCTTTTCCGGAACAGCACATGTATACATTCATTGCTTCGTCGACATTTCTTCTCCAAACATCTTTATTCTACACACTCCTTTGAATATAAAAGAAAAAAAGTCAATGCGAAAACATGGCAAAATTAAATGGGAATTGTGTGTCAGATAATAATTTAATCTTTCAGTCACATAAACTAACGCATCGTTCAGAAATAATAACACATTATTATTTTACAATATGCAGTTTTCGTAGACTGGTCACATTTTCTCAATTGACGACATCAATGAATACTACACCTACTTATGTTAATATATATCGGAGATACAGCCCACAACCATTAATTCGCAATATTTTGTTTCTGAGGGAATGCTAAACGAGCTCTGTTGAATGTAACTTTCACGTTTCCAGCAATATGCAATATTTTCATCGATTATCTCAAAACAGTTGGGGATGAAATCGATACAGATATGTTAAAGGCAGCAAGACTTCTATTAAAGAATAAACATCACGACAACAAGACTACATCAACTGTTTCACGCCAAATTGAAACCCCAGTAACCCTACAGAATTCCCAACATACGTCAACTATCACAACAGCTCGCTTGCCAAGTTAGAGCGCCTTTTCGCAAGAACACACTCAGCCCTCCGAGAAAGATTTTAAGTCGCGAAACAGGCTCAAATATGCCAACTAGTTCATTATTAATCACCGAGCCCGGACTAATCCATCTCCCCGTTCGTTTCTCCGGCGCACGCGACCGCCGCCTTCCACCACGCGCGCCCGTTTAGCGGGCCGCGAGCGATCGGCGATCCCACCGCATGCGCACCGAGTGGCCCACCCACGCCACGTGGAACCTCATCATTTCGCGCCGCCAGCCGCACAATACGCGCGAGAATCTTCCAAGTTTTAATCTGGCGGCGCGGCCACCGCGCTCGATATATCCGCACGGCGGCGCGGGAGGCAACGGTTAACGTTATAGTGCCCTCCACCCCCGACCGAAGAAAATGAAGCAAAAGAACAATTCAAACCTTTTCGGGCGCGGGGGCGGGAGGGAAGAGGGGCGCGAGGGAGGCACGACCAGGCGGAGAGAATCTCCCTCGTGAAAAGCGGGCGCTCACCGCGCGGGGGTGGGGGACAATGATACGACGTTTTTCATGATTGAAGCGCGGCAGTTAAATAGACAGCTGCCTTTTTTCTCAACGCGGCGCGTCCGACCTGATGCGCGGTGTCGCTTTTTGATTAGTGGGGACGTGCAGGGGGTGGATGTGGAGGGGAGACGGGAGGGTGCGCCGGGTGGCTGGAGAGGGCGAGGGCGGGCCGGGCAACGCCAAGGCCCGAGTTTGGGTATGTGTGCGTGTGTATGAGTGTGTGCGTGTCGCGGGCGGAGGGGTGTGCGCGCCGTGCCGGGGTGCGGGCGGGCGTCGCGGCGCGTCGCCATCGCCGGGTCGCCTGTCCGCCCTTTCTGCAGCTGTTGGTAAAACAATGGGCACGCATGCAACGCGTGCGCTTCCGACCCCTCGCCTCGCCTCGGGTCGGTTCAGCTCGCGCCGCGCTCCGTGCCCACTTCCTCTGTCGGCGGTCGCTTCCCCACCCTCGCCCTCCCCCCGCGGGGCCGGAAAGCGGCGCGGTAGCCGCCGCACAAAGAGGGACGCTCCACCGCCGCCACCGTCGCCTCCGACGTCCGCGCCCTACTTTGAAATATTAAAAGCGACGCTGGGGTGGACGGCGGCACCGTGTCGGCGACAACGCCGCGCCCCCAGCCCCGGCCCTGCCAGCCGCCCCCGGTGCCGCCCCCGCGCCGCGCCGCGCCGCGCCACGCTTTTAATCCCGACCCCGCGAGAGGCAGCGCGGAATATGGCGGAGCAAGGGGTTTATCATAAAATTCCGATTAAACCCCGTGAAACCTGCTGAAAATACGATTATTTCCTGTTGAATTCTACAAAAAAAGAGGACAGCGATAATATTCGTGAGTTTCAATGTGTCGGGTTCGTATTTTTTTCCTCCAACAAAAAAATAAAATTTGTTTATTTTTGGAAGCTGCGGCCGGGGACTTTTTAGAGCTCGGCGCTTCGCTGGACGACCACCGCCAGATATATATCACGAATATTATCGAATTTCAAATCACACACGGAATATTAAATGAAGTGTCTTCATCCCGTTGGGAGGTGGAATTTGTTCAAGTTTGAATTTACATCACGTATTGGGACTTTGTTTCAATTTGAAACCTAGCCAAAAGCTCCAAAAAGCTCCAGAATTGTCGTATTCATCTCGTCATTCTCGTGGAGTATGAGTATCGCTGGTAGTCAATCATTTTTTAATACAAATATGAGATTTACGAAACTGATTCGGAACGAACAAAAATTAATTCCATTATATAAATTTAGATTCGAGTAACCAGCACGAATTTCAGATGAGACTGTGAGACATTTGAATCAATTTTTGTTACTTATTCGCCGATCCACTGTCCATATTTTAACCAACATTAAAGAACTTATTCATCGAGTCTGAGATAACCGAATTAAAAAAATTAAAAATGGAGGCGAGATTAAAAATATTACACAAATTGTCCTTTTTTATTTCGCTTCCCGACTTATAAGTTCTTTTGAATGATGCGAACTCTTAAAACATCACTTTTGATGAAGGAGAGTATGACGCGTTAAACCAAGACTCTGAGAAGCCATTTAATACCCAGAACACGCTATTCTCCAACAATCTTTTTGTTTCTAGATAAGCACAAGCTATTATGTGAGCATCAGCGCAATCCAGTTCCAACTTTAACTAAGTCGTAGAGTCTTATTAAAACAACACTTTTTCCCCCTGCCAGGCATCTTCGCGTGTTTATTGCTCTATGAAACTTGTTTGCGCAACGTTTTCTCATCTCCATTTCTTATTCCGTCTGACAGGCGCGATGCGGAGGAGATTCGCCGGGCGTGTGGGCGCACGTTGTTAGCGCCTCCGCATCACAAGCGGCAGCCGCCGTCGCCGCAGCAGCGGACCTCGCCCCCCTCCCCGCGGCAGGCGTTCCTGCGTGGGCGCAGCGGAGCGCTGCGATCCGATTTGCATGCAACGCCGCGCAGAACAATGCGAATGCGTCTTCGCGCGAAAGAAAATCGGATACCTCGTGTCTCCCTCCTTCCTCCGGCCTCTTCACCCTCCCCCCGCCGCTCCTGGTGAAACAGCCTTCTGGCATGCGCGTGCCAACCACCGTCGGCCCCACATCGCCACCCGCCCGCCTTCCTGTCGCTTGCCAACCCGACTACTCCCGGTCTGATTCAACCCGCTTTCGTCACCGCTACCACCCGAGCCGCCGCTGAAATTCTCACCGCCGCGTTCCCTCCGTCGCCGGTAACGAACTGGCGAACGTTTTCGAATCTCCTCTGTGATGCAAATGGGGGCCGCGGCGGAGGTCTCCCCCGCGTGGAGCGGCGCCGCGCCGCGCCACGTACCGCTCCGCCCCGCGTCCATTGTGCGCCTGACACAATGCGTGCGGACCATATGTGGCGGAAGCACCGACGCCGCTACGGCTGGTGTTGCCGCTGCCTATTACGCGCCTTCTGCGTTTATTCGAGGTAAAAATCCCACCCGTCTTCGCGCTCCCCGGCCCCCCTTTCTTTTGCTTCGCGCCGTGCCCCGCTCCGCCCCCCTTTCGGGGGTCGCCGTCGCCAGCCCGTTCCCCATCCCCACAGCGTTCTTGCGTCGTGCTCCCCCGTCCCCCCGCTTCCGGCGCCCTTCTTAATTAATCGTAATCATTCAACATCGTGGACCGACAGCTGGCCCGCGGGGCAGCCGCCGACTGCCATCGCGATAACGCGCTAATTTAATACGCGACTCCGTCGTTTTGCCGCCGTCGCCGTCAGTGCCGCTGCTGCCCGCCGCGGAATCAATATGTTTCGTGGTCGCCACGTGCCGAGAAACCTGATTCGTGAGCGAGGGTGAATTCCACTGCATTGCTCCCGGCAACCAAGAGAGATATGAGCAAAATCAGGTGCTAACACAGGGCATAACAATCGCCTGCGACTAGGCGCGTTCCCATCATGCTGGAACTCAAAACTAAAATCCCTGATATGTCAAATGTTCAAAATATCAGAGAAACTACTTAGACGGATTCAAGCATTCACGAAATATAAGTGATAATAAATATTGTAATCACGACTAATATGAATGTATTAATCACCCGAGGAACTGTAGTATAATTGGAGACTTTTTTTCGCCCAATCTGTTTTTCTGAATCATTGCAAGTTCAATATGTTCACAGTATGAGATAATATTTGTGAACTAAAATGGGAAAAGGCACAGTGAACGGGAGAGGAATGCAAACAGTCTCCCCATTCGAAACACAACAACGATCCTACTGATGAAAAGAGGTGGACGGAATTTAAAAAAGGCACAATATTTACGAAGATTAGAAACCACTAACGAGTTCCACTATTATTTCTACTTTCACACAACTGACAACAGAAAATTTGTCACGAAAAAATGCAAAACATTATATAATACAATTACTCGTAAGAATGCATAATTAACTTGTAATAAAACTTGATAAATATCCATGAGAAAGTTGATAAAACTGCCGTAGCAAGGAAATAAGGTCAGGATAAAAAAAATCTCTCTAAACCTCCAAAACGTAAGGAGTGATGAGTAATACGAGTATCGAAAGGAAAAAAGAAAGAACGAAAACGACTAGAAATATATTTGTTGAAAGGACGCTGTTCAATCAAGTGTTCTCAACTAATCTCGACGCGAACATTCCCGTGACATTTTTAACAGAAGTCGAATGTATTGTGATGAAATGATCGTGGGAAGGGGGTTTCGTATGAAAATATTATTCTACTAGCCACCAATGAATAGTCCCAGCTCACTGCTATTCGAATGCCACTTTATTTTATTTACTCGAACAATCAAGTA
This sequence comes from Gryllus longicercus, assembly GCA_038098605.1. Taxonomy (NCBI): domain Eukaryota; kingdom Metazoa; phylum Arthropoda; class Insecta; order Orthoptera; family Gryllidae; genus Gryllus; species Gryllus longicercus. The sequence continues at coordinate 5,572,707 of JAZDUA010000020.1, forward strand.
CTCATACTAGCTTCCGACAGAATTACCTTTCCGAGAAACATGTAAGTCGATGGACTTTACGAGGGATATGTTCTTGTTTATCTTTCATTCCATAGAATAATTGGAATAAAACAATCCATTCAAATCAAGAACTCGGCACTCGGCTGCGCGTGGTACTGTATTGCTATACAATACCAGCCTCATAGGAGTTATGTGATTAAAGAAGGGCAAGTACAGAATCCACTTTATTTAAGTAGGATTAAAGTATTTAAAAATGTTCCATTCCAGAAAGCACCGTCTATGTCCTTTCCGAATTGGTGCCAGAGCACGCTTCCCCGATCTGAATGAAAAATTAGTACAAAGGGTCAACAACTTACGAGTTCAGCCACCTGCCACTTGGGCTTTGTGCGCTTGCCAACAATACCGGTGCAGACCGAAAACCGCCGTCCGCTTCAGCCCTGCAAGAAGCACCGCAACGTGAACGAACTGCAATGGGGCGCGTGACGCGATTAGGGCGAGCGCTGTGGCTAACGAGGGCCGGGCTGCTTCCGCGGTGTTTACCTCCGCACGGGGCGGGGCGGAGCGGAGAGGAGCGGAGTGGGCGTGGCGAGGCGCGGCGTGGCGTGGCGCGGGGAAACGCGGCTAATGGCTCCTATGACTGCGCGAGCGCCCCTAATGGAGACACACTAGCTCCATAAACGCCCTGTCACCGCAGCGCTCAGCTGCGACGAACGGTCGGGCAGCGCCACCGACATTCGCGCCCGGGGTGGGTTGGCGAGACCTTCGACTCCTGAGGACACATTCGCGCTTCCCATCCAATGTTCGTCCAAGCAGGCATTCGAACACATTTCATAATAGAACGGAAGCTCAATTAATCCGAAAGGCGAGTCTCCGACTATCAAATATGTTATTCGTGATATTTTTTATAATTTTTTATAAAAACTTTTATTTTTCGACTCTGAAGGATTTTGCCGATCTTTCCATTGATCAATGATGGTAGATAGTTCTTCACAATTGAAGTATAATGGGTTACTCTTCTCTCTGAACTTCCAGTCGCCGTTTACCAAAAACTTATCCATTACCTTTCTTTTTTAAAATATTTTCCTAGCAGTATTGCATGAAAAATGTCGTATACGGATTTTTCACGAATGAAACTTTTGTGTATAGGGAAAATATTTATGAAATGCATTATAGATGTCCTCAAATGTCAGGATTCTACATTACGAAGCATTTAGAACGTGAATTATCTCTCCAGGTTTTAAGCGTACTGTTTGGCGGTGATAACATTTATTTCGAATACTATCCTTGAACGTCGACAAAGACGAGTACAAGATAAAAACAACCACGTGCACGACATGAAGGAAACGCAACAAGTGTCGTTCATTTACGATAACAATGCATAAAAAACAACACCGAAACTCATAAATGAGAATTCATGAAATGATATAACATTGCTATTTCAAGAACGATACCTAAAATGAGTCCCACCATCTGCTGTCTATCGGCCCGAATTATCTCAGTTCGTAATGTCGGCAGAGCGTCCTACGCTGCTGGAACTATCTGCCAGCGCGATCAACGTCGCAACAGACGACTTGCCTGCACGAGGGTAATTTCGACGATGCTCAGTCTCCTGACAAACGGATCGACGTCGTATCTGTCACATGTTCTCCTCATTGTCTCACCGAGTTCTCTCGCTGTTTTATAGCCTTCTCTCGTCTCTAGATGACATCGAGGTCTAAAAGGAAGTTTCATAAGAGCGCTCATTATGAAGGTGGCGACTATGACGATGTTTAATAGTTCTGGCTGCAATTAACACTACGGCGTAATATGCACGTAAGCACTTCGAGATGATGATGAATGGTGATGTCAGTAATAAGTGCAGGTGGGGTGAGTGATGGCAGAGCATGTTGCGAAGCACGCTGATAAGAATATACGATCTGTATCACAGTGCAGAATGGGGAACATAATCATGACCGTTTCGTATCTTTGAAACTGTCGAAGTGGCAGCAATAACAACCAGAGTCGATTATATTGTTCCAGGATTCTCAGTACCATGTCTAACACAAGCTAAGATTATGGAAACAGAGGCAGAAGAATGAGAGGTGGCAGGGTGATGCAACGCATTTGCAGGCGAGTTGCAGGTACATTGGAACAAGTAGTGGCAACTTCGGAAGTGAGAACGAAATTAGATTGTGTGGAACATCAATGCGAGGCTGTTGTTATTGGTAACGGTGGAGGTAGCAGTGGTGGTGGAAACATGCGAGTCGGAGATGGCAACAATGCCTGCGTCCGCAGTGTCGGTGGCGGGCAGGCGCGGGGCCAGCCCCCGGGCGGGCAGGCGCGGGGACACGCGAGAGCGCGCTGCGGAGCTCGTTAATTATGAATTAGGGCGGCGCTTGGCCGGCCCCCCGCGGCCGCGCACGATAACGACAACGCTTCACGCGTCGTCGCCGCCCTGGAAGCATCGGCGCCCCGCCGCACCACCTCCCCCGGGCGTTTCCTGCCACGCCGGGATATGTATCGCGCCATCTTCACTCTGCGTTCCTCCAGACGATTAGAATTAACTCACGAAATCTATGGGCTACGCTCCACAAAAATGGTGCAAGTGAAATATCACGACTCGGAAACCTCCTTTACGGTTTGGACCTGTACATAAGACTATGGACTGATGTAATGATATTCATATTTTTGATCATTTAAAGGAAAGAACGCTGACATTATGACGGAACTCTGAAGCCGTATACCTCAACACAGACTTTCGAGACGCTCGGCCTACGCACACAAGAGCAGTAGACTGACAACCCACCTCTGAGGCGACGACGTATACATTACTTCCACAACGAGTACCGAAACCGCGTCTTCGATGGTGGGGCGAAGAGCCTCGGCCTCTGGAAGTTCCTGACCCCTGGTCCGGTGGAATGCGCTGGGAGCGGTGCCGTGGATCGTAATGAGCAGGACGGAATTTTGGAAAACATGGAACGGGCGGCCGTCGGGCGGTCGAGTGGCGGCGACGAAGCGGAACCGGGGGCGGGACCGCCGCCGCCTCCGGGACCCGCCTCCGACGGCGTCGGCCCCGCGTGGGGGGAAGAGGGGCGGCGCCGGATGACGTCTCACAAAAACGCGACAGCCGCCGCCGGGACGCTGGCCTTCCGCACCACGCTCCACACGCAGCCGTTAATGCATTCTTCATACCCGTTAAGCAAGGGCACTCCAAGCTTGCTCACAAAAAATGCCTTAAGTCGATTTACCCTTCCGCGAGATTATTAACGTTCAGTTTATGCGTTCCCCTCTTCAAGATATAGCGAAGGTGGACGGCGAAGAAGTAAATCAATTAAAGAAGTGGCAGTCACAACCAAGAGAAATGTACAGGAAAAGACGAAATGATTAATGTGTAGTGTTCCTCTGAATATGTAGCGTCTATTCGTCACCAACACAGGGGCAATCATCTCACTAAAACTGTTAGTAATATCCACGAATCCAATTTTGCTAATTTACCTGCATAATAAATTGTGTACAACTAAAACAGAACTACTTAAAAGGGGAGCAATAGGCGTATACAAGATAATATTAACATTTTTAGAATCTTTAATATGTTTTTTATTTGACAATATACACATTATTATTTGCATTTAAACCATGCACTGTCTCAAGTCTATGTACTCGAAACTGAAATTCCTCACGTAACACCTCCTAAATACAAACAAAAACGTATCAAAGCATTATAGACATTCGGAAACAGGCATGGTGAACGCTTTGGCTGCAGCGAATTACAAGAAACACACCTACGTCTGCGACCAATTCTCGTCCGTTTCACATCCGAGCGTACACAATTAACGGCATAAACGGGGCACTTCTTCACGGGCTGATTCGTTCTTTCACAAACGATTCGCTGCAGTCCCCTGACCAGCGGGGGCATGGCAGATGGGCTTCTCTGCGCTCCGGCCCTCCGAGGGGCAGGGGGCACGCGGAAGCCCCAAGTGACAGTAGGGCGAACTAGAGCTTGCGCCGGACAGGTCTTGGGTTTAGCCGCCCTCCCCTCTAAGGGAAAGAAAAGGAAATATTGACGCACATTATTAATTCACAGAAATGAAAAAAAAATCTCTGAAAATCGAAAATACGGGATTAATTCCAAGTATCCGGAATATTTTGATTAAAAAAATTATGAACGAACGTTTTGTTACACAAAAATATTCAAACATTGTCTACAAGAAATTCCCTATGAAATCTTAATGACGGACAGAGACCCAAGGATGTGAGCAGTTGGTTGGAATGTTTGAACTCGTCATTACGTATCTCAGTCCACCAAGCCGTTCCAAAAATTACTTTAACATTTAGTTCAATAAAATATTTTAATGTCATAACGACATAGCTACATTTCTATTGCCGATAATAAATTCTTAATTATTCTCTAACTAGAATAGCTGGGAAATTCAAAATCCTTTCAATACGGTTTTATTTTTATTTCCATTCATTTTAAAATGGAAAATTTCGCATGAACCCCTAACGGATCTTGGGACGCACCGCCAGGGTTGGGCAGCCAACCTATGAATGTCCAAATACTTATGCGTCGTTGGAAATTTCATTTCTTTCATACATGAGCATACATTTTGGCAATACATGTCTCCCATCAATACGTTAGTACGTGTTATGTGCAGCGAACCTACAGCCACAAGTTCTAGCTACGCCAGTGGACATGGTCACTGGGAGGGGAGGCGGAAGCACCGTCGTTCGAGTCCCGGCGCCGACCCAGCCAATTATCACATTACCGCCGCCGGTGGCCGTCGCCGCTGCGTCAGATAACGCGATAATTGCGCGCGCGGACGCAAAAAACGCGCCACAACACGCTCTCGCTCCTCGTTCAGATTAGCATCTGCTCCGGGGCCATGGAACCCTCCCCTGCCACCGCAGTGGCTGACTGATGGGCTCGTGTCGCTCACTGGCCGGGGGCCACGTACCCCGGTCGGTGGTTTGGGCACTTTTCGAAATACACTTAAGACAGACGAAGGCCCCCAAGGCTGCAATTGCTAAGGCTGTCGTCACTGCGAAATCTATAATATTAAATATCGTCCTGACGAAAGGAAAGAGATTTAGAGTATACAATGACCGCAATGATTGAAAATATTAACGGATCGTACATTTTATCTCCTCTCCACCCTCCATTTTCTTATATAAATTCGCATTCCCTTCATTCGTATGGTAAACATATGGGCACAATCCAAACTTAGAGTATTTATTTATTTATTTATTTACTTTCCGCAGTGAATACAAAGAACTTTGCATCTGCATTTTTGACATTTCTAATGAATATATAATTTACTAAACTGCCGATTTTCTCCTGTTCCGTGTCCTTGACGCCAAGAAATAATGTAGTCAACATCTCACAAACATCCTGTAATTACCATTATTTCAGGACGATAAAACATGCGCTCAGATAACTACATTCTTCAGAAAGATAAAATTTTATTACATAAAAAGGGAAATACAGGAGTCTACAGAACCGCACATAACTCAAAGGATTTTATCCGATGTTAAGATTATGATCTTGACCGCCATTGCATTAATCTACAAAGAACATTTCAGTTAGCAACTCAGCGTAGCGTGATAAACTAACACGACTTCTCGAGAAAAAGACAAAAGAATATCTCCAGACACTAATAACTGGCCAACTGACGGTAAACAACACCAAGAACCAAATTGCAAGCACCAATTGCACATTAATGGAATAAAATATTTAAGTTAAATTTCAGTTAAATTGCCGTTCAATTGCGAAGACATTTTAATCGCCTTCGAATGGTTTCGAGAGCCTTGAATACAAACAAGACCCTCCCTCCCCACGAAGGCGCACTAGACGCTTCAATACGCTTCAAATACACCGCCTGTTCTACGAACTACACCGTCAATAACCGCGTGGCCAGCAAATCCACCAGGACTGCAAGAATCCCAAAGCCACCATCGCCCTCTCCTCCCTCCGGTATCATCCCGACCAAACCTCGTGACTGCGCACCCTTGACGCCGCGTGTCTCCGTCCGCGCTGCCCACCCACAACGCAAAGCAAAAGCTTCCTTTTTGCGGACGCGCACCCGTCCACCCCCCTTGCCCCTCCCCGGCGCGGCGGCGCCCTTCGCGACACGGAAAACTGAATTTAGAGCCTATAAATCTCGCCTAATGAAAGTGATATACCCCCTGACGGGCAGTAAACCCCGCCGCCGCGCCGCCCAACGCAGAGCGGAGCGGAGCGGAGGAGAGACGCGCGGGGCCGCGCCACTGTCTGTCCGCTCTCTCGCAAAACCTCTCGACTTGGCGGATGAATATTCAAAGCGACGCCGTCGACGCTCCCGTCACTGCCGCCGACGCGCGCTCCCATCCAAAGCCCGCGCTTGGAATATACATACTGGAAGCTCAGCGGGCGATGTATATTCACAGAAACATCTCATTCCGTGGCTTAATAATCATCTGACATCCACGAGGCAGATATCAAAAAGCGTACGGTAAATTATTACTAGGAAGATTTATTGCCACGTGACACATGCGTTTTAGGTGGAAGGAAATGGTTACTTTACTCAGTTCAATTTGAGGGAGATGCAGTAAATGCTTCATCTTGCATTTATATTTACATTCTTGAATTAAAATACTTCTCATTGACAGCACACCGTCGTCAACACAATTTCGAGAAGATGGAGGAGTTACAATCCTGGTCTTCCTCCAGAAAATTTATGTGATACATAAGCAAGCTATATTGCTGTCCAAACAAACTAGGACACATTGAATTACACACGCTATCTACACAATATCCTATATTTTAGTTATTTTATCCACGAAAACTCGCGTATGTTGCACGAAGCATTTTCCACCAATGGTTTATTACTTCTTTTATGGAAACGATGGTATGCTGATATTCAGAAAACCCGTATTGCATACACTTCGAACGCCGCCCCAGACGTTCAAGAGACGAGCACCAAACGTAACGCCCACGCGAACACCACGCGCTCCACGGTCGGTTCGCGCATCGACATCACTCGCGGGCGCCGCGTGCTCGAACGCGACCGAAACAGCGGGCGCGTCATTAGGTCGCAGATATTTGAGCCCCGCGCCATCGCGTGGAGAGCGCGATTTGAAATGTAAAACGCGGCGGGCGGCTGAGGGGCGGCGGGGTGGCCGACGCTCCAAATGCCGCGACATTTAAGTGCAAATCTGTGCGAAGAGGGGCGCCACCGCCGCGGCGCTGCTTTCATCAACGCACGGCTGTTTGCTGCGGTAAGATCTCTGCCGCAGACAGGGGTGGGGTGGAGAGGTGTATAAAGGAAAAGATACAAGAGGAGGTAAGAAGACATACGAGAGACGAGGAGAAAGGAGACACGAAAAGGAGGGAGAAGAAAGAAGTGAAGAGAGGTGATGGGCAGAGAAGTTGATAATTGGGTGTACGAGACGTACGCGCGTTTTATCTTCACAATTCTGCCGAAGAAAAGTGAAGAGCAAAATATTACTATTGAAAATGAAGTTTTTCTGACGGCTGATTCGAACAATAGCGTCTTAGAACATTTTTGACATTAATTAATACAAAAAATATGTTTCTATAATGTTCTATGTAGTTTCCATAACGATACATTTTTAGCAGCCGTTACCTTCTTTTCCTCGTAACAGCCTTACGATTCAAGACCGACTTTCAAATTACATGGGGATACCCTATTGAATTTGGTCCATTCGGTTACACAGGCTACGGTACTGCTCATTTCAGTAATTTTTGGTGCAATGAAAACCAGTACGTAATTGAGACACGTAAGATTTCGTGTCATAAACATCAAAAAGGTCGGAAATATGTCCAAGCTAAAAATATGCAACCAAAGCTCTAAACGATGGTTTGTTTAGAACACGTGCTATACTATACGTAAACCGATTCACGCCCATCCACCGCGTTAGGCGCGGACATCACTCCCAGGAAAAACAAGTACAGCACAACGCCTCGAAAGCAACGAGGCAGCCAGACCTCGCCGGAAGGCGGGCGGCGGGCGCAAACTACGACATCGCGCCGCACATGGCGCGCGCGCGCCGCCGCACCGGCCCCGGGAGACCAAGAGGTCAGGCGGGCGAGGCGGCCGGGGTGTCAGGTGCGCGGCCAGTTTCGTCTTGCCACGCGCCGCGTGGGCGGAGGCAACGGGGAAGCAGGGCGCGCGCTTCCGCATGACGACGACAGCGCGCCCACCCACTTTACGAAGAAAAGAGCGCAGGAAGTCAACCAGCCCTTTGTCTCGCGGGCGGAGGGCACGAAAATGGAAGTCGGTTGGCAACTCCAACTTTATTCGGCAAATTTTCCAAAGAAATAAAAACTTTGGAAAGTCGTAACAAGGAACCGAATTTTGAAACACAATTCAGACAGAAACGCCCTTGCATGTTGTTAAAATGTCTTCTACAAGAATAACATTTCTTCTATAAACCGAATTGACGATCAAAACGTTCTCAAAAGAAATGAAAAGAGTTCACCCTAAAAGCCATGAGAAATTGCCCAACACATTCACTGATAAAGCAGTAATCTGTACCAAAAAGGATTAGCAGACTTCCCCTTTCATATGAAGTTGTTGAGGTATAAATCACATTCTTTTGTTGAACCTTATCACCTTTCGGACTCGACACATTGCCACTGCTGTCCGAAGTGGGCATGACTGCTCGTCCGCGCAGCGACGATTGGATAAGGAGCGCGCGCGGCGGCCGGTGGCCAGAGCGCTCCTGGCGCGTCGCCTCGCCTCGCGTCGCGTCTCGCCGGGGCTTCGTGACCCGCGACCTTACGGTATCGTGACTTAATCACGCAGCGTGGGAGCCGGCCACCCCCCGCCGCCCCCGCCTGCCCTGCGGCCCGCTCCCTTTTTAGGGGCCCTCGGCAGCGGGCGCGCTAATCCCGCGGCGATCTGCGCCTAATGGCCGCGCGCACGCCACTGCTCGCCGCGGGCTGGGGGCGGGTGGCGACGGCGGCGGAGGCGGAGGTGGTCATGGCAGCGGTTGGGCTGCTAGGGTTGGTGAAGGGGTGAAGGCGGGAGTCTGTTAAGACGGTGCAGGCTGGGACGGTGTCGACGGAAACGGTGACGGCTGGGACGGTGTTGGCTGAGGCAGTGGAGGTTGGAACGGCTTGGCGGAGATGGTGTCGGCAACACTGAGGTGGCGTCCGTTCTTAAGGAGGAGGAGGTGGTGGTAATGATGGTGGTGACGACTTGGGTGGTCGAGGCCAACGACGACTGAGAGTCAGGAGAAAAGATGGAAAGGGTGATAGCGACCTGACATCGTCGTAGACGGATGTAGACCTCTCCGAGGTGATGTTGAAGATTGGGTTGCACTGATGATGCCGGAGATGAAAGCATCTCATGATGGTAAAGATGGAAATAACCGCAATTGAGCCAGAGTTGACTGCGGATGTGGTGAGAGACAATTTGGAGATGTTGGCGCACGAAAGGCAGCTGGAATAAAATGAAGGCGAGGTGAATTTTTATTCGTGTCTGACTTGCGGTAAGGTTACAACAAATGTTTCACAACCCCCAACGATAACTATCAGTAAGTCGTAAAGTATTCAGAAGCACGCTCTAGTTCGAGATTGAGTGTAAACAACGTAATGAGCTGAATAAAATGAAAAGGCACGTCACCAATATGGATTTTCTTTCCTCAGATAGCTTATGTAAAAATATATGTGATATTTCCATCTACCGTCGTGTACGCAAGAAAGAATAATTTGGAACCTCTGTATTTATTTAAAAATTATAACGTTTGCCCTTCCTATAACTACGCAAATTGTGCGGTTTCCAAAAAACTAACAATAAAAACAGAATGTTTAATTAAAATTAGCCTCTTGCAAATATGCAACATTGTATCTTAAATTTAAAAAAAAATATTATTTTTGGAAAATGATTTACACCAGAACACACACCAAACACTAGCTGCAATGAATTGTTATCCCTAGGTCCTTTAACTAAAAGCCACGGTTGTTTAGTTCAGGATCGCAATCTATACCATGGCAGCAGGTCGTTCTTACGCCTGCTTGGAACTCTGGGGTTGCGGTGTTGCCAATACACCACCCGTATGAGAAAGGACCTGCGGCACGAACATGCATGACCGAATGCCTTCTGAACGAGATCTGCCCGCCTGGGTTTTCGTGCAGATGGTGTAAACGTCGGTCACGCAGAACACCACCCCTCGCGCATACGGAATCGGTGATTTAGTTGTTTCCTGTAACGAAAAAAGCACGCAAATACGGAAAAATTTATCAAGAACTACAATCGTGTTTTTAAGTTGTTGCAAAGTATGATGAGAATCTTAGGTAAACTAATAAAAGGATCCCTCATAAACATTTTCTTTCTTGTTGTTTCAGTGCCCTCTAGTATTTTGAAGCATTTTTATAATATACAGAGTGTCTCGGAATAAATGTAACGAACTTCTAGGGCTAGTATAGGGGTCGAAAATGAACGCTTTTTGCAAATGAACTTATAGTGGCAAATTGCATGTACGGAATTATATACATTTTACAAGTATTCTTTGCTTCTGGTTTTTAGAGAAACCCATGTGCACAGATGTTAAGCACGTAGATGAAATCTCTTTGACTGCGTCAGAACGTGACCTGCGGAACATCTGTGCAAAACGAGTTACCAAAAACTCAGGGGTAAAAAAAATGTGTTTCCTATGAAATTTCTTACATGTTATTGGGAAACTTGTCATTTTCACACCCGTGTAAATGCTTTAGAAGTTACACGATTAAATGTAATTCTTAGCGACGTCACCCGAAGCACTTCCATCGACTGTGGTCGCGGAAGCGTACGCCTTCACTCGAATGAAGAGCGCAGATTCCCTGTTTGATGTACACTGCTGGCGTGGGGAAGTGCCCTGTCTAGAATGCACGCATCCCGCGCACTCCCCGCGTCTCGTTTAAAACCGGGGTGACCTCCGGGAAGGGGCGGGAGGCGGCGGCGGCGGTGGGCAGGTGGTCGGCAGCGCGCGGCCTGCATCGCCCTCGGGTGACCGAAAAAGGGCCCCCGCCCACTTGCCCGGCCGTCGGTTGGGACAGCCGCGGGTGACGCGCGAGCATGCCGGGCTTCCCCCCCCCCCGCCGTGTCCGCCTCCTGGACAACCGCAGAAAACGTGGAGATCTTCCAAGAATTCCGACGTTTGCATTCATTATGATACATGGAACAGAGCTGGTTTTGAAATAATGATTTTTAAACAATTCCCGAATGGTAAACACGATTTGTTTATCGCCTTTATGGTTGTTTACGTATTTCAGGCAAGCATTGAGTCTAAAAATCCTGGAAATTTATGTATTATAAAGAAGGAATATATAATAAACTAAAAGTTTGCAAGCTTTTCATTCTGATGAAATGTTGGTTTGTAATTCAAAAGAAATTTGACGTAGGTAAAGATCAAATAACGTGAATAATTTAATTTTGGAAATAATGATTCTTGAGAATCAACTTACTTTCTCGTTGGTGTCAGTTACGTCTTCACTTGGTTTTTGGAGATCTAAAATGGAGATGATTGAATCGTTACGGAACACGATTAGGTAATTACATATTACTATTGAACTCCTTAGCTCACACAATAATAATGAACAAACCTCTGTAAAATTGAATCAAAGTGGGACACTTACTGATCTGTGATTTCTCCATATTTAATACGCTTGGATTCAAGAGGGGGAATGAATAAATTTAGAATGTGAACCGTAGAAGGAACGATGAGCTGTTTTGGGATGCGGTGGGGATGAGTGATTACTTGTGTACAGAAGAGGGCTAGGCGAAGACGTTGCCTCTGAACACTCTCACAAGAACGCTGTAAATAATTAAGCGACTCGGGGAAAGGAGCTTTCGTTGCGGCGAAAGACGTCACAACCCTTTGAATCCTCCTTCCGCCAGAGGGCCAAAACGCAAGTTGCAACGCCCAGGGCATATGATTACCGCACTCAATTCAACAGAAATTAGTCTCGTACATTTTGCAACGTCTTCTGTGTGTGAAACACATACGGTGCATTGGAGTCCATGACAGGACCCTGATCGCTGGTATGGGATCTGAGGCAACATGCACTGCTTGAAGTGAAAGCGAACGATCACACCCGGGCGCTTTGACAAAACACTCAAATGCCGCTACCGTGATTCATTACGCTCCAATAGCACGAACAGTGAGTGCGGGACACATCGAGGTGCAATGTTTACGTACATTACTTACAGTTCTCACAGAAGTGCTACTCTACTGGCCGGAATTTGCCGAAACCCGAGGCCAAGCCCTGGAACGCCGCCTCACGCGCGCGCAAACCGCACCGAGTAAACCCGCCCGCGCGCCGACGCCCCGCCGGTAGCGAAACAAACATCGCCCGCCGCAAATGACGCGTGGCGCGCGCGACAAGCAGCGGGCCGCGACTTCGACGTCGGCGCGGGACTCGCGCGCGCGCGCGGGCGCCGCCGCGGGAGGGACGCGCGGCGAGCGGCGGCCTCCCGCCCTCCCCTCCCCTCCCCACTCTGCGCCATCGACGCTGATTTTCGCGATCGGCTTTGCAGCCGGCGGCGCCCGCGTTTAAACGAAGAGAGACCTTTTGCACGGCGCGGAATGATCCGTTTGAAATGAATTCCTCCACGGACGAGGCGACGGCGGTGGCGGGCGGCGAGCGCCGGGCGTCGGTGGCCCGCTCGGGGACTCGAGATCAATAACGGCTGGCTCCCGGAATTGCGAACGCCCGACAGAGAACGAGAAAGAGAAGAGAGGGCGGCGGCGGTGGCGGCGGGCGGGGCGGGTTAGCGGGGAGGCAGGAGCCTTCCGACCGACGGAGAGCACTTCCCTCTCGACAAAGACGGAGAGCGGCGCGCGCGCGGGACAGAGACGGCGCTATACAAGGAGATATGTCACCGCGTCGAGAACACTGCTAAAGGATAAGGGTTAAATTCCTATGTGGATGTTCGCGAAGAGCGCCCTTGTCAACACGCGGCCGGCCGCCGCGCCCCCGCCGCCCCGCGCCGGAACCCCCGGCCACCCGGGGCGCGGGAGAATATGTGATTTCTATACGTATTGATGTCCGGAACGGCAGCGTCGCGGGGGACGGCACGGGTCGTCCCCGGTGGCGAGGGAACAGTGAGGTGGTGGACGCAGAAGGAAACGATATAAATGGACTCGGAGAGATGTAGGACGAAAGTGGCGTTGGCAGCCGATGCGTCGGGAGGTGTGGTCGAGGAGGGCGGTAGAAGGCGCGGACGAGGCGAAGGGCCCAACGAGGCGCGAGGAGGCCGGCGGACAGGAAGGTGGAGTGCGGCGTGCGGGGGCCACGCAGAATGGAACTGAGCAGTGGATTGACGCGCAGAAGCTGAAGCAATACTACACAGCGCTCAAGCTCAAGAGAGATCCTCATCACACTCGCCTTGAAACCCAAGAGGGTATGGGAGCTGAATCAGAAACAGATGCAGTACATTCAACTGTCTGCCCCGGTGTACGTGCGCGTCGCGCAATCGTGTTTGAGTGGGTGCGTGCGAGCGCGAGAGCGAGAGCGATGGTGACAAGCAGGATGGAGGGATACGTAGGTGCCCATTCGGAAAGGCGAGAAGAGTTGAAATAAAAGAAACGTATCTGAAAGAAACCGGAAAGACACGTGATAACCTCATCAGATCAAATGTAACTGAAAGTGTTTTTCCCAGAAAGAAGAAAATCTTTCCGGAAAGTCATCATATACAGACCTACACACTCAACTGACCAGCGAAGATTTATTTCGTCCCGGCGCAACCAACGATGCAGAATTGTTTCAGAATCTGCCCTTTTGAGCCGAATCCCTGCAGAGCGGTGGAGCAAAGGGTTCAGGGACGGGGTGCAAGGTGGCGGATGGGTCTGCGAGGCGGCGGGGTGCTGGCCGAGAAGAGCGCGCGCCGGGGTAAGGTTCAGGAGCGAGGGGTCAGGCGGGGGCGAAGAGAGTGGTGTTGAGGCGGGTGGCGACGGTGATGCGGAGGAGACGCGCCGTGCGCCATGTGGGTCGGTGAGCAGGAGGAAGGGACGAAACGAATAAGGAGAAAACGGGGTTGCGGGGTGGAGGGACAGTTAGAGCGCGCGCCAAGGAGCAGTGTGGTGGCTATCGAGGCGGGTGGGGGCGGCGGGTTAACAAGACGGCGCAGGCCGCGGTCGCCCCGCTCGAGGGTCCTCCACGCCACGCGTCGCACCGCTCATGAGGCGGGCGAGTCGCCGCCCTCCGGCCCTTTTCTCTGCCCCTCGTGCCTGCGCGACTTCTTTTCCGGAGGCGCGGGCGGGCGAAAGGGGTCGGCGCTCCGCGACACACGACACGAATCGATGAAGCCGCCGCCGCCGCCGCCGCCGCTGCGGGCGGGCAGGCGGCGCGGGGGCCCATCGCGAAGCGAAACGGCCAGCGGAAGAGGCGCGCCCGATCACAGCGCCCCAGCCGCAGCAGGGCAATTTCTATTTTGCACTTCAGTTACACGAATAAACATGTTTAACAGGCGGAATGCTTTTAACATCCGAGGGAGATGCGCGATTGCTAAGATATTCACAGAATAATTAAATCTGGAGGGTGTTAAGACACTAAGCTCCAGAAGGTTAAATTCGAAGGTCACTTCAGCGTTAATTCTATTCTTAGAACATCAACTTAATTAAAGGGTCTATCGCACTTTTGTGAAAGACGAAATGGAGTAATGGCATTGCACAGAGTTTGAATTAATAACACCAAATTCGATGCAGGTAAAGGGAATGATTTACATCAAATCGTTCACTACCCAAATTGGGGCTCCACCCTCCATTACCACATCATTTGTGTTCATAAACGGATTAGAAATTTGAGAGGTTATAAAACCTACGTGCCTCATTCCGCCTGAAAGCGAACCCTTTCCTCTCTGCGCCACGCGCGCCAACAGGCATCCGTGGAGGGCAGGCGGTTCGCCGGCCGGCGCATTCCCTCCGCAGCTGCGGTCGCCCAAGGCGCCTCTCTCCGCGCCCTAATTCTCCGCAGTCCACGGCCGGCGCTCTCGTTAAATCGATTAGGCCCTTCTCGGCGCGAGGCACGATATTTAACGCGGGCGGGCCACCCCCGGGCGACCCGTGCACGCGCGCGCCCCCACCCCCTCCTTTTCCGCCGTCGCCGCCGCCGCCCTTGTCCCCGGCGGCTGCGGGGGCCTCTCTTTTACATTTTTCCGAGCGTAAGAAAACTGGGGGAGCCGCGAGAGATAGAAGTCGCGCGGAGAGAAAAATACGTAAAAAAGAGAGCGCGCGGCGCCCGGGGAAGACGGTCGAGCGAGCCCCGCGGCAGCGCGTGGTCTCGCGGGGGTGGGGGTGGGGGAGGGGGAATGAAGCGCGGGGCCGGGCGCCGAGGGGCGAGGCAAGGCGAGGGCGGGCCGAGCGCGGGGAAGCGAGGCCCGGCGGAAAGGGTTAGAAAAAGTCGAGGAAAAGGGGGCGAGCGCCGTCGGGCGCACCGCGGAGAGAAAGACGCAACCGGGAAAGGGAGCGAGAGTCGGAAGAGCGCGGAGAAGGCGCTCGAACACAAGAGAGAACACTTGAACGGTAAAGAGATCACGGACGGGAAAAACAGAAACAACGTCGCCTGAGAAATACACGCGAGTGCCCACGGTAAGAGTGTGGTCGGAATATGGAAGCAAGGAAGAGAAAACTCAGACGACAGCAAAAATAAGGGCCAGTGCCCGAAGGAAGTCGCCGCTCTCGAAAGAGACGTGTTATGAGCTCAAGCGAGTGGCGTCCCCACGGCGTCCACGCCCACGTTCCTCGCGCAGAACGCCGCCCAAGCCACTCAAAAAAATACCCCCGGCCGCTGGCCGCGGCAGCAGCGACGCCACTGGAGGACACAACGGCCAGGCGTCGGTCGACGCGCGGCCGGCGGAGCGGGGGTTGAGTGGTAAGAACTGCGCTGCACCCAAAATTAAATTCATCGAGCGGGCGGCAGATGTGTCCCCACATGATTATAAGGCTGCGCATCACGAATTGAATCATCAGAGCTTTGCGCAATAAAGCGGATTTCGTTAACTTATTTCTCTCTTCGAGCATGCTACCAATTCAGGCCCGGTGCAAGATGCTGAAGATTCGATATCGAGCTTAATGACGTGGACTCAAAGCACAATAAGATGTAAGCAAAATAACCTGGAATAAAGGATAAATAATCAGAAATAAAATACTAAAGGAAGTGACACTGTAATAGCTTTTACAATATTCCAAATAATTAGTTTGCAGAATTTTGAGTTTTGAATACAGTAGCTATTGGAATGGATACTGAACACATAGGGATTAAATCACACATTTAACGCACAGGTAGCTTTCCGAGAGAGTACCAACAAAGACAAAGGTTCGGCAATGTATCACGAAACCCGGAAAACCATAACAAGAAACCATTAACCCTGCATTCTACCTTCCACACCCGACAGCTAAAACGCAGTTTGCAACTCCTCTCATCAAGTGAGTCACACAATTCCCCCATCACTCCCGCAGGACGTCGTAACCGCAGGTCTTTTTATCACATTTCATTTGCAGTTCCATCACGAGCCAGTAAATCACCCCGAGCATCACAGCGCCGGGGGTAAAAAATCGCGCGCGCGAAGTAAACTGGTTTTAAAGTCGGTTAACGACGACAGCCGACAGTAAGTATCGCCCCCTCCGCAAGAAGCCCCTCGAGACAGAACGCAATAAAAGATAAGCTCCCACGAGTAACTCGAGCATCGATCGGGCGGCGCACCGCCAGCGCCCCGGCGCTAAGGAAACAACGGCCTCTCCCCTTGAGGTAGCGCTACCGCGTGCGGCAGCGGCCACCTCGAGCGAGGGCGGCGTGGACGGGCGCCATCTGAGAGGAAGGTGACGACGGAGGAATGTTGGCGGAGACGCTGGAGGCTTTGAGGAACGCGAAAGGCGCGAGAAGTAGGTTGGGACCGCAGGACAGGTGGCGGCGAGGGTGATGGGTTCGGGGAGGATAGTGATCGCAGTGACAATGGTGGCGGCGACAAAGTTTGGTGCGAATAGGTTGGAGGAAGCATAGGGTATGACGCTGGTGGTGACTGTGACGGCGGCAGTGCTGGTGGGGGTGGGGGGCGGTGAAGGGGGGGGGCGGCGGAGATGGCGGCGGCGGCGAAGGTCGTGGTGGAGAAGGCGGCGGCGATGTTGGTGGTGGCGGCGGCAGTGGTGATAGTGATGGCGGTAGTGATAGTGGTGGCGATGGTGTTGGAAGGTTGGTGGTGGTGGTGGTGGTGGGGGGGGGCAACGTCGGGCAGCGCTTTGTAGCGGCGGGCTCGTTACGAGCGCCGGCCGCGGACGTGGCGGCGATAACGCTCTCTCAAAGGGGGCTCGGACGCCCCTGGCCGCCGCCGGCGCCTTATCGCGATAAGTGTCCTCCCCCAGGAGGCGAGATAGCCGTACGACCGCGTCGGCCAAAGCCAGTGAGATGGCGAGAGGGTCGAAAAAGTGAGGTAAGGCGGCATGCAAGGTGAATGAAGGGAGCCAGTATGATTGCCATCGACACAGCAGCCCCCTGGAATATCTCGGAAGTTCTGGGATCAAACAGCACGATATCTCGAGTATTGGCAACAGTGATGCCGGTTCTGACAGTGTAAGTTCTGCCGCCGGTAGCAATATCTATAAATAACAGTTCCCTTTAATGATGTAACAGCGGTGATCCGCACATCTGCTGTTTCCTTATTAGCAGTAGTTGGTAAATATAATAACAGTATTGGTCAGTCCGGTTCGGGCAGAGACCACGCTGACGCCGAGGGGAGTCCAGCGGCCCTTAACGACCGACCTGCTGCCGTTGGCGCGGGCTGTCACCCCGCTACCTGCCACCACCACCACCACCACCGCCGCCGCCGCCGGCGGCGTGGTCGTCGCCGGCGCTGCCACCCGCCGCGCGGCACCGCGCTATCTCCGCGGGGATCGCAGGCCACAGCAAATTAACCCGGGCCCCTCCCGCGCCCGGGGCCGATGCGTAATTAGCCGTCCGCGCCCGCCCCGCCCCAAGATTTTGCGCAGCTCCGACGCCGCTCGACGCACCGCGGGAAGTGGCAACGCGCGTCATGTAGGTTTTTCTAAACACCGCCATTTCCTTTCGATAAACAGAAAAGACATGAGGATTTTCACGAATGATATATTAAATATAATCCATTCCAAATCAGATTAGTAGCATCATAAACTTCATAACACACATCAATTGTTTTCACTGAACAGTGAACATTTCTTGATTCTCATAGGTAAAGTCACTTTTTTAGTCGATACATTGTGTATTCATATTTTCAAATCTGGAAAACTAGCATGTCCAATTCGTTTAAATCGTTTTTCATTCTTTTTTGAGGAACACTCCAATAACAAACCGACGTATCGTAAGACCTGTGTATTTCTTTCCACAGTATAGACCACTTGGCGTTTTCTGCCATTCGATATTTCCCAACATCGATACATGAGTAACTGTTCGCCCTAAACAGCAAGTCAGCTCGCGTGCGACGTCTCGCACCCGCCAGGAGGCGTTCCCGGCGCCCGGGAGACGCGCCTTTCGTCTCATCCGCTTTTCCAGCGCATGACGCCTCGTTAAGGCTCTTCTGGGCGCGCGGCTCTGTCAAGCGCTTTCTCAGAAACAATCGTTAGAGAAGGCCTACGAGCCGCACTTTCGGCTCGAGAGAGACAGACGCTACTCACTAATGAGGTAATGTGTGTTACGTCATGGAGACGTCTCAACGTTTGAATGACATAACACAAAACAACAACAGAATACGAGTATTGTGTGATCAAGTCTTTATAAAAAACAGGAGTAGGATTTTGGCTTTTATTATACTCGCTATTGCTATCAAACCGGTCTTCATAGTATACCATTATTGACACGTAACGCACTTGGAAAACTTTAAACGAGGGAAAGAATATATAAATTAGACATTACGAATATTAATAGCAAAGAAACATTAAAAGCACTCAATAAATGAAAACTCGAAATCTGTACGGATTTCATGAAATCATTACCATCATGTTGATAAGCAGGGCAACTAATTTAACGATATGTAATCATCAAATGCATTCTGTACAGATAACACTGATTCCTTTCACAAACAAGCGATGGGGACCAAATGTGTTTACAAAACAAAATCAACCCTTTTGTACCACCTGCGTTCCAATTCCTTCTGAAGAGCTAGTGCGTGCGTCGTCTGATCAGATACGAACATTGGACCACTAGACCCTCTTATATTAACTACCACCCGTCAAGACATGCCACTTTATTCCAAACAGCAACCCGACGTTTTTGACAATCTATGTAAGCATTCCCCCAATTACGAGCTAAAATTAGCTCTAATTATACCCGATCGACATCTTTTGATCAAAACTAAAACGACATTGGGGTATAGCGTAATGCGCCTATCCGGAGTCCCATCAGCCGCCGGATAAGGTCGACAACGAGTGTGACAATGGCGTTTGCGGGGGGGGGGGGCATTGCAGGAGAACACGCGCGCGGAGTCGGCCTCCTCGGTCACCGGTCGCCAAGCGCAGCTACTGGAATGTAAATCTTGCAGGATGTATGGAGAAGGTACAGAACCCCGCCCGTGCAACTTTCGCGATTGTATCTGCTATGCACGTCGACATCCCAATGACAGCGCAAGTGCCCGTGCAGCGCGGGATACATACCAAGTTACTTTACATTTACCGTGACGCGTCCATGATGTACACGCCCCAAGACGGTAATAAAACGATACCTTCAAGGACGATCGATTTCGTATCCGAGCCTTGCATTCAATTCTCTCGACAAAATAAAAACTACGAAGACAGAACAATGCTGTAGCTAGCAAGAACAGCAAACGCTACGAACAACTTTTTGAACTAGAAATATTCCTGAAGATTCCTTCCATTCTGGAAGCACATTTCATTTCTTGAAAGTCCCGCAATTATAATGCACCACGCAATCAAACCCAGTTTTTACGTGCAAGTCGAACAATAACCAAAGAATAAGTGATTCTCGGCTTCCACAGCACGCCTGTAAAGCGAAACCTCAAAAGTGGAGCAACCGGATATGAGGCGACCAGCCGTTAAAACGATTGCTGCGGAGCTGAGAGAGTCGTTACACACGGCGAAAGGCGGTAAGAAGGCAACGCACCGAAATTCCTGCATCGCATCGCATCGCATCGGCCGCGAGGCACGCACAAAAACGGAAGCGGTGTTCGAATGCCCGGCACGCGGACGCGCACGCGGGCAGCCCAGAGAGGCAGGTGCCGGGCCAATTATGAGGCACGCCGCCTCGCCGGGCCCAGCCGCGCCGCGCTCGACAGCTCCGTAATCGTAAGCGCCTGCTTTGCCAATGCCACCATTACGTTTCGTATTCGTGTATGCAGCGTCTTTACCGACGATCTTCTATGCCCATGGGACGGAATACGTCAACTGAAAAATGCCTAAAATTGTTGAAAAAATATTTCACAGAAACTAGCGAAATGTTTATAAATAATGAAAATATACCAGACTGTATTGGGCTACACAATTTTTCTTCATTGCTATTGAATTTCAACTTTATAACAATGCTGTCTGCGGAAGTATTTATTGACAATTCGTTAGGTACTCCCGCTTACAAGGCTTTACTTCAGTACCAATATCGGCATACAGATGTCCATTAACAACAGAGCTTACAAATAACAATTGTTTAGACTTTCCAATTTCGTTGAGTACAACTGTTTAGTATTGTGTGAAAATAACTACTGATCTCTTCCGAAGTGCATTTACTTTTTACAGGGCGCATATAACACATTTTTTCAACACGAGAATGCACGTTTACATACAACGGGCATATTACAAAAATCTGTCAAGCCCATAAAACATGAGTTCAGAGCACGCACAATACGCCAATAGAACAACAAAAGCAAATCAGCAGTTACTTTCGACCAACAGCTCTCTTGAACTTGAACGGTGCGCATTAAATCTCAGAGCACAAACGATCACATCCTCCCATACGTAACTTCAAGTGTCTTTGTGCGAGGTGTTGCTTGGCCTCAACTTTTTCAAATGCGATCTCGGGGAACGCGCGCAGCGTAATGTGGCGTTAACACTTCTCCAGGCCACTTCCACCCATCGTGGCCCTGCCACAGCCGCTGCCCTCGCCGCGCCCACCGGCTTCCTTTCACGCGCGCGACGCGAGGCGAGGCGAGGCGAGGCGAGGCGAGGCGAGGCGAGACGAGGTGGGCGCGCAACCGCAGGCGCGGGCCGCTTAGAATACCAACGGTGCGCGACGGCTCCATCTGATCTATAAAACATCGCAGCCCCCGACGACCAGGCCGGGCGCGCCAAACCGGGAGACGACGCTGCCGGAGGCGCTGGCACCGCAGCAGCTAAATGAGATATGGGGCTAGGGGCGTGGAACTTGTTCGTTTTTGGATTGGTTGAGTGATTGATTAGTAGTGCTGCCGGGCGCGTCAACTGCTACAGTTATTAGTCCCGTAAGTTTTTTTGGCTCCGCAGGTGGCGGTGGTTTCCCCCGCTGTATGGCGAGATCCGGCGTTGACCTACCACCTGCTAGCGGGGTTTTCCCTAAACAGGTATCTCCCACCCGCGGGGCACCGCCCCAGACCTGGCAAGCTCTATGATCCCGACCGGTATCTCGGCACCATGTTAGTGTAAGTAAGGGGTGAGGATAGGACAAGGAAGAGGAAGGAAAGATCGCGCGTGGTCCGGCCTGTTTGTTAGAGTATTTCTCCGGCATTCGCGTGGTACTAATCTCGGAGAAACCACGGAAAACTATAGATCAGAGCAGGCGGCATCTATAATTCTCCTCGAGACAGCGATTCAATTCGACCTAATTGACAAGGTAGTGCAGAAAATCCTGCGCCCGTCGGGTTTTGGTTTTGGAGAAGGTGACGGGGAACCTGCGGCGATGTCACAGCGAAGCATCCGTATCAGCAAAGAGGCATGATATGCTAGAGATCGAAAAACTTTTTTTTTTTTTTTTTTTTTTTTTTTTTTTTTTTTTTTTTGCATTTTACACAAGTTTTACTAGGTATCAACACAAAACTGTTGAAGTCACATCAATTCTTTCCTAAATCGATAAATTGGTGTGGGAAGAAGACGTTGTCACGCAGAAACAGCAATGGCTGGAAGAGAGGACAATGCATCGCGTGTTTCGTCAAACTGGCTACAATCAAAAAGTCAAATTTCGCAAGGGAACACCCACTTCACGTCGCCCATTGCCAGCCTTGCATGGAACACCGGAGGGAAGGGTGGGACGACGCCAGAGCTTCTCCGCCCTGCTTCCAGAGCGCCGCTGCCTCTTAAGGCTCGCCAAGGCCGCGCGGCACGCGAGTATGGCCAGTCAAGGGGACATTGCGGTGCACTGTGGAGTGGGGAGGTGCGCTACGGTGCTATGCGGCGCAGGGCGCGCGATAAAGGACGGTAGAGAAGGCTAAGGTCGGCCACAGATCGAACAGACAGTCATATTGTGCTCTGGAACGTCGGCGGGTGCCTCCGGAGATGCCGCAATCCCGAATGCGTTTTGTTGTGCCGTTCTCGGCATTGTTTCACTGGGAACTATTCGTCACGAGTGCTGGTCAAAAGAATCGAGTTTTTAATTGACTGAGGAATTGAGTTTCTTTGCAATTCGCCACACTAATGATCCAGTTCTTTTTTAAATTTCATCCAATATAAGTTATTACTTTCATAAACCAATACACTCAAATTTGATGTATTATGGCACTTCGATATGTTAACAAAAAGACAGAAACAGTTTTTAGCATCCCCGCCCAAAGTCCAAATTTTCTAATGATGTATTCACTCCCGCATTTGCAAAAAAGTAAATCCTATAAGAAAATTAAGAGTCCTTCATTTGTATGAACGTGCTTGAACTATTGCAGTTAAGCTTGATGTTCGCAAATTTAACGTTTTCCAAAGAAACCCATGGAGCGCATGGAGTTCAGATACTACAAGATAGTCGAAGAGTGAGAAGTTTCCGTGCGTATCGTAGCATTACCGTAAACTTAGTATTCACGTCAGCACCGCCAATTCCAATTGATAACACGTGTTGTATACAAGTGCCTCTCAGTGAGCTGCGGCTAGCTGTAAAACTGGAGACGGTATCAAAGTGCATGGATTTTACATTCTACTCCTTGTTTACGTTATCCGCAGTATATCCTACATACATAGTGTACAAGTAATACTTTCCACAGTGATTTTGTAAAGGTAAGCAACTATTTTACATCTTCAATGTTAAACCGATGGTGTTCAACACTTTCAGACGGCTACATCTTACTACACAAAATGGTAAGACCATATTGATAGAAAACTCGCTCAAAATAGTATTTCCTTCTGGTGAGTCTTACTTTATTTTCAAAGCATCAAGCGCGCTTTTGAAGCAAAGCACGAAGTCGTAACTGAGAGGGAAAGAGGAGGGAATGATAGCTACAGTTGCTTAGACACTCTAGAAATGAAGTTTATTCGCTGACCGCAAGGCAAAAATACGCTTTAATGGCTGGCCGCCGCTAGCAGCCAGCGTCCGTGTCCGAGGCGAGGGTGCGGTTATATAAACGAGCTACCCACACTGCCAAGGCCGCACTTACGTGATGGGAGTAGAAACTGGTGGAAGAGGTGGAGGTAGTGGTGACGATTGAGGTCATTGCGGTGATATAAGAGGCTTCGTGGTGGTAGAAGCTAAGTTTGGTTGTGCGGTCATCATTGTAATCGTTGCTGGTGATAATAATGCAACAAGTGGCAAAGGGGTGATGTAGGTGAGCCGCTACAACGGCGCCATGGGTGCTCAACGTAGCATTAAACGACTCGGCAGGCCTTAGCAGTCGTCGTCAGTGACGAGGCGGGCGCGACGGGCGGACCGGCGACTGCGGCCGAGTCACTCGTTCAATATGCAGGCGTGGCGGCAACGGCGGCAACGCCAGCGACGAGGACGGCGACGGCAGCCAAGCGTTCTCGCGCCACGCCGCCCTGGCCTTGTCCGTGGACTACGTGCTGTCGTGCCGCAACCGCCGTCGCCGACGCCGACGCCGCCGACTCGCGACAGCCTTGACGCGGTGTTCGAACTCTGCGCCTAGCGACTGCAGACAGCAATGCAGTCTCCGCCTCGCGTCGGCTTATCCAGACGCTCGATGAGCTCAGTTCCAGAGACATTCCGCTTATATGGAACCTACTCGGCTACTTACGCTTCGCTTAACCTCGCACTTACTATAACATCCACAAATACTATTCGGTAAATTCTCTCGGTAACCTAATGGAATAAAAATTCTAGAATCGAAGTACTGAATTAGGGGACCTCAGTTATATCTCCTTTCGCCATAAGATGAACTTATGACTATACGCCATCTCTCTAGCCCGGTCACTCGTACTGAGAAAAAGGAGGGCAACCAAAAGCATGGCTAAAATGATGGTTAGAATGCCAAGCAAACTGATCAGGCCTTAAAAAAAAAAAAACAATTAAAACGCCTGGATGAACAAACAAAAATATTGTATTACTAATCCTGAAAGGGCCCGCATAATTCTACGAGTGAGAACTGCCCGTAAAGCAGCGGAACAAAGCTCACGATCAGCTGGGCGGTAACACTCTACGCAAGCGGTACAACCGTAAACATCGAAACGGCCCTAAAAACTCTCCGCAAATCCGAAGTTTGAGGCTTGTTCTACCGGACACGGGCTGCCAACGCGCCCCGCGGAAAGGCCGCGCCGCCGGGGCGCCAGGAGCGTCGCATTCGCTTCGGATGAGACGCGCGCCGTGACGCACCGGGTGCCGTTACGCTGATGCGGCCACCGAATTGCACGCCGCTCGGTCACGGTGGCGGCTTCGACACGCACGAGCCCTTCACCCACCTTGCTTTGAACCGCTCCACTCTTTAAAGGAGACTGTATTTTTTTTTCTACTCCTTTAGTTTGCCAAACATGCACGAGGTAAAGGGAAAAAGGATGTGGAATTTCCTTTCATATTTTCTGGTTCATCGCGTTGCTTACGACCCGCATTGTGCAGACGATAGCTGCGGCAAATACCATGGTAGGTAATAGCTAACTACTACTTTTCGCTGATCATCCTAATTAACGCCTATCATTTCATAACTGTCCAGGCATGTCTCAAATAGTTTGAATGCCCTGAGTGCCACGTATGGAATTCGGAGGAAGATCTTCACAAAATGGCTTTAGATTTCATCAAAATAAGACCATCAGTGCACTGAAGATAGACAAAGAATCGAATAAAAAGTGCTAAAATGTATGTTGCTCCCAGTTTCTTTCACTTAATAGTCAAAAAAGGCCAAAATAAGCTCAAAAATAAAACATGATCCAAGGCATTCGTTGGATCATGCTGCGGGTAGCTACCGAAAGCATACTGATTGCCGGCAAAATTTTTACGTTTTGTAACGGAGCAACACATGCATATGAAGTAGAAAGATCACGTCAGATAAACCCCGATCGACCGAAAAATCTTGGCGGCCGCGTCGTCTCGGCAGCCGACGGGCCTCGTCGTTAACATGCACGCGCACGCGCTCATTCCATCATTTCCACTCCACCGTGCGCCCTCTTTGGGAGTCAGCGCGAGCCGCCGCGGCCGCCGCCGTTCCCCAGCACGCGTCGCGTCGCGTCTGGCCGCGGGCGCCGTCGCATGCAGTGGCTGTGGCTGGGTGGCTGTGGCTGTGGCTGTGGCTGGGTCGCGTCGCCGCATCCACGCGTGTGCCGCGTCGGCCTGGCAGGCGCGCTCGGACGGACGGAACGCACGTTGCTTCCACACGGACCAGAAGCCGCGCATAAGTAAATCGATATGAAACCACCTTACTTTAGTAGGCACAGTTATTTTAAAGATATAACGTGAGGAACCATTTTTTGCTATAAGGACACCAAAATTGTGATGTTTTTAATCGTACCTCGCAGTATCAACATAATATTTAGAGAAGTTATGTTTCTTACTGCAAGTTCGTAAAAGAGGAAAACCAGAGAACTGATAAAACTTATCGTAAAACAATTTTGTGGTTATCCTGAAGTAAAACTGCTACAAATGAGATTCGTACATCCTTCATCGCGCAAACACATCTTGAAAATATGTATGTATAAATTGATAAGGGAAAATTATACTTAATCGTCTCGCAAGGTTAATTATACTCCATCCAGCAGTTACTCTTCTTCTGTGAAATGCGTGCGGTGCCATGGAGGCCCACTGTGCGGCGCGACGTGAGGCGGTCTCTGGGCCAGGGGGTCGACCGACCGCCGGCGACCCAGCGACCTCGAAGGCGCGGGAGCGCGTCCACTCGGCTCCGCCCCGCCCCGCCCCGCTCCGCTCTTCGCGAGCGCAGCCGTGCATGCGGCCGCCACGGCCGCCGGCTGCCGCCGCCCCGCCCCGCCCCGTGCGCGGACAGCGCGATGCGCTGCCAAGCCTCATTTGCATCGCCCTCCGCGCCACTGCGCGCTCCCACGACGCACTGCGGAGATACGGCGCGCGATCGTGTAAAAGGCGCTAATGCGCAGATGGGCCTTCTGCACGCCACGGCTTCGCCAGAGGACCCACTGCAATGTTGCACTGATTAGAAATACGTTCGTAAATGTTTCGACTGAAGGCAGTATTAGGAAATAATGAAATAGTTGGTCTACAAATTAACACTAAGAGCGAGCACAAAGGTACGCGGAGCGTTTTAAACAAAACGAAAATGGGGGACTCCGATAAATAGGAAAAAAAAAAACAAAATAACTCGTCTCTGACTTCGCAAAATGTTCAACTGTTCAATTACTAAAATTAGTAACGGTGGCTGCAGAACTTTTTATACAAAATTGTACGTGGCAAGCTATTATAAATTTTGTTGCAGAAATACAAGGTATAATCAATGAGAGTGTACTGATTATAGGAAACAATAATTTCAGCTTAAGAAAAAGAGCAATTCATCTAACAAATGTTTCCAAAAGGTGGCGAGGAGAAATAAAATATTAAATCTTTCCGAATCTTTTATCACACACACTGATTACGTAAGGTGGTTCTTAACCACGAAACGCCGAAGATCGGGCCCCACCTGTCATTATCTCGCTCGCAAATCCGTCACTCCGCGCACGTGTCTGCTGGCCCGAGGCGCCCGATCGGCGAAAGCACGCGCGGGCGGCCGAGCGGGGCGGCCGAAACCAGTCCACTTCCTGCTGGGCCGAGGCCGCGCCGCCACCTCGGCCGGCAGACAATGGGCGCCGCGGGGCGCCGCCGCGGCGTGCCTCGGCGGCGCCGGGCACCGGCCGAGACGCCGGTCGCCCGCGCAAAAAACTCAATCCTCTTCTCCGTTCTTTCCCGCGGACATCTGAAATTCTGGCGCGGTTATCCCGAGCGCCATCGCCGCCGCTTAATGAGCGCGCCCTGCTCCTTCCCGCGCGCGGCGTCGCCGCCGCAAAAATGGGCCTCGGCCGCACGCGGAATGCAGCAATCGTTACGAGACATTTCGGAAATTAATAAGACCGACGTGGCACGCGGGACAGAACAAGACGGGACGGGACGACGCCGCTACCGGCAGGCGGGCCTCGGTAACGAAGCAATTCCACTGCGCAACACGTAAGATCAAAAGAAGAGACGGGTCCACGCTGTGCCACTGCGGCCCCGACCGGCTGCAGTAATTAGAGTGGGCAGCGTTTGGATTAACGACTGCCTCCGCCCATCCATCTCGCCCGCTGCGCGCCCGCGGGCCAAGCGACTGGATCTCGAGGCGACCGCTCGCCAACGCCTGCGGCCGCCGGCGCATTCCACGAATCGATGCCCCTTACTCTGCGAGTCGTGGACCATTATGTAAACAGCTAACTTTTTAACTGTGTCATGCGATTTCGATATCTACGCTCTGTCAACCTCTACTATGTGTCAAGAGTCTACATTGAGAAAAATAATCCAGACCACGGTTCTGCGTAACCTCTTCCAGAATGTTCTGTGCAGATGGTGCGATTCCGATGTTTTGCTTCCAAGTTTCTCGTACGTTTTCTTCAGAAAATAAATGTTCCGAGCTTCGGTACAAGAGAAACGTGGGCGAAAGTTAAACCTCCAGTATTGCTAAAAGTACGTCATCTACTTTTACTTACTGATAAACGTTGCACCTAGTCTTCACGTCCAATCGCGCGAAAAAATCAATATTGTCTAACTTGGATTCCAGGAATTACGACAACAACGCGAAGTCCTAATGTTCCCGAATGAAACGTTGAGACTATTGATAAATTCGCCCAAAATAAAACATAATGTAGTGCGTCTTAAATATACTGTAACTGTCAATGGTAGTTCTCGCCGTCCATCGCCGTGGAGTATTTGGGCCCAAAACTTCCATAATCTCTTCGTGTTCCAACGTCCACCTGCGAAAGACCAGACCAAACAGTGGCGGACCTACCTTTCTTGCCGCTCTTGTTCTGCGCGTCCTGCGCGGCGGCCGCGGGCGCCACCGCCGCCTGCTGTTGCTGCTGCTGCTGCTGCTGCTGCTGTTGTTGCTGTTGCTGGTGCAGAGCAAAGGCGGGCGATGGCGCGGTGGCCGCCGTCGCCGCCGCCGTGGGCGTGGCCGTCGCCACCGTCGCGGACGAGGTGGTGGTCGCCCCCGAGCTCCCGGCGTTGGAGGTGGAGGAGCTGGTGGTGGTGGTGCTGGTGCTCGTGGCACTGGTGGAGCCACCGCCGCCGGCCAGCGTGGCGATGGCCATCAGTTTCCGCTTGTGGTTGCACAGCTTGGTGAGGTCGCCGGAGGAGGCGGATTCGGGCGGCATCGCCCACGGCCGCGTCGACACCTGCGACAAGGAGGACGAGCCACGGTCAGAAACACACTCACACTATTCAACTGCACGAACCCTTACATCCTGCAAAATGAAACATTTGGTATGATGCAATCGTCACATACAAAAAGTACAGTGAACGCAAGGGCAAAAAGAATAATGTGCAGGACAAATCTTACAAACATGATTAGATAACTATAAACATTAATACCTATCATTTTCAGCTCCATCGTCGCAATTCCCGTGAGTTAAGAGATTCACATATGGTAAAATTTTCTAAGAAAACTTTTGAAAAGTTTCAAAGAACTAGCACTTTGTTTCGTTGACTAGCATATCTCATTTTGAAGCAACAAAGAACTTCTTTACACGAATTAATGTAAGGGAGTGGAAATAATGAAACATTAATAACGTAGTATTCCACGTTCATAGTCATCAAAAGTTACGAGAAATACATTTCTTGGTTTGAAGATGCAAGGACATAATCTAAAATCAAGACGTTAGTTTGAAGGTCATAGTATTCATGAGTTACTTCATTCAGTCGTTTAATTTAATTTCCAACACTAGAAAGTCATAATTACTAGCACACAAACCTGGACTGGACACGTTCAATTCACAAATTCCTTTCGGAGTCACCTCGCCCACCCAAATTTCTTCGCGAGTTGATAGAATCGGACTAACGCCCATCAAATTACCGAAAAAATCCAGAATGCAAATGGCAAGAGAAATAAACGATGCTTCAGAGTTCCGCTAATTAAGTCTGACGTGAATCTCGACAGGTTCACTAATTACGTGCGTCGCAACGCACCGGGTAATTCCAGTAAACGGGCGCGCCACTTCTGCTACGGACGCAATAAGCGGATATTGGGGCTTGAGGCGTAAACATAAAAGCAAAACGAATCGCTTGATTGAAAGCAAACGTAATAACAGCAGTTTCGTCTTAATAGGGCTGCTCGCAAACACAGAGTGATTTATGGCGTAACGTGGTACTGGTCAACTGTCGATCAAATGGGTTACTGCATTTACCTGGCTGCCATCAAAGGACACGCGACATATACCGGATCTCGGAGTGAAATACGGCCAGACAAGCAACGGTGTTTCTCCCACTACGGGGTATCATACAAGTCAATATTAGCGCAACATTTTCCCTGCCATTCCCAGCGTACAATTGCCATTAACCGAGAGCCCTAATTTCCAAAAATTTATTCACCGAATTCAGGGAGAAGTTTAAAAACAATAAAAACAGAGGAACTACATTCCAGTTTGGATTGTGTTGCTACACATACACTATCTTTTCATGGATGTATATTTACTACTTTTCATATCTGAGGCCTTCGAATTTAATGATGTTATTCTTTTCACGTTTCATAAGAAAATGCATACCACCATGTCATACCACCATTCAGAAAAACACTAGCTGCACAAACCATTTGTATAAGTGAATTGTCTGTGCCATGTAACTTAGAATACAATCATCTAGAAAAGTCAGGTATCATTATTTATATCTGGACACCTCATTTCCCAAAGTTCATAGAACATGAAGTTAACTATTTATGCTCTAACAGCCCGTGCGAGAAACAGCTATTTTTTTTATCATTCTGTGTACTAAAGATTAAAGTGTGTGCGAAATACACGTTAGGTAAATTACTACACTTTTTTTAAAAGTATTCGGTAAGGTTTAATTTTGATAAATTAAAATTACACCTTCCAGAAATATCGAAGGTTCAATACCACAAATATCTGAGGAACCGGCAGTAATATGAAAATGAGCTGGAACGTCGTCCTGATTCTCATTTGTTCTTACAATCATTTCCACTTAAAAATGACACTGAAGTCCGCATAAATCAATTAATTCTTTTCATAAAAATATTTTTCACGAGATAAATAACCATAGAATAAAAATGTGAATTATGAACAACCAGCCAATTCACTCTGCGGAATGGAAAGTCAGGGAGCTAGGCGCGTGTTCTTGAAACCAAAAGCACTCATCGGCGGAGGAGGACGGAGACGCAATCGTGAGCGTAGGCGGAGAGCCGTCCCACAACCTAATAGAGCGGGAAGCGATTTGCTTATGATACGACGAGGGAGGGGGAGAGCTTGGTGCGCTGGTGGCCGGGAGGTCGGGGCTTTGTTGAAGTGTTCCGCGAACTTGTGCCGCTCCTCGCGCCGCCCCAGCCCCTGCGAAGCGTGTAACGGCGACAGCGGAAGCGGGCGGGCGCGACTGGGGCGGCGAGCGAGCGAGCGAGGATGGGAGGGAGGCGGCAACAAGTTCGGAACTGTTCCACTACGCCATTCATTGCGAGATTCGACATGCTGGGCGACCATAGGGATGCAAAGGGCAACAAAACGAGTGATGTTGGTGCTGGGCGAGGTAACTATTAAGGTCACAAGTCCCGTATGAAGTGCAATGCATGGTATATCGCTGCAGATGGCGGTGTTCCTATCGCACAAGGTCGTGAGGTTCGGCGCCGACTTACACATTGGGTTTGGCGAGATACGGTTTGCTCCTACCGCTGCACAGAGTCCAGAATATATACCTTCTACGTTCTTTTTCATCGTATACGATCGTATACTTTCTACGTTCTTTTTCATCAAGTAATCCACATTCATTATGAGTGAAATATTCCTTTCATTTCAAGAAATATGCATGAAGAGAATGCGAAAACAGACATCAAAAACACTAATTTCATAGAGTGTAAGGTGAAGAAATTTAGTCTAAAAAATACACACGAAACGATTTTGGAACACGTTTTGAATACGGTAGGCTACAATTACAAAGAATTTCTAACATTTACGAAGGGAGCCTTTGCTGGTAGACTCCACAGCTTCAACCATATAGTGCCTGGAGATAAAGACTGAATGGCGGGACTGCGATAAAGACTGACTGGAAACAACCGTAAGCGAAAGGAGCCTTACCCGAAGTGAAGTAGAAGCGCATTCTTTGCGGAGTGCTTGGTACACGTGCTTACTCCCACGACCATTTGCCACAAGGGAAGGCAATCCGCACGGTCTGCTTGCCAGCCACCTGGTAATTGGCATTTTGCGAATACTCCCGCGAAGGAACTGTTCTTATCTGGAACCGCGAGGCAGCGGAAGGTTACAGCGACTGACCGTATTCGCGGGCGGCAGGGAGTTGGACAAGCCGAGAAAATGGCTGGCGAGGAAAAGGTATCGTAACGAACGACAAGACCCAGAGCTGAGAAGAGCGAAGAAAAGAGACGGCGGGTAGCGGGGCTTAGCGGTACAAGACGAGATGGGTCGAGGCGGGGACAAGAAGGGTCGAGACGGGGACAAGACGGGTCGATGCGGGGACAAGACGGAGAGAGACCAGGGCGAAGTAGGAGGAGATGGAGGCGGGTTAGGGCGATGGTGGTTGCGGGGCGACAGATGCAGAGCAGCGGCAAGAAATGAGAACGGTGCAGGTAACGATCGCCGGCAATTTGGGAGGAGATTGTTACTGGAATTATAACTCCGGCGGAGGTCTCCGCAGCCAAATAGATCCAGCTGACAACCAGTTGCAATTTCCTCGTCGGCAAGGAGCTTCCACTGCGCTGCGCTTCACGTCGCGCTCTTTAAACTCTTTTTCTTCTTCCCACGGGGCAGGTGCACGCGGCACAGCGCGGCGCGGCCTGGCCCGCCCGCTACATTTCCTCCTCCTCCTCCTCCTCCTCCTCCTCCCCCTCCCGATGGCTTCTTTCCCGCGGCACAGCTGCCAGTGTCTTTTGCTCTGCGCTTTGAGAATGTTGGGTATTTGAGGTTTTGAGCGTCCTGGAGTGCTGCATTTGCTAGTGGTTTCAATTCAGGGAGATTGAAACGTTTAAACCTATTGCCGATATTTTTAAAAGTTTTTTTAAAACAGATGTTGCAGGCTGAATATTTTGGCAGACATTTACAATTCAAAGTCACGCTCGAATCACATGTTGATGACACAAGGACCTTCGAATTATAGTAATATGAAAAAAATTTAACTAATTAGAATTAATAGGGTTTCACGAGAACTTCATTACCTTTGCTTGAAACACGTAAACTCGTTAATATTGCAGTAAAATGTATCACAAAAAACTTCCTCAGATATCTTATTCATTGATCAAGCTTAGATTATACAAATTTCAATGCCTGATGTAATCCCGTCAAACATGGGGATTAGTGCTTGATCTTTGAAGAACTTCAGAAGTTCACACATATTGCATTACTTTTTCCACTTGCATAGTACGCTAACGAGGTAGAGAAATTACATATCTGTTCAAATATTGGGCAACGAATCTCTCTAAATTCAAGGAGTAAAGTAGGAGAGACGCAGAAACACCTTCAGGGGAGAACGACTGCTTTCTATAGGACCCGACTGATGGGTGTTGGAGGTGGGGTCTGAAAAGCCTGCCTTCGCAGAAGAGCAGAGCAGAGCAGAGCAAAGCCGAGCACAGCAGGCCGCGAGTGCACGACGGCGCGGCTCGTCGTCGCTGCGCTCGGCGTGCCCCGCCCCTCCCGCCCCGCCCACCCCCGCGCCGCGCCCGGTGCTCGCCGGCTCCCTGGCGAAGGTCGCGCGCAGCCGCCCAGAACCGGCCGGCGCGCCGGGCGCTGGCTGGCGGCGCCGCCGCGACGCCGCCCCCGCCGCCGCCGACGTTGCGCTGCGCAGCGCGACGAAGCGGTGGAGGCGGCTTGTGCAGCCGACAGGGCGAACGGCACGACCGCTGTTCACTCAGAAGCAATAGATTCGCGGCACCCTCATGCTTGCATCCATCCTTCCCGTTGCTTTCCTTCTCTTTCGCCCCTATCTCTCTTCCATTCGCTTCTAAGGAACAAGCCCACGAACGAATCAAAACAAAGAAATGACACTCAAGTCGGCAGAGAAGACTTCAAGATTAGGAAAAGGAAAATCGAGAAGCGAATCCGAAAGACGAGAAAATTTCTAACACGTGAAAAAAATAAATAAAAAAGAACGGAAAATGTGAGAAAAATGTTTAGAAGCGTGGATACAATGGAATGATGAGCAGTCACAAAGAAACTGTCTTGTCACGAGAAAGGCTGTTTGCATACATAAAATGTCAAAATGCTACTCCCAAAATGTAAAAGTAGAAATCAGAATTGCATCAATTTCATTTTAGCAGAACATTTTATTACATACTCTCGGCACTCCGAGCTCATAAAATAGTCCCATTTCTTTAAACGTTTACATAACATTTTTATAGAAAGAATTAATACTTTGAAGTGTTTCCAGCATTTCCATTTCCTAAAGAATTGTCCGGCCCTAATCGTACGTGCAGAGTATTACGGCAGTTGCTCCCCCAATTCAAATACGCCCTCTGGTTCCGCAATCCACGTTTACGAACCGGAAAAGCGCGCCCGTCCGCCCGATATAAAGCGTTGACGACCTGACCGTAAACCGCCAGGGCAGATGGGGGCCGCGCGGAAAAAATGCGGATGCCTGTGCGGATGCGATCAAAATAAAGCATAAAAACTTGAGACGATCGCCATCACATTATCTGAGCACTATCAAATTTCCAGATAAGAGTGAAAGAAAATCTAGTTACTTCTCGTAAATGCGAGGAGACATCCTGCCGTAACATGTCCCTGTTGTACGGTCCGAGTTGTTCGTTTAATAGTTATATCAAATTTCATTCTTAATAGTTTGATTAAGTTAATACATTGAACGCAAAAACCATTTAGCTTTAAATCTACCAAGTTGCAACGACAACGAAATGGATTTGCGAAGCAATACAGGACACACTGCATACTTGACAAGTCCAGGAAAATTGAAAACGTTTACAACTTGGTAGAGGTTTGTATGTTTGTTTGTATGTATGTATGTACGTATGCATGTACGTACTTGGAGCGATAGCCCGTGAACGGGCTCAGGCCTACCGGGTAGAAGTTTAAACCCAATAATTAAGTAAAAGCCACTACCTAAATGTGATGGACAAAGACATACACTATAGTTTACACCTATTTGTTCGGTTATACAGTAACACTTGAGTGCACCCTGCGAATGGGAAAATTCTATTGTTAATTGAAGCAACCCCTTTTGGTTCCCTTCTAACAATTTGGTCGCGCAAGCACAGAGCCAACACCTGGGTGCCGCCTAGTGCCTTCGCACCGGTGCGGCGATGCATTTCGCGCCGACCTTGGAAGTCGGGACCCTCAGGAGAAGAGATGGAGAGAGAAAAAGAGGCGGGAAAGCGAAAGCAGTAAACGCGGCGAGGCGAGGCGCGGCGGCTGAAGCGTCAGGGAGCAAGCAAGGAGAGCACAACTCCGGGAGCGTCACGCCCAGCGGCAGCGCCGCGCCGCGCCCAAGAAGCTACTTGTCGAGGCGTGACCGCTATTGCCCGACGATGCTCGGCGGGCGCTGTCAGCCGCGGCAAACCGCCGAGTCAACACGAGGCCCCTTTTTTCACTCCTTTACTGGCGACGTCGTCTCCTGAATACTACCTTTTTCACGATCCCTGGTCGTAAATGATACGATTAAAAGGATGATTGCCCTACAGTTCATGTAGTTTTATTTGAAGATGTAAGTTTATAACAATACCACAATCTTACAGTAATTCACACTTCTTACGCTTATGACGAATTTACTAACACATCACTCCACAATGCCACATTATTCTTAATGAGATTTTCATATTGTAGCGCTTAGTCGTCTCTGTTTTTCCGCGAACCTTTCCAATACGTACGAGTAATCTGCACGGAGATAATTTCACATTTTTATTGCGCAAGTTGTCACAAATATTAAGTATCGAACGTTTATGAACCCCATAGTTCGTACAATTACCATCCCCATCACTACTGCAAGAGTAATCGGTACGTCAAACTTGTTTAGCGTTTTATAAGAAATTTCCCAAAGGTAATATAACACAGGAACGACCATGTAATACAATAATACGCAATAAACTTCCATGTTTGTGTTCCTACATTTCACTCAAAGGATGAAAACACTCCTTGTAACATACCTTGACCTTTAATTTTAACTTTAATCCACAACAGTGCGTAGTTACGACCGCAACTGATTGAACCATTAGACCGCCGCTCGCCAGAAATCTATTAACCCTTCCAAAATTTATTGTACTACCCTCGCCTTTTGCGAGCTCCTTGGTCGGGACGGCCTGCTCCGGCGGCGCGCGCGACTAAACGCCGCCGGCCGGCCGTTGACGATGCGGAGATAAAATTGATGGGACGTTTGGGCCGCGCGATAAGGCCGCCCCGCCGGCTGAGAGATGCCCCGCTTTTATCTGCGTCGCGACACGATCGTTCGTCTTGCACGACGCCCGCCAGCCCGCGCTCTCGCCCTCTCGCGCGACCGAACGACGCCCCGCCCGGCGCGGACAATCGAAAGCTTTGTGAGTGGGCCGGCGGAGCGTGAACGCACGGCCGGCAGGTGGTCTTCCCGCCGATGAAAACAAGCCGTCTCTGAGGCGCGCGCGCGCTCTGACCTCACGGGGGCGCGTACCCCGGTGGGCGCGTGGCGAGTCATCCCGACGCGTGTCGCCGCGGGCTCAGTACTAGGGAGGGGGAGAGAGAGGAGGGAAGAGAGAGAGAGAGAGGAGGGAAGAGAGAGAGGAGGGAAGAGAGAGAGAGGAGGGAAGAGAGAGAGAGAGGAGGGAAGAGCGAGAGAGAGGAGGGAAGAGCGAGAGAGAGGAGGGAAGAGCGAGAGAGAGGAGGGAAGAGCGAGAGAGAGGAGGGAAGAGCGAGAGAGAGGAGGGAAGAGCGAGAGAGAGGAGGGAAGAGCGAGAGAGAGGAGGGAAGAGCGAGAGAGAGGAGGGAGGAGCGAGAGAGAGGAGGGAAGAGCGAGAGAGAGGAGGGAAGAGAGAGAGAGGAGGGAAGAGAGAGAGAGAGAGGAGGGAAGAGAGAGAGAGAGAGAGGAGGGAAGAGAGAGAGAGAGGAGGGAAGAGAGAGAGAGGAGGGAAGAGAGAGAGAGAGGAGGGAAGAGAGAGAGAGAGGAGGGAAGAGAGAGAGAGAGAGGAGGGAAGAGAGAGAGAGGAGGGAAGAGAGAGAGAGGAGGGAAGAGAGAGAGAGGAGGGAAGAGAGAGAGAGGAGGGAAGAGAGAGAGAGGAGGGAAGAGAGAGAGAGGAGGGAAGAGGGAAGAAGAGACAGCAGAGAGGAGAAGAGAGAGAGATAAGAGAGAGAAGGTGGAGGGAGAAGTGGGGGAAAGGGGAGAAAGCGAGGAGGAACGGTGCTTAATGTGGGGACGGCGACATGATGAACGTTGTAACGCTTTTTACGCGGGCGGGGGTTGTCTGTAACGAGAGTGAAGGCCAACAAAATATGCAAGAATGGCGATGCTTGCGACGGAGAAACAAAACGGCGTTGCTGGTGCTTAGGCGCCATTGGTTCGAGTTGAACCGAGTTGAAACGAGTTCAATAAATAAAGATTAGAGTGACTTTAGCAATGCCATGTAACAGAACACGAGTACGTGTATGTTTCCATGAACCCTTGGCCAAGGTGAATGTAGTCACAAGGCAACTTGACAATGTTGTATGAAAGCATCAAGCAGAACGTCGTGGAGAGTTGAAGAGTACGGACTTATGGTTTCGACCATATGACTGATTTGTACACGTAGGCACCCGGACAGCCTAGAAGTCATATGACTGATTTAGCACGTAAGTAATTTGTGGTGTTTATAGGTCTCATAGAAAAGTATTCGAATTGTTTTGAGCTCAAAAGCGTTTTCTGGATGATCAGATCATGAATTACTTGTTGAATATGAAGACGGGAAATCTTATATCGTCGTGGACGAGAGGTTGAACGTGACTAAGATAACATCTAGAAAGAATGACATTTTTATTATATTGAGAAATCCTCAAGGTTTTTGTTTTTATTAATTTAATATTTTTCCATTTTAAATTTAGTAATTTAATAGATTTATTTCTTCCATTTAGTTCAAATGGCACTTTAACATTTGTTTCATCTTAAATTTACTGTTACTTTTGATCTGACAAGTTTATTTTCAACTTTGAATTAATTCTCAGCAGCGCCATTTCCATTTAGAGTGGTAATCACGTAAGTTTGGGAGAGGGACACCAACGACGATAAAAAATATTTTTACAGAGATACCGGCATCGGCGACAGCGCCGATGCAGAGGGCGAGAGAGAGACGGCGCGGCGGTGCGGTCGGGATGCCTGGGCAACCAACGTGGGCGCGTGCGATGCTATCAGACCCAAAGTGACTGCCGCCGACGCCGTCGCCGCGGGGGCGCAGAGGCTTCCAGGAACCGCGGCGCCCCTCCCCGGCCACTCGGGCGGCACCTGTGCGCGCTTCCACGGAACCGCGCTCGCCCGCCCGTTCCCCGCTCGCGCAACACGGCGTAATAACAGCGCTCGCTGCCAAGGCCGACGAGGCATCGCGCACACTATCAAGTACGAGGGGATACGCCTCTCGTCCACGACCCTTCAATTGTTTGCAGATCGTTCTTCAGGAAAGTGATTTCGTCGACCTGCGGATGCAACGGAAGCGCGTTCAACGAGCAGCCACGATATTAGGAGCTCAAATTGCCTGTCTCCATTTTACGGATGCGCCTGCAAACAAAGATCAAGGAGAAATCGTTTTCGATCACGTAATGATACCCGTAATATGTGAAGTCAGTTTGCATACTTATAACTGTGTTCGATACATAGAGGCGCTGCGGGTAGGAAGGGCGAAGTCAACAATTTAAGGACTTGAGAAAAACGCATTGTGAAATTGTTCACGGGCGAATTCAAAATGTTTCGACGGTTAACGTATTCTCTACGAGAAAAAAAGAGGGGAGACCTCCATTTAATATCCTACGGGCATGAGCTTCACTAGTGTGGATCACAACGGTATTTTTTTTTTTTTTTTAAAGAGCAAATGTTGAGTACGCCCTTACTATCCGGAACGCCTCGTATGCATTACAGAATTCCAGAACGCCAGCCAACCGACATTTGCCGTGGCAGAGCAATAGAAACCATACAACAGAAGTAAAAACGAGGTGGAAAACAGATTTCAATGCGTCAGAACTTCCGGCCCGAGAACTCCACCTGAGTCACAAAGGCATCCGTCTCGTCGCCGTCTCTCCACTTCGCAGAAGGCAACAATAGCACGCGTCGGAAGCGCGAGCGGGTTGCCGAGGGCAGGGCGCGTGGAAGGCGGCGGCCGTCGAGTCGGGTCGCCCGCCCCGCCACCTGCCGGCGCGGCGCGGCGTCGGCAGTCGCTTAGTCACCGGCGCGCGCGCGCTCGCTCGTCCCGCTGCCACCACCGCCGTCTGCCCTCTCGCACCGCCTGACGTCATCCGCCCGCGCCTGATTCACCTCCGATGAACCCCTTTTTTATAGAGCTGCGTGCTGATGAGGATGCTCGCTGCGGTAATAAAACGGGAGAAACAGGCGTAGGAGGAGCCCGCGTCACGGGGGCTGATTCAACCATTTTTCCGTACGTAGTATTTTGCATGGACCTACGTAAGTCTCCCCCGAAAAACGTTATGGGGGGGGGGGGTGAGTAATGCCACGCCACAAATCACTTTGAGCATTTACAACAGTGCATTTGCAACTCCCAACCCAGACAAGAGGCTCGCGAAGTATTTTTCAGAAATTCCAATCTCTTGAGTTGAAGACCCGATACTCACCAATTGCCTAAACAGTGTTAATACTATAGAAATAATGCAGGGGGAGATCCAACGGAAATACATATAGCTTCAGACCACAAAGCTGTTCTGAACCACTGACTTCAGTATACAATGGAACACTGATTCATCTCTCGATGAACACATAAACAACTGTGCTCTTTCATTTGGTAAGCCACGCCTTGTATCACATTTATCATGCACCCATAAGCACAGGATTTTCTTTTGTAACTTGGTGCAGGAGCATTCTGTGTGCATAATGAAGGATAAATACGATAAGTTAAGAAGATGTAATGGAAACATACTCGGGGGCGGGCCACGAGAATTACGTCATGGGTCTAGCAAACAAGTTCACACATGAAAGGCAAACAAATCGCATTGCCGCAGTGACAAAATCACAAGCACTGAGATGAACATCAATAGAAGAGC
This sequence comes from Gryllus longicercus, assembly GCA_038098605.1. Classification (NCBI taxonomy): domain Eukaryota; kingdom Metazoa; phylum Arthropoda; class Insecta; order Orthoptera; family Gryllidae; genus Gryllus; species Gryllus longicercus. The sequence continues at coordinate 5,612,313 of JAZDUA010000020.1, forward strand.
AGCGTAGGAAATAACAGTTTCAAGCTAATCACATGGGGAATGGAAACTAACACTGTTCATTAATTTACAGAAGAATAGAACGGAGAAAAACAACTAATAAACAAGCTTTGAAGTATGGCAGACGCTAGCAAATAAATGTGAATTCTCGAATGTAAATGTACTAGTTCAGAATCGTAATTTTTTACCATTTATGGAATGTTTGTTAACTTTGGATGATGATATAGTCACATAGTTGGGTAATCACACTTATTTTTGTTTTGCTGATGTGTCTTTGGTTTCCTCGTAAGAAGTACGTGTCATATTACAAGTTTCGAAAATGAATCGATATGTTTCCAATAAATCCAATTAATTTATTGTTAACTCGAGACAGAACACTATTCCTTCCCCTGAACAGTAATAAAAGCTAATTTTAAGATGTTTACTTTAATTATTTTTTAAACAAAACGTAAGCATTAGAGATTAGCTTGGTAATCAAGCTTTAACGATCCAATACAGAAATTATTTGGATCGCTGAGGAATATTGGTTGACATGAGGAAGAAATCAGCTTTAAGGTAGTAATCAACAAAATCGTAAGATGAATTTGTGTCGAGACAAAATAGAGGAGCAGAAAACTAAAGTAAGAAGGGGTTAGACTGGAGAGAAGCTGAACGACAAGCTAACCAAATTAACTGTCATTTTAAATAACTACGACTTCGTAATGGAAAAAATGTTGGTTTTTGTAATTTTGGATTATTAAAAGCATTTTACTATACTAAAAAAACTACTTAGGGCACGTCTCTGCACAAGGCAAAGCACAGCAACAATCAAATGATGCACCGCCAATAAACACCGTAGCAAAGCATTAGCTGACATCAAACCGTAAGCGGCGCGCCACTACCGCGAAACGCCGCAGCGCCGCTGGTATTCAAACGCGCAACCGCCGCGCGCCCACAGAGGCTGCAACAAAGAACGGTGGCACAGGCAACGTTCGCCGCCTCCGCGGCGCGGCGCGGCATGGCGGCCTTCGCTTTGTCCGCGGCGGCGCTGACACTGGCAGTGACAGCGGGCGGAGGCGCGGCGGAGCGGAGCGCGGAGTTCGACGCGGGGCGTGGCGGGGCGAGGCGGGACGAGCGAGCAAGAAAGAGAGATGAGAGGGAAGGAGGAGAGAATTTGTGAAGAGAGGAAAGCCGCTGGCTTAAAAATATCCGCGCGTGGGCGGGTGCAGCTGCACTGATGCGTTCGCGGCTGAATGGTGCGAGCGCGAACAGCGCCTTGCGTAACGCGCGCTGCCGCCGAGCCAGCGAGCGAGCGAGCGACCGACCGACGCGCTTCATTCACTGCGTACCGCTGCAGCCTCCGCGCGATGCCCCCTGTCACACGCAACCCGCACGACAACCCGGCGCTTCGTGTGGCCCTATAGTAAATTGCGTTTTTGTGCGAGCCTACACGAAAATGTTTTGTTTCAAATTATCGTACGTGACGTGAAACTAAAAGAAAATTCGATATTCCCTGAAGTTAGATGTTTCTTTGACATCAAGATAATAGCGCTATCTGAGGGAGGATGTTGCACGAGAGCTATGAACACGGGAGATCGGCTTCTGGGAACTGTTCTAGTAACTTTGGTACAACAGGAAAAAAATGTTAGCAGATGTATAAAAACAATTACAGTGAATATATTTCTGATGAACATAAAAGTGGAATTGGTATTTCGATAAGTACACACTTTCATTTATGCTGAAATTCTTCTAGCAAACTCGGCATTCCGTTAAGAAAAGGAGAGTCGCCTCGCCGTGTCGCTATTTTCTTGCATCGTTACACTTCTATAAGGAATGTACTTCTGCATTCAATGGGCATCTGCAAAGAATACCAGTTCCGACTGCAAAGAATGATACAGATTCATGAAGACCGGGATATCTGTGGTATCTCGTGGACTAGTATTCCACATTCCTTAACACAAAGGATGGGAGTAGTGATGGTAAGATTCAACCGCTTATTCAAAACTGGAATGTTTGCAACACAATACGCTACGAGAAATCCACAAGGAATGTAATATTTATGCATGCTGTTTTCCGCAAAATGAAATAGTAGTTTTCAACGAGTGTATGTTTACATGTTTTTGGGATTACTTAGCTGTGCCTACTTGGGGTAATTGATACTGGGAGAATTACATATGCATACGGAGACGAAGCAGCACTTAGGGCTTACTCCGGATTGGGCCCCGAATATATTTTTAAATGAAAATAATTTTTTTATTAGCTCAAAATATGTAAAGAAGGTAATATTTCCTTTTTAAACTGCAAATGTTATGCAGGTTACAATTTATTTCATTATTAATACGAAAATATTAATTTTGATTGCTGATGTCTAATATTGCAATATTATCACACACAGGGTCCCAAGTACCGCCATGCTTAGGGCTGCTTAAGATGAAAATTCTTATCCGCGGGCGTGTATCCACAGCTGCATGACGCTATTGTTTTGAATAATGACTCTGGCTTGAATACATGATGTTACTTATGGAATAAAATACAAAGAATGATTGTTCTACGTTGGAAACCCCTGGAAAATCCTTTGAGAACATCACAGATTTTTTCTAACGCCTTTTAAAATAAAGCTATAGGGCACGACGGTGTAAATGTTGTATTACTTTGAAAGGGTACAGTAATCATTTAAAACAAAGTAGGGAGTTTTCCAAAAGAAAAACAGTAATATTCCTACACTAAAAAAATCGTAACATTCGTCTTAATACTCATAAGTCGCGTCATCGTCGAATGCTATCGAATGATACGGGATAGTTAATAATGGATGAAAAGTTAGCTTTTGTCTTGCTATTACAGAGACAAAATTCGAGCACCGCTTGCTTCTGTACTATCATTTCACTATACTGATCACGAAATAATCAACCGAAAGATGAGCAACACGTACGTTAATCAAAAGTTAGAACAATTAGAAATATAAATAAAAAACAACAACAAAAACAGTTCCATGACGAGTTACCCCCACTAAGCATGTCTCAGCACCGGAGGCGACCCACCGGCTGAGGGACAGCCGGTAGCACACGCTCGTGCGACTGCGTGCCCGCCGTGGCACGTCCATTAACCCGGCGCGCCCGCGGGGCATAACTTGCGCGCCGTTATCAATGGGTGGCGCCCTCCTCGCCGCCCGCCCGCCCGTCCCAACGCCCGCGCGAGCGAGCGAGAAGAAAATAACCGCTGTAATTCTCTGGCTCTATAAATTTCGACGCCCGGAGCGGATGTCCGCTCACCGCCGCTACCACCCTTCCCGCCTTGCCTCAGTCTGCTCAGCCCCTCCCCGCTCAGCTACTCGACCCACCTCTCCCAGCCACCCCTTCCCACTTCGCCCCACAGCACTCAGCCACCCCATCCCGCTGTCCCTCCCTTTCCCAGAACGGCAGCGGTCGCAATCAACCCGCGCGCGGTACGGAGAAAACAAGCGCGCTCCAGCCCGGCCACCCACGCAATGGATTCTGCGGCGGCGGTGCAATTCAGAGAAGTCATTCCGCGCTACTGTTCTTTAACGCGAAATGCGTCACACATGAAATTCCATTCAGCGGGAGATAAGCAAACCGCAGAATGGAAAGCTATCAGCGCAACATATATTATAAATGTTTATGAATTCTAAAATAACGTTCCGCGAAACACTCGGACGATACAACAATATTCTCGTTTTGGAGAGATTGATGATAGTAATTGTATGGAACAATTACTGAGATGCGAATTTACACAAGATCATTTTTTACACTTTGAGCAGTATTCAAGGATGCACGCACGCATTTGCACAAATATACAAGTTCCCCACTACCAAACTTCCAAGATGCGAGGGCTCGTGTTGAAGAAGCGAGGAGCGTCTGCGCCGCAGACGGTCGCACTCCCATTATTAAAAGAGACGCCTCACGCACAGTGCAAGAAGATAGGGGGCTCGCAGCGGCAAGAACGGCTAATCAAATACCGACCGAAATTCTTGGGCGCTGTAAATGTCAACACAGCGAAAGGGGTGCGCAGGGCTGAACGGGGACGGAAGGAAAGAGGAGAGGGCGGGGTCCATCTTCCCGAAGAGGGTCTGTTTCCCCTGAGTCACCGCCGCGTCCACAACCCTCGACTCCGACATCCCCTCCTGTTGGCATTGTCGCAGTTCCAGCCCAATATCAGCCGATGTCGCCTGCCCCTTTACTGCTACCGACACACACCACCTCTTTACTGCTGCTACGCATCGCCACGGAAGCTGCCATTACCACCGTCACCTCATCTCCCTCCAACACTGAAACGCAACCTCTTTATTCTCCAATAACGTCTCCATCTCATCCATAGGGATGAGCAGGGTCTGCAATGTCTCCTACCAGAATTCAAAATCCACATCGACCATCTTCCACTCTACCCCCTATCATTATCGCTTTCACTCTTACTGTTATCATCTTCACAACTACAACCACTTCTCTACGCGTCATTTTGACTACCCACTATCACCACAATTGAAAATGACTTCCACTATCACTTCATCATCAGTTTCAACCACGCATTTCAGTTTCTCTAAGTACCCTACCGCTGCTATAGCAGCTCTCCCAGTAACACTACCACCACCACCATCACCTTTCCTCTCACCGCGCCTACACCCCTGTTCGCTCGAACCCCACCCCAGGCTCTGAGGTCTGCGACCCGGTGCCGCGAGGGCGGGCCTGGCTGAGGCGGAGGCGGAGGCGTCTCCCCTCGTCGCTCCGGTTTTAATCAGTCACCTAATGGGGAAACCGTAATCAAATTTTACGCAGACAATGCCGCGAACGGCCCCGCGGGGAGCCGAGGACGGGCGCGCCGCGAAAGGGGAAGCGCAGGTCTCGAGGACGCCTCCGCCCAGACGACGACGGCGCAACTGCGCGCCGCGCGGACTCCCAAGACTCGCGCCCTGGGGCGAACGCCTCTCCTTCCAGACGGCTCGCCACGTGGCGGGAACAAGCGTAGATGTAATGCCACGGTTCACGTTCAAAGAAACTATTCCATTGACGTGTGTTACTGACGACTTCTCCGGAAAGCGCGGCGTTTATGTTCTAGAAAATCTGTTTCATTTCAGTTATTTGCCAGCATACTATAAAACAACACGATGCGAATCAGAACTGCCAATCAATGCGCTTCAAACATTTAATCTCTCTTTATAAATAAAGTAATTGATATGTTTCCTGGAATTCACTGTCCATTTACATCATTGCACTGCAGTCGTTAAAACGATGAGAATGAAAAAAAAAAAAAATATACATATATGCAAGAAGGATGAGTAATCTCCCAATGGCCTTACAAAAAATATGTGAAAGGGATACTTTTATTCTCATGAAATTATACAAAACTATGCAATGTTAAAATTTTCTTCGTGGCCACAGGTGTTCGTGTTGTTTAATCAACATTTATTTAATCGTTTAAAAGCGTGGATATTAAGTAGCGTTGTACACTAATTATGCTTATTGATGCAAAACTAGTGCCTTTTGAATGCAAATTTTGCTTAGTGGCGCTGAGTTAAGTAAATATTACTGAAATCAAGAACATCCAATTTTCCCATACATTTCAGGTGCTATAAGCTTTTACAAAGCCACGCAGATTGAAATGTAGACGCGTTGAACTCGGGGGCAGAGCACAAAGGACGCAGCGTGGGCCGGAATCGCCAGGGAGGGCGCGCGTCGTTGCCGAAATCCGCGCGTCACGTCGCGTCGCGCCGCGTCGCTGGGCGCCCGCCAGGCGCCTTGTCCGTGGTCAAACCAGTTTGTCGCGGCGCGGCGCGCCGACGCCCGTCAACGAGCCCGGCCTGCGCTGCCACCGCGACGCGTCGCGCTGCGTCCGCTGCGCCGGGCGGCTAAACCAGTTTGGGCTTTGACGCGGACTGACGCGCGCGAACGAGAAAGAGAGAGAGAGAGACAGAGAGGCCGGTGGATTCGGTCCGCCGAGAGAGGTATCGAATTCGGCAGGAACCCAAGTAAAAAATACAGCACCAGCTCGTTGCAAAATACTCCTTTTTTTTGGTCACAAATAATTATTTACTTACTCGCACATGGATCTTCTTACCGGCTCTTTATAATATTGTCAATAATACAAAAATAATTTGTAACATTTGCGTTCTTAACTTTCTATAGGGAGCATCCAACAATACATGGAACTCATTTAATTACAAACGAGGCAAAAGTCACAAAGCCGAATTTTGTATGATCATTTAGCGATGCCGAGTCATTTGGAGCAATTATCTCGATATTTCCTCCCCTCGACACCAAACAATTATCCGCGCCCTCTCGCCCGGAGGGGGTTTCTGCAGAGTATTATTTCGAAGCGAAAGTTGGAGAACCGATGATCCAGCGCCCGAACACGCGCGTTGGCATTATATCCTGCTAATACCACTTTTCATTAATCCGCGTAATTAATTCCCCTTGCATTAATTAGGCCGGATCAGCGCAGCCGCTCCACGCCCCCGCCTGCCCCGAGGCCCTCTCGCGGGGCGGGGACGAGACGAGGGCGGCGCCAAGGCGAACGGGCGAGACGATGGCGCGGGGGTGGTGAAGGCGGACGAGAGGGGATGCGAGAGGCTGGAGAGGAAGAAGTGTAGGGTCGGCGCTGGGGGCGGGCAGGGAGGATGGCGGTGGCGTGGGCGGAGGAAAGATGGGGTCTATCGTGGCCCTATCGCGCTGCTGCTTCAAGCAAAGCAACAGGAAGTCGAACCAGGAGAGAAGGATCGCGGTGAGGAGTTAGGGAAGAAGGGAAGGAACAGCGTAAACAATGCCATGAAGAGGTTATAATAGAAGTGCAAAGAATGCCAAAAGATTGAACCACGAAGATCGTAAGATTCGAAAAGACCTAAAGGGAAAAGTCTCTAGTGTTTGAGAAGAGAAGAAAGGGAAGGGAATGGTGTGTTGCGTACGGCGAAACGAATCCGCCTGGCGCTGGGCGGGGCTGTTCCAAGGGAGGAGTCATTCCAGTTGGTTTTGTGATTGCTGGGGAGGTAGCACTGAGCTGCGTGGCGCTGACGGACGCACCGCTTTGTGGCATAGTGACACTCAGACGAAAAATGAAGATAAGAAGCAACTTCTGATTCGCTGGAAAACATACTTACGGGATGGTAAAACGACAAGGTGGAGATTAGAAACGAATACATGTTTGTAAGGATGCAAGATAGCAGGACCAAATAGAGAAGGCGTCTGGGCGACAGTAATGAATCAAAAACCTACGCATAAGTCCCAAAATCCTGAGAATGGACTTGTTGTTCTTTTGTAACTGTTCTTTTTCTTAATATCATGCAGCTATAAAAAGGGTGCATGATGAGTATTCTAGAGAATAAAGTCGATTAGAAATCATCACCGCCCTTGTACTTCCACACAGTTTTCGGGTTTCCTCTCCTCGCAGGGGAAGGGGATCTTAGGCGGCAGCCCTAAAGTTCATAGCCTAATCCGCCTGCGCGGCGCCGGCAGGACAATGGCAAAGACGCCGGCCGGCGAGGAGCGAAGTGAGGAACGGAGAGCCAGCGGGCGTGGCGGCGTGGCGGCGGGGCCTGGGAACCCGCGCGGGCGCGCACAATGGCTCCGACACCGGCGTAATTGCCGGAGCTCCTTGCGCAACGCCGCCGTCGCTTCTCCCGAGCGCTCGCGTTCCCGCTCCTCCTCCTCCTCCTGCCTCGCCGCTCTTGCCTCCTCGCTCGCGCGCGGCGCTCGGGCTCCCTAAATTTGAATCGTGACGTCACCCCGCAGGAGCCTTCACCCAAACTCCTGAAAGGTCACAGGCGCCAAGGCCGGAGGCGGAGGCGGCGGCGGCGGCGGCGGCAACAGTGTTGTCGCGCGTTTCGTATCGACCACCGCGACAAAGGGGTCCGGGGTGGCGCCGCGGCGAGGAAGAACGGGGCGGGGGCGGGGGAGGGGGGAAGAGGAGGAGGAGGGGCAAAAACAAACAGCGGCGGCCGCCCCGCCCGCTCTCGCGACCTGTCGCGGTACCTCGAAGGCTCTCTCCACATCGATCGCCCAACTACTGCGTCGCTGCCGCTGCCAAGGATGGCCTTTCTACGAACTCATCAGACAACAACACGATAACTATTACAGAGTAAACATTTACATCGTTCGTGGAAAACAGCACACCTCCCAGACAATGCAAATTACTCAGGACTGTGTACGCAGAGGAGGAAGTTTAATTATGTCATTGCCCATTAAACGAGCAGACTTATCTCTTAAATCACATTAGATATTGACAAAATTCGCAATGTAGGTGCACGTGCTCATATTATTTTCTCGTATTTGTAACTCAAAATGACAAACATAAAAGCAAACAAATGCCAATGCTTTATCTCCAACTGCTGAATTACATAAATTCAATCCCTTTACCCATTATACGTAATACTACAACTTAACACGAAAACTTAGGTGCTTTCCCGACATTCTACCCCGTTATTTCAAAAGTTTACCTAAACTGTCGTACGAATCCTCTTCACGTGCACAAACGACAGAGATCGTCGCTGGAGTAACTAACGAAACCAAGACGATTACATGACATCGTTACTACCGATGCTCACCATCTACTGCCCGTTGCAAAAACCCAGCTATTTACAGAGTACTTCATCTCAATGAACGAACTTCGCTGAGTAGTTCATTACAAGCCCTTACTCCATTAAAATTCGCTTACAGTTTAACAATGTTTTAGTAGAAATCCAATAACCAGCCTTGTAACCAATCTCTGTACGCAAGATCTTCACCGTTAAAACTACTAGTTGAAGCAAAAATTCCTTCGCCGGCGCACGCATGCACATCCGAGGGGTCTCTCCTCCACCTCCGGTTACAGGCGTTTCGTATGCGAGGCAGTCGCACTGGTGCTCGCGAGATTACGTAATCTTTCTTATTACTTTTCTTTCATTTCGTGTTTGCAAGCCCACTCCTCGCGCGCGCGCGAGAGAGGTGCATAAAGTAACGAAACTGGTTGGTGATGCAACGAGCCGGAGGAGATGGTCGGCTGCCCGCGAAACGCCACCTCGCCGCCGCCGCCGCCGTTGCATGTGTCGTGAAAGCGTACAGGATGCTCCGAAAGTCCGGCGACATTCTACCCGAACAATCTTTCAAGCAGCGAGTACGTTGATCTCAGCGTTTGAAACGAAAAGTAATTTTATGTAAAAGCAGCGTTTTTCTATGATTTCATCTTTGAAATATTAATATGGAGCATCTGATTTTTAACATTTCTTTTGAGAATTCTTCATTAACAGTTATGATGTTTACCTTTTATAGTGGCATATTTGGATAATAATAAAATTAAGCAAGAATTAAACAGCAAACATAAATCTAGGGTAGAGTTATCACAGGTCACTTAAAAAATACGTATGACTACACTGGATGGAGATAGCAGTCATCAAACGCAAATAATTGGGAAGGACACTCCCTGCTGACGATATTTGCCAACCGAACTCATCTTTTCAAGACGGTGTTTTATATGATTATTGATTTTACTTTGTCTGGGAAGCAGAACAAAATCGAGGCACCAAATTGAATGTGGAGTAAGGTAAATGTGCTTTCAACAAGTGACAGTAATGTGGAAAATGTCGACAATTTCCGATTTATATATTCAACAACATTTACAACATTGAAGCCTTCACATAATTTCGCCATGTACGTGCTGATCCAAAGGCTAAACATCCACATTTCTTCACGGCTGGAAATAGTAAATATTTACTATTATCCCGTATACTGAGCTTCGAAGCCTACGCCAGGTAGTACGTTATGGGTGGATTGCATTGATGAAGACGGAATGACGGTGAAAACACTATGTAATGAAAAGTGAGAAAACGGGAGCACCCCCAAATAATCTTTTGCGTTCTCGCAATGTCCACCTCATGTTGCACTTAAATCGACCAATCAGCATCACAAACTCTTACCCAGCGACGGACAACTAGCATGCTAGTCTACTCGCTACGAGTCGCCTTGGAGCTGGCACAGGCGAAATATTGGCCGGCCTGCAGTCACATTCAAACCGAGAGGCCTGCGCTTCAAGGGCGCTCTAAACATCCGCGAGCGGCGGCGCCCGCAAGAGCCGCGACCGCGGGATCCAATTCAAGGCGAGCGAAGCGCCGCGGCGGCGGGCGTCTGTTCCGGGAAGCGACACGCTCAAGCGACAGCGCCCAAGACGCAGCCCCAGCCGCAACCGGGATGCCCGCGGAATCGCATTCGTTCTCCCCCCCTTTTTTTTCCAGACCCGACGTCGACGTCTATTATGCATGCGGTCATATCGATACGTGCAGCTGCGCCACGACCGCCTTCCGGGTTGGGGGGCTCGGATTTCTGACACAGAGCGTGCACTCTCCCCTCCCATGTGTTCTTTGATTTAGGTAATTCTACGCCTCGAAACATTTACTCACTTCCAAAAAATTGAATGAGTCGTCTTTTTTCAAATCGTATTCACAGAGCAAATTCATCATTTATACCAAACCTAATTCTTCGACCTACTACAATTCGAACGTATTGAAAAAAGGATTCTGGATTTTAGCACACCTTTTTTCACTGTGGCATTAGGCAATACATTAGGCATTAATACATTAGGCAATGAATGAATTTCCGACGAACCTGAAATTCCCATCCTCCAGTAGCGTTATTTGCGATTTATCCACGTCAAAGCTCACACGTAAACATGCATTCAGCCAATAATGGACGTTAGGCTAAACCTACCGTGCGAGCGCAAGTGCACAGCGAGCTGTCCGGCGCGTACGCTGACACGTTATGCAAAACAGCGTTGCCAGTCGAGTTCCCCTCGCCCTCCGATGCACGCGCCGCGAATTACTTGTCACGCCATCGTCCCGTTAGCCGAAATCAAATTAACTCCGCGCCGTACGAGAGCGAGTAACGCCGCCTCGCCCGCCGTAAGTGGGATCGTCCGCAGCAACAACGCCGCCGTTCTACATCCGCGGAAAAGGGCGCCGTGTTCATCCATTACGGCCGACGTTCGCATACATATTCATACGGCGGCGGCGTCTTGGAGAGAACCTCCGGCTCGCGCCGCGCCAAAATAAATCCACTTGCCCGCCTTACGCGGCCGCTTCGCATCCGCCCCGCCCCGCCACTCTATGCCTCTTCTCCGTTTCGTCTCGTCCCGTCTCATCCCACTTGCACGCGAGCGCGCTCGAGGACCTCAGACACGGCCGGGTCCATTACCTCTTCAGTCGCACACGAGCACTCGCACGCCGGCGGGAGAAGCGCCAGCGCAACTCGTCGCCGCCGTTTTCCACTTTTAGGATTCACACGTGTGGGCAGGCACGTAAAGGGGACGGTAAACAGGAACGCCCGGCACCCGCCACCGCTGCCGCGGATTACGTCACGGCGCGGTGACGTGGCGCTAGCCCCCAGCCTCCTCCTCCTCCCCCGCGTTTCCCCCTTCGCTGGTCGCTTCCCCCCTCCCCCCGCGCGGCGGGCACCGCTTCTCCCTGGAGGCCACGGCCGCGGTGGCAGGTACTCCCGCTGCGTGGCCACGTGGCGCGGCATATGGAAATGAAACGGGGGGGGGGGGGGGCAACATTGCCCATGATGAAGGGGGTACACCGTGCCTAATGTGCATTCGCTGCGTTTCGCCTCACTCCGCTGGTGAAGGAGAAGGTGCACTCGGGAAAGTTGAAAACTAAAATGAATGCGACCACATGACTCAGATGTATTAAAATACTATTACAGCTTTAGGGAAAGGCTCAATATTCAGTGCATATTAAATTGACCTATGCACTTACAATTAACACAAAAATATTACCGATTAATATTACGCATAATTTGCTTTCCATATGCTTTCTAAAACAATATAATACTGCAGCACCTTTATTTATTGGCTTTTTCCGCGAAATTAATTATCTCACCATGCAATTGAAAGAATTAAACTCATTTAATGACATGTTTTAAGAAGCTCCATTAAATCAGACGTAACTAATTTACGTTCACATTTTCCGAACAATTGCGGTACCCTGTTATTCACCGATCATCCCATCAGCTTATTCAAAGACACACACGTCAGCGCAAACGTAAAAGGGTTACTAATGATACACTGTAAATTACCCGATGACACACAGCGAATTAGCAGAACCCATGATCACAACGGTCTATCTCCGTCGGCGAGCGAGCAACTCCCAAACAAAAGATCAATCGGAGAGCGCGATGGCGCGGGAACCGGGGGAGGGGCGGGCGCAAAGAAAACCTTGGGCGCAGCCGGGCGCAAAATGCTCAGTCACGCACTGCGTCCTAACGTTCCGCGCGGCGTTCGATAGCGGGCGACAGGCGATGGCGGGAAGAGCGAGGAGTGACAGGCTGAGACGGAGAAGTGGGCGCGGTGGCAGATTGTGGGTGGCCAGGGTGGATGGCAAGCTGCGAGTGGATTAGGAGTGATAGGTTGTGGATTCGGAGTGGTGGGTTATGAATTAGGAGTGATAGGCTGTGGGTTCGGAGTGATCGTTGACGGTTGCGAGTGGTGGGTTGCGGGTTGCGAGTGGTGGGTTGCGGGTTGCGAGTGGTGGGTTGCGGGCTGCGAGTGGTGGGTTGCGGGTTGCGAGTGGTGGGTTGCGGGTTGCGAGTGGTGGGTTGCGGGTTGCGAGTGGTGGGTTGCGGGTTGCAAGTGATGGGTTGCGAGTTGCGAGTGGTGCGTTGCGGATTCCGGGAGACCTGGAACCTGGAGCGGGAACCTGGCGGGAACCTGGAGCGGGCTCTAAAAAGCGAAAAGTGTCCACCGAGAGGGTTGGCGCCCTTCGCCGCCATTTCATTTCTCAAATACTTAGAGCAAAGGAGGCCTTCACGAAAGCCTCCTCTCCGAACTGGACTCGGAAAAACACACAAAACGCCACGCAGCACAGGCGGAACATAGCTCGCCTTTTCAAAGCGAAAAATTACACGAGGCAGAAAGCAATATTGTGGATTAAGGAGGTTCTTGAATTGAAAATAAACCGAGAGCAAACATACGTTTCCGCAATTGGAGTTATTTCAATAAAAATAAAATTGTATTGAGATGTATTATACAAAAATCATCGCTAAACAATAGCAATTAGATTCAAATATATTTTTAGGGTATCTAAATATTATTAATTACAGTAAAACTGTGCTCAATGATAGTTTTGGATTAATTTAGAGATTGAGATAACAATATTTATTAAAAATAGAAAGGCAAAGAAATACATTTCTCCGAATCTAGCATCAAGATGCATGCAAATAAAAGTAGTCACGGAACGTTAAGTTGATGCTAAACTTGCATTAAGACGCAGGCCTTCACACGAGTGTCAGCGCTTCCCCCACTGAGCAACCATCAACGGCCGCAACACTGTCTCGTGATGCGCCCCCTCGAAGTTGAAACAGGGCGGCGTGGGGTCTTCTTGTCTCCCACTTAGGAAGCACCAGTGTTTGGAGTTCGCTCCTCTGCAGTCACTGCCGGCATCGGCGCCGAGCGCGCTCCCCTCGGCATCCCAGGCGTGCGGGCAACGCGCCCCTGCCCTGCCACGCCCCGCCCCCGTCCGGAAGGAGGGCCCCGGCGCATCCGGTGGGCGGTGCGCGGCGCGCGAGCGAGCGACTTGTCAGCTGCATCCCTCGCGAGCCCTCGGCCTTCGCCCTCCCGCCGGGCGGAGACACGCCGCAAAACCATGCGCTTCGTCTACAGCCCTCCGCAAGGATTCTCCACACGCGATGCAAGACGTTGCTGGACTTATTCCTTCCTTCGTTCGCGATGCGACTCCCGACGGTGAAGATCGGTCAACGAAAGTGAAGAACGTCAGAATGGAACACGCGGGAAATTCCTTGGTGGGCATTCCTAGTTCGAATATGCGCAGCTTAACTTCTTGTTGAATTTCGTCAGAATGGACTTTCAATTTCAGGAATTAGTATGTAGTTTGTTACGTGAAAGGCCTAAACTTTTTTCAATAGCATCATTTTCTGCACAAAAAGTATGACTTCACAAGTGAAAGTAGCAAAACACAATATAATGGTTTAACTCCTGGTTGTTTCACTCACAACCATTTTATTAAGATTTTGATGTTGCTCTTATAAAGCCTTATTCATTGCATACTCTCCATATTTTAGAGTAATTATGAACGTAACAGAGTAAACTCTGACATATAAGCTGTTATCATTCAACAATGCCTTTTAATAGTCTGTCAATAATAACGATAACAATATGTTGTTAATTTCTACATTGCTGGGGAATAATACATGTTAACATTAAATTACTGAAACACTAAGATAAAAAATTCCCATTTCAGGTAAACTAATATTTCAACGATACTATTATTCAGTATCGAGCAAATATTAACAGAACACCAAACGAAAAGAACGCAAAGGAAACTGATGACAGTGCAGGAACAGGATCATGCGGTAATTCATGCAGTGCTAAACCCCATCTTTCCATCTCATTACGCTAATGACTGACTACACAACGCCAACGACGCTTTCATTGTCTCTACTGAAAACTCTCTCCGATATGACTCACTCTCAGAAAATTGCACAGCAAACGGCTAGTACCGCGACATTTCTTCGCTTGCCTCGTCCACACGATACTAGAATATCAGTCACAAAAAGAGAAAATAAACAAAAGCAACCCTTCGGTATTCAGAATCTAAATGCCATACTTCTAACACACTGATACGGAATATTTTGAGTACGCTCCTTACGCGATACTGCGGCAATTTGCCAGCATTTTACGATATTTCTCGGGGGCCGGAGAAATCCTTGGGGTAGAGCCGTTCCTGCGCAGTCATCGCTTTTTGTGGATGAGCAGACGGAGGTCGGGGTGGGGTGGGGTGGGGTGGGGGCGCCGGTCTAATTCCGTGGCGGCGGGGGCGGCGTCCCACCCTCGCTGCGGGTAGCGCATCGCGGACGGGAACCCTTCGGAGGAAGAGGAGGTGCACAGGGCGCGCTCGCCTAAAATAGGCTCTCCCCCGCTTAAAGAGACGGCGTTTCGCGCGGGGCGCCCCCGTAGGAAGCGGATGGGGTTGTGCGCTCTCTTCCAGACGACCTTCCTCCTCAAGCCCGTCCCCGAAAGGGAGTGTAAGGGCGGACTCGCGTGTGGAGACCCTCCTTTATGTTTCACGTCGCGTGGAACAATGGCTATTTCCGTAACAGAGTGCCAGCTGTCTTCAACCAGCTCATGAAATATTTTTTTCGGCCCGAGGGTGTCAAAAGCAAAATAATATTTACACATTTTACATTTTTTTTTTTGCAAACTTGGGTTAAAGCTATTCTATAATTCGCACCAAAAAAAGAGAAAATTCAAGGTAGGAGTAACTTTTTTGAACATTTCATTTCTGATTCTGGTAATGCGAGAAATCGTGTATCATGTCTGCAGGCATAAGATGTGACCCTCATTTTTTTTCTCTCAGGATTCGTAAGGTAATGCCCCTCTGAAATACATGAACATTTAAAATTACCAAAAACAAGTAGTATCGATGACAGAGCAGAGCATTTCAACCTACAACGCACCGGGGATGATGTTCACTTACGAAGACAATTCATCTTGAACATTGAGATGCCTAAGATATCGAGAAGCTGCACATCTGTTGTTTCACGTACTGCAGCCCAGCACGCTCAGCCTGAAGACGCAATATAATGCCTCGTACTAACACAACTCACCATCCAAGCTGCGTGGCAGGCAGCCGCACGCGTCTGTCATTGTCGCTTCTCCGCGTAGCCAGTCAAGTGCCTCAGCCTTCATGAAGAAAATAACTTTCTTATTTCAGTCAGTGGAGCTCCATCCCCCCATCCCGCGTATTTTGTGGCTTATATGCGTATTATAAAGAATAAAATAATAGTAATTTCACTTGATTTATGCTCGTAATAGAGTAGGAATGTTTAACAGATAACTGACCTTTGTAGATACAGACTGTCCTAGCGCGAAAGCAATGCATTGCAGCAATAGACAAGAATATACTTGTAGAATGAAATACTAATATTTTACACGACAATAATACATTTTCAGGTTAACAATGCAATGTTTATTAATTTAATTTGCAGTATTTACGTAGTCCAGTAATTTTCCTGGTTGTTTACACTATAACTTCAGGAGGACCACTCTGCCCTTGGCAAAGTTAACGTAATCCATCTACAGGTACCAACGACAAAAGGAATTGCTCTTAAAACACTTTATGTCCGATAAGTTTCAAACACAAGTGACCTTCACAATACAATAACATTCTCCCAAGAGCATCGTCTAACTCGCATCTAACCGCTTCTGAGAACTACTCCACAGTGCTTCTCGGGGAAAGGTCAGGCTCCTTATCCTCCCGGGTCACGCTGCACGAACTCTGCAAGCGGGCGAGGCAGGGCGGGGAGAGCAGTACGAAGAGGAGAAGCTTGAAGGGTTGTGGCGAAGGGGAGACGAAGCGGGGCGAGGCGGAGCGAGGTGTGGGCGATCGCGGGGGGCGGGGGCGGGGCACCGGAACCGCCTGCACGACGTGTGCTAATTAGGAGCGACAAAGGAAACGGGACCGCGGTCGCAGCCGGCGCGGCGAGGCGCACGCCCTCAGCCCCGCCCCGCCCCGCCGTGCCTCGGAGCGACCTGCGCTCGCAGCCTTTTTACGAAGATAACACGCCCTCATTAGTTCCACGTATAAATAACAACGGAACAAAGATTGCAAGCAGCGACCGCCGCCGCTGCGCCCTGCACCTCAGGCAGGCGCGCCCGCGAGCGAGTCTAGGGGACTTTTTGCCGCTCCCCGCGTAATCTCTGTTGCAATGCGGATTGCTCGAACCGTTTCCCTGCGACAAACTTCCGAGAACACCTACCGTTCTGACATCGATATTTGCATTGTTATCCACGCGCTTCTCGCGAACGCTATTCAAAGTTAATTGTATTTGCGCTGGCATATAATGTTGTTGATGGTACATAAAGAAAGGTGGAAACGATTGTGTGTATTCTAAAATAAAACAAGCAACGCGGGTGTTATATACGTTTCAACGGACGGGCAAACGTGAAAACCAATATACCTTTTTGTACAGCTCAAACTCGGTTATGCAGCAGATAGTTTTCTGCTCTCCTATTTGTGTTCCATCATATTAAATTTTGTTTACGTCTTTTATTTGTCATGTACAACTTTTTGTGCTGTCTCCCATCGTCGTTTGCATTTATATCAACGCTGCTATTTGTTTCTCCTTTTGTGTTGCGGATAAACCGGGCTTTCCGTCCTGCAAAGTACCCCGCCTCCGGTGGACACTCGCGGCGAAGCAAAAAAAAATGAACCAGTCTGTATGAACTAGCCGCGCGTGTGGGTCAAATTCGGTTCATCAAAAGGTAGGTGCACATGCAACAAAAACACTGTCATAAAATATTTTCCAGAATTATTTCTTAAATTTCTTTATATCAGATTTTATTTGAATCTAGTAGGTTTAACGACATTTCTAAAGGTGGTTTGGTGATATCTGCAGAAAATAACACTTCTAACGATACTGACCAGCCAGAAAACATCAGTCAGCGTGCTCATTTTATTGGCTTCCTTGCTCTCATGTCAGCAATATGTCATCAGTCTATGTTTTTGAGATATCTGAGGTAAAATAGCACATTATTTGTAAATAATACAATCCTCGAACGTAGTTAGTGATGATTTAATTAAACAAAGAAAAACAGAATAGATTTTGGAAGAGTTTCAACAAACAAAAACTTCGGAGCTAAGACGAGAACCGTAGAGTATCAGACGAAAATAATAATAATAATAATTATTATTATTTATTATTATTATTATTATTATTATTATTATTATTATTACTGTTATAAGGAGAAGTAGTAATTGAGATACGCGCAGAAATGTTCGATTCCCTTCCCAACGCGAGGCGGCGCACTTCTTGAAGGCTGCCTTTGTGTAGCCCTAGCGTGGGCGCGCGCGCGGGGTGATGCGTCGTGAATGTCCGAGAGAGCCGCCGAAGCGCGGCGTTGCGTTGCGTAGCGTGGCGTGGGATGGGGTGGTGTCGCGCCGCGCCGCGCCGCGAGCGGCGCCGAGAGGCCCAGGTTTTCCGGGCCGTTTGCCAAAGGAACTCGTCGAGTTGTCGACGGATTTGCGAGCGCAGGCGGCTGCGTGTCAAAAGCTTCTCCGCCCCTTCCCCTCCAGCGCTTTTCCTTCCGTTTACCGCTAATTTCGGAGACGAGCGAACACCGCGCAGTTTTCGACGCCGCTCCGTCCGGAGGCTTTCGACGACTCTTCCTCGGGTCGCGGCTGTCGAGTGGGGTTTAACGTGCCGACGCCACGGGCAGGCCCAAAGAGAACACGGGGACAAAATGCTGGATGGGTTCAGCATTCTCCTCTTGCACGCACATTCTGGCTCTGAATGAGGGAAACTTGGATACACCTTTCTTGATATTTAAAAAAAATATTTATTATAATTTCCTCCAATAAAAAGTACATGTGGTAGGCATACGTACGCACAACACTACGATAGGGTAAGGAAATTTGAACAGAATTAAGTAAAACTTCAACATTCTTCCTCATACAGCCACGAGTTCGAAATATTCAGAAACCATGAATAATGTAATATTCAAAAACCACTCTTATTTGGTGCCTAAAATACTCACGATCCAATTTCTGAAATGATTTAACTTACACCAAAGATTTGTGAACTTCGTCTACTAAAGCACTATTCTTCCACTAATTATAATTCAGAGACAAACCACGCTTAATACTTACGTTCTCCATAGGCTCAGTATCGGTTCGAAAGATTTTGCATTCCCTTACCTGAAACAAAACACAAACAATAAAGTTAATACCCGCAGATACTGCAATCCTTCATGATAAATCATTTAATATTCCACAAGTGTGTTAAAAATTTGATATATTTCAAAACATGAATACTGTGTATTAATTTTTTTTTAACGTAAAGATGGGACTGCACTACAATAAAAATGTTTCTTAATGTCTTATGTTTCTCTTTAGAACATTTCTTCCCAGTGAGGCCTAAAAACATGAAAAAGCAAGTGTTCTCTAATGTTAACAAATTTGCGGTGTTGCAAATCCATACGTGCATATCCATATCCACACCATGCCAATCTGAGCAGAAGTAAGAGAGACTGGTGGAGCGAGGCAAGATTAAGCAGGGAGGGGCGGGGCAAGACGAGTCGAGTCGAGTCGGAAAGGAAGACGAAACGAGACGAGTCGGGGCATCGCTCTATTGCTTCCCGCGGCGAGAGGAAATGAGAAACAGCGCAGAGCGAGATGGGCCCCGGGCGGAAGGGGTCGGGAAGCTGGGGAGCGCTCTCTGCCGCGAAACATTCTTTCCGATCAAGCACGCAGACACGGCTGAATCGTCTTTTGGATAACTGAAGTAAAACACTCAGCATACGCTAATACAAAGAAGGAGAAAGGGCAATACTCTCTCGATACATTCTCAAGATTTTACATTACATTTAGATAGCTAATCACGAGTGCCAAACCGTGACAACTATAATTGAAAAAAATGCCCATTGTGGATCTTCAATAAACGATCTCCCTCCTCCGCAACTCGTGACCAACTACTCCATTTGCATTTCATACGAAGAGCAGGCGTTCCACGGTCCATCAATAATCCAGCCTCTGCTGGAACACGTGCAACGTCACGTGTCGAGCGCCCGCTTTGCGAGCTGGAAAGGCGTGACCGAGCCGTAAGAGCGGGCGAGTCCGCGAGGATCGACCGCTGCCAGTCGGGGAGGAGGAACCGGGATAGGGGGCCGGGGCGGGGGCGGGTGTGGGGGTGGGGGCGGGGCGACGCGGGCGTTGACGCGAAGTGCGCCGCGAGCACGGCCGATCCGCTCGCCGCCGCCGCCGCATGAGTTATGCCTTTTAATACCGGTCAAGAGCCAGTAAATCACAGAGCCGCTGCCGGCGCAAGATAAGACCGCGAGTGGGAAGGGACGAGAGGCGAAGCCGCCCACGGAATGAAGGAGGCGCGCAGCGGGCCCCGTCTGTCGTGCCCATCTCGCTCCCCTCATCGATGCAGCTCCGATCCTCGAACGGCCTCTACTGCAGCTTGCGATGAGCGGCCTGGGTATCAGACATAAACCCTTCGTCATGGTGCCTGCTTGTTCACGGTAAAACTATCGGCGCTTGTCAGATGGGAACGCTCGTACAGGAGGCTAATACGCTACGTGAGGAACACGATAAGGGATAGGAATTTAGGAAAGAACATTACAGCAATGTATGCAGCCTTTGCTGCGTACTTTTGCTCCTGACGGAATGTATTAATCAAATCCTGCATCCCTCCGTCGGCTTACCCGTCACTCCAGGTTAGACTCCTTCCGGACCACCATTTGGGGCCAGTGATATATCATTCGATCTAATGATAGATAACTTTTTCGTATCATATGGATCTACTTTAAAAACCTCAATAAACATGAAAATACTTTTAAAACTTATCATATCGTCCGGCAGGACACTAAATTAGTATACAGTACTTATAAGGTTTTATATTTCAACAAAAATCACAAAAAACGCCAAAAAAAAATTCTCAGGTGATTGAAAGGCTACACCACGTATAATTCAAAATCTAGAAATAATAACGATATTGTTCAATCGATATCAAAGGATCCATAGTTTCTTGAAATAGTTTTTATTTTGAAATGTTTTTATTTAACTAAAAATGGGACCACACGTTGACTAAAACAAGGGAGAAAATATCATTTAGTTTTCATTCTTGTCTCCCTTTTTCTTCCCGCTGTGGCGGACGTTCCTTATACGTCACGAGGATTGAGTATTCATAAGAAAGGTTCATTTAACAATCAGAATTCATGTGCAGTACCGATTCCTTCGACTTAAACAAGCACGTTCTGCTATCCACTCTCAGGCGGCATGTGCAACGCATAAGCTTGTGCATTGCTTGAGCATGTGCTTTGCAATAAAGGAACGTCTCATCCCGAAGCCACGCTGCAGAAGATGGCAATTCTCCGGTGCAATACGACTTCCCAACGCCCATCGGGCGCCGACGAACAACGTATCGCCCCGATAAGACGGCACGCGAACGAGCTTACAGCGAAGAACTAACAAGTCGCAGGCCGCATGCGCTGGAGGTCTCTATCACAAGAGACCACATTGCTGGCACGCCACCTCCAACTCGAAGACGTGTGCGACGAGGCTTTGCACACAGCCGTAGCAGCCACAGAATACACACTCAACGCCACCAAAATACCGCACAGGATACGCAATACATCCATGTACGGATTCCGTACATAATTCCATAGATTTTACTTTATTTATTCAAGTTCCTTTGTGCACGTTTAAAACGCCACTAAGATTTTTATTAATAAATTCGCTTCTACTGCTTTCAGTAAACTTGTGTGGCGTCTCCTTCCCCAGAAGCGAACATTCTGTTTCCAGGAAGTATTTGTGAACATAGCAACAGGCGAGAGGGTGATAAGATATATCAGTGTATGTTTGGCCACATTATGGAATGTTTGGAAGAATATTTCATTATATTTGAATTTTAATATTACGTCGTCTTTGGAGATTTAAAAATAAATCTAGGAAACGTAACACAACGCACTCCTTCGTCTACCCTTCACACTGCAAGGGTGCGCGACGATCATTAAAAGTCGATGAGACCGAGAGACCTCCCGCCTCTATCGCAGCGCGGCCGACCCATTCCTACCGTCCGCCTCCCGCCGCAGCGGCAGCCGCCCTCCACCGGAAGTGATTCAGATTGCAAGCGGCGCGACTTATGTTTCCGCCGCCGCCACCAAGTCAGGTCGCAATTACGAGCGTCATTTACTGATCCCCACGCAGACAACGCCGCCCGCCCGCCCGCCCCGCCCCGCCCCGCCCCGCCCCGCGGCCCGCGGCCAACAGGTGGCGGCGCGGCGCGGCGGTCGACCCTCGACAGCCGTGTAACTCAGGCTCGTGGCGACTGACGGACAGACGCTCCTTGCGCCGACCATAAATTGCGAACAAAGTGCGTCTGCTTATCATAAAATAGGCCAATTAATTGTTTCTTTTCGAGATGAGAGATTAATGCTGTCACGTGGAAGTAGATCACAATGAAGTATAACTCAGACATCCAGCATACTAAAGCACAAGAAACCCATACAAAAACGGCTACGAAAACAGCATAATGACGTACGATAGGGTAACCTAACAGGAAACGCAACTTCATGACACGAACATAATAACTCAACAATTACAATGGCACTATAAATAATGACAATTCAATTAAAATACGTCTTTTAGTAGTATATAAAGAAAGCAACCAACCGAATACCAAATCGACTATCGGCATCTGGAACTCAAGAAGACCAAAGTTAGCATAAAGAGAAGATCATATAATATTGCGCACGACGCCAAAAAGTTATTGAAAGTAAACTGAAGTAGCAAACATTACGAGGGCGGGACGCAGGAAAAGCAGCGCGAAAAGCGCCGAAATATGATAATGGCCAGCGAAAACAGTCGATCAGGCGACGGGGTGGGGGAGAGCAATAAGCCGGCTTGGCGGGGGGCGGGGCGGGGCGGGGCGGGGCGGGCCGGGACGGGAGCGGATGGATGGCCCGCGGAAGCGATTCGCGGCGGGGGAGGCACCCCGCACGCGCTTCTCCTCCGCCGGGCGCGCTGCTGTTTGGACGCGCGTGACCGAGCATTCTATTAGCGTCGCGGGCACGAATAAAATGAAATAAAAACACGTTAACAGAAAAAAATTCAAGTGCAGAGTTATTCAAATGGAAATACGGACGGTGTACGGACGGGGGTAGCAACCACAGAGCGGAGGGTAGAGGATTGCGAGTGTGAGTGCGTGAGTGTGTGTGTGTGGGGGGGGGAGGGGTGAGATGGTGGACGGTGGGTAGGCGATAGAGAACTAAAGGGCGAAGAGTGGAAGGTGTGCGGTAGAGGACGACGAGGGGCAGTAGACGGGCGACGCACGGTGGGGCCAAATGCCAAAAAGCTGGCCAAAAGTCCAAAAAAAAAAGTTACTAGATAGGGATTTTGTCGTTGCTACTTCAATAGGTTGGTATTTGGGCCGTTGAATTCCGCAATTAGTAACGGTTTCTCTCTTATACTTGAGGTAAGAGATCAGTTCAAAGTTGGGCCTCGAGCGATCGATATCGGTCAGCTGTGAAACGTGTTTTCAGAACCTTTGTGTTTCGAAGGATAGAGAAGCGTGCAGTCGGCCGAATTCAATAAAACAAAATGGAATCTATTCCTGAGAGTAAGTAGAAACATAATATGTATACTTAATTTTTTAAAAATAATTTGTTAATGTAATAATTAACGTTGATTGTTGGCGAAAAATGAAAATGCTATAATCAAAAATTTGTGTTTAAAATGAAAAATAACTATGTGCACCGTCGTGCGGGGCTAAAAACTTAACATGACATTATTCGAAATGTTATTCTCTGTGAGAATCATAAAAAAACAGCTGCCCGTAGCTGCCGTTTTAGTGCCTGTGACAAATTTTCGTAGCGCGTGCAACATGTAGAAATACAAACTTTTGATGATTTTGTTCGCCATATTGGTCCGCCATTTTGTTTTTTTAGCATTTTTATTCAATATTTATTAATCAGCATGCTTATAAACCCAAATCAACTCATTTTTAATTATAAACACGATCATTTCGTGTTAAAAATGGAAAAAATTGATGATTTGGTCCGCCATATTAGTCCGCCATTTTGTTTTTTGGCATTTTCATTCAAGGTTATTAATTAGCATCCTTAAAAATTCAAACTAACTCTTCTTTACTTATAAACATAATAATGTTGTGTTAAAAATACAAACTTATGGTAATTTTGTCCGCCATATTGGTCCGCCATTTTGTTTTTTTATGCATTTTTATTTAATATTATTAATCAGCATGCTTATAAACCCGAATGAACTCATTTTTAATTTTAAACACGATCATTTTGTGTTAAAAATGAAGAAAATGATGATTTTGTCCGCCATATTGGTCGGCCATTTTGTTTTTTTGGCATTTTCATTCAAGATTATTAATCAGCATCCTTAAAAACCCGAATGAACTCATTTTTACTTATAAGTATGATCATTTTGTGTTAAAAATACAAAATTTTGATAATTTTATCCGCCATATTGGTCCGCCATTTTGTTTTTCGGAATTTTTATTACAGATTATTAATTAGAATGATCATAAACCTCTGAATACAAAGTTTCAGTCAAATCGTACAACGCTTTCGACTTTTGACCAGCTTTTTGGCATTTGGCCCCACCGTGCGACGGTGCGTTATGTGTGGGTGTGCTACGGTTAGCCGGCGGAGGGTGGGGGAGAGTAGGTGGTAAATTGATTGATTTATTATTTAGTGTATCCTGGCGCATTAACTGCTATGTTAATTGGTCCCGTAAGTGCAGTTTATTTTCATCACGGCAGGTGGCAGTGTTCTTTCACCGCTGGGTGAAGGTATTCGGTGCCGACCTACAGGTCGGCGGTTCTCCTGAGGGTTTTTCCCAACCAGGAACCCATCAACGGCGCACCACCCCAGCCAGAACAAGTTCTAAGTCCTCGACCGGTCTCCTGGTATGTGTGGTAGTGTAGTGCTTGTAAATGTACGTCCTGTAAAGGGTGAGGAAAGGACAAGCAATGGGAAGGAAAGATCACGCGCAGCCCGGACCCTTATGTTAGGGTACTACACCGGCATTCGCCTGGTATTGATCGGAGAAACAACGTAAAACTACCAATCAGAGCAGCCGGCCGCTAAAATGCTCCTCCAGACGGGGACTGGATTCGACATAGCCCTGTAGCGAGTGTCGAAAATCCTGCCACCGTCGGGATTCGAAGCCTAGGAACGGCTGGCTGTCGCCTCGAGCCTCCTCTGCCGGTGGGTAGACGTCAGAGGCCGGTGAGAGTACGGTGTTGGAGGCTGGGTGGACAGTGGTCAGCGGGGATGGCGTGGACTAGGTGGACGGTGGAGGGTGCCTGGCTGGTTGTCTCTGCCGCCGCTGCATCCGCAATTGGATCGCCACCTCCACCGGCCCATGCGTGCTCTTTTTTCCACTGCAAGCTCCTCGCTCCTTTTGTTTTGCGCAAACGGCCGGCTTTTTCTCTCTCCATTTTTTATAGTGAGTGTTGGTGCGCGAGAAGCGCGTGAACAAAAAAAGTATGGCACGTACGAGAACAATTCCAGTAAAAGACGCGGAGATAGGGCGGCGGAGAAGTGACGTAGGCTCCGTTATTGATTCTCACGTGGGCTCGCGGAGTGGAGTGCAAGTTCGTAAGACTTGCTCTACGGGTACAGCATCCATGCGTTATGGCAATAGAAAGGATACACAGAGGAAATTAAAGCACGCCAACCAATACATGGGACGATTTCAAAAGTGTAATTAAAAATACAAGAACAGTTACTTCAGGAACCGTTTATATCAATGAATATAACTGAAGATACATCCTTCAAATGTTAATGTATTCCGTATTATTATATTATTCTTTCTAAATTATTATTCAAACATTATTTTTAACATTTAGTGCAATTTTAAGACGTTTGGAAGATCTAGTTGAAAGTTCACAAGTTATTGCGTGGTTTTAGGGGGGGGTCTCCCATTCTATTTGATGTTGTGAGGAGATTCAGCTAATACAAAGAGATTTTTACGAGACAAAAGGCGCAATTTCAGGTTTCACAACTTAAATCATTTACTTTGTAACCTTCTGCTTGGTACAAAAGAAAATTATTAAAGACTTAGTCCAGGAACGATGAAATGTCTAGCCAGTTTTAGTTGGATAAGAAATAATTAAATGTTGTTCTAGGCTAATATTAAAAACAAGTTATTTGGCCATTCTAATTATGCAATTTAAACGTTCATTATCATTTTTATCCTTATTCAATGTTCAGAAAATATTTTATTCCTATTTTGTACATTTTTATTCGATATGTAAGTACATTTTATTCGATATAAATTCTAGCCCAGGTAATCTTCCGAGCTAACGCAGGATTCTGGAGAATGCTGTCGTCGGAACAAACGAACGATGCATTCTGTGAGAAAGTATTCTTGGATTGTTATTTACAACAATATTCATTCCCATCATTATAATACTTATTTCGCTTACTAAAGCAAATCTATGCACCTTGTGAACAAGAGACGCATTACGGGGGCAACAGGGCACGAAAAGCGCTTCTCGGGCGATGGGGGAGCGGATTGGTGAAGGGGTGGAGGGGGAGGGGGGAGGAGAGGGGGAAGGGCCGGGGAGCAGGGCGGTGGCGGGCGGCGGGTGGCGGGCGGCGGGTGGCGGGTGGCGGGTGGCGGGTGGCGGGTGGCGGGTGGCGGGTGGCGGGCGGCGGGCGGCGGGCGGCGGGCGGCGGGCGGCGGGCGGCGGGTGGCGGGTGGCGGGCGCCGACCGAAGCCCCGGCCCGCACGCCCATTAGTCACATTTGAAATTAAAATCCCGTGTCAACAACTACATGCCCTACTTGCCACGGCATTGTCTGTTATGCTAACGAGAAGGCGCCATACGCATACCAAATGGCACCCGAAACAACGGGATCAGATTTTTAGGGTAATTAAACAAGCGATTTCGCCCTCAAAGAAGAGCGGAAGCAGGAGGGAGGACAGGAGAATGGGGTGGGGAGGGCCCATACGAGGCGCGCCCCTGCAACACACGCCACCCGCTATGGCCATGGCCCAGCCCTTTCAACCGAGGCTTACTGTTAATAAGAACTAAGCGCGGTGAAACACGGCCGTCTTCATTAAATTCTCTTACTTCATACAGAAAAGAGTTCAATTTCTCCCTTCAAAAATGCCTGCACCGTTAATGATAAATGAGGCCAAAATAGACGATAAAATGTAATATTATATAATGACAGAAAAGTTGATTGCAGCACAGCTAAAAACGCCGCCATGGACAAAAAAATTGCATCCGCAAATTACAAACGATAATTTCATCATCACAGACTTAGCAAATGCAACCCCATTAACAAAGCACGATACGGCCAGACGCTTCCCGTCCTGTGAAACTTATCCGCGGTGATCCTTTCCGCGTATTACGCAAACAAGCGAAAATAAAATATGAAACACGGGTCGCGATGTTCTTTTGCGCGTGCACGCACGCAGCGGGCCTGTGAGCGCGGACGCACCTACCGCGAACGTCGGCGACAGCAACGCGCGCCGCAAAACACCAAACAATGGGGACGAGAGCTCGAGCAGTCTCCACAGCAGACAGGCCGGGTGGCACGGGGGGGGGGGAGAGGGGGGTGCGCACACGCCTGTTTTTTCGGAAAGGCCGCGGTGGCGCCACCGCGCCGCGGGAGCAATGACAGGCGGCAGGTGCGCTTAGCGTTTTACGTTTAGCGTTAGCGGAAGCCGCCACCGCCGTCGCTATAAAGCGCGGCCGCGCGTTATTTTACGCTCGCGTGAATACCGCATCAAGAGTCAGATATCATGTTCCGAAATAAAAAGGAAGGGTTTTTTTTTTTTTTTTTTTTCAAGGCGAAGTGCAGTGTGGTGTGTTGGTCGCCGAGATGTAAATATTTCCATGGCGAAATTACGCTTCCGCGTTTACCGAGAGGGAGAAAAAAAAAGTTCTGGCAGCTATTTTTGATCTGGATAGGATCGGAAAATGGAGGCTGGTGGTGACGTTGTGAACGAGGGCAACGCTCTATTTCATAAAACTATGAGACAGCGCGCAGACGCGACGTCAACACTCGTAATTCTTGTGCCACTAGCCAATGGCGAGATCACAGCGGTCGGTGGTCTACGAAGTGGTAACTGGTGAGCAAAGAAGCTACAGCATGAGGACTGAAATGCAATGACAGACACACCATATACATGATGACTGGAATACGAGCATTGATAATTAGACAATCACAAAGGTTTCACCTTTAAGAAAAACATGAATGTCAAATTACACGAAATAAAAGACAACTAATGATAAGAAAACAAAATTAACTGCAATGAAAATGCGCAGCTTTTAACAACTTTCATTATTGCCGAAATTATTGCCATTTGAAATGGTGAACTATCATATTATTAAGAAAACTGGAAAAGAAGAGTAATAGGATACTCTAAGATCCAAGTTTACAGCGGTAGCACCCGATTCACCCAGGCATTCAGCGCACCATTATTTGCAAAGCAGGGGTTTCCCACAGGGTCAGGGCAGCCAGGAGAACATGGGTCAAGGAGAATGTAGCCACGCTGGTACTAAGAATTACGTAGCTTGCTCTGCTATCACACTCCAACATCAGCGGCAATACATCTCACCTGCATATCTCGACGCGCGTTCAGAGTACAAAATACTTCTTTAAAGCGAGCATCAACAATAAATGATTTGTTAGTAATTTCCAAACAACTGTAGTCAATCGATGCTCCTTGCGAAACCGTAAGATGGAAACAGCATTTATTCATGCATCTAGAATTTCAAGGGATCACAACTGTCAATATCTCCTTTGAATGTCCTGGCATTTCGTTGTCAATTAGAACGAAATCATCTTCGCCGCTTAGAATACTAACTTCTTGGAGTTTCAAAACCAACAATTGCACATACCTGTGAATTTTAAAACACGCATCTGTTCATTTTAATAACGCGTAATAAGTGCGACGTTCTGCCATGGCGGTCTCTTCAACTAATTCCAGAGACAAAGGTTCTATGTGGTCTAGAGAAAGCAAGATGGCATGTATAAAAGATGAGGAAGGCAATTACCGACCTCTTAAGTATCAAAATGGTCATTTTTTAGATAAATGAAGAAGTGTTTACAAAATAGTCACTTTTTACAAGAAAACATATTCGTAAACTTAGATGACAATTGGGCTCGTGCGTAGATTAAAACACTTCGTCTTTGGTGAGAAAAGAATCCACTTCCTTTTAACTGAAGACATTCTCTCGCATCGTGTAATTTTTTACCTAGTCCGTTTTCTTGTGACCGATGAATCTAGCGTTTAATGCCATCCGCCAGTCCTCGACCTATTCACACTAGACATGAGATGCACAAATCACATAAATCAGTCCCAAAGCCAAACAGGAAACATCTGTGGTTCGAGCGCCTGTTCATAGTCCATCAAAGATCCCGAGATGCCTTTGTAAGTTCCAGTGCGCCGTCCCAGTCAAGCCAGACGACGTGTTTTGTGACCTCGCGGCGCACCGTCTCAAGAACGCGGAGCCGGCAGCGTCTGGAGAGCCCCCCTCCGAGTCGGGCGGCGGCGGTGGCGGTGGGAAGCGCGTCTCCAGGCCAAGGCCAGCGCCGCGCGGGGCGGATGGTCGCACAATGCCAAGTAGGCGATGCTATCTCCCGCGCACAGCGCCACGGCGCGTTTCCTTTTCCCGCGCAAAACAACGCGCAGGACGGGCGCCGCCACCGACGCCGCTTCGCCTCGCCGTGGAAGGCCGGAGGCCACAGAAGCCGGCGAACTCGCTGTGCTGTGCTGCGCTGCGCTGCTCGTTCGACCGCGGCGGAGGCAGTGGGGGTGGCGGTGAGAAGGACAATGTGGTCGGGATGGCGGTGAGAGGAGCGGTGGCAGTAGGAAGGGCGATGGGTAGGGTGGCGGTGAGAGGGGCCATGGGCGGGGGTGACTGTGGGAATGGCGGTGGCGATGAGATAAACGGAGCGACGGCGATGGAAGAGAGAGGGAGAGGGAGTAGCGGCGCTGCAATACATCACAACTGCTCGAGCGCAGCGCCCAGGGCTGAGTGAGGTTCGCGATGGAACCAGCCTTGCACTAGGCGATTTTCCGGGCCCTGCGGCGCATTAATCCACCCACGTCAAGAAAGAAGACACGTGCCGGCCAAGACACGACTTCCTGCGGATTTCTCAACTGCTCACTATTTCATGAACTTCACTTCAAACAAAACACTGTAATGGATTCCATTACCGTCCTTTAATGGAAATGAACTGTCAGAAACTTCATTTGGATGTTCAGTAATAAACTGTCCCATTACATCAAATGACGGAAATAAGGCTGCTCTTTATATCTCGTGAACGCAGATCGAATGCTCAGAGCAACGCATACACGTCCGATTTGATTGAAATAAGATTTGAACTTTCCATAAGAACATCTTTTATTTTCGTTATGTGATCACAGCAATTACATTATTTGCTCTAAAGACTCTAAATGTTAGAAAATAAACACATTGCTAAAGTAAAGTTTAATTTGTGAATTCCAGGAATCATAATATCACCGTAAGACTTAGCAGATGCAAAAATATATATTCACTGTTCTTGTTCAGGTTTGCAGCGAATAACCTGCGAAAACCATATACACATATTTTTGTTCCAAAGCCAGTTTCCTGAACAGTTTCAAGTTTCCCATAATATGTAAACACTCTAAAAATCACAGAGAAATACACGCATTTACGAACATCAAAACAAGTAGTATCCAACAAAAAACCTGCACTCGCGAAATATAGATTTTTTTAAATTCGAGCCTTCGTAGGAGCTGCTACGGCGCAGCGGCACAAACCGCGCGTTCAGCTCGAAGGCCGAATGGCCGGCCGGGCGTCTGCCAGCCAAGGCGAGGCGAGGCGCGGGCTGTCTGGGGCGCGCCGCCGCGCCGGCGGCGAGACTCGAAGCGGAACGTGCGGCTCGGCTCGCCTCCGCCTCCGCCCACCGCCCACGGCCCCGGCGTCCCCTGCGCCGCCCCGATTACTCATCGTCCGCGGGCTTCGTCAGCGCCTTCCTCTCGCTCGTCGTTTTGCCCTCCGATTGCCGGCGGCCCGCGGCGCGGCGCGCGCTGCCCACGCGCGACGCGCTGGGGCGTCGGTCGGAACGGTGGCAGCGCGGCGGCCAGCGCCGAAACGTGTCGCGACGGGAAAGCGACACGCCTGATACAGCGACGAGACAAGGCGACAAGCCGAGCGAACGGGGACGTAACGACGTGTTCGCGATATCATAACACCGACTCGTCCTGCTGTTTCCATCAGACATGTCCAGGGCCTGGGGGGCGAGATATATCTATTGAAAACAAGTTGGGCGATTGAGTTTTCTATTATCCAGGGCAATTAACGTATATAGAGAGTCCATTTTTGCTCGACATACCATTACCTTGCACGATAAAGTCCATTCGCTTACTGACAGGTTGACTATCTTCATATATTTTCTTAGTGTTTCAATGTTAGTTTTTCCTCGACACGAATGTTATCATACATTAACATACAATCTTGTATATTAAAAGAAATTAAGTACAGAAAAGAATGAATTTAGAATGTTTTCCTTCTACAGTTTTTTCTATGAACACCACATGTTTTAAACTCAGCAAAACCTTTTCCTTTTCAGCCAAGGCATATGTCGTGTTTCGAATTTTTTAATATTTCTCAGTTTTTAGTACCCCGGGGCAAATAAACTGAACATGAAGACGGCAGGCCCCACCTCGCGTTTTCTTGCCGCCTGGCCCTGCGAGCACCCGCCGCGTTCCCGAGACGGCGCGGCGCGGCGCGGCGCGGCGGAGGCGCGAAGGGGGCGGACGCGAATCAATAAATAACAGCGCCCGCAGCCGCGCGCCCGAGAGCAAGACGACGTGGAGGCCACCGCGGCCGCGTACATTGAGCGCAGTGCGGGGCGACGCCCACCGCCCGACCTCCCGAGACCTTCACTAGCGCTCACGCGCGGCTCCACGAATCTCAGGGTGCGGCAAGGCGAAACACTGCGAGGCGAGGCGGGGCGGGGTGAGGTGAGACGGGGCGAGGCAAGGCGAAGCAGAGTAAGGCGGGGCGGAGAGAGGCAGGGGGAGGCGGGGCTGGGCGAGGCGGGGCGATACGAGGCAAGGCGAGACGGAGCGGGGCGAGGCGAGGCGAGGCGAGACGGGACAAGCCGAAAACGAGTCAAAGAATTGGAGGATTCCAGTACATACGATTTGAGACCAGTCACAAATAAACATCATAATAGTGGCGAAATAACATTGAGGAGGTGTGTTTAGCATGCCCTAGTTTCGACTATGATGGATTCCAAATCCATTTTTATGAGAGTAAACACTTAACAGTAGTAAACGCGATAAGCGACAATACAAGTCGCAACCCACGGCACAGCGAGTTCCATACAGAAAGAAGTGTGATCGGATCATCTGGAATGTAGAAGGATCAAAACAGGTGGCTGAGTTCTATCCTTAACATTTTTTCGTTTCTTACCTTTCATTCCAAATGCATCATTAACTTCATCACAATAAATTAAAATTCATACCCGCGGTGTGATCAAATTACTTGCAACGTATCGTAGCTTAACGTATCGTTTCAGGGTAAAGCTAATCGGAAGAACAACTTGACTGCTTGAGTGCCACCGTGTACAGCACCGGAGATTCCAACGCCCTTTCCCCGTTGAACGTGGCGCGGCATGTCATGGCGTGGCGTGGCGTGGCGTGGCGTGGCGTGGCGTGGCGTGGCGTGGCGTGGCGTGGCGTGGCGTGGCGTGGCGTGGCGTGGCGTAGCGTGGGGTAGCGTGGCGTGGCGCGGCCATGACCGGCCGTCGTGACCGCCCGCGAGCGCGCGCGCAGCGTCGGGGCGTGCTCCCGGGCGCCGTTTATAACGCGGTGTCATCGGCGAGCACGAGTGGGCGTGGGCGGGCGGGGAAGCAAGACCCAACCCACTGCTCCGCCAGCTGTTCCGCTCGTCGGCATTCCTCACAAAATACAAGCTCCTGATTGCTCTCGAAATAATGCATTTTCTTAGTGACCGCCGATTTATTAATTAAATGTATTATTTAACAGAAGGCCTATACTTAATTGCGTCCGCTTCTTAGACGATGCATATCGTGACAATTACCTAGGACTCTTGTATGAGTTCATTTAACTCTTTAAATTTACGTCCAAGTAGGTTTTCTCACTCTTCGCAGTAGAAATCGAGACGGAACAGTTTTTTCACTATTTCTTTGTATTTCTAAACAAACGAGGAAAGGAAATTAATATTCTTTACGACCCCCAGATACAATAAATGTCTTTTGGATATCACATCATCCATTACGTTTATTTGTTACTTCAATTTCCACGGACTCTGAAGATAATGTCTCTCTTGATCTATTTAACTCCATTCCGATGTCATGAAGATATCGAAATGTCTTCAATAAAACCTCAGTCGTTTCTCACCCTTGGTAACGATTAGTATAATTCTCCGATGCTCTTATATTTCACGTTGTCGTGACAATTCCGCTACTACAGACTGCCTTCCTGTCACCATCTCTGATTCATTTTTCTTCCAAGTCCTCGGAGAGGCTGGACATCGCCATCATTAAGCTAACAAGCTGCTTAGGCGGATCCCGAGCAGAGGAGAATGACTCACTTTCCCGGTTCCTCGCGCATTTGCATAATCTCCTGCGAGACGCCTACCCAGCATGCAGTTGCTGTTCGGGAAGGAAGTCAACAAGGAGGAGCGACATGATCAACTATTAGCTGTTTCCTCCTGTGTAAGGGGCCCCAAATTTGATATATACTTCTGGTAAGAATAAAGAAACCAGTTAATATTTTATGAAGGAAATTAAAAGAATTCCTTTTAACATTTCATTAATACTCAAATCCCAAATATCAACAGAACGATTGTTAAAATTTAATAACATCACTGAAAATTGAATAATAAGAAAATCAAAATGTCCAGTAGGCCCAAAACTTATATTCCTCTACTTTTCCTAAAGTAAAAGATTTCTTTGGCTTCAGATTATTTCTTTGACGAAAATCCAAAGAGCGCAATTCACACATACGAATCGCATAGTTACTTCTACTGAAACACAGCAGCGCAATAAAACTTCAAATATTTTTTATTATAAGAATGCCACATAACTGAACAGATCCACCATGTTCCATCATCACACATATGTATACACGTTTATTATTTTTGGGGTTACAATTGTTGATTGATATACATTATCAAGCAAGTAGGGGACCTTTTCCTGAATGAAATACAAAGACACGCATGCCGCCAATCGCAAAGCACTCGAATCATCAGCATTTGAATCACAGAGCAAACGCCCTTAATAAGATCAGAAACGCGTCTTTTGGAGACACGCCTGCTTTGAATTATCCCAGATTTCCAGAAGCCACTTGGTTTCCCGAGCACAAGCGGAGGGAGTGGCGGGGCGTAGGCCGGCGCCCCCAGCGGACGCGCTGCTCCGCCGTCGGGAGGCGTTGAGCAACGCCCGCCCCGCCCCGCCCCGCGCCGAACATGGCGGGGCCTTGAACCCTGGAGGGCATCATTTCCGAACTCCCTAATAGCCCACC
Organism: Gryllus longicercus; assembly: GCA_038098605.1. Lineage (NCBI taxonomy): Eukaryota > Metazoa > Arthropoda > Insecta > Orthoptera > Gryllidae > Gryllus > Gryllus longicercus. Next base: position 5,646,310 of record JAZDUA010000020.1, read on the forward strand.
TCGACGCGCCGCCTGCTTTACGTATGCCACATCTTCATTCCTTTAAGTATCCATTCAGCGATGCGTTATTATGGCGGCGCAGCTTTTTTTTGTTCTTGTTGCAGCGGCGGCGGCAGCATCAGCAGCGCATTTCTACCCGGTTTATACGAGGTCCGCAGGATTAATGAGCTGCGTGAGCGCACACCTGTACCAAATTGGGAGTTCGTGTTCGCCCATGGTTCACGTCCGATCGTCCACGTGGCGTAAAACACGAATTCGGCTCCTGAGTAATGAACGCGTAGAGTGGGAAAATGCTACGTTTCCACAGGACATGAACAGGTCGGCAATTTCGACACAGGTGTCAGGCACGTACGACTCGCTGCGAAGTCTTTGAATCGTAAAATGCGTGCGCAATTTCGCCTTTCTCGCATGAAAAATGATTGAGATGTGCACAATCAATATCATGGCAAACAGGTTTTTCATGTTTCGAATGTGTGTCTGTATTAGTGAGGTATACTAAAAGTCATCATTTTACACATACTACGTACGAGGACAATTGACTTGTATTTTCAAAAGTGCGGGCATTTACAATACCGTTACAACAACATTCACTAACACGTAATGACGGAATAAAGGTTTTATCTTCACAAATAGAAATTCAGACTTTTCAATCAGTTTCCAATACATGAATAAGTTTTTGACCAATAATTCAATTGGTACTTATTACTCAACATGATAACATCTTCCCACGCCGCGAAAATAATCTAAAGCGAGCGATTATAACAAGTGAGAAAGCACGCCGCTCGAACGCCGTCAAAACACGCCATTTCCGCCAACTTTCCCAGGCCTCTCGGCGGTCCCGTCTATTCCCGTCTCTCCTTGACGCAGCCCGCGGGTCCATAACTGCACGACCGACTGGGCGTACGGCGGCCGCGAAGGTCGGGTGTCAATGCCGTCCGCTCCTTCGGCGGCGTCTCTCCTTGAGCGGCGCGCCACGTGCGGCTGCGGCTGCGGCTGCGGCTGCGGCTGCGGCTGCGGCGCGGCGCGGCGCGGCGCGGCGCGGCGTTTCCTTTCGCGGCAGAAATGCGCTCAATTTAAATACCGACCGCCGCGCCGCGCCGAGTCGGGGCGGCGGCGCGCGGGGCTATCTCGCCCCGGAGATCGGCGGCGGCCGCGGCGCCCCGCGGTACCATACGGCCTCCGCCGCGCCGGGATGTGGCCGCGCTTCGTAATTACAGCCCCCGGATGAAGACAGCCTCCGCGCCGCTTTATCTCGCGGTGAGTCAGCGGTCGCGGCTCTGCCAGCACGCGACGAACGGGCGGGGAGGGGGGGGGGGGAGATAGGCACCTGCGGGAGCTGCTTCAGACGCGACGGCGCCTCTACGCACAATCCGATTGCTTTGCCTCTCGGCCGTTCTCTCAAACGAAAGATTTCAATAACAGGTACGGTACATACTAAAATAGTCGATGTTACGTAACAAGTGCTGGGGATATAATTTATTTTAGCTTGTGCAGAAGCACAACTGACAGACACAACGAACGTCGGATTCACAGTACAAATAATAGTGAACGATTGGCAATGATAATATGTGTATGATATGCTTAGAGAAACCTTTTTTATTATGGTTCGTGATATGCCACAGGCAATGAAATTCCTTAAGTGTAATTACCTCACAATGTTTGTCAAATAATATAAATTTACAATTAAGAGACAGTTTGATCAGAAAATTCGTCTGCACACGAGTTTTACTCAAACAGGACTACAAACGGTAAGACACTTTTAATTGTGTCAAATCTATTCATGCGACGATGTTGCTGCCGATTAAAAATCTCTACTTCCTGCAAGAAACCACCGGGATTTCGACAAAATCTATTACCCTTGTTCTATGTTCCTAAATATTCACCCTGCTCTCTTCAGAATATTTTAAATCCCAATTTCTCATCAAATTTCTAGCGTGTAGTACAATATTCACTAAAATGAAACGTGTGCGGGCCGAGCCGGTCTGCTTTTGCTAAAATGTCGCTTTACAAACCTGTTCCATTTTATTAAATACCAGTTTTTAAAAACGTAGAATTATGTTAATGAGAGTGGCTGCTCAAACATTTAATCTATGTTCAAGAGGAAATTATTTATTTTACAAATTTACCAGTATTAATTGGTTGTGCTTTTATACAGTAATTAATTTACAACATACGTTTAGAATGTAAATATTAGTCATGTCAACTACGGTAGATGCTTTTCATATATTAAATAAACATGCACTTTTATGAACGATCTTTTATAATATTCTGCTAATTAATTTCACACATTTATTGCAGACACAGATCCTGTATGCAGCAATTTGGTAGTTATAGCCATAGTTTGTTCAAATCTGGGGCAAGTAAGATGTTTAGCATCTCTAGAGAGAAGGATGCTATTCGGCAAGAAACGGGAAGGTCGGAATGAAACAAAGGAAGAGATTCCGAACAGCGTCTTCTAAGCTGCCAACACGAGGAGCCAAAATCTTGAATGAACTAATTCAGAAACGCTGTACGACAGAATGAATGTTTTTGGCTGCGGCCTCCGAGTTATTTTTACTTCCAAAAATCATCGTGAAGATAAATAGATGAAGGGGTGATGGGTGAAGCCCCTCTAAACTTTTCGAACGCAACGGATTCGTCATAAAACAAAATTCGGAGTTCTCTCATGCGTAGAATGAAAAGCAAATCCCATGAAAGAACATGCAATATTCAATGAATCCGTATGTATGGCGTGAAGAAGAGTCCAACGATAATAATCGGGTTATTAGTGACTAAGCCGACGTGTCGCACTTCACACTGTTTCGGCTAACACGTAAACACGGTGATCACGACAATTTACGGACTGCGGCTGCATCTGCCGACTTGGCAAAGTTTTAGGAGCTTAACTTTTAAATAAACACGAGAGAACATGAAAAAGCGCGAACATTCGAGTATCGAGAGGGAATATATCGAGAGAAAAAAGGAAACAAAAAGCATAAACTCTAAACATTTTTCAAATAGCCATGAATGAAAACATACAACATTTACACCAGGAATGAATGAAATTGCGAAACGTTTGACATAGGTTAAACTTTTCTAAAAACATTTTAATATTAATTTACGTGATGCACTAATTAAGTTCGATTTCCAAGTACCTCATTCATTCACCTATCATGAATGGCTTGTTTTTAGAAATTATGTGTTAATCGATAGCAAAAAACGAAATTATATTTTTTCCACTCGCCCCTCCCATCTATGGAATAAGGGATATGTCCCTTTCAAATTAATTCTGGAAAGTCCAAGAATTTCGAATCTATTATTATAAAGGGTTCAAAACGAATCGCGCTTGCCACCAAGTTCTCTAAAACTTTTCACTTTTCATTTTTCTTACAGCAACTTTCCAAACAAAGAAATCTTAAGCAATGTAGTTTATGATCCATTTCCTCGATACTGTGTCGAGACGAGTGACGGAGTCAACACGCCATAACTTATTTTGTCACGCAATTTATCACACGGGATCACGGGTCAAAGAAACCTTCCGTTCGCATCTTCTCATCACCGCCACAAGAAAATAAGTAAACGGGGCACGAGGGCGTAAACAAGCATCCGCCGGCGAAAAGAACGAAGGCACGAAGGAACGGCCTCGGCCCAGACCCTCGAGGAGCAGCGCACGCCAACTCCGCCCTCCCTCCGCCGCCGCCCCTCAGCTCTTTCCTCCGGCTGCTCAGGCTTCGTGAGAATGTTTAGGAGGCAGACACGCGTTCCGTCTGGGCCGAGCGAGCGAGCGGCCGCCTCCGCGTCGCCACGCCTCGTTTGGCCCGGGCCGTCCCGCCCCGCTCCGCCCCCCGCTTCGCCCTCGCCGCCGCAGAGGCTCCAGATGCGCTCCGCGCCGAGTCGGCGGCGCCAGCTGTCTCCACCGCCGACGCCGCAGTCTCCGCCGCTGTGCGCGAAAAAACCGCACGCTCGCCTGCGAGAGGGTGCGGGGCGGCGCCCGTTTCGAGAAGCGCGACGCTGTGCTTGTGTATCGCGGTTGTCAAACGACCCCGCTGCTCGGCGCTGCGGCTTTCCGGCGGTCGCGCCCGCCCGCTCGCTCGCACGTGGTGAGGTTTCAGAGTCCGCGAACACCCGCGGGGGCAGACATAGAGTAATGCACTACGCATCAACCGCAGAGAACGATTCACACACTTCTATAAATATCGAAACTTACTTTCCGGCTGACAGATTCCGTGTCAACACGTGGATTCTACTCGTAAATGCTGTTGTGGTTTCTCACAGTTTGAAGGCGAATACACATTAAAACTGCATGGGGGTAGTGTCTTTGATTTACCAAGTGTCTTGGGTAACTGTCTTTCTTGGGTTAGTGTAATTGAATATATTTCTCTAAGGCAGCGAACGACATGTGATTAAAGTTCCTAGCATTTGTATTACAATTAACTACAAACATATACACACTAAATATCCGGAGATACTGCATCAAACACGTAAAAAGAAATTAGAGTTAAAGAAGCCATATCACAAGAATATCACATCTACTCTTGGCATCGCTGGAGGATGCAATCTTATTTACCAACAAATTTCGCAAACAAGTGCTAACAATAAGAAATTAGTACAAGAGAAGAGACAAAGTTAAATCCATTACGTCTTCTGGCACCTCGCAGTAAGTAATTATGCAACAAAGATTAACATTTCACCTGTACCGTAGCTGATCTACTAGGGAAAGAAAATACTACTTTTAAGACCATCCTGAGAAATGCTCTTATTTTACCATTCAACTTTTTGCCGCCCACAAGCTTCTACAGCAAGAGCAATCCTTCCCTCCTGGCGAAGGCACGAAGTCTGAGTGGGCGCCCCCGCAGCAGCACCTGCCCGGGCGCGCGCCGTCGTCGTCGCCGCGCTGAGTTACGGCGTGCGAGCGCGCATTGTTCGCAGACGCGAGCGACCGCAGATTTATCGCCGCTGTCGGCGCGCAGATCGAAGAGACCGCGACACGGCAATCCCAGATATTAGGAGTGCGCGGCGACAGGTTGGCCAGCCCACATCTGCCAGGCGACGACACACCCCGAGGCAGGGAATGCTCGCAGCTAAATACGATTTCTCGGACGATATCTTTACTCGCAATTTACGAACTGCTTAGAGTGAATCTTGATTTAGTAAGCAAAGGGTATTAGTTTATTGATGATATGTTGTTGGCGACATTCCAAATAAAATATTTACGAGACGTTGTCTTGCCATCGAAAGCTGCTCTGACAATAAATAATAATTTTGGCCAACGCCTCTAATTTTTCATTAAGCGAAGGCGTAACCGAACTTCAGCAATAACAGGGAAAATGATCAATCATCGATACTTTAATGTGGTAGCATTCAAATATGGGCATGCTTCTCAGTAGTTCAAATTTAGGCAACGTTTAAACGATACCAAGAGATTTTGTAATGCTTATCGTAAACATAATATATTTCATATAAAATTTGATCATAAATTTGCTTTTGCAACGAAAGTGGGTCACAAACAAAATTCATTTCTACGTGTGACAAAACACAGAATCGCGCAAACAGAACCTCCTGCATGTAATCACTGAACTTCCAGCCGTGAAATTAAACAATGAGAACACATGTTCTACCATTTTCAAGCATTTTCTCACTTCCACGCCTCCATTAACCCCAACAACGTGCTGACTCTAAAGAACTCCACTGTATGATCTCATGTTTTCATGGCTCCGAATAAAAACGTCGAGATTCGACAAGTAAGGACGAGCCGCTGACAAGGCTGACACGAGCGCGCCGCTGCGCCGCCACATGTGAGCGCCCGCCCGACGACCACACGCGCGCGCGCGTCTGTGGGAAATGACGACGGCGGCGACGCGCCCGTTCCGCCCCGCCCCCGTCGTTGTCGTTGTTCCTAGAACATTGGGACAAGAAGTGGACCTTCCCCCGCCCACGAAAACGCGCTCGCGCATCCGGCTGGCGTGACGCGTCTAGGAGCCGCACAATGCATTTGGAACTCTTCCGACCGCGAGCTGCTGCGCATGAAATAAAATATTTTCAGAGAATGTTCGGTGGACGCAGAACGATAATAATGTCTCTCATTTGTTTTAGAAACTAAGAAATAACACACTCGCGTCACGCTAGTCCAATAGGGTATTGACGAACGGAATCTTTTGATAAGAGAGAGGAGCGAAGTCATCGATGTCATTATTTAATACCTGAATTAACAGATACTTCGGAATCAAAACTAGTTAATATTTTAGCCACTTCTGATACAGCGTGTTTTACGATATGCTTTCTAAAACGTGAACAGAGATTACGAGTCCTAAAAAAAGTTTCGTGACAAGTTATAAGCAATCATCCAGAATTCCCCTTTGGCGTCACTTACGCAGACGCCATTCTCTGAACTCAATCATAAGATTAGGTCTTTTTTTATATTATAGGCCAATAATAAACAACACTGGAATGGATAATGATATTCCTCGCTTAAAAGATGAATTTCAGAAACTATGTTCTCGAAAACAGACTGTCACTTTCACGCGGCAGGATAAATGAACATCACGAGTGGATGCCTTGCAATGGAACATAAGCATTCGGGATAAACTACACAGAAAAGGGGGCGTTAACCACGAGACATGGCAACCCGTGTCACTCTCACTTTTGCCTCAGGGCTGTTCGCCCACGCGTGTAACGCCACATGGCGGCTGACAGCGGCGTCTTCTACGAAAGAAGAAATGGTAAGCAGCTCTCCATGCGCGAGGCGGCGCTGCGAGTTAAACGTCCACGGTTGCAGCTGCGGGCATTCGTCACCAAAATTACGAATAGACCTAAGCCGAACTCGACGGTTTGAACTGGACATGCATCAAGGAACAGACGCCCCTTGAAGAAATAAAATCGAGTGCAGGTATTCATTTAAAGGTCTTGGCTTTTATTTTGAGAAATAAGATATTGGTTCCCATTCCCTACTCTTTGTCACAATGTCAAGAAGAAATGTATCTTAGTACAGCGTCAATAGTTACAACAGCGTTATAATTGTAGCACAAAATGTAATAATTAATATGACGAGTATACTAGTAGTATTATCTCATTTTTTGTGGAATAAGTGCCATAGGACTCTGTACAGTCGAGCTCATCATTTGATTGTTATACGAAACATGCGAGAATCAAAAAGTAATTTTTAGTTTAATCACTGACCCCTCCCCCCGATAGAATAGGAATGGTTAGCATTTCTCGATCATTAGTTTTCATAATAACATAAAGACTATTATTTTCTTTTTCTTTGTTAGTCCTGAGGTTAGGTGCATAACCCATGATGTGGAAACTTGATAATTAAACACAATGCGTGACTCCGGAAGCAAAAGCCACGCATTCGATATCACGTCAGGAGATAATCGATTATCATTGTACCATCCTCTCCACTCTATTCAGAGGCACACAAACTTCACGCTCGTGCAACTTCACCTCTCACGCGCAACCCTTCCCAGCGATCACAACGAGGCAGCTCTGCACATCACACACGGCGCCACTTCCTCGTTCCCTCCCGGCCCTCTCGACGCCGCCCCGCGATCGCTCTCTGGACGGCGCGGCGCGCGCTTCCCATCTTCCCGTCCCCCGCGCCGCCCGGGATTATTGTCACCCGCGGCGTGGGCACGCGGGTGGGCTGGCGGGCGGCGAGGGGCGGAGTGGCGTTGGTATTTATTCGCGGGGTTCAATTAAAAAACGCGCTGTGTTTACGCGCCGCCCGGTCTGCCTGCCTGGCGGGCGGCATGGCGGCGCGGTGGCGGCCGACTGCGGGGGCGGGCGGCGGCGGGGAGCGCGGGCGGCGCGTTCGCAGCGCGGTAATTGGAAACCGGCCGCGCGGAATGATGCGCCCGCGCCCTTCGCTCGCTCGTACGCTCGCCGCCGCCGCCGCCCCCGCGCCCGTCCTCGACATCGATAAACAGGCGATCATCCCTGGCATCCAGCCGGCCGCGCCAGCACGCGACGCGTCCCCGGCGGCCGGAGCGCGCGCCACGCCGCGCCGCGCCGCGCTCAAGCTGCGGTCGCCGCGAAGGCTTGCCAGCCAGGCATAGCTGGCCCGGCCGCCAGCACAAGCGTACAGCCGACTCCAAAACCAAGCAACTGCCCAACCGTTCCTCTGTGTATTGCGGTTTATGAGCAAGTACCGTCGGGTGTGAGGTGGATTGAGAAAAACGTTGGAACCGATGCATCAGACGCAAACTCACGGTGAAATGGAGGTGTCTCGCGATGAAACATACGAAGAGAAAGAGAAAGCGATATCGAAAACAAACGAAGTCATACTAACCCAACGCTTGTTTCACTACCGCGAAAGCTGAGAGGCGTCGTAGACAAGTTAGTATCACGTGAGATGGGTGTACGATACGAGGTAAAAGATATAGCGGCGAAAACAGTATTATAGAGTAACGCAGCCCGACTTGTTAGAAGCATAATAGAAAAAGCTTGAAGGTGAAGAAAAGGCAGTGAAACAACAGGTCGAGGCGGCGGCGGCAGGTGTATGCGCCCGCGGGCTATTACACCGGCAAGCAGCAACCAGGGCCATGGCGGCACCCGCTGCAGGTGAGCGCCGCCGCGCCGCGTCGATTCGGGCGGCGCGCATATGGCCTTGTGTGCAAATCGACAAAGAAAAAGCGCGCTTTTAATCAGAGTAGCTGCCGGGAAATGCGGGCGCCACGCCGCGTCACCCCACCCGCGTGGGTGGGCGACCGTGTTCTTGTTGATGACAAATTTGCGCGAGATTACGCCGCATGCAGCAGCGGCGGCGGCATCGACGACGAGGCGGCGGCGGTGGTGGTGGTGGTGCGGAAGAGGGGGCAGCAAAAATCGCGCAAGTGCTGCTGACAGACGGGAAGCCAAATGGAACGCTCGGAAAACGCAGTTGCAAAAGCTCGCTTTTGAAATATCAGGTATCCCACCGCTCATATGTGATGTTATGTTAGTTTAGTTGTAAAAGGGTGAAAATTAATTACGGGCGATTTACTATTTTACACTCTATATCTCGTATGTCACGAGCACCGACCGTTTCAACTCCCACGTGTTTTTATCCTCTCCAAAACGCGCGGTACTAGAGAAACAGTTACAGACCAAGTATGAAGCGAGTCGCTCCCGAACGCGGAGGAAGAGGGAGAGATCAGAAGCGAAACACCGCAAAAACCTTTTAGCCGGGCGCAGAAGGCGTCGGTTTCCTTTATTTATTCATCATCGTCTGGGTAGTCTCGGGAGAAGAAGAAGAAAAAAAAGGCGGCGCCGTGTATATGGAGGAGCGTAGTTACAGCGCGAGGACGACTCGCAGGCCCCCGGACCGCCGGGCGAGGCGCGCGTCTGGATAGTCCCACCGAAGGCCTCCCGGCGCAGCGGCGGCAGTGGCGGCTTATGAAATACCGCCCGCGCCTCCGATCGCTCACCGCGCCCAGAGCCACTCATTCCTCTCGACGCCAACTGCTTCCTCCCGAACCGCTGATTCGATCCGCTTCATCAGTCATCTACCTCATCACAAAACAAGAGAGCTCAAGGAAACTGAACTGTCCGTAATGTGAATTGATTTGCTTGCACCTCCAAAACGAATCGCTTTACGTGACATGTGAACTAGCTTGACAATATACTAGCAATAACAACTACCATATGGGCCCATTTCAACAGTACTGTAACGCAATAGGGAAATTACGTTTTATCAGATTCCTAAAGACCCAATGCACGAATTTGTGATATCGTTCGTCGCCCTATACCGTCCATTCTGAACAACATCGTCCGTCTGTCCCAGCAAACACCGAGAATGTTCACCAGCCAGCTCTTTCCCCGTTTCCTTCTGCTTCTCGTCCCGTCCCCCTGCCCTGCCATTCGACCATTCAACCCCCTGCCTCCTCTCAGTCGCCCGCGCGCCTTTTCCCCGACTGCGCCCCGCGCGGCTCTGACGTCGGAGGCAATTCACAGAAAGACGTGCTCTCCCAGCTAAATGTGCACCGCAGCCACTCTTTTCATTACGTCCAGGACAATATATACACACAGCGAGCGTTCCATTTTCCGAAACCGCGGCTGCAGCGAGATACACTTCACGACGTGAGAGCGAGAGAGAGAACGGGCGCGAGAGCGAGCCGGTGGTGCGGGGAAGCGCGCGCAGCAGCGGGACGGGGCGGGGCGGGCGGGGCCGGGCAGGGCAGGAGGCGGCCCCGCTATATGCGTCATTGGCCTATTGTCCCCACCGAGAGCCGAGTTTTTATTTTCTTGCCTGCCGTGCGGCGTTCCCCGTCCGCTGTCCTGGCCGCGGAGCGCGCGCCACTGACCTGCGCGTTCAGCCAAACGGCAGAGCAGTTGTGCTCTTGGAAATGCGGCGGAGCGGCGCAGCGCACAAGAAGAGAGAGGAGATGAGGACGCACGGAAGAGGATAGCCTGGGGGACAACAGACGCCCTAGCGAGCGCCGGCGACGAACTAGAGTCCCAGGATCCACTGGGAGAAGGTGGCACAACAGCATGGTTGCTGGAACGACAACGGCGGGAGATACTGGGGACTGCGAGGATAAGAGCAAGGGCTGTGCAGTGTTGACTGGAGGGGGGAGGGGCAGAAAAGAGAGTGTAAATGTGGACCTGGAAAACGCAGTGAGTAGGTAGGATCAAAGACTGGAGTCAGAAGCGCGTCAGAACAAACCGCGTGAAGCACGGAATGGTGGGGCGAAGTTTCAGACAGAACGGGAAAACTCAAAGGAGAACACCCGAAAAGGTAAAGGTATACGAAACTGCCGGATGGAAACTCAGATCCTGAGGGAATGTTTGCAGAGCGTGTCTAAGAGAAAGGAGGGAGGGAGGGTGGACATTACAGAGCCACCCTCACCGCCGAGGTCCTCTACTTCTACTTCATCTTCCCCGCTGCCGAGGTGCCAAGCGAAGCGGAAACCCTCTCAAGGCCGAATTAACGCACGTTCCTCGCGAATTTGCGCGCTTTCGTACGAGGCTCAAATTAATATGGTTTTATATTATACGAGTTTAACTGGACGTGTATATAAGCGCGCGCGCGCTTGTATACGGGCGGGAGGTGGGCGAGCGGCTACTACATGTAAACGCTTTACAGGGAGCGAGGACCCGCGAGCCCGCTGGCTGGACTTTATTTGATTATACAATCAAGAGGGTATGAAAAGGGGATTTAATGGATAAGCCTCGTCCGGTTAATTCCACCCCCGGCGGAGGCGTGGGCGGCGTCCGCGGCTGAGGCGGAGGGGGCGGGGCTGGGGAGGGCGGGCGGCGGCCTCGTGCAGGGTGGTCCGCGAAGAAAAAATGAAGTTTCGCTGGAGTAAAAACGCGCATTAAGCGGATTAGAGTGGAGCCTTGGCGGGGGCGAGGGGTTCGCGCGCAAAGGCGGGTGCAAGTGTGCGTGGATAGGAAGCGGAAGCGGGGTCTGTAGTGGTGATGGTGGCGGGGGCTTGAATGTAGGGGTGGTGATGCAGGGCTGGTGCTGGCAGTTATGGGTTGTGTAACGGAAGCGGCGGTGAGGGCGACGATGAGAATGGTGAAGGACGGTGAGAGAGGATAGCGGGGACGAGAGTGCATGGTGACGGAAGGGAGGGGGGGACTAGGAAGGAGGGGTGGTGGCTACAGAGCTAGCGCTAGCAGTTTTGGAGGGAGTAGTGGAGACGGCGGGGCCGGTGAGGTCCAGGGTGAGAACGGTGAAGGGCTAGGAAGGCGTGCGGCGGGGACGAGAGGGAGCAGGAGCACCGGAGCAGGGGAGTGGATTGCCACACGGGGCAATGCGCTTTTACCGACCTCACCGCGACCGTTCATCTGAAATACGACATGCCACGAGACCAGCCGTACGCCTGTAGTGTTCTCTACAAGGTTCTTCGCTGGGTCGATTGGGGTCGTTGGTGTGCCAACCATGAGAGGGAATAATGTGCTCGTACTGGCTTGTCTGCTACAAATTCTTCACATAAAGTTTCCTAACAATGTTGCAATAAGAGATCAAACGTTAAAATAAAAAGAGATAATCACTATTAATTCAACGATCTCGCCAGAAGTAACGAAGCGATATTAAATGGAACAATAATTTCAACTCAATTATTAGTTTCCTAATAGATATTAAGTAAAACTTCGAAAGCGCGAGGAATTAAGAATAAATAATGATAAGAATAAATAGGGAAATAAAGAATGATTGAAGTTTTCCATGTGATAAATGTTACGATTTACGTTCAAAGGTTATTAGATACTATCAGGTAAGTGACTAGGATATCTATAAATCATGATAAAAAATTCTATTTCTGATTTAAATACGTTTTTTAAAATTTAAATCAGATTAAAATCCATAACACGATTAGTCGCAATTCTTGGTTCGTTTTAATCATCAGTATACTACATAAGAGCTACCTTTTTATTCCCAATACTTTTTTTAAGATATCCTTATGCCTATAGGTATTTTTAAAACAAGTATGAATATTGCTAGGTTTTAATTTCTCGTTCTCATTGGTTTTCTAAAGATCAGTATTCGTTGGGTGAAACAAATATTCCACTGTAGTTGTTTTCATTAATTAACTAACACAAAAACTATTATTCACATTTTACTACGTTGTAATTACTGGCTGCAGTGATATTTAGATGAAGCCAGAAAACTGGTATTCTCGTGAGCCCCTCAAAGGAAACAGGAGATGCGGTCTCCGGCGCTCCATGTTGACAGTCTGTAGCGCTTTCCGTATTTCTGAATACGTTTCATAATTCTTAGTTCTTTGAAAGAGACACAAAGTAGATATTTTTGACTTGTTAAAATGATTTCAATCACAGAAACCTCCTTTAGACATAACACAGATGCCGAATATTCTAGTTAGATTGAAAATATTCCAAACTTAAGAACTGCAAAAAGTAACATGAATATTCACTGACTTCTATCCCATATGTTCTGCATGCATTATATTTCAGTTGAGAGTCGTCAGGGACTCCAAATTTGCACTTCAGAACGCGGCAAGTAGATCCAACCACAACTAGATACGCATTTGTTCAGGCTATCGTTTCGTGCGGCTGACTCACTACTGAGTCATAGATCATCGTCAGCGGCATGTAATCGCCAAATCTACGAGTCAAAGGGACGACAGCGTTCCGTCAGTCAGTTTGGACAACGCTAGGCCATAACAGGAACGTAAACTCGACTTCATAACACATTCCAACCAATGCTGCCGCTACTACTACAACTCTAAGTAATGCTGCACAGTAAATACTTGAACGAGTATTTCGTAATCTTTTGATCATCTCAATTATTGGCAGAAATTATTTTAGATATTTCATTCTAATCCTTGACGATAACCATTTATTTCATAATAACATGGCTTCAACGACCTACATCAATGACATATCCATCAACTAAATTACCGAACTGAATTAAATGCTTGCGCGCTCTTACACTAAGCCAAATAAACGGTTTCTATGTCGTGCACAGCCTTAAATGGACGTCATCCCCGCACAAAAATGGTTCCGACTTGCCCTTACTTATCCTCGAAAATTCTGGGCACCTCGGATTAGCTTACGAATGTGCTGCAGCGACCGCCAGTCAAATAAACAGAATAAAAATGTTGCGTAGCTGCACGAGCAAGACCGAAAGGGCAGCCTTTTCGAAAGAAAATATTTGCAAGTAAACACTATTCTCAGAATGCAGCTTCCCCGCTGCCAGCCTGCGATTCACTCACAAAGGACAAGCACACAGAGACCCACGTCAATGCCCATTCCTTTGTATATTTTCCTGATACATGTATGTACCAGGAAAATATACAAAGGAACCCGATTTTCCCCCTTTCTGACAAGCTGCAATGAATACCACGTTACATAAACGAAGAGTGCTTTGCAAAAAATACTTGTATTAACAGGAAACACTTTCTTGCAATTCGACTGGCGGAAACAGATACTAAATTGCTTCTAGTGTATTAAAAAGTGTTGTTTATTTCAAATAGACACATCAGACGGATGATGCATAGAAATTCACGAATGTTCGTGCCAGATCTGTATTCATGTATCTACATGCCAACAATGTATTTTTTTATTTATTTCCCAACATGACGTGTCACGTGTCCACCGCGGTATCATACAGACATGCTAAAACACATAACCTTGGGAGATAATTTCAATAAGTGTGAATAACACTGAACTAACATATCGCGAAAAATAGAGCACTATCATCACAAGAAGTCTGCAGTCATATGACAACAATAGCTGTAAATCATGTGAAGTGATTCGTAAATAAAAAGACGCCAACTATCTTACATCAATTCACCTCGCTTTTCAAAGAGAATCGGGACATAATAGGGATTAACGCAATTCGATTAACTTCTTCAGATGGTAAGAGATAAAGGTAATAGAAAATTACATTTGTCGGGACCACAAGTTATACATTACTAGCCCATTAAACAGCCTGAAATAACACACTCACACTTCTAAAAAAATACGATCTTGAGAAGTAATGTATCCAGTTGCTTCAGACGCTCATTCGGGGCGTGTCGCCGCATACCGTTCCATCTCCTCGAAATCGACTGTAGTCTCAACGCGCAGAGCGGAGCGGGGCGGGGCGGGGCGGGGCGGGGCGGGGCGGGGCGGGGCGGGGCGGGGCGCGAGTCCGTCCGACGCACCAGACGCGCACAGGCGTCGGTTGCCTCCGCTTCTGCTACTGTTTTTACGGTCGCCCCGCCGCACGGCCGCGGGGGCGGGCCTCCGCTGCGGGCGCGCCGTAAAGAAAGCAATTACTCTAATATCAAGCAAGCCAAACATAATTACGCATTATCTCGGGCAGTTAACGCAGCGCGCGGCCCAGCGCGTCTGGGAGCGCGGGGGCGGATTAAAAAAAAACTTAAAGAGACTGAAAAACCGGGGGCGGGAAGGACCGAGACAGCGGCCACCCACGCCGGGAGCGGCGCCAGGCAGCGCGGCCGGCGCGAGAGGCCCTCGCGGGAGAGATAAGCGCGCGCGGGATTATTACATAAAGAAGCGCCACGTGCGCTGCCTCTCCGCCCGGCGAGGCCGTGGACAGACGACCGGCGAAATGTGACTCACGGGACGCAGCGCTTTATTCTCGCACTGCGATCCACGTGCGTCTGCTTGCAGGACCTGCGATTCGTGACACACGGTCAATGTGTTCGTAAGAGTAGAGATGAATGAGAAAGTGGGAAGAACAGGAACGAGACAACGTGAATCACGAAATGGATTGCTTTGGAGAAGAAACTACCAAATAATCAGAAAGTTCAAAAGACGTCACATACGCCCATCTGTGTTTGGAGATTTTTTTCGCTGCGAAAGCCTTTCTTAATAGTCAATTTCTTCCATTCCACTTACATGATCTTTTTTTGAATTCCTTAATTGTAATTTACGGTGTTTTAACAATAATGTGTTAAGAGAAAAAAAAACTTATCATCTCAAATCACAAACTGGTGAATAATGTAGCGTTCAGAGTAAAGAAAAACAACATTCTCATTGACTTTCCCAATTACGCACTTTAAACTTAACCCACATACACTACCGTCAAGAACGAAGAAGTATAGCTTCACGCACACAGACGCCAACAACACAATCCAGTCAGCGCCACACAATTCCACGTGGAGTGTGTGTGGAGCGCGTCGTCAGAAAATGCAATTTGGGCGCCGTGCGCACAGGAAGGCGGGGGAGCGCGGTTACGCAAGCGGAGAGGGCGCGGGGGCGGGCGCAATTGCAGAGCGCGCTTCCGCGGGCGGGGCCCGTCATTAGGTGGCACGGGCGCGCACGGGCGGGAGGGAGGGCCAACCCTCGCAGCGCGGCGGCCGGCGCGGGCGCCGGCGGGCGAACGCAAATAAGGCGCCGCCGCCTGATGAGACAGCGCCGGCGCACACGATCAACACGCGCCGCCCGCCGCGCACAATGACCGCGCGTCCGCCCCGCCCCGAGCCCGCAGCACAAACACCGCGCCGCCAGCCGGCTGCGGCGCCCCCGTGCCAAGGACATGGGCGGGCGGGCGTCCGACCGGGGCGCGCTGTGGAAATACACACGCATGGCACGACGAGGTGAGAGTGTCGTGTGGCTTCAGGGTGAGGGACACGTGCGGGAACAGAGATCGGGGCAGGACGGCGAGAGAAAGGGGGAATGAAAGTATGTAAATATCTTGGCTAAAGGAAACGAAAATGTCGAGAAACAGTTGATGTTTAGTTGACGAAGGCTTGGAAGTTGACGACTAAGGTTGTAGTTGGTGTTATTATTATTATTATTAACAATAGTTGAGAATTATTAGTAGCAGTAGAAGTAGAATAAGCAATTCTCTGAATTTAATACTGCACTAGTCGATGCATTTAATACTGCACAGACGATAAAACCTGAAGGCACGGAACTTCCATGGTAATGACACCTAACAAAACGCACACAATCAATAAGATTCGTAAAAAAATAAAAGCTGAAGTGAAATGAGAACCAAAATTAAATGGGAACCGATCGTGGAGAACAGAAACTAGCCAAAAAGCTAAAATACTAGTTACACACTAACACAATTCTAATTAGAATTGGTTTGATGTGTAGATTTCTCAAAGATCAAACTATTAGGAAACGTTGCAAGAAAAATAATGTCAAACCACAATTTCATGTTACGAGAATAAATAAACAAACGAACAATGAATTAAAATAAACTCTTTGGATATGCAAAGATGTCAAGAAATTCTCAGAATACAATTAAGTCACTCCCGTGGAATCTGACTCGCGCGTAAACCGACAGCCAGTGACAACCCCTCGTCCCGGACGTGACAAGGCATCCAGGTGCAGCGGCGTTGACCCGCATGGCGCATCTGCTCCGTCACAGCCTGTCACTCTCGTGTATCTCACGGGCCGAGAGCAGGAATAACTCCGGCGCGGTGCTGCGGGGTGGGGTGGGGGTGGGGGACGCTATCTCCGCTTGTCGTTTCGGTCGCGCCCGCAGCGCGCCCTGACCTATGCGGGAGGCGCCCGCGTCAGGCGTCATGCGTCGCGCCGTCTGACAGAGCACGCCTGGTTGGAGACGGACCACCAGGGCTCCGAGTGGCCACAGGAATGAAAAGAAAAGAAAGCGCATACATACAGAGTGGTTCATTTCAGGTGAGAAAAAAATACATCACCGTCTTCTCAATTAGATGAATAAATGTTTATGTCATTTGCGAGAAGCTATTCGTCATCGAACAGTAGTTTTTTGAAGATTTCTTTTCTTCTACCACAACCAGAATGCTGACCTTTAAATAAGCCAATGCGCTGAGGATATTTCAAAGCAATACCGAAGAAAATTAAGCAATAAAAAGTAGAAAGAGAAGTAAAGTGCAAGTGTAGTGAAGGGAAGTGGAATGCAGTGTATTTAAAAAGTGCACTTATTACTTCAAATATCTGTGCAGGACAGTCATAAAATGTGGAGTTAATGCTATTATTGTTACATTAATATTACTATTATTATTGCCTTACATCATTTAAAATTACAGTGTTTTGCCACCAGGTTGTATAGACCTATCTGCAGAAACAATAAATGTATTTAATATTTTTATACAAACGACGAAAACAAAAATATGTGAATTGCACACTTTATTTTGCCAGCCGACCGTCTGAATTGCAGTGCACTCGCTAGTCTCAAATGCCCTCTCGAGTCTACACCAACACATGTGAAATGCACACTAAGCTCCGGTGACATCCAGGCTGCATCGATATTGGATAATAAAAAAATTAAATAAATTAAAAAAGACTTCGGGAATATGTGCTTCGAGGCCAAAAGGACAATGGCATTATTTGTTGCTAATATCGGGAACACGCTGATATTTTTTTCACCTGCAATGACTCATTTTGTTTACTTGTAAAACCCCTATTATAAAAACTAATTAGAGAATGTTACTTCACGAACGGTACATTTGTATACAGATGTTCCGAAAAGAGCTCCGGACACAATTGAAAGTAAAATTACCGACATCCTATGAGACTTCGTATATAATGGAGCTAGAATTCCACATTGTGACCGCGCCGCAGAATAAGTTCCATGTAGCATGATCCGCGCGGCAACGAAGTTAAAAGGATAGTTGCCAGGTCATGCACCCAATAGGCTCATTTTTCGAGCGAACGTGACTTTGCAAACTTCAATACGTCTATTGATGAGAGAACCAAGATCAGGCAATTTGTCGCGAACATTCTAAGTTCATATACATATCAGCTTACTTGGGTGTCGTAGCAGAGAGCCATTTACGCAAATTCTGCTCATTTTTGACAACTTTTGCGACATTAATATTCGCAAAGACGTTCATAGACGTAATTTTTCGATAATTACGCTTTAACATTCTTTACCCCCCCCCCTCCATACACCGCCACTGATACAAGTAATCGTACAACCTGGCACCTCGTACATCAACAAGAAACTGGATTAATTTTTGTTTCGTTTCTGCGAGGCCTTGAACTGCCTCCCGTGAAACGGTTGTAGCCTCGCGCAGCGCACGTTGAGAGCGACCTGCCCCGACTCCTACGCGGGAAACGTTCTCTGTCGCGGCGCGCGGTTGCGGTGGTCGAGAGACGGACGCGGCTGACGGCGGAACGAAAGGCGCCGCCCTCCGCTGCGCCCGCACGACACCTGCAGCGGCCGCGCGCGCCGGGGATCCATTTGCTCCGAGCACTCGTAAATACGAAGCGAGTGATTTATGGTTACTGGAACTGATACGGAGCGTCTCGGACGAAGCGGTTTGATTACCTGTGTCGCTTGCCACGATTGACTGCTCTCTCAATCTCGGAACGGTGCAATATGAAGGCAGGTATTTTTTTAAAATTATTCTCCTCACGTACATCCACCAATCCACATGAATTGTAAGGTGGAATTTTCCAGTCGCTACAAATGCCTAAGAAAATATCCGTCTCTGATCTAATGCTCCCATACCACGAAATATATACCTGCAAGGTTTTTTTACAAACCCTGGCTAGAAATATAATTGATTTTATTACTAATGAAAAACGAACTAAAAATTGTAAGCTATTTCAAGTACATTTATTTTAATCTCCATCAATTATTTATAGCACACAACAATTTGACAAACTGAGGCAGCAAATACGCCATACATCGTTAAGGCAATAGAAATGTAACTCACAATAGGTGATACTAATAAACAAGAATACACACTATCTGATTCTCTAATATTTCTTTCCATTGTATGAGGGGCTAGATTATACACCAGGCATTCTTCAACCATTTCCGAAACCACACCACACCTACCACGCATTGCCCTTTGCAGGGTAGCATCAACGAAGATGGTCGGTTCTTAAGTTAACAAGTGTAAGCGACAACCTGACAAAGCAGTTTTTGATGGCCGGTACTGTACTTTCAACTTATTTTGGACTGCGTTTCCTGTTCCCTACACCGCATTCGAGCACGGACGACGCGAGGAACGCGAAGTGACTTTCCCGCGTATTCACTGTGTACATAAAAGCTTTTGTGCGGTGACAAAACCCATGACAACACGCGCTGGTTCGTGACAGGCAGAAGCTCGACAAACATCGCACTCGCGAGAAAAGGAAAAGGGAGGAGGGGGCAGGGGGATGCTGTTTGGTTAGGTCGCGGCACCTCGGGAAGAGTGGACAGCCGTAGGTGCAACGACCGACTTACCCATCACACTTGGGTTCGGACCTTATAAAATCTCTTTCCTACCTTGAATTGCACACCCGATCACGAACGGGAGAGTCGAGATAAAGTGAATTGCATACTTGTTAAATCGTTACAATCAAAGTAGTTTGTTCTGCTGGCTTGAGATACATTATACTACATTACAATACACTCTGGATATCAGGCAATTCGTTCTTGGAAGAAGCAGATAAAACTGAAGTTTCGCATTTCATGCGGAACGGAAACAATTTTGTTTAAGTAAATTCGCCCTTCGTATGGGTAGAATTAAGAATCTAATCACATTCAACGAAGTCCGCTACCTAGCGAGTGACACAGTAACATCCGCTAGCATTTTGAAGCGGAATTGAATTGTGGAGCTAACGACCCTCTTAAAACCGCTCCCGCCCACTCGCTCGTTCGGTGGAGACGCACCGCAAAGGTCGAAGCCCCAAGGCCGCAGCGCCGGGTCCCGACGGGCAACGCCGGGCTCGAACACGCCGCGGGTTAAAAAGTGCTCAGCCCCGTAACTACTACAGTCACACATACTTCTTCTGTTGCTAGTTTTTAAAGAAAATGTAATTCAGGAGATTTATTTATGTGTGAAGGGCCCTTGAATAGTAAGGTTATCAGAGGTCCAGGAGTGATCTAATGAATAAACGATAGCGACAATGATGGAGAAGGGTAAAATGAGAAGAAAAGGAAAAGGGAGAATTGAGAACAAAAAAAGAAGAAAAAAATATCGAGAATGCAGAACCAGTGCCTGGATTCACTGGAGATCGAACTCAGGTCCCAGCGGTGTAAAGAGCATGAGTTAGCCATAAACCTCCTCCCTCACACAATTCAGTTGATACTTTCCGCCCCATAAGGAGTTATTATGTATAATCTGCAATATAATAGCAAGATTTGTATTACATCTTTCAGGATAATTTGTTCAAAACGTATTTAATTAGGAAATTAACATGCTCAAATCCGATGTGAAAGAGCGAATAAACCAGTTTGACCCATGTACCTCAGAACCTGAAGTCTACAAGACGCAACATATTAATAGGACGTCCTGCTCAAAGCATTGCCAAGTTCGTGGCTAGATTGCGTTGTGGCGACAGGCCTGCCCCTGTCACGCAATGTTTATTTCTAGAAACCAGAGGCTAACACGGAATTTCGTCAGATCTCTTCGCACCATTCTTAGAATCTAACCATTGATGACGACGAGGATGACGTAGAAGAAGAATGTACGCAACACGCAAGCCAGCGTCGAACTCAGAAACTGTTGATCAGTGAACATTCTCATACAAAATTATTTCACAAGAGTAGTCTGGTTACACATCTTAAAGCACCGTGTGTAAACCAGAATGGCGACAACACATCGTTAAAGTTATAATTTACAATTATTTTTTTTCTTTGTGGGTGAAGACCAACAAACCACGCTTTTTCGCTATATTTCCCGTCCACTGTATGCCGCCGGCGCGTCCGCAACCGACTTCGCAAAAAAACACCGCGCGCAGATTGTCGGGCCCGCGCTCCGCCGCCCAGACGCGCAAAGTTCAGGGCCTGCGCAAACTCTCGGTCGCCTCCGGGCGAGATGTCGCGCGCTGTCGCAAGGGGGAAAAATACGCCCTCGTTGAGATCTTGTTTGGGGGTGAAGTTGTCCTTTCTCTCAGCGGTCTCAACATTTTCTGTGGACGCATGTGAACATTCATCTCATTACGTCTGGATGAAGACTTTAATATGCATGGGAAGTTGGGAGAAGCAAATTAATACATTACATACAAATTACGCAATTTTGCTTTGCCGGCGCGTCTCACATCTAGACCCCATTGAACTAGTCGCTGATTAAAATTCTCAAAACTACTCATAAAATTAATTTAGTGTTGAACAGAATCTTGTATTATACTAATATGTGTATATACTAATTACGACTAACAATCTAGGCTGATTAAAACTCAGTATTTTACGTTGACGCGTTTATTTACGTATATTTATTAATAAGAAAAGCAATACCATCAAGTGTCTTTAATATATGTCAGATTAGCTCACAGCTTTCAGGTTACAGTCAATTTCACCTTCAGCCCAATTACCCTGCTCCATAAACCCAACAATAATAGAAGTTTAACACTCGAAATAAAAAGATATTTTCCAAGTTTCTCTTCAAGATACCTCGGAGCAATTGAAGCCCATTTCTTAAACAATAGACCAGACCCTTGTTACAAAGCGATCTCCCATAAAACCGAACCGAATCCTCCCACGGGCCGCAGCAGCACGTGGTCGCCCGGAGAGAGCGGCGCCGCTGTCGACTTCGACGAGGACGGCGACGGCGACGGCGTCGGCGATGACGCTTCAACGCAGTGAGCGCGAGACTTTTTTGATCGCGTAATCAAACTGTCAACCCGTTTGAAAAGCCTGGAAACAGGCGTGCGGCGCGGCGCTGCGCGGCGCGGCGCGGAGGAGCCATCTGCTGCGACGAGACGCGACGCAGGCGGTGGCGGAGGGAGGGGCGGGGCGGGGCGGTGAACCCCCGCTCGGGAGGAGGCGAGGGACGCGTGCGGCATGCGAGTAAGGGGGTAGCGTCCGCCGCGGACGCCTCGCGAATCTCGACTCGAGCACTGCGCTGGCAGCGGGTCCCTCTCCCTTGGCAGCCCGGTCAAACGCCGGCATGTTTGTGTGAATAGCTTTTCACTCCACCAAGAGCACGGTATTGAATGTCTCGTGCGCACTCACCGTGAATAGGTTAGTAATGAATGAGAAAGGCCTGCGTATAATAACCCTTTCTGAATAACGATATATATATTTCGCTTCTGAGCATGGGCACTGAAGAGCCATGTGATTCATCACAGGACACGCATCAAATGTCTGCTTCAATGTAATCGTATTTTCATATCTTAAAACAAATTATCCATATATTTTATTGAATAATTTAATTCATACGTTACCTCCAGTATGTTACCTCCATTGAAGCTACATTTACGCCAATGTAAAAACTTGATGCGACCCGCACTTACCTAAAACAAGAAGAACACATTGTAAGTAACACACATTCAAAGAAGAGTAATTTATAAAACACATGAATTAGCGAATGACAGGAACCACAACAATAAATATCAAAGGTCACTTTCCATTCTAAATACAATTTATTAATACAATAACAAAGATCACAACACATGAATACAGATCGTGCTACACAATACCAAAGAAATTGAAAAGTTAACGATTTGATTACTATCAAATACAACATAGCGATAAAATGGCTTTTGATTTTCATGAGATGAGTTCACTCCCCTTTCGCCCATTCACGACTTAATTCTTCACAGTGAATTAACAACGTATCAACTTCTAAGGAGGGTTTTATCTTAATAAGAGGAGAATATCCAACGATAGTCCTGTGGTTTTCGCAGCGTCAAGACGGGATCGTCCGCAGTCAACTGCATTAATCCGGAGAATCTCCGACGTTAAACAGGTTTAAGAAAATGAAGAAAAGGGCAGAGAGTAAACGGGCGTCTACCCTGATGAATACTCTTTGAGAAAAAAAGTACTACTAATAAAGAAGAAAAAGTGAAGGAAAGTGAAAAGAGTACAAGGGAGAGCTGTAGGGAATTTTAGAGGATTATTCAACTTTACGGCAGACCTTCCTTACGCTACGCCGAAAAAAAAAAAAAGAAAAACGCGCGACTGACCCAACGGAGGCGAACGCACAGTTACGACGAAGGAATTAAAATTTTAAAGATATAGCATAGAATAAGCAGAGTACAAGCTACCGGTATTATCGGAAATATTTTCAGATGTTACAAATATACCAATGCAGATCGTACCTAGAGATATTGATTCAGAAAGGTCTCCAAATGTCCCAGGAGAAGTTGAATAATAAGAAAGGAACTTCAGAACACAGGTCGATTTACAGTAGTTTTACATAACGCAATAGTTTCCCGAAAGAGATGACACAGGTTATTGTGAAGCAACAACAACAGGTGACAGAGGATAGTCAGGCAAACGGAAACAGCGAACTCCGGAAATTGTCACAGCTGACGCACGTACGGACGGAAGGAAGCACTAGCGAGTGACATTCAGATGTCCCGTCCGTCATGGCCACAGCCGTACTCAGTATCAGCGGGCGGAAAAATACATTTTATCTAAGGTTCTTCATTCTTCACTAGAAGTTGCTAAACAAATATACATTTTCATATTTATGGAAAGGAAGTGCCTGTCAGAGCAAACATGATGATATATTATTCGAGATATGAGCACTCGCGGAATACATTAAGTTAGAAAGCAACCACAGAGAAGGGGGACGTCGAATCAATATTAGTAAGGAAACGAAAATGGCCTTCAGTTCGCTCAAAAGGGAAAGATTCCAACTCTCGAAAGGCTGGTCATGGCAACGTCGGGCGCATCAAACAGGCCGGCGAGAGCGCCAAGGGCAACAGGGAGACGTGTCGGATGGCGGGGGTGAGGAGGCAGCAGACGGCGCAGGTCTGGGCGCCGACATGAAGGCGGACGAATCTCGTTGTAGAAATCGCATTACACGGCCAATCCAATCGGCGGCGGCGGCGACGTCGTCTCGAGCACGCCACCGCCACCGCCTCCGGGGCGCCGGCACCGCCACCGCCTCTCCGGATATGCCGGTCGCGTCGCGTCGCGCGCACGAAACGCGGCGCGGTGTCGCGCTCTGACAGCGCTCGCCCTCCGTCTCGTCCCGCCCGCAGGTAGGCGCTATCGCGAGGACGCGCCGGCATTCGAGGCCAGCGCGCGGGGAACAAAGTTGCCGGCGGTGAGCGGCCAGACGTTCTTTATGGACGAGGCGACGGGGCTTCGACGGCCGCTCTTAGCCCCCACCGTAACGAGATTGCTCAGGCGCAGGTCGTGCACGCTACACATGTCACAGGCCCCGGGCGACACACGGGGCAGAATCGTTTAAAAGCGGGCGTGAAGTATCACAATGAACCTTAAAGCATCTCCTTATTTAACATTTAAAATTGTTTTTAACACTTCACGATGCTTACGCTTTTGTGCAAATATACGAATCGAATTTATAGACAACTAATTGATTTAAGGTGAAATGAATGAAACACGAAACATCACTTTGAAACAGACTATCTTTGTTGAATAAGCAGGTTACTAGTAAAATAAAACGACGCACGAGACGCTTCTCCAAAACGCACGAGACCCTCACTCCAAAACGAAAGCGTGTAATCGTAGACACGCCCAGAACTCATTTCAAATGCAGCGTCATCCTCATCGCCGGCGCCAAGCAGCGAGCAAGGGCCGCGACAAAGACCTTCGGGCGGCGCGGCGCGGAGCGGAGCGGCGCAAGGCAGCGCAGCGGGGCGCGGCGGTGGCTACGGCGTGGCGGTCAGGGGCGCGCCTCGCCAACCGGTTCGCGCTAATGGCCGCGGCGAGCGCGCGGACGCGGGCGCGGGCGCGGGCGCGGAGGCGGCTGGCCGCGGTTCGACGCGCGCCCCAGTCACGACCTCCCCGCGGGCGAACCGCAGCGCACCGGCCTCCACGCCATCCCCCTCTTTCTCCTCGTCTGGTGCCGCGGCCGCCAGTAGCGCCGGGCGGGCGGGCCACGGGCTGCCTGACGGCGTGGCGTGGAGTGGAGTGGCGGAGCGTGGAGAGGCGATGGCCGTGCTCAATCGCGCCCGCCGGCGCCGCGCCCTCTGCCACACACTATTTGCTGAGAGTTGCGAAATCACTTTGCTTGAGGAAGCCAATCATATATGCGTTTCATGTCTGTGCACGTCCCTATTGCGAGAGAACTCCCTTAAGGCGTTTCATGCGAGATTGTTGAGGACTTAATGGGATACTCCACTGTTCAGTTTGAGAATGTAACAACAGTAATTCCGAGATCAAATTATGTCATGCAAGTTGTTCACTGGCATATCGTACATCTACCTCTGAGTTGGAGCAAACGTTTGTGTGCTTGCTAGAAAGAAATCTAAAGACATACTATACGTACGCCACATCTGACTACGTTCTTTACCCACTTGAGGATATCTCGTCGAAGAGATCAATGAACACCTTATCCAACCACAGTAAAAATAATCTATATTGCAAATGTACTGCCGTAAATTTCGTATGATGTGAAGCCCGTGTCTTTACCGCGAAGCATTCCGAACTCGCGATCGTTGTCCTTATTACCCGGATGCATTCTCCGAGTGCAACAACCGGCATGAGGGGGCGGGGCGAGGTTCGCCTGGGCAGCCACCACCAGCCGGTGAAGCGCGGCGCCGCGGGGTCGCGCTCCCGATCGCGCGGCGTGGCGTGGCATGGAGTGGCGCAACGCGGCGCGGCGCGGTGAGGAGGCCCTCTGCCCTTTGGCGCGCCGGGGCCCGCCCACTCGCCGCCTGCCGCTCCAGCGACCTTTGCGGGCGAGCGGGCGAAACCGGCTCCGCGGCCCGGCGCTCGCCGGCCGGAACCGCCTGCACAGGACGCCGACAAGCTGTGTGAGGCCTTGAACTTGCTGGCGAAAGGCAGGTTTTGCGGTAGTATTACTTCAGTAAGGAAATGCGATGTAATGAGATGTATTTTCTATTAGCTTCATTTCTGATGAACTAACCAATACACACACACACAAATAACAGTTGCAGTACACCAGATCCATTATACTGTAACAAGGTAACTTGTTACAGTATCATGGATCTGGTATACTGCAATCTTCTTTTTTCCCGTGTATTATCACATTTTAACTCATTATTGTCTCAACCATCTCACTTTTTGAAAGATGAGTTTTTCAGACAAATATCAGATACTTCCTGTGTGCTAACTAACCAAATTTTAAAGAAAATGGCACTAAAAGTATTGTGTAGTATACAACAATACATCCATTACGAGTATATGTCCCTAAGTTTTAAAAGAATCCAGCATACGCCATCTTCAAAGAACGAAGAATTAAGTCCAGAATGGTATTCTTCTTACGATCAAAGGTATACGCGGAGGCGGAGTAAGCTCAGAGACGTTCGACGGCAGTTCGAAAGCTTTGAGATTTCCCCAGGAGGGAGCGACAAGGGGGAAGCGAGCCGCCGGATGAGACAGAAGGGGTGCAGGCGAGGGCGGCTGGTACAAGGGAGTGGGGGCGTGTCAAACACAAAAGGAATGTTCGAGCTTGGGGAGTCGCCTCGGCGGAAATATACAGCAGGGTGAAACTCCGTACCTGCGGGAGAACGTAAAAGGGTGGCGAAGACGGCGTCAAGGGCTAGCCGCGGAACCTAAGGGGGGTTGAAGCTGAGAAGATAGAGAAACATGGTTATGATACTGTGAAACGAAAAAATACAGAGGAAAACCCCATGGAGATGGATCAGAGGAAGCAAAGACGAGAGAGATCAGATAAAGAACAATGGGATACAAAGGAATGTAGAGAAATGCGCAGATTGTTGCGACTGTAGAAGTATGATTTGGAGTTACTCTTTCTGCAGAACGAAGTATGGAGACGCTGCCAGCGGTTATATGGGAAGCCATCACAAACGAGCGCGGTTCCAAAGGCGGCATTGCCAGAGGGAGCCCACCATCGGCGACGAAACAGGAGAGGGTTGTGGCTGCGTCGGCGAGAAGGGTTGGCGTGTTCGCGCGCGACGCAATAAGCTGTCAGGCCACGACGGCCCATAGCATCTGGCGGCATTATTTAGCACCCATCTCCCAGCAGCCGAGGCGGGAACGCGAGACGGAGACCTAAACGAAGCGGGGAGAGAGCGAGTGGGGGTGGGGGAGGGGGTGGGTGCTGGTGCGGGGGCGGGAGCACGGCGCAGAAGTTGAAATAAGGCATCGCGAACCAATCTCTCGCGCTCAGGAGTTTGCGGAAGTTTCGTAAAGCGTAAATTAAACTTCGGTGAAGAGTTGGACACTTGTTTAACACTCGTGAGAATTCGTCGCCCTCGCTGGCGACGGGCGAAAAGACCGATTAAAAAAGCAATTCAAAGGCTTTATCAACAAAATACACTACATTCTTCCCCGCAGTTTAGAACCCAATTCAAACCCTTCCCCTCCGGCTTTCACACGCTTCGGGCGCCCGTTCCATTGTATTGTTGCCCCAGCTGCATCGGCTCAAAGCGGCGGCCGGGCAAAGAAAAACTCGCGCCTTTTACAGTCCGCCTAATATCACTCGAGAGAGCGCAGGGAATGATGCGGGACGGTGGCCCACGGCATTGGCATTTTGAGCCTGAAAGAGCGCCGAATAGCGGCCGGCATCGAAAGACATTAAAGCGCGAAAGAATATTGGGAATGCATTGACAAATGCTGCGAGAGCGAATACTTCTCAAAGAGCTGCCTTTCGTATTAGGTAAGAAACGAGGACAAAATGTCTATGTCACCTTCTTTGAATCGAACAAATTATATATATGTCACTACGAAAGACTTCTTCAGTATGTTCGGAAATGAAACAAGTAATTATTTTATCACAATTAAAGCGAATCAAGGAACCATTTTATATTTATAGATCATTACACAAATGCTATTTTTTGCAAGTGTTCTTCACTAATATGTTGATTTCAGTTTTTATTTCATCTTTTTTCATTTGTCGCGTATTATAATTTTAAAAGCAGACGATCTATTGATCAATAGAGTCTTTCCAATATGGAAAAGTGGCTAAAGAACATCTGACACAAGTTTTTTCTTATTATTTTATTTACAAGACCTCTCTACTCTTCCACTCAAAATCTCAAATTGTATTATTGGAATGAAAGATAATGATACGGTGATGAATGGCTACATACCCCCACGTGCCATAAAAATAAGCACGTGGAGGTCAGAAACCTGGCGGGACGGTGGTGTCCGACGGGTTGCATACATCTCTGGAACAAGGAGCCGCGCGTGCCATCTGCTGAAGGGGTCTTCAGTGCCAACGCAGATAGGTCCGAAATGGGCCAAATGGCATGCTTTGAAAAAAACAAAAGAGCGTTTATACCTGAGAACCTAAACCTTTTCGATCACAAATAATGTAATAATTGCAAAAAAAATATGTATTACAATGTGTCAAGTGTGTGTGTGTGTGTGTGTAATAGGCTGTACTGCAATCTCGCACCGACAATACTAGTTGAAATTACAAGTCTTCAATTAAAAACGGTACATATGGATTTGGTTTCTGAACGTTATTTTCACCTAAAAGTGAAAATACTCTGTACTGTCGCAACGAACGCTCGAATGCACACAACTATTGTCGGTGTCATTTGGGCCCACTGCGCTGTCATTCGGAGCCAGAGACGTGTTGAGGGGGCGCGGTGGCGCGGTCTGAGCGGCGCCCAGCTGGTACGCGGCAGCAAAGGCGTTACTCAGCAGCCCCGGCGAGTGGTAATCGGCGGAGCGCCACGCCACGGCACGCCGCGTCCTGGCCCGCGTCTGCTCCCCGCCCCGCCACGCCGCCGCGCCGTATCATTAGGCTGTCGAAGGCCCATTATGCGAGACATATCCTCGAGACCTTAAACGCTCGTAATCGCGTCTGACGCGGGCTCTAAAGGCCGGCGGGCCCCGGGCGAACGCCGACCGCTAGGTAGTCGTTCCAAAACCCACACGGTGCACTTCGCCCTCCTTCTCGCCTCCCACGCGACAGACGGAGCGCGGCAGGGTCTGGTGTCCGCCGCGTAGCGACGACGAACGGAACAAAAGGGGCAGCAAACAAGCCGCCGCTAGCGGGTAATTGAAAGAACCGAGAGAACACATGCCGGGAGAAGACAGGAGGGTGAAATGCAAGTAGGGTTGGACAAGTATACACGAAAAATGTAAATAAGAAAAATTGTCCATGAGGAGCATCAACCACATTAAAAACGATACAGAGTGTAAGAAGAAATATACATACAGAACAGTGGGGTGCCGTAAGAGATGAAACTATAGACGTATTTGTAAGACATTCGATAACAACGTTTCGTCAGACGCAAGAAGCGGTGTAATGGAAAAGAACAAGTAAGAGTAAAACGTTCTGGGGATGAAGGTCGTGACAAAACGCGGAAACGTAGTCGGATCACTGCTTTTATCGCGGAAAGCGCGCCATCCAATTCGCACCCGAGAGGCAGCAATTGCTGCGCACGAGAGAGAGATTCTTAAAGGTCAAGTACCGAAGCACCGGGTTCGATGGCCGACCTCCCCACCGAAGATGGAGAATAATCGGCGATGCGTCACGGTCGTGTATAATGCGCAATCGAACGACGACTTCGTGTAGGAGCTGCCAGGTGGCGCCGGCTGCCATTACAAACACATGTTTGCTCATCCGCATCGATAGCGAACACGGGTCCGTGATGGCAGCTCGTTCACGTCTTGAGGCTCAGCGCTGGCCGCGTACCGGTTGCGGGCTCCTGGCTCCGCCTCACAACAGCCCGGCGGCGCCGCCGGCGCGGGCGCCGACGAGGTGGCCGACGGCGCCGTGCGGCGGGCAGCGATTGAAGGGTGTAGTTAGCGGACGGCGGCAGGGTACTTCGAAGCCCCTGCGATGCTTGGCACGTCTCTGCAATGACTTTATCGCTGTACGGGGACCCGCACTCACGCAAGTCTTTTGCCTTCGCAAACCAGTTCTCTTTATTTTCTTCCGGACATTATTTTACTAATAAAAATTCTTCGAGTGTCAACAAGCAAAACGCAGTAACACGTCAATGAAAAGGAAAAAAATAATTGCTAAAGAGTGCCATTAGTTTACATGTTGGCAATGTACAAATATACGAGTATAAAGTACGGATACGTAAATTACTTATAATGTGCAAATACTGACAAACTAATAATAAGCATACGTTGATATGTTGAGATATTAAGGGTTGCAAATTACTGCAATTTCGGTGATGAGTTAAGGAATTAAGTTTTTAAAGTAAATAGTGTTTCAAAAGAACAGAAATAGATTCAAAATCCAGATACACATTACCGCGTCTTCCATTCCAATAGTGAAGCTGCAGTTACTG
The DNA here is from genome assembly GCA_038098605.1 of Gryllus longicercus. Lineage (NCBI taxonomy): Eukaryota > Metazoa > Arthropoda > Insecta > Orthoptera > Gryllidae > Gryllus > Gryllus longicercus. The sequence continues at coordinate 5,676,712 of JAZDUA010000020.1, forward strand.
CAGTTGGAACGATTAACTAGAAGGGATATTAAACACATAATAAAAAAAAGCAAATTAATAAAAAGTCCTAAGAAAGTATATAAGTCATCTTTTTCTCTTACAAAACATATCTCGAGGACTTACTAATCTAATTAACAAGATATCGCGATTTGGTTGCTGAGACATGCCTTTTCGAAGTCATAGGAAACACATTTTCTAGCAGACTTTCGAAATTGTCGGCGTTTAGAAAACGAAACAACCGGCCGTTCGAAATGCGATCACTTTACCTTTCGCCGCCACAGTACGACTTCTCAACTCGACCTACACGAAGCCATAAAGACCAATCCGCCAGGAAGCAGAATCCTTCGGGGGTGACCATTCCACCTCGAGCTGCCTCAAAGGAAAAAGAAAAGAAAAAATAAATCCTCGTCAGAGCACATCGCTCCGAAACGCCGCGGGCAGGCAAGCAGGTGCTCGTCGGGGAAACGCGACAACCCAGAGACAACAGCAAACGCGCGCGCCGAGGGGAAGCGGCAGCGGCAGCGGCAGCGGCAGCGGCAGCGGCAACGCCGCGGGCGTCGCGCCGGTTGCGGCGGCGCTGCCGCACTCCCACAATTTAATTCTCGAAATTACACGGCGTCTCGATGTGCCGGCGGCAGCGAGACGGTCCGCTGCGCCCGGGTCGTATTTTACGCGCCCGCCCGAGAAACGAGCGGCGGCCGCCCCCGCGGTCGCACCAGCCGCGGCAGCGAGGCCACGCTACATTAGGCCGCACCCGCGCGAGCGCCTTCGCGGTCCGCAAACAGCAGGAACGGGCGAGAGAGAGCAATACCTGCGCTCCGCCCGCCCACGCGTGGAGGTTCGCATGGGGGTTTGCGACGCGACGACGTTCCCTGCTCGCGGCGGCAAGTGGGCGGGGCTCTCTCCCCGATGCAACTTGTGCGCGCTGGAATATTCACACGGCAAGTTGCGGTTCCTTTTTTTAAAAAATATATATATTGAGAAATATTCGCGTCGCGATTATGCATACACATTATTCAATCTCCAGTGAACATGGAGGGTTCGCCACTATTTGTGGATTAGGATGCAGATACACCTTGCATGAGTGTGAAATATTTATGCGAAGGATTCGTTTCTTGTTTCGAAACCACCTTAAAACTTTCTTTTCTTTTTACATCCCTGCCCTTTGCAGTCTTGCACTTTCAATTTGCATGGGCATCAAAAACCATTTGATATTTCATTTAGTTTCAGTGATCTTAACGTTGACTTTCATCAACTTCGTCAATAAAACGTCCATAATACTCATCTCATCGCATCCTAACAAAACATTTATCTGAGAAAAAACAACTTATGATCATTAAACATGAAAACATTATCAAACCAAGGAAATCTGAAACTTTTGGAGGCTGTATTATTGCAGACCCCCTATCACATGTTCTGATCGTCCAACCAGAGGATGTCAACACTAGCAGAGAGTGAATCTGAACGTGCCTCGTCCCAAGATCTCGGGGGCAAAAAGGCGCAGCTCATTACCGCCAGCACCTCCGCGGCGCGCCAGGTGATGACGTCGTCCATCTCCGGCGCCGCGCCGCTCCGCGCCGGCCAGCTGTTATGAGGGGAAAATGCCAGGAGAATACAAAATTAACAGTCGTTCCGCGTATCTCTACTTCGCCGTAACAAGGCAGTAACTCGCGGACGCCGACGCATGTAACTCTCGGCTCATGGTAAATAGTCTCCCGCGGATCCGCGGACGGCCGCGACGTCCTGAAGGGGGTCGAGCAAACGCGGCGACCGCTACCTCGAGAGCGCGCCAACCGATGAATGCGATGTGATCGGAACTGCCGCGTGAGCCAAACGTGGAGAACGGCACGCGCTCGGCATGTGTAATGAAGGCGCGGCGAAGAAGAAACGGAACGGAACGGGATGGGACGGGATGGGACGGGGTAGGGACAGCACGAACGCGAGTCGTGCATGAACGGCCATCAAATTAGAGGGGAACGACTAAAGAGTAGTGAGAAGCTATACAGAAGTGTCGGGAGGAAAAAACATGCTTACATTTACGTGGTAGAAAATGAAGGACAGTGAGTCAGAGAGTGAGTGCATTGTTTTAAAAACAGAAAGAGATCGGTAGAGGAAATGTCTAATATCACATTCTATCTTCATCGTATCTAAGCCACATTGTGTAGAAAATGAATACTAACTATGCCGGCAATGATAACAATAATTCCTAAGTGTTTCGAATTATTCATGTTCATATTCAGAGAACTGCCTTGCATGACACAGAAAAGAACGAAGGTGGTTGGATGTTACTTCTTAAAACAACACGAAGAAATATTGGACAGAGATCTAACATTCCCCCTCCCTCTATTTGTTTCTTACAGATTCGAAAAGTCAACGCCGAATTTGTAGTTGACGTGCGCCTGTTTCACTCACAGGACAGACAATGTTTGTCGATCTCTTGTGAAGTTTCTCCCAGCATTGCACAGCATGTCCAAGTTTACTGAAAAGCACACTGAAAAAGATTGAAGCATCGATAGGGCTGGGATTAAAAAGCTCTAATATTTCATTAAATGTGTTCGCATTTAGGCAGAAAAAAACTTCGAAAATATGAACAAAAATATGAAATATTGAATTTATAAGCATTTGAAAGTGAGAGCCCCACCGTGGCGTTGGGTTGGATAAAATGCAAGCTGCCTTCAAGATTTCAAGTACATACTTTCAATACTGACTTGACGGCGCGGATTACTGAAACGATCGTAATTTGCCAGATCAATATCTTCTTTAATTCAGATAAGAAAATCGATATTAGCAACAATGAACCACGCAAATACAAACACCCATTACAAACTCAAAAATAAAATTTACAGATTAAAATAAATCTACGCAACGATACACGCGTTCAAAGAAAATGTAGTACAATTAGCAAATTGTATTGTATGTATGTATGTATGTATTGTGGCGTTATGGGATTGTGCAACCCCATAACACCACCGTCTCGTATGTATGAACACCCACAGGCAGCGAGGATAGAAGGCGCAGAAATCGGAGGTGCTTAAACGCGCAGCCTGGTATCCGTTGCCCGTACTAATCAAAGGCGAACTAGCAAGTAACGTTTTCCTTGTGAAGGGTTGAGAGAGGGGAAGTAGCCCCACCACTGAGAATTTCCCCAGGCGTCGCACGATAAATAAGCAAACCCGCAAGCGGAAGCTCTCTTTTTGATTGTCGCCGTCGCCGAGTAAGCAGCATTTTGATCACCGCTCGTTAACGTCAGCTTAGATATTGTATGCCGCCTCAACGACTGCTAGGTAGGAGTTTTCGGCGTCGAACAGACGTTCTAGTTAGTCCGCGAGATAGTGAAGATTTAGTAAAGTGTTTCTTCAATTAACAACACGGGAAGTAAAAGTTACCCGTTGTGAGAAAAGCATTGAAAGTTCTAGTTTAACAAAGTAGAAGTAGCAACGAGCGAGGAACTTGCACGAGTATTCGGGGAAGTGCAAGGGACATTTTCACAACGTGGGCGTAGTCAGAGGCGCCGGTAGCAGTCGAGGGAGAAGAAGAGGCCGACTAGGAAGAACGGAAGAGGACGCAAGAAGACAGGAGAAGAGGCCGACTAGGAAGAACGGAAGAGGACGCAAGAAGACAGCGTAGACGGCAGAGGCGAATCCCGTCTCGTACGACGCAGAAGCTGGGACCGAGCGACGTCGGTGCAGAGGCCAGCGCATGACCATCAATGCCAAAAAGCGGGAAGTCACGAGGTAACGCATAGGGCGCGGAAAGTAGGTCAAGTTCACGTCGGCAGGAAAAAAAGACTAGTATAGGAAAGTGTTAGGAAATTGAGGACACGGGTGGCAACAAATTGCAGTATTGTAGTGGGAGACTTTTGATGCGCTATTGCCTGCCTAAAACATTCTATTTGGGACATTTATTATTCTGCTATTTTCGGACACAGTTAAATTGTAAATGAGAGTAGTGCACTTGCACACATTTTTGTTCTTCGCATGTAATATTTTTTCGAAGCAGAAGATTGTAAATTGAAATTTGGTTTCATGTGCGATGTAATTAGAATAGTATAAATTTAGATATAATTAATTTTCCAAGGGAATTCCCAGTGTAGATTAGGGTAATTATTTCAGAGAATCAATTTTGGAGTAAATTATGTGTTCATTCATTTAATGTGCTGTAAAGGTTTCTATTTGTGTTTTGATTGTTCTTTGTAAAAGTGTGATTCTATTATTTTTTTGTCATTAACTTATGCCATAAAGGTTTATGGGTAAATTATACGCTCGTTTATGTGCAATTTGTGTGATTTTATTGTGTCAAGTGTTCAAACCTTTCTCGCACCCTGAAGATCCTGCTCCCTAGATTTTTAAGCTCGCTTCACGAGCAAAATCTTGTTAACCCGCTTACGGTTCATGCGTGCTGTTGTGAAGGTGGCAGTTGTGGGCAAAGGTGGGTTGGTTAGAGTATGTATGTATGTACGTATTTATGTATGTATATATCTACTTGGCGCGACAGCCCGTGAACGGACTCAGGCGTACCGGTGACGTCCCTGCCTTGCGGCTATGGGTTAAGGGGGTTCGTGTAGTTAGCACGTAGATATCCCCACGACGTATTCCGGTCTTCTCAACCTGAGAAGTGAATTTTCTCATCGTAACACAGCAAAATATACTGAGACACTGCAAGGAAAACGCACACTATAATCTTAAATTGTATTATTTACACCATAAAACCTTGTTCATAAGATTGGATATTCGGTGTTGTTTGCACATACCATGTGAACATACCTTTGAGACTGTGTGGGCCAACTTGCATTGAAATCCGGTCCCTACACATCGCCACATATTTTAAGTGAGCTTTCGGTGACATCTAGACGCTCACTCTTCCACCGCCGAGGCCTCTACCAGGAACCGCTTCTCGGCTCGTCTCGTCTCGTGCCCGCGTCACGGTGCATTAGGCGCGCTAAAGCGACCTCGCACAGCTCAGAAACAACACCCGCGCACTCGACCGGAGAAAACAATATTCTCGTCCGAGGTTTCGGTCGCGCTAACGACCTCAAAAAGCGCGCGCGCTAGCTCCGGTGGAGTCCCCGGCAGGCAGTGAGAAAGAGAGGTCGCCGTTCGTCGGACGCCGCTGAAATGACTACGAGCATAACCGCAAGAGAGCGGACGGAACAGACTGTTGTGCGAAAAACGGAGTTTTGCGGAGTGGCAAATGAAAATACGCAACACAATAATCAAGTGTCGTGGTTATATTGACTTTTACCTTTGAGTTTTGTTCCGCGACTGTTCAAAGGAAGATCATACACGACGAAACAAGTCTGAGAATTGTACATATCGATTAAACGCATCCAGACACAAGTACGTACATTCTAAGCTAAGGTAAGTATATCCGTCGTCCGTGAGCACAGAAAGAATTGCGCAAGAAGAGTGACACATTTCAAAAGTGACCATTTTGCAGGACAGCGGTTTTAACCTGAGCAGAGCCATTTAGACTGCAGTCAAAGACATTTTTTTTCTATTTAAAGGGTTCCTTGTCTAGTATATTTACATTATATTAACTACTAAAAATATTGTATTTTCTGAACCGATTCGTTGCAAAAACATTGTGTTAGTTTTCTTGTGCACTGACGGCAAATGAAAGTACGTAACTGGCAAGTAATTTAAGGAACCGTACGACCGTTAAATAAACTATTTACAATTGAGAGAATGAATGTAATCTATATAAGAGGCGAGTTTTCTGTACTTACACAACAAACATCTTTCACAGCAAGGAAGCCAATAAAAAAATTGTTTCTGAAAATTCCCAACACGTTGGGAAGTTACCTTCGTACTCAAGCAACTTAAATTCCTGCCCCCAACACTTTCCGAATTCAAAAATACCGGCCAGCATCACCCGCAAGTTGTGTAGGCTGATTGGTTGTTTCTCGGTCCTTAGACAAGGGCTTCTAGGTGGTGCATGGCCCATCGGAGACCAACACGGATGGCGTAGCAAAAGCGAAGGTCGTAGAGAAAGAACTCGCATACGAGGCGGACAGGTCACAGGCTCCTCTCAACGGCGAGCAGTGAGCAGCCACGATTCTCTATTCACGTGGAAAGGTCATCACACGTAGTGCATGGGGTGGCGTGGGGGCATTGCAGCTGGGAGCGGAACAATTGCTATGGCGCTCAATGTGATAATCTCTATCTGCGCGGGCGGGACCGGAAGAATAGCCGTATGGAGAGCCGGTGAAGGTCAACGAATTTGTAGTACCTCGAGAAGGAGAATTTTGGAACTTTAGGAGGAGGAAATAAAACAATACGGAGTAAGATTTTTTTTAAAGTGCACGTCAAATAAGCATATTGCGTTTTAGAAATTCGCATCTATTTATTAAATGTTAATTTTAAAAAAAGCGACACGAGCCGACGCTGCTTTCCGTTGTTCATGGATGGAAGGAACATTCTGTCGAAGACTAGCATTATATATATTTTTAGTATGCGAGAGAAACGAAAGAAAACAACAAAAATAAACTTCTTTCGCATTTCGGTCGTTTACATGCACATTTCTACTTCACGAACGTCAATGAGAACATTTTTTTTCTAGTATTTTCTCAAAAATATGTCTGTTGCCATTCGATCGTTTCACATTTACGAAACACCCACCATAAAGGCAGCTAACCAGCTCCAGACAATCAAATCTGCTTCGATAGCGATTCTCATTCGAACACGCCCACGCGCCGGGGCGCCCGGCGCCAATGAACTACGCAGTGGATGAATGGATATTCCCAAAAGGGAAAACGAACGGGGGACGTCCTGCCATCCGTCCGTCCGAACCGGCGGCCAAACAAAACAAGCACACAGGTGAACGGACAGGTAGATTAGCACCACGCGAGAAGGAAAGGGGAATCGAGCGGGGGTGAAGGGTGGAATGACGGTGGCAGCGCAAAGGGGTGAGGTGCGGCGAACCTGCGGGCGTGGGTGTGCGTGGATGGAATCGGTGTTGACGAGGGTGGGGCGCGAGGCCAACGGTAAGGGGCGGGCGTACGGGGCGAGGGCGAGGGCGAGGGCGTGGGCGTGGGCTGGAGCGAGAGCACAGGCGAGGGCGGGTGGCTGGGTGTGGGCGTGGGCGAGCGCGGGTGGACGACCGAACGACCGGGTGAATGAGCGAGCGAGTGAACGAGCGCGCGAACGCAGACTCGTGGTCGTTTATCGGGCGCGCCGATGTAATAAACATTGTGATGCTAATACTCGCGCCGGGCAGAAATTACCGCACGCCCGTACGTGCGCGGCCCGGGGGCCGGCCGACAGCCCACTCGCGCTTTTGTGGCGGTGCAGGAGGAGGGGGCGGTAATGGAACGGAGCGGGGGAGGGGGTGGTGGAGTGTGTGATGGTGAATGTCGTGCGGTAGCATGGGGTGAGGCTGAAGAGGGCGAGTTGGTCAGGTGGTGGGTCGCTGGAAAAGCAGTTGCGAGTGAATCAGGACTCTGATAAAATACAACAAAAATAGGAGAACTCGATCGCAATAACAAGTGTGCTAATTGGATGAAAAACTTTGAGCTCGCGTCTTCGATCGAGGGATAGTTAGAGCGACAAGAGGCAATTCAGGTGGTGTTTAAAAAAACTGGCATCAGAAAAATATCAAACTTATGTCAGGGAGAGGCAATTATTAACGCTTGGAAAACTCCTCTATTCTTTGCAAACCATACGCAAGGAATAGAGTATGGGTACCAACACACTAATGTACTCAGGATCACAGACGAAGAGGTAAGCAAACACACACACACACACACACACACCAGAACGAAGCACGGGCGGAGGCGTCGATGGCGAGGGTAGGCGAAGGCGAGCCAGGCGGGAAAACACAGAGGGGCGGCGCGTGGCGGTAGCGGCTATCGCCGAGTAATCGCTTTGAAAATTTAATGCCGACGAGGACGTAGCGGGGCCGGGGCCGGGCTAGGGCGGGCGAGGGCGGTCGAGGGTTTCACGGCCGCCCACGCGCCGCGCCGCCATTAGCGCCCCGCCAGCGCGACCGCCGCTCTTGTACACCGCTCCGAGTTACGATGTTCTCCCGCGCAGCGCAATCAGATCCTATCGTCGTTGCGTTACCATGTTGACACGCGCAATAAATTACTTCGCTTATCGCAAATAACAAAGAACGGGGGCAAAACCAAACACTCGTAAAATATTTCGAAACCGCTCACGCGTCTTTTTATGCATCACGTTGGTTATGACGGTAGCGTGCGCTGGAAGAAGAAGTGGAATCGGGGGGCGTACTGCAAAGATCGTACGGAACTATACACAGGACTCGCAGAACAGTATTCTTGAAACGTGTCACCACATTCACGCATTGATGCTTTGCAAATGACAGTTACATTGTAGTAACTACTGAGTCATGAAATTGATGTAGATCTCTCACAAGGACCACAAAAATTAAAGACGACGAAATGTAGCTGTATACGATTACATGTTCCACCAACACAAAATATACATCTTCAATCTCTTTCTGGAGATATCTGCATCGTCTTATACAATACAAATTCATTATATTCAAATACCGCTGCACAACCTTTAGCAAAGGAATCGCCTCCATTATTCATTTAGAAACTGTCCATCCGCTTTATTCAACAGGGGGAATCGAAGACCGCCCCCAGACGGCACTAACCCCACGTAGGCCTCCGGCAGGGAGCAAAGCGAGCCCCTCGCCGCGCGTCCCCGCTGAGCGAGGCGCGAAGCGAGGCAGGGCGAGGTGGATCCCGGAGCGCTTCCGCCGGAGATCGGCACCTCGCGCGGCCCGGCGCGGCCCAGGGGCCAGGGCTAAATTTATCCGCGAAGGCTATCAATCACCCGAGAGCGGCTGCGAACGCGCTCCGTCGGGAGGAGGACGAGGAGGGGAGAAGGCGAGGAGGGAAGAGGACGGCCGCTGCCTGCGAGGCCATTGTTTCCGCCGCGACGGCCACCTCCTCGGCCAGCTTTTCACGTCTCTCCCCACTCACAGATCACTGTCTTCCCGGCGACAGTTAACGTGACGGTGCAGACAGATCGTAATGTCTGCACAATTTATGACACTTGTCACACTTGAATCGTGCAGACTGTCACGCGGACAATAAAATCTTCTGCAATACCTAATGGAAATTCTTAATAACTATTTTAAAATAAATTCTTCAAGCCTGTTCTCAAGTATTTCACATTTGGCAATCACTAGGAAAATGCACGAAAGAAAATAATATCTCCAAATATGAGATCCGCACGAGACGTAAAAATTCTCTCGAGTAGTGAATTAACGGACGGTTAATCATTGAGCATAAACGTTTTGAAAATCACCCAATACGTTAGGAATTACTTGGAAAAAACCATCGTTCCATCTCCATCTCCCGGCAGCCCCACAAATCCACTTGGCTCGACGTCCGCCACCGCAAGGGGAGGGCCGCGCGCCCTTCGGCGGCGGCTCCGCCCCACACCCACTTTTCTCCTAAGAGGTCTTAGATCATCGCGAGGTGCCGGGCCCGTTAGAGGTCGAACTTCTTGCGCGCGCGGGCGCCCCCCAGGGCCTACTTCGCCTTTGGCCCCGTCGATGCCTCCGCCCCCGACCCCGCCGACGCCGGCACCTCGCGCCGCGGGACCAACTTGGGCGTAAGTTGCGCCGCGGGCTGACCCGATATGCCCCGCGGGACGGCCCACCGGAGTGCCCTAACCCGTTGAAGGGCCCGGCTCCGTGAGCGCAGTGCGTACGCCCAAGGCACGATAGCTCCGGAGGACCGATTTGGAAGACGGAAGGGGGGTGGCCGCAAATCGTGGTCTACTGCAATCCAGCAAGAGGGTCGTCATGCATTAAAGGGGGGCGACTACTAGAAGACTCTAGGACATACAAAGATATTCAGGAAAATTTGAGGTTGTAAAGGGTAAAAAGATTCGTTGCAATTCGTATCACATTGTGCACCTGCAAATTTTACGCCTTTACCGTTTCTTCGTCATATTTTAAAATTGTTTTAAATGAAGCATTATTTATTAATATCTTGCAGAATTAATGCTTCACAATCTCACAATATCGCGGTATTCCTACCGCCATAAGCTTGACGAGGCGTGCGGTAACAAAAGAAACTCAATGTACTATCCATTTCTATAGAGAGCAATTGTGTGCAGGGTCACAAACACTTTATTCTCATACTATCAACTTCTACCCTCAGCACACTCGCAAAACATGCAAGAAAAGAATCTTCTGAGCGGCTTGGTATGTTGCCAAATGGTGCGGTGCCTCCCTCAACCCCACAGGGCTTCACGATACTTTGTTAGCCTTCCGCCTCCCGGGCACAAGCGCCGGGAAAAGGGCGGTTTCGAAGTGCCGCATCGACATTCCCCTGAATTCCTGTAGAACGCCGTCTTCGTCTCTCGCCCCAAAGCAGGATCCCCTCCGTCAACACAGTTACCTCTATCCCGCCTCGTCCTCTTTTTCCTCCCTGCCTCGTATATCAACCGACGGCACGCCGTCCGCAATCTCGCCTTCCATCGCGGGGAAGAGGCGCGGCCAGGCGACGTCTCAAGCACAACACCTCCCATTCCCTCCCTGCCCCCCTCGCATCTCACCTATCCGTCGCGGCGTGCGCTCCCGCGCGCTACCTGAAGGCCGTCGGACGGGCGCACGTGCGGTGCTGAATTTTAAACGAAAATAGATCAACGCCTCCGTCCACGGCGGCGGTGGCGGCGCGCAGAAAAAACGAGCGCGGAGCGGTTTTTGCGAGCGTCGACCTGCTCCGCTGCGTGCCGCGCTACGCCCGGCCGGGTCGCGCAGACCGCAGAAATTCAAATGAACCGCCTCCCATCGCCACGACCCGTCGCGCCACGGCGATCGCGCCCCATTAAGATGCTAATGGAACAGGCCCGAAAGAGAGCTGTAACTTGCTCCTGATAAATTGGGGCCTCGGCCACGCCACGGCGCATGGCGCGGCGCGGAGGTCGGGCGGGGCGGGGAGGGGCGGGGCGGTGTGGGGTGGCGAGGGGCGGGGCGGTGTGGGGTGGCGAGGGGCGGCAACTACGATTTTTGCTGTCCCTCCGCAACGCGACGGGCAGTTGATGGAAAGCTAAGAGATGGCGACGAGGCGCGCGAAGGTCGAGACGACCGGAGCCCCCGCTTCGTTCCTTTTCTCTTTACTCGCCTCTTACAAGGAAGGCGTAATACGTGTCTTTCTTACAGGCTGCGTATGGAATCGCGGAGAGAAAAGAACGTTTCTAAACAGGATTCCGCGAGGAGCGCTGGCGCTCGTGGATCTAATAGAAATATAATTGAACTTTCTGAGAACTTCCATGTAAGCAGCAAGCTTGGGTATGTCCAATTGGAAAGAAGTCCGTCCACAATATCACCCGCGCCATAAGATGTATTGAAAAATTGGACGCTAGTTATCGCGATTCAAACCCCTCCAGTAACTCGTACTGCAGTCAGCATTGGCGGAGATGGAAAAAATCTAGATATATTTAGTGCCTACTATTGAACATCCACCTACGATGAAGATACAATCACGTTTCAATTATCCACAGCAACAACGGAAGCATCCGTATCGCTGCCGCATGCCAGAGCGTTGCCAGAGCATGCTCAAGCAATGCGACTCGAAGCGAGCAATTAAAACTCCGTCGCCGCTTCCGCGGTCCCTAACGCAGAGACTGCACGCCAGCACATAGAGAACCGACGCCGGCGCCAGTCAGATTGTCTAATGGGTTTCGTGCGTTGGCGTCGGCGTCGGTCAACGAGCGTAGCAGCCGCGGGGAGGCAACGAGGAGCATCAGCTGATTCCCGCGGGGCAAAGGTGCGACCGGCCAAACCGCACATTCATTGGGCGCAATGAATGGGACAAGCTTGCCTCAGAGGGCGAGGGCCTCAAGATCCTTTGATATCAAGTATTACAAGGAAGTAACGAACCAGCATACAAATGCACTCGCTAGAAAAAAAATTGTGTGCCCCAGACGTTCGTTCTCTGAAGAAGGACTACAATGACGGACAAAAGGTTGGCAATACAACAAAGAACATCATATTGTAACGTTTTTCCGTGGTGAATTAAAACCAACACAATTTTATTTAAACAAAGACGTTTTTTCGGGAACAACTATACACTAAAATCTACTGACACTATTTACAGATATATTACACTTAAAAATTTACACTGTTACACACGACTCCGTTCTCTTGATTTATTTACACAGTTCACTTCTTACACACTATTTATTTAAACAGTTCTCTTCTTCTGCAGTATCAGTCAGTCCATGCACTGTCCACGGTCCACTGCACTTGACCCCAATTCCCTGCACAGACCACAATTCCCCTGCGCAGACCAGGGTCCACTGCACTGCTGTTTACCGCGATGCCCACTTCACAGCTCAGCTTCCACTGCAGACTTCAAACTGCTGACTGCTGTTTCCCCACTGCACCACTGCTTACCGCGATGCACCCTTCACAGCTCAGCTTCCACTGCAGACTTCAGACTGCTGACTGCTGTTCAACCACTGCACCACTCTTCACCGCAATGCACACTTCCCAGCACAGCTTCCACTTCGGACACACTGACGGACTGACGTCTTACTGCTCACTACTGACTTCCTTCTGTTAACTCTGACTTCTGTTAAACTTCTCTCCTGTTAACTAACTCGCGGCCGCCGGCAGAGGCGCATTAATACCTGCCTGGCGCTTGTCCCCAGGCGCCCGGCACATTCTCGGCATTTCTCCGCGGCTCGCGGATTGTCCGGAACAGTCTAGTTCGGGGGGAAGGGAAGGGGCGGCGGCAGATGACGCAATCCACGCGCAGCGACTTCGGCAGGTGATGCAATATTCGTTACATTGCCCCCTCCTTAGATGCGATCCGTCCCGGATCGCGTTTAGTGAAATAATGCAGATATTGTTGGCGTAATTCAAGCAGAGTTTTCCCAAGATTCTGAAGGTGGCCTTGCGATGTGACTTTCTTCTTGTGATAACAAAATGCACATCTTTACTCACGTCGCGGAGAAGAAGGTCATTCCCAATATCCGGTCGCCGGTTCTCCAATTCTTCCATTTCCCTGTATTTTCTTCTGAATACAGCAGCGACACCTCTGGTCATATCTAGATCCTGGGCAACACAATGCGCTAATGAATATTTCTGGCGTACCGTAAACAGATCCTGTTGCACCTCCATTGCCACACCACAACGCGCCATATCATTCCCGCCATTATGAGACATAAACTCGTCAAAAGTGAACATTTTTATGCCCAACTCACAAACTCCTGTGGTGTCTTCTCCGTCATTTTCATTACCTCCCGCGCACGGGGCCAGCCGACTGGAATGGATGACCCGCGTGTTTTCATACTGGAACCTTTCAATTCGGTAGACAAAATCATTTCGCCTCTTTTGAGAGCCATCTTTATTTTCTACAACTCGTTTAAAAACTTCTTTTTCTACTTCTGATTTTTCTTTTGCTGCTTCTTCTTTCGCTGCTGCTGCTTCTTTCGCTGCCGCTTCTTCTTTCGCTGCCATTTCTTCTTTCACTGCCGTTTCTTCTTTCGCTGCCGTTTCTTCTTTCGCTGCCGCTTCTTCTTTCGCTGCCGCTTCTTCTTTCGCTGCCGCTTCTTCTTTCGCTGCCGCTTCTTCTTTCGCTGCTGCTTCTTCTTTCGCTGCTGCTTCTTCTTTCGCTGCTTCTTCTTCTTTCGCTGCTTCTTCTTCTTTCGCTGCTTCTTCTTCTTTCGCTGCTTCTTCTTCTTTCGCTGCTTCTTCTTCTTTCGCTGCTGCTTCTTCTTTCGCTGCTGCTTCTTCTTTCGCTGCTGCTTCTTCTTCTTTTGCTGCTGCTCCTTCTTCTTCTTTTGCTGCTGCTTCTTCTTCTTCTTTTGCAGCTGCTTCTTCTTCTTCTGCAGCTGCTTCTTCTTCTTCTGCTGCTGCTTCTTCTTCTTCTTTTGCTGCCGCTTCTTCTTCTTTCGCTGCCGCTTCTTCTTCTTTCGCTGCCGCTTCTTCTTCTTTCGCTGCCGCTTCTTCTTCTTTCGCTGCCGCTTCTTCTTCTTTCGCTGCCGCTTCTTCTTCTTTCGCTGCCGCTTCTTCTTCTTTCGCTGCCGCTTCTTCTTCTTTCGCTGCCGCTTCTTCTTCTTTCGCTGCCGCTTCTTCTTCTTTCGCTGCCGCTTCTTCTTCTTTCGCTGCCGCTTCTTCTTCTTTCGCTGCCGCTTCTTCTTCTTTCGCTGCCGCTTCTTCTTCTTTCGCTGCCGCTTCTTCTTCTTTCGCTGCCGCTTCTTCTTCTTTCGCTGCCGCTTCTTCTTCTTTCGCTGCCGCTTCTTCTTCTTTCGCTGCCGCTTCTTCTTCTTTCGCTGCCGCTTCTTCTTCTTTCGCTGCCGCTTCTTCTTCTGTCGCTGCCGCTTCTTCTGTCGCTGCCGCTTGTTCCAGGTTTTCTGACACCTTTTCTTCCGAAATTCTGGAATTTCCTGTCAGTTTTTCTTCTGACGTTGTGTCAGCTATGTCCCATATTTTTCGCACTTCTGCTACGAGTGCTCGGACAGAGATACCCTCGTAATACATCTCGAAGCGAAAACTCTCTGGATCCTCTCCTGCTGCCTTCTACGCGTTAGCAAGGCGTTCTTGTAATATTGCTTTCGTTCCGGTGGTCTCCAGATCCCTGTCTTCTAACTCCATCTTCAACTCGGTTACTCTCAGTTCCCGTAAGGATTTTGTGAATTCCATTTTCATTAAGGTTTTAATTCACCACACGTTATACTGATTTAAACACACACCCCACACACCTGACACCAATTGTAACGTTTCTCGTGGTGAATTAAAACCAACGAAATATTATTTAAACAAAGACGTTTTTTCGGGAACAACTATACACTAAAATCTACTGACACTATTTACAGATATATTACACTTAATTATTTACACTGTTACACACGACTCCGTTCTCTTGATTTATTTACACAGTTCACTTCTTACACACTATTTATTTAAACAGTTCTCTTCTTCTGCAGTATCAGTCAGTCCATGCACTGTCCACGGTCCACTGCACTTGACCCCAATTCCCTGCACAGACCACAATTCCCCTGCGCAGACCAGGGTCCACTGCACTGCTGTTTACCGCGATGCCCACTTCACAGCTCAGCTTCCACTGCAGACTTCAAACTGCTGACTGCTGTTTCCCCACTGCACCACTGCTTACCGCGATGCACCCTTCACAGCTCAGCTTCCACTGCAGACTTCAGACTGCTGACTGCTGTTCAACCACTGCACCACTCTTCACTGCAATGCACACTTCCCAGCACAGCTTCCACTTCGGACACACTGACGGACTGACGTCTTACTGCTCACTACTGACTTCCTTCTGTTAACTCTGACTTCTGTTAAACTTCTCTCCTGTTAACTAACTCGCGGCCGCCGGCAGAGGCGCATTAATACCTGCCTGGCGCTTGTCCCCAGGCGCCCGGCACATTCTCGGCATTTCTCCGCGGCTCGCGGATTGTCCGGAACAGTCTAGTTCGGGGGGAAGGGAAGGGGCGGCGGCAGATGACGCAATCCACGCGCAGCGACTTCGGCAGGTGATGCAATATTCGTTACAATATCATACGGACTGACGTGAAGAATAATTGCAGAACACTCCGTTGCATCTAATGTCTTATTTATTCACGGCTCATTATATCACTACACATTAAATTAATCTATTTCACTTGCAAGAATGTAAACGGGTAATTTCAAAGGACTTGGTTTGAGCGATAAAAATGTTTTCAAATATACTACCCTTTCCTTTATGGTCTTACTGCCAGTCTACTCACTAATTGAAATTCAAGAGTTCAGATTACACGCATTCAACAAATGCTCCAGGATTAGCAGAGTTTTAAAACATGAAAGAAATTTGGAAGAATGTACCAAAAAGAACGATCAAGAAAAGAAGATCAAAACCGGCAAAAGAAAGAAAGCAAAACTCTTGGCCAGACGGACCGGAGACCGCCGCGTGCACGTACCTTGGTCTGTCCGCCAGATACAGACATCACTCATTGTCGGGGCGTTCTCGCAAATAAGTATGTTAAACGGCCGGCTAATAGGCGGGTCGGGCCTGCGCCCGAAAGCGGCAGCAGAAACGAGGGCCAGCGCCGCGCCGCCTTTCCCTCCTTTTAACCCGTTTCGAGCGCGCGTTCTTAATGGTCCAAAAGGAAAAGAGCGCCCGCTAACGCCGCATGAGCCGCCTCGTTATACAAGCTGTACACGCGCGCGGAGACAGTTTCTCCGGGTACAGGAACCCTCCTCTCAACGACGGGCCCACAGCAACTCCAATGGCAGCGATGGCCACTCCCCCAACGCGGTTTAAATCTCTTTGTCGCTAACGATGCCGTAAAGATGGCACCATCCAATGTCCATATTATAATACAATGATCTCTAGAGAACGCTCGATAAAATATTAAAATAAAAGTTGTTGCAGTTCAAATGCTTTTCAATGTGTTGGATTTCTATTAAGGTCACGCATCGGTAGCAGTCAGACGACTGGCAGTACCGGTAACAGGAAGGTGGCTGTTTCGATTCCGGATGGGTACCAACAATTTATTTGATTTATTGATCAGCTGGTTTTGGCCATCTGTTCGAAAAGAGTTCGTAAGTCAGCTGTTCCGATCGGTCGTTTTCGCGGTTTCTCTTATCCCTTCCATGCGTCCGCCAGAGCAAAGCCCTTCACAATGGATCACAGACCGCGCTCGATCTGCCCTACTCCATCCGTCTCCCCCACTACAGACGTTGACGTCCCTTTCCTTCCCCCTTTAGAACCAGCTTACTTTGGTGCAATCCGGCCACATTCAAAAAAAGGTTTCTTAGGTTGAAAAATGAAAAATAAAATTCGAATAACGGATACTGGATGCCTCATTATCCAATGAGTGGATTCCTTGAAGTTCGCCACTCTCTTTACAACGGCATCGATATCTTCCCCTCTCTGTTGAAACTCCAACCGTTTATTTCCATCGTCGACTTTGACAGCCATTGTAACGACGTTCGAACAAACTTAATTTCCCCTGCTGCCACAAAGAGAGAAGAACCCAGCGGGGAGCCCTGAAGGTACGGGGCGGCCGCGGGCGCCGAACCCGGAGCTGCGGGCGTCCATCGCGGACGCTGTCTTCGGGTTGCACGGACGCGCGGGGGCGTCACGGGGCACGACCCCTCGCCTCCGCGTTCAAGCAGCTGCCTCTCCACGGGCGCGGAACGGCGGCGGAGACGCGAATGGTCTGGTCACATCAAAAGAAACTGATGCACTTCATGAAGTACACCTTTCCTTGGAACACCATCTTCTTCTACCGTTCAAGTTGAACACTCTTCAAAAGAAAGTAATCATTTTGTTACACACTTTATTATTAACTTTCTGTGAATGTGAAATACAGAAATACATTCAATTTTCTCAAACACGCATACAAGCACCTGGATTCTTCAATTTAGAAAGACGTGAATGACTGCGGTCCATTTGCTTCAGCGTTACTAATATGCAAATAATTTTCTACGATATAGTTTTTTTTCCAAAAATCTCTCATTCCCCAAACTAAATGCGAGACACCTTGCCGCCAAAAATATATAAAATGGAACATTTCATAACCTGACGCCTAATTGACTTTAATGAGATGCCATGAATTCTCAGAGCAGAGATATCCTAGGCTGAAACGGAAAGAAGCCCTCCCACCGCGTCGGCCGCCTCAACTTTGAAACCCAGAAGAGGCTGCATGCAGCTGTCAGATCTCAACCCCGACCTCCCTGCATCAGCAGAGGAAAACAAGAGGGCGTCGCCACGCAATATGACGCCGCAAGTATTCCTCTTCGCTGCTGCTCCGCCTCTACCGTTGCCGGGCGCAACAGTATCAGGCTACTCCCTCCCGCCACCCGCTGCCTGTCGTCCGAACCCGCCCACCCACCACCATCTCACTCGCAACCTCCACCGCCCAGCCCAGCCCAGCCCAGCCCCTGCCGTCACCGGCAACCGCGACCCGGCCCGGCCCGACGCGGCGCGGCGCGACGTTCGTCCTGAGCGACGCGTGACATCTGGCGCGCCCGTTCTGTCTGGGCGCGCGCTCAGCTCAGCTCGGCTCGGCTCGGCTCGGCCCGACCCTGTTTCCGTTCCTCCAGCTCCGCCGCCAACGTCGTGTCATACACAGCCGCAGCCCCCGTTCCGCCGCGCGCCAGCCAGTCATCCGTCGCGTCGCCCTCGTTCGTCCCACGCGCCCTGCGCTGCGACCCGCCTTCGCGCCCAGCCGCGCCGCGCCGCGCCCCGCCGCGCCGCGCGCCGTTCCGCGCTGTTTGTTTGCCCCGCGAGCGCGCTTCACGTACGCGGACGGACGGGAGAGTGACGTGATGACGAAGGAAGCGAAGACGTCAAACAGGGTGACTGATCCTCCGACAGCGGGAGGCGGGGCAGAAGGGATCGGTATGGGTACGGTTGGAGTAATATCGCGAGGGGTCCTTTGCATGTTCAAACTATGTAACACGCAAATAGTATTAAAATATTTAACATATGCAATCAAAACGTATTTGAAACTAAACGATACCTACTTTAAATTCAATAATAAAGTATTTCAGGTAATTATGAGTTATACATTGTTTATAAATAAATGGGGGTCCCTATCCAGCGGAGTTGTTAAGCACGTTCTTAGACAGCAAAAGCAATAATCTACTCCAGCCCATGGGGAGAAAGAATTCCATTACACTGGTGTCACGTTCTCGAGTATAAACACAATAGTGGAATTTCAGTCGCCATGGATATGAACGATGACCCTGATAGCACGACGTCGGGATTAATTCACTGATTCAAGTAGAGGGTAAAAGAGTGTGTGAAATTGCGAAGTGGAGAGACCCAGGATGACAGAACCGATAATTTTATTCGGAATTAGAACGCGGAAGGCAAACTAGAAACGTCATTAATGGTAATCATGAAAGCAATTTGGAGCTCTCTGCTCAACATGTGCGCCCCGGCAGCCAATACACGTAACCAAGCTTTCGCTCAAAAATCAGGAAGGCAGTAATAATATCATCCGTGATCCACTTTTCCATTTAATCATCGGAATTTTTTCAACTCGAAAATCTGGCCCGCCGGTCTTATTTACCTTCTGATATTACCATTAAATTGGATCACATGGATTTCAATCCACAAGTCGTATTTGCTGGACAACAAATGCAATGATTCAATCGGCGACATCTTTAATTATTTTACAGTCGGAGAGCGAATAATTCCCGCCGCGACCGGCGGAGCGATCCGGAGCGGCTGGCTTGCCCGCAGCCTCATCAATAGGCGCCGCGCGCCATTACCGCGCGAGTCGGCCGGGATCCGCAGGCACAAGCGCCGGCGGCACGCCCGGCTGCCGACCGCCGCGCATCTGCGCCGGCTGAGAGGGCGCCAGGCGCGATGAGTTGCTTAAGCGATTCCACCCCGAGGAGCGATTCGGGCGGCGCCTTCCCTCCGCTCCGGAGCACGCGAGCGCGGAGGCGAGAGCACGGAAGCACGGGAGGAAGGCGGCGGCGCGGCGGAAGCGAAAACTAGGCGGCTGAGGCAGGGTGAAGGATTACGGGTGATAGCATTTAGAAGCCCCTAGAAATGAACAGAGGCAGGAACGGTTCCTAATATCAATCTGCTGAAACAAATACACCATATAGCAATGAAACACGCAGTTCTTTCTCATATGTCACACGATTCCAAAATATCTTAAATGCACTATTGACTGTAACCCGGTGAAAGAGTTGCCATCTGGTAAATATATCGAACTGAAAAGAAATGCGACCGATCAATAAAGTAGAAAATACATAGTAGTAATTATACTGTCACTGAAGAAGCCAACTACAGACGAAAAAACCACAGAGGCGATGTGTCTTGTAACATTTGTATTTATTACAAAGAATGTCCATGACTTGTATTCACATATTTGGAATGTCAAAAGCAATCGGCGATAAACGAAAGGAAGCCAAATCAAAGCTGTAATGGAGGGGGGGAGACTACGAGTGGCGGGTACTGTGGGTGCCGGACAGAAGGAACACGACGCGAGGTTAAGAAGAAGCTGCGAGGTCGAGACGGGAACAAGAATGACGGGTGAACGGGCGATCGCGGCGAAGAAGTTGGAAGGGGCGGAGGCGGGGGCGGCAGCGATGGCTGAAGGTGAATGGCTGCGTCGGGGAGCAGGCCCGGGAGGGTCGCCAAGGACCGGCAAGAGCCCTTGCAGCCATACACCTCGAGTTTAACACGACCGACCCCCGAGTCCTCGGGGAGAACGGGGCGAGGGAAGCAGCGCTCCGAGCGGAACCCCGCCGCCGCGGGAATTCGGCGCCAAGGAGGAGCAAATTAGCCCCGACTACTTACTACTGACTCCCGGGGCCTTCATGCAAATTGGGGTGGAGCGCTTAAATTCGGCCTCTTCAAAAATTATCTCCACTCCCCCTCCCCTCCTCTTCTTCGGTAGATGGCGGCGGCGGCGACGACGACCGCGATGTCGGAGGAGGGGAAGGGGAATGGCTGGATTTCTGAAGAGCCCAGAACGCCGTTTCCTTGTGTTCTCCGAGGAAAGTAAAATCCGGAGGGAAATTAAACGATTCAACTTTGGAAGTAGGTTATTTATGGGAAGAGTGACACTTCTCTGGAGTTTATTGGTAGAGGATTTTATAGTCGGAATTTATAAGACATTTTATGAATGGTGGGCACGTAGTGAACGAAGTAATGACGATACTTCACAATTGAAATCTCAAGATTTTGGGATTAGCAACATTAAACGACATCCTTGAGTGTCTTCGGTTAATGCGATTTTGTCTGAGCACTTGGGCGCTACGTGAATTATTTTCATGGCAATTGCTAGCACGTCGTTCTTAGAAAACGTTACATCTCTTTTCAAATGATAATAGGAAGAGCGAATACCTGGAGTACAGAATTTCTGTCTCACAGGGAAGTTCATGTTTCCTTTCCCGCTACGTAAGGAAAAAATAATTATAAGTATTCAAATACGTAATAGAACGTTATTTAAATATATTTGTCTTCAACATACATCTCACATTTAATTATTCATGTTATGTAGCATTCGTCTCTGTCATATCCAATTCATTACAGCCAGTTCGTTTGAGTACAGACAGTCTTGTTAATTCTCCAGAGCGCGCAGTGGGGTCGCCCTCTCCACAGCGGACGGTTCCGAACCGCAAAACGTCGCCGCGAACACGCACGCTCGCGCCGAGCAACAGCCGAATTTAAAAACGGGCCGCCGGGCTAAACGATTCGTCATAACCACGCTCCGCCCACGGACAAGGACTAAGGAGTGCTGGGACAAGGCCGGGCGACCTGAATCACGCGATCTGTTCATGCTGAAACACGACGAGGCTTTTCATCGTTTTGAGTACGTTCGTACTTTTCCTCCGGAGAAGCACTGATTTACTACCTGGGGCGAAAAGGCCAGTGGAGCACACCGAATGTGACATGTTCTGCTTATAGAATCAAAATTGTTAATGTCACACAGAAATACAATCTGCCTACGCATTTTCTTTAGGAAGGAAGAAACCCATAAGAAGCATTTTAAAACCTGTACCGTTTGAATAGTCCTTGATAAACGGGCGCGGATCAACGGGGAGGGAAATAAAAGATACCCCCCCCCCCCTAAAAAAATTCTGCAACAATTCATTTTAATTTGTACCGAAGCTATCAAGCAAAAATAGTATATCAGTATGAGCTGAGCAGTATTTTACAATACAGTAATACGACACATTTGACCGAAGGATTTTGAATTTCCTCTCCCAAAATTCGTCCCTATATCCGCCGCCGCGATAAACCATATGCAAACGTCCAACTCCAACTATTAGAAATCTGACATTACAGTTTTACATAGCGACCAGGAAGGCTATTCACATCGTGTACGATTCGGCACGACTACGGTCGCCGCTTTCCTTCCGCTTCTCTTCCCCACTCTTTCTTGGACTCTGCCAACTCATCTGTTTATTTCCTTCATTTCTGCACTTCTATCTTTTCAATTTCTCTTAACGGCCCCCTCAGACGCCGGCGCCTTGGAGCACTTCCGCCGCTGCGTTTCGCCCCGGCGAACGTTACGACCTCGTCAGGCGGGGGCGAGGGAGAGCCAAGAGAGGGCGTACGCGTGCAGTTGACGCAGTGGGAGCCCCGGCGGGTGGTGGGTGACGCACGCGGTTAAGAGCTCGGTGGAGGCCCATCGTCGTCATCGTTCGTTTCTGTCCGCCGCCGAGAACGAATCTTCATTGTCTCTCGCCGCCGCCGGAAGCAATGGCTGTGGCAGAAATCCGCGTTTCCGGTAGCCGGAGATGATTGTGACGGACGGGGATTCCCGAGAGCGTGAGGGAATCCAGGAAGGCGCACGAAGAGTAGGTGGCGGGGGACGAACCGACCATCGAGGCAGCACGGAGACCTGGTTACACGAGCTCAGCATGCAAGTGTTATTGCACAACTGTCATAAACCAGGGAGAGAGTTCACAACGAAGTGACAGAGCGAGGTCTCATAGTACTGGCAAGAAGCGAGCTTCGCAACAGAGGAACGGAAACCCCAAGACAAGAAGCGCGAAAAGAGACGGGAAGGGAAGAAGTGGGCTAAATCTCTAAGCGCTTGCAGCCACGAGGACTGCTGGCGGCGGCGACGGCGGCGGGGACGGGTTTTTGTCTGTCGATCCGATAAGCTCCGCGCGGCAGCAGCTTCTTGCACGCCCGAGCGAGCTGCGCTGTCTTTTGCGGGGCGAGGAGGGCGGGTTAGCCGGGGGTGAAACGCACTAAGGCGAATGGGTCGGAGAGAACGGGGAGGGATGGTGGATATGAAAGGGAAGACTGGGATAAGACAGCAGAGGGGAAGGATACCTCCTTCCCCTCTGCTGTCTTATCCCAGTCTTGTAGTGGGTGTAGTGGGATGGGTGGGAGGACCGGAGAAGGGAGTCATAGGGAGGGGTTGGGCGGACTAGGAGGGTGGGGTAGGGGATTAAGAAAGGGAAGGGCGCTGTACCAAGATGCCAATTCGGATAGAAAAATGTAAGGTTGAATCAGTTAGAGCCCAGACGAGAAAAGCGGTTCGTGCACACAGCAGGAAGACGAAGACACAGATAAAACAGAAGACATGGGGTAAGGCGGGAATAAGTGATTGCGAAGGGACGAGGTGGCGATGGGCGACAAGGGAGCAACCAGAGGGGGTGAGCAGGAAGACGCGGTCGGAGAAAGAAACGCAGACTTGGGCCTACGATACAAAGCGAAGAGAGAGGCGGGGAGAGGAGGCGAGGCGCGGGGCGGAAAGGAAAGAGACAACCGGAGAGCGGGCGATTAATCTGCAAGAATACGACCGAAACAGTCTTCCTCCAGCAATTTCCGTTTTATTGGCAACTTCTGACTTGCATTTGGAAGTTGTTTTGCCCGCTGCGCGGATACGTCGCCGTTCCCGTGGCGGGCGGGCGCGCGCGCTCTCCGAGGCCCCACCCACCACCAGCCACCGCACATAAATAGCGGAACAAATCGCTGGAAATGAGTTCACGGCGAAACAGATGTGACCTTATTCAAATGTCCCCGCAAAAGGAGCGCCATTAGCATGTATTTTCGCATAGGAATGACTTCGGTCCCAAGTTTGTTTTTTTAAAAAAAAAAACGGAGATCTTTATCTCCAAAGAGCTCTCTAATGTACTGCATACAATATCGGATCCGTGACAACCTCTGTACGTAATGGCGATTGATAATCATACTAATGGACTGAATTAATCGTCGCTTACAAGAACGCGTTCAAAAATGACTTCCATTTCCTTTCATGAGGGTACACGAACGGTCCTCGCAATTATGGCTAGCTGATAACACAACCTGCTACAAAAACGCTGAATGAAAACTGAGAAATACGTTGGTTTAGAAAACGAAGAACACAAAGGCAAACCTCGATGACTGTTGATGTAAGAAGCGAATTTGCTTCTCTGTAGCTGTATCTCAATTCATTGACTCTCAATGTCTCACATTATATGGCAACTCAGTAGCCTCAGGAAACGTTAATTTGCAGAACATCGAAAACAGGTAGATGGTAATAGACGGTAGAAAAACATTGTGACGTAAGTTCCTAACAGTTTATTGAACTAGACACACACACACACACACACACAAAACAATTACAAGACTACTTATTGCTTACACTCAATAACAACATCAACATCGTGCATCAAACTTGGAAATACTGCAGAACACTTTCCCAAGTATTAGCACTTTCATGAATTTACCTACTATCTTGTTCAAACCATAAGTGAAGAATCCCAATTTTCATTTCTGAAACTAACACAGTAGGCGAGACAGCATAAGGCCAGATAGGGTAATAAGCACCCCTTGGAGGGCGTGAAGCGTGAATCCGTCGCCCGCCGCCCTCCTTCCTCCACTTCCTCCCGCCCCCTCGCCACGAACGCCCGCCTGCAAGCCGAGATACCGACCACCGACAAGCCGCCTGTTTCAAACCCCGCGTCCGACGCGCGCGCCAGGCGGAGGAACACTCATTTCCTATGTAGATTGTATTCCTTATTATTGCCCTCCCTGCATATTAGGTCGGCGAGGACGGAGCCGGCTGCGTAGGGCGGCGCGGCGCGGCGAGTGCCCTTCAGAAGCGCGATCGAGACCGCACTCTCCGGCGTCGATTTTTGCTCGCGGCCATCAGCGCAGCGCCGGCAGCCAGTCCATTTGCACAGGGAATCTCGCTCCGCCACCGTCTCCGAAAGTGGCCTCGGCGGCGCCAGAGGAGGAGGGGCCCTGCCACGCGGCCGCAGATGGTACAGCCCAAGTCAGAATGTTGGAGAGGGATTCAAGGGAGTGACTCTAGCACGACAGTTGCGGTACTGGTTTGTGTTTGAAAGGAGAACGTGCAATTGAGTAAAATATATGTGAAGAAAAACTTGTACAATTGGATAAACTAAAGCAAAAAACGTGACGAAGTGTTACAGAGAGTTACAAAAATGTAAAAACTATACGAATACATGTCACGCATAGATAATATAAATTAGAATGGTTAGAAAGCGAGGTGGCATTAAACGTGTAGGAAGAAAGTACTTGACATTAAAACTGCACTAAAGAAACGTCGTGAAACTATGAATCATCGAAAAAAAAAAACGCGAAAGAGAAGCCAACGCAAACTTGATAATGAGGTTGCAAGGAACCGCCTAGTCGACGTGACCGCGTCGTAAAAACGCCTGGCGACGCCTGCTCGAAGGGCAAGAGGAGAACAAACGAAGGAAGTAAGGCGAGGAGAAAGGGGAGCGGAGCGTTAAGAGGTCGTGACGCCTCGCCGAACGCAGAAGGCGCGCGGGGAGAAAGGGCCGCCACACGAACAAGCGACTTCCTCTTTCTCCGCACTTGCTTCCTCACGCGCCACGCTTCTCGGCTTCTCCACGGCGCTCCACGACGACCATATGCTCCGCGCGGTAATTACGGGTGGAAAATACGCACGGTCAATTAAACGCACGGCGCGAGGAGACAGAGAGACGGGGGGGGGGGGGAAGAAGGAGGGGAAGAGGCGCAGCGATAGAACGCAGGGCCTTCCGAATAAAGAAAGCGGTATAATTTGCATTCCATTTGAAAGCCTAAATACCTCGGCGCTAATTAATATCCTAAACAAAAGGAGCCGCGCAGTCACCTGGGCGGTGTAACAACGGCCGCGCCAGCCACCAGCGATGGCAGGGGCAGGGCAAGGGAGGGAAGCCGCGGAAGGAGCTGCGGTGGGGGAGAGTTCGAAGGGGTCAACGCAGGTGCAGGTGACGGCGCGAGGGCTTGGACGCTTCTTTAAGACGCCGCCGCCGTGACGCTACGCAACGCAGTCGTCCACACGAATCCACATTTCTTGGGGTTACGCACATTCTCACCGAAATTGTATCTATTTTCTGATTATCTGATTTTACAATAACAAATAAATATTTCTTAAGTCTAAAAAGAACCCATAAGTTTGGAACGAAATTAAGAAAGCAGTAATTAAACATTAAAAATAAGGGTAAGCATTAAATTTAATTCATAGTACAACTACAGTAGAAATAAATTAAAAGCAAAAATCACCCCTCAGGATTTACCTTCCTTCAAAAAATGTCCATGAAAAAAATAACACAGACATATCCATGAACCTAATCCAAATTAATTCAATTTAATGATACACGAAAACCCTAACTTACAATTAGAGCAAAGCGAGGCAGCCGGCAAAATCTCCTCCTTTGCATCAACAACATCGGGTGGAGGCAAAGCGGCGTGATTTGCCACTGCAGGCGCACCTCGACGCGCAACAGTCGGGACGGCCTCCCTTGTTTGTGGGGCAGGGAGGCGGGGGCGAGCGGCGCGCCGGCTGCGCGAGGCAGGTGCAGCGCCGCTGCCGTCGCCCGGTTGACGCCCCCCGCAACACCCCAGGCGCGGCGACCACAAAAGAACCGGCGAACAGGTCTTCGCGCGCCGACGCGACTGCGCTCAACGCGCGCGCGAGCATGCGCCTCCCATCACGCACCTCCAACGTATCTTCCAAACTGAGAACTGCAGCCGTCAGCGCCACTGTTTCAGGATAGCTCACGACTTTGTATGCCGAAATTCCCACAGATTTCTCAATCTCGCCATTACGTACTCTGACAACCTGGAAATGTTTTTTATTTTACCGCTGTATTGTTAAATGTGTGGTACCATTAAATGACCTAGACCCATCCACCTTATATTTTAAAATGGAAAAACATTTCTTCAAATATTTTTTCTCTCTCTTTATGCGGCAGAAGAATGTGTTTCTGCTCGGTTGAAAAGCATGAATATAGAAAAGTAGTATGTGCATATTCGATATGCAACATGAAAGCAAACAATTCTCCACAATGAAAAACATTATCAGCCAATGATTTTTGATAAACTATAGAATTCTCAGATTTTTCACAGTTCTTGGTCACCTTGAATTTGTAAAACGATGTAAACTGAGAAACGAAAAAATGGAGGCCGGCATTGGAAAACTGAATCCAAACTGTTAAGCTGAAGACCTTTCACTGGATCTCGTAATTCAACGAAGGAAATTACGGCCACTACAGCCTCCGATTGTTAATGCACCCTTTTACTGACGCTCCCTGATGTAACCAACCCCCCACCCCATCAATTCTTCTTCCAAATGCAATCACTTCTCCACCGTGCCTAGGGAAAAC